>JASUUF010000193.1:2515000-5015000 GCA_030449835.1 Clausena lansium | reverse complement strand
AATCCTCGGTGGGTATCAATGTATCAATCTTTTTTTTTTTTGTTTTTTTTTTTTGATAATGTGTTGTGTAAAATGCAAACGGCAATGGAGAACAAACTGGGCTTCACTAGCCCTTTGGGCTTTTGCTAATTGCTATGGCTGATCCCCAAGGTATCAGAGATATTACGGATCGAAATCCAACGAGACTTGGGCTTGATTTGGTCAACATATTCTTGGGCTTTCTATGTTGGACTAGAAAAATCGTGTATCAGGGCTTTAGTTATGATATTAACTACCATTTTAAGATTAATTAAACCAAAGCGAAAGCGTATGTGATGTAACATTTATGGACATGGATCATCTTATGATTTGAATTTATCTGAATTTTTTAAAGTAGTCTGACATGTTTGATCAAGATTTATTTTTTTATTATATTTTTATTTATCATCAATCAGATTATATTTAATCAGCTGAAAATCCAACATTCATATAGTGAATGATAGTTTTATATTAATTTTTTTTTTACCCCCCACCCTAAAATCACCTAGCATGTTAAAAGCCACATCATCAAAGATAAAGGCTTTTTCCATTGAGATGACAAACATAGCTAAAAAATCCAACATTCATGTAGTTAATTGGACTTGTGCATGCAGAAAGTTTCTTGGAAAACCAAACTAAAATCTTGCGCTGATTATTGACTTGGAAAATACTAAACTATATATCTTCGTATTAGTTTCCTTCCCATGTGTTTTGAGTGGCCTGTGTGAATATGATATTTTTCTTTTTTGACTGACTGTGCTTTCTACCTTTTACTTCTGGGTATATATATATATATATATATATATGTGTGTGTTGTTGACATTAACTAATTCTCCTTCCCAGGAAGTACAATATTCATAATTGACCATGTATTATTTTAAGTATAAATGTGTGAAATTCAACAACATTTTGTCGGAGTGACAAAGCTCAACCTGTGTACCAACTTGTACGTGTTGAAAGTGAACAGTTTCCTTTGTCTAATGTCTGGTCTTCTCCTAAATTCTCATTCATTCACGTCTCGGTGAGTATTCGCTTTATTTTTTACGCTGCGAGTGGGATTATTTGAACACATTAAATTTTTATCTACATGCACTTAAAAATTATTTATTCATTGTTAAAATTAAAAATTTTAAAATCTCAATATCATTCTTCACTCATTTTTTTTTCTACTTTAATATTTGTATTCTCTTTCTCTATATTATCACATTATGCATCCTGAAGTTTTGTTATTTTGGCCATTGGTTCTTTTTTTTTCTTAGTAGATCAATTTCTATCTCTTTATTTCATATTACCATTCTTTTCCTTTTGTTCATCTTAAATTTTTTATTTTAAGTGTAAATTATGAAATCCAAAAAGACTTTTATGATTTTCATAGCTGGTAAAAGATGATATTTATATATATATATGGAAACCAAGCATCAATGTTTATTTGAATTAAAAAAAAAATTGAATTACCTATAGTGAAAGTGAGGAATTGGGGGAGAAAGAGAAGTATGCTTAATTGAGTAATTTTATCCAAAATCATTTTGAAAATAAAATTGTAATTTTAATAGAGGGTTTAGAGCCTTTGGCTCAGTGGTTAGGGCTGCTGCCCTCCAAATGTGAGGGCAGCATTTCGAATCCCTATAAACGCATTGTGGGGATAATTAGTTCCTCAATTAAAATTGAGTGGAGACAGTCTTTTCTCTCGCGAAATGTGAGGAGTAGACTTCCCTCGAATATTAGTAAGGGTTAATATCTGGGCAATGCTTAATAAGAATTAATGTAAATTAGTTACAGTCATAGTCTGATTTGTAAATATCAATTATAGTCTCACTAATCCCAGTATTAGTCTGATTTATAAATATCAATTATAGTCTCATGAATATAACTTGTAAATATGAGCAATAGTCTCGTGTAATAAAAAAATAAGGAACCTTCTAAGTTACAACAAGTGTAACTTACTCCCCTCACATAAACAGTACATGAACTATTCAGGTACTGTTTATGTGAGTTTGGGCACTAATTATATGAGGGGAGTAAGTTACACTTGTTGTAATTTAGGCCCCTCCTTAAAATAAAAGAAAGAAACATGAGATTGAAATCGTTGGGTACTAAAATATTATCATTGATTTATTTTATTATAAAATTTTTTAATTATTTAATTTAATTGAAAGAAAAGTATGTCAATGTATTATAACATCGTCACTAGTATTTAAAAAATATAAAAAGGCATGTAGTAATAATTAACAATATTTTCATAAGTTTATGATTTATTTTCTTCACAGACATATTTTCTCTTTTTCTTTTCATTACATTGAATTATTTAAATATGTCACCTTCTCTATTAATATAATAAAAAAGAGTTTCATAAATAATTTTTATGGTACAATTTATATTATAAAATTATTTATTGCACTATTGTCGTTATTTTATTAAATATATGTATTTTGTTAAAGAGTTTTATTGTTGCATTTTCGATATATATGTTTTTTTTTTAACTCTTGTACATGTACCAGCATTCACATAAATACTTATAATAAATTTATAAATTAGTACGAGCTAGTTAAAAGTCTTGGGTCCACCCTTGTTAATATGGGTGATGGAGTGTCTTTTGTAGGTGCAACATCGATGCTCAAGCTTTAAAACTGAAGAACGAGATCAAATCAAACAACTCTTTTAAGTATGAAAAAAAATAAAAAAGGAGCTTCTTCAAATACATTCTACAAACTGCTTTAAAAAAATTGAAAAATACTTCATAAACAAATCATAAAATTTAGCACATTCCATTTTTCAAATTGTATTAATATATTTTCCATAAACATTATAAGCATGTGGCAGTTTTTGTTATTGTTTTGAAACAAGCAAGGTCATACATTAACTGGTTGAATTTCTTATGTTCCAAGTGTGTGTGTATATATATATATAATAATAATTCTTTAGTGAGGTATCTTCGTTTTAATAAAGTGAGAATGTCACTAACCGATAAAAAAATATAAATTTTAATACATTAAAATTTATATTTTTTAATATTTTAGTAGACATCCTCATTTTAACAAAGTAAGGATGTCGTTACTATAGAATGATTATATATATATATATATATGTATTTTCTATTTAACATTATTAAACAATGACCTCATTCTCAGAAAAGTCATACATTATTAATTTATTTATTCAACGAGCAGGCACGCGTGCAAAATGTTCGTTCTTCTACAAAAATTTCCAATTCATTGACCCCGCGTTACGCCTTTTATAATTGAAGCCACTATATATATTCATCCTTCTGCCTCATTCTCTCTACAAGCTAACAAATCTCAAATCCACCAACATTTCCAAGCATTTCAAGCTTATCAATCGCTAACTTAATCAGCTTGATCTGCTTTGGCATATCATATTCAAATTAATTTTCAATTTCTATCCATAAATCATGGCTATGTCAACAATGATTCACAGTCATCTTCCGGCCATACCAAACACCGGCGTGAACCGGAATAAAATTGTGGCCCGTGCCCACCGAGAAGCTCCTGTTATTGATCGTCCCATCAATGGCGCCAAGGCATCAAAACGAGCAGCCCGTCTAGCGGAATCACTCTCAAATCTCCTTCATCTCCATGTAGAACCACCTCAAAGAAGAGAGATCATGAAGTATTCCTCCAGTCGGGAATCTTTTGGTGACGATGAAAAGCATTCAACTCCAACAATGTCTCCGAAAGAAGTGATATCCGATAAATGGCGGGAAATCCACGGTTGTACGGATTGGGACAATCTTTTAGACCCATTTGACCCCTGCCTCCGTCGAGAGATTGTCAAGTACGGCGAGTTTGCACAAGCCACGTACGATGCTTTCGATTTCGATCCTTTCTCTGAGTACTGCGGGAGCTGCAGGTTTAATCGGAACAAGATTTTTGAGAAGCTAGGCCTTGACGACAAGCATGGCTACAAGGTGTGCAAATACATTTATGCTATGTCACATATTGACATGCCACAGTGGCTAAACAGGACAGTACATTTGGGTCACACTTGGAGCAAAGATTCCAACTGGATGGGTTTTGTGGCCATCAGCGATGACGAGGAAACCCGCCGGATTGGCCGAAGAGATATCGTCGTGGCGTGGCGGGGAACGGTGGCGCCGTCAGAGTGGTACGAGGATTTTCAAAGAAAATTGGAGCCAATTGGGCCCGGTGACGATGCTAAAGTTGAACATGGGTTCCACAGTATTTACACTTCAAAGAGTGAGCACACTAGGTACAACAAGTCTAGTGCTTCGGAGCAAGCCATGAAAGAAGTGACAAGACTTGTAAAATTATACAAAGAAAAGGGTGAAGAGGTGAGCCTCACGATCACCGGACACAGCCTCGGCGGCGCATTGGCTCTGCTCAACGCCTACGAAGCTGCGGCTGCCATTCCAGGACTCCCCGTTAGTGTAATTTCCTTCGGTGCACCGAGAGTTGGCAACATTGCTTTCCGGGACCAGCTTCATCAGATGGGTGTAAAAACATTGAGAGTGGTAGTGAAACAGGACTTGGTCCCCAAAATGCCAGGGGTTGTGTTGAACGAAAGTTTACAGAAATTTGATGAAATTACAGGGACATTGGACTGGGTTTACACTCACGTAGGAGCCGAACTACGGCTCGATGTTCGGTCATCACCTTACCTCAAACGTGGATTGAACTTGTTAGGATTTCACAGCCAAGAAACATACCTACATCTTGTCGATGGATTTGTGAGTCAAAATTCGAGTTTCCGAGGGGATGCCCGTAGAGATGTTGCATTGGTGAACAAGGCGTGTGATATGTTGGTTGATGAATTGAGAATCCCGCATTGTTGGTATCAAATGGAGAACAAAGGGCTTGTTCAAAATGCTCAAGGCAGATGGGTTAAGCCTAAAAGAGAAGCCGAAGATGTGCCTGAGCCTAATGGGTCACAACCAAATTTCCATGCCCTTGATGAAATCATTGAGAGCAGGCGGCTTCAACCCATATATGTTTAGTAATTTAACAACTGATTATAATTTTGTGTAGCAGCAACACATGAAATTATTAACTTGATGAATATGTTGAAAGTTTTGATCGCTTAATATATTTTTATGAAAAAGAGATCTTGATTTACAATTTTTAATCTATTTCTTTATTTAATATATATATATATATATATATATATATATCTTTGCAAAAATGCTTGTGGTATCATTTTAAAACAATGGAAAATAAAAATACAAAATACCCTTAAAAATAATTCGTATGCTATAAAACATTTGTTATTGAGTCACTCGGCCAAAGGCCGGGTGGTGGACCGCTTACTCTTATATTTGTGAGAGTAACGGTTCGAGTTCTTAGGGACTCACTTTTCCTCAATTAAGAATAATTGAGTAGAGCTAATGAACTAATTGTATTTATAAGAATTTAATGTAAAGTGAGTTCTAATTGATTGTCCGATTCTAAATATCAATAGTTTAGTTGTTGTAGTTGTTTTCTTTCTGAAAGCATGATAATTTTTAGATGGCCTCACCTCGTAAGGCTAGTGTAAACACTAAATTCAACAGAAAGGTGAAAAATCGAGGCGTACGCACTTTCTGTTTTACTAATTAGTTGTGAAAATAACAACTACCAAGTACCAACTTATTTGTTACGAATATCAAATACCACCCACCCTACTTACTAAAAACAATGATCATGGGTCATGACTAATAAAAACAACAGCTAACCTGCTCTGAACTGTTTGATTGGTTCTACTGTGAATGTGAATTCACAGATAATCTCTCCTGCAGCTTTTTGTTGATTTAGCTACTTTGTAGGGCCATATATATCTGCCCTAACATGTGAAAGCATTCGCACCACGTAGACCACATGCATGCAGCCCATTCTACTAGCTTGGATGTGGTATCCTCTTCCTTCAATTGAGCATTGAGCAAGCAATTAATGATTTAAAAGTATTAAAAACAAAATTGGGGTACGTGGTGTTAATACGTTTCTATCCCATCTCAATCAGAATAATCAAACAAAAGGCAAGGTGATATAGTAGGATCAAGAAAGTGATAGCAGAGAATTTCCATCAGAATCCCGTGGAAAATCAACATACATAACTTTCCCTTTCCAGGAGTATGAGAGACATGCATTTTTTCCAACAAATAAAAGAAAGAAAGAAAGAATTTATGGTACCGGCAGAATATGGCAGAGTCATTACAATATCAATGCAAGTTGCAAATATATTAATTCTCCTGCATTCTGTAGCTATCATTCTTCTTTTGAATCTTTCGCAGTTTAATTTGTTACACTTGCCAGGGCTTTGTTTCCCCATTTTGGCCAAGTTTTGTATCATCTTTCTTCCTTTCACATGGAATATATAATACGACTTCACTTAAACTTAAAACTCATAAATCAAACGGACATCGACCGCTGCAGCTGATTCATTTGATTTGATTTGATTTCTTTTAGCTAGACACTAATTAACACACGAATATTCTAAATTCATGAACAAAATTAATCCGACATGCACCTTCTCTAAATAATAATTACAGATAAATAGGTTGCACTGGTTGATCGTTCCTTTCAAATTCATCCGTAAATAATCATGAAAAGTACTGTTGGAAGTTGGAACCTTTAACCATCCGTCTGGGGGAACTTTCTAACATTCTATGTTCATCCAATGGGGACCACACTTATTCCAGGCAATCAGTTGCATACCAACCAGAAGTGCATGTAAAGATTTTCCAATCTGAAATTGTTACATTGTATTAAAGCCATCAAAACGACTACTACGTATATTAATATTATATTTACACCTTACGTGTAACAATACCATCTTCTAAAAAATAATTTTTTAAGTAATTATATTCTTAGATTATCCTTATTATCATATTTTATTTTGACTAAGTAAATAAAAGTAGTTGTTGTGTTTACATAATTCTATGGAATATGGGGTTTATTGTGCTTCTAATCTTTAGGTCTAAGTTCTGTAAACTAGTATTTAAACAAGCATTACCATCAATTAATAATAAACAAACTGAAATATTTTATTTAACAACTGAGAAATTGTATTGGAGGTATTTGGTCCCTCGAAGTACCAAAAACATATTTATGAGATTTGGGTTTCCTCGAATTAACCAATTTATCACTTGTTCTTTTTATTTTGTTTGATTTTCCATTGCAAACAATTTGTGTCTGTAACATGTAATTACCTTGATATTATGAAGGTTATTAATTATCATTATTGTACGTAATTAGGGATTGATTATATTTTTTTAGTAATAATTGTTGCAAATTGCCAACAATCCCTCTGTCAACATGGAGCTCCCATTAATGGACAAAGATCTCCTTGTTTTTCTCTCTTCTAATGTCTTCTTATTAAATAAATGACTAAGATTGAGTTTTGAATTTTGATGTTTACAATCAAACTATTTTTATAACTTTATGTACAATTAAATGAGTTTTTTTTCAGATATAATAAATGTCGAATAATATTGAGAGAGATCAGATTAGTCTCTATTTGATATTACTCACTAATAAATATGTTTTTAAAAGCTGTGGTTTATGAATTAGCAAATAAGCACTATTACATGTCAACAATCAATTACGTAAATAAGATGATCGCTCGAGATTTCCTTAATTACAATAACTAACTATGGCATTATTTCTAATTTAGGGTTAGAAGATATCAGGAAAGGCATGATGGCCGGCTCTAGCTGACAACTGCCTCATTAATTAAGATCTAAATAATGTTGAAAAATACGCACAAATAAAACAAGTGTCTATTTTGGCAGTTAATAATCTATACTCTTAATGATCAGTCACTACGTACCCACCCAATCTTTACGATCGTGCCTAACGGCTGTCGCCTTCTATATATATTCAAAGTTCCAGTTAGCTTTCTGTGTTCTTGCCTTATCTGAAAACCTAGCATATATACAATCAATTAACCCAGCCACCTTAATTTCATATTCACTCTCCAAATGGGCAGCCTTAACTCTGATCACGAACTCAAAACCAACTCTGCGTCATTCAATAACCCCCTGGATTCGGAAGAATTCAGAAGGCAAGGCCACATGATCATAGACTTCATTGCTGATTATTACAGAGATGTTGAGAAGTACCCGGTTCTAAGCCAAGTTGAACCGGGTTACCTTCGAAAACGCTTGCCAGAATCTGCCCCTTATAATCCTGAACCCATTGAGACAATTCTCCAGGATGTGCAACAACACATTGTCCCTGGAATAACGCATTGGCAAAGCCCATATTACTTTGCCTACTTTCCTTCAAGTGGCAGCATCGCAGGGTTTCTTGGAGAAATGCTCAGCAGTGGCTTTAATGTTGTGGGATTTAATTGGATGTCATCACCAGCTGCAACCGAACTGGAGAATATAGTCATGGATTGGCTTGGAGAGATGCTCAAGCTTCCGAAATCCTTCCTTTTTTCTGGAACCGGCGGTGGTGTGATTCAAGGGACAACCTGTGAGGCCATTTTGTGCACACTAGCTGCTGCAAGAGATCAAATTCTGAACGAAATTGGAAGGGAAAACATATCCAAGCTTGTTATTTATGGGTCTGATCAAACTCATAGTGCACTCCAAAAAGCTGCACAAATAGCTGGAATCGATCCGATGAATTTCCGTGCTATCAAGACAACAAAGTCATCATCATTTGCGCTAACCCCAGAGTCGCTCCAAGCAGCAATCGACTTGGATGTAGAAGCTGGGCTGATCCCACTATTTCTTTGTGCCACAGTCGGCACAACTGCAATAACCACTGTGGATCCATTAGGGCCGCTCTGTGACTTAGCCAAAAGATACAGCATATGGGTTCACGTGGATGCCGCATACGCTGGAAGCGCCTGTATTTGCCCGGAGTTTCGCCATTTTATCGATGGCATTGAAGGTGCGGATTCGTTTAGTCTGAATGCACATAAATGGTTCTTCACAACGTTAGATTGTTGTTGCCTGTGGGTGAAGAACCCAAATGCTCTTATAAAAGCCCTCTCCACAAACCCAGAGTTTCTGAGAAACAAGGCAAGTGATTCAAAGCAAGTGGTCGACTACAAAGATTGGCAAATTACACTAAGCAGAAGGTTTCGTGCATTGAAACTCTGGATCGTCCTTAGAAACTTTGGCGTGGCTAATCTAAGGAACTTCTTACGTTCCCATGTCGGAATGGCCCAGCTATTTCAAGAGCTTGTGGGCGGTGATAACAGGTTTGAAATTGTAGCTCCCAGAAACTTTGCTTTGGTGTGTTTCAGGGTATTGCCTTCAGCTTCAGGTTTGGGCGATGGAAAGGCCAATGATGATGAACAGGAAGGTGCTAATGAACTCAATCGAAAGTTACTGGAGTCGATAAATGCATCTGGGCAGCTGTATGTCAGCCATGGAATGGTTGCCGGAATCTACTTTATACGTTTTGCTGTGGGCGCCACCTTGACGGAGGACAGGCATGTGATAGCCTCTTGGAAGGTGGTTCAAGAAAAATTAGATGGCATACTAACTACGTGCGTTTACTAATCTAAAATCGGAATCAGGAATGAGAATCAGAATAATAATAATTATTATTATTAGATGGAAATGAATCAGACATTTAACAAACAACCTCTGAGGAATGAAAATTGGAATGGGAATCAAGGAATGTGAATGAATGATGTGTTTACTTGCTTAAATGAGAGGTGGAATGGGAATCAAAGTGGTTGACCCCACCTAAAATTGGGAATGATTACTAGAGTTCCCATTCCCATGGGCGAGGTGGGAATGGGATTCTCATTCCCTAAAATAACTATGTAGGAATCAGAATCGGAATGGAATTCATTTCCATTTATGTATTTACTTTGTCTTGAAATCGGAATAGAATATAGTCGTTTACTAAAATGCCTATTTTAAGTATTGTCCTTAATAATAATAATAATAATAATTATAATAATAGTAATAATGATAATAAATGATGATAATAATAATAATAATAATTAATAGTAAATAGTAATAATAATAATAAATGATGATGATGATGATGATGATAATAATAATAATAATAATAAAATGATAATAATAATAACAATAAGAAACAATAATAATAATAATAATAATAATAATAATAATAATAATAATAATAAATGATGATAATAATAATAATAATTAATAATAAATAATAATAATAATAATAAATGTTGATAATAATAATAATTATTATAATAATAATAATTATTATTATTATCAACAACTAATTTTTCATAATAATGATGATGATAATAATAATAATAATAATAATAATAATAATAATAAATAAATAAATAAATAAATAAATAAATAAAATAAGCAAGGATAAAATGAGAGTAATATAGTCATTTTAGGGAATGGGAATCCTATTCTCACCTCTCCCATGGGAATAGGAACTCTAGATTTAAATGTCTGAAGTCTGAAATTTTATTACTTTCAGACCTTTTTAAAAATATGTTTTTTTGTTTCTTTGTAACTTATGACTGATTTTCAGACATTTACATCTGAATAGAAAAAATAAACTTTTGTGACTTTTATCTGAATGGAAAAATGTCTAAATGGCAAGTAAATATTATATTCCAAAAATATCCCTATAAAATAACTTATTTCTTAAACTATAAAATCTAATCCCTTTTTTGGTTTTAATATACAAGGACATAAATGTTAAATAATTAAGTTTAAAATATTTTTTATTATAAAAACAAATAAGATGTCACTTCTAATCAGATATTAGAAAAACAAAAACAAATATGTCATTCAAATTTTCGTATTCAAACCCATTTAAACTTAAGAAAAATTCAGACCTATTCAAGTTTCAGACAAAAAAATAAACGCTACCTTAATCTCCAATGTTGATATTATTTTTATTTGGCAAAGCAATTTACTCTATCGGAATCTTCTTCATTAGTCGAATCCAACCGATTATCAACCTTCATGCTTCATGCTATCATTCAACAATTAAGAAATATATCTTAAATATGAATTGATTCAAAAAAATTTTTTTCAACTTCCTTTGGGGGGAGGGGGCGGGGGTTGAAATTATTTTGTCCTGATAATTATTAATAGAAGATATTCAACCTACTGTATAGGTTCAAATTATTACTTTTATTAGTTTCAGCATTTTTTTTAACTCTGCTTCTTGGAATATTAACTAGATTAAGCGGAAACTTCATATCGAAAAGAGGAGAAAAACTTGCGTGATTGGTCATATCTATTCATTACTTATCAAGTGTGTGTACATATTATTATGATTAATTAAAACATATACGTGGCAAGGTGGGACCAATCAATGAAAGACATTCATTTCGATATATAATGCTGTGTTTACTTTCCATGAATGAAATCGGAATGAATGACTTGTTTGTTTTTTAAATTAAGGTTGAAAATGGGAATGAGTTTCGTGAGTCCCACATAGGGTGGGCAATTTACAGGCCTGGATTAGGCTTTTGCATGCCAAGGCCCAAGCCCATAAATGCATATACAAGCCCAAGCACATTGGAAGCCCATCCAGTCGCGAGCGGGTTTGGACTTTAATTAATTTTTTAAATAAAATTTTAATAAATGTAGAAGTAAAAAAAATTAAATTAAATATGATTATCCAATACACAAAATATTAACAACACAAGATAATAAACCACAAATGTTAATATTGAAAACAAACTAATGTTAATATTGAAAACAAACTAATTTAATAATAAAATTTTATTCAATAATTTATATAAACAATTAAATAATACTAAACATAAAAATTATTAATTGATTCATTACAATACTGTTGTAGATTAGTTATTTAATTCAACAATTAGTAATATAATTTAAAAATAATTGAACTATTTAAATAATTATTTTTAATTCATTAAATTTATTATAATCCTATTCAATAATCAATATTAAGCCAAATAAAAAATAATATTATATATAATTCAATATAAACTAATTCTACTTAATCTTAAAAATTAATCTAATAATTTAGTTCTAATAATTCAGTGTCAAAGTACTATAAATATGTGTGTGTGTGTGTATTAAAAATATATATTTTTAATTTTTAATTTCTAAATTAATTTTACAAAAGCCCTTAACCGGGCTTCAAATTTTTGAGCCATATCCATGGTTCACCATGAAGGCCGAGCAGTCCCACATAAATTTGAAATTGATTCATGGAGTTGTGATTTCTTCGGGAGGGCTTGGGAATGGGACTCTCATTCCTTGAACCTCTAATTCTACCCTCATTCATATTTTAATATTCTCAAAATGTCCTCATTAAAGTTTTGATGTTTTTGCATTTTAATCCCTACAGAATTATGAAAATAATCTAAAATTTTGTATTATTTACAAATAGGTCCTTTAATGATGATGATGATAATAATAATAATAATAAATTTATTTAATAATAATAATAATAATACTATTATTGTTATTGTTATAAAAAATTTATTTAATTTTATTATTTTAATTATTATTATTGTCATTAATTTCATTATTATTATTATTATAATAATCAAAATTTATTAATTTTATTATTTTAAATATCATTATTATTATTAAATTTTATTTTTTAATTAATGTCATTTTTATAATAATAGTAATAATAACAACTTGAAACTATTCGGGTTATTCCGATTCCGATTCCTATAACTCAAGTAAACATCTTATTCTGATTTCTATTTTTCATTCCCATTCTATCTCATGCTCATTTCAGCTCATTCCAATTATTAACAAATAACCGCAGCATAAATGAGATTCTTTTCTTTAATTATAATAGAATAATTATTTTACAATAAAAATTAGTAAGTCCTATCAAGAGACCCACCTGACCAGCCCATTGCACCACCTATAGTAAGACCGGCCTAAGCAAACTTTTCTTCGAAGAGAAACAACAAATTTCAACAAATTTTGTCAACCCATCACCAAAACTCTAGAAAAAAAAAGCTAAAACCAAAATATGAAACAAAATGTAACAACTTACGGCGGGTAAGAAAGCCAACATTTGTAAAGCATTCAAAGCTGCACCAGCAAAAATTATCCGCGAACCCATAAATCCGTCCACACACACCCGCATAAGTCCGCCTGTTGTGGGTAATTTTACAGGTTGCGAGTGGATTTAGTATTCAAATTTAAACTACCTACAGAATTTTGGTATTGAAAAAAAAATTTAGAAGATACCCGTGCAGTTATCCACATACCAATATTTTTTTAAAATTATTTATGTTTTTTATTTTAATTATAAAAACTACATTAAAAATTTTAAGTATAAATATATGTGACCTAATCTTTCTAATTTCTAAACTTTTAACATGTAAAAATTTTATAATTTTCAAGTTTTATATTACTATATTTTATTTTAATTTGATTAATTTTATTTGTTTACTTTTAAAGACTTGAACATAATGATTGCTTACTAAAGTTATGTTTTAATTTATTTAATTAATTATTAACTGTAGTTGTTTAAAATTTACTTGTTAATATTGTTGACAGACAATACTTGTATATTAATTAAAAGATGGATCAAGGTATTGATCTTAGTGATGATGATTTACCCACAATGGTAACATTTTATGTTAGATTGATATATTTTATTAATTTGTTTTAATGTTGAAACTTTAATTTCTCATTTACATTAGTAAAATTTGAAACTAAGTATTTTATACCGACTTTTTAAGCTACTATTATAAATTTATATTTTGAATTATATAATTTAAATTTTTATATATTATTAAAAGTATTTTTTTAATATATGTGATCTGAAATGTGGAAACCCGCAAAAAAACTCACTGTGAGTTGCAGGTGAGTTAAGGGTTGTTTGTTTTTTATCTGAAGTTTGAATCTTGGTTTTTTTTCAGGAACTAATAGTTTTTATTTTGTTTGTTTTCTATCACTTATATCTGATTATAAAATGTTTAAGTCTAAATAAAAAAAATTAAATATTATGACTTTCATCTGAATGACAAAACGTCTTAATGAAACTTTAATATTCTCTCTAATTAATACCCCTATTAAATAAATTTATTTTTTATTATATAAATTATCCTTCTATTTTTTTATTTATCCTTTTTCTGTTATATACGTGTATTCAACTATAATATTTTTTTCTGAATAAAAATTTTAAACATAATAGAACTTTAGGTAAATGTGTTTTATAATAAGCTCATCACTTTTTATTCATATTTACTATATCTATAATAGATTTTGAATTTTATTTAATAAATTAATTTTAATTCAAATGATTAAACAATCCTTGATTGATTTATGTAATTAAAAAGAAAATAATCAATATAATATACTAAAAATAACATTACAAGTATCATATTAATGTAAAAAAATACATGTGTTAGATATATATATTTTTTTATTTTCATGCTTTGTTAAGGTAAATATAATCAAATTCATTTTACTAATCAACTATTTATTTATAACTTATCATGTGTTTAACCAATAAATATAAGTATTGTTAATATTTATGAGGTTATATATGTCAAAATAATATATTTCAAATTTTTCTTTTTTAAAAACAAACAACTTAACATTTATATTTAAATATTAAAAAAAGAAAAACAAACATATCATTAAGATATATGTATTCAGATCTATTCATACTTCAGTCAAATTCAGACCCATTCAAATTTCAAACCAAAAAAACAAACGCTACCTTAGTAATTATTAAAAGCTGCAAAGAACAGGTTTAGTAATTTAAATTTTTTTCAGGTGCAAATTTGGTAACGACAAATCCACCGGTCCCATCCTATGCACCGGTCTGTACAAGGTCCAATAACTCAACGAAAAAATGACTACATTATTTTGCTCCCTTTCCATTAACTGTTTTATGTTTTTATTTCTTTACAAAAACATTTTATATACACATATCAGAAAAGGTTAATAGACAGTAAGGATGGCAATTTTTTCCGTTGGGATGGGATCTTGTAGGATCCCGTCCCGTTTGGGATGAGATTGGGACATATTTTTACATCCCAAATTAAAGTGGGACAGGATTGGGACAAAAATAAATCCTGCCTTTATTTTTGGGACGAGAGAAGGATCAACTATAAAATCCCGTCCCGTCCTGTATATCCCATTAATATTAAAACTATTCTAAATTTTTAATTATTTTATAATTTTAACTTTTAAAGTTGAAATTAAAATTAAATAATAAATATAATAAAATTAGAAAGTGAAGTGTCAGCTAAAAATCACAATTAAAATTAATAATTTATAGTAGTAATAACCCTACATAACTCACTCACATTAATGATTAGTTATTATGTAATTATTAAAATATATTGGTCTTACTCTTACCTTTCTTTATTAATTCCTATAGGTTTATACAGAAATTTGAAAGTACGGGTAGAAAATGAAAATTTATTGTCCAATGAAGTGGAAACTGGAGTTAAAGTCAACTTTTGAAAGTTTTTATTAATTTTCAGCTTTTGCTTAAACTTTAGAACTCAGATTGATTTGGTTTAGTATAGAAACTTTGAAATTTTGATTTTTCTTTTGCTGTTGGTTCGCTTTATTATTATATTATTGAATTATTGGATATTTTAACATGACTAAAATTGTTATATTGAATTATGATGATCCTTAAAAGAAAAAAATCAAATTTTATTTATTTATATTCGGGACGGTTCGGGATAATGGGATGGGACGAGATATTTAACGGGACGGGACTAGGATAAATTTTTGTCCCAGAAAAAAATAACGGGACGGGAATGAGATATTTTTTTATCCCACTTGCATATACGGGACAAGACTGGGATTGACAAATCTCGTCCCATCCCATCCCATTGCCAACCCTAATAGAGAGTTTCACTATTCTGAGAGCACCTAAAACAAAACTTAGCATCTGTCTGCCTAAGTGGAAAAAGCAAGCAACCAAACTCTGGCAATGAAGAAACTATACTCATATTTTCATGTCTTATAAAAGATCAGTTATTATTCCAAATAAACTGGAGCTTATCCAAGTCTCCAGATTTTCCAGGGCAGATATTTTACCTATCTAAACCCAAGTTGACGTCTTCGGTCTGCTACCTTCGGATTCACAATCCCAATTTCTTGAAACTTCGACGCTAAGAGAAATTAAAAGAAAAGTAATCAGCCTAAAGACAGTAAATATTTAATTCAGAACAGTAACCTCCACCAAGTAATAAAGCAAGAGAGAGGAAAAGAACTAACAATTCCAACAATCTTTCTGTTACCTGGCCATTGTTCTGGTGGATAACAGAAAGATCTCCTCTCCCATCATGCTTCCTCTTCTGAATGGACATAGAAGCCATGAAAATGACTATTAAGGCGATCAAAGCAGTTTCAAATTGTGCTATGATGTATACTAGCAATAAGTCGGCACAAGTTTGACAATCTACAGTGGATATGCAATATAAACTGGTGGTTGAAACCCAAATAATGAGTTCTTTTTTCTTTTCCTTTTTTATTTTTTCATTACAAAAGTAAAGAATAAAAAATAAACAAAATTAATATAAAACATACAATGACTAATGAAGTTCAAACCTTTTCTAGATGAATTTTCAACTGCTCAGAAATAGAATCATGATGTGCACTCCTCTTCTTATTTTCAGCATTAATTCCATAATTGTGATGGTGCTTATTCCTGTCACGATACTTGACTCTGTGCTTTCTAAGCTGCCTTTCCTTGTCTTTAGACAGCCTGTTTGGCTTTACTGCCATAGGGATCCCCTTTTTTACCTGTCCAAACCAGAACGGGGTGACAAACTTACAGAAAAGACAAGTAGATTCAGTTTTCTAAGTTTCAAGTTATCTACAGGGCAAAAAGCAACCTCACAGAAACAAAGCCAACCAAAAGCTGATGTTTAGGACTAACAAGATATAAACCTTAATATGGGAAAGGAATAAGTTGACAAACACATGTGTAGCAAATGTCTTACGGAGGGCAGGTCAATAGGAGTTAAATCTCTCATACGAAAGGCTTCCCCTAGTACTTCCAAGTCAAAAGGGCACAGGCAATAATCTCTCTGTCTCACATAGGAGGAGGTCTGAAAGAGCTGATCCAGTTCCATCCCTTCCCCTTTCCTAATTTCCGTGTCTCCTACCACATTGCGGAGATAGTGAGTCTTCGATAATGACGAAGGAAGTGCCCTCTTGCAAAAGAATTCATGGTGAGGCAAAAGCTTAAACTGATTTACGAGATCAATGGCACCACCAAGTTCCTTAGGCCCTAATTTGTTAAAGAAATGGCCTCAGTCAAGCAAAATGATGAGACTAGACTGGGGGAAAAAAAATTAATAATAAACTAAGAATGGAAATTACTGGATCAAAGTATTTCCAAAGACATGCATGCGAAGTAGCAAGCTGCAATGAGGATAATCAGGGGCCATACATGCCTTCAGTATAGGGTCCAACACTCAATGCAACATTAATGGAAAACAAAATGACTAACACTTAGTTTAGTAGAAAACACAAGAACTCTTGGCTTTTAGAATTAATTAAAATAATTAAAACTCAAGTTAGTTTTAGCGGCAACAACAAAAATAATTTTCCGTGGTTATCACAGATTCTTTACATATATTTATTTAAAAGCTTGAGGTGCATATCTGTTAGATTAAGATAAGTTCAGGCTTGGCTTAACATAAAATCTTTGCATTTAAACTATAAAGAGAAAATCACACACATCAACTAAGATGTAGAGTGTATAATATAAAACTTTACGAAAATGTGAATTAGTTGTTTTGCACGGTTTAAAACTTTGAATTCACGACTTCAAAAACCAGTGCACAATGCATTCACCCTCCCTTCCCGCCTGGGCACCACCACCCACTCCCCTGCCAAGAAACCCAAATTCTGGGGTTCCCAAAATATTCAGAAAAAAAAAAGTAAAATAAAAAAACAACCACCAATAAACAAGTCAACAAGCAGTGCCCACCTAAAAAACTTTCTGATTCTTGATAATAGCAAGAGACAACCGGAATCACAATCTTAACAGAAAGAATCATACTTACAGATGATTAAATGTGGAACAAAGCTAAATTATCCAGACCATTTTATAGATCAAATTTCAGAAGATGCAAATTATGAAGCTTAAATAAGCCAAGTCATTCCAGTGGAATCTTCTGTGTGTGTGTGTGTGTGTAGTATTATCCATATCCATCTTGTATAGTTGCTTAAGAATCAGCAACATACCAAATTAATTACACAGGGCAACCAGTACCTTTCAAAAAGGTTAAAGGACCATCTCTATACAATCTGAAGGCTCTGATGGAGCTAAAATCGCTATATCATTGCATCTAAACCTTGTGAAGATCCAATATCAGTGAACCAAAACATGAAGGACAAAACAAAAGCTTGGAGGATAGAAGAATGGAAATGATAATCAATCAACTCCCTTTGCAATGCAAAATAAGAACAATAAAATTGGATAAGATAGTAGCTCCCATATAATAAAAATCAGCATCCTGTCTTAAGAAGCATTACTATTCTTTAAAAAAAAATTATTAACAGTGGAGCAGACCTTCAACATCAGTTATTATTAATTGATTCGAAAGTGTTTGAGCACGTGGTTTCTCAAGACCCTTCGAAATGATCATCTCACAACCAAAAGGGTTTATAAAGCTCGAATTGCTATATCACTGTGTTTAAACCTCACGAGAAACTCTTCCCAACGTGAAGCTCCAATAAGCAGTGAATCCAAAATCTTACCCATTCCAAACCTTTACAAAACCATATCTGCTATTGAAATAATGCAAGCACGTCTATAATAGATAATACAAGTAAAAAATTATAACATCAACACCCAATTATAATAATACAAAATCCTACCCATTCCAAATCTTTTGCCTCCAAGGTCCATCGCCTTTGAGTGTTTCGGTACTTAAGATTTGCAGCGCAGAATTGGACGATAGAGATTGGCTGTTGGAAGTGATCTGACGGCTATTGTATTCGTAGACGATGATTAGGTTTAGGGAGGGAAAAAGGTGGCTGTTAATACGAGTGCGTGAAATTGAAATGAGTGTTAAAATGGTAAAATAAAATGGCCGCGATGAACCGATGGTTTTAGGTTTACTTCTACCTTCTCCTGGAAAGATCTCCAAGTTAATTGAATAGGTAAAAAAACGGTGTATGATCGGCCACGTGGCAACTCATATCTACATATCAGCCATTATCCATTGGGGCTAATATGACGTGCCACTTCCGTATGACGTGGCTGATTATGTGGCCATGTGGACCCGGTGGCCTTGGCAATTCATGCCAGCTGAACGATAAAAACAAAAAATGTCGGTTAGTGACAGCTCAGCTGCCCCGTCATGATTGAATTGCTTGCTTCTGCTATCTCACCACGAGGAATTATTGGTTGCTCCGTCTCCACCATTCACATGGCATGATAGCTGACACCTTTGAATTTATTTATTTATTTATTTTAATTTATGAAGTTTGAAGATTTTTGCAAAGAAATATGTGAATTATTATTTAAAAGGTGGTTAACGATTACTTTATAATAAATACTCGTACTTGTATTCGTTAAGCGGTGTTAGAGAAATTAAATGTCAATTGAGACACTTTCTTATACTAAATTCATTTGTCATTTTTCATGACTTTCTATCCTGAATTAGGCTTCATTTGATATATTTTTTTAAATATAATTTATTTTTTATTAGTAGAATATTTATAAATAGAATTTTTATTAAATAAAATTTAGTTGTTTGATTATCAATAATATTATTTATTAAAAATTATAAAATTATTTTAATAAATAAGTTTTTAAAAGTTTTATTATGAAAATAATGAAGTAGGGTTATCAAATAAGTAAATATATATTTTAGCATTTTAAAAAACTTTTTAATCTCTACTTCTAATAGTTTAAAATTTGAGCTTTACTAGTAAAGGTAAAATAACTTATTTAATCTTCAAAAGTTCTGCTAAAAAACCAACCAGATAATAATAATAAATTTAACAAAAGTTTATGTTATTAAATAAGCACTTACGGCCAAAGATTTTAAAAAACACTTTTAATCATCTGGAAACATAATTGACCAAGAACACAAAAGACAAAATTATACTTGATTGTGTTCATAAAATGGAATTTCTTCTTAAAATGGAGCATGTACTTGTGAATGCACTCTAATGCTTTTATCAATATTTGTTTTATTAAATTTATGAAATTGAAATATAGATTTCTCTTAGTTAAATGAGAAATTAGCCAAAAGATTATTTCTTATTCCTTTTAGCTTACATTTATAGATCGAATAAAGCACACTTGGCGGGAGATTTGATTTCGGATCTAATTCTTCGCCGTTATCTTTTTATTTCATTTTACACCGTTAGAATTTGTTAATCTTTTCTTGTTTGTATATTAGCTTTCCGCTCGTCATCCTGTTAGTAATCACGTATCGTTTATTATTGATGTTATGGATTAGATCAGTGATTTTTTCGGGCTCAATATAAGATGTCATGTGATTTTCACATTGTCACGTGTCGTAGTTTCTTAAATTGGACCTGGAATAATATGAAAAAGTTCCATCATCTATTTTTACTATGTTTTCCGAACATGTGGCGTGGTTGAAGTTGCTGTGTTTTTTAGCACTTACAGAGGCAATTATAATTATAACTGATTGATATAATTTTAACAATCTAATTTAGGATTCAATTAAAAAAATTAAATTAGGATTTACATTTTATAATTCTAATTTGTAAGTACTATCAACTAAAGATAGCATAAATTCCCATGGGGACGAGGGCCATGAGAGATTTTCTAGTTAGGGAAAGGTACGGGAATAATTTAATACTAATTCCTTATTTAGAGGAGGGACAATGACACTTTAATACCGAATATCATATTCGGTGAAATCCCAATCCCCTCCCCATTTTCCCATTTCTATTTTTAGTTTTTAATTTTTATTATATTTCTTCTAAAATTTTTATTAAATACATTTAAAATTTAAATTGTTACAATATGGGTGTAAATAACAAATGTCATAATATTTATAAATAATATAAATAACAACTATTTTATACCATGTAATTTTTACGGAAGTGTTAAACTTTGAAGCTTTACTTTTACTTAATTTCATGGATTATCTTATAAGTTTTATGATATGGACTTCAGTGTGATAGAAAATATTTTAATGACTTCAGTTTATTTTGATGTTTTTTGTGTTGGTAATACGACGTTATACTTATACTTTAATATGATTAAATTAATTTTAAAAAAATAAAACTAATATCAGTTATTCGAAGGTTACGTACCCTTAAAAATCTCATTTTTATTATTAAGAGATCCCTATCCGCTCCCTTAAAGCATTTTAAAAATATACATAAATATAAACAAAGTATCCGAGATGAATACAGAAATGTTAATCCCCTCTTCTCCCCTCCCCCATTGCCATCCCTACCATCAACCCATCGCCCAAAAAATAATAATAAATCACATTTATTAACGCGAAAAAAATATAAAAGAAAAGAAAATTTGGAGTGCGTCAATTGGGCCACCTTCTACATTTCATCATTCAGGGCCTACATTGAGACAAACGTAGTTGTAAATGGTCCGTGTCTATCTCACAGTCGTTGTCCACGGACCAAATGTGGGCAGTGGGCAGCAAAATTGCGGCTCCGCCCTAAAAATACGAGTGAAGAGAAGCCCCCCTTTTTCTTTTGACAACGAAAACAGAAAAGAGAAAGTCTTTACTCTTTAGTAGTCCCTACTTTGGACGTAGATGTAGCCTCTCGCAAAGAATGGGACAGACAATATTTCCTCTTTACTTAGAAAGGGAGGCACTCCTTACACAACGACTAGTCCAAAATATTTGTTATTAATGTTTTCGATTGACAAGCCTAAGCAAGGCAGTGCAAGTTGTAATGTCCAAAACAGTTTTTTTCCCCTCCAAATTTTGTCTTAAAACACAATCTCATCCAAACATTTCTAATCATGTATATAGAGAATTAGACGCAATCTAATTATTTACGTCCAAAATTGAGTGTGTACGTACAACACTCAATTTTATTAATTTATGCATCTATGAACGATTTGGTTCAATGAAGCAACATAATCCAATGTAAATCTACATATTCAAATGTATCTAGCTACATTCAACAACATGTGGTTTTCATTTTTCTCTTTTTGTGGATCGTATATTTAACTTATCTTTCGACTTTTCTTCTTTGTGATACATCTAGTGAAAAACTTGTATATCGAGTTTGGTCAATTAGTGTTGTTGTTGGCTCTAATATATAAATTAAACTAGATATGTTTCAAGTTAGGATTTATGAACACTGTCAATTTGAAATATGTTTTCTTATCTTTAAGAGAATGCACTGAAGTTATACTAATAACAAACTTAATTAACTATTTATTCAATGATTTTTTTTCACATATAGTTGTAAATAGTGTTTAACTAAGTGACACGGGGGTGTTAAGAGACTTATCTTGTTTGAAGATTAACAATGAAGTAGAAAGTAAACATTTGGAAAGGCTAGTCAAAGTGGGAAGCAAAAGTCAAGATGAATTGTCACATTGTTCAAATTAACTGTACTGTTCTAGAAATATCTAAATTATGTATTATGTATGGTTACAAAGATAATTTTGTCTGGTTTCTAGGGAATTTTACGAAATCAAATTGGGACTTCTCTTCTTAAAGATATTTAAGATTTAGTTAGCAAAGGTCACAGTTGTCCGGATTTCTGCACAAAGCCGCAATTTCTGAATTTTCTGGAATCACTACATCAAGATTTAATGAACAAGCTTCATATCACTGGAAAGCTATGTATCTCTTCCACCTCAAATTGGAGTTTGCTTTGTTCTCGTCCACCTCATGACAACTAAGACCTTCAATTCAAATTTGATTCGAATTTTAAATAATTAAGATCTAATCCTAAGCTTGGGGGGATGTTCCAAGTTGCCTATATAAAGATATTAAATTGTAATGTTTAGAGGGTTTTTGGAACTTTGAGAGTGTGTAACTTAGAAGATTGATGTTGTTTGAGTTTCTTCTTTAAAACTTTGTATCTCTAGGGTGGATTCCTTAGAGTGGTGAGTTAGAAAGCTTTGTATTTCTTGAAGGACCCATTGGGTAGTGAATTTTCTATATCCCTTTGAAATTCTCTTGAGCGGTGAGCTAGCGTTGCTTTGTCCTTGCGTGATTGTTTTCATATAATAATAAAAGTTTTTTAGTTTTATAATTAGGCCAGTGTCACTAAGTTTCATTCTTATTTTTGTGACAGGTTTTAATGACATAAAAATTAGATAAAAATTTAAACTCTAAATAAAAAGTTCATAATCCTCACTCAATATTGCGATTAATTTTTGACTAAATTAAAAGTCATGCAATCTTAATATTAAACATGCAAATTTTCGAGATCTTAACTGTCTATTCAATTAAAAAATTTTAATTAAAGGTCACTCACACTTTTAAAGTTTGTTTAAATGATTACTCACATTTCTTAGTTTCATAAATGGTTATACAGATATTTTTTTTACTATTATACCCTTTATTACAACAACCTAATTATTGACTTTAAATAAACTTTTTTAATAAATATAAATTAAAATTAAAGTAATAAAAATATAAAATAAGATAAAATTTATAAATATTTTGATTATTAAAAAAATATTTTAACATTAATAATTTGTCGTATTCATTTAATAATAATAAAATATATTTGACATATAATTAATATTAAAATAATTATACCTAACATCTACGGTCATTCATAAAATTTATATTATTTTATTTACAAAATATTTTTTAATTATGCCTATGTTAGTATAAATCTTAAAGTCAATTTTTAGATTAATAGATTTTAGTATTAATAAAATCCTTCATGATAGATTGATAATAACTTAATATTATAGATAATTTCCATTATATATATTATTTTATTTATATCATATGATATTTATTTATTATTTTAATTTATCTTATTACCATATTTATATTTATTTTAGTTGTTATAATTTAAGGGTACAATAGTTATTTATGAAATTAAGAGGATCTGTGTGATCATTTATAAAATTAAGTGGGTCTGTGTGATTATTTAAATAAAAATTAGAGACGTAGGTGGCATTTTTTCTATTCCATTTGATCAAACGAATAATGCATCTGATAATGTTAGTGGGATTTATTTTAAATTCGTTGATATGTAACAATTATCATCGTATTTTCCCATTAAAACAACATTGTCTTTACTTTTATTTTTCAAGTTAACGTACGATACAATGCAAATAAAGTAATTAATTATTGTTTACGTAATTCGATACATCTCAATTCGATTAAAATTATGAAATTATAGGAAAAATTGGATTAGTCTTTCATAATCGAGTATTTTTCTTTTTCTGTAACTGCAAGGAATTTTCACAATCTCGTTATTAGTTAACAACTAATACTAACAGCGACTACTACCAAATCCTGAAGACCAATCACATACAAATTGCAACCAATAAACACATCCACGTGTCGCGATGTAACGCAACACAAAAAGCAAACCGACCACACTTTGCAGTTTTCACTTCTCTTGGATGCTTGCTTGCTTAATCTGTCGGCAACCACGGTGCTTAGCTGTCACTGCAAACAATCTGACTGTCCTAACACGTGGCGCAACTCCTATTGGCTTAAATGTTTTGCTCGTCATTTTTCTCATGTCTTTTAAGCAAAAACATTGACGAGCCACATAAAAACCCCCAACACGCACGATAACACTCTGTTTGTGTCGGCAGCAAAAATATAAAACCAAGTTCATCATACTCACGTCTTAAGACATTTTCCCTCACTTTCCCGAGAAAATATTCGAATGGTGTTTTCTGTCCCGGGGAAGTGCGAGATTGTTTTTAAAAATTGTACGCGAAGAAATATGATCAAGCGAATGTCCAATGCGCATGGTAAAATGCACGAGAGCTCCACGACGACGTCGTCTACATCAACAGAAGACGAGATTGACTGTGAGCTGAGACCCTGTGGCATGTTGGTGCAAAAGAGAAGCGAAAAAACCGATGTTCCAGCCCCGAACTTACGGCTTAGGATTGCTTTTGGTGCGCTCCGGTACGAGATCTCGGTGAATTCTCGGGCAACTTTTGGTAAGACAGTTGGATCTTAGTTTGTTTTTCTTTTTTCTGTTTGGCAGGCTAGAAAATGGAGCAAAAGTAATAATGACGTGTAATGATGGTAGTAAATTCGCATAATGCTGGACAAAAAACGTAAATTCGGCAGGTTTTCTTCCATTACTACTAGTACGTGGCGTTGCATGGTCCTTTAAGATCTGCTTTTCATCTTCTAATTTCTCATTATCCACATGTTTAAATTAATTTTAAATTTTAAAAATAAATCATAAAATTTTATCTATAATTATTTTGAATAACAACCCAATGGCAATAATGATAAGTATTTCAAGTTTTGGATAGAAAATAGTTACCAGAATTGCCATACGTTAGATGACATAGTGTCCCCATTAAAATATGAAGTAGCTAAGCAAGGAAGTGCATGGTAGTTTTGAGAATAAAGCGGGTGATTTTGTGATGGGTTGACTAACAGGAGAGGTAAAGAAGGAGTTAACGGGAGAGACAGGGTTACAGGCAGGTGACCAAATACTGATTTATCGAGGGAAAAAGCGAGAAAATGGGGAGTATTTGGACATGTGCGGTGTCAAAGACCGATCCAAAGTCATACTAACGGAGGACCCGGCAAGCATTGAAAGAAGGTTCATTGAGATGCGCCGAAATGCCAAGATCCAAAGCGCTCATCGCTCTATTTCAAACGTGTCCATGGAGGTTGATAAGCTGGCCGAGCAGGTTTGCACGCCTCATTAATTCTCATTTTATATTTTTAATTGTTTGACTATATTTTCGAAATTCTATGTTGTGTTCTGGATGGAAAAAGCTAATTGCTGGTGTAAAAAGTTCAAATCTAAGGAAAAAGCCTAAATTAATTAATAATAATTAAAAAAAAACACTTGTATATTTATTAAATGAAAAAGTAATTATGAAATATTTACTATTTAATATTTATTAAGTACAATGACTGTTACTGAAGTCATAGAAACTAACGTAGAGTGGGTTAGTACTTTGAGTAGCAGCCGTTGTATAGGGTGTAGTCAAAACTCAAAAGTGGGGGATAGTTCTACCGCCATGATGATCAAACAGCTGGCTTTGATGTGGGTGTTACATCGAGTCATCGACGTTGACGTGCAGCTGAGATGGGTTCTCTGTCATCATTGGCTGTACAATCTAGACGGCCCAGTTGCTGTCATGTGGGGCTAGCAAAGTTTAATTTTAAGCAGTTAGAGCGAAAAGCTCTACTGGTTCTCAGGTGTAATTATTCTTTGGGAGCTTCTTTAATGGGGTAATTTTAATTTCGGGGGGTCCATCAGTTCATGCATGGATGTCCGATGTAACCCTTCTGTGTCTCATGGAATATGCAGATCAATGGTGCTGGACCCCATAATCTTTTTTTCCTGGGTTAGAAAATGGACCCCATGGTCTGTTAATTTTGAAATCCATTATACTGTTACTAGATTATATATTGATAGGAAATATATTGTCTTGTTGTCCCTTAATCTGCTTTTTCTGTCTTCGTTACATACCATATGATTCTTAATATTAGCATCATTTTCTTTTTGTTCTTTATAACAGGTTTCTGCAATTGAAAAGTCCATCTCAAATGGCGTTAAGGTACCAGAAGTTCAAATCACAACATTGATTGAGATGCTCATGCTACAAGCAATCAAGCTAGACAGCATTTCTGCAGAGGGAGATGCTTCTGCTCAGAAAAGTTTGCAGGTATATTCGGTTAACAAGATGCACTTAGGGTGTATCACCACCATTTGATTTCGATGTCCAGTCTTGCAAAAGCAAAATAGTACCAGTTTGACTTGCAGTTTTAATACAATGCATTTCCAATTATGATTTTAATGGTCATCTTGCAGGGTAAGAGAGTGCAGAAGTGTGTTGAAACTCTTGATGTACTGAAGATAGCAAATGTAAAAGTACAGCCTGTGGTTGTCACAACCAAATGGGAGACCTTTGATCCTCCTCCGTCCACAGCTCACTGGGAAATTTTTGATTGATCTAATCCCAAATTATATTTTCTTTTTGCTCCCATTAAAAAAAAAAGTCAATTTTATGTTTTGAACTAGCTCTAGAGAAATATATATACATATGAACGAGCTATTATTCGCCTTGTACTTGTATAGCCCTTTCCCCCACGTTCTTTGCCAATAAGTGTTCGGTTTGAACGCTGTATCCTGACTACGCATTATTAATAAGAAAATTTGTACACAATCATTTTGCTCATGTGGGTGTAGACACAGTTTGGCTAAAGATAACACGGTTCAATATTGCACAATCTCAGTAAGAATACAAGACAAAGCCCTTGGTCCAACGAACATGACCTCTCGGCACATGCACTCAAAGCAGCCAAGTTACGAAGAAATCTCAGTTCCTTCTTGTCCTGTAAAACCTCTCTACTACTCCACTTCAGCTTCCCAAGAAAACCCAATAACTTATGTGGTCAAGAAATGCATCACACTATTGCAAGTATGTGCATCTTCAAAGCACAAACTGAAGCAAGTGCATGCCTTCTCTATCAGGCATGGGGTCCCGCTCAACAATCCAGCCTTGGGCAAATACCTTATCTATGCTATTTTGTCTCTTTCATTTCCAATGTCTTATGCTCATAACATCTTTTCACAAATTCAAGACCCAAATATTTTCACTTGGAATTCAATGATCAGAGGTTATGCTGAGAGTGACAACCCACTGCTAGCTGTTGAGTTGTATAGTAAAATGCAGGTTTCTTGCATTAAACCAGACACGCATACGTACCCTTTTCTTCTGAAAGCCATATCTAAGTTGGCGGATGTTAGATTGGGTGAGCAGACACATTCCGTTGCTATAAGAAATGGGTTTGAGTCATTGGTTTTTGTTCAAAACAGTTTGGTTCATATGTACGCTGCTTTTGGTCATGTTGAAGATGCGTGCAAAGTGTTTGAGTTAATGTCTGAAAGAGATCTTGTGGCTTGGAATTCTGTGATTAATGGGCTTGCTTCGAATGGGAAACCCAATGAGGCCTTGACTCTTTTTAGGGAAATGGCTTCGGAGGGTGTCGAGCCAGATGGGTACACAATGGTCAGTCTGTTTTCTGCATGTGCTGAGCTTGGTGCTTTTGCATTAGGGAGAAGGGCTCATACGTATATATGGAAGGTTGGTTTGAGTGACAGTGTGAATGTTAATAATGCCCTTTTGGATTTTTATTCCAAGAGTGGGAACATTAGAGACGCACAAAAAGTGTTTCATGAGATGAGGGAGAGGAATGCAGTTTCTTGGAGCACTTTGGTTGTTGGTTTATCTGTTAACGGGTTTGGTGAGGAAGCACTTGCACTTTTCAAGGAGATGGAGAGAGGGGGATTTGTACCTGGGGAGGTCACTTTTGTTGGTGTCTTGTATGCTTGTAGTCATTGTGGAATGGTGGATGAGGGGTTCAGTTATTTCAAAAGGATGAAAGATGAGTATGGCATTATGCCAAAGATAGAACACTTCGGCTGCATGGTTGATTTGTTGGGTAGGGCGGGCTTAGTTAAACAGGCCTATGAGTATATTCAAAACATGCTAATGCCGCCAAATGCCGTCATCTGGAGGACCTTGTTAGGAGCATGTACAATACATGGCCATTCGGCCATAGGGGAGATTGCCAGAGCAAAACTCTTGCAATTAGAGCCTAAACACAGCGGGGATTATGTGCTCCTCTCAAACCTGTATGCATACGAGCAGCGTTGGTTAAGTGTGCAAGAGGTTAGGAGGACAATGGTTAAGGAAAGGGTGAAGAAGACTCCAGGGCATAGCCTTGTTGAGCTGGGTAATCGCGTCTTTGAATTTTTCATGGGTGATAGATCTCATCCTCAAACTGAGGAAATATATACAATGCTAGGGGAGATCACAAAGAAGTTGAAGCTGGAAGGGTACGTTCCTCGTACAGAAAATGTGTTTGCGGACATAGAAGAGGAGGAGAAAGAGAATGTTTTATCTTATCACAGTGAGAAGATTGCAATTGCTTTTATGCTTGTTAATACAGCACCAGGAACTCCATTGACGGTTGTTAAGAATTTGAGAGTATGTGCAGATTGCCATCTAGCAATCAAACTTATCTCAAAAGTTTATAACAGAGAGATTGTTGTTAGGGATCGTAGTCGATTTCACCATTTTAAAGATGGTCATTGTTCTTGTAGAGATTACTGGTGAAATAAGAGATATTTGGAATCGATTGGTTTTATTCAAATGTAATTTTCTTCTTTTGAAGCTATCTCTACTACTGGCATAAACGCCAATATTCTTCTTTTGAAGCTATCTCTACTACTGGCATAAACGCCAATTGCATATATCCTAGGTAGAATTTGGAGGTAGTTTAATGCATTTTTTCTTTTGCTATGGCGAAGACTGATAAATATTTATAAAAAATTAACTTCTCGATTATTATACAATACCTTCTTTGATATTGACGTGGGTAGCTATATAACTTTAAGCTATAACACTAAAATATTTGATAAATATTAGTTGAAAGTTAAGTTTTTTAATTTTACACTTGTATGACAAAAATTATTAATCGTTATAGTTTTTTTTTTAATGATAACTGTGACTTAAAAATTATATTACTTAAATACCAAATAGGACCTAAATGAACTTATCAACCAATTGACGAGACATTCCTTTTGTATCTCAAGGCTCTCAGTCCTCTTCATACGACGTTCGTTCTAAATTTAAAGTATATATACGTACGCACAATTGTGAGGGCAGTGGTTCGAGCCGCCACAAAAATATTGTGGGGGTATTCCTTCCTCAATTATAGAAAATAATTGAGTGAAGACTAGGAAAGGGAAAGAAAAATGCGAACTAGTATGCTTATCTTAATTCCCCATCCTTAAATCAGTCCTTCCAATTGGAGGAGTTAAATCTTGATAGAATTCGAAAAATCTAGAAACACAGATATAATAAATAAGAGAAAAAAAAAGTAGACAGCCTTTTCCCTTAGTATATGTGAGTGGAGTAGACATTATTCGAATATTAGAGAGGATAAAAATCTGGACGTGCTATGTAAAATTTAATGTAAACTATTTTTAATAATTATCTGATTGTAAATATCAGTTATAATATAATGTAATATCAGTTGTAATCTGAACAATAATCTCGTATAAAAATTATATATATATATATATAAACAAGTATGCGAAATTACGAGTGAAATTTTGCCAAACCGCTCCCGATGTAACTACGCAGGGGTTGCACACTAATAATTGGGCTTTATTTGACGGGTCCATTAGCTATTTTGACATACGATGTCAGCGACGCGGCAAGATTTTCTCCCTCGCTGTTTCGTAAAGAATATTTGAAATTTATTATTTTTCACCCGCGAAATGGCAATTTTCCGCGGGTCGTAAAATTCAAAAGATTTACCTTTCGCACTATTTAAAACAAAAATGGCGCCACTTACATCTTAATCTAATAATCCCATCCCCGTCCTTCACCCTCCGACTCTTCCTGAAAAAAGAAAAGATAAAAAAAAAAAAAATCTTCGAAAGAACAAATACGGAAAACAAAAGAAAAAAGAAAATAATCAGAGAAAAAAAATGGGGGATCAGAGAAGTCACCTGGAGAAAATGGGCAGAGAACTCAAGTGTCCTATTTGGTAAAAATCTCACCAATCATTTTTCAACACGGTAGCAGGATAAGTAACAGCTTCATCATTAAATTTAAAATTTAATTTTTTATTCTAATTTTATTCATTTTGCAGCTTGAGTTTGCTGAGTTCTGCTGTTTCGCTTACGTGCAATCATGTATTCTGCAAGTAAACTCTCTTTGCTTTGCTTAATTGTTTGTTCTTTATTCCCAATTTTGGAAAAATAACCGACCCATTAATCTGACGCGGTGATATTATGTTCGTTTTCAGTGCGTGCATTGTCAAATCAATGAAATCGGGTTCTAATTGTCCGGTTTGTAAAGTGCCCTATCGCCGACGAGGTATCGATTCTACTTTATTTGTTTTTAGATAATTTACATTGTTAATTTTTAATCTGTCATCGTTTTGAGGAGTTTAGTGATATTTGAAATCATAAACTAGCTTGCTGACTTGAAATTTCTGTTGATAATTTGCTTAAGAATTCTTGTGATTTGATTATGCCAAAAGCATAAGGTTAAGGATTGTCCATTTCACTTCTCATCTATTTCGTATACATTACATTTACAATCTGGAGTGGAAGAAGCTAAATGCGGGGTTTTATTGTCGTAATGCATTATGGGTAATTTTGTAAGGCTAAGCTTGCAGTGATCTTCGAATTGGAAATCAGTCTTGCTTTTTTCGATATAAGATGGATAACTTGATCTTTATTTTTATTGTAGAGATTCATGCTGCTCCTCACATGGACAACTTGGTCAGCGTTTACAAAAGCATGGAAGTTGCTTCTGGAATTAATATATTTGTCACTCAGAATGAACCATCAACTAAGTCATCAGGTGATATAGTGATGAATAAATCTGCTATATAAATAGTGTAGAGTCTCTGCCTGTTTTGGGAGTAAAAGCCTCAATCTAAGAAGCATTTGCAAAATGTGCAGAAAAATAATCATGATACCATGGGAAGGAATAGAAATATTAGGTAGCCTAATTGATGTGGGCATAAATTTCTGGACTTTTAGTGATATCTGCATTGCTCCCCTTGGTATTGCTGCCTGCCATTAGGGAAAAAGAATTGATTAACTTATATCTTAATTATAGCCTGGGAGTAAGTTGTCCAATAGCTGTTATGTGCTTTATACGCTTTGGTATGCAATTAAGTATATTATGCCTGTGTTGTGGATTAATAGTTCTATCATTTCTTGTTCCTTCCTACAGATAAAGAAAAGTGGGTTCAAGGTGATCCTATTTGTGGTGAACAAGTTATTGGAGGGTGTCAGGACAAAGTAGAGCATCAAAGAACATCAAAAGGCAAAAGGTTAAGGAGAACAAGTAAAGCCACTGTGGAATCCTCTGGACCTGTTTGCATGAAACCTTCCTGCCCGACCAAGAAAAGAGTTCAGGTGGCACGGTATCCTCTTCCAGAAACCCCAACGCAGTCTGCAAAGTTGGAAGGTGAAACTGTTAAAAACACCGCCAATGAGTTAAAGAGTACCTCAGTTGTTCTAAAGGAGAATCCTGTTATAAACAAAGAAGGTTCAGTGCTTTCACCTTTCTTTTGGTTGAGGGACGATGAAGACAGAGAGAAATCAAGTCAGCATACAGAGGCCGATGCATATATGACACCCCCAGAAGTCCCTTCTTTCAGTGATCTGAAGGACTCAGAAGATGTAAGTTCTTCTGAATTGTCCCCTACAGTGAGTAGTTTAATCTACTTGGTATTAGTCATAGTATTTCTGCTAGTTTTTTTTTAAATAAATTGTCACTGGTTTAATATTTCCAGAATCTTCAATAATTATCCATATCACTGTTTCTTATCTGACTCTGTTGCCATGAAACCAGAATACTATGCTCTATGGTTGTTTGATGACATAATTTCTCTCTTATGTCTTGGAAAATTTATGTAGGCGGACGAGCATGGCAAATCTGATGGCCTGGATTTCTTTGAAAGTGAGATATTTGAATGGACACAAAGGGCTTGCTCTCCTGAACTTCTTCCAAGTCCTGTGAAGACACAAGTATTGATGCCTATATCATATTCCTTTGTTCTTCTTCATTTTGCATCAATTTCTTTTTTCTTACTAAACACACTAGTGATGTAGGTGGCAGATACTGAAGAAAATGGAAAGGAACTACAAGGAGCTTTGCAGTGTTCAAATGTAGACCTCAGTAATGAAAATGCTACTAGTGTAAACTTTGAACAAGGAAATGGAAAGTTGAATGAGGGGCACTGCAAGGCATCGTGCCCAAGAAGCACAAATCCTAACAATATGATTGAGAATGGTAAACTGAACAAGAGAGGCAGGAAGGCTAATGGTACTGCCCAAAAGAAGTGTGCAAAGAGAGATACATATAAAGGTTCCAGAACTCCTGCAACTTCAAATGAAGAATCCGAAAACTTTGTACAAAAGCAAACAAATGTCAGTAATGCTAAGTCCTCTCAGAAGTCTAGTAACAGGAATAAGAAAGTTGGAAGGGGCACCTGTGCACTGGAGCCAATACCTGATAATGTTCTTGCTGCCTCTGTTAGAACTGAAATTATAGATCAGCATGGGAAGAACATTGGCTCTGATTTGCCTACTTCTCTGCATAAGAAGCAAGGCAGTACTGAAGATCTTCACTTCATGAAGACTAGAAAAAAGTGCAAGATCAATAGCCAGACTGAGGAGGATTTCTGCACTAAGTCGAAGAGACGAAAGGTGGACTCTACTGAAGTCAACATGCTTGAAAAGATTTCTATGGTTCAAAAGCAAACATATAAAGATACAATCCCTCAACCATCATTGATACCTACCTGTGAGGATGTTGATAAGAAAATATCTGTTCTCATGGGAAAAACAACCAATACTGCTAGAAAAATAAAAACTTCTTCAAATTTAAAATGTGATAAAGAATTGCGATGGAACAAAAGAATGAAAGCTTCTTTTAGTGGAATCTCAAAAGATGGGGTGGTTGAGGATGATAAAGTTTGGAAGGGTTGCAGCAGTGCTGCAAATGAAACACAATCCACTGAAGGGGTTAGAGGCAGTTCTGATATCAGAGTTCTGGATGATTCATCAAAAGAGAAGCTTCATAGGACACAGAGAGGAGCTTTGCGAAAATGTGAAACCCTTGCTCACAAAATTCAATGTTCTTTCTGTCATTCTTCAGAAAACTCAGAGGTATTTCTTTCTCCTTTGTCTTCACATTTAGTCTCAACTCTTAACAGATCCACCACCTCCCTCCGACCCTACTCTCTCATGTGTATGATAATTAACATGTGATCCCCACATGCCAATGGTTTTTAATCAGCAAGCTATTTTACAGGCTTCAGGAGAGATGGTCCACTACTATAATGGCAAGCCAGTTTCTGCAGATTACAATGGTGGATCCAAGATCATACATTCACACAGGATCTGCACTGAATGGTAAATGAATTTTTTCAAGAGCAAAAGAATTGCTTCTGAAGCATTATAATTGCCATTTACAGAATTGATCAAAGCCTGCGTGTAATATAGCTTCACTGATCCTTATAGTCAAACAAATCCAAGAGATATGACACTGATTCAGAAAAGCTTACTGTATGTGCGGATTGCTGTTTATTTGCTTTAGTTATTAATTTTTAATGCTTTTACTATGATGTAATCTATGTCCGACAAAGAATGTGATCTTTTAGAGCTTATAAAAGTTAGGATGTTGACTTATCTTCAGGCTCAAGTCATTAGGGAAATGCAATCAGTTTCTTGTTTTAACTGCTGCTGTTTACAAAATTATTTTCAGGGCCCCTAATGTTTACTTTGAAGATGATACTGTAATTAATCTTGAAGCTGAATTAGCTAGAAGTCGGAGAATTAAATGTTGCTGCTGTGGACTCAAAGGGGCAGCACTTGGGTGTTATGAGAAGACATGTCGCAAGAGCTTTCATGTTCCTTGTGCAAAGTTGATCTTGCAGTGTAGATGGGACACTGTAAGATTTATACATAAAAAATGACTTCTATACTTGGTAGAATATTTATTTCTGGCATTTTCATCACTGTTTCTTTCTTTTTTTTTTTTTGAATATCTCTTGACAGGATAACTTTGTCATGTTATGCCCTCATCATGCCTCTTCTAATTTGCCTAACGAGAATCCTGGATCTCAAGAAAGCAGAAAGAATTGCATTTCAAAAACGTATGTTTGTTGCTGACTCCTTCATCTAATTTATCCTGGCATTTATTATGACAAGCTATCAATGCATTTCTGCGACATAATAATCTCATATACAACTTTATTATTCTTCTCTCTTTTCCAGAAAATTGCTCACTCAACACAATCAAGTTGCTATTAAAAGTGACATCAGTACAAATAGCTGGCAGTCATTGCAAAACAAGTTGGTTCTTTGTTGCTCTGCTCTTACAGTTGGAGAGAAGGTATACCGTACAGATGAGATATTTTGTTGACAGGATTAGCAAAACATGGTTTAATACTTTCTTGATCACTTGGATTGCAGGAAATTGTTTCTGAATTTGAGAGAATATCTAAAGTTACACTGTTGAAGAAATGGGATTCAAGTGTCACCCATATCATTGCATCAACTGATGAAAATGGAGCATGCAAAAGAACCCTCAAATATTTGATGGGCATCTTGGAGGGGAAGTGGATACTCAATATTAACTGTTAGTAACCACTGTTTACTTAGTGAATACATTTTCTTAAACTTAAATAGTTTTAAGAAATTTTTATCAGATTGTGAAGTGTGTGTTCGCTAAACACACAGGAAAGACATGTGCACGTGCATATTTCTATGCAGTGCTTATTTTGCATACAATATATTTCATATTTGTGTAAAGAATTATACTTAGTACGAACTTGTCTGTCTGTGTCTGTTTACAGGGGTGAAGGCCTGCATGAAAGCCATGAAACCTGTTGATGAGGAGCAATTTGAAATTATTGTTGATGTGCATGGAATGAGGAATGGTCCTCGATTAGGAAGACTGAGAGTTCTAAATAAGGTTGGTTTGTTCATTTAACTATTTTCTTCGCATTTTGCTGGATGCTTTGCCATTTTGTTGTCATAGAAGATCTTTAATTTTGCTATTAACCGGGATGTATCTTATGTTTCTGTAAAGTTCTAACTTCAATTCTGGATTATGAAGGTAAAATATAAACATGTTCTGTTCATGTAGGACCTAAATGCAAATCTAGCAGAAGCTAACCTCAAACTGAGAGTGTTTTTTCTTGTGCACTCAAAATATGCATGCCTACTAAAGTGCTTATGCTTATGCTTGTGAAATTTGATTCCTTATAAGCAACTTTTCTTGCTTGCAGCAACAAAAGCTTTTTGATGGTTTGAAGTTCTATCCTATGGGAGGGTTTGAATCTTCCTACAAAGGATATCTACAAGATCTAATAGTTGCTGCTGGAGGAACTATTCTGCATCGGAAACCCATTGCAAGTGATCAGGGAGCTCTGTTGTCTGGTTCATCTACATGTTTAACCTTTATAGTTTACAGTCTTGAGCTACCTGATAAATGTGATCTCAGCAAAAAGGATATGATCCTGAACAGGAGGCTGACTGAAGCAGAAGTTTTGGCGAGTTCAACTGGAGCCAAAGCAGTAAGTAATTCCTGGGTTTTGAACTCCATTGCTGCCTGCAAATTGCATAGTTTTGCGGAATAATGATATGAAATATACATAGCAAAAGACTTCTGAGTTTTGGAAATGTATTATTTGGTCAACAAGATTGGGTTTATTTGTGCCGTACACATGAAAAAGTGTATTTTGAAACAAATATAAGTTGATTATCTAAATTAACGTTAAATATGTAGTAATTATACAAGGTCTTGCTTCCATTAAGCTGTTTGAACTAATTCAATTATAAAGAATCAACAATAATAGGGATCTCAACATTTGAGTCTAATTGTGCGTGTTATTTATTTATTAGATGATAAATTTTATAATTTATAAGATTATTATTTCATTATTTGATTGATGAATGTTATGTTAGTTGAGATTTAAATATTGAGATTTTTAGCATTATTCATATGGAAAATGATTTTCTAGCTTATTTCTTTGGAAACTAGAAGGATTGAAAATGTTTGAAAAGAACAAAATTTCGAAATGTACAAAAGTCGAACATGTGCTTTAAGCTAGAAAACTGAGCTAGCGAATTGTAATTTTCTCATATAATGTGCAATCTCACTAATCACTCACTACATTTGACACATTACAACTGCTTCCCTCTTATAAATAATTCCGCAATGCCCATCACCCCAAAAAAAAAAAATGAAGAAAACAAAATTCTGTCGAGTCGACTCCGGTTTACATGCAAACAGAACCTTTCTTCTCATGCAAGAACAGAAGGCTTGCTGGCATTGATTGGTGCTTTGGGCTTGACACAATCACTTTTATTTTGCATATGCTTTCTGATCTTCATATGGAAGCTATCAAACATACCCTCTAATGCTGTAATCTCCTCTTCTATATCCACCTCTTGTTCCTCCTTTGTCGCTATTCGTTGTCTGAATCCAAGTATTTGTTCAATCCCTGCTTCTACTTTCTCCCCCAGTTCCTCCATTGTCGCACGCATGGCTGTATTTTCTTCTTTGACATCTTTATACTTCTTCTTCAATGATCGATACCCATCAAGAGACTTCAAAAGGTGCTCTGAAAGAGCCTTGTTTCGCTCTTGGAGAGCTGCATTCCCCTGTATCTCCCCTGCGCTACACTTCTTCTCTTTGTGCTCGGCTGCACAATTTTGTACTTTTGCCAACAGCGACGCATTTTGTGCTTTGAAGTCATTGACAAGTTCTTCGATTTCGTTCAATTCATGAACCTTTTTAGCCAGCTCCGCGGCCATAATTTCCTTCTCCTTTCCCAAGCTTGAACACAAAACTTCCAAGCTCTTTCTAGCAGCCAAACTTGCACTGAGCTGTCTTCTCAACTTTTCTTTGTCGTCGGTTATTGGTTCACAAAGCTTTTTGTCCCTTGGTGCACGATTAGGCCTAAGATCTGTGTTGCACCGTCTAAGCTCCGCAACTGATCTCTTGGCAACAGGTTGAGATTTTTGAATCCTTGTTTTAACGTCATCTAGAATTGTTATCATTCCAGCCATCCTTTGTGGTTTCCTGTCATCTTGGTCTTTTGTGCTTGCCTCGTTATGATCCTGGATTAGTTTTAGTAATAGCTTTACATTGGCTGCGATACCTATAAGCAAAAAACAGGAAAAAAAAATAAAATAAAAGATGAAACTTGAGTATCTTCAATCAATCATATCATTATCAATATGACAATACTAAAACTACCTTCTAAACTAAGATCTTCTGGGCGATCCGCATTACTTGAGGAAGCCTTTGCTAAGTCTGGAGAAGAAAATGCACGATGCTGGCTCATAATTTCCGGGAAAAATGTAAAAGAGAAAATTGTTTAAAGATGAAACAAGAAGAAGCATAAAAGGGAAGACCAATGGTGAGTATATAGGGAGAAAGAAAAAGGGTATATCTTATTTTTTGATTGTTCAAGAAGAACAAATGACTATTCTATGAAATCCTCTATTGAGAGATTCAAAGAAGAGAGACTGCTTTTGCATCTCTCTTCTCTCCTTCTCACTTTGTGTTTGTTTGTTGATGAAAATGAATATTTGTTTATTATTCTATGTTTTCATGGCTTTAGTTCATCTCAGAATGGTTGGCTCTTCGTTGTAAATCTTCCGCAATTATTGGCGCTACTTTGACTTGTTCATTAGCCGTTGGTTGTTTTGACTTCCAATTCTTACACCACAATGCGACAAGATCCTCTGCTTTAGAAGGCCTTACACACTGCGCTTAATTTGATATTGCGATTCTTCAATTAATGGGTATCACTCATTTCAGATTTACTATTTACATCACTCAGTTTCACTTTCAAGTTCAGCACTGGGAAAATATATATATATATATATACTTTTATTGGATATTTTGTATCACCTTATAAATTATACTTAATTGGCACCCATTAATCATTTTTTTAATTAAAAATTTACTGAAACTCCCTTTAATCAATTCCACTTGTAAATATTTATATTTATATACATACAGAGACTCAAACTCAATGGCAGCTTAAGACAGTTTTTGGCATTGACAAAACTTTATATTTAGGCCTCTCTCAGCCGAGGCCCTTAGGCAATTAATTGCCTAATTTACTTGTCCATTGAGTTGGCCTTGCTCAAACTCATACTAACACGAGTAAACCCAAAAAAAAGAAAAAAAAGAATAGATTGACATGTAGGTAATCTACTACCGGAGAGAGAGATAGGGAGGGGGATGGTGGTCAAACCAGCTGTGTTTATCATCATGTTGAGCTGTTTTTATTAAAAATGAATTCCTGATTCCTACTCTAATTAGTTTTCTTTTCATCATTGACTATAATTGATGGTCACGGCTCCTTGCGTTGCATGTGGTTGATGTTTCAATCAAATATTATAATATAAAATACGGGGCTGTTTACTTCACGCATTTTGCAAGAAAAATGGTTGAGTGGGTGGCTTCCGGCAACTCTCAAATCTCAATATACCTATAATTATTATCCACTGAGGAGCGAGTACATTGTACGTCAATCAAATATAAATTTTAATCTATTAATAAATAAAAAAATTATAGTTTTTAATATATTAATTTTTTTTATATTTTAATAACATATTCACTAAAGTACACACATGTGTGTGTGATGGTTTTCACCATTATACTATATATTACAATAATGGTGGGTTTAGCACAATATATTGTATTACATTATGGTGTATTACATCAAGATATATTAAGTTGTAATATAATATCATGTTCGGTGTAATATGTATTATAGTATGCGTAATAATATTTTATATCATTATTTATAGTAGTATTAATTTTAAATTAATAACATTCAAATTTATTAATATTTAAGTATTTATTATTATTTATATTTAAATTATTTGAAAATAATTAATTTTTATTTATTAATTATTATAACATAATAAAAATAATGCATTATTTAGTTGTATTTTTATATAATTAAAATAAATATATAATATAATATTATTGAATAATAAATAAATAAATTATTATTAATTTATATTAATAATTATAATGTAAAAATAAAGAAAATAAAAATTAATATTTTATAATATTAAATTAAATTAAATATCTATTTTTATTTATTATAATAATAAATAAATAAATTAATTAATTAAAAAAAACTAATGCCGCAATTTGCTGCAACCAAAGCATGAAACCTCATGTTATATATATATATATATATACGAATAGTTTTATAATCAGGAATCCCTGACCATATTAAAGTCAGTAATAAGCTAAAAGACAAAAAAAAAAAAACACAATTTTCAATACATTTACAAGATAAATTACACTGCATTTGAGTCTATATTTTTTTGTCTGTTGGTTTACCACTGACTTTAATATGGTCAGGGATCTCTGATTAGAACGTTTCTCTCTCTCTCTCTCTCTACACACACACGTACGTTCTAATTAGGGATTCTTGATCATATTAAAAGTCAAGGATAAGCTAATAAACAGAAAAAAATATAAAATTTTAATACACTGTATTTTGTTCTATAGCATATTGAAATATATATTTTTTTATCTTTTATCTCATCCCTGACTTTAATATGATTATAGATCCTCGCTTGGAATCTCTCTCTCTCTCTACATATATATATGAAATGGCTTCTACACAATGTTGAGTCAGAATTGAAATAATATCGAAGGGATTGTCTCACTGCAACACATAATGAATTGAATAAAAATTACAGGGATTTCAAACAGTACAATGTTCATATCCAAATATCAAATTAAGGATTTTGTTAAGCTACATCCCACACAAAAGAATGCAAAAATTTGTAACCAACTGATGGGCTCCACATGCTTTTGTGTGTGATTTCATGCAACTTAAGTGGACCTTCAAATTAATTATACCCGAAGTGCGGCGGCTGATTGTTCGAGTAAATTTGCGGATCATGATGGAGAAGGGTGCGTTGGCCCATTAAGAATTAGTTCTTAAATACCCAAGCCCATATTGTTTTCATACATGGTCTTGGGCCTTGTAGTGTCACGGACTCCCGTGTTTAGTCAGGAATACAGTTTTGCTTTTAATTAATTGAAATTGTAATTGTAAAAAATAAAAAGAAAATATTCAAATTTGAAAAAGAAGGGGGCGAGGCAGGATCGGCGCGGATGAGGAAAAGGCTTTTATATAAATCAATTAAGTGGCAAATTAGTAGCATTCGATTGTCGCTCGTTTCAGTTCATATAAATTCAGATATCATATGGCTTTGTATTCTTCAAGAACCGGCTACAAGCCTAAGCCGAAACTGCCACAACAATATTCTCAAACTAGTTGTATTCGTACGGTACGGTTAGGGTTTAGGATTGTGACTCTGGCAAGTGTGTCAATGTTATCACTAACGGGGCTGAAATTTTTTGTTTGAACTAACAATGGAATGTTTCAATTGAAGAAGTCCAGCCCATGGAACATTCCATTGTTAGTTTAAAATTATGTAGTGGAATTAAATTGGTAAGCACTAAACTTAAGTGTGTGATGAGAAATTATTTTCATTAATTAATTTACTTAGGGGGTGTTTGGTACCCCCTCATTACTTGCATTAATAATGAGGGGTGTTTGGTACCCCTCATTACTAATGCTAAACCCTACTAAAATGTCGGGTTTAGTTGGCATTAGCTCTTTTTTTTTTTAAATAATAATAATAAATAAATATAATATTTTGATATAATATAATATAATATTTTTTATTTTTACATGATAATTATTAATATAAATTTATAACTGATTATTCAATAATATTATATTTTAATTTTTATTATATTAAAAATATAACTAAATAATGTATTATTTAATTATATTATAATAATTAACATATAAAATTGATTAATATTCAATAAGTTAATATGACTAATAATAAATACTTAAATAATCAATAAAAATAAAAATATAACAAATATTAGATTATTTAATTATAATAGTAATTAATATATAAAAATTGATTATTATCCAATAATTTAACATAACTAATAATAAATATTTAAATATGAATAAATTTGAATAATATTAATTTAAAATTAATAATATTAATTTATAAATATATAATTTAAATTAATTATAAAAAAATTAATACAGTACAGTGTAGCACCAAACATTGTATAGCATTATTATAATACAGTGCTAATACAATATAACATAATACAATACACATACAGTAAAATAATGCAATACAGCATAATACAATACAGTGCACCAAACGCACTCTTAAGGTGCGATTGGTGGTAGGATAAAAACCTAGGGATTGGACTAATTCATAAAAAAATTATCCTATCCTATGTTTGGTGCCGACACAGCTTTGGATTAAACTTATCCTAAGCCACAAAATTATCCCATAAACTTAAGAAAATTTATCCCATGACCCCCAATGGGATTAACTTGTAGGGATAATTTTATTAGTATATTTACTAATTTATCAATATTAATATTATAGCAATATGTAGTGTTTATTAAAATATAGAATATTATATAAAAATATAAATAACTAATAATAAAAAATAAAATTATCAATTGATTATTGAACGAAAATTTTCAACAAATTTCACTCAGTTTTAATTTATTATTTAATATCATAATGATTTTACATGGTAGTTGAGTGTATTTTATGTTAAAAAAATTAATTTATGTTAAATATAGCTAGTGATATTATTATGTAATTTTTTTTATTTATGGACTAATATTCTTATTATATTGATTGATGATATTTTTGTTATGTTTATAATGATATTATTTAGTAAATTATAAGTCTAAAAACTATAACATTAAATTATATTCCATGTAATTTTAAAATAAATCTAAAACAATTTTAAAAAATTAATATATAAAACATATTATTAATTACTAGTCAATCTCATAGCATACCGAACACAAGACATTATTATTTATAGTCTAATCTAATATTGCACCAAACACAACATAGTATTGTAGATAATCCAGTATTATCCTAGATAATCCAATCCTAGATAATTCGATCCAATCTGACGTACTAAACGAGCCCTTAGTGTTAGGTAATAAGCTTTGCGTGGTATTAATTTAAATTAAACTAAACAATGTGTATGGTGTGTGTTGCATTTGTGTCGCTATATAAACCCCTCGTTGTGAACTCTAGATTCTTTCCTCTACAAAAGTGGCACAGTGATGCTGTGACGTCTTTGGTCTTTGCTATTCTGGGACTGGGATGAGTATTTGTTCTCATCTTCTTTGGACAAGACCATCAACATTTGCTGTGCTAACCAAGGTGGCCCATCTGAGGCAGTATACACACTCGAGGAGCAATGCGGAGTTGACTTACTTTTTGGGACGCTTGATGCTGAGTCTAAACCTGTCCTGTTCTCGTTGTGTCAAGATTCTGCAATTCGCCTCTACGAGTTGCCTTCCTTCAAATTGACAGCTAGAATTTTCTCAAGAAGAGAAGTTGAAGCTGTTCAAATTGGTCCTGATGGCCTGTTTTTCCTTGGAGACGCAAGTGGTTCGGTTTGTGTTTGGAAGTGGTTGTTGGCAGAGCAACAGAACTATGAAAACTTGTACAAACACTACTTTTAATTTGTCAATTTTATTATTATGGTAATACCACTGAGATAGAGACATCTCTCTTCTCATCTACCCCATACATCCACAGCCAGTATTACTCAAAAGGGGCTTTTAGCCAAAGATGTTAATTTTTCATTTGCCTTCAAAATTCCTTTAATTTTCTCCCGGACATGAATATGAAAATCTAAATCAAAATTTTGTAATGGAGGCTTTCGAGTTTTGTAGTAGAAAAACTCGTTTCTTCCCATATTGAAAACCATATTTTCATCGAGTTTGCATAAGCTCAATATTTGAAATTTGTATGTCCCAAGTCCAAGAATGTATGTTATCTTCCCTCAAATACGTGTACAAAAATTTCTGCTGAGATTTGTCCGAGTGCCGGCAATTTATTATGTTAGATATACACTGATCATCCAAATGAGGTGCCACCAACGGACTCCTTGCGGAGTTGCATGAACAAAAGATGCAGTGTGATTGTTGGTTTTTCAATACAAATTCATGAAGAATCATTCATATCTGAATGCTACTTGAAAGTGGAAACTGCTTTCTTCTCGGAATCTCGGAATCATTCAGTAGAACATAAATGTTACATTATTGATGTGTTGTCCTTACTCCACAAATGGATGATTTACAAGATCTGGGTCCTCGAACAACGATCGTAAAATAAAATTTTTTATCAAAAGAAAAGAATGTGACAAAAATTAAGAGAGGTTAAAAGTCCCTCACCTTACAAGAAGAATAATTGAAATAATTAAAACAAAAACTCCGGTACAATGTGTTGGTCTTCTGTTATTTATTTCTTGTGATGACTCTTTGAGTGAGATCTAAAAGTGCACGCCTTGACTTTCTAACATCGTCATCATTGCTTTCAGGTAGAGAATCAATCGCAGCTGCAGCAAGATTAGCATGCTTCACAGCTAGCTCTCTTGTCCTTTGTATCCCTCGACTCTTCCCAAGGTACTCAAGGGCCTGCAATCCCAGATATCAACCAACTAAGAAAAAATTGACAAAGACAACAGCCTCATCCGAAGTAAATGATTCATCATTGCAGCTCTATTTTAGCACACAAAAACATTTCTTATGGACCAAAATGCCTGACCCACAAGATTGCTGATGAAGAACATGACTAAAAAACTAAATTGTATTATCCTCTGTTCATCACTTCCAAGGACTTGTAAGAAAGTTCTATTCTCATATAAATAATACGAGGCAATCCACATTGATGTAAAGAAAGTGAGGGGCCATAAATTATCTGCTTTGCATTATCATTGTAATAAATGACACCTTAAATTGTCCTCACACTAAAAGAACTTAAAAAATGCCTTTAGAATTCTAAATTGCGGTTGGATGTCAAAGCCAAAATAAAATCATTTTAGGTAGATGAGGGACCTATTATCATACATGTGTTTCATTGTTCATGAAACCATGCACACCCAATTGTGCCACCTAATAAAGACACCCTCAGCACAAAGAGAAACTATTATCAAAATTAAGAGTAGATTGAATTACTTACAATATCAACATTTGAGGAATCCTCAAAGCCTTGGTCAACTACTGTACGTAACTGAGGGAACTCTTCCACGGCAAACAATATTGGAGCTGTTATGATTCCCTGTACCACAGAAGAAAAGAAGGTGATAGAAATCAAACACTACTATAAAAAGTGCTGAAACATCATCGTATGACTTATCTCAAATAAAAGCACAGCACATAGTAATGTGTCAATAAGTTAACATAACAAGTTAAAAATTTATTGGTTATGACAACGGCAGATGCATTCATCTCTGCATATTCCATTTAATGGGGAAGTAATAGGTTGTAAATCTGATTAGGACAAGTTAATATCTCAGAAGGCTTTTTGTTGATATGGTTATGACAAGTTAAAAGTCAAAGTCATAATAAAATATTTCCCAAACTTGAGGATGATTGTCACAAAATAGCAATAAATAGTACAATCCTAGCAAGAGAATTACACATTTTTTAAGAATATAAAGCAAGGTACTTGACAAAGATGCCTGTCATGGCTTCCAGAAACAATATTCAAGCCTGTGCACCCTAAAGTATCTCCAATCTGTGCAATAAAGAGCAAGGATAGATATATTACATGCCGGATGTCAGATAAAGAACCCTTTCCAAGCGAGGCTGATGTGCCAGTGAAATCGAGAACATCATCAATTAATTGATACGCCAGACCCTGGAAAGGAATGAAAGTTAGTTGAAAAGAGATAATGAGAAAATGCAATCATTGCACACTGCCCTAATTCTGTATTTTACATAATGACATATTACGACTGTGCATGTTCATCCCCATCCAGGGCTTGCATCAAGCTAATAATGGTATGTGGTAATTTTAAGAACAAGTGAGTCACCCCACATATATCTCCCCTCTATACTTAATGCACCATGCAAGGGCCAATAAAAAATTGGCGATATAAACAATCAAGATACTTCTCCAACAGAATTAAATACAAACATCGTTTATGAATAATTTAGAGCAGGAGAACAAATGTACAAACCAGATTCTTTCCATAGTCAAAAGCTAACATTGCCACTTCGGCTGTTTGTCCAGCAAGAAGGGCAATTGCCTTGCAGCTGTTTGATATTAATGATGCGGTCTTGTAGTATGTTTTTTGCATATAATAATCCATGCTGCATTTGTAACAAATAGTTAGCTAAAGATAAAAGGATTTGAAGATACACATCAAGCAATGAACAGAATTTCAATAAGTATACAATCATGGATAGGCATGGGGTAATCATATGTATGTGTAAGAAGGTACAAAAAGCGATACCAGGTAGGCCACCACCTATCAAACTGTCAGCAATGTTGTACATTATTATAGCTACATCTGTGTGTGGATACCACTTGGAAGCAAAACTAGTCAAGAAACCTCAACAGGAACTGGCAATTGCAACTTTCAGAAGACTATCACGATTATTGGAAGGTGCAACTGGCCATGGAGTTGGGAGAATAAATCCAAAATGAGAAAAAATAACATGTGTGCAGACAAGTGAGTCCTTATCTCTGAGGACTTTTAAGAGCAAATCCAACCTTCTATGGGCAACGAAAAGGTGAGAGAGAAAAATAAAGAGAAAAAGGAGAATCAGGTAGGTAAGAAAGTGATTAGGAAAGACCCGCCAGCCATAATTGATCTCTCAGCAATTTTTTTCCCCCAAAAGGAAAGCCAATATGGTCAATTTCAGCTGTGAGACAATTTATTATGGTAGTCTTTGTTTAAAACCCAAAAAAAAAAAAATCATAACCGACAAGATAGAGATTCCTATTCTATATTGCTGCAACCACCTTTAGGATTTCATTGAACATCTTTACTAAAACAGTCAACTGCAGTAGAGGCAATTGGAACAATGGCTGCCCAGTAGTGAAAACTATGTAAAGATGAAAGCGCAAGACAAGCAAATATCCAAATGTAGCTGAAATAGGATTGTAATATACCTACAACGTTGGTCACATGATGTTGTCATTTGCATGGTTTCACCAGTAACAAGATGCTCTACAACGGTTGCCAGTAACGTCACAACCTACAAACACAGTGCAACAATAAGTAGGATATATAATAGGTGAGGACCCCACAAACTTGTCAAAAATACCCCATTAAACCAATACTGTGAAAGCAAAATTATTGAAAGTTAAGATAATTTCAGAAAGTTCCCACTCGGAATGGCTTTTACCAGTAAGTTCATTTCTCCCTAGCACATAGTGTAATAGCTTAAACTTGACACATAAGCAAGTTTATCATCCATTAGACACAGTGCACTAACTAGTCACAGACTGGACGTTCAGATTGTTGCCGTAAGCAATGCAATTTCTGGCCATAAAATGGCTATGTAGTGTATTAAGAGAAGAATACCAAGAACTGGAAGTCTAGATTGTTTTCTAATAAAAATGAAAATCTTCAGACTGAAAACTTGTGATCCATGTTTCCATAAGAAAAATTTTAAATTGTTAAGGAGCCAAGAGCTTGCCACTAATGCAATAACAACTACTACTGCAAAACTAAAAGTCACATGTTTATAAATAAACATTTAACAATAATAATAATAATAGAAAACACACAAATCCATATACCTCTGTGTTTTTCAAAGAGGCAAGGGCAACACAAGCACGGGAAAGAAGAAAATCTCCTGCTAATACAGCTAACTGCATAGAAATGAACAGGTAAAGTTAACAACAAGAAGCTTGGGTCACAATCCTCAAAATCTCTCTCTTCCAAATGTAACAGAAAAGCCAATATGGACTAGACTACAACTCAGATAAAAATTATACCATGCGCATTAAAATCCTCATAAACCATCAAATGAAGTTTTATCTCAACATTTTCATAAATGATTAGGACAAACTACATGAGCTCAACTTATTTTTTTTAACCAAAAAAAAAAAAAAGCCACGAATACAAGCACCTTATTGCCCATTACAAAATTCAATGAACCAATACCACGCCTGGTATCTGCATCATCCAAGACGTCATCATGAAGAAGGCTTGCTACCTAAGAAAAAGAAATTATTACATTATTACATTAGTGGCAAGCACAATTCTTTAAGTGGAAGGACTTTGAATAAGGGTAAATAGCAAACAAAAGTAGCTTCTCTGTAAAAGAAATACAAAATTGTAGGAAACAGACATGAATCATCTCTGTAATCTCAGCTATACATTGTTGTCTTGTACGTAGTTCAGTCGCCAAAGCATCTTCTACTCCATCACGTAGAGGTTCAGGTATTCGCACATTCAGAGCCGTTGCCATCAGCAATAAAACCTGCACGTAAATGTCCATAACCAAAGTAGTTGCAATTGTTAGCCTATTAAATATTAATTAGTTAGTATGGATTGAACTATAACTGATAAAATAATAACAAACTACAACTGAGAAAGAATATAGTCACAAAAATCAGCAAATAAGCCATAATGTTATTACCGTGGGACGGAACCTCTTTCCTTCCACCCCCATTTTAAAGAAATACTCAGCAGCTGAGGCAAGCTTAGGCACCTGGATAATAAGTAAATCTCACTTCAATCACATGATATCAAACTTGACTGGTAACATAAAAGAAACATCATATCTGCTATCAGGCCAGAGCATAATTATCAGTACTCAATCAAAGGAATGGAGTGTTATTATATACCTCAGCAACTACCATGGAGCGCAACCTGTTAGCAAGTATTGACAGTTCATCAGCAACAAGAGAAAATGGGTCGAGCTGCTCCTGGGAATCAGTATCCTATATGTAATTCAGTCAAACCAAGTCCATAGCTTCCATAAAGAGACAGAAAAAGACTAGCATAGACACAATTATGCAGGACACTGAAATTTTAATAGTTCATGAACTTGGGTACTCAAATCTTTCATTAGAAGGAAAAAAAAAAAAAAGAGGTATAACTAATCTGAAATATAATAGTCTGCAAAAACATCAACAAACAAGATCAAAATGGTACACCTAACCTCAATTATGGAGCTGCTCTGGTGATGAATTTGATGTCTAATTCCATGCAAGGCAGGCAAACTCCATGAATAAGCTTCTCTGCAACCCAAAACCTACTAATCACCAGGAACAATAACAAGTAAAACATAGAAGGTCAACCCACTAATCACTACCTTGTATAGATGCATGCATGCATACATTTTGTTCATGTCAGATTATTACAAATCCAAGATGCCAGTAATATGTTAATAAAAAGCCAAAAGTAAAACTTCATTGATATTTATACCATCCACAACACAGCGACCTACAAATGTCTCCTAACTTAGCTTGATACAAATTATTTAAAAAACACTGACATGCATTCCATTTTGACATGTAGGAGGATCACAAAATTTCAGAGTATCGCTGCCTTTCCTCTCCCCTCTTAGGTATGATATCAGTCACCTTGTCTTACTCAGTGAAATATTACCAGAGTCCAGAAAGTAAAATAGAAATCAAGTTCAGCATCACTAGCCTCTCACCAAGGTCACTACTTTAGAGAATTCTTTGGTTTCCTCATAATTTATTCGCATCAGCTAATCTCCTTCAAAAACCAAATACCGCACCGACAGTCTTATCTCCCAGGCTTTTTTAAATGAAACAAGTCTTTCACCTAACAGAACCACAGTTAATCAAGGGCAGATTGAATCCTTCACCCAACCAACTGTAATAACATAAGTGCACATAGAGAAGAAAACTCATAATTCTTAAACCCAGAAACCATTAAATCAAAGACAGTATTACCGACCACTGTTCCACTCAATAATGATCATAAAAATTAAACAAAAGCTTTCAGCGACGATTACATCCTTGGCTACTAAAATGATTCCAAACACGGGAAAAATCAAATCCAAAAAGTCTGCAACTCAGCTTAGCAGCTATTCACTAGATATTAAGGTACAACATCAAATTCCAACTTGGCAACTTCAACTCTAGCACCAACCCATGCCAATTACAGCAAAAGACTCGTACAAGAAAATAATACACAAACAAACCCATATTTCTTCTAAACGCATCAAACACATTTTACTTGAATAACAACCCCACAACGTTGCATGTACTCATAGGTCAAAAGCAAAACATCCATCACCATTTAAAAGTTTTCAACTTTGCCCAGCTGCATACAACATTGAAGAAGAACTACCTCAAAAGGGTTTTTTTTTTTTTTTTTAATTTTTTATTTCCTGTCATATGGGCACGTGCATAAATACCTTTAGAGAAGAGTCCGCCGCAGCAGCAGCAGCAGAGTGTGAAGCACCGGAGAGAAGCGGGTGAGAGGGAAGCCAACGGCAGCCAAACAGAGTCTTTGTCGAGATTCTAGAAATCCGAGAAAGTCCACGATAAACTAACATCCTTTATTTAATTAATTAATAAAAAAGAACAGCGGAGTAGATTTAAGATTTGAGTTTGAGAGATGGCTTTGCGTCGGTCAATGAGAAAGTCAAAGCACATGAGGGGGTAACAGCAACCGACTGCCGTTCGGAGGGGGACTTTTAGTGTTGATTTGTTTAAGATACAAGGGCCATTTTTTTTTCCATTTTATTATGTCCTGTTTCGGTTTGATTGATGACGACGGCCAAGCACAGCCATATATATTATATATGCATATGCAGTTTTTACAAACCCTTCTTTCCCTTTTGGTTCTTTTCCTCCCTAGTAACTAACCATTCCATACTTCCATGATTTTTTATGTGGACGGTTTTTTATTTATTTTGCTCTTAATTATTTTTAAAAAAATTAATTATCAAAAACATTATTGTACATATATTAATTAACAAGACTAATACTATATCATAATGATTTCAAATAAAAATAATGATTTAAAAATTCCCACATAATAAACGATTGAACGTCCAATAAAATATTCATCAATTGAACAGTATTTCATTTACAATTTTACGTAATTACCAATAAGTATTTTTTTTAAAGAAAATATTATCATCAATTGGCTTATTTTAAATAATTTTGATTATTATTATTATTTTTTCGTTCTGGAGGCTATGTATTGCTTAATGATTGTATATCGACTTTTATTTTGGAACACATAGAAGATGATTGGATTGCTCCCTTCCTTTTTTAAGTTTAACGAACTTTTTAACAACATAATTCAGAAGACCAGTAGAACACGACTTGTCGTTCAAACTTCTGCCAACTTGGTAACCTCAAGATATTCAATCTTACTATTAAAATAAATAAAAAATATGTGCGACTTTTCGGATGATGGAACAGCATATCAATTATATAGGGAAAATAAAAAAATAACAGCAAGATTGATCCTTCGCATTGTAATAATTTCGGACAAGAATAGAAGCACATAAAGATGATGAACTGGTAAAACAAAAGTAAACCAGCGATAGAATAATTCACTTATTCCTTGTGATGATTTTCTGAGTGATGTGTACAAGTGCTGTCCTTGCGTTCGTAGCATCCACATCATTAGTTTCAGGTAGAGAATCAATGGCTGCCGCTGCAAGGCTGGCATGCTTCACGGCTAACTCCATTGTCCTCTGTATTCCACGGCTCTTTCCTAGGTATTCAAGGATCTGCATCTTACACGCATAGATTAACAACTAAGACAAATTTGATGAAATAACAAATGTAAACGTTTACATGAGACCTGATGAGGCATTGAACCTTTGCATATCTTGTGAGACCCAAGGAATCTAAGAGATGAATATGCACATATTGAACTTCACAGCTAAAAGGTAAAAGGAGAATGTAGGGCATTACTAACACGCCAATCATACAAAACTTACAACATCAACATTGGCAGGGTTGTCAAAGCTGCTGTTAACAAAAGCACGCAATTGAGGGAACGCTTCCATGGCAAACAATGTTGGAGCTGTTATGATTCCCTACAAAAGCAATCATAGTTTTCACAAGATCAGACGTAGTTTACAATATAGAAAGAGTCTCATAAAATGCTAATCAAGAAAGAAATGATCTGCGGTCAGCTAATACTCTGATCCATGTTCCGTCATAGACTACAAAAAGTTTATATAAACTGCAACTGAGTTAGACTGTAAACACATCAGAATGGATATAACTACTTGGACTATTTCGGAAATTCCAAAATTGTCCCAGGGATGTGGAAACCATGAGCCAACAAATTTTCTGCATAACAGAATTTCTACAGTCGACTCTATGGTCTTCTCCCACAAAATAAAAATACAAGGCTTCGTATTGAGTTGGGTAAGAATATCAAAGATGCTTTCTTTTATCATAAAATTGATAGTGCACTAACTATGAACTTTAGCTTTCCTGTGACTTCAGAGAAATATACATTCTGAAAAATATAGCAGACTATTTGACAAGATTGTCTACCATCTATAGATACTCTTCAGTGAAATGATATAAATCCAAGTACCATTATTCTTTCCATGATATAAAACATTAAGATGAGTAAATTACATTCCGTAGGTCAGTTAAAGAGGCTTTTCCAAGGGAAGCCGATGTGCCTGTGAAGTCAAGAATGTCATCTATCAGTTGATATGCCAATCCCTAGAAGAGTTGAAATAAAAAAGATAATTAGCAAAAAAGTCTTATACATAGAAAATGAACCAGTCATTAACAGTTAGATTAGGCATGGTAGGGGGAATCAAACTGAGGCTTGGTTTAAATGATTCTCCAATATTTCAGCTGAAGGTCATCAACTAATCATGAAATGTTGCAATAGTAAAGAAGGTCACTGATACAAGAACTATCAACTTCCTCAATTCACCATGTAGTGATCAGAAACAAAGTTGACAATGCAGCAATAGCAATAAAAGCCAATGAGCCACACCCATCTACATTTATGCCACAACGGAATTAGTTAATCACGTAAAATAACATCAGCAGAAGAGAATTTAATTCAGGGAACCTAGAGAGGAAACAGAGATGTCAAAGATTCGTAAAAAATGGGCCATCTGTTCAGATTACAGTTTGTGGATATTCTTTTCTACCGACCATTGCCAGCAGCAAATGCAAGAAGAAGACAATTTTATAGTCTGCTGCTGCTTGTTCTTTTGTCCTTAGAGAAGACTAACTTTTTTTTTAAAAAAAATAGGTAATTATTTTGTGGTCACCACTTATTAAGTGAAACTTCTGTAAACTACCAATTTTTAAGATTGTATCTGTAAACCACCTACTTTTCAAAGAAATATCCCCCAACCACTTCTCCGTTAAAAAAGTTAACTGCCGTTAGTGGTTTTCTGCTTAAAGACTATTTTACCCCTGTAATATAATAATTACGAAAATTATTTATAATTAATTAAATATAAGATTTTATAATGTTTGATTTTTTTATTTATAAACAAAAACGATGTTGTTTATATAATTAAATATTTATTTTTTAAAATAGAATATATTTAATCAAATATTTATTTTTTAACTAAATGATAATATTACCCTTATGATGGCATGCTGACATCATGTTTCTGTTAACGGAGTTAACGGAAAGGTGGGTGGAAGATGTTTCTTTGAAAAGTAGGTGGTTTACAGATATAATCTTAAAAAATGGTGGTTTATAGAAGTTTCACTTAATAAGTGGTGGCCACCAGATAATTACCCAAAAAAAATTAAAATAGATAGTGAGAATGTTGACATTTAAACCTGAGAAGATCTCCACAGAACTTACCGTTTATAACGATAATGTAGCCAATAAAAGAACTTCGGGATATACAAACCAGGTTTTTGCCATACTCAAAGGCCAATGTAGCAACTTCTTCCCTTTGGCCTGAAAGATAGGCTACTGCCTTACAACTGTTTGAAACCAATGCTGCTGTCTTGTTGTATGTCTTTTGCATATAACATTCCATGCTGCAATTAGAAAAAATCATTTTCACATTATTAACCGAAAACATAAGGATTCTGGAGAAGCCAATCATGATACCAACAAAATGAAAAGTGGCAAGCCACTAACATTGGATTGCATAATAAGGATGCAATATATGCATGCCTCATTGTCCAACTTTAAGCATTCTCGTGGATAATCTATACTGAAATTTTATGGAATGCATGCCCTGTAATCCACACTTGGAACAATGAAAACTATTACTAACAAGTTACAACAAAAATCAATGCTAGTTTTCTAGGTGATTTATTCCAATCTGACACTACTTGAGCTAACATGATTTTAAAAGCCAACCCAAACCCAAACTGAGCTCTGACAAGTTAAGCTACATTGCCACACAAGCTGAAGCTCCAGTAGGCCAAGATTGGGACTGATCTCTTGCATCTTCTATTAATCCAGGAAATTTTCCAATGACAAATGTAGATTGGAAGAGAAACAAAATTTTTGCCATAATGACAAATGTACATTGGAAAAGAAACAAAATTCATTGAAGAAGCAGAGAAACAGCTCACCTACAACGCAGCTCAGATGTAGCAGTCATTTGCATGGTTTCACCACTGACAAGGTTCTTAAGTGCTGTAGCCATTAGTGATACAACCTACCAGCACATAACCATTTTGCATAATGTAAGATGAAACAAAGAAATAGAAATTTAATGTAAGATGAAACGAAGAAATAGAAATTTATGTAAACTCTGCTGATAATTATTTAATAAATTTAGACACTTGAATAAATTTATGAAATTTATGACTCTAAAGAGAAAAGTCGTCGTGGCTACTATAGTGCATTTTTCTCTGTCACTGTGCTGGTGCATTGAACAGGACTGATAAATGGTATCTGATAAGAAGAATATATCAATTACATGATAACCAATACAAGTTCAATCGATACAATTTGTATAAGAAAAAAGTATAAGATCTGCTGGTACAATTTCAGGACATATCCTTACCAGACAATGCATATGAATGTGGATAGCTGGAAGGTATTAGTAAAGGAAGACGCTAGAACTGAACAATGTTTTGTGAATGTCAATTTTGTTGGCTAAGTGAATGTGTGATATGAGAGTGTCCTATTTACCAAGAAAATAAGCAGAGAAGCATGAGCGCTTGCTGCTGACATTGTAAAGTTTTTCCCAATGTAGAATTCTATGTTTAGAGTATATATGTATGAAATTACATTACCTCTGTATGTTTCGAAGAAGCAAGAGCAACAAATGCTCGAGAAATGAGGAGATCTCCCGCTAAAATTGCTAACTGCAATAGTGGTGAACAAGAAATATCAAAAGGATATATAACCATCCCTGGCTATGTATATATAAGCATGACAAAAGTGCTTAATTTCTTATAGAAAGAAAAGGACTGATGCTTATTAACAGGTAGAGGCAATAGCATCCTGTCAAAACTTGCACAGTACCATAGAATAAGTAATGTTTTGTTACATAACAAGTACATATAGTCTATTGCACAGTTCAGTGAAAAATTTGACCCCAATTTTTTCTTGAATGAGAAGGACAAAATAACAATATAAGGAACAAGAAATCTATTAGAAGAGGTATTCAATTGAAACAAAATAAAGAAAAGGTTCAGTTACCTTGTTGCCCATTACAGAACTTAGTGAACCAATACCACATCTCGTATCAGCATCATCCAGGACATCGTCATGTATAAGGCTTGCAACCTAAGACTAGGAGATGACTAAATTAGTCTAGTTATTATTATGAAGAAGTTTATTGACATGAGAGCAAGACTGTGCTGAAGATAAAAATCATCTATATGATCGAAGAAAAAAAACAAAACCTAACTGACATGGATCATCTCTGTGATCTCAGCTATGCACTGTTGTCTCCTACGTAGATTGAGTATCAAAGTATTTCCTAATACATTAAGAGGTAATCCAGGTGTACACACATTCAAAGCTGTTGCCATTAACAATATGACCTGCATGCATAGTAGTCGTAAAATGCATAGAAGCAAAATTGAACTTGCAGCCAAAGCAAAATGATAAACCAGAACCAGAAAATGATACAAACATCTAATGTAGCATAGAAGCATAACAGTTTACCGTGGGACACAACTTCTTTCCTTCGACCCCATCTTCAAAGAAGTACCCAGCAGCTGAGGCAAGCTTAGGGACCTGGAACAAAGTATCAAATGAATCTGAAGTAGTCTATGACAAATTTTAAAAATAAATAAATAAATAACATGATATTTATCTACAAAGACAAACGACCAGATACCTCAGCAACCACCATTGAGCGTAACCTTGTAGAAATAAGTGATAGTTCATCAGCAACAAGTGAGGATGGATCAAGATGTTTCTGAAAAAAAGGAGCTAATAAATATAGTGATATGTTTTCTTTACTGTTAATTAATAAGCTTAAAATTGAAAACATTATTAGTATTACCTTATTCTCATTGGAGTTTCTGAATGTGGGTTGATGACCATATCGATGATGAGACAGAAACCATCGGCAACTAGGCAAGCTGTTTCTGGGAGTTCTTGCAGCAATCCGATAAACTAGTTGAGAGAATAACATATTTGAGAGAACCAACAGATTTCAGTGACAGAGGAACATCATCATCTGAATCTGACCCACACTATGTTTTAATTACAGGTTGTTTCTCTTTAATGCCAGTGAAATTTTCACATAATAATGATAATGTAAACATTAAACAGAGATAGTGGTCAAAGTCAATTTCGTTTATTGTTTTTTTTTTTAATCTTACGTTATGTTAAATTGGATGGATTGTTGACTGTTCTTTATTGACCATTGCGGCGCCAGAAATTTGTTACCAACGACAATCTAAAATCTAAAGCCGCTGTAAAAATAAACTTGAAGGTTCTGGTTGTGAAATTGTGAAGAATTATGGATGTATCCCACTATTTTAAACAAGCAATAGAATTATTATTATCATTTTTTAAAATTGAAAGTCTATCAAATCTTTCTAAATTCATCAATTATTACATACATCCTTCTTTCTGGTTTCTTATATATTTACACATTATTATTATTATTTGAATAGCCATCATTGGAAAAGTGTTCACTTACAATGGCTTTTCAACGTAGTCAAGAACCCAATGAAAATGGTTCTACTTCTATGAGTTTCACTAAACCACATAAAACCCAAATTGTCTTTACCTTCAATTAATCAAACACTTTACAAGTTGCAACGTAAAAATAAAATTATCTAAATTTACGGCGACACAAGATCCCAGATAAAACCAACAGTTGTGGCACAGGTTGAAGAAGCGATGGTCATCCCCCTCCTGGCTTTGGCTTTATCAACTCATTGAACTCATCATCAGTGGTCTTAAGCATGGCAGGCAAAGTCAATCTCGCCCCATTTTGCAAAGCTTGCATATGCCTAGGCTTAATCCTCTTTTCCAAGCTAAATGCGAAGTACTGAGGAAATTCCTTCAACTCTTCCAACTTTCCCTTCATTTCCAGATCGAAGTACTCAAACTTAGGCTTGTAGTTATTCTCAATACTGAAAGTAAACAACCCAGGACACCTCAAAACCATATGCACAGCCTCATCTTTTGAGAACCCAATACTCTCTAAATATTTAAGCTTAGGGATCAATGTGTTTTCCACATTGGAAACCAACAAAACTGAGTCCTGATAAGCCAATGCATTTAAATCCTTGAACCCAAGCCTTTGAAGATAAAACAAACCTGGTTTAAGCTGGTCTCTGGCACTGGAAGCTAGCAATCTTGGGCACTTGTTGATCACTTTCCTGATGTTGTGTTCCGGGACTTTTAGGTCATGTGAGAGGAAGTTAAAAACTGGTTCCAAGTCAGTTTTGATGTTGGCAGTAAGCACTTTTGGGCACATGCCAAAGATTCTTGGCAAATCCTTTTGGAGAATGCCTTTGGATTGGAGAAGGGAGATTATGTCCTCAATGGAATTAAGGGAAGCAGAGTGGAGAGAAGGGTTGAGGGAAAGTGCTTTGCCTGAATCAACACCCATGATTTCAAGGCATAGGATTTTTTCTTTGATTTGGAAGGAGAGGTTTGCATGAGTTGGCGGGTAGAGTGGGTGATTTTGAAGAAGACATTTGGGTTTTGTTGATAAGTGAATGTTTAGCTGCTGGGAATCTGAAGGAGACGATGATGATGTTGGTGATGGTGTCTGTGAAGAAATGCAGAGAGAGTGCAATGCTGTCGCCGCCGATGCTGTTGGCATGGTGGATGGGGAGAACAGAGAGATGGGCTCTGTTTCATAATCTCATCTCATTGGGACTTGTACGTATATGTGGCAATAAGACGTGGCAGTTTCATAACAGCTGATTGGCTTATGTTGAGATTTGTGGATTCTTTGGCTGAAGAAATTGAGTGGAGATCCTCCGCTTCCACCAGTCAGCCATGCTCGTTTTCCACACTGAGCCAGCAAAACTGCACTACCATGGAATTAGCCCAATGGACCTTCTAATTAGCCCAATGTTCAGATACAAACTTCTTTTTGGAGCCCATTGCCAGTCATGGTGGGCAATCAAATAAATTCCACTTCAATTTCTTTTCTTTCCTTATCTTTTTTTTTTTCTTTAAAAAAAATTGAGAACAAGAAGTGCTTTCGTTTTCACTACATGCTTTCAGTTCTGGCGAGAAGAATTGACAAAAATAATAATATTGTACTAATATGGGTAGAAAGGAGTATATCTAAGCAATTATACGAATGAATGATCACATGCATAAAACTTCAGCTGACTGAGCATGGAAGCCTCCAGACATTCTACCCACACAGTAACAATTGAGAGCAATATTTATTTCTCCAAGTCGTCGTGATGGTAAGCGACAAGTGCATGGCCGAGAGGCTCAAGAACGCATCAATGAAAAGGCTGGAATTGAGATGAACATCTACAGTCCCTCCTCATTGCTTCACGTAAAAGAAACAAAAGCAAATACTTATTTTCCAACTCTGAAAAAAATGCAAAGTTTAACTTATATCAGATTAAAGCGGCGGCAGCAGTAGTCGAGCTGAACCAGACGCCAACAAATTAATTTCTTACAATTATTAGTTGTCAATGGTGTTCAACCTGTAATCTGAGATGAGAAGACCAAACAAAAGTTGGGGTACTTTATCTCGGTAACTAAAATTATTAATCACAAAAGGCAAACTCTTTCAAGGAAATCATACAAGAGATCTATAAGTTATGTTGTAACGACAAGCATCTTCTTATATTGCTTAATTATCCTGCCACAAAGAAAAGAAACTTTTGGAAAGGTCACCGCCAGAACTTTCCCCAGCAGCAGCAGCCATTGTGGCAACCGGCGAAATCAATTTCTGATTTGCTTCCAACTTGGATTGCCATTTGACTACACACACATCGGCATCAGATAATACAAAGGATAATCAGCATCACTCATAAAAAAAAAAACAAAAATAAAGCGAGAGAATGAAAGAAAATAAACACATAAAAGCAGATCAAGAGAGGTTTTCTCACAGATCCCTATGAGGTATGCAACGAGTTAAGTATTGGATGACAATGTCTACTTACCAGACCTAAAACAAATCATTTTATGCACAGAAAACACCAACTCGCACGCATACATGCAACTCAGTTTTTCACCAGTGGACAAAAACAGCCAAATAATTTTTGCATGTTGGCTTCCCCAATCCCACCACTAAATCTCTACAGCTCTTTATAAACAAGTGCTATTAAATCTGAAACCCTGTTTTTTCTGTTTCTATTGAAAAAGAAACTGAAAAGTGCACCAACAGATGTTAATAAAAAAGAAAAAAAAGTTGTAGAATGGACCAGCTTTGCACAAAAGGCATCAGAGTTATCTGGGAAATTTTATCTTAGACCATAAGATGTCCATGAACCTAATTTTTCGGAAATAAATAATTCCAGTAATCAAAAAGCTTGGGGTTGAAAAGTTGCATAAATCATGAGGTGCATTGCAGCAGATAAGACTGTCTTGATAGAACATTTAGAATATTAGAAGAAAGTGAAGGAATGATGAGAAAAATTCTGCTTCATTCTATTGTGGTTCCATTCCGTCAAGAGAGAAGCATGACTACGGGAAGCAAAAAGCATTTTCTGAGAAAAATCAGAAATATCTACTTACCACCAACTGCCATTAACTTAATCCTGGAGGTTTGAATTTTAATGTTGCCCATGGCTTTTGCTCATGGAGTGCCGTCGAAGAAGCTTTCGACCAGGAGTTTGGTGATCATCCTACAAAAGTAATAATAGACAATGCAGATAGCTATTTGGTATATAATCGTGAACCAAACTCAAGAACAAGAATTAGTCTACCAGAATTTTTGGGTCACGAGCGACATGAAGGAATTACTTAAAAAGCCAATGCATGGAGAGAACTGAAAATTTTGACTACATTCAAGACATTTCGATAATAGAGATAACAAACCTTATATAGAGATGCAGCTGATTCAGACTGTACTGTCTGAATAGGAATATGCCCCAGAGATCGCAGTGTGTCCAGAGCATCCAAGGTCAGCTGCCACCCACAAAGAGCGACGGCATCAGCACTGTTGCTAGAACCAGAGCCATTACAGCCAGCAGCAGCAACATTTCCATTCACCCAGGGGCAGAACTGGTTGTGATGGGCAATGGGATCAAACTCTGTAGCTTCTTCATAATTGCTTTCCCCTTTTGGAGGCCCTGAAAGTCAAAAAGTGTCAGAATGCGTCATTAATGGCACAGATAGTTGGGGATTGGGGAAGGAAGACGAGGAGTAACAATTTCAAAGTTTCAACAGTCATACTCAAGTAAACATAAAGATGAAATTAATGGAAACAACAATAAAGGGTGGGAAGAAATGGAAGCTACAAGAGAAATGCTCACTTTCTTGCCTCACGATGGGTATCGATTGGTAATGAGTTTAAGGACCTTTTGTCTTTTCCAAGAACGTAGGGATGCGATCGCTACATTTTTTTGGGTAAGAAACTCAAAAATGTATTAATAAAGAAGATTTGAGACAGATGGTGGACCAGCTATTGTTACATGACTTCATGTTTTCTGATGAGGAGTTGTTTATTAGCTCCTATTCAGGATTACTGGTCAACTTTTGTGTATGTCATCTCTTCTGTGTTAATAACCTCGATTGTTTCTAAACAAAACAAAATAGCAGTAATAGGGAAAGGAAACAGGATAGTTTTATTTCACTGACTTTACTTCAAATTGTCCTCATGCCCTGCATCTAATTCTACATTCAAACCCTGGTGAAGTTCTTGCCAGCAGCCTTCCTCCTCCAACGAGAATGAGAGACAGAGAACAAGGAAAGAAATAAATGTAAATCGTAAGTTGAAACCAATTGTCTTGACCAATAAGATCTTATATCATGAGTTATTTATTTAATTAATTGATCATTTCATCATCCATGAAAAAGTTAAAAGGGAAGCAAGAATAATAAATACTGAAAAGAGAAAGATATGGTAGCCTAGAAACCAGTAAAGTATGCAGAAATTACCTATCCCATTAGCAACTGCATACTCTGACTCTGGGTAGGGGCAATTGTTTGTAGATGATGATTTGCCAGTCTTTGTAACCTCATTCTTAGTTGTATTGTAGCCAGAGTAAATATTAGCATTGCAAGAAAGAGAAGGATGGGCACTAGTATCCTGTGCTATCTTGCAATTCTGACTTATCTTTTCTCCACTTTCTACCGATTCTGCCTTGGCAGAACCATCAATTTTTGAACCACTATCAGCCCTTCCAACAGATCGAGACAGCATCTCCTGGCTATCACCATGTGGATCCTCCCTATTAACTTCATCAGGGACAATCTCATCCATTGACCCAGGATCTGGCGCAGATTCACCTGTCTGACCCTGATTTTCAGCATCTTCAATTCTTGGTTCCACATCACCCACCACACTATCTGCTCTATGGACAGAAACATCAGCACCGTGGATTTCAGCTTCATGGCTTGCACACATACCAACACTTCCTCCACTAATTCCAAAACTAAAACCATCCCTGGCTTGAGCTGTCACAGTTTCTGCATTGAAAATTTCTTCACCATCATTATTTGTACTACTGATGCCCATTTCTCCAGGGACTGCTTCAGTGGCTCGCCGAGAATAGATGCTCTGCTGAGCTTGATTACTATTATTCAATTCTGATGTATCATTCATGTCAAAAAACCCATATGCACTAGATGAGGGAAAATTAACATCATCAACACCCCCAGGAGAATTTTCAACACTTTCCATAGAGTCATCATCAGCACTGTGACAGACAGTATCCATGGCAATGACTGAAGAAGCACGTGTTGAGTCTCTAGTTGATACAACACCTATAACTTGGTCACTTCCTTGTCGAAATAAAGAGCCTCTGTTTCCATCTGCATGAATTTCTAACCCCACTGAGTGGCTAGGACCAGCTCCAGAAGAGTCTCTCAGATAAGGTGAACAGTTTGAATCGAAAATATCCAATTCACGGGTACGTTTTGAAGGCCCAGCTGAATATTGTCTACCATCGGTAACTTCTTCACCATCACGATCAATGACTGTCCCTTCAACACTATCAGCCTGCTGCATCCTCAAATTGGGCCTGTCCTCTGAGCTGCCACCTATTTCAAGACTCCGCTTACGAGAACTAGGGCCTCGCGATTCATATGATGCCGCACGATCACCAACCTCACTACCTGCTGGTTGCCCAATCATTAAATCCCTTCCCATGTCTGCGTCATGAACATTTTCAGACATTGCTGTCCTACCCGCCTGAGTAAAAGGCAACCCCCCTCCAATTGTCAGATTCAAATCAAATTCTGTATTTTGCTGCAGCTTCCCCTCATCTGTGGTTGCCACTTCATCACGGTCTTCTGTCTGTTCTTTATCTGGATCATCAGCAGCAACCCAACCACTAATCCCACTGGCTGCACTTACTCCACGGGTCATTCCCATTTTTTTGCTTGTATCAGGTATATCAATGTTGTTTGGAGCAAAACGAGCAGGTCGAAGAACAGTTAAGAAATCTAATATTCTCACTGTGGCACCACATAAGCTACAATCTAACAATGGTGACCTATATTCATGTCTGGACTCCACAGCAAACATTTTATTCTTTCCAGTGTCCCTTTTGGCAGAGGCTGAGAGTGCATTTTTGCTTGGCCCTGGATCCTTTGTCAGCTGACCCTGGGCCTCAGTAGGACCAAAAGAACATCCATCTCTGGCTGATTGAGCAGAATGTTCTTCACAGTCTTGAACATTAGGAAGCCATCTTGGTTCCCATCCACATAGACTTATAAGTTTCTGTGCCTGCAAAGGAAAATAAAACGTGGAAGTGACACATTAAGAAACAACTTTTTAGAGCAGACAAGCAAAGGAGTAGAAGTACTAAAAAGGTATAGGCAGGAACAAGAGCATTATTTATCTTACGCGAGAATACAAGTAGAAGGCTCCATCACGAGAGTTTTCAAGTTCAGGTATAAGTTCAGGTTTCATATCTACTTCTCCAACTATCAGATTCTGTGATTGGGACAGCAACCGATCAATCTGTGGGCCTCGAGAAACCTGCATGTGCTCAATTGCACAAGTAGCTACAACAGGAAGAGACTGAAACTGTAGGAGTCCGTCACATCTGTCCTTATATCCACCGATTAAGGCAGACTGGGGAGTCGGAGGGAACTGCACCAAACTTTCTGGACAGCTGTTTCCTCTCCACGGACAATTGATGTTGTGGCCATCATCCAACTGCTTTGAAAAAGCTTGACCAGCATCTTCAACTTGAACAAGACAAGTTTTGGGGAAAAAAATTAAGAAACCAACGAGAAATAGGAAAAAAAAAAGAGAGAGAGAGAGAGAAAAGGACAAGCTTGCACACCAGTCAACAAGACATGCAAACACATGCATGCGCATGCACATACGCACGCAGACACAGATGCACAGATACTTGGCAACAGTGAACGAGGAAATTCAGAAGCGTTCTCTAGCCTTATATTTCTCATACACACAGACACACAGTATGCACACACATGTTCCCTTTGAGTACTTTCTATCCTACAACCTAAACTTCATAAAGCTATTCTCCATAATATACTCAAGTAAAATAAGTCATTTCTTGATCACATCACTCTAAATCGTAATAATATCTTTTGAAATTCTTCCAAATTATTCTACAAAAGAGTAAAAAGCATAAAAGAATAAAAATACTTAAAATACACTAGTTACCTTCTGCAGGGGTCCAGTTTGGTACAGAAACAAAACTTAGGCATGCAGCACATGATTCACATGCAATTCTATCAACATCAATATTCATCCAACCTCTTTGGGCACAAGCCAAGGAACTAGCCAGCTGCACGAAATTTTGAAAAGGGTATGTCAGACGCCCTGACAATTGTCTTAGGTCTCTGTCATTGCAAAATCGAAATGCCAATATACCAAAGAGAATCTAAAGAGTATACAATTCAAATTGAAGTAGGTGAAAATTTATAATGTCCCTGCAAAATTTTATATTCTTCTTAAGTAATCTTTCACACTTGACAGGTATACGATAGAAAGCAGAAATAATATATCAAAGTATGAGATATTGTATATTTTCCACCAGCTTTGAAAAATTACAAAGAGAGAATGACATGTGAATCTGCCAAATTTATTCCCATTCACTTTTTCAAGTTGTTTTTATAAGCTTTCTTTTTAAGGACAAACATAAAAAATGAATATAAGACAGTGGAATGATCATTCATAGAACTAAATCATGTCAGTCAATAAGATCGATGTGTTGGAGGAAAGAAGTGGTAAAAAGTCATGTAGGATTCACAAGAAGATAAAATATCCACATTTTCTTTTTGAGACCTAACTTGCATATTACGCTTGAATAAACATACAGATAAAAAATTTTGCTGAGATATTATCCTAGAAGGACAGCTATTGCCTGAAGGAATTATTATTTTATTACACATGCAATAACCAGCCATAGAAACTCCTGCTTCATATCATTTGATTTCATCAAATCTACAGTTTATATCTAATTTCCTGCCGAACGAATTGGAAAGAACAACTCCGATAGATCATACAGCTTACCACAGGCCCCTCTCATTTAAACCTCTTAATGAATTCATGATTCACAGAAATATGAGAACAGATTTAATATTACTAGTGCATGTTCACCTTGGGCTTTCCAAACCAATTTGAAGGCTTAAAAGTGGCCAGACGCCTTAGTAAATCCCCTCTCTCCCATGGTCTACATGAAGGTCTAGATGAGCCAAGAATAGAACCACCAGCACTTGTGCTTAGTGATGTCCGTGGTGGCTGGGAACCAACACATGATACAGAAGCTGCTTTAGAATTATGCCCATGACCAGACCAATCTATACTGCCAACATTGGCTGGAGCAGCAGGAGAAGATGCCCCAGCAGAACTGAAAAATGCATTATAAGTTAGAACTTCTTCAGACAATTTATAATCTGCAAAAAGGTTAACACCCTCACATTAGAGCACCTATTTTCTTTTTCACTTTCAAAGCAACCATACAAGACTCACAACAACCACCATCCTGCAAATAACAACATGCAAAACCCGAAAACACTTACCCAACAATCCAAAACATCAAAGTTAAAATTATTTACACAGTTCAAGATATCGGGATAGTAAATGCCCGCATGTGTTATCGAGAATAAGCATTCCAACACCATAACATTGACTTAATTTCATTTTCATTAACTTCCATTTATCAGTAAGTAAGCAGAATAAAGTTTGAGATTTTTTAAAATTTTGACACAAAAATTTGCTTCCACTTTCTAAGCAAGCATCCTAAAAACACAAGCATCGAAAATCCTAACACAAACTCCGCATTTTGACATGCACATTACCAAATAAAACAAACCAAAACCCTAATTTCAAAAACCCACAAAAAAATTAACCCCAAAAAAACCCTAAATTGAGATCAGGAAGCTGCGAATGAATGTAAAAAGCAGAGAAGCAATTAGGTACCTCGCAGCAGGAGTGGGATCTACAGTCCCACCAGAGCTGATAACTTCTTCTCTCATAATTTTTTCTATTTCTTTTTTTTTTCCTTAATTATTTTCTGTTTTTTGAGTGTTCTTCGAAACAAGAGTCGAAACTCAGCTGGGGTGCCGCTTTTTATAGCGAGTGGCGAGAGCGTTGCGCCTTTTGTGGTTAAGTCAAAACTCCGTGGCGTTGTTGAAGAGTTGGGTTTAGCTCGTCCGCTCGTGCGTACGTCAGGCTTCTCTTTTATTTTATTTTATTTTTGTCTTTTTCGAGGTATTGACTACTGAGTGGGTAATTAATTGAAAATATTAATAAAAAAATTTACCTAATTTTGTTTGGGAGGTGAGACGGAGGTAAGGTTTGTTTTTTTATCTTAAATTTAAATAGGTTTAATTTGATTGATGTATGAATAGGTCAGAATATATATTCTGAATTTTTAATATCTAAATATAAATATTAAGTTATTTATTTTTAAAAAATAAAATATTTGAAATATAATATTTTGACATATATAACCTCATCAATATTGATAGTATTTATGTTTTATTGGTTAAACACATGACAAGTTATAAATAAATTATTTGACTAGTAAAAAAATTTGATAATGTTTATCTTAACAAGTCATGAAAAATAAAATATATATTTAGCACATTTTTTTATGTTAATGTATGATACTTATAATATTATTTTTAGTATATTATATTGATATTTTCTCTTCTTAATTACATAAGCTAATCAAGAATTGTTTAATCATTTGAATTAAAATAAATGTATTAAATAAAATTTAAAATCTATTATAAAAATAATAAATATAAATATAAAGAGGCCGGCCTATTATAAAACACACTCACCTAAAGTTTTATTATGTTTAAAATTCTCATTCACAAAAAAAAAAAAAATAATAGTTGAATACACGCATATAACAACAACGACGACAACAACAACAACAATAATAATTGAATACATGCATATAACAAAAAAAAGGATAAATAAAAAATAATAAAAGAATAATTTATATAATATGAAATAAATTTATTTAATATAGATATTAATAAGAGAGAATATTAAAATTTTATTTAAATATTTTGTTATTCAAAGAAAAATCAGAATATTTTATTTTTTTCATTTAAACCTACAGATCTTATAATTAAGTATAAGTGATAAAAAAATAAAAAAATAAAAATTTTAAATATCTAAAAATAAATAAAATTCAGATTTTTGAAAAAAATAAAGTTAAAAAAAAAAAAAAAACAACGACAACCACCGTAGTGAGCCGAAATTTGCGAAATTATTTCGCCTAGATCGACAAAATTCCCTATATCAGTGGAGAGGATAAAAGATGTGTCCATTGGATCACGTCATCACGATATTCTTTTTTTATTTTTTTTCCCACTTATTTATTATAATTAACAAATCCCAAAAGCATGCAATACTAGCAAAAATATATTAGTACAATAGAGTACTTTTCACCTTTGTTCTTTGCCTCGAAGAGGATTTAGTACATGCAATTTAAGCAGATATTTAATCTGAAATAGAAAATATTTTTAACAGAAATATAAATAAATATAGGATCATAATACAATTTGGAAGTTTTTAGATATTATATATTAATTCTTTACTGTTTATAAACTATTTATTTTTAAGGTACTTTTAAAACCCTCAGACAAATCCCCGCTATTAGAATTTTTTTGATTTTGTGTAGAAAGCCGAAACCTCCACTACCAAACAAAGCATAAAAATCTGGAAAAAAGAATACTTCTACAATATATTCTTTTTTACTGAATCTGGTCCATAGACAAGTCACTAAAAGGAAACAAAAGGACAGAGAATCTTTTCCGAGCATGTGCAGGTAATTGACTGTGTTCAATATTGTTTGAGATTATACAATTGGAAGTCTAAAACCACACAAAAGCCAAACCAAGGTACATGAGAAATGAGTTCCGAATCACAAATGAAGGAAACACATGACCTAGAGGATAAAATACAAAGCTGAGATACAATGGTGCAAAAGCAATACATAATTTGCTGAATATATTCACCAGTGTGTCATGAAAGGCAATCCGCTATTAAGACCCTGCACCACCAGTACCTGTGTGAACAAAACCAAAAATAATTATAAGAATAGAATCAGTGAAAAATTTGTAGGTCCCATTGCCAATTTTGCAAAAAGGAATGTTGCATGGATTAACTCTCAACAGAATAATCATCAGCATCGAAGTGGTAACTGATTCGAATAGGCATGCATAAATAATAATACAAGAGGACACTGACCTGCAGATCGACCTGCAGATCCTTCAACAACTGTTTCATCTCCTGATTTCCAAACAACATCTTTCAGCCCAGTAGAGAGGTTTTTGTAAAACTAAGATAGTTCAAAGCAAATTAAACTGGTTAGTAATAAAAAAAATAATAAATAAATAAACAGTACATAGCTTGAAGTAATAGTTTTCGGCAGGACATGACATCAGGTTCAAGCAGCCAATCATGGGTCACTAAAAACAAACATGCCAATGCTAATGCAAGTTGGCACCGTTCACAACGTCTTCGCTCAATTGTTTGCAGGACTGCAATTACTGCAACCCCCAACTGGGCTATATATGCATCCACCTAGTGGCTAACAAGTAATATGCAGCACCATAGTGGCTGAATGGCACTTGCCCATTAATGAGCTTGAGGTGCCAAATTTCCATGCATATAAAAAATTTCAAGCGTACATAAAATGGCTCTCAATCATTCGACTTTGCAATAACACACCTTGTGAAATTCTAAGGTATCTCCTCCAGATTTTCGAACCTCGACCATGTAAAGTGAAGGGGCCACCTCAAAAATCTGCCAAAGCAGAATTATCCCGAAACTTAGTCGAACCACTTTTAATTGATATGAAACTTTATTTCGGTAGAAAAAAAGCTTCCTTAAAGAAAAAGAAAAAATCTACCTCTGTTGCAACAGATAAATGACCCTTGCGTCCAGTTTTTTCCCCTTGAAGCTTCAACTGAGATAGATGGATGAAAGAAGATTTCATCAGTAGTAGAAAAATGTAATACTTAATTCTTAAAGTTGAGTTTGTGTATTTCATCCGCTGTATTTCTTTCTCAGCTTGGAGGTAGCTCGCTCCAAGCTGAATTTTATAAGTACTTCTCAATTCAATTCCCAAAAAACCTTGTATTTTAGCCAATAAACCTCAAACAAATAGCAGTTTTTACAGGTGCATGCATAAAAAGTGCACTTATGCTAGAGAAAACTCAATACCATATCCGTTTCACAAATGCAAGTTGAATCAAGGTCCACATATCTAGGAAATCTCTCAGCATTGCCATAAGGAGGCAGCATAGTGAATTCAGGATTAACAAAGAAAACATACTTTTAAATTAATTTCAATTCTTGGGCCTTGGATTATGTTAACTAAAAATTGATAGTAATTATCCCATCTGAATTTATTGATAAAAAATATTGTGTCAAAAGAGCGAGAAAATGATTATTGTAGTACCTTGAAATTATTTTTCTTCACATCAAAACCCAAAGGCGATGCAGCTTCCTCAATTTTCGATATAATTTCGTTAACAGGTCGTTTTGATGTAAATCTTGTTTCTCGTTTCACAAGTCCCTGTAACCAAAAGAAACGTCAGCTGTCTCAGATTCATTTTGAGCAAACTCATATCTATTAGCTTGTAAAACTGAGCTAATATTAAGCTATACATAGCACGAGATCAGATCGTACAATATGCATTCAACAGTCACATATTATGATGAATCTGCAGATCAGGATTAGTAAGATTAGCATGTTTGGTTATGTAGTTGAGTGGCTATATGCACAAATACTTCCAATAATAAAGTTACCTGCCCATCAGCTAAATTACAAATCAAGCTTCAGAGTGAATGCTAACCATACCATTTGCTTTTCGAAAAGGGAACTGAGGTTGAGTCCCTGAGATGTGGAGATCAACTCAAACGCATTCATAGTGACAGGTGCGACGGGGCCTTCTTCTCGCCTCTCCACAACAAGGTTTCGAGAATCCTTTTCACCAAAAGGAACATATAAGTAGGTCAAAACAGTTGCATCAACCACAATATCATGCTACATATGAGAAACACAAGTCTTACCATCGATTCATTAAAGATAGAATCCACATCATCAAGATCAATATTAGGTTGTTCAAAACTAGGTGGCTTATATCCCTTCTTAAACCACTCATTTTCAATAACCTCAGCCATCGTTATTCGCTGTTCAAACCATGAGCACATGTAGTAAACTCATAAGTAGTCAAAATGCAATTACAGAACATGTAACTCAGAAAATTGAGTTCTCCAACCCTTTCAACAATAGAAATGCTAAGTTTCATAAGCAAGAGGAGACATGCACAAAAAGCATAAGAAAAAGAGGAGTACTGTCTCAGGATTAGGATCCAAAATTTTTGAGATCAATTTCTTTGCACTTGTCGAGAACCATGGAGGACTCTTGAAGTCGGCCTTAAATATCTGAAATCAAATTAGGAACATAAGCTTTGAGCTCATAAAATGGACAACGTTCAGACTACTGCATAACATTAAAAAGTAACCATCCAACCATAGCACAAGCAAGAACTTATCAATTCATGAGCTACCATCCAGCTCTGTCAAAACAATCTACAATAAATAGTTGCTTTAACTTCCACAAGTGTCGCATAGTTCTACTACTAACAAATTCTAATCACTATATTCATTTCAGACCAATTTTTCTTGTGTAATTCCAATTCAACGCCATTAGCATCAAATGCAGATACGATCAAGCCAATGGTATCCCTTTCTAAACAAAAATTAGTGAGAAAAAAGGTTGTAAAACAGTAAAAGCAAAGGTTTTTAACTGAATCATCATTCATCTGGTGAAACACATCATAAAAAACAGTATTATTTACATGAATTGATTTTACATGATTAGTATAGAAGAACTCTTACAAGAATCCAATCTGATGGCTCTAAACAGTATTATTATGCAACACTACCAAAAAGCAATATTCATACCAAATATTTTCTAAGTCCTATCAAATAGGCTCATCTTCTTTGCCAATGCTTCTGTATCACCTGACTCAGTAATAATTGCTACAATGTGAATGACATTCAAATAGCATAAAGGAAAATCATGAAAGAATTACCTTCTTATATAGAGCCATCAGATTGGATTCTTCAAAAGGCAAGTAACCAGCCATTAAGACATAAAGAATCACACCACAAGACCAGAGATCTGCCTTAGCTCCATCATAGCCTTTGTTATTAATCACCTGCAAAGGGTAGCGAGGAAAATAAAGATAAATAACAAGTTGTCAGAAGAAACTAAAGAATATTTTGTGCCAAAAGCTAGAATACCTCTGGAGCAACATAATTAGGTGTTCCGCATGTTGTATGAAGTAAACCATCATCCTATACATGAAGGGCAAGAGATCCGTAATGAAAATTGCTTCAATAAATTATGTAAAGCTGTCTAGAGAATCCAACATTATCATTTAGGGGTGAAAAAGGAAGGTGGCATGTAGTGGCAGTAGAAATGATACTTCTGGAGGACTGCCATATAGAAAATATTAATGAAATTCATTACAAAATAAAGCTTGATTGGGTAATGCATCCAACTTACTCTAACTTGCTGAGGTAAAGCACTCAATCCAAAATCTGAAACCTTAAGAACTCCATTAGCATCCAACAGTAAGTTCTCTGGCTGTAGCACACAAACCAAGCAATCATTTCAATCATATATAGAAAAATTATTTAATTATTAGTTATCTCTGAACTCAGATACTCTATTTTAGAAGCTTACGCAAGCCAGCATAATTAAAAATACATTTTCAAACCTTTAGATCTCTATGATAAACACCTCTGCTATGGCAATAATCCACAGCATTAATAAGCTGCTGAAAGTACTTTCTAGCTTCATCTTCCTTCAACCTCCCTCTACTTGCCTGCAGTCCAACAACCAGAAATTACAGTTATTAACATTCGATTTGCAAAAATAATTTAGAAAATTCACTCCCAGGTGCATGTGAATGTTCACCATAAGAGGCAAATGCAAACATTAACTTACAATTTTGTCAAAAAGTTCACCACCAGTCACAAATTCCAAAACAATGTATATTTTTGTCTTGCTTGCCATCACCTGCAGCAAGAAAACTTCTCAAAGTCACAAAAAGAACATAAACAATGACAACCAAGAACTAGATGCAATAATCTTTGATTGAAGATTTGTGGAAACCATAAGGTCTAATTAACACAAACCCCAAGAAATGAAGGAATGATAAGACATTTTAATCAAAATACGTTGAAGTCTTCTAACCTCATACATGCGGATGACATTAGGGTGTCTAATAAGTTTCATGGTTGAAATCTCACGCTTAATCTGCAAAGAGAACAAAGAATTTATTTATTAAAAAAACAAAACAAAACAAAACTGCATCAGTGCATTTTCAGCAATGCCAAGGCATCAAAACACAGTCATGACAGGACTGTTAGGAGGCGCTCCTTGGTGTTTAAGACCGTTAAATTTTTGTTTTGCCCCACACGGTAGATTCTCTTCCAAAAATTGCTTGTAAACGCTTTCATAAAGCCTCTTTTGCTCAAATCACTAATGAACCAAAACTAATATTTATAACTCAGCTTCTTCCCGCAAATATAATAATAACTAATTACTGATCAGTAATAATAAAATTTTAACTCCAAAATAATTTTCAAACAGCAAATCAAATAATCAATATTTCATTACCTGGCCGATCATCTTATGCTTGAGAACCTTTTCTTTATCGAGAATTTTAATGGCGACATTTTCTCCAGTTTCAGTGTTTCTAGCAAACTTCACTTTGGCGAAGCTTCCTTCTCCGAGCGTCCTTCCTAACTCGTACTTCCCAACACGTGTCCTGCTTGCTCCGCCTGTGCGAGAAGCCATTTCCTTCCCTTCGATCCCTCTTTTCGCTCAACCTAAGATTCAGTATTCGTTCCCTTCCCTTCCCTTCCTCACTATAATTGAAAAATCTCTCCTTATTTTCGTTCTTTCTCTCTCGTTTTGGAGATTATTTACTAACGATCACGACCTCTTCTTTTTGCACGGCTGCCATACTTGCGACTTCGCTACCCTCATCTTTGCTGCTTTTTTTTTTGGGGGGAAGAAAACGATTTATAATTATTCAGACGCTAATTACTAAATCAGTGGAGATCCTCTGTAAAATTCAAAAACTCAAACCTCGACAATTAAGGACGAATCGATGAGAGATTGTGACCGACAGATCAGACATGGACCCCATGGAATCGAGTGAATCAGCCGAGAAAGGCATGTAAATTATGATTTTGGCAAAATCAATATATTTATTCGCAAATTTCAGTCGAATAAAGAAACAATCGTACTAATTAATTAGCGCACGGATCTATGAAGGGTTGAACTGAGAAGATAAATCAGAGACGTTCATCTACGTGAAGTATTGAGGAGATTCTTGCGATTAAATTTTGAGAGCTGGATCGTAGGCGATGTATCTGGTGTCACAGAATGTTAATAATGGCCTGGTTCCGTGCGTATGTACTACCTAATTGACGAGGACGGTTTGTTTATTATAAAATAATCGTCAATTATTCAATGTGGGACCGGCAGAACATGTGGGATCCGGTGGGTGGAGGAACATTTTTTTGTCAGCTACATCTCACTTCGTGATTGGCTAGTTATTTGGTGACTGGATAAATAAACGCACACGATCTATTACTACGTGGATTATGTATGATGATGAAAATGGTAGTTAAACGAAATTTATTTATATATCTCTCAATTTTTCAAATTTTTTTTTTAAAATTACATAAGACTAATGTTCAGATTACAATTCATATTATAAGAGATGAATACTTATATATTTATAATTAAATTATTATTAAAATTAAATATTAATTCTTATATATTACTATCTAAAAATTAAAAATTATCTTTACTTAATTATATTTTTATATTTAAAAAAAATAAATTTTCATAACTTTTAACGAAAACTCAAACTCTTACCCTCGTAATTTGAGACCAGGCCGAGTGGACAAATTTTCAATTTTTTACTGTTTGGATTTGCATCAAAATCTGTTTTGACACAGTTTTGAAATATATCATATGAATATGCATATTATTACTTGTCGCGTGAATATGCGTATTATCCATTAAAGCATAAACATAAAAAAAAAAGTGAAAGAAAGATTAGTATGCCGTAGACTTTTCTCAAATGTATTTTATTCTAGGAGTCTGGAAAGAGAATATGATGTCGTGGCAACCAATGAGTGGATGCCGTAGTAGCCGTCAGTGAATTTTGCTTTTACCCGACTTATATTGGATTCGCATCTTTGATCCCTTATTCGTTCTTTGCTGCATATTCAATATGTTTGGTAAATTACTCAAAAAAATAAATAAATAAAAATCATTTGTCAGTCTTACCCGCAAATGTATTAAATATTCGTTTATACAAGACATCAAATATGCCTACACCAAATACGACCGGGTTATACTTATATGATAATGTAACGTGAAAGAGGAGATTACATTTACATAATAGAGAGCAGGTATCAATCAATATTTGATTGATTGATAAAAAATTGATACTCTCTACTATATGCTTTTCTCTTAAAAAAGGTCTAGAAAAAAAATTGCTAAGACCACGTTCCTAACAATCATAACAACATTGTATTACATGTTCAAATATTCAAAATTTAAGATTTTTTTTCTTTTATTGTAATCTTATAATGGGATGAATTTCAATTGGATGATTTTATAATTCGGGCGGTTGCTAAGCTTCATTATATGTAATTTATAATAGCCTAAAATAGTCACTCAATGCAAGGGAATAGTAACATATAAAATAAGTAAGAAGCCCGAGTAACTATATTTAAATTTGATATAAATTATATTATATGTAACTTAACAAGATCTTAATTAAGATTACATGCAGGTGTTAGGGGTGGGCAAATTCGGGTTCAGTTCGGGTTATTCGGGTTGGAGGAAATGTAATCCGAATTAAACCCAAATATATATCCGATCCAATCAGAATATGTACGAATCGGATTGGGTGAATTTGTGCTTGTTTTTATCAAAATTTTGGATCGGATCTAGTTAGATTGGGTTCGAATTATTCGGGTTGAAGCAAAACCAATCTGATCGACTTATATGCATCATTTGAATCCAATCCGAACTCGATTTTTTCGGGTCGGGTCGGGCTAAATGCCCACCCCTAGCAGGTGTTATAAGGATAACGAAGGGGTGCTAATGTACTACTCATTGAATTTTGATTTCGAGTCGGGTTGTGACTAGCCCAGCCCAAAAATGGATATCTTACTGCCTTTTCCTGTTCTAAAACCCTTGCAGGGTTTAAGGCATAAGGGTTAAGGGTTACCTCAATGGACAATGGAGAAAGCAAAGAAGAAAAGGGTACCGGTTTTGTGAAACATCCAGAAAGAAGAAACACTAATTTGACTAAAAGAATTCTAATTTTATTGATAACTCTCACTTGTTCCCTTACAGCAATCAAAATGCTCTTTATAACAAGAGTCAAAGAGCCCAACACTAACTAGCCATAATTCACGGAAGAAAACACTCAAACAAATCTAAATAACGGCAATTCAAAATACTTAAAAAATAGCTAATCAAAATAATCCCAAAATAAAATATAGCCAAAATAAAATGGTCTTTACATTCCCTGCCCCTTCAGAAAAGCCTTGGCCTCAAGGCTTGAACAAAGGAAACTTTTCCTGTATCTTGAATGCATCCTCTCAAGTCAGGAAAAGCGTTTGACTAGTGAACTAACCATTGCAATAATGGACGATTGTTCCACTTGACTACTCTCCTATCCAAAACAGAAACAGGTGCTAACTGTAGGCGCCTATCTTCCTGTATTGTGGGTAACTCTGTAATTGGAGTGACTGCATCTCCAGCTTTCTTTTTCAAACACAAAACACGAAAAACATGATGAATTTTAGACTCTACCGGCAGCTCTAACTTATAAGCAACTTGTCCAATCTTTTGTATAACCTTATAAGGCCCATAGAATCTCGGAGATAACTTTCTATTATTGTGCATTGACAAGTTGACTTGTTTATAAGGCTACAACCGTAGGAATACCATACCACCCGCTTCAAATTCCCTTTCAGACTTCTTTTTACTAGTATATAGTTCATTCGAGCTTGAGCATCCACCAAATTGGCTTTCAATAGACGTATCATAGCATCTCTATCCCTTAAGCTCAAATCAACAGCTGCCATAGTAGACTTACGAGGAATCTAAGCAATATGTGATGGAGGTGGCCTTGTCATTCGAGTTGATAAGTGATAAGAAGTATTTACCATCATTCAGCTAAAGGAAGCCATTTCACCTATTCCTTCGACTTATCACCTGTCATACACTGCAAGTATTATTCTAAGCACTTGTTAACCACTTCAGCCTGACCGTTAGTTTGAGGATGGTACGCAGTGCTCATCAACAAGTTCACATTTAGCAAAGAAAACAGATTTTGCCAAAAAGTACTAGTGAAAACTTTATCTCGGTCACTAACGATAGACTTTGGCAAGCTGTGCAACTTATACACAGTATCAAGAAAAAGTTGTGCAACATCAAGAGCAGTATATGGATGACTTAAGGGCATGAAGTGTGCATACTTACTCAACCTATCCACCACCACAAAAATAACTTGCTTACTGCCAGACTTTGGCAATCCTTCCATGAAATCCATTGATATATCAGTCCAATTATGCTCAGGAATTGGTAGGGGTTGAAACAAACCAGGAGATTACACATTTTCATGTTTATTCCGTTGGCAAATGTCACAAGTTGCCACAAAAGAGCAGACATCCCTTCACATCTTTTTCCAATAAAAGGATCGTCTAATTCTGTTCTACCATGAGCTTCAGTCAAAATTAGCTACTTCAATTTTGAATGTTTGCCAATCTAAAGTCTTCCCTTATACTTGAGTAAATTATTTTCCCAAGTAAATTTAGAATACGATGCACTATTAGAACCTATTTCTTGAATCAGTTTCTGAATTTCTTGATCCTGTTGCCACTCTTGTTTGAGTTGTTTCACCCACGTACTTATAGGAAAGGAGATTGCCATTATCGACGCATTCTCAGTGTATTCGTGTTGCTTAGACAAGGCATCAGCCGCTTTATTTTCTCATCCACTCCTAAAAATAATTTCAAAATCATAACTAATTAACTTAGTAAGCCATTTCTGCTGCATAGGCATAGATATATGATGTTCCAACATATATTTCAAGCTGAAATGATCAGTGATGACCTTAAAATGCTTCCCTAGTAAATAAGGCCGCCGTTTTTGCACTGCGAATACTACTACTAACATTTCCTTTTCATAAGTAGACATGCCTAAGTTTTTTGGTGACAGCGCCTTACTCAAATAGGATATAGGTCTGCCCTCTTGCAGAAGCATTGCTCTTATGCCTTTCCATGATGCGTCACATTCAAGAACAAAGGTTTTTTGGAAATTGGGCATGGTTAAAACAGGTGCTGTGCACATTGCTGACTTCAAGCTATCAAAAGCATCTTCTGCAGTTTGATTCCATAAAAAATTATCCTTTTTAAGCAAATATGTTAATGGTCGGCTAATCTTCCCATAATCTTTTATAAATCTTTTGTAGTACCCAGTAAGACTCAAGAATCCACGTAAGGCTTTCAATGAGTTAGGAGATGGCCAACGCTTTATACTTTCAATCTTGACAGGATCAGTAGCAACTTCTTGCCCAGAAATCAGATGTCTCAAATATTCTACTCGCTTTTTCCTAAAAGAACACTTTGATTTTTTGACAAAAGATGATTGTCGAGAAGCACCTCCAGACCAACTCCAATTGCTTCATGTGTTCAACCCAACTTTTACTGCAGATTAAGATGTCATAAAAAAATACCAGCACAAATTTTCACAAGAAAGGCTGAAATACTTCATTCATAAGGCTTTGGAATGTTGATGGAGCATTTGTAAGACTGAAAGGTATGACAAAAAATTCATAGTGCCCTTCATGAGTTCAAAAAGTAGTTTTATGAACGTCATCTGAGTGCACCCTAATCTGATGGTATCTCGACCTCAAATCCAGCTTAGAGAAAAACTTAGCTCCATGCAACTCTTCCAGCAGTTCATCAATAACAGGTATAAGAAATTTATCCTTAATAGTGATTGAATTAACAGCACAATAATCCACACATATCCGCAAGTGTCATCTTTCTTTTTAACTAAGAAAATCGAAGAAGAAAATGGACTCACACTCCTCTGTATACTCCCTACCGTGAGCAACTCCTTAATCATTCATTTAATCTCTACCTTCTGCATATGTGGGTATCTGTAAGGTCTTATATTTAGAGGGACGCTATCAGGTAATAAGGGAATTCGATGGTCTTGAAACCTAGGTGGTGGCAACCCTTTTGGTTCTATAAATATGCCTTGATATTTCTTTAATAAAAGTTGCAACTCCTCTGTAGTGTTTTCTGCAGCAGTAGTAGAGTTAACACATGGCTCTAATAAGAGTGAAAAAATATGGGCAGTAGCAACTTAGGAAACTTGTTTAAGATCTTTTTGCATATGGGCAGCCGAAACTAGCTTCAAGGGCTCGGCCGTAGAACCCCTTAACACCATTCTTCTTCCTTCCCACTTGAATTCCATCCATAAATTTTTGAAATCCTACAAAACTGGGCCTAATTAAGATAGTCATTAAATTCCTAGCACCATGTCACATCCCTCTAACGGAGTCAGCCTTATGTCTGCTCTGAACTCTCTCCCTTACATACTCCAGCTTAATTGCTTACACGTATCAGTACTAGTGATTTTTTGTGCCATTAGCGGTTTATTACTTCACACCTTGTACCTTTGGCCACTGATACATCTAAAAAATTATGCGTATTGCCAGAATCAATTAAGATGATAATCTCTTTCTTCTTGATATTCCCTTTAATCCTCATAGTTTGATGAGAGACAGCCCCTGGCATAGCATGAAGAGATACCAAGCGATCCTCGGCATCGTCCCCAATATAGTTACCTTCATCACCGGGTTCCTCATCATCCTTCCCTTCCGATAAGTAAATCTGTCGTCATTTACACTTGTGTCCTGGTTCAAACTTCTCATCGCAATAGTAGCACAACTTCTTATCCCTCCTCTCTTGTATTTCTGCTGCATATATTCTTTTGATTGGAGGAATTTGTCCCACAGAACTTCGTTTCGATTCCACTGTAGAGACTACATGGGAGAATGTTGTCCTTGTTGAAGCCTTAGCCTCTTTGATCATTGCCTCCAGAGTGCTCTCTTGTAACAAGGCCAATCCAATTGCTTGAACTAGTGTTTTCGGCTGAAACATGGCTACCTGATTTTTTATGGCATCTTTTAATCCACTCACAAAGCATTGCACAAAGAAATCTTCTGATAATCCTCGAGTTCGGGCCACCAATGCTTCAAACTGTTCTTGGTAAAACCTTACTGTTGAAGTCTGCCTTAACTTAGTGAGCTGACCAACCGGATTATCATAAGTACCCGGACCGAACTGTGCAATTAAGTCTGTAGCTTCCAACTAGGTTCTACAACAGTCATCTCATATCCTTGGAACCACTCTAATGCTTTTCCTTCCAAATGAATAGTTGCCAAACCCACCATATCAGATTCTTCCACTCCATTGTATTTGAAAAACTGTTTACACTTGTAGACCCATCCACTAGGATTTTCTCCCTCAAATGTTGGAAAGTTCAATTTGGAAATTCTCGTTTGTGAGCTATGTATACTAGAGTTCAACTCGATTTTTGGTCTTGTGGAAATACTACTCCCACCTTCCAAAAATGTCCCTGAAGCCCCTGATGTGCCTATCACTTGATCAAGTTTGAGACTGATTGCTGCCATCATCTGAGAAAACTCCTTCAATTCCATTGCTTGCTGGTCAGAAGCCTCTTTTAATTGGTGTACCGATTCCTCTAGACGTCGCTGATCTTGTGCTCTAGTTCCTTCCGCCATCTTTTATGGTGCCAGATCACTGTTTTGATACCAATGAAACAGCCAGGAAGAAGAAACACCCATTTAACTAAAAAAAATTCTGATTTTATTGATAACTCTCACTTGTTCCCTTACAGCAATCAAAATGCTCTTTATAACAAGAGCCAAAGAGCCCAACACTAACTAGCCACAATTCACGGAAGGAAACACTCAAACAAATCTAAATAACAGCAATTCAAAACACATAAAAAATAGCTAATCAAAATAATCCCAAAATAAAATGGTCATTACATTTTGCCATAGATGCCAATTGATACGAGTCTCTTTGAAGACTGGCCTACTGATCTCCTCCCATGCATTAACGTGAGGTACCCTCTTCAGTCTTCACTATAATATTGTTTTGAACAGAATGATTGTGATTATCACATTCTTAGACTTTAATTATTTTTAGCCCATTGTAATTTATTTTTCTTAATTAGATTGAAGGTGGCCTTGCAGAAAATGGGCATCTCTTCACTCTAATAAGCCTTGGTTCTTTTGAACTGAGACCTTTGCATCAATTCACCAATAGGAAGTGGTAAAACTTTGACTTATGCTCTGTCGATAGTGCAAGCATTGTCCAATCGTTCTGTTAGATGTTACGTGCTTTGGTGGTGTTGCCTACCCGTGATCTAGCCTCGTGGGTGTTATATTACTGTAAACTATTTTAGAATTGATTGTGGAACGTTTGATTGCTGAAATGTTTCTGCAATTTGATAGACTCTTGGTTTATTTCTTTATCTGAGGTCAAGGAAGCTTTTGCTGTGATTGCACCTGCGGTGGGTTTATCAGTTGGTTTGGCTGTGGGTCAATCTTCTATAGCTAATGAAATTTCAGAGCTTATTGAGAGACCTAAGCTCGAGGCAGGAATCTTTTATGACCCAGAATATCTTTACAAGAGTTACAAAGTGCCTAGGATATTTTGGTGGCAACTCTAGGAAGGCTTATGGACCACATCAATGCTACTAGGGGATTTACCCTCGAGCATCTCTGTTACCTTGTAAGCTGCATATGTTTGCTAACTATAACTTATATGAATAAACTGTAATGCTAAATCTCTGATTAAGTATGAACATACTATATTCATCTCATTCTAACTTTATCCAAAATCTAATTGTTTAAAGTATCGAGATCTCTTGGCTACTTCTACATTGATATGCGCTGCATGGTTTGTTCTTATTGATTTTAATTGGACGTTTCTCGTATCCATTAATTGGTTGATCATATCAAACAGACAATCTGATTTGAATTTGTTAGGTATAATTCTTTTGGGACCACATATCTGTGGAAAAATCAAATTCTGCTATTGTGACAATACAAAGACCTAGCTGGCTATCTTAGGGTGTGTTTGGGATTGAGGTTGCATAGCTATAGCTTAAAAGCTACAGCACTAAAGTGTTTGATAAACACTAGTTGCTGTAGCTAGAAAGCTATATTGATATGATTTTTTACTTGCATGATAAAAAATATATTATATCTTTAATAATTTTATTAAAATTATTATTTAAAAATTATATTTACTATACAATATTATTTTTTGTTATAGAATTACAATTTTTTTTCACAATAACTATAGTTTAAAAGATATAGCAGCTCAATCCCAACCACACTCTTAGTATCTTAATTGTATGTCATTTTATTTGCAGTAAAATAGACTCTGATTTTATATTACTCAGGTTTAGGCGGGCATACCAGGTCTGGCTGCCAACTGTACTTCTGTTAACTCAATCTGATAACGAAACCGCTTTTCTCACGTAAATACTTTTCTTCCTTTGGCATTTGGTTCTTTAAAAACCATAAGAAGATGGTTAGTTCTCTGTTGTTTTACCTTTCTCTACTATATCTATTCTTTTAAACTTGTTGGTGGCAACCTGCCAATTGCTTTATTCATATTGCAGCTTGGAAAAAGTGCTAGGTGATTTGCGAAACCTGGGAATGAAATAACTAAATGAAAAAGTTTTTCTTCTATCTGATAAGAAACTAAATGAATAATTTGAATAAAATTCGTATTCCCCACTGATTGTTGAAGGCAAAGGTCTTGTTATGATGGATCTGGTTTTCCAGTGTCTTCATATGCTTTCTAGAGTTTTCTGTTTTTCAGCCTTTTAACGCATTATTGGGATTTGAAGGACATTATTATTGCTTTTTTAGTTCGGTCAATATAATCGTATTAGAATCACATACACTAAGATTTTCTTATTTTCCAATTGGAGTCAGTTTTGGCAATTGTATTTCTCAAGATTTCCTTCATTATAAAACTGAATTGTATTCCTAGATATGTTTGGCCTTGTTAGAATTGTATTTCATGTTTGTTGCAGTGGCTTTGAAAGGGGCTTTAAGGATAAACCTTATCCTAGGCTTGTGAAAATGGTTTTATCTGCCATGTTAACCCAATATCCTAGCAAGCTCGCTCAACTTGATCTGCATCGCGCTTTATTCTTGACAACTGGTGAAACTCGCTATAAGCTCCCAGAAAAATTGGAGTCCTACAAACTGGTGTGACATCATCATAACTGCACAGGTGAAATTTATATGCTTTATGAGCAAATTTCTTTCAAACATCTAGGTTTTGTTTTATGTTGAAAATCAGGACTAAACTTCATAATAAAAAACTTATTTACAAAATGTAAAAAAATTTGAAGTTTATTGAATAACGAATATAATAAATATTCAATCAGCATATCATATTCACAATTTGAAATTAGGAAGCACCTAGGGTTTCTATAAGGGATTAGGATCCTCCCCTTATTTTTTTCTCTTCTAGTCTCTCCTTGTTTTTCAAATCCAGTTGAAAAAGCTGGCTTAACTGTAAATAAAGTGAAAGAAGCTGGCTTGATTGTTAACGTCAAAATTCAAAACTCACTTGGCCACTCACTTAGCAAGGAGATACTAGGAGATAGAAAAAACAAGGGGAGGATCCTTGTCTTTCTATAAGACTACAAATAATCTCTAAGTTAAAATTGCAAGTTCTATATATACAAATATAAAATGACATATCTGTACTGGTGAATTCTATAAACTGTTACAGAACTCAGAAATCACACATTCCTATTTAGATGCATTAGAAATCAATAGTGATCTTAACTTGTGGTTTTGTTCATTTCTGAAGAATTTTGATAATTTTAGATACTGTCTCTATGCCAGGCTGTTAATATTACTGATATAATGGCCATATGAACTAATATTTGATTAGGTTCCAGATATGCTTTTGCTAAAGCTTCACATATAAAATTGCATGTTCAACTATTGCATTTTAGGAATTATGCTTGTGCCTTACTTCATAGTTGGTCTCCTCCCAACCACTCTCTGTATATGTCTGTTAATCTCAATCCGCAGATTTGTGGGTCAAAGTTGAAGCCCCTATATTTGATTGCCCTTCTTCGAAATTTAGGAGGGGAGAAATGTATTGCCTTCACATCATCCGTGGAGTCAACTCACCCTCTATGTACAGTAACTTTTTTGTGATTCGAAAATAAAGACAAAGGAGTTTTGAGGTCTTCAACACCAATCTGTAAGAAGGTAAAATGTCTGAATATATTTCTCTTTGTCTGAATATATATGTTATTAAGCATTAATTATATTTGTTGTTGCATCAAGTGGGAATCATGTTCATGTTTGTACGCACAATGTTTCAATTTAATGCAAACGTCTGCTGCAAACAATTGTTTCCTAGTTGAAACATTTTTCTCAATTTGACAACATTGGGATTCTAATGAAATGGAGATTTGTGTTGCAGCAAGATGTTGAAGGCATTTCGGGAAGGGGACATGCAAGTGCTTGTTTGCTTGGATGTAATGACTAGTGGGATGTTCATGTTTGTACGCACAATGTTTCAATTTAATGCAAACGTCTGCTGCAAACAATTGTTTCCTAGTTGAAACATTTTTCTCAATTTGACAACATTGGGATTCTAATGAAATGGAGATTTGTGTTGCAGCAAGATGTTGATGGCATTTCGGGAAGGGGACATGCAAGTGCTTGTTTGCTCGGATGTAATGACTAGTGGGACGGATGTTGAAAGGGGTGAGAAATGTCATTAATTATGATAAGCCTGCATACATCAAGACATATATTCATCGTGCTGGCCGGACAGCAAGAGCTGGCCAGAATGGGCATTGCTTCACTTTGCTGCATAAGGATGAGGTGTGCTTCCATCTTGATTCCTTTCCACTTCTAGGTTTCACCACTGTGTGGATCTATTTTTCTCCCCCTGATTATTAATCTATGGTGAACTTTCATAATATTGAATCATACAATAGTAGTCTAGTAGGTTGGTGTCCCTTAGATTCAGGACGACAAGGTGGTTGGATCAGAGTCAACTGCTGGGAAAGCTTAGCCTATTCGTCATTATTTTGTTTATTGTTTTCTGCAACTGAGTTCTGCTCTCTGTTTGATATCAATGTATCTTTTAAAGGCTTACTTGAGATGTTATTTATGCTTTAACCTGATCTGGATCTGAGACATATGCCCAAAGAATCCAGACCTGAAAGATCATCTGACTAGATTGCCTTCGTGAATTGTTAGCTTCTATTAATTGACTTGACTGCCTTTTTTAATTAATTCCTGCACAAAGTAAGCTCCTTTACACGTTTCAGGTGAAGCGTTTCAAGAAGCTGTTACCGAAAGCTGACAATTCCTGTTCTGTTCACTCTATCCCTTCTAGTTCAATTGAGTCACTTCATCCAATTTATAAATCTGGTAATTTCTGGGCTTTGATTCTTTGAACTTAATTATGGGTGCGATTAATCTAATTTAGGATATTTTTGGATCAGAAAGTTTGTTCACTTACTTGAAGGTTGATGTGTTAAACGTCTTGCTTAAATCAGCGCTATGTTATTTATGTTTGCTTGTGTTAATGGTATCCGTAGATGGATTGGGAAATTCAGTTCACTGATTTGGCCTTCTGAAATTTACATTCTGCAAGGAGTGAACCATGTAAGAAGTTGCTTCTTTTAATTAAATAGAGACCGAGTACTGGGGATGGTCGTATCTTGCTATGGACCATGCCAAAACCAGTTTATCTTTCTTTTTTGCAGAAGTACTGAAAATATTTTTTTCATCACTGAGCCTTATTATTCTTTTTGAATGTCTCAGCTCTGGAAAAGCTAAAAGAGACTGTTGAATCAGAAGCAAACAGAAAGTGCAAAATTGGGTTCAAGTTATCTAGAATGGGCAAACCAGAGTAACAGCCCGTGCAAAGCAATAATTTCACTGAGTCATGCTATTAGGATAATTTATATGTTTAATACTATCTGATGCAAAGGTAAAGACTCTTCATTGTTGAGCAAAGTGGGTCATTTCATTATATAAATATTCCGAAGGTCAGGACCTTTTTCCTGATCGCCACATCCATTTGTTACTCCGGCGGACTAACATTGTACCGCAACCTTTAGCTTATTGAAGTTTTAGTATGCTATAGGGTAACGGTTGCTAATGTATTATATTTTTGTACAAGAGGCAGGAAATGTAAGTAGAGAGGTATTGCGGAGGTGTGAGAACAAACTTTTATTGTATCCTTGCGGCTCTGCAACTAACAGATTGTATAATACAACTTCTAATCATCGGAATGAAAGGCCTTTCAAGATAGCTTCAAAATTTGTCCTACTGTTTGAACATGCTGAACTAATTCAACGATTCCCACCCCCCCCCCCCCCCCCCCCCCCACCCCCCAAAAGAACTCTTTTCACCTATTAAAATGGATACCAGCCGTGTGGTTTGTTGTTGGATAACAGTGGATGGATATGTTAAAAGGCTTCATTATAAGAATGTCACTTGCTCTTTAACATCTGAAGAGGGAGGGGGAAAAAAGAAAAAAACGAACCTTGGCTATTGGCTCAACTCATCAAAGATGCAAACGTCAAGCAGTTCGGAATTTTAATGCCTTTGCTAGTTCTGTCATATTCAGTTAAAATATCTCTTTAATTTTCTTCATCCACAACATACATGATAGCAAGACACAAAGTATTAGAGCGAAATCATCAGCAACAGTTGTACTGTTGTTACAGAAAACTTTTAACTCTGGACATAACACCATGCAACTGGAGCCTCTGGAAAAGTCTTAGCTAGTCTTGGTCAATCAAGCCCAACCCTCTAGACTCGTTAGCAAAACAAACACAAGAGCAAGAGAGTACATTGCTAACAAGCCATTTCTAAGGCTCGTTAATTCTCAAAGAGGGAAAAAGATTGTTGAATTTGAACTCCCCGAAGAAAATACTTCGAATCAGCAACAACAGCAGAAGCAGAAGCAGCTGAGGAAGTAGTAGAACAGCGGGAAGAAGAAAAGGTTCTTGGAGTTGAAGCAAGGGCATCACTTGCGTTTGCATCCTTCTCCTCTTCACTGATAGTATCCAACATCTTAGCGGTCCTGTACCTCATGACAGTAACAAACTGTGGTGGTGCAACCTCCATAACAAACCTTGTAATACGCGAATTCGCCATTTTTTTTGTTTAACTTAAGCACTATTGACGAAAGAAGCTTGTGACAGAGAACATAACATGGAAAACTGCTTATTTGGTTTTGGATGAGCATAAACACAATCTACGGGTACATATTTATAAAGGTAAGATATGTCAAATGTTTAGGCTAGAATTGAGTCAACGGTTACAATCAAAGAAGATTAAATCAAAGTCAGGGAGCTTGATAAGTTACAGTTTCAGTAACTTACAGAACCCTCGTATGAATAGTACCCAGCCGTGGGGGCTTGGTTGGGGTACTGTTCATAAGGTCTCGGTAGTTTGTGCCACCAATCAATAGGTATTTTGATTTAGTGGGAGAGTATTTATTATGAGAATAAGTGTTTGAATTCTCAGTAATTAAAGAATTTAATTTTTTTTTTAATTATAAAATAATTAAGTAGAGATAGCTTTCTCTCTTATGAAATATGATAGTTAAATAAAATAATTTTTTTTTATAAAATATGAATAGAGTAGACATCTTTCAAATATTAAATAAAATTAAAAATTTAAATAATATTATATAAAAATTAATATTAATTTATTTTAATAATTATTTAATTATAAATATTAATAATAATCTTATGTAATAAGAAAATTGTAACTTAAGCGTTAACGTAAAAGTAACTTTTGCCGCCACTCACTTTTGAATATTAATTGCAGGAGCTAGATGGTCCTCTTCTCTCAGATAATGTTCGGGAGATTACTTCAACGGTGGGTTCCACTTTTAGGTAATGTGTCAAAGCTTGGGTGGAAATTTGAGATCCCTCTTTAAAGTTAGCTTTTTGTTTTTATCAATAGCTTCTAAGTTTGCACTTTTTCGGCTTAACCGGGAGCCCCCGGTTACGTGACACGTGTCAGTTGATTTTTGTACTCTAAAACAAAATAAATTGGGTGGTTTATTAAGATGTTTTATAATTTACGGTAAGAAATTTCTTGACAATTCTTCTTGGCTCTTCGGGAAATGAAAAGGGTGTTTTTGATATAGACAGTGGGGTAAGCATATTTCTCTTTCATGGATTTTAATTTTTTAATATAGCTCAGAAATAATAGATATTTGATAACGAAAATATAAAATAGCGCGTCCTTTTTTTCTTTGTAAATTATCCAAAAAATATATGAAATGTGAAATATATTTAGCTAGAAATTTTTCTTCTATGCTTAATATATAAAAACATCCATATTATTGGGGAAAAACAAAATCTAACTTGAAGATTTTCTTAGCCAATAATAAACTAATTAACTGAATTATGGAGCAAGCTAGGCTTGTCTTTATCAAATGACAACATGTTTATGCATTTGGTCGGCTAATTTTAGATTAGACATCATGATAACTGACAACTTTATTAAGTGCCAGTTATTGCCCCTATATAGTCAATTGCACTTGAATATATTCATTGCCCTATTAGAGATTTCATCAATTGCATGCGTGCATACAGAAATTTGGTAGGATGAACAAGCAATATCGTTTTCCTTTTCTCTTTAATTATCTAAACTGATGAGAATGAGTTTATGATACCTCCTCCACCCATGACCCAATTCTATAGCTAGCACAGTGTCACAGGATGAGAGGTTACAAATCTGTGCGGCACTTCCGCATCCTATACTATGAGAGTAAGTTTAGTGGAAGTAGCACAATATCGACTAGTTTCATCTTATCTTGGGCTCATCAAGAGAACAGTTTCCAACCAGTGTGTGTAGGTTTAGCCTAGTCTCCTCTTTAATGTTAAGTCCTTGACTAACGACAAGCTCCCCAAACTCAACCGGGTCGGCCTACTTGAACTCCAAAAGATCTAGTACTATTGTATTCCCCACATGCACATTCATGAAGCACGTCTCCCACAATTAGCACAACCATAATTGATACTAACATACAAGCACATGTCACAATTATGGTACATGACAATAAGCTCCCTCAACTCATTATGAGTGCCAAAAGTAAACTTATTGTGTTGCTTTATTACTCTTTAACATACACATAATCCACCTATTATATAAGATAACTAATTACACATATTAATAACGCAATCACATAACATGAGATAATTATTCACATATACGCAATTATGTAAAATATTTTACACGATAATCAAAAGCTAGGGTTAGCTAGCGCACCAACCTATCCTACCATTATACTAGGGTTGGCAAAACCAGGGTCTGGTCTGGGTATTACCATACCCGAACCCGGTTCGGACTTATTTTTTAGCCATCCAATCCAGGCTTAAAAAGTCCAGCACCGGTCCGAGTTTTTTAATCTGGATTTTTTAACCCGGATTTTATATTTTATAATATTATATATGAATATATTTTAATTCATTTTTTTATTTATTTTAATGAAATTAGACATGAAAATAAGAACTTTAAATGCTTAAAATTTTAAATATATATAATAAATTGATTAAATAAATATAATTATTGAAAATAATATATATTTTATAATAATTTTTTTTATAAAATTTGGATTTGGGGCCGGACCCGGACTTTTTAAGTAATGTTGGGACCGACCTGTCCTCATCTTCGGTCTGAATATTACCCAACTAATACGAGCTGGGATCGCTCCGATCCCAGTCTGAACAGATATTTTTGCCAGCCCTACATTATACATCTTGAGAATCTAAAACTAGCTAGAGTTGACTAACTCACAATATATCTTCAAACTTACTAATCCAATTGGCCCCGACACAAGTGGAGCAAAATCATGGTAATTATACCTCGTGGTCGGCTAAGCAAAATTAAATATTCTTCAAATAATGGCCCTTAAAAATTCACATGGCATCCATGTGGCAAGACAGCGTTGATGCCTCATTGGGTAGGGATCATGTCACATTACATTTATAATGTTATTTGTCTTGATTAAGACACAAACCGCCTCCCTTGGTGTCTGTCTACACAAAACCTCTTATCCATGGCAAGAACAGTCACAGGTTTGAGCAATTAAGGTCCAATGAGGCAGTTTTAAAATTTGGTCTGTCCAATTAATTCACATGCAGCAGCATCTTTTTTAAGGTGGCGCCTAAATCCTAATTTCCGGCTGCTTTCCACTTTTAGTTTTCTTGCATGTGGCGCCATATTGGACTATATGCGACAGTGATGGTTCACATCTAAATATTGTTTAGCGCCGACTTTAACGTATATTGGCCTTTCGCTAATTTTTTTATGGGATTTTATTTCATTTTATAATCTCGTACTTAAAAAAATATAAAAAAATTAAAAATTTATTTCATCTTTAATTCTTAAATTTTAATAATAATAAAAAAGATCTTGAAAAAATTTTAAAAATAAAACCTAAAATAAAAAGTCATGAAATTTTTTTTTAATTCCATTAAAACTATTACAAAATAAACAAATAATTAAATAAGAACAACATTGATTTCAAAGAGAATATTTCGAATGATAAAACATAAAAAATTGAGATAGTAAATTGATGACCAGATAATATAAATGGACTTTGTATTTCAAGAAACTAATATTTTCTTTTTTAAACGAACCAATGAATATAATAATTTACTTTGTATAGGAGAGAGTAAGAAATTTTTTATTTACTAATTTTTGAGATTATAAGGTTTTAATAGAAATTAAAAGAAATACTGAAAGTCAAAGATTCTAACGTTAAGTAATTAATTTTTTTTTAGAAAATTGGAAGGGTAATAATTTAATATTTTTCTTTAAAAGACTAATAATGAATAAATTAATGGTTAAATAATATTATTTTCTATATCTCTTTAACATTAACATTACCAAATATAAATTTTCAATAAAAATAATAATTCTTAATTATAGGATAATTATTAATTAGAGATATGTCTAATAGGCTTTTCTATTTCGTACAATACGTAATTTAAAAAAAAAATCTTTATTAATTAGAAAATTATTAAAGAAATACTCAAAAAATGAGGCCTTCCAAAAATATGGAGTCTTAGGCGACCGCTTTGTTCGCCTATACCTAAAACCCCCCCTTATTGGGGGATTGATGAGGATAAGGAAATGATGTATGGATAAAGGACTAAACATGAAACATGATTGTATATTTATATTTGGGATGTTTGCTAAATATGATCGGATCAGATCGGATTAGGCATTCGGGTTGAGTTCGGATGAAAATTTCAGCCACCCGATCAACCCGAAATCCGATCGGGTTGACCCGAACTCGAAAATGGCCACCCCTAATCACAGAGCCAACGCCGCATATATTTCATATTAGATTCCATCTTAATTATGTCGGCAATATTAAATTAAACTCCTCCTCCTCTCTAGACGTACCCTCGTTACTTTTGTAATTCCTATTAATTCTTCTAATTAATAGAGAGAAATTAAAAGAAATATCATAATTATTAATTCACAATTATATTACATTTGTAATATTAATTGCAACTAGAAATTAATTGGGGATATGTATATCACCTTTGATAAGTACAATTCAAAAATCAGTTTTAAAATCATAGGCAAATATGTTCCACATAAATTTTGGAAAGAATTTACCTTGCATGTCATCAGGGGAAAGCACGGTGGATATCTCACCTCATGTTTGAGGTTAGTAGTTCAAATTTTTTTATTTTATTTTTGGAGAAGAGAATTGATTTCAAGTTAATTCTTTATTTGCATGTAATTACAGAACAATTCTCTTCTATGGAAGTGACACCTCTCTCTATAAAGTAATAAGCACACTATAAGTGAGCTTGGTTTACACGGATATTCAAAGAAAAAAGAATTTATACACTTTTGTGCTGATTCTCTTGGAACATGTGACATGACTCAAACGAAAAATATGTTTATTTATTTGGTTAAATAATATGTCATTTATCTTCGTGTTTCACCTTACCTTAAGATCAGCATTCAACTGCGCATAAATATATTTATTCTTCAGATTGGACGTTTTAATTTCCTGATTATATAAAGTATTTATAATTCAGAGAGGTTGAGTGAGAGAAAATTGAGAAATTAATATAAACGCATTTTTGACACTTGTTAAAACAGATGAATTTTGTTAATTAATTTAAGATAAATGCAAATTAATTAATTAATACGGTAGATGATAGTAGTTTCTCTCATATATGTCTATAAATTTAATTAATTTAAGATAAATACAAATAAATGTTAAACAAACGCTTTTTCATTGTTCTTTCTTCTTCTTTATATTTTTTTAAAAAAAAAAGGGGGCAAAACTATCTTACGTTCGATAGAATAAAGGAATAATCTGCATCAGCTTCCAATCGTTTACATTTGTTATTTGTACATGTGATTCATGTTCATGGGCTAATGGCTCAAAAGATAAAGGGAAAGTTCTAGTTTCTAATAAATAAAATGAAAGATCGATAGTCTAACCACAAATTTCAGAATTATATATATATATATATATAGGAATACTGATCCCAAATTTTTTCAAAGAAAAAAATATTCACAAGTAACTCATGGCATAATGAATTGTGGATTAGGAGAAGTCTATGAAATTGCATAATCTTTAGCGTTATTTTTGTTTTATTAAGAAGTTATCATTAAATTTTAAATTTATTCAAAAAGTCAGATGTTATATAATTGTTCTTGAGATTTATATTTTTAAATAGTTTGTATTTATTTAATTGAAAATCCTAATTTGCCTTCAAAGAATTATTCAGTAAATTAAAGGCTCGTTTGGGATTGCTTTTGGGAGATTTAAAAGTGATTTTGAGAATCTAAAAGCTAATTTTAATGTTTGGTAAAAAAAATTTAAAATCACTTTTTTCAAATTTAACTCCTTCTACAGCTGATTTTGAAAAGCAGAGAAGGAGAAACTTTTAGATTCTAATTTTGAGAATTAATTTTATCCTTTAATACAATTCCATAAATATTCTTACAATTATTACCTAAACCCAAAATTATTCTTATTCAAATTGGAAACAAAATCAATATTTCAATAAATTTTTATTATAAAAAAATAAAAGAAATAAAATCAATATAATATAAATTTTATTTTTAATTAAATTATTATAATACACAATTAAAAATATTATATGTATATGTTTTTATATGTGTAAGTAAATTTCATCATACATTATGTCAATTTTAGTCATTTACTTTTTACAGTAGTTTAACAGTAAGATTTACCAACTACTCACAACTACTTTCAAAACTTACAATATTTCTGAAAACAAAATTTACCAAACACTTAACTGATTATATCTACAACATAGCTAAAAGTAATTATTTTAAAAACTACAGCATTACCAAACTGGCCATAAAGGTAAATTTACAGAAGGGTGTTTTGGGTTATTGTTTAAAAAATATGGATAAAATGAACTATTATTTAAACAATAACGATGAAATGGGTATTGTATGAAACCCTAGTGATGAAAATAGCTTTTTCCCGGAGGACATATTTTGTAAATAAATATGAAAAATTAATATGTTTTATATATCACGTTGAATATCTAATTGAACGGATTTAATTTTGCATATTTAGTAGTATAAACATTATTGAACGGAATAGACAACAACAGTATCCATCATATGCATAACTATACAATTTTTAAGTGTTCAGAAAAAAAAAATTGTGTTAGATAAATTGTTTCAGAGACTAACTATGACTTAATTTGAAATAATTAAGGAGGTCACTAGGTTGTTTGAATTGAATTGATAATGTGCTCTGACTGAAACCTCATTATGCCAATATATATATATATATAGCCCATACCGATGTGCCGTACAGTCTAGGGTTCATCCATCTTTGCATGCACATGCCGACCGATTGAATGGTACATTTCTGATTTCATATTCATATGCATATTGATAATTTAATTAATTATATATTGCATATTTAATTTGCATGATGGCAACGGCAACATTAATTGGTAAGACTAGCTACCTAGTACTATAGTAGACGCTCGGACACCTTTAAGCATAATCATCTCCATATTTTCATATCATATACTCCCAAAACACTAAAAAGGCGAAAAGTGTTAACAATAACATTCAGTTTCTTTCAGGACGAGAGAAGCTAGCCAAAGTGCGCGGCCGCCCTCCCCACAACCGAAAATGACTCTATTTGGAAAGTAAATGAATGAATGCTTCCAAGATCTGCACTTTCCGGTCTAAAAGCAAAGTCACGACTTTGACTCGTGCATGCAGCTTTTTCTTTGCCTTTCCCTTTTTCTTTCTGCCTCCCGGTCTCCCCTTATCCACCCTTTAGGATAAGATCTTGTGCTATTTGTATTTTAGTACTGGTGTATAATTATGATTTAATTACTTTTATTTTTTAATTAATTAAATTTGCTTAGAAAGAATCAGATCAGGAGAGGATCTTAATCCCTTATTTACATCATATGTGTCTGATTAAATGGCAGTATTGTAATTGCACTAAAACCTAGGACTCCTAGCTGTTACAACAATTTCTATATAAATCAAATGTACGTGGGCAAGCCAATTGGACACCAACGACCTTCCCTTACCTGGCTTCCTCTCAATATATATATTCTTATTCTTGAATTCTTCAGCAAATAAAAAGCTTATTAATTAGTAATAGTTACTTAATTGGTCTGATATATCTATATATGTAATTCAAGTTCACTAATGGCTGACACTACTGCTGCTCCTTCGTTGTTCCTGCCGTCAACTACTCTTTTCTCTTCCAATAATAATAACTCCAAGACTCGGCGGCCAGTACTCTCACCGTGCTCCGCCGTGGCCCCGGCTCCTTTTCTAGAAGTCTACAGGCTGCATGTTCGAGTAACCCTTGAAACTATTTACGAAGAAGAAACTGATGACGATCATCAAGCAGAAGAATATTGCATCACTATTCATTAATAATGAAACATGCCTAATTAAGCTCAGCTGCAGCCTGCACCCTGCAGCATCAACCAACGTTTTTCTTCCAACTTCATCATCACAGGCCTTCTTCCCAATTCGTGCCTCGAAGATCTGACACTTACTCTCTGTGTATATATATATATAATCCGTGAAATGTACGTTTTTATTATGTGCTTTTAAGTCATGGTTTTTATATGGTTAAAAAATTTCGTACTTAGTTACCAATAATTCCGATTATTTTTCTCGAGTTTGATGACAAATCGTGGTTATTAAGCTATTATATAATTAACATGGGCCCTTGTTACTTTACATAATAACTTTACATAATAACGTAAAAAACATAATACATTTGTCAAGTATTTTCCGCTCCTCATAAATTTTATTACTTTTACTTTATATTTCCGCAGTCATTAGATTTTTATCAATTGATTGTAATTTACTTATATTTGTTACCTTATTATATGAGGTAACAAAACCCATTAACCCATTATCAATTCTTGCTATATATATAAAATAAGAAGAATAATAATTCTTTAGTGAGGGCAATCTCATTTTGTTAAAATGAGAATACCACTAACAGACAAAAAAACACAGATTTCAATACACTAACAAATAAAAAAAATATAATTTTTAATATATTAAAATATATATTTTTTTATATTTTAGTGGACGTTAAAGTGAGGATGGCCTCACTAAAGAATGACTCTATATATATATTAAAAATTTTAAATAAGGATTCCCACACTTTATTACAAAAAAGCTCTTATACCATGCAGTATAATAAATATTACACTATTACATTATATGACATAATAGATTTCGTGCATCTTATTAAAATGCAAGAACTCTCACTAAATAATAACTTTATATATATTTAAGCTAAATATAAAGTTCTCTCTCCTTGTTTCGTTTTCCCCTTTTAGCAAATACAATAAGAATTAACAAATCAGTAACAATATATCATAATAATAATTATAATAATAATAATAATAATTTTTTAGTAAGGATATTCTCATTTTAACAAAGTGAGAATGTCACTAACAGATAAAAAATACATATTTCAATATACTAACAGACAAAAAAATACAGTATTCAATGTATTTAAATTTATATTTCTTTGTATTTTAGTTTGTATCCTCACTTTATTAAAGTGACGATACTCTCACTAGAGAATGACTATATATATATATATATATCAGTAATACTACATATCCTAATTTTTTTTTTTCCAAATAACCATCCCAAATGATTTGATATTTATTAATTGGTTACAATTAATTTACTTAGAATTTGTAAAGAACTATCAACCAATTAATGAATGCCAAATCATTAATATATATATATATACACACACGCACCCTAATTGACATTAAACTTATTTTTATGTAAATTTTATGTTTTGTCCCTTTCAGTTTTCAATATTTTTATTTTGACCATTTAACTTTTGTACTTTCTCCATTACAACCCCGTCTATATTAAAGCTGCAGCTCGACAGCAAACGAATTTCCATTGTAGTTGCACGTTTGTTTCTCAACAATCAACATATTCTAATAATTTGGACTACACACTAATTTTATCATAATAATTACTTTTTATGTAGAAGAACACAACTAAATACAGACATGTTCAAACATTTTCTGACGCGTAATTAAAAGAACCCTCCATTTTCTCTATGTTTGTTGCCAACTTCCTCCTATTTTTGCTTCTTTACTAACAACTCTCTCTCTCTTTAAATACAACTCACACAAAACTCTCTTCAAAAAAATCTCAAAAACAAGGATTTGTTATTCAGCAGCACCATTTTGTTTTTCATTTGTTGCAGCCAAAAGAAGAGAATCCTGGAAAGGTACAAAAATGGTGAAGGATGTGAACAGAATTTGCATGTATGACTGGGGTGAAAGAGCAGTACCAACCCTTATGATTTCTCATCAGAAATGTTCGAAATGTCCAAAGCTTGAGACCATTGCTGAAGAAGCTGGAGTTGAAGATCTTGAAGCTGGCCACAAAATCGTCAAGTTCATGTTTCTTGTTCCTGTATTTATATCTGTCGTCTCTTATCTCCTTTTGTATAGACACATCAAGTAACATCAAATAACACCAAATTCTCCAAGCTTGATTAATGTACTAAAACTTTTCCTCTTTCTGCAACTTTTTAGTTGTGCTGCCTTGTTAATTTTGCATGAGTAATGGTATATTTCCTCTTTCTCTTACTCTCTACCTGCTCAAATCTCAGATCTTGCTGCATATTTGTTTTGTTAACAAGTGATCATCCATGCCTAAAAGATTTTGAGCCAGCTTATTTATTTTGGAGATTTTCTGAATTTTGTAAAAAAGAATCTCAATCTTTAAATGAAAATCCTTCTAAATTATTGGTTCCAAGTATCGGCAAAACATATTCCAACCATAATGAAGATTCATATGAATTGAAAATAAAACAAGAAATCAATATCTCAACATAACCACTTTGTTCTTTATAATATGAGAATCTGCAATTTCTCTACTTCAGGTAACTAATACAGATTACTGTTCATGTTATTGCTCTATATTTAAGCCACAAGAAAATCACTTGGTAGTTGGTACAGAGAGTAAACTTAATTTAAAATACATGTAAATGTAAAGCTTATGCTATATGCACTGCTGCAAAATGAAAGGATCTTAGCATGTATGAATGATAAACTACTTAAGTTTCAACTATCAACTCACAGAATGCTTTGATATACACAGAGTTGCCATCCCCACTTGAGGTCCAAAGCAAGGAGGGCAAATGAATCTGAATGAAGTTTCACAAGATCTTGCTATTTTGTATGTAATGAGCCAATTTTTGACTTGGAAAAACTCTATAATATCTCCATCTCAGTATAGCAGAAACACAACGCTTGTATGGAAGGACTTAGAGGTCACAGGCACTCTCCCTCTCCTCTGAAAAATCAAATAATCAAACTGTCAAGGAAAATCGAGAGAAACATTCAACATTAGCTACTTATGGATATTGTACTAATACATCAACATTCAAGTCACTAATATTTCATGAAAATGAATTGCCAAGTCTCTTTTCCAGTACATTATGAAAATGAAAATATAAAGAAAAAGGAAAAAAAGAACAATTGGAAATTCAGATTAATAGGAAAGATGGGAAGTAACCTTTTAAATTAAGCTGTAATTTCAAAAGCAACAGCACATGGAAATGGTTTATCGGTTCCATGACAAATAAGCTGTTTCACCATAAGGCCTACAGATAAAGATAAGGCATCAGTCAAATTGCATTTGTTATTTCTACAATGGAGAGACAAAAATTCTACATGGGCTAGGTATGATGATATGGTTTGGTTTCCATATTAATGCAGTCAAAGAACGAAATCGACCAACAAAGAGGAAAGGACCTTACGAAGCAATGAACAGCACCCAAGGGAGATCAGTGCAGAATTAATATTCCATAAATCTAACTTTATAGAGGAAAAGATAATCTTCCAGCAAATGAACTACAAGTATAGATCCATGTATTAGCTTTTACTCCAACCAATTGTGTTTGAATGATAAACAGTTTTAAAAAGATTCTTCATATTTCCAATTAATGAATGCATATCTGTGCTTTAGATGCATTAGAGGATAAATATGCAGAGAATTCATGAAATTATGCCGGATATAATACCTTGGATTTTTCACATGAAGTAACATAAAGACTAGAGAGATGATGATAGAAGAAGAACCAACAAAGACATAAGCAACACCAATGAAGTCATTTTTTCCACCCAACCAGCTAGATGTTGAAAGAACAAGCTTCTTTTTCCCACCAAAACTGTATGTGTTGTAGTTATTCATCAGGTGAACTACGATCACATCATCTGCATCCAGATCTTCTTCAATTCTTCCATAGATTTTTCGGAAGCTAGGGAGAGCAGCAGTACGCATCCAAACGATAAGGTCCTCTTGATCACTTAGCTAATTAATACAGCGCACCCACCGAAATCCAAGGGGGAGCAAGAAAAGACAAAACCACATTAGTGAGCTTTAAATGAATAGATCATATAGAAAAAAGGAGTTTTATTAGCATATACCAATTCTGGAGGTATGAGAAGTGATGGATATAGGCAAAGAAATTTATTTAACTGTAAATCCAGGAGATCTAATCTGGTATCATCATATGCCTTTGAACCCAAGATAAAGGACAAGAAAAAAATGTCCATTGAGGTACTTGGTCCAACACCCATTTCTGCTATACTATTACTGAACTTCGACAATATTATAAGAAATTAGCATAATCATGATATACTTCCAATTTTTGCAATATTTTCATAAAAAAAGGAAGGGCAATATTCACTAATAAGCTGATTTTTAATATTCGCACTCAAATTTTAATAATATAAGATACTGTTGTCATTTTAGTACACTTGGTGAATCCAGAATATGGTTATAAGGATATAGCTAAAAGTAAAAAAAAAAATGCTGCATGAATTCTAAAATTGGGATGGTTATGGACAGGTATTGCAAGTTATAAATGTGTAGGACAATTTTCAAGAACAACGAATCAGAAAGGAAAAAAGTTGTATAATGAATTTTACAGCACAACTTACAGGAACACTTGGATCTACACTTCCACCACCAATGAAGGTTCCATTCTGGAAATTAAAGGGATATACTTGCTTTCCAAATTTGTGATTACGGTCACTTTTCCAAGCAATGTTCTTCCGATTTACAACTAATTCTGAACTCTCACGAATAAATTTGAATGTGTCGTTGAACAAACTCCAGGCTACCAACCCACAAGGAACAATTGGGAGACCATTATTGGAGTCTTCTGGTTGACAGGAGCTTGTATCATTGTACTTCAATCCATGTAAGAGCTGCTGGTCATTTCTACTCTTTACATACCTGGGAAACACCAAAGAGTCTGTTTAAAATGGAATAAAATGCAGAGACAGAAACAAAGATCATTTGGAATTTGGTTTCACAAACTTAAAAAAAAATTTAGTCAATTGGAATGACACTTAAGGAATATGATTGTTGAATTTTAGGTCATTGAAAGCAAAACTAATGGAAGAAATCCTCAGCCACCCCCTTATAAGAATTCATGTCATCAGCACACACTTCCATGGTTGATCAAACTCAAGCAACAAGTCCATCATTATTTTGGAGATTTTAAGTCAGAGAATTTTACCGTCGGTGATTTTGATAGTAGTTATCAAGTTGATAGTAGATGTAAATTGGAGCTTTCATATGCTTGGGAACCTACAAGGCAAGTCGTGAATGGAATATGAACAAATGTGAACAAGAAAAAGTAAAAAATGAAAGTTATCACAGTGAATATAAATTTCTGTCAGAGCCCAAAAGTACAAACTAAAATGATGTCATCTCGTAAATGGTTAGAGATCTTGGCTACATTTCCCTATAGAAGAAAAAATCACCCAATTGCTCTCAAGTATCTCCCTCATATTATAATCAAGATAAATAACAGTAAAGTAATCCTAACTGCTTAGTCCAAACTATCTAAATAGAATTTTCAGCACTTTGAATCACATGATGATTAGGATAGCTGAGGGACATGTGACAGTTGAATATACTTTCATGAGTCGTGAAAGCTTCACAGAGATTTACGGAAAATTTGATTGCTTGTAGACATAAAAAGTAAACAAGTTGTTAGAAAAGTCTTCGGATGAAGGCACCCTCAAAACATTATGAAGATTCTAATTCAAACAGGGCTTCAAAATGCCTCCTCAATTATCCTATTAAAGATGAAATCAAAGCCAAGAGGAAAAAATAACCTTTAAATATCGAGAACAATTTTTGAGGATTGTGTTATCTTTGATGTATGACACCTTATTGCCTCTGAATTTCTCAGGTATACACTCAGTATCATACCGCTCCACAATTTCGATTACCTATCAATTGTACATGAAATGATTGTTAATAGGCATATGCTCAATACAAAGCAATTAAGAGCTGCATTATATGAAAAAGTGCAGATAGAGAGTTACACTGTGAGAAGTACGAAGAGTGACCAGCCCAATGGGAATGAAAATGACACCCAACAATAAAAATGAAGTAACAATCTGCAAATGTCAACATCACGAAGTACACTAATGAACAATAATACTTGTTTTGTTTGTGGTTTGCCGGGGGGCGGGGCGGGGGGGGTGTTTGAAGAAGAAAAGAAAAGAAAATATTTGAATTACTTACCCAGGATGGTGTCAAAACAGGTTTACAAGCTGGAAGATTCTGTTGTGTAAACTGATAAAAAACTATAAAACAAATCATAATAAGATATACTATATTCTAACAAGATCAAATCTGAAAAATTATTTACAAATAGATAAGGTTCCCTGGAAATGTCTTCCTACGACAACATCCAAGTTCCAACCAAAAGTAACAGAGGAAATGGAAACTCAATTCTATAAAATTAATTACTTCCTATATGTCATCTAAACACAGCATTCAGAGGCACTAACAGGATCCTTGAATGACGGAAACTGTCTATCAATTTTTCTGGTTCAACTTTACCAGAAACTGCTCTGTTAATTGTGACACAAAATAGTCAGAACAAGATGGGTAGGTCAATGATCACCATGTTTGTTTTCTGAAAAGCCAGAGAATGAATTAAAGTAGCAGAAACAAGAAGAACAACCTTTTGCTCGTCTGGATTGAATTGGGATTCTTTTGGCTACCGCATCATTTGCCGAGGTATTTCCTCCCTCCACTTCCATCAGTTACAGCTTTCAGCTATGCCTGTGCCACACCAAATACACCACCCTTTCCTTCAAAGAAATGCAAAGCGAAGTCTCTTCTTTTAGAATTAGCCTATTGAAACAACACAAAGAATGAACAACCCTGAGTCTGAAAATTACTTTTTCTCTTAAATCTTGGATGTCATTGCTAAGATACTTGAAAGCTACCAGAATTAAAGCTCAGTAGAGTAGAGTAGGGAACAATCAGAAAAATTGCAAAGTTAAGTTGTCGAATTTTCTTGGCAACCAAACAAGAGAAAAAGAAAATTAAGAGAGAAGAAAATCGTACCGCGATTTTCAAGTCGAGAACTTTATAGAAGAATCTGGGCAGCTGCAGGATTGCATCTATTACACACACACAAAAAGAAAAAAAAAAGGAAGGACTAAAAATGGATCGACAATGGAAAAGTAAAATAATGCAAGCAATTAGGAGAAGGAAAGATTGTGCATAGTCTTGTACCTGGACAGAATGCAGAAATGACCGCTATGTGGGACTTTTATTATATTATTGCAATTTTGGCATTGCTTATTTGGAAAGAATTGGAATCTGGGTATGTCATTGCTTATATTCTTTGTGTGTATACAAGACAAGCGAGCGAGCGAGAGAGAGAGAGAGAGACCGTGAGACGATTCGACGACGATGACTTTGTTGTGATGTTGATTGATTGATGCACATACATAATTCGATGAATAACGGAAATACCTGCTCCTGTACGCTCCCCACCCCCGCTAATAAGATTTTCTTTTTCTTTTATACTTTAATAAAATCTAAAATGTACGTCAAAACCAAAAGATTAATGTGTATTTTAATTAAGAGAAAATCAGATAAATCCTTGAAAATTCATACAAAATTAAAAATAAAAATCCATTATTTATCCTAGAAAGAGTTTTAGTTTTATTTTGAAAATAAAAATTAAAAATAAAAAGAAAATATATGTATATCATACACATATATAATATATATATATATATAATTATACTCAAATGCGAATATTTTTATATTTTTAAATATGTACATACTTTCAAATCGTGTGAGCCAAGAGTTTTAAATTTTAGTGAAATTATAAAATTGTGTAGTTTAAAAAAATTAAAATTTAATTTTTTTAAATCATACGGTTTAAAAATATAATTATATATAAAAAAAAAAAAAAAACAGAGGACGTCCGTGTGCGTCCGCGCGCGCGTCTACTATAATTTTACGAAGAAGAAACAAAAATGTACAAACTACAGTCAAAATAACCAAAATGCTTGGTTTGCTTCCTCCAGCATGCTCTCTTCAGGCGCTCATCAGTCAAGACGTGTCAAATTCCTGCACTTTCCCGCCAACCAAACAAGGCCACTCACGGTGGCTGCTACTCACTCTTTTTCTCTCTTAAACCTCTGCAAGAACCCACAGCATCTTCAACAAATCCACGCAAGATACATCATCCTCCATGGCCTCCATCAAAACCTTACTCTGTCTTCCAAACTCATTGACTCCTACGCCAATCTTGGCCTCCTTAATCTCTCCCAACAAGTCTTTAACTCTATCACAAGCCCAAATTCACTTCTCTACAGCACCATCTTGAAAAATTTGTCTAAGTTTGGTGAGTATGAAAAGACCCTTTTGGTGTACAAACAAATGGGCTTGCAATCTATGTACCCAATTGAAGATACTTACCCTTTTGTTATTAGGTCGTGTTCTTGCTTGTTGGATGTTATAAGTGGGAAAAAGATTCATGGGCAAATTGTGAAATTGGGGTTTGATTCATTTGATGATGTGGGTGATGCTTTGGGGGAGTTTTATATCAAGTATGATGGGGGTTTTGAGAATGCGAAAGGAGTGATTCAGAGAAAGTTTAAAGATTTGAAGATTCGCTGGAATTCTTTGATTTCTCAGGCTGTTCAAAATGGAAAATCTGAGAAAAGTTTTGAGCTTTTTAATTTGATGAGAATGGAGGGTGCTGAATTTGATTCTGGTACTTTGATTAACTTGTTGAGGTCAACTGTTGATTTGAAGTCATTGGAGTTAGGTAGAATTGTTCACTGTGTGGCTGTTGTGAGTGATTTGTGTAGAGATTTGTCTGTGAATACTGCACTGTTGTCAATGTACTCAAAACTGGCGAGTTTAGAAGATGCAAGAATGTTATTCGATAAAATGTCTGAGAAGGACCGTGTTGTGTGGAATATAATGATATCTGGATATTCTCAAAGTGGTTTTTCGAAAGAATCTTTGGAATTGTTGATGTGCATGGCAGGATCAGGGGTTAGAGCAGATTTATTTACCGCAATTGCTGCAGTTTCTTCAATATCCAGGATGAAAAATATTGAATGGGGCAAGCAAATGCATGCGAATGTGTTGAGAAATGGTTCTGATTATCAAGTGTCAGTTCATAATTCTCTTATTGACATGTACTGCGAATGTGAACATTTAAATTATGCAAGAAAGATTTTTGACTCTGTGAAGACCAAGACTGTTGTATCGTGGAGTTCAATGATCAAAGGATATGTAACTCATGATCAATCTCTTGAAGCTTTGAGACTTCTCTCTAAGATGAAATTGGATGGAGTTGAAGTTGATTTTGTAACAATTATTAACATTTTGCCAGCCTGTGTGAATATTGGCGCATTAGAACATGTAAAATATCTACATGGTTGTTCAATGAAATTAGGTCTAAATTCGCTGTCTTCTGTTAATACAGCAATTTTTATCAGCTATGCAAAATGTGGATGCATAGAGATGGCAGGGGAACTTTTTGATGAAGAGCAAATAGATTCTAAGGATATAATCACTTGGAACTCCATGATTAGTGCATATGCTAAGCACGGAGACTGGTCTCAATGTTTCAAATTGTACACCCAAATGAAGCAATCAAATGTGAGACCAGATCTAATAACCTTTCTTGGATTATTGACGGCTTGTGTCAATGCAGGCCTTATTGAAGAAGGGCGAACAATTTTCAAAGAGATGAAGGAATCATACGGTTATGAACCCAGCCAGGAACACTACGCTTCCATGGTGAATTTATTAGGACGTGCCAGGCATATGGATGAAGCCAGAGAACTTGTCAAGGACATGCCCTTCAAACCGGATGCTCGGGTTTGGGGTCCATTGTTGAGTGCCTGTGAGATGCACTCTGAGACTGAACTTGCAGAGCTCACTGCTGAGAAGCTTATAACTATGGAACCAGAAAATGCAGGAAATTATGTGCTACTGTCAAACATATATGCTGCAGCAGGAAAGTGGGAGGGGGTTGCAAAAATGAGGACTTTTCTAAGAGATAGAGGATTGAAGAAGACCCCCGGCTGTAGCTGGATAGAGATAGGAAAGCTTGTACATGAGTTCCGGGTGGCTGATCAATCCCATCCGCAAGCTGATGCTATATACACTATTTTAGGGATACTGGAATTAGAAATTATGGAAGCAAGTCGTGAGAGTTCTGAAAAACTAAAATTTTCTTGAACGCTAAGTTTGTTCATTGCAAGAATCTATTCGGCTGTAAATCTCAGTTTGATCCATTAGGCAACCCCATATACCTGAGATTGATTTTTGCGGTCGTGATTCGATTTTGCAGATGCCAATCTTGAAAATTGAGTTGGTAGATTAGTAAAAATGTGGAGAAGAATTGAGGTGAAACTAGATTCTGTGCCTGGGGCACTCATACTAAACAAGCAGGTATCATTCCTCATGTTAACTTAAGCAGGGAGTTGCAAGAGGGACATCTGATGTGAAACGTTCGTTTTCAGGATAAGGTAATACCTAACACTCCTCAAAGTCATTTCTTGAGAAAATCATAGATTATATCCCATTTAAAAGTTCGAATTACATTCTTTCTCATTTTACCGAAAATTTCTAGCGGGGTTTCAGATTTTTCTGCTCAAATCCTGTGATGAGAAGTCGCAAACACACCCACTTGATCTCAACCTTGGTTCAACAACATTGCAAAGGAAAAGCATAAGTTTCAAAATCCTAGAAGGCTCAATCAAACATCAGGCACGGTCCCTCAGAAGAATAATAATCATTTGCTAGTAAATTAATTAAAAAAAAAAGGGTTATGAAACGTGTATGACATGTTGTTTCTGTATTTAGAAAATACACACGACATGTTGTTTATGTCGTATAAGTTACTACATTTGTATGTCATGTCATTTATAATTTCAACACAGATGACATGACGTAAAAATTTTACCTTGGTGTTAGGTCGTTTACAAATTTATCAAATAAATGACACGTCGGAAATATTTATGATCTGCCATGGTTGTCGTGATGATTATTGTGTGTTTTTTATTGGGCATTTTTGTGAGTAAAAATGTTCTCCTTCTATATTAATAGCTTGTGTGTTCCAAATTTAAAAAGTTAAAGGCTATAGATTAAGCATTATAGTTATTTATTCCAATATTAATTGAAAAGATTAATTATGGTGGTGTAAGTTATCTCAAAAGAGTTAGGGTGCATCTCAAAGGAAGCTCAAATTTATTTTGTATACTTGATAACATCAAATGTACAAGTCTATCTCCCTGTGCTTATGTGAATAAATCATCTCTTAAATCTTAATTATGGGTGGTGGTGTTGTATAGTACATGGAACGGTTGTTGTTGCTGTGATTTAAATATTAATTAAATATTATCATTTTTGTCCCAAAAAAAACAAAAAGAAGGAAAAGAGAATCCATATGATTTTTCCCCCCAAAAAAAAAAGGGAAAAACGTTAAACAATGTCATAAATCTCTCTCATGATTCATCATTTTTTCCTTCTTCAAATTTCATAAAATTTTGGTAATATTTAATAGTTTTGTTCCCCTTCCCTAAAGACTAAAGAGTATGAATATATATAACGTTAGGGAAAAATTTTTAAAAAAAAAAAATCCTCCAATGGCATTTTAGTGGAACTACACTACATTTTTCTTTAAACCCTGAAAAAACCTCATATCATGTCGGCCTTCAATTTCCTGTTTCGTAGTTTAAAATAAACTCTCAATCGTTAACCCTCACAAAACTGATCTAACTGAGAGACACAGAGAGCCGCAATCATGAGTCTAATAGCGGGATCCTATGAAAAATTCATCTGGGGATACAAATTAAAACCCTCAAAACATTATTCCTCCGACCAAAAAACCCTAACCCTAACCCAGCTCTTCTCATACCCTGCCCACCTCTCTCCCATCACCACCGTCGCCTTATCCGGCACCGCAGCCGCTTCCGGAGGCACTGACGACACCATCCACCTCTACGACCTCTCCACTTCATCTTCCCTCGGCGCCATCCACCACCACGAGTCTTCCTCTGTCACTTCTTTAGCCTTTTACACTCCGCAGAACCTCTCAGTCCCTCGCAATCTCTTTTCAACTTCTGCCGATGGGTTGCTTTCCATTTTTGACGCCGACCCATTTGTGCTTTTGACTTCTGTTAAGGTTCATAAGAAGGGGGTCAATGACTTGGCTGTTCATCATTCCGGGAAGCTTGCGTTGACTGTCGGAAGGGACGAGTGCTTAGCGATGGTGAATTTGGTGAGAGGGAGGAGGAGTTTTTATCATAAAATTGGGAAAGAAGCGAGCTTGATTAAGTTTGATGGGAGTGGGGAGAAGTTTTTTATGGTTACTGAAGAGAAAGTTGGGATTCATCAGGCTGAGGATGCAAAGTTGCTTTGCGAATTGGATGGCAAGAAAAGGATTCTTTGTGCCGCCCCTGGAGAGGTTAGTTAGGCAGTCTCGTTAAATTCATTTGAGCTTGTCAAATTTCAGTTTTCTTGAGTGTTATGGTTATATATTGTGTCACTTATTGTGCAGTCTTTAATTTTACGGATGATCTGAAATTTCTCTAAATACAAACAAAATTACAAGTTCTTATAGTAATGCACATTGCCTTGTATATTGCATATTCTTATCTGCAGGTTGAGTGATAAAAAATAATGCTTTTCAACTGGGTCACTTCATATATAAGACAATATTGCATTTTGCTACGACAGCCAGAAACTCTGTCATTTATTGGGCTTCCTAGCTGCTTGCTAAACATCTGATCTTCTCTCACATTGAAGTGTTGTAGAAAACCAAAGTGTGCATGTATATACATATATATATATATTGCTGTGCTCCTCTTTTACAATATCCTTAATGATTTTTGTATAGTTGTAGTAGAATAGTTTTGATAGAAAGCTTACATAGAAGGTATGCTGGAAGATTAGATAACATGATTTTAATTGGCATATTTTTCCTTTAAAGAGACACTTCAGCCTGCTTTTTAAGATGCCAGCCTTTGCCCATTTCTTTCATAATGGAATCCTGAATGTCCTTATGGCCAGTCAAGATGGAGATGGACCCGTTTTGTCTTTCAGGGCTCTGCTCCTTTTATTGCATTTCTTACCTACCCCAACATTGCCTGCTCGGTATCTGCATGTTCAAAGATTGCTTTATGAAATTGCTCTATACTTCTAATCACGCCAAGCTGGATGTTTTGGGATCAACAAGAATAGAATTAAGCACCAATCGCGTATTGATGAATTTCTAGGATTGTTATATTGCTTCCATCAAGATTGCAATATTGCTTTTTTGTGGGTGTGGGTCATATTTTGTATGTTAATAAATGCCTGCTATGCTTTTTTACTGCTCTTTTTAGTTCCTGAGCTTAGTTTATACTTTGACAGAATGGAGTTCTACTCACTGGTGGTGAGGACCGGAGTATTACAGCATGGGACACGAACAGTGGGAAGGTAGCATATTGCATCAAAGATGCACATTCTGCCCGTGTGAAAGGTATTGTTGTTCTCACTAAGAATGATGGTGGTAGTACTGCTGAGAATCCATACCTTGTGGCGTCGGCATCGTCGGATGGGGTTATACGTGTCTGGGATGTTCGCATGGCCATTAAGGAGAAGCCGCTTCCATTGGCTGAGGCTAAGACGAATTCAAGGCTTACATGTCTAGCTGGATCGTCAATTAAATGTGAGTTTGATTGTTGGTTGTATACCAGTCTTTAATCATCATTTAACGTAAATTGCTATTGATGCTTAATACTACCCTATATTCCTTGTTTATCAGCTTTCAAACTACCACGGATTGGAGATAGTGCTCCTAAAGAAGAGCAGAAAGCATCCATGGAAGATTCGTAACTTGGAAGAATTGATGATTCAGGAAATTTGGCTTAAGCCATTTGAAGGGGGTTTTATGAGTGGGGTCTCTTTTGCTGAGAGAAGAATTGTGAGTGGCGCAGACATGTTTAGCATGCATTGAATTCTACAAAATCAATTTTGACGATTGAGAAAGCTGTTCATATAAATTTTGGTACACGAATCATCTTGTGATGGTTCAGAGGAAATATTCTAATGTTACTGATCTCAGTTTTGCAGTTATCGTGACGGAAATCTAGTGAGATTCTTGGAATGTATGACCCAAAAATAGGCGTTTGTAATTTTGCATTCTTCCTTGTTTCTTTCTATTACCTTCTTATTTTCTTTCATAAGAAACAAACATAGTCAAGCTCAGCAGTCAGCACATACAAGTAACGAGTATGGTTCTAGTGTGAATGTAGATTATGTTTTTTTTTTTTTTAATTATTTTTAAAACAAAAAAGGCACAAAAATTGTGCCTGCAGTTGATTGGTGGATGGATGATTATATCCGAGTTAGGAAATAATTGATTAACGAACAAGATATATTCTTATGTGGTCTAAACCCGCGTTTTACTTTTAATTTTTGTTTGTGATCAATATCTTTTGGGAGATTTTTTGAAAATTGAAAGGCTCAAAAAGTAATTTTAAAAAATTAAAAGATAATTTTTAGTGTTTATAAATTTTTGAAAAAATCATTTTTGACAAAATTTTTAATGTCTAATTTTAAAAATTACTTTTATATTTAGGTTCAATTTAGTATAGTTTTTCAAATAAAGCTTATTGAAATAAAGTTTTTATTAGTGGAGTTTTTATAAGTAGAGTTTTTATTAAAAAATTTTAGTTGTTTGGTTATCAATAAGAATTTTTATAAAAAATTGTAAAATTACTTTAATAGGCAAGTCATTTAAAATTATGTTTTGAAAGGAATGAAATAAGATTATGAAATAAATAAAGGTTATTTTAAATATTTTAATATTTTAAATAAAAATTTCAACCTCTATTCTTAAAAACCTAAATTTTGAGTTTTTACTAGTAGAGGCAAAATGACTTATTTAATCTTCAAAAGCTCTACTTAAAAAACAACCAAACAACAACAAAAAATTTGAAAAGAGCTTATGGGATTAAATAAACACTTGTGGCCATTAGATAAACCATACTAAACATGCACTTAATACAATTTTATATACATCTTCATATATATTATAAAAATTAAAATATCTTTATTAATTAGGAAATAAAATTATTAACTTTAAAAAGATTATCATTATTACCAATTATATTAAGATAACAAATAAAATTAATAAAATATTTATTTTAGTTATCAATGTTTTATAATAAGATTTACCAAACACATACAAAGCTCAGAGTACTTTTAAAAATAAATTTTAATGAATGTTTAACTCATTATTTTCATAATTGATTATTTTTAAAGTACAGTTAACAATAATTTTAAAAGATACAATATTATCAAATCGGCCCTTAGAAAATACGGTGAACTATCAAAAAAAAAAAAAAAAGGTAAAAACAGAGACGATGCGTTGAAAAAATATGATAAAAATCTTGTACGTAGGAGATTTTGATGAAATTTGGGAATAAAAACAATAGTAACAAACATCCCTATTTAAAAATAAAAAAAAAAAAAGAAAAAGAAACATTGATTTTGTTGAACCAGCCCAAGCCCAGAATTTGGTGGGCCGTTGACCTTCTTAAAATTGAAGCAGTGTCTATTAATAATAGGGATACACTATTATATTTATTGTATATTTGTATGTGCTGTTAGGTTGTGATTGAGTCTGAGTGACAGTAGTTTGTGATTATGATTTATGGAAACCAACAGGCGAATTCCCCGAAACAACCCACTTCTGTTCTGTTAAACTACTGTTGTTTAAGCATTGAAACAGAAACAGAAACAGAAACAGGTCGACCCTCCTTACAGTTAATCCTTTCACGGCTTCACCTTTTGTAGTCGTATTAATAGTAGTAGTACTTGAGAAACCCCAAGAACCAACCTACAAAAAAATAATAACAATAATTAATGGCTGCCGAGGAAGAACAACAAAAAGAAGCCGATCCTCCTCCTCAGCCACCATTCGATCCCAGTCGAAGTAACGTTACTTCCCCTCTTCTTCTTTTCCAGTAACTTCTTTTATCTGCATTAGGGGTTCTTTTGGTTTTCTCCTCGGATTCTGTTTTTCTAAGCAGCTGACTATTGATCCGCCGTTTGAATCTCTCACACTCATAATTTATGACTGAGCTTTCGTTGTCTGTTTGTGTTTTCTTTTGCTTCGACCAACTGCTTGCTGCCCTTTTCCCCTTTACGTTTATCTTATGTGAATTTCTCTAGAATTGCTATATAATTAAGCCTGAATTTTGCTGCTATGTCAAGCTTTTTTAGTAGTACCTTTCAAGAAATTAAAAATTAAAAACAAAAAAGCAATTATGTTGGGTTGAAGGGGATGGATCCATGTTAATGAAGTAGCAAAGGAGCTGCAAACTTCTATTAATCTTGTTATCTGAGAGGCTGAATTTTCTACAGCGACGAACTGGTTTGATTTGGTGAAATTTTGGTAATGGTTTATTTATCCATCTGACATTTTTGTTTCTCCTGTTGAAGTGATTGGTATCATCAAGAGGAAGGCCTTGATTAAAGAACTGGCTGCTTTATACCACGCCGAGTGCCTTGCCTACTGTCAAGAACTTTTAGAACTTCAAAAAAAATGGGAAGAGGTTAGAATGATGGTCTCTTGTTTCCACCATGCATGCTTTTTACCACAATATCTTTGAAATTTTTATGTAGATTGGCTAAAATAATCGTTTCTTTTTTATGTGAAAAATAACTGTAAATCAAATTATTATAATTTTTAAATTATGTTTGCTTTTGGTGTATGTGTATTTACTTTTTGGACTTGTATAATGCGCTGCTGTGTTTAGTAGGTGATTTTAAAATCTATTTAATATGAAGAAGCTGCATTGTGAGTTCTGATATTACACAGGAAGCAATTTTACATGAAATGATCCTCAAAACAAAAAGTTCACTCTGTTTATTGGTTATCAAGGGAGTCCCGAAAAGTTCTTACTTGAAATATGGCTTTCAATCAAGTTCCCAATTGCTAGCTTCTGCCAAAGGGAGTGAAGAGATTCTCAAAATTGCAGAGGCAGACATAATTATAGATTTCTTATAGTTATCATGTCACATATACTCGCAATTCAAATATGAGTTCAACAATATGATAGTCAGCTTATTGGACTAGTTCAGTAACATGGATGGAATAATTGATATCAAACCAAAGAATCTGCAATTGAGATTTTGTAGCTTTTGCAGAGAGTAGAGCTACCCTTGTCCAACAAGATGTTAAGAACTTGGAACTGAAGGAGACTGATTCAAATAGTTAAAGAACTTGGAACTGAAGGAAACTGATTCAAATAGTTAACTGTTATTAATTTGCAAAAAATAATCTTGCTACTTGCTTACATTTAGTGTAATTGTGATTAAGGTATGACAAATTTGTAGTGGCAGTGTATACATCTTAAAGTGTATGGGATTTTTGAGTCTAGTTTCCTTAAGTGCATCATGTGAGTATTTTCATCTTAGTTTGTTTTGATATGGACTGCGTAACTGTACCATGTGCTTCTGGCTGATCATAATCTTTTGCAAGAGATATGGAATGGCATGTTGAATAGTGTTGCAGCATTTTTGGTGACTCATCAAAAATTTGTGGTCAAAGGTCTCCAATCTGATCATTAGTCTACAATTTTAATTATCATAAAATGTTTTTCATGTGTATTCTTTCTGAAAAATTTATGCAGCCATTTGTGGAATCAAAAGCTCCAGATGATTCACGGAAAGAAATGACGAGACTTCCAAAACGTTTAAAGAAGACCCGCTGAGTGTATTGTAAGATCTGCATTTTAATCTTGTTTCCGGATGGTGAAATGCTGTGTGTATTGTAAGATCTGCATTTTAATCTTGTTTCCGGATAGTGAAATTTGTTAATGCAGCAGAATCTTCTATATCAATTTAGGATTTTCACTTTGATGCACCATTCAAGAACTCGTATTTACTTGGCATTAACTTTGCTTTTTTGCAGATGCATGATATGCCATAGGCGTCACATAGCTTTTCTGTGTCTACAAAAGAAGCATCTACAAATCACTTGGATTTCTGAAAGACAGTAGCCAGAGGGGAGAAGGGATGGATCAATTAAGAATTTATCTTATTCCTGTTGCACTGTATATATGCCTGTTGGATATTTAGGTCCAATTATCAGAAATATTAAGCGAAACCCGTGCCTCTTAATCGACTGTTAAATGTTTTCGGAAGTATTTGCATATTTAAATATGTTTTCGGAAGTATTTGCATATTTAAATATGTTTTCATCATCTTACAAATTTTTTCCATGACGGGGTTAAAAAAAATTGTACTTGTGATTCTTGAATCCTAATGACAGAATATGATGTTGCTCGAATTTTGAGTTATCCAATTGGTCTTCTACCGTTTCAAATTATTACAAGAAAAAATCAATTAAAACAATTTACTATTTTATATAAAAAAATCCTACCAGAATTATTGCTCAAAACTTCCAGTAACATGTTAACTAAATCAACAATCTGAATGTCCTCTGATAGTTTGGTCCACGGTAGGACTTTTCCCTGTGATCAGTTAACTTAAAATATGTAAAAAAACAATCAATAAGTGAAAGCCAACCGCTGAGGCTCTTTGCTCTGCTTTGATTTTTTTTTTAATTATATTTCCCTGCTATTTAATCTTGTAAAGGTTCTATATGGTCAGGTCCATCAAAATACAACAGCGCACGTCGCACAGATAACAAGCTCTTTAATTTCTGTAGCGCATTCTAGCCAAAACTAGATTGCTGTTTGTTGTCATCTGGTTTAATGTGTAGCCCTTTGAAGCTGCTTCTCTACAATTACCTGCAATTCACACATTCACCCTAGCAAGCTGATTTATTTATTTCACAAAACCAAAAAATCAGTCTTATTTATATCACATGTTAGAAAATGATAATAGTTTCAGTGAGTTACCTATAATTTAACTGTTGAAGCCTGCATCTTTTGCAGTAGTCTACTAAAAGCAGTAGGTGAAGAAATCTGTCCTTCCACAACCTTTTCCGCAGCAGGTCCCATTTCATGGACAAATTTAACAGATTCTGATAGTCGATTGAGGAGATTCATCAAGGCAATCACTTCATTCCGTTGCAGCTGCAGCTGAAGATTAACACAGAAAACCTCAATACAAGGTAAAATAACAATGACAGAAGATGGAAAGCCGAAACCAGTGAGTGGTAGCTAATAGGCAAATTATGCACTCGTCACCAAAGGAACATAAAAAAACCATAACAGCTCAGAAAACAATGGGTACTTTATTACTGATCTTTACACTGGATAACTTGGGTGGACAATAGGTATATACAATAGGTATATACAAGAAGATGAACTATCCTCATCCCTTGCTGCACTGAAGTTTGTTCTGAATGTCTTGGAAATAGTATTGATGAGGGCACAACCTCTATTTGCATGGCTTATGCATATAGTTCCAGGAAAATATGCATAATGGAGTATGGTAGTTTTGGTTTAAATCTTGTTCGGAAACATGTGTTCAGATGTATTCTACATGCAGTTGTCTTGGTTCATATCTTGCCAGGACAACTTCAGTCTAGTTTCGCATACTGACCTTTCCTATTGCCATTTCTAAGACTATTATTCAAAGTACAGAGGGGAAGTATCCGGTAAAAAGCCGAAGTGTCAAAAGCATATGCCTTTCAATGTTGGAGCAATGTTTAAAACATGGTTTTACATAAAAAAAGAAATTAGAATGTGAAGTTTTAAATCTTCCATAGGAGGTGATACTTACAGTTTGACCCAAGTGTTCCTCACCATTGACAGAGAAGAGGATTTTCAATGCAGTACCAAGACCAAGAACCTGAAGCTTCCCCCAAAGTCGACACTTCTCACAACCAACACAGTCCATCAGTGCACTGCAATGAAAATAAGAAAAGTTATGTCATTTCCATAAGGACAAGGCATACTGTACAGAAAAAATAATAATAAACTACACAAAAAGAGAAGGATTCCATCAGCAAATGTATATTTGATAGCAAAATAAAAATCTGGCCTTATGGTACTCCATCAAAAAATGTATAATGTTAGAAATGAATTCTGAGCTATGAAGGCCTGATAGCAAAAAACCGTTTAAGTAACCAAGGTTATATCAGTTTTGAAAAAAAAAAATTCCTTATTATAAGAAAGAACAACTATTAGTCTAGAAGGATTTGAGCATAACCTAATGTTTCTAAATTGTCCCTGAATTTTCTGTTTTAGTTCAGGTCCCTGCTGGCCTTTCCATAACTTAGCCTCATCAAAAGGGAGTGGGCATGCAGCTTGCAGTTGTGGATTATAGAGGAGCTGTTTCATTAAGGACTGTGTCTTCAGGTCCTCCATAGGGTTACCAGTTTCATAGTCAGCCTGTTCCAAGTACTCTGCTGCCTAAAATGCATTCAGAAAGACAGTATGGTCAGCTTTACATCATATCTTTGAAGAAATTGAAAATCCCATGAATTTCACATAAAACAAAAGCACCTATTTCAGAGATGGGAACATCTTTTGTTATATTTGTGGAGTATGTAATTCTGTAAACAAAATTTGACTCATTTCTCAATGCTGGTTCTCACCTTTGTCACAGCTCGGAGGACAAAAAGGAATGTGAAGTACAAGTTTCTAACACGATCTGGATATCTTAAAACTCGATCATACATCAATGTGAGATTTTGACCCCACTGAAATTGCAAAAGAAAACAGCATCAAATAAACAGTTAGACCGCTTAAATCACTGTTGTGTATATTTATAATTTAAATAACACAAATGGAAAAGTCTCCATAAGCTACAAATTACTAGGCCAGGGTTGAGGCTTCTTATCTTGAAACCTTACAAGTGGCATAACAAATCCTTATGAAGGGGACAGTCTAAATCGTTCAAGTGAAATAGATTCACAATGCAAAATAGAGTTAGAATTCAAGCTGCAGATACATGAAGGCTCAAAATTGATAAAAACATTAACAAATTTTAAGACTGCACCAAAAATTAGTTTGCAGGGATGCAAATATATACCAAATTATTAGCTTCATCTAGAAGATAATCAGCAGCAATGTGGATCGAAATAGAAGAATGAAGACCAGATATCAATTTGTACAATATTCTTTCCTCTTGGCATAACTGTTTGGACGGATCTGCAGTTGAGGTAGACAATGAACAGATTGTGTCATTATGAAAACAAGGATGAAGAACTAAATTAAGACCCTCTAATCTTAGTAGAAGGGAAACAGCCTCAACAAACATGAAACAACATAAGCAAGAGACTAACATAAAACAAGTTTGTCAGCATGACCAAGTAGAAATGCGCGGCAAATACAGCGAAAATAATAAAAGTAAATAATCTTGCAGCAACTGTAAAGCAAAAATTCAAAAGTCGGATAAGGAAGATATCACATCATTTGGTAAATGTTAACTCCCAAAAGTTTCAACACAAGCAAAGGTGTTGCCTCTGAATTACAAGAGAACCAGAAATAGTACATGTGAACAAGGCCATAAAAGAATAAAGAGCAAAGCTAGAAGAAGCAGCAAAACCATCATAAACCAAAAACATGAATGTTACAGCTTATCATCAAATAAACACAATTTTGGCTTCAAACAATATATGAGATGCATGCATGGAGAGAGGCAGCATGAACTCACATGAAGGGCAGTTTTCTGAGTAAATAGCATCCCATATCCTTCTAGCTGATGGACCAATGTAGCCAGTATAACGTTCAGGATTGAGTTGGAGATTTACATATGTCATCTCAGCTGCAAAAGGAAACGCACATCAATTGCTACATCCATACTCAATTTAAGGGGAGATAAACAACTGAATTATCTAATCAGGAGAGATAAAATTGAAAGAAATGTGCATTATTAACTTGGAATTTCTGAATATAGGACTTAACTAGATCCAATATTGCCTTAGTTGCAATAGAATTTATCAGAGTTTAGAGTATTAATATTTGGTGTATGGACATTGAATCTACTGATACAGATTATAATTTAAAAATAACCAAAGTAACAAGCTTAAAATGCAACAATTTCATGATAATGACAAATTAAAAATTAAATATGTGGTTGTGCTGGAACACAAATGAAAGACTAACCATTGTCAGTCTCATCATCATGAGTCCATGGGTTGTCTGTTTCTGTCCAGCCTCTGAAAGCCTTACTGTCTAGAGTGCGATCCACAGCAGCCTCTGGCTTTCCTTCTTGACACACAAGATCATCAGAAGAGAGGCCACGAATGAAGGGCTTCTTAAAACTTTCAGGAAATTCAGTTTCAGGGCATTCACAAACACTGCAGTCCCTCAGACGGCACATACCATCATCAGGCCAGAAAGGGCAGTCACACCACAACTTAACCTACCACAAACACCAACAGAGCTTTATAACTATCCGATGCCAGTGATTGAAGGTAAGTGAAACAACAATAAAAAAAAAGAAGCAGAATTAAAATCCACCAAGAAATGAGCAGGAATCAGAAATACTTTCATCCAGCATTTTTAAGACTAAATTTGCTTTTTAAGTTATGAATATTACTTTCAATTGCATTTTGGTTTCAATTTTAGCCTATTTGTTCTAGGGAGTCATAAACAAACCTTGAAATATCGGAAAAATGGAGTTCTAACAAGCTCCTGTAGTGAAGGATGCAACACTTGCTCATTCAGCTGATTCACAGTCTCGTAATCACAGCAACAATCCTCCACCACGCCGCTGTACTTGTCTTTGTCCTGCACAAAATTCAAAATTTGGATGCAATTAATCGCTCAATCCAGCAAATTGAATCAATCTAACACAATTTAAACAAAATGACAGCACTTATTTATCTAAGCCGATCTTTTTAAGCAACAAATTCATAAAATGTGAATTTTGCGGGCAACTAAAATTGAAAAATAAGCAAAAAGCAATGCGAAAGCAAAATCATTATCGACATTTTAATTTAATTTTGAATTATAAGTAATACCTGAGCACAGTGACAGCTCTCATCGGCCGGTGCAAAGTGAGATAAATTTGGTGATTTTGTAGCATAAGCCAAGGCCGCAGCAATCAAAACCGCGATTAGAGCGCCGACTAACAAACTCCATCGCGTTTTGTAATTCGTACATTTCCTCTTCTTTTCAGCCTCTGATTCCATCATTACACAATAAGCCTAATAAAAACCAATCTGTATCAGTTTGGTTTCCGAGAAAATGAAAGAGACAAACAGAAGTTGGAATTGGAAGCTTAGCGCTACGGTTTCCTTCTGCGTATTGTATGTATTATTTTATTTAATTAGTCAGTAATTACTTGGTTAAAACAGAAGTTATTAGCATAAGTTTTAGTGAAGCAATATATAAACATAATGTTAGTAAGGACTATGGAGATCAAGAAATCTATATGCTAGAAGGAAAACAATGGGCTTTGAACGTTGATTCACTTGATTGCCGATGGTTTTTTATCATCTCCTCTCTCTTTCTGTGAATTCAAAACAATTAAACAATGGGCAAGAGGAAAGGAATTCGGGTAACCAAAAGACCACAAGAACTCTTTTGGGTCGGGCCTGTGACCAAACTTTATTGGGCTTTTCATGGCTGCTCGTTTTGGGCTTAAACACAATTGGGTGCTGATATTTTCCCTCCTCTCCTCGGTTTTTGTATTCACACCCCACTTATTACAAATAAATCCAAATGTTTGTCTAAAATGCAAATAAACTTATATATTTTGCACACCAAATCAATTCAGTCCTTCCAAATGAGGAGGCAAAACCCATATTAGTTTTTGTTGCCTCCCAGGGCCAGGAGCATTAATTATTTTCTTAAAATGATTCGGGTGGAAAAGCCTGAATCGATTTCTTAGCCCTCTCCCTCTCTTCCCTTGAATTCAAACTTAGATGGCTAGTGAAATAAATTTACTTGAAAATCACTTAACTATGATCGTACGTAGCTAAAAAAATTATTTTCCTTCCCAATTTCTTTCTTTGACAACGGATACTTAACAGTGTTTTTATTGTTAAGTTTTCGTCAAGTCTTCTAAATAAGTGATGTTGAACTTATTCACAAAACTAAAAAACGTAAACACTAGAACGGTAACGTATATTAATTAATATTGTCAATTTTGATCAACTTTCATTTGTGCACACCAAACCCTTATTTTAATCTTATGTGGTCTTCATGCCAAATCTCTCAATTAATTATTCATTTAAATTAATGTTGCCTGCTGGCTAGAAACGTAATGAGTATAACACAGGCGTGTTTGAAATATTTGATATTCAAGTTATACCAAGTGCAACTCAAGTTCTTACATTAATCAAGTGAGCAGAAATTCTGTGCAGGAGGGGCATTTTTGGGAAATAAACTGTACTGCATGAGGTCGAATTAATTTTCGGGCCATACATCATTGGAAAGATATTTCTGTTAGCTTTCCAATAAATTTTACTAATCTAAATTTGGAGCTTTCTACAGTAAGTTATGATCAGTTAAGTACAGGTTGTCCAGTTTTGAGTCAAGAAGAATATTTCTGGACTTGGACTGTTTTTAATACTCTTTTGATACCAATGTTTTATTTATGTCTAACTTTAATGTTGGTCTTTAAAGTCAAGTCATTTGAAGGGTTTTTTTTTTAGTAAACCTATGCTTGGAGGGTTGTTCCAAGAAAGTTATTTAAGCTTATGTAGTTGTAACCATAGTTGTAACCTATGGTGAATCGTCGACACAATTTCGTTGAGCTTAATCTTCGAAATTGGATGGAGCAAAATTTAAAGAGCAATTGGTGTTGTTCCAAGGGCATACCTTGGTCTTGTGTTTTTGGTGTTGCCATGTGGAGATTATGGTTCTGGCGAAATTAGCTCACTTTTCAGCACCAAGCTGTTGACTTTGCTAGCATAAGGCGTGATGTCATTATTAGAGCTGCGGAGATTACTCGCCTCAACAAATCTCAAATTCATCTAAGAGCTACCAGAACTGAGGGGTTGATTGGGTGGACGCCTCCTATTTGGCCTTGGTGTAAGTTAAATACGGATGGTACCTGTAAAAAGAATGAATACTCTAGTGCTGGTGGAATTATTAGAGACTCTGGGGGTAATTGGATAATTGGCTTTTGTATGAACATTGGGTCGTGCTCGGTTACAATTGCTGAGCTCTGGGGTTTATATCAGGGTCTCACCTTGGCTTGGCAAAGAGGTATTCATCAGCTTTTTGTAGAAATTGATAGTCTCTGTGTGGTGAAGCTGGTGAAGAGTCATGTTTTGCTTAATAATGATTTCTCTCCTCTGGTGAGCATGATCAAGGTGCTGCTTAATAGACATTGGTGCATTTGAGTTAAACATATTTATAGGGAGGGAAACTATGCAGCATATTCTCTTGCCAACTATGCTTTGACGCTTCCCCTTGGCCTTCACAGTTTTACTTGTCCCCCGCTTGGTGTTGTTCAAGCTTTAAATTGTGATTTGTATAGGGTATGTTACCCCCGGCTTGTTGCCCTTTAGCTCTTTATAAGAGCCCCCTTGTACCAAAAAAAAAAAAAAGAGAGAAGACTGGGATTGAATGAATTAATTTAGTACTGAATTAATTTAGCTCTGTATCTCTTTGGTGGAATCCATTGAGTGGTGAGTATTTTAAGTCCTGTATCCTTAGCTTAACAACTCAAGGTGGTGAAGTCTTTTCTGTATCCTTTTGTTGTTTGCTTTGATGGTGAACTTGTGATTTCTTGGGTGTGTGACTTTGTGTTTTCTCATCTATTGTGTCCGGTGTCAGAGTGCCTCAGTGGTGAGGAGATCTCTAGGTCTGATTTGTATAAAGCAATAAGAGGCCAGGGCTAATTAATCAGGGGACATATATATATAGAGTAGTCAGACAGTAAGACAATGGGTCAACAAGAGAAATTGAGAAAGAGGAACGTACTGTTATATTCGAGTGGAGACTGGAGAGGATTGATTGTTCGAGGAGGAGATGCATGGCATGGAAGATCACATGTATTCTGTTTTTGGAAATGAGAAAATCATGGATGGTCAAAATTCCTGAAATCTTACTTATGATATCACAACGGATTTTCATGATATATATTATTAATAAATTCTTTGAAAACGAATTTGAAAGCGATTGCCCTCACAGTGTAATTATTTTTTCCTGCCATGCTAGCTATTGCTATCTTTATCTATATATCTGAATCTGATCGTACCAACCGCGCGAAGTGATCATCTGCATGTCTGTGATAAAGTTAATTAGTTTTGGAACGACATATATTTTCGCATGTAATTATCTGGGTTAGCAAGTTTAATCTCATAGATATATTAATTCAACGTATATTTCTGCATTTTCCTATATATATTACATGTGTTGGAGCAAAACAATAATAACAATTATAATAATGTCCAAATATTTGCTGCACTATCATGAAAAAGTTGCGCGCCATGATATCACTGGGTTTCTTTTTTGAAGAAGGAAAAAGAAAAAAAAAAGTTATTGGTGTACATGTATCGTTAAAATTAAATTAAAACACTTGAGCAGTAGCAGTAGCAGGTAATGATGAATGGAGCTCTTTTGGCCACTCCCTTTTCTGGTTGAAACTGGAACACGGAAAAGGAAGAACACTTCCTCTACTCTATATGAACCCTAGCTATAAGCGTCGGTCTAATTTTCATCATATAATAACAAAAGATAACAACAACACGTACGATCCCATATAAAATATAAGTTATAATTTCCATGTTAACCAAGATGCATGTGGCACCAAATTACAATTAACCACAACATGATACCATTATTTATTACTTAATGCACGGAGAATGACGTAGTTGTCACCATTTTACTTTCTCGGGCAAACCCACGGCTTCACCACCATATTTTCCGGCTAAGATGATTGAAAAAAGGTCTCCGCTCAAGTGATAAACTAATAATAATATTGCTGCTTTTATAGATAAACAACAAAGCCCAGTGATCATTCTCTAATTAATGACAAGCTTTAACTTGTCTGATAATCAGATTTTATGAACATTAATAAGCAATATATAAATCACATCTGTATATATATAAGAAATTAAAACATATACTGCTTAATTAATTAATTAATTATGGGGCCGAGCCATCATTTTTCTCTGTACAATAATGGCCAACTGCTGAACGCATTAAACTATAGACTTTAATTGAAAAGTGGTTAAATAATTAAGTTGTCTGCCTAAGCAAGCTTGCAGAAAAACATAAGCATACTTTTGTTTTTTTAAGACTGTAAATAAAGTTCAAAGCCAAAGGGCACCGGCGTCTTTGAGGAGAGGGACCAAGGTGCCATTGATGTGACAGGCCATGAGAGTCTCAATCCCGCCAAGGAACTTTCCACCAACAAAGATAGCCGGGACAGTCTGATGGTGGCCGTTGGATGAGAGCTGGAAGAGGACTGCCTGGATTTCACGTCCGGCAACATGGTGGTCGAGCTCAACGATGGTGGGGCCAACGCCGAGGCTGAAGAGGAGGCGCTTCGCTACTGTGCACATGCAGCAACCACTCATGCTGAACAAAACGACGGCGTTGCTGGAGGCCAGGTGGGTCACTATCTCGTAGGTCTTCTCAAGCTTCATCGCTGCTGCTGCTGCTGCTGATGATGATGATGAGGCCTCGCTGTTGAGTGTCATCGCGTTCGCCATTTGGAGTCCTGGTTTCTTAGCAACCTGCATCGATTGAGTTTTCTTAGAGAAATTAAATGATATAAAGAAAGATTCGAAAGCTTTTGATGATGTTTGAAGAAAAAATTAAATAAAAAGCAGTACTGCGATATTAGAAAGTAGAAAGGTTACTGGAGAGACTCAAGGGTTTTGAAGTTGTGTTTATAGAGATTCTGGAAAGCTACGGTCAAAGTTGTGACAGAGAGTTTTAAAAGGAGCGAGATATGCAGGTTTTAACTTCTATAATTGTGGGCACATCAATTGTATTACACACACATATATATAGAATTGTATCACAGTAAAGCTGTGGTATACATTTATATGTTTTCTATTTTTAATTGAATTAGTCTTAATTTAAGTTCAACATTCATTAATAGTGCAATTTTCAGATACCCAACAAATTTGGAAAATTGAATTTCTTAATGCTAGCTAGAAGTTGAAGTAGCTGTTTTGTGTTTTAATTTTTTTAATGCCATTGACTCGAGTCTTTTGTGCGTTGTTGAATAGAAAATTCGGAAGTGAAAGGGGTCAAATACTAAAGAACAAAGGGTTCCTAGGGTTTTGCAAATATACGAAAAATAAAATAAACTAGAACAAAGCAAAAGATAAATAGTGGAGAGAAAAGAGAGAGACAAACTCTGACGACACTAGATCCCTATCTCTGGCTTTATTTTCTTATTCGAACTGTACGGATTCACAGACCCCTGAAGCTAATGCCTAACAGTAATAATCATCCACCTTCAGAATCAGAAGCATGCCTTTCCTCGGCACAGTATGGCAGTATCCCTTCTTATTCTTCTTCTCTTAGAGACGTGCCTGTTAAATAACATTATCAAGAAGAATACAATGAGAGAAAGAGATGCCTTGAAGGGTAAAATAGTTTTTTTATTAATGGTAGTTAATTGAGTTAAATATAAAACTAAAATTTGGAGTGCGTAGAAATATTATTAAAAGTTTATGGTGACTATTTACACTTTTAATATTTTACAATTAGTCGGGAGAAAATTTTCTTAATTATAATGATAATATAATACTCGTTGGCACTTAGTAACATGTTTCAATAATTTCAACTACATAAATTTCTTAGTATCATTTATTGCATGCTCAGGAATTCCCGGCGAGATTATCTAATATTTTTCATTTGGATGCATATACACTGGCAGTTCTTCATATCAGGTGTTAGGATTTTTTCTTTTGTTGTTTTTATTATGTTCATCTATACTTTATTATGTTTTTTCTTTTTCAATGAGGTTTTGGGTCATATTTCCCTCCTTATATATTGCAATTTAATTTTATATTTAATTTACAAGTAGGAGTCCCGCCTAACCTCCCATCATCTTAGTAGTTTTATCAAAGAAAAAAAATTCTCAATATCATCATTCGACTGCTCAATCCAAAAACTTAATTTAGGCTATTAAGAAACATTATAATAAATTATTCGTCTTCTCATGCAAAATATAGAGCGGGATTAGGACAAATGTAAATTTCATGAGATTGAGATGACTAGTAACTGACCTCAATTTTAAATTTCTAATGCCATGTTATCTAAATCATTTGATCCAAAAGTTTAAACAATAAAACAATAAGGTTTTGGCTATTGTTGTTGTGTTTTTTTTTCCGCTTTTCAGTTTTTATATTATATTTTAATTTCAAATTTTACGTTACAATTACAGACACATAACAACACAACGGTTTTATAGTACAACTATACGGTATAACTCTCATTTTCTAACATGCGCCAGTCAAACAAAGCCAGTAGAGCCCTTGTAGTGGGACCCATGTGGGGCAGAAAAAAAATCAGTGAAAGCCCTTAGATAGTGGGACCCATTAAGGGCAGTGACCAAAATCCCAACAGAAAAGGATTCGTGTAGGGTCACACAAAAAGACGAGTGCTGCATGTACACATAATGCATGCAGGGATCGCCTGATATTCGCGTGATCCCCCCCTGGTGCGTTGCGTTTCAGTTGCAAGTGAAAAAGAAAGTTGTAGATTTTTGTGTGGCGTTGGAGAGAGTGATATGGTTATGAATATGGTAAAATAAACCGACAAGCCGACAAGAAACGCCTGAAACGCCGTCGTTAGACGGTCAGTCTATCGTCTTCTCGTGAGTAGGGACAGTGACGCCGTCGGATTTTGCTTTCGTTATCAGTTATTTTTTTAACCTCACCCGCTAACCATCCTTCAAAAATTTTATTTAAAATAAATAAATATTAAAACAATTTTTTTTTTTTTGGGCATTCAATGGTCAAAGATCTCAGTCAGAGAATTCATTTCGTTGTCCTGTTTTGCCCTTTGGATCTTCTCTCGTCCCTTCAGAAATCAGAAGTCATATTCCATGGGCAGCGGCTAAAAGTTAAGAGAATGTGTAACCAACAGACCGCTTATATATGAATTAATTAACAAGGTAATATTTTAAGTAATTTATTCAAAGGTATCTTTGATAATGTTATTATGTCTAACCCGTTACATTAATTATAAATGCAAATTAGTTATTACTACTATATATTATATGATTCATATTCCATTTATCTGTATTCAACTGTGCCATTGTCAGCTTTATAACTTTCTCGGCCTACATATGTCGAAGTTCATCATAAATGTCCATGAGTAACAACAAGTGAATGGTTTCTTTGACTAGTCAGTCTAAATATGAGGATATATCGGATTAAATAAATTTAAAAAATTAGAAGAATAATTTCAACAATAAACAACAATCATAGGAACAAGTGTGTGTGCGTGTGCATATATAACATAATAAGTTGTTTGATTCAGCGCCCCTAGTCTAAATTGAAAATGATTTTTTAAATATTTTATTACACCTTAAGTTTATTTCTTGACACCCCAAATTTGGTAAACGCTCGTAACATACAAAATTTAGACAAACTTTTATATTATTATTTTACTTTTATGATTAATTTGGTAAATTATTTTTTTTGAAAATTTTACTAGTAAGATTGTTACACAGATAAAAAAAAATATCAGTTCTTTCACACTGAAATTCATTGGTTAATTTGCTAATTAATTTCTTTTTTATATAAATTAATTTATGTCAAGAATATGTTGAAAGGGTATTGTTGTAAAAGGAAAGAAAAAGTAGGGGTAATAATGTAATATATTTTACTGTCTGGGTATTTTGAAAAACTTTTTAAAATATAGAGATTAAACAGTCACTTAAGTCAAAAAAAAAAAAAAAAGCACCTTGCCAATGCAATGACCTATTTCAACCTCACTAAGGCAAATTTTTGGGGCAAACTTTGTTATTAGTTCAACTTTTATTTACTTTTGCATGGGGTTGTGGAGGGGTTGCGGTATGCTCTCTATCATTAGTATATTTTTTATAGATCAAGTTTGGTGATACGAAGTGAAATTTTATTAAAATAAAAAATGAACCAAAAAAAAATCTATTAATGAGACATAATAAGTCTTACCCCCTTGTTAAATAAATAAAACTAAAACAATATAAATTTCTGAATAAATAGATAAATAAAATGATGTACAATAGTAGTATGAGTGATGCTGTAATCATAAGTATAGCATTATTCTATATATAGTGTATCATAAATTGCAGATCAATAACAAAATTTAGGAGAATGTAGCAAAAAACTTCGAAAAACTTGGAGATTTTTCAATAGAGAGTAGTGGGGGCTGGAAGCATTGCACAAAACAACACTATATATAATTGTGTTGTAATCGTTCTCTAATAATTAAGATTCTATTTCCAACATTTTCTTTTCTTTCAACAAATAATCTAGGAGAACTTTTAAACTATAGCTTATCTATATATTAATTAATGGTATATAAACAAAAGATCCTTTACAACTTAACACATAATATATAATTTACAACAACTCTCTCATACAAATGGATTATAATTAGAACATAATCCAGAAAGAGGAAAAAAGGAAATGACCCAAAAATGAAACATAAAGAACCTGAGATAGATATATATAGTTGATTTTCATCATGATATACGCGTCATGCTATTCCACACAACACAAACAGTGTAAGCAAGAAACCTGTAAATGGGATTGAAACATGCATGCAAAGGGTTTCTCACGTAAACATTCCAACAAGAAGTTGTGATTTCAGCCCTACTCCTTATCCTCCCCCAGACATGATCAATCAAATAATTCTGGTTTCTTGTTGCAACAATGGCTGCCGATTGGACATATGCGGAGGCAGCTCTCTTCACTAAATGGTTTCTAATGGCGATACTCGACGAGTCGAAATCGTAGTTGTTACCTTCATGGTTGCTTGCATGGCTTGTCGGAGGCGAGTTTATAATGATATCCTTCAAGCTTGTGTATCTAAGATCATCTTCGACGTCGGAACTGTCCCTTACACTCGAAGAGTTTCTACTTATTTGCAGGGAAGGGAGTTTCTTGAGCTTGAGGAGTTCTGTTTCCATGGTTAAAAGCCGCTAATGAAGGTGACGGGAAAGTTGCAAAATGTGGCCATGCTGCCGAGAGAGGAAAAGTTTGTGACGGAAGGTGGTGATTGAATTTATGGGGATGTTAGAATTAGGGTTTGGTTGCCATCAATGGAGGAGATGAGATTGGGGTGTGTGCGTGTTTGTGATGTACACTATAGTTACAGAGTTTGTTGAATTTTGATTGTTTAGACTTTAGAGAGAGATTTGGAGGAGTTTTGTGGCTTAATTCGTTAATAATATGGGTTAGAAATTAGGGCGATCCTTTAATTTAGGACAACGACCCGGACAACTTGGGATTTGCATCTGCTGTTAATTGTAAGATTTACAAAGGTTCAATTTAGTTTAATTCAATAAATTAGCTCTTCTCCCAAATTTTTATTTTTGTGAACGATCCATGTCACACTGTATATTTATTTTTAGACGTACGTATATATCAAAAGCATTTGCAAGTATCATATGCATGTCTTTAATCTTTAATTTTGTATGAAGATGATAATAGCAAGAAGTGAAGTAGCAAGCGTACTGGTTTTCCACCAATCTAAACAAATTCTGAATCAAAATTTGATTAATGGGCTATGTTGGGCCCAATTATTTTGAATTCAATTCACCCTGGATGATCCCCATGATTCGCAACAATAAAATACACATTTAACGTACAATCAGGTAATTACTCTTCAAAATAAATAAATAAAATCAGGTTCCAAAATTTATGTTAAATTCACAATAAATTTCATGGGATATTAATATTTGATGACATTTGCCCATCGTTATAAATTTAAAATACAAAGAAAGAAATTGCCATCCTAGAATTATATAAATAAATGTCACACGGAGATTTTTATTTTTTACTTTTATAAATTGATATATTCAATGAAAGCTACCGTGGTTCATGATTATCATCGCTAATCATAATTAATAATCAGAATTCGTTCAAATGGAAAGAGAGATTTTTTATATATGTTCAAATCATGTAAAATTATCCATATTCGGATAAAATATCTTAGAAACTAGAACTAGAGAAATATGCTTTATCTAATACCATATAAAAGATGTAAGCATATATTGTATAATGTAAAACCTTTAAACTCTTTGAAAAAGGACTACTTACCTTTTAAATAACATACTTACTATTCAACAACTCTTTTTTAGGATTGGTCGACACTTTCTTCACTTAATTTTAAAGTAGATGATTTAAATCTCCCAATAGAGGTGGTAGTATTTTCTTATGATTTACGTTAGTGGACTTCAGTTGTATACTTTGAGTCTTTGAGTATGTTACGGGCTTTAGCTATATACTTTCGTCATGTTGAACTTTGATTAAATATTTAAGCTTTGATTATTTTGTGCGTGTAATAATAATATAATATATATGGATAAGATATATTTTTTTATATATAAAATAAAAAAGCTATATGATAACTTACACAAAAGTGAAATTACAAATCATAATGAGTTTAACTTCAATGAAAACGACTGAATATGGCTTTTTTTCCCCAGTATGTACATATAGTCAAGTTGGGCAGTACATATTTTTCAATCGGGGCTTAATTTGGAGTCGACAAGTCTTCATTTCTCAAAATAAATTATTGCTCCAGCTGCATATGCTGTATTTAGCAATGATAGGTGATTCAAAAAGATTTGTTTCACAAAATCCTGATCAATCACTGAATTCAAAACTAGCATATGACCAAAATGCCGCATATCTTGCTTTCTCATCACGGGCAGCGTGAACTTTATTATATTAAATTTCCATCACGTTATTTAAGATTGTAATTAGCACATTAGCCGCCTGCATGGTGCATAGTATGATTTATCAAACAATTAAAAAGTTGGCTGTTGACTGTCTCGATGTGTTTACATTTATAGCAAGGATGGTTAATTATATATAAAAAATTGCTGATTCTTTTTCTTACCCTGTGGGATCAAAAGAGTGAAAGCGGTTGCTTATTCAAATTGGATAGTCATTGTCAAATTTGTTGAGCTTTCAGCAAAAGCTAGTAAAGAAAGAAAATAAAGTAATTTTTTAGAGAAAGCACAGAGAAGAAAAAAAAATGATCCTTGACAATGAAATGACCCCATTAGCTTTAGGAATCATTTAGAATATTAAAGAAAATGTTGAAAAGTAAAAAGGGTGTGTAAGAATTGGGAGAAAAAGAGACAGAAATAATTTAGGAATCTCTAGGTATAATGGTTATCTTTTCAAAGTGATTATAACCACATCATCTTCAAAGAATCAAAATCAACTTCAAATATCAATCAAGAATTTATTTGGGGCAGATTATTTCTTCATATGATTTGGAGTCAAATTTTGAGCTACACTCATCCTCGCTATGTTGATTAATGTTTGTTAAGGCAAATTACCATAATTCTAATTTAATATTAAAAAAAAATTAAAAGAGGACTAGTGATTGACTATAACTAAATAGGGAAAAAAAAAAAAAGAAGAGAGAGAGAGATAAGAAATGAATGGATAAATATATTGGAAAAAAAATGAAAGGTAGAGAAGGTTGCCATTTGCCAACGTCAGATGTAATACAACAAAGGATGGTCCTTAATTAGTCTTCTGCATTATGATCAATAGCATGGAAAAAGCTCACGTAAAAGCAAAGCAATAAATACTTGTTTGTTTTTATATATTCCTATTGTATGCACCCGCATGGGCTAAAAGAAATCTCCACTGAATGAAACCTAAAAACCTAATCAAATTCATTCAAAACAACATTGATGCCAAAATCAGCATATAATTTGAGCTGAAATTGAGTTCATAATGACTGATCGTAATTAATACCATTAATTGTGATGGATGATATATAGAATCCAATGCTAATTAAATGATTAATTGAAATGCTTATAGCCAACTTCCACTAGCTTGAACATGCTTCAGCCTCTCTTGTTCAAATTAAAAGCAATGTGGAAGCAAAAATAGAAAGTGCTTATTTTATTTTATTATCCATCTGTCAATTTTTGATTTTTGAAAATTCTACAATCTTTCTGATTTCTCAAATTCTATAACCTTCTATAATTGGCGGTTCAGATTTGGATTTTAATCAAAATGTTTAGGTGTTAATGCCACTAACTGGCCAATTAAGATGACCCTACTTTGAAGGCATGCAGAGACCTGTCTTTCAATTGAGTTGCCACTTTTGAAAGCTTATTAATTTCATCTCGGTTTGTCCAATTAGCATGGCATTGGTAGGCCAGAGAGAAATACATGCATTTTCTTTACGAAAAGGATTTCAGATTGAAATTGAGTATCAAAAGGATTTAAAGCTCACTCCTTGAGTCCTTGTTTCCACAACTTTCCAGGAAACTTTAATTAAAAGTAAGAGTCTGGGAATCTGAATTCAGCCGCGTGATCTGATCTCCCACAAACTAATCTAGCTACGTAACAAAATGCCATCTCAATGACAAATATATCCCTTATCACTCAATGTTGATCAGTCTCATTCTTCTCTCAAATTATTCTATTCCAGTACAACTTGCTAAAGCTTACACAGACTATGAATATCAATTCATGTAGCTCATGGGAGTGACACTTTAATTTTTGAATATGCATGTTGTTTGCCATTACAAAATTCATCATGAAAAGCAGACCACAAAAGTTAAATAAAGAATGTAAGGACATCTCATTCTCATCAAGGGAAGTGGGAGATCTCAAAATTGTGTCCTTAAATTTTGGTTTAGTCTGTAACTTAACTACCAGTGCATCAGACACTTAATTGAAACTGCTTATACCTGTCACAATTTTACTGGTGATAGAAAATTTGTTTACAGCATCTGCAATTGCAATTCTTTTCGAACTTGGCTTCCTCCATCTCTTTCTCCCGATCACATGCTAGCTTTCAGGCAGATTCATGTGTACAGGTACAAAATCCTACATATATCGACTTTATTTAAAGTAAAGATCATGTGTCATATATCATGATCCTAAATTACGTATTGAGAGATGCTAGGATTTTGAAAAAGCAAGTCCATATACCTACTCTCATTATTACCATAACCAGATAAGATTATCGGATTACTAAGTTATTAAAAATATCTAATCACTTAATTTTAACAACTCTTTAATTGGTTGGTCAAGCACATTTTTCCCTCAATTTTAAGATGGATATATAACTCGAGTCTTCTTAATGGTGGTGAGAATGTTTTCTTTGATTACATATCTTGGTTTTGGTGGGCTTTACTTATATGTTAGGCTTCGAATGAATATTTATACTATGTTTTAGCTTTGGTTGTATCGTATATGATATTAAAAATAATCAATAGTTGATGACATGCTTCACAACTATTATATGTTTCATTACCACTAACACTAAGTTTTCATTTGATTTCTCAAGTTAATGGTTAATAATTAAGATGCGCACTCATAAAGTATGACTGACGACGGATCATATTAAGTTACATACTATTTAATCTAATCAATTTAAGAGTAGTACCTAAAAGTTTAATATAGTGTTCACTTTTCGGATTAGAATGGGAATCCTACAATTGAAAGTGTGGAGTGGGTGCGGAAATAGGGAGTTTACTTATACTGTAATAAGAGTATGGATTGTCAATTAGAATCTCAATTATTTATTTAATTTATCTTAGATTGAGTGTGAATTATTACAAATTACAATTTCACCCTTATGTAAAGAATATGTGCTTTTAATTAGAAAATCAATAAGAAAATATAATTGTACAATAACTTATTTATTTTATTATTAATTTTGATTATATAAAATAAAAATTTTTATGAATTTCATTTTAATTATTTAAAACTAAAACTATGAAGGGTTTTTTTAAAAATAAAAAGAGTATCAGTGAACTCCCAAGTCCCACCTCTCCCATAGAAATGAAAATCTCATTCTCACTTCAAAAGAAAATAGAGCCCACAAAGTGGGACTCCAACTTCTACCCTTAAATATTTAAGTAATTGCTTGAGTGAAAGGACTTCAGACTCCTTAATCCTACTCTAAAAAATAAATACTGTTATTTGATTGTCAAACTATCTTTGGTTATTGGGTACAACTTCTAAATTAACATTATATACTTACCCACGTGCGATTGACAACATATACAAAAGTGTCTAATCATGCAGCGGTTGTAATTTGTAAAAAAAAAAAAGTCTTAACAAATTAAAGTAACGTGTTAATCAATGTCACTGTATGTTTCGAAATTATTTAGTCTTCTGATGATCTCATCTCTTTTTAATTAAAATAAAGAAGACTACCAAGACTTTTAAACTTATGATAAACGACGTCATCTTTGTCATCTAAATAATAATATTAAAATTCATCCGATTGCTTGACATCGAAAAATTAGTCTTCAAATGATCTCATCACAATGACTTTTAAACTTGTACTAAAGACCAGCTTTGTCACAATAATAATATTCAAAGTCACGTACACTCACAATGTTGACTGAAATTATATATATATATATTTCACAAATTTCTAGCAAGCTCAGCTCACTACGCCAATCCACCAATTATTTATTTCACTCTCATTTTTCTCTCCTCTTCTGGTGGAGTTACATCTCTTATGGATAAAATTTATGGAATAGTACTGTACAACTCAAAATTTTATTATGAATTAGATGATGAGATAATATCATTAATAGAGTTAATGCAATTTTTCTTTTGAATATAATAGTATTAGTGTCCTTTAATCTTGGAGAGAATCTGTGATCTCATAGCTGTCATAATTTATGCATAGTCCATAAGAAAATTTTAAATATAGTAACAAAATAAACGACCGCATATATTTCCATTTATTTTCAACATAATATTTTCAAAACTTCTAGCTAATTACAAGAGAATTAAAGCCAAGTCATGAGAAATAATATCTTAATGAAATGACGCAAATAAAATAATTTATTTTCTCATACAATCATTTTTTCATATATATATATATATATATAGAAATTTATGATTTTAAAATCTATTTTTGTCCATGCACTAATTCTATACCAATCATATTAAATTTTTTAATTTGAATTCTTTAGTCTTTTAAGGTGAGAGCTATATAACACATATATAAGACAATTTTGACAAAATAAGTCTTTGTTTTGTTGTATTTAACTCTATATTCATCATGGCTATTAATTTAAAATGGCCGGTAGAAAAGTGTATGCGTCCCAATTAATCAACAATAAATTAAAAGAGCATGCATGCATGAAAATGAATAAATAAGAACAAAGTGAATATTTTTTGGATACAATATGCCTTTCTGACATCTAAAAGGCTGTTAGAGATTTCTTATGGTAAATATAAGTAGATTACAGGAAGAGAGTAAATTGTTGATCTTGATTAAATTTTATTCTGATAAATGCTTACACTTACCCTAATTAAAAATATTTAATGGGATATTAATTACCGTTTCCGATATGATATCGTTAAAACCTTTTGCAGATATTCTTTCAATCATTAACACCTTTTGCAGATTATCTTACTTAATTTGAAAATTTTGTTTTCCCTGATAAAAAAAAAAACTGCAAAAAGACAAGATAATTATATTCGATTGATTTTCTTACTTCATTAGGATTTTCCTTTCCTACTCCAATGAAAATCCTCATAAATATTTATTACAGATTTAAGAATATATTGACACACTACTATATAATCCATTTAACTAATAGAGAACTATTACGCACACATTGTCACAAATACATCCAAAGATTAAAATTTTATAAGTTACTTTTTGCGGAGAATTAAAGAAAGCTTAGAGCTGGGCTTTCAATTCGTATTCATCGACTTCTGGCACTGTCGACCATCAGGTACAATCGATTTGATGCTTTAACTTTTATAAATCGGACGATTGCATTGCAATAATTGATAGGTCGTTTTATTTATTTATTTTTTTATAAATATTTTGTATTACAAATATCTATAAATAGAAAATAGAAAATTTATCAGAATGAGTAAGGTTTAATTCTAAATATTTACTGGAAGTCGTTTTTAATTGTAAGTGATATAGGTGCCAATGGACTCGCACAACCTATGTTTGAGATAGAATAGATATCCCTCATATATTATGTGAAGATAGAAATTTTTATAAATTTTTTATTATAAATATCAGTTAATATAAAATAAAAAAAAGGTGATGTGAAAACATTTTTTATGCAACTAGGAGACACATATAATAAAGTGATAAGTCATAATCTAATCGGTCTCGAAGCTTATTTATTTGTGTTTTTGAAAGTTTTATTGTACTAAAACCTCAATGATGGTCAGGGTTGCTGCCCTCCAAATGTGAGGGCAGCAGTTCGAACCCCCACAAATTCATTATGGGAATAATTCATTCCTCAATAATAATTGAGTGTAGGCAACATTTTCCCTCGTAAAATGTGAGGAGTAAGGACATTAACATAGCATTCATCTCTACTCATTATTATGATTATTATTCATATACCATTCTATATCGAATGTATTTAATGGATCGGGAGGTTAAATTTTGAAATATGCAAATTAAAGAAATAAGAGGAATAAAGTGAAAGAAATAATAAATTAATAGATGTATATAATAAAAATTGTGATTGAGGTTGTGTGTAAAAAAATAGTATAGAATATATTATGTTGATAATTAGTAATGTTGCACCATAAATAATATTAAAGATTTAGGAACTCTGCTGTTGTTGGTTAATTAATAGTCAATTATGAATGATTAAGTGAGTCAAACTTGAAATAAATGAAATGCTGCTAATGCAATAGTGGAAAGTGATTACACGCGCCAGCTGCCCTTTTATTTATTAATTATTTTGATTATATATAATTTTCGAATAGGCTAGCGCCCTTGAAATGAACATGTGATGTGATCTGTATTGTCATTGTGGCTGTGGGCATAGCCAGCAGAAGACAAGTTTGTGAAGTCTCTCTCATGTTTTGTAATTTGTAAACTTGACCTGGAGTCACCCCCACCCCCAATACATTTCCTCTTTATAAGTCTTATCTTCTTCTTCCGATCAGATATCAGTAGTAATAGTTGATTAATTATATTATTTTCTTTTCCTCACTCACTTTCTTTCTCCCCCACACCCAATCCATTTCCCGGAAAATTTACCCACTCACACTTTGCAGTCCAAGTCCAACCAGACCAAACCATTTTCATGCCAAAATAAAGACTATAAGGTCCTAAATTGTTGATCTTTTAACAGAAAAATTAATTTGTAAAAAAAAAAAGAGCCTGAAAATGGAGGGAGGAATACATGGAGGGACGACAGATGCGTCAGCGTTTCGAGAATGTTTCTCTCTGGCTTGGAAAAATCCATACGTTCTTCGCCTTGCTTTCTCTGCTGGAATTGGCGGCCTTCTCTTTGGCTATGACACTGGTTTGTTTCTTTTTCTGTTTAGTTTTTCTTGCTAATTTAACGTTAATCCCATCTAATTTTCTCGGGAATCGTACTTTGTGGCAGGAGTCATATCAGGCGCACTACTTTATATCAGAGATGACTTCAAGGCCGTCGATAAAAAGACTGTGTTGCAGGTGAGCTAACCGTTACCGTTTACCGTTCTATATTTATTACCATACACACTCTGTAAACTAAACATTGTCTGTTTTTTGGCTCGCTGGCCGTCTCTTGTAAATTAACCGAACCACCTTTTCTTCTCTCTCCCCCCACTGACTCTTTTTCTTTCTTTTCTTTTCCTTTTTTTTTTTTTTTGAAAATATTATATTTATTTATAAATAAATAATCAAACACATAATTAATGAGACAGAAGATGAATTTACTGCTGTTACGTTCGTTTTTTTATTATGGGAGAGTGTAATTTGACTTGATGCTTCTTGGCCAAATATAATGATTATAAATGTTTATAATTTGCCCCCCACCCTTTTTTTTTTTTTGGGGTTTTTATGAGTCAATATCAAAATACCTTCGAGTTCAATATTCCTTTTTATTGCTCTTTTTCTTATGTTTCATGAAATCATGTTACCAAGAGAATCAGTAAATCTGAACATAAGTAGACAAGTGTCGTACGTGTCTCTTATCGGCTAAGATCAAATGTGGAAATGTCCGAGAATTCTATGAAGTGAAAATATGGATCCCTATGGGGCTTGGCCCTTTCGGTCACTTCTTGGGCTCGATTTGTTTGCCCAATATAGCAGCAATCTGTGGGAATTTTGGTTGTTGCTTTTAGATTATAAATAATTAATTAATATACAAACAACCACAATTTTTCAACCAAAAAAAAAAAACAATCCTTAGAATTTTATGTATTTATGAATTTTTCTCATTTTTAGAAGTTAACCTTAATTTAAAAAAAATTAAATAGAATTCCTTTTCATCAGTACATATAATATTTACAACTTGAATATGTAACATTCTGTTTTGCAATATCTGAAAAAAAAAAAGACAGTACCGAAGAAAAGTATCTCCCTATTCACTGGAGTTGATCTGAAACTGAGTTAGAAAAGTACTTTGTTTTTTAAAGGGAAATTAAATTAAATTAAAATAATATGATAGGAGCAAAAATAGCTGTGATTATTTTTAAACAGAATGATATATGATTCAGTCAATAATAATGCATGGTGAGCATAACGTTAACAGGAAAGCATAGTTAGCATGGCTGTCGCTGGAGCAATCATTGGAGCTGCATTTGGTGGATGGATGAATGATCGCTTTGGAAGGAGATTTTCAATCCTTGTTGCAGATTTCCTGTTCTTCGTTGGTGCTGTGATCATGGCTGCTGCTCCTAACCCGGCTGCTCTTATCATCGGACGAGTATTTGTAGGACTTGGTGTTGGAATGGCATCAATGACATCCCCGCTCTACATCTCTGAAGCTTCTCCAGCTAAAATTCGCGGTGCTCTTGTTAGCACCAATGGCTTTCTTATCACTGGTGGGCAGTTCCTCTCTTACCTCATCAACTTGGCCTTCACCAGCGTAAGCAAGCACAACTTGATATTAAAATCCAACTATTCGCTATTTCGGTAGCATTTTTATAATCTGAATCTTGTGTACATTGCATTACTCAGAAGCGTTTTGATTAATCTAATGTGTGTGTAATCTTTTTTAGGCACCAGGGACGTGGCGGTGGATGCTTGGAGTTGCTGGTATTCCAGCTCTGTTGCAGTTCATATTAATGCTGCTACTTCCAGAATCACCACGTTGGCTATATCGCAAGGTCTTTTTACCATTATTTTTTTCCACACTAATGCTTTTGTATGCATGTTCTATTCACAGAATCATCAATTGTGTTCTCTAAATTACAGGGAAGAGAAGAAGAAGCAAAAGCCATACTTAGGAAAATATATCCTGCCAATGAGGTTGAAACAGAGATTCGGGATCTAAAAGAGTCAGTTGATAAAGAAATCGAGGAAGAAGGATCATCTGAGAAGATAAACGTAGTCAAATTACTGAAAACCAAAACAGTGAGAAGAGGATTAACTGCTGGTGTTGGCCTTCAGGTTTTCCAACAGTTTGTGGGCATAAACACAGTTATGTACTACAGCCCTACCATTGTTCAGCTGGCTGGTTTTGCATCAAACCGGACTGCACTCCTCCTCTCTCTTGTCACTTCTGGCCTCAACGCTGCTGGATCCATTGTGAGCATTTACTTCATAGACAGGACTGGAAGGAAGAAGCTTCTAGTCATCAGTTTGTCCGGTGTTATACTTTCGTTAGCGGTTTTATCAGCAGTCTTCCACGAGACCAGTTCTCACTCACCAATGGTTAGTGCAGTAGAAACATCTCACTTCTCAAACCTTACTTGTCCAGATTATAGTTCTGCTGCAACTGCTGGTAGGTGGGATTGTATGAAGTGTTTGAAGGCTTCATCTCCAGACTGTGGGTTCTGTGCTTCAGGTTCCAATAAGGTAAAAATGCATTTCTCCTCTGATTAAGTGATTCAACCTTGTGTCCCAATTATCATTTATTCTCTTCATCTGTTTTCGTCATTCTCGCTGCTGTTATTATTGCAGCTATTTCCTGGAGCATGTTTGATCTCAAATGACACAGTGAAGGATCGCTGCCATGATGAGAGCAGGGAATGGTACACAAGGGGATGCCCGAGCAAATTTGGATGGCTTGCTCTTGTTGGCTTGGCACTCTACATCATATTTTTCTCTCCTGGAATGGGAACGGTGCCATGGATTGTGAATTCTGAGATCTATCCTTTACGTTTCCGAGGGGTCTGTGGAGGAATAGCTGCCACCGCAAACTGGATATCTAACCTCATTGTGGCACAATCCTTCCTATCTTTGACACAGGCAATCGGAACATCCTGGACATTTATGATATTCGGTGTAATTACTGTTGCAGCCTTGCTCTTTGTACTGATTTATGTTCCGGAAACTAAGGGACTTCCCATTGAGGAAATTGAGAAGATGCTGGAGGGAAGAGCTCTGCATTTCAAGTTCTGGGAGAAGAGATCCCTACCGGACAAGAGCCAATCTGCGTGATTTTTCATTTGTTGAAGTTTTATAAGCAGAAATCTCAATAGCAAAACCTGGAAATTGTTCAGTGTAGTTCTTTAGAGAGGTAATATTCCGTACCTGGGAAAGACCTCATAATAAAATAAATATTAAAGGCTTTCAGGGACAAAGGGTTAACTATTACAGATTCTTTCTTCCGGTCCTTCTTCTGTGTCTCTATACTCGTCTCCTAGTGTTATTTTGTTACTTTGGTTTTGGCTGATATGAGCACTGTTTATATGAAAATATTAATGATCATACTTTTATCAGTATTTTGCTGCATCTAAGGCATTACTTTGCTCAAAGAAAAGAAGATTAAGGGTCCGTCAAAATTCCATCAATAATCTAAAGCTATTACTAACTGCAAAGTTGGTAAATTTGAAAATTGCACAGAACACTACAGTGGGTCGAGAATCATACTATAACAAAGAAAAGATAAAGGAGAAGCATTGTTTTCATTTTTCAAGAGTGAAAATGATGGCTTTTATTTGCCTCAGAAGCCAAATGATTTAGCAGTAAATATTGTGAAATTTTGTGCGTATCAATCAACATAATGATAAGAACCAAAAGCTTATAGATCAAAATCCATCATTAAAAATCAGGCAGAATGCTCTGCAAAAGCGAGGATACCAATCTGAGATTTCTTCCTCATCGCATGCGGGACTGGCCCAGGTATTCTTTTTCCTATTGGCCAGGCTGATGATTTTTTTTTTCCCTAAACGAAAACCATAATACTTGTCAATAAGCACTACAGCATTGTCATCGAATTTGTTAACACTTCCATCACAACGACCGTGATGCATGGCAGCACGAACGACAACAGCTTTCACAATCTCGCCTTTCTTCACTTTAGCATTGGGCATAACTTCCTTTACCGATACAACAATTGTGTCCCCCAATCTCGCCACTTTCTTTCCTTTTAGAGGTTGTATGCACATCACCGTTTTCACCCCTGAATTATCCGCAACTTTTAAAACGGTTCTCATTTGTATGAAAGCTCTTTGCTGCCGCAATTGCAAACCAAATGTTAAGGTCACATATAAGAGTCTGCAGCTGAAGCTGAAGCTGAAAGTAAAAGTAAAAGTAAAAGTGGAGCTATAAGCCTACGAGCTTAACAGTCACCAGCGGAGACAAGAAATCGCAGGATGCCATCTCATGATATGTGGTCAGCAGACCAGACAACAAGACTTCCAAGGCCTCGAAACATTGAACGTCCCACTGGTTTTGTCGGTAAGATAAAAATCAATCCAAAGAATCATCAATTGCCACTAAAATATGGAATTCAATTTCGGATTAATCCAAACTTAATGGGTTGCCCATTTCCCAATAAAAGACGTGTACGCTAAATATCAAACAACGGCGGAGAAGTCAAGTCCATAGAGATGGTAACAAAAATTGAGACTCTGGCGCGTACGCACACACAAAACCAAATCAAATCAAATCACACCAAAAGTGAATTGCATGACATCATTTGAAGAATTTTTTATTATTATTATTATTAATTTCCGAACAGTAACATCACTGAAACCGAAGTGTGTGATCACAATTCACATACAAGGAGGCAAATTTCAAAGATAAACTTGTAGCCATCTCTAGACATGAGAAATTCTACAATATATTTGATGTTTTATATTATTAGATGATGTAAAATTACTAATTAATAATTTGTTGACATATGTCAATAATTTTTAAACTTAAAAATTAGTTTATTAAAAGTCAAATAACTCTTTCTTTTCTCTAGTTTTAAAAATTCTTGTTCCCTCTTTTAAATTTCAAGAACAAAAAAAAGAAACATTAATTTATCAGAAATTATAAAAATAATAAATTGAATAAAGTACTTTTTGTAATCTCGTTTTCATCATCCTTCTCTTCCCATTCACAACTCCATTCTCCTGCAACAAATCTTTCTAATTAAGCTAGTGGAAAGGCTTTTCAAATTCCCTGCAAGCTCCTTCATTATTCTCTCTCTAGCCCTTAATTTATTTTTGACATTCATCAGGTAATTGTTAATTTATTTTTTGTTTTCTCTTAATGCAAAATTAATTCTACTATATCATAGTTCTCTAATCTTTTTATTCAAATTAATTATATTATTCAATTTGAACGCCAAGAAAATGTTATATAACATCTTTTTTTTAAGCACAATGGTATGTGGTCCGTGTCTCCGGTTAACATATTATCATTGTTTATATTCACTGGTCAATATTTTTATTTTTTTAATATTGCACTGATTTTTTTTTCTTTTTTGCATGTGTAGGTTGCCAACGCATTTACCGAATATGGCCATATGTGGATTTACATATCAGTGTGGTTAAATTTATAATGTTGTTATTGATGCAAGAATCTTTGTTCACTTAAGAGTAGTGTTTATTGTTGGATTCTTTATTTTTTTTCAGCTTCTCAATTTTATTCAAAAAATATTGTTGTTTAAATTCTATACAACTGTCTGCTTGTGAGTTTTTAGTTTATAGTTTATTTTTAGCACTAGTGCCTGCATTTTGTTATTTAATAAAAAAAATATTTTGATATGTGTGGATTAATTTTGAGCAGCAGTGAAAAACAATATTTATGGTCTTTTAAAATATATGAACATATGGTAATTTTTAACCAAAGTTTATTATAAATGATTCTCTTTTCAAATGGCTTCCCTAAAATATTATTGAAAATTCAAAACAGAGTTCCATTCATGAGGGCATATTTACTATAAGATAAAACATACATATTCTACTTGTAATAATTTTAGAATTTACAAGTAATTTATATAATCGTGACACATGTTTGTCCATCAAGAAACAATGAATAAAACAATTACAATATATATGTGTGTATATATATATATATATATATATATATATCTTAACTTATTTACAATACATTAAACAAACAGATAGTGGGCAAAAGAAAAATTTGATGAATAGTCTTAATTCACTTTACAAATCCAAAAATAATATTGCTTTGATGCTCCTTTTGCTTCCCATTCACAACTTCATTCCCATGGAAAATTATACCACTAGCTTAATTAGAAAGATTTGTTGCAGGGGAATGGAGTTGTGAATGGGAAGAGAAGAAGGATGAAAATGACATTACAAAAGACCTTTATTTAATTTATTATTTTTATAATTCCTAATAAATTAATGTTTCTTGATTTTTTTGTTCTTGGAATTTGGAAGAGGGAGCAAGAATTTTTAAAACTAGAGGAAAGAGAGAGTTGTTTGACTTTTAATAAATTATTTTTAAGTTTAAAAATTATTGACACATGTCAACAAATTATTAGTTAGTGGTTCCACATCATTTAATGACATGAAACATCAGATGTATTGTAGAATTTCTCCTAGACTTGATGCGGCAACCAACCCTAATCACGGCAAATTAAAACAACTGTAATTAATTTTTTTTCACTAATTAATAAACCCAGAAACTAATTTGTCACAAATTTACAATTTAGACAAGTCTAGTAGGATTGAAATATGAGAGATCTAGATGCATTCCCAGCTTTTTCGGAGTGAAAGTGAAACGCAAGCGTGCTTTAATTTCACAACCTCTCCTTTCTTGATTCTTCACTCTACAAGTTTTCACATTCTGTCCTTTCTTCCCACCCTTGTTAGCATTGCCCCATCCCACTTTCACAGTCTCTCCCTTATTCACGTTAAGTTCTTTCACTGCACTGATGCAATAATTCTTCGTGTCTCCCCACTTTCTTCCTTTTAACAGGTTGTATCAATGCAGGTCACTGTTTCGCTCCCGAATTGTCCGCTACTTTTAGATTTGTATGAAATTCCTTTGGTGCTGAGCCTGAGCCTGAGCCTGAGCCTGAGACACGAAGAATTTGCTATTGCTAGACATCTCAGCCCCCTTAAGGTGCATTTGGGGCAGCTGCTCCATCCCCTTTATTTTCATGATTTTCCTTGAAAACAAAGGGAACATGTTTTATCTAGTTAGTTGAAATTCTAAATTTATCCTTGTTTAATTAATTAAATACATCACATTCATGCACAAATTTGATTTTAACATTACACAAAATCTCGTGCATTTATAATTTATTAGTCTAATTGCATAATTTTAATGCTCAAAACTTCATTGATTCTATTAAAAATAATAAGATCTAATTTGGAATTTAATATGATTTAGTCCAAATGTGCAACTACATATTAACAACCGACCAAAATGAAATCTATTATTTGAAAAATAAAAATATTTAAACTTACATATCTACTCTTTAATCTTCAGGATTTGACTGCCTTTCTTAAAGCTCTAGTTTCTCAAGGTGTATAAAGAGAAACACTAATAAAATTATAAAATGTTTCTTGGCCTGGCTGCCCTCCTGTTGTTTTGGGAGGATCAAACTGGAAAATTTTTATCGAATAACGTACTATTCTGTAATAAACGATCCCAGTTGAGCGTGTTATGTGAAATAAAAACTATTAAAAAGTTCATTACAGAAACCCATACATTCAGCTTTCTGGGTCTGTTAGCTTCAGGATTTTCTCATTTGTTTCTTGTTCATTTAACTTGATATTTGTTTCTTTCAATTCGTTTGTCATTCCTCTGTAAAACCTTAATCATTTTCTGGGTAATTGTGATTAACACAGCTATGTTTTTTACTTCAAAACCTATGTGGTTGGTGCTGTTCACTCTGTTTCCAGTATTGTGCTTTGATCTTGCTTGATCAAGATCCAATGATTCCTGTGATCGGATCAATTGAGTCTCAACGCTTCCCTTCTAGAGGTTGTATGCACATCACTGTTTTCCCTGAATTATACGCAACGTCTAAAACATTTTTCATCTGAATGTTGAATGAAACTTCTTCTCTGCTGTAAAATTGCAAACCAAGCCGCATACACAAGACCAGAAGCAGCTGTAAGCACAAGCTTAAAACTGAACCGAGACAAGAAATCGTTGGATGCCAACCATAAGAAATCTTCACATTGTACCAACAAAATTAATCTTATTATTCTTAGCTTAATTGAAGATTAATAATCATATAGATATAGAAAAGGACAAAAAATTAATTGATTAATCATGGAAACTATTAAAGACTTTATTACAAATTACCACACATTGTGCAGCTTATCCATTTTTAGTTTAAACAATCAAAACTTTAGTTATAAAAGAGACACACAGATATTGAGTTAGTTATAACAGGTGTCAAAATTCAAAACACACAAAAATGAAGCTTCAGTATCTGCAAATTTTACATAATCAAACATGCACTCCATCCAATTATGCATATTGCAAAGTTAATTAGAAGCTCTGGCAAATTAGGATAGTAATTCGAAGAAGAAATAAATTAAGATGAAGCATTATCTTCACGAGTAGTGAAAATGATAGCATTAATTAATTTTAAACCAGAAGAAGAGAAGCCAAACATTAACAAAAAAAATTGTGTGCCAAGGCAAGGCAATTACCACGAAGAATCAAAAGCTTAGAAATCAAACAAGAATAAGCATGCATGCATCCTCAGAAACAGAAGAGATGAGGCTCAGACTTCAGACTCCTGACTCAGACAGTATCCTCAGCCAAAGAAAGAACAGCAAGCATCCATTTTTCACTGCAAAATCGATGCTTGCTGTTCTTCAAAATACATTAAAATAATAATAATAATAATAATAATAATAATTTCGGGTTTGATTTATAAAAAAAAAACACTTAAAACCAAATACATCACATGCTGCGAGACCATTTTGAAGCAAAAGTTGCAGCCATCTATAGACTCAATGTGGCAACCTTGATCACTGCAAAAGGAACTGTAATTAATTAATTTTGTCAATGTTTTAGTAAGATTGAGTCGTAAGACATATAAAACATCTTTTATTTTATTGGGTGTTTCCCACTTTCCTTTTCTAATTTTCCTTTTATATGGGAGAAGTGCTCAATTCCCACTAGTTATTAAATAGATAAATTTCTTCAAATACTACATTGAAGTAAAATTTTCCTTCATACAAGATAGTAAAACTTTCGGATGATACGTCGTACTTTCAAAATGAGAGGGATAAAAGAAGAAAAAATTGAGGAGTTTAATAAACACATTAGTTTCAAGTAATACTTACCTGTAGTCAGGACGTGTAATTAGTTTGGTTTTTAGTTTTAAACAAGAAACACTGAAATTATGTGTAATTTGGGCTCCAGCCCATAATGTTCATGCCCAACTTTTCTGAGGTCTAAATAATAATCAGTGGAAATGGAATGGAAACCTGTGGATCAGTTGTCCGTTGGGCGGAAATTACCCGAGTACACAAAAGGCAAGAAGAGTGATACTGTGAACATAATTTTCATAAATGAAAAAAATCGAATTTACAGTAAAATCTCAGTATAGTCATATTGTTGGGACTGAAAAAATTTATCCTTATAAAGAGGTTATAACTCAATAGAGGTATTGTACAAAAATTATTATCTTTGCGTAATTATCTCTAATGCAAGTGATATAAAGGTAAATTATGTCATATATTAATAAATTAATAAGTGAGTCAAATTCAATGTATAGACATTAATAAATTAATTGGTAAGTGAGTTAAATTCTTACCACCAAATAGCACTTCCAAAATCCAGCCATGTGATGTAAGCATCATTAGAGATTTCAAAGGGTATTGTCAGTGCTTTACTCGCCTACTTTTGAAACAAATAGAAGATCGTGTCTTCGAACCAACAAAGATAAGTCATGGTCAACTGATATGAAGCCACCAACAATTGTTAATTGAAATATTATTACTATGTCAAAGTAAGTTTATTAAGATAGGACAGAGAGAAAATATAACTTATTATAATGTAAAGTTTATTCCTAATTATAACTGGCCCCAAGTTGGGACCATAATTTTTTATTCTATAAAGAAGTTATTCCTATATAGAATATTCCTATTGGGAGGTTCTACTATATTTTGTTGACATTCATTCTTTTATCAGTTGTTGACATTCATTCTTTTATCAGTGCCTTGCTGCTGCAACTAGGGAATTATATGATTAAGAAAATTAGGGCCCATGTATCATCATCCCCGCTCTTCATTTTCCTGCAGAATTTTCGCAGCAATAATCAAAGACAGCATTGTTGTTCACTCAGATCATTGCACACCAAGTGAAGGAAGCTCAGATTGTGTATAAAGCCTGTAGGTCAAGAGATACAACTACAAAATGCAAACACAGGTTCCAGGAGAAGCTTTATTTTCATGAGTGAAAACTGAAAATGATGCCTTTTGCATCAGAAGCCAATCATTTAGCACCAGATGATGTCAAAATTTAAGCTCGTCACCCAACTACAAAGTTTTCCTCAGCCTCAACACAATACTAGGAACCAAAAGCTTAGAGACCAAACATCAATATCCATCAACAGAATCCCTAACTCAGGCCAAATGCTCTGCCAGTGTAAGGATACTGACATGCTTTTTCCTCCTCAGCTCATGTGGGACTGGCCCGAATACCCTGGTTCCAGTTGGCTCGCCTGCCTTGTTAACAAGTACTACAGCATTGTCATCAAATCTGACCTCACTCCCATCGGAACGGCCACGCTGCATGGCAGCACGAACAACCACGGCATGCACAACTTGTCCTTTCTTCACTTTCCCATTAGGCAGAGCTTCTTTTACCGATGCAACAATTGTGTCCCCCAATCTCGCCACTTTCCTCCCTTTTACAGGTTGTATGCACATCACTGTTTTCGCCCCAGAGTTGTCCACAACTTTTAGAACAGTCCTCATCTGTATGAAAGTCCTTTGCTGCTGTCAAAATGCAAACCAAAACGTTATGGTCACATATAAAAGAGGTGATGACAGAGAGGAAAATCCAAGACTAGTTTTACACCACAGCTTCACCAATAACTGTAACTATCAAATGATTCAGAAAATTCGTACTTCTCTACATCACAATAAAATAAGGTTGCCTTTTTCCTTTCAAGAAAAGTAGGCGTAACCTCCAGGGAGGAAGGAGGCTTTTCGTGGAAACAATGCCCCTTCCTAATCATTTGACGATGGTGAAAGTAAAAAGCTTCGCAACTATAGCATGTAAAAAATTTCACTTTGGTCAACCTATTGTGTTCTATTTTCTACGCACACTACCTGTCCATGATTACCAGAAAATCATTTATCAAACTATTAGGCTAATTAAATTATAAGAGTTGCTTGGAATACTTCATCACATCACTTGAAAGCAAATATAAGTCACAAAAAAAAATAAAAAATAAAAAAGTCCAGCTATGAGCTTAACTCTCACCTGACACAAGAAATTGCTGGATGCCATCTCATGAGATGTGCTCAACAAACCAGACACATTGTTTCCAAGGCCACCAAGAAGTGACCGTCCGACTAGTTTTACTGACCAACACGCCAGATAAAATCCAATCAACCAATAAGGAAAAACAGAGATGGTAAACACTGTACACGCCCACAAGATCAAATCAAACCAAACCAATAAGGGGTTGCCAAAAATCACCTTTTATTATTTCGTCACAAGCATAACTCAGAAACTACCAGCCAGAAACAATTAAATAAGCAAGTCTTACTATGGTGACCATAAAAATTTATTCTACTAAAAACACTCATGTAAACTAAAATGAAATCTATCTACACTAGATAACAATAAACGCACTAAAGCAAAATTGATCAAACCAAAACCCACTTAAAACCAAACAAATCACATACCTCGAGACCATTTTGAAGCCAAACTGGCAGCCATGTCTCTATACTCAATGTGCCGACCTTGATGACAGCAAAAGAAACTGTAATCAATTTTGAAGTGAACAGAAATAAACCCCAAAATTTGCCCACGAAACAAAAAAGTATCTACTCAGAGACATTAAAAAATAAACAGCTAACCTTGAGAAGTGGAAGGAAAGTGTTGTAAGCTTTGATGGCGTATAAACCCTAGTTGGTGCTAGGTTCGAATTCTATTATCTGAATAACCCACATTTTGAGGAATAAAATGCTTAAAATACCTTTTATATGTATCACAATTTTTTTTTTTTTTAATGATATAATTTTAAAAAAATTATCTATCAAAATAATTTTAAAAAATTATCTATCAAAATAATTTTATCATTTATATATATATAACCGCACAATTAAAAATTTTTTAATAAAAATTTTACTTTTTTTTTATATAATAAAAACTTTACTTAAATCAAATTTATTTGAAAAATTGTGTAAAAAATCCTGAAATAGGGATCCGGTAAAGTTGATTTCCCCATCCGAGATTTGCAGTTAAAGACTTGAAGAGAATTAGAGCCCATGGTGTTCTTGGCCCAATACGTTTTGGGCCTATTTTAATTGTACATTGAGAAGCCCAACTTAATGTCATCAGTCCCCATTGCTTTCTGTTTAAAACCAAGGCTACAGCCTACATGAATTATGCTTGGATTGGATTTATTTTAAAAATCAGGGTGGATTGGATTAGTTGCATTATATATAATGTTATCCTTCATTTGGTTTAATGTCAGATAGGATTGTTAAATTTAATTTAATGAAAAAATATTTAAATAATATAATTATTTTTAAATTGTATTTCGAATAGTTGAATTTAATACTTGTATTCAATGTTAATGTAAATAAATAATTAAATAATTTTTTATGTTTCAATTATTGAATTAAGATTTTGATACAAAATTAAATTAAAATAAATTATTGAATAAAATATTAATATTGATAGTAAATTTGAATTAAAACAAAATATTTAATCCAATCTAAACCCATGAACTTGGGACTAAAATTTAGACTAGCTTGCTAGTCTTGACAATGATAGCTAAACATGGTCTTGGATTAGATTAATTTTTTTATGCTCCAAATTGTTAAGATAGTTGAATAGAACTGTTGACAGTTAAGTTTGTTAGAGGTGTCAAGTTTGTTATGCTCATGTGTATATAGCTCAGCAAGGTAGTTAAGGTTGTTTAGAATATATAGCTTAGATTCAGCTCACTCATGTGTATGGCATGTACAACATTTTGGAATTCTTCATATCTCAGTATATATACATGTAATCAACAATCACATAATGAATATTCAGTTACAATTTATTCCTCATCATTTCTCAGTTCATAAGCAAACATTTTCTCTCTGCCTTTCATATTTTCTCAGCATCCAAACACATTAGTTTTGTGTTTTTAACTTGGTATCGGAGCTTGATTCAAGCAACCATGGCTTCCTTGAACACAAATTCGACTGTGCCTTCTAATGGTACATCTTTCACCTTTACAAATCCAATCAAACTTGATAGATCTAACTATATGATCTGGAAATCTCAAATCCTCTCTTCAGTTCATGCAAATTGACTTGAAGGTCTTCTTAATGGCACTAAACGCTGTCCTAATCAGTTTACTCAATCTATTCCAAATGCAAACTCATATCCAATCTAATCTGCTGCAAATGCAAATTCAGATCAAGTTTCCAACAACACAAAAGAGAATCCAACTTTCACTGCTTGGAAGAGGCATGATCAGTTGCTGTTAAGTTGGCTCATGTCATCCATTAGTATTGAAATACTGAATCTCGTGGTAAACTCTAAATCTTCTCATGAATTGTGGACTAATCTTGAGGAACAATTTGGATCTGAAATCATGGCTAAGAAAGTTCATCTAAAAATGTTGCTAAGTAATCTTAAGAAAGGAGCAATGTCAATAACTAAATACTTTAGTAAACTTCAAGTTGTCACTGATGAACTTGCTTTAGTTGGTAGTCTTGTGGGCAATTTAGATCTTATTACTTATCTGATCTCTAGCTTAGGTCAGCCATATTATCATGTAGTGGTGTATATTAAAGCAAATATGATGAAAATGTCAGTTCATGAAGCGTGCTCTATGCTTTTAACACATGAAGCAAGAATTGAAAGTAATCAACTTAGTGTTAGTAAAGAGGCTAAACTAAACTATGCAGCAAACATTGCTCAGATTGGACCTCATAATAAGAAATCTGGTGGACAACCTAGCTATTATCAGGGCAATGGCAATCAAACTAACTAGAACAAAAATGCTAATTGGACTAGTAACGATGGTGAAAGAGGTAGCTTTAGTAGAGGATTTTCTAGACAAGGTATGGGTATTTGGAATAATAGATCCTTGAATAGTGGTAGTATGCCTGAATCTTTTAAAGGTAGAGGAGGCTATAATGGATTTGGCTTTGCTCATAATGGTGTTTTTGGTAGAAATTGAGGCTATAATAATAGGAAAGGTGTGCTGGACTCTTCTACTGCTGCTGTAATTTGTCAAATTTATTTCAAGCCAAAACATACAGCTGTTGAGTGTAGAAACAGATGCAATAAAGAGTTCATTCCATCTTTTCCATCATCCAACACTCAGCTCCAAGAGTTACTTATCTCACATCCTGTGAAGGTGCAATAGCTAACCAAGGGTGGTACTTGGACAGTAGTGCCATTCACCATCTCACTAACAATCTGAACCTTGGAATGAAGTATTTAGATAATCAGCTTATGCATGTTGGTAATGGTCAAGGATTAATTATCTCTCACATTGGATATACATGCTTCCATACATCTTGTGATTCATTGTTGCATCTCAATGACATCTTATGTGTGTCTACCATAACTAAAAATCTTATAAGCATTTTAAAACTTTAGAAGATAATAACATAACCACTGAATTTGTTGCCAATTTGTGTTTCATTAAAGATAAGAAGAAGGCAGTGCATCTGGGTTAAAGAATTGCTAAAGGTGGACTCTATCAATTGCTGTCAAATACTGATTTTCTTTCTAAATCTTGCTTTATGGCTTCTGTGACTAGTTAAATACTTTCAATTTTCAATAATTCAGCCTGTAATCCTTTCACTACAACTAACAATAACTCATGTACTAAGTCTATTAAAGCTCAATGTCATGTAAACATAACTGAATCAACTATTTTTGGAAATTTGCTACATCAAAGATTTGGTCACCCATGTAAACATGCTATAAAATGCATTTTATCTCATTTGTCAGTCAATTCTTCCATAACTTTGCCTGATTTTTGTGATCCTTGCCAACATGAAAAACTGCATCAACTTTCTTTCTCTTCTGCAGAAATAAAAAGCTCAGCTCCTTTAGAACTCATACATACAAACCTCTGGGGACCAGCACCCATGTCTTATTCCTTGCATGGCTATAGATATACATCAGTTTTGTATATGATTATGCCAGATATTGCTGGATATTTCCCTTAACTCTTAAGTCAAAAGCTTTAAACACATTCCAAACCTTCAAAACCTTAGCTGAAAAATAATTTAACCTTCCTTTTAAAACACTTCAGTCATATTGAGGGGGGGGGGGGGAGAATATAGAAGCTTTGAGCCTTCTCTTAAAAAAGAATGGATATTTTTCAGACACAACTAACCACACACTTACCATCAAAATAGTGTATTAAAAAGAAAACACAGGCATCTTGTTGAAACAGACTTAACTTTACTTTCCCAAGCCTAGATGCCTCTTTACTTCTGGTGGGAATCATTTCATACATCATTCTTTCTTATCAATAGGCTGCCAACATCAGTTTTAAACAACCTCTCACCATTTGAAAAGCTTCATAGTAGAAAACTAGATTATCAGTTTCTCAAAACCTATGGATATTCTTGTTTCCCTCTGGTCAGACCTTACAATAAGCATAAACTAGATTTCCACACACAAAAATGTTAGATGATAGGTTACAGTCCAATTCACAAGGGTTATAAGTGTTTAGCTCTAAATAGGAGAGCCTATATTGCTAGACATGTGAACTTTAATGAAATTGAGTTTCCATTTTCTGAACTTTTTCCTTCTTATAAATCTGTTACTTTTGTGTCTCTAACTCAACAGTTCTTTACAATTATTCCTAGCATATCAGTCAATCAAGACAGCAACTCTACAAGTCTATCTGCAAGAACTCTTGTTTCAGGTGCAGGGTCTTATTCCCATATTTAATTTCTTTCACCTGTTCAAACCTCCCTAACTATCTCTGACACAGATTCCTCTTCTACTTAACCAATGCAAACCTCATAACTAATTCGAAACACTTTACCAACTTCATCCTCCCAACTAATTCAAAATATTCATCCCATGAACACAAGATCTAAGGCAGGTGTATTCAAGCCAAAATCTTAAACCAACTTCTATCAAGATAGCTTTAACTGATCCTAAGTGGAGGCAAGCAATGCAGAAAGAATTTGATGCCTTTCAAGCCAATGATACATGGGTTCTAATTCCTAAGAAAGCAGCACAGAAGATTGTTGGCAACAAATGGGTGTACAGAATCAAGTACAACTCTGATGGCAGCATTTTCAATTTTAAAGCTAGGCTGATTGCCAAAGGCTTTCATCAAACTCAAGATGTGGATTTCTTTGAGATCATTAGTCTAGTTGTTAAGCCTTGTACAATCTGAGTTATCTTAAGCTTAACAGTTATGCATCACTGGTCTATTAGACAGTTGGATGTTAATAATACTTTTCTAAATGGTATTCTTACTGAAGATGTGTTTATGAGTCAGCCTAAGGATTTTGTTCATCCACGGTTTTCCTATAAGTTAAAAAAAGGCTCTTTATGGCCTTAAGCAAGCTCCAATAGCTTGGTATGAAAGGTTAAAGAGCTTTTTGTTACAGTGGGCCTTTCATACTTTCAGATCAGATACTTCTCTGTTTATCCATCATATAGCAGGTGAATTAGTGATGGTTCTTATATATGTTGATGACATATTAGTGACTGGATCCAGTGTTAATCTTGTTGAAAAAGTTATGAAACAGTTGAGGTCAGAATATGCCTTGAAAGATCTTGGTGAATTTAACTACTCTCTTGGTCTTGAAGTTACACCCTCATTTGAAGGTCTTTATCTTTCTCAAACTAAAAACATTAGGGATGTGCTTAAAACGGCTCAGATGTTGGACTGTAAAGGATGCCCAACTTCTATGAGCTCAACTGAAAAATTAGTCAAAGATAAAGGTGCTGCTTTTGAAAACCATTTTTTGTACAATAGTATAGTTGGTTATTTGCAATATATGACTCTTACAGGGCCTGAGGTTACTTTCTCAATTAATAAACTTAGTCAGTTTCTTGCTGCTCTTTCTGTGTTTCAATTGCAAGCATGTAAACGAGTATTACGATATCTTAAATGTACAACCCATTATGGTCTGCAGTTTACCAACACGGGGGATCTTACACTCTCAGCCTTCTCATATGCAGATTAGGGTTCATATTTGGATGACAAAAAGTCAATATGAGGGTATTGTGTTTACTTAGGCAACAACCTTATATCTTAGTCATCTAAGAAGCAAAACACAGTGTCAAGGAGTACAGCAGAATCTGAATACAGAGCTTTGGCTTTGGCTGTTTCAGAGGTTTTATAGATAACCTATCTACTTTAAGAGTTACAAATACAATTACAGCCAGTAATTCACTGTGACAATAAGAGTGCTGAAGCATTGGCCGGTAATCCAAAATATCACTAAAAAACCAAACACATTGAACTTGATCTGCATTTTGTTCGTGAACACATAGCACAGAAAAAGCCCCAGGTTCATCATGTTCCAAGTTATGATCAGGTGGCAGATATACTCACCAAGCCATTAGCTATTAATCAATTTAACCACATTGAGCTTGAGGGGGGGGGGGGGGGGAGCTGTTAAGATAGTTGAATAGAGCCGTTGACGGTTAAGTTTGTTAAGTTTGTTAGGGGTGTCAGGTTTGTTATACTGATGTGTAAGCCAGCTCAGCAAGATAGTTAAGGTTGTTTAGAATAGCTTAGATTCAGCTCACTCACGCGTATGGCATGTACAACATTTTGGAGTTCTTCATATCTCAGTATATATACATTTAATCAACAATCACATAATGAATATTCAGTTACAGTTTATTCCTCGTCATTTCTCAGTTCATATGCAAACATTTTCTCAGCATCCAAACACATTAGTTTTGTGTTTTTAACTCAAATTTGTCTAACCCCATCATTTATCCTATATCCGAACATAATATAAGGGTCTAAACTCTTAAATAGATGCAACGGAGGCTGAATAAATAACAACTATGATATATATTGACCATAAAAGATTGTGGATTAATTCAATGTTGATTGTAGTAATTGTACGTTTTCCCATTGATTAGTTTCAAGCTATAATTCATTTTTTTTCCCTTGGAGAGAAGCTATAATTCATAATATAGTGTCATGTGTCTTATTGCAATAGTCGTCCGATAAATCAAAATTACTAAAACAACTGTGCACTACAAAAAATAAGATCGTATTCTAAAACCATTTGGCCAATAAGAAGAAACTCAATCTAAAATGTGAGCAATTATTAATAAGTAGCAAGGGAATTCTATAGAATTAAGAGATTAATAATTTAATAAATAGTAATATATATATATATATATATATATATATATATATATATATACATTATGTGTAACTTAAGAAAGAATAATCGACCACTCTTAGGACGAGTGGTTGTGGCCTTTAGTTAGGTAGAAGGTTCGAGTTTTTCTTATGAAAGTTGATAATTCCCTTACAAATGAGAATAAAATCCGTGTGGAGAATATATAAATTCAGACTTTACTCACAACCAATATATATATATATATAATATGTCAGTATTAAAAAATGATAATGAAAAATATGATGAATTTTCGTTCACGCACGAGATGTATAAGAACAATATTTTTGGTGTGCGCGTAGGTTCTTGGATTTTATGCCATGTGTTAGAGTTGCACTTAAACATGATAGATTTAACTCAAATTTTGTTTTATGTGGATGCATAGCATAAGATTTTTTTTTTCCCCTTGAAAATTAGAAGGAGATATATTTTATATAATATTATTGGGGACTAATTTGGACTCGTACAGAGGCTAACGATTTTGACCTCAGTGCCAACTGCCTGCTGAACTTACGTGTAATGAATGCAAGCATAAATAATAGGCTCTTGTGCAATTCTTCCCAATTGAAAACAATAGTAGATGTGTTTCTTTTTAATTGAATAAACACAGATAATTTTTCCTCAAGGTATCAGCATCCGAGTGAAAGAAAAATAGAAAACAAAAGGGTGCGTATGAAGAAAAAAAAGGAAAAAAGAGTCAATTATTAGGAAGCCAAAGAAAAGAAAAGAAAAAAAAAAAGCAATCTTAACAAACTTGTGCCACCTTAGCTTCCCCGCACAACTTTCATAAGATAAATTTGCAAGCAACTGAGAACTGTACTTTTGACGTAATTAGTCAAACTTGACACAATTTTCTTGACTTATCCGAATTTGGGATTGGAAACCTGAAGCTGAAGAGGCAGCAAACCCTGTACGCTATCCAATCTAAAGCATTAAAAAATATCGATTTATTTGACTTGATAACGATTTAGAATTGACACCCAGAAGCATTTTTTGACAACAAAAGCAAACTCACAGACAGAAACTTCTGGCAAAGTAATTTTAGCCAATGATCAATCTAGTTACCAGAAACAGAAGCACTTTTAGGGTTTGATTTTGCCGAATAATCGGTTTAGTCAACAACATATATACCAATCGTTTTCTTTCCTGTATATTGCACACAAGAATATAATATTTAATGGTATAAACAATTGACTGTCCTTGCCCAGTTAGCTGCTAGTATTAATCAAAGAAATAGGGTTGAATGAGGATGAACCAAAGTTACTTTCTGACAAGAAGTTGACAGTTTATGAATAATAAAACAAGTCAAATCAAATACATTGAATCTGAGAAAGAACTCAATGAATGTTACCCAAGTTTTGTGTATATTGAACCAATTCTTTTTTCTTTTTTTTCCTTAATATATATTTCAGAAACAGACATAAAGAAGGAGTGATCAGTGTGGTGTAGTTTTGTGTTTGGACTTTGGTTTAGAAGGTAAAAGAGATAATGTTGGTGGGGGAAACTGGAAAGTGAGTGTGTTTGCATGTTTCACGATTTTTAGAAACTTAATAGCCAAATAGGGCAAAATTGACATTCAACAAATAGCTGATTGGAAGCTTGAATTGGGCTCACTGTAAGTGGGATACAGGGTACATCACATGTGTGGATCAACAAAGCACATGAACATTGTAGCATTATTCAATGAATGCTATCAAGTTCATTCTCGACCAAAAAAAGGGACTGAAGGGTCTTTTTGTTGTCCAGAGTTGACCTTTTTTTTTAAATATATTAACTAAATTTACAAATTACCTTTCCAAAAAAATTATAAATTAATTATTATTTTTTTTCACTTACCAGTACATTGAAATATTTAAACCCATGAAACAGAAGAAAAGAAAAAGAAAGAAAGCTGGATTGGATTCCCTCCTTACAGGGTCACTTGTTGTTCACATGATGTTGCAGTGTACTTGTTTTGACAAAAACTGAAAACTCTGTTTGGTAAAATTGAGTACAAATGTACAACTGCAGAATTTCGACAATACTTAACCTGCTATTTTATTCAACTGAACTACCACATGGTTTTTTTTTTAATTTTTTTGTATCTCATTTTAATTTTTTTATTACGTGATACCATTATTCATACTTACAACTCATATTACATGAGACTATAACTGATATTTACAAATTAAATTATGATTAGGACTAGTTTACATTAATTCTCATTAAGGACTGCACAGATTTTAACGCTCACTAATATTCGAGGGACGTCTACTCCTCACATTTCGCGAGGGAGAAGACGGCATTCAATCAATTATAATTAAGGAAGGAATTAATCTCACAATGCATTTGTGAAGGCTCAAACTGTTACCCTCACATTTGGAAGGCAGTAGTCTGAGTGGCCGTATCTCATTTCAATTTGTGAACTCTGTTTGGCAAGTTTGATAATTTTTATTTTCTTTAGAGAAAAAATAACTGGAATCTAATATGAAAGATTCGAAAATTTATGTCAAATTTACTAGTAGAAAAATTCGCCGTGCCTCAACCATTCCCATGGAGATGGGGCGAAATGAAATTAATATTCATATTGTTTGGTTTTAACATAATCCTTGAATCCGCAATGAACGAAAGCCTGGAATCCATCAAACTTTGGACATTTTTAGGGATTGGATTATTATAATGTTTACTTGTAGAGTCTTTCTTGTAATATATATATAAAAAATAAAGTTCGAGGAAGAAAAATAGATTTTGAAAAAATTAATATAAAACAAAATGTAACTAATTTTTAAAAGAATGATCTCAAAAATGATTGCGAATAATGTAACCTGCAACATTAGGCATTGTCATCAGAATTTGTTGACTAATGTTTATTTTCACGTCATATAATTAAGATTACATTAATTATGGGATACACAATACTATTAAGGTATCATAGTTGGATTTTATATATATATATATATATGTGTGTGTGTGTGTGTGTATGTGTGTGGAAGTGTTTCAATTAGGATCTCTTACTAAGGTAAAAGATAAAAAATATATATATATATGGATTCTAATACAATGTATTTTTTCTTGTAATATATTAAAATTTATATTTTTTTATCTTTTAGTATCTATGACTTTAATATGGTCAGGGATTCCTGATTAAAAACTCACTATATATGTATACACCAACACAAAATTATAAATTATAAATCCTACAAATTAAATGGATAAGTAAATTTTTTAAGATCAGCAATACTACATATCATAAATGATATTCTTCCCTAATGAGATTGAACGAAATATGGCATTGATTTTAGGATCGATAATTTTTCTTATATTTTTAAGACATGTTTAGGAAGTACAATGAAAATTTTATTGCAATGCATTAATGAAGTCTAATAAAGATATTTTTGCTCTTTCATGTAAACTGCAAAGTGTGTACACACATTTTTTTTTTTTCTGATGTGTGTGGGAGGGGGGGGGGGGTAAATTAAGTGAATGTTTTGCTTTTGCAATTACTCGCCATGGCCAAGAAGTAAAGGTGCGTTTGAAGTACGAAAGCAAAAAGATGGTACATACCACTGCATACAATAAAAGCAGTTAAAAATCTCAGACAGACTTGAATGAATTTATTAGAGGTAATTAAATTGGTGAAAAAGGGGGGGGAAAAAAAGAAAAGAAGAATTAAAATGAAGGAGGACAATGACACGTGGCGTGGTCATCGAGAAGTCAGCTGAGGGCAAGGGGCAACGCATTGATTAATTACAAACAACATTACAATATTATTACATTATACAAACAAATCACACGCCCACTCAGAGACTGAGACTGAGACTGAGACCACGACACGTGACCCTGCCTGCTCTCTCGAGCGGGTCACTCGACTCGCATTCACCAACTTAAAAATATGAAGTGCTTTTCCCACTTTGCTTTTTTAGCTTTTCTGACAACGAACAAACCGCACACTCTCTGTACTATTTCTCTTCTTAGTGATATTATTATTATTATTATTATTCATCACAAAATTTAACTTTTAACCACACACACACTAGCTCCTCGGTGGGCTAGTTTGCTTTTTAATTTTTATTAATGGTGTGCTTGCGTGGGTCATTAGTTTTAAGATTGGCTTCTTTTTAACCGGCAAGTGATTGAGCATGGAATTGCGAGCGGCTGATAAGACTTTGCTCTGAATTCGTCATTGCCATTAACAATTAATATCATTTTATTTTTCTAAATTTCCTAGGGCTTATTGGGGAGGGTTATGGGAGACATTACTATGATTTGGATAAGAAGGATCATGGTACAAGCACAACTACCATTTTCCTTAAACTCCTCAATTATTATTATTATTATTTTATTTTTTCCCCCTTTAAATAATCAAAGAACAAAGTTGAGGCATGATCTTCTTCTTTTGTTCTTGTGTCCTATATATAATTCTTTTGCTTTTGCCAACTTGTAAAGCATTAGGTGTCATAAAAAGCAGTGGACACATCATCTTAATCCTTAAGTTTTGCCTTTCGAGTTTTGTTTTGTGGGTGTAATAATCTTTTCACTTGTTCTTTCAAGTCAAAAAAAAAAAATTTTTTTTCCCTCTCTCTTGAAAGTGTGCTCACTTTTTTTTTTCCTTTTTCCTTTTTCCTTTTTGGGATTCAATAGAATTATGTTTGAATTTTTACCTTTTATAAAAATTTAAAAATTGTAATTCCAAGATTTAAATTATCTTTTCAAATGAGCATATTAATGTAGAGATCTCAATTAATTGAGAAATTCGATATATGCAAAAATGTGAAGGATCATTTTCATTTTCACATGAATTATATTCCTCGACAATAACATATTCATCAATATCTCTTATTTGTGAGCAAAGTCTAATTAAAGATGCTTTATACATAAAGTTTTCAGTAACTTTTGATAGACACGTTATGAGATATCAAAGATAAACGAAAATATTATTGCATATGCTATTAATACACGGAGGGGATCGATTTGTTTTCTTGCTTCCACGGGTAGATGATAATAGTAATAATAGGATAAGATTATAGTACTTTCTTGGCTTTGAGTAAATTTGGCATGGAAGCACGCACGATAAAGTTTACAATGAATCAAATACGTGCCGTTTTGGAGATTCGCCCCTTTTGTTATACTGTCAAAAGCCGCCTTAAGATGGGAGATTTTAGGTATAAACCCATGTATTTAATTTTTAAATTGATTTTCGTCAAATAATTCGGAGACTTATTCTTGGACAAAATGATACATCTATTACAGGAAAGCCGTTGATTTCAACTTATGAAAGTGAGACAATATATGATTGAAAATTTAACTAATCACCTTTTTCAATTACGTCTAGATGTCAAATTCAAACAATCACTTACATATATGGGTAGTTACAACAATTTCTTACACCAAAGCATGACTGCAGGATTCAACATATCTCAAGGAATTGCAATCAAGCTGCAGATGGCTTAAATAAATTTGCACTTGATCTTTGTAGTTCTTTTATTTTGCTTGAAGATTTTTCGCAAGAACTATCTTGTTATCTTTGAGAATTTCTCATCCTGATCTAATGAATATTTCTTTTTCAATAATAAAAAAAAAGGTTAGAACAGCTTCGGCCAATGTCACACTCCTTTAATTGAGGTAGAAAAAATAATCTCTAATAAAAAAAACCCACAAGAATATTTTTCTAAAAATTAAGTACATATCAAAAGTTTCCAAATTTTTACTTTTTAAGAAATTTTGAAAAGTATATCTTTATATTTTAATAGGAAAAATGTTTAATTTTCCACTCATTTAAATATAAATGCTACCTACTTTTAATATGAATACTTTAATAATTATCTATCTTTAAGTATGTCATTAGTAAGGAACAAGTAGCATGATGAGAAATCAATGTTCTTCCCGTTCATGTGAGTAAGGTTTGAATCTCATACACCAACTAACACATACAAGAATATCAGTTAAATTTATCAAATGATAATTTTCACACTTAAAAGAAAAACAACTATAGCAATAATTCGTCCGAATTTGTTGACAATACAAGATATATCAATTTTAGAGGTGTCAATTCATGTAGTCGTGTCGTGTTCGTATTGTGTTTTATTCATGTAATAACTAATTTAAGCGAACATAGATACGACCTATTTATTAATGTGTTAATCGTGATGACCCATTTAACATATTTAATAAAAAATAAAAAATTAATTTTAAAATAACAGATATGTTAGTATTATTCTTAAAAATAAATAATAAATAAGTTAACACGACATAAATATGACACAAATAAGTTTATAACATAATATGCATACGATACCGAATAATTAATTTAGTGTTCAGCATATATATTAGTTATTTTTTAATAATATTACCACATATTAATTGATATTCATGTCATAAACATGTATTGTGTTGTGGTGGTCCAACACGAATTTGATACAATTATTTATCTTGTTGTGTCATGTCAACCAATTGATTAATAATATAGCTACAAACTCATGTATAAATTTATTTTGTACAAATTGATGTGGCATGATTAAATTGGTTGGATTCAATATCTCTGGGTCCACATGATTTTTTTTATTATATTATATTTTCATTCATCCAACGAGTTAATGCCAAATCAGTTTGTACAAAATAAATTTATACAAAAATTTGTAACTGTATCATCACTCATTTTGAAATACGCTCTCCACAACTAAGAAAGCCAGTGATTCTACATTATTATATTGCAGTCCAAAATATAAATTAAGGATTCATAACATGCATACAATAGGAAACAATGGATTTTGAATCAGATGAAGAAAATTTATTGGCTTGATTTTCAACAATGGTAAAAAAATAAAAAAGTAACATTGGGAAGTGACTAAATAACGATAACCATGTTTGCCACCAAGGCTTTGACCTGGCGGTGAGTTTGTGACTTGTGTGCTCCACCTTATTTTGAGTCCCTATAATATATAAATATATTAGAAGTGAATTTTACTTCTTATTAATGAGAGTAAAATTTTGAACTGATCTCGATAAACTTGTACGTTATATCATAAAAAGTATGTATTTAAATTTTTAATAAAAATGTACGGTACATTGTAACTATATAATATTATAACAAGGCCATGACTAAGTTAGAGTTGTTCCACCTCAGAACACGCCTTAATAATCACATAATTAAAGTGATAAATAGTAAAAAAATAAGTTATTATTATGATTATATGATTACTAGGACGTGCTCTAAGATAGAATAACTCCAACATAATCGAACCCATAAATCGATTAGTACCAATTCTTTTTTGCTATTTTGTTTGCCAGCAAAGGGATCATAGTGGCTTTCTGCTGCTTCCATGGCCCATCAAAGGAGGCATCGACTACTATCTTCCATAACTAATTACTATATTATAAAGAATACATCACATTAATATTATATCATATTATATAGGCAAAGAGAGATACATCATTACTCGTACGGACCAACAGGGGTTTTCAGATTAAATTAGTTCGAATACTTTAATTTAAACATCTGAATTATTCATTAGATAAAATTAAATTAAAAAAGAATTATATAACCCAAAAACGACCTTTTCTGAAAGTTTGTGATTAATTGGAAGGGTGAGTGATTTAGTTCTCTAACTCGACATTTGGGTGGTGGGAAACAACTCCATTTTTCATATCACTTTCCTTTTTCTAATTATTTTTAGTGCTCTCCATTTCATTATTCTTCCAATCAACCCCTTGTACGTAATTATAATTACAATACTACCATGCATGTTTATATTATGAGCTATAAGATTTTTTTTTAACCAAAAAGAAAAAAGGACAGTAGCAGAAGAAGAAGAGGAATAGGGAAGCAGCCTATTAAATTAATTTTTGTAGGTTGATACATGAAATTAAACATTTTGAGGATTACTGCAGCTACTTCTCCACTCATTAAAACTCATTTATTTTTGTACTAGCCTAAAAATTAGACCATTTAATTTTTTACATATCACAGAGAAAATGACTAGCTGTCTCGTATTGTAGGTGCAATTCACTCTTTAATTAGAAACAGTAAAGCCTTTAGTGGGACCTTTGAAATTCGGACACCCTATTGTTTTGTGAAATTGTATCGGGAACCCATTTGTTTTCTTAATTTATTGTCACACATATTCCTTTTTTTAACAATTATGCTATTTAACTGTAGTAATCAAACTGTATTTCATTTTGACTTAATTGTCCAAAGACATATCTATCTGATTATTTCTAAACATAAAGGAGTCTTAATCATTATTTTGCTAAACGATAAGAATGTCATTTTACATTCTATTTTGAGTGAGTTTGGAATCAACTTACGCACATTCATTTCATAATTATATTTATTAACGATAATTGGTAATAACTTAAATGATGTGTCGACATTTGAGTAAGCTTAAATTTTTGGAAAAAAAATTTCTGAAGACTGAAAAATATTGTAAAACATTCACGGAAAAATGCAAACATATCCACTGTATTAGAAAAAAATCACATTTATGCTACACGCGGAATCGTACAAAATTATTTTGAGGCATTATGTACAATTTTATATATATTATTTTTATTTTTTGAAAAAAGGCAAATTAACTTTCAAGAATGCATGCAACTTTATTTTGCCCTTTTGATTAATGCTAGTTGTATTGTTGAGAAGCATTTTAGATACAATTATTTGATGATTAGTCTCCAAAAATTTATAGTATACACCAATATTTCCATGTCCATTGTTTCATTGAATTTAAAAAATAAAAAAATATATATATATACAAATCGCTTTATTCATTTTTATCAACTAATTAAGGGTTTTATAACAACATATTAATAAAGGGTAGTAAAACCAAAAAAAAAAAAGGAGGGGGCAAAATAAAAAAGAGAGGAGAGGAGAGGAGAGATAGATAGAGAGTATGTGTGTTGTATTAAAGGGCGCTGGTGCAGTGTCTGGGACATCACAATTCACAGCTATTAGTCGATAAGCCCTTCAGTTCTGTTCGATCTTGTGATTTTTCCTCCTCGAATGAGAGAATGAAATTATGAAGTACCTCCAACTCCAAACACCAACACCAACACCAACACCTCTCTCCCTCTCTCTTTGTCTCTTCACTTTCACACAACCATTTCTCTCCCTCTTAACCCTAAAATAACACCCACCACTCTCACTCCTTTCTTCTGTAAGTCTCGATTTGTTCTTTCCTCACTTATTTCTTGCAAATTCTTTGTGTTTTGATGCTACCTATTCATCTCATCTTCAGTTGTACAACCTGAATAATAACGACAAAGGATTCTTTATTATTTCTTTTTTAATCCAAAGGTACTAGATAAGATAATTCAATGAGAAGAAGAAGAAGAAGAAGTAATTTTTTCGATTAATTTTTTTAGGCTAACTCTGAACAACTTTTTTTTCCCCCAAAAATATCTTCTTCTTCTTCTTCTTTTTTTAATTTTTAATGTTTTGCTTTGTAAAATTTTCTCCTTTGCTTATACAAACAATTAAAAATTTCGATCTTTGATGTCTTTTTTAGCTCAATAATTTAGTTCTGATCTGGGAAAGTTTGTGTTTTTTCACAATGAACTATAAATTAATATAAGTAAAGGTCAAATAATGATAATAATAATTTATACTTCTTTGTACTACTAAACTACAAGCTGAAGCTGTGCTGCAAGTTTAGTTTTAAAATGATAGCTAATAGTACAGTTAATTAGACATTGATTGTGGAAGTTAAATAGACAAGAAAAAAAAAAATTGAATTTTGTCTGATTTGTTGTTTTCTTTTTATAACAGAAATCTTCTCTGTGAAGCTTTAATCTTCTTCAACGAGCTCAGAAGTACAGATCTGTGAGCCCCTTCGAGTTGTAACGACAACAAAGCAAAACTGTATCTTAAAAGAAGCCAAAGATCTGTGAGGCTTCTTCAATCGGAGGAGCTAAAATATGTATCTTGCCTTCTTTGCCAATCTGTGAGAGCTTGACACCTGGTACAACATTACCCATCATTTTGTTCAGAGTAAGCTAAGCAGCTAGCCCCAAGATGAAATTATTTATTTAATAGTATTTATTCCTTGTTGGTAAATTAGAAACACTCTTCTTCCCCTCAAAAAAAAAAAACACTCTTCTTATTGACGATTTTTTTTTTTTGTCATTTATTAGCTTCTTAATAGCCATCTGTGTGTTACTGTCTACTTGCTACATTTTTTTTTAGGGTCACCCAGAAGAAGAGAGCTTTAAATTCCCAAAAAAAAAAAAAAAAAGATAAAAAGAAAACAAAATGGTCGGCTCAGATCGGCGAGTAGTATGCAAATTACTGCTGCTTAATTTAACTTAACCAGATCAAAAGTTTATGTATAGCCATAGCCTGTAAGCATTTTTTTTTCTCTTTTTTATGACAACTTTTGTTAAAGCCTATCATCTTTAACAACTTTTATTAGGTCTAAGTGCAATGCTCAAGAGTACAGTGACTAAAGAAGATTAAAGCTTCTGTTTTAGCTATGGCTGTACGTATGTATATCCATAATAGCAATAACAACAAGAGTCAAACTCAGATCTCAGCCAGCAACATCAGATGCTTTTCTTATTGTGTCTAGTTTTTCCTTTCTCTCTCATTTATTTAAAGTTTTTTCCTTTCGAGTAATTACTTTGGTGGGTTGTTTTGTTTATGCAGCAGAAGCGCAGGCAGAGAGGCTGCAGAATTTCAGGCTTTGCTTTTGAAGGCACACTGCAAAAAGCTTAAACAAAGAGAGAGAAAGAGCCGATGGGCTAAAGATAAGCAAAACTAAACAAAGCTACATAATAGCTAGCTAGAGAGCCTTGCTACAGTTCTGACTTGGACCATGATATATCGAAGCGTAAAAAAAGGCCTTTTTATCACTACACAGCCAAAGTAACCTCTGTGTATTATCGTCATCAATGCATAGGACACAGCAACCCCACTTTCACTCCTCTCTTCATACCATCACCACCTCTTAATTTCTCTCTCTAATCAAAAACAAAAACAAAATCCACCACCACCACCCATTTTCTTTCTCACTCCCTAGCTATATACACATATAAAGATTAAAAACAAAGGTTAAAGGCTGGATTTTTTTTTTTTGTTTTCCTTTTCTTTTCTTGGTTGTGAAAAATAAGGCATGAAAGTGTTATGGAGGTGGAGGAGATTCAGAGTCAGAAACAAGCATGTAAGTTCTCAAGAATTGGTAATGGGAGACTTGACTCTACCAAAATGTCCCAAAAAGATCAGTACCCAGATGATGAGGAAGATGGTGAGCAACAGCAGCAGCAGCTGCAACTCATCAGGAGGGCTAGTGCTAATGATTCCGGTGGTGCTCTAGGCGTTAATCATACTGCTGCTGCTGGTGGTGGTGGAAATAGGCTTCGCGGCTGGCCCCAATCGTCGCGAATCATTAGAGTTTCTCGAGCCTCGGGTGGGAAAGATCGGCACAGCAAAGTTTGGACTTCAAAAGGGCTTAGAGACCGGAGAGTCCGGTTATCGGTAACCACTGCTATACAGTTCTATGATCTGCAAGACCGTTTGGGTTATGATCAACCAAGTAAAGCTGTTGAATGGTTAATCAAAGCCGCTGCTGATTCAATTGCGGAGCTCCCTTCGCTTAACAGCTCTTTTCCTGATACCCCAAAGCAATTAAGCGACGAGAAGAGAGCAAGTGAAGGAACCACCGACCAACAAGGGTTTGATTCCGTTGAATTAGACGGTGACCCCAATAATAACTATCAGCAAAACCAGAGCCATCACCGTTCTTTATCTAAATCTGCATGTAGTAGCAATTCCGAGACAAGCAAAGGCTCGGGTTTGTCCCTCTCTCGATCTGAATTACGCGTGAATAGAGACAAGGCTCGGGAACGGGCGAGGGAGAGAGCTGCAAAGGAGAAGGATCAGAAAGAGAACGAGTCCCAGATAAATGCAAATCGACACCACCATCACAATGTGAACCCCATTTCACAAAGCTCATCTTTCACTGAACTACTCACTGGTGGTATTGGTGGTAGTGTTAGTAATAACAACAATACAAGCCCTACCACTGGTTCTTCTCAGCAGCAGAATGAAGAGCCAAATTTTTTCCACAAGGCAACAACAGCAGCAGTAAGGCATTGGGCTGCGGCTCCAATGGACTATTTCAACTCAGGGTTACTAGGGCCATCTTCGTCTCGGCCGCCGCATCATCATTTTTCGGGGCAAATCCAATTGGGAAGCTCAAATTCTCTCCCACAAGCAATGCCAATCCCACCATTCAGTGTAACAAATGAAAACCACCATCAAGAAATGCAGCATTTTTCATTTGTTCCTGACCATTTGATCCCAGTAACAGCCACCCAACCGGGGCCTGGCGGAGGCGATTACTACACATTCTCTTCTGCCAGCCTTGGTTTCAATAGGGGGACCCTTCAGTCCAATTCATCACCGTCTGTTTTCCCTCACATTCAGAGGTTTGGTTCTTCTTCTCCTATAGACGGATCCAATGTTAATGTACCTTTCTTAATCGGTACCGCACCACCAGTGGAAAATCACAGCCACCACCACCACCACCACCATCAGTTCCCAGCTGGATTTGATGGCCGCTTGCACCTCTACTATGGCGATGGAAGTAGGCATTCAGATTCAGACCAGAAAGACAAAGGCAAGAGCTGATTTTGTTCCTAAAACAACTCATTTCTCTTGCTCCATCTTCTTCCTGGTAAGCATTTCTATCTAAAACTTTCCAATTTCTCAAGTCATTTTTTATTTTAGGTTTTAATTAGTTTCATTAATGTTGCTTTACATTACTCTTTGACATGGATTATGCTTCAGCTTCCTTTTTTGGATTCATGTGTTGTGTGCATAGTTATTTATTGATAATATGTATATACACTAACTAATATGAAATAATTGTTTGCTCTCTTGGTAATCTTAAACAAGTTGGCTATTGGGCAGTATTTTTATTGGTTTTCTGCACTATCTAATATTGTCTTGCTTTGATTCCTGCATGGATTCTTGTGAGTCAGAATCGCTTGTTGTCTCCTCGCTTGTTCTCTTGTTGGTTTCCTTCTCCCTAACATTTGTAACTCATTGACAGGTGTTAGTTTCTGCTTGGCTAAGCCTATCTGTGTTACTTTTTAAAGGGTGTGATTTTGGCAGCTTTAGAATCCCAAATTATTTTTCTGGCCTCCTAGACTCAACCACATGGCAATAGATCGGCGCACTGTCGGGTCATGTAAGCCCTAGTTAGGGTTTTAATCAGTTGCCAGATTGGTTTGAAAGAAGAAACTCTTGCGCGTATGTATAGAGCCACTTTAACCAGCTTTTTCTTGCCCAAAAAACTATTTAAATAGCTAGCTATTACATTAAAGTTGTTGAAATTTGCATTTTTATGCATCGGAAAAGTTGTGGAGATATTTAAATCAATTATTAGCATGCATGCCCGAAAGAACTTGTAGGAATAGTAAGCATAGCTATCCATAGTTCTTGCAGTTTTTAATTAAGGACTAAATCTGTCAATTGGACAGGCTGCAAATGGGTAAGTAGAGAAGACATTTTTTGTTTGAGTAATGCTACAGATGTGTCCTAAATTTTATTTCAAAATTTTCATCCACAATCATTCGACATTTGCAATGGTATTTATAAGTGATTGGTAAAAAATAACTCATATTAAATACTTTAGTACAATATTTCTTATTTATCAAATGATGAATTCCACATTACTTAATATAAAATTTAATAAATGTAAAACTCTTCTAGTTTCTTCATAGGAGGAGTTAGAGAGAATAAGATTAGGGGGAAAAAAAATTTACCTTGTATAAAATTGGGAATTATGAGTGCACCTATTGTTGACATATAATTTTGCTGAGACCAAAAAGAGCAAATTGGGGAAATTAGGGCAAGTTTTGATTTAATGGTGTCCTCTTTTCTTTTGATTTAAATTTTTAGGTTAAAAAAGAGTAGGGATGTCAAAACAAGCTTAAATACTATTATTTAAAATTTTAGAACTTAAGTTTGGCCAGAACTCAAGTTTTAGAGTAGAGTGGTGCTACTCGCACCCCTTCAAAGTCTTCTTGTTTCTTTTATTTAAAATTTTGAATAGTTGAAAATTACATTTTCTTTTATCTAGCTAACAGCCCTCTAAATTCTGAAACTAACCTTCAATAAACCTTCGCCATTAAACCCCATTGCTTTCCTTTATTCTTGTTTTGAGAACCAGATCAGTCTAAAAGAATGAAACAAAATCTACCAAAAGAGAAATTTAATCATCTATACTCGATCATTTTGTCTCGAATTTTTTGGTATTTTGATTTGTTCAATAGACTCTTCCTTCTTTCTAGTTTCTACCATGATTCAGAAAATTTTCTTAAAAAAACTATTATTCTTGTATATTCTATCTCTTTCTTTTGCCATTTCAAGTAAAAAATTTTAAAACGGTTAAAAAAAAAACAGAACAAGGAGAGCCTCCTTGTATAATGTTAAGAAACAAAAGGTCAGGCAGCTACCGTCTACTGACAATGTGAGTGATGCATAAGCTATTTGATGCAAACCTTGCAATAGATTGAACAAAAGAAATAGTTTGGTTTCAGCTTTGCATCACATCGAAGAAGAATTGAAGAAGTTTGTCTTTCCATGCAACTAAAACAAGGTTAAAACAGTAATTGTCTCTGAGGTTAAAGTAGTAAATATGCAAAAATGGTTTTATGATCAAGACTTGATGGTAATAGCATTACTCTTTAGACTAACATGCTTGATAGACAAGGTTTGTTAGGTTAATATAGTACACCCCCCCTCCCCAAAAAAAAAAAAGTCACAAATAATAAAAAAAAAGTAGGGAGATTAGTGCTATTTTGAAATGCTATCAAAACGATGTTCTTTTGCACTTTTGTTAAAGTGATGTACAAGTTAAAATGTGGATGTTGGCAAAGGCAGATTGACTATATATATATATATATGATTAGTATCAAAATCCCCTCTTAATATTGTTAATCCTTAATATTTAAAGATGTAATTATGAGTTGCGGCATTAGAAAGTTTTTGTATATAAAATTTTTAATTTATTTCTTTTACCAGGCTACAATTACGAGTGACCAATTCGTAAAGTTTTACCAATTAGGAGTGACCATATATAGATAGGGAGAGAATAGAATCTGTGTAGAAAGGAGTAGGAGGTTTTTAGCTATAGAGAAATGGAATTGGAGTAGGAGGGTTTTAGCTGTAGAGTAATTGATGGCAGGTTTTGGATCCAGCAACTGTGTAGATAACAACCATTAATTTGTTAAGGAAATAATTAGGGCTTTTAAATTAAGAAAATGACTGGAGAAACATTATTCTATAATTTTATTAATGCAATATGTCGTTAGATCTTTAAAAAATCAAGGATAAAAAGGACAAGGAGAGGGTGCAAACCGATTATTAGTTTCATGAATTGTTCTAATGGCACTCATTTAATCGTTTTAGAAGTTGCAAAAACTGGTTATCTTTCTTCTGTTCCTTTTTTGAGCCGTGAGATATATATAGCTCGGTTTGCAATTCTTGCTATTGAATCAATGTGGATTCTACTTAGTTACTCTCAATCTTCTTTGCGTTCAAATCCCATATTTCAGTCATGGGATAATAAGAAATCTGCAGGTCAATTTTGTTGCTAGTTTTTCCCCTTTGACGGAGCAATACATAACATAAGCTTACAAAGCCATCTTGTTGCTTAGTGGCCAACATTCAGGACATTTGTAGCAAAATTGATCATAGATCATAGATCATATGAGTCAATTCCATATGATCATAGATAATTATGGGTCTATCTCTCGCTACCCTGCTAACCTACAGTTGCAACTGGTTTTTTAGGCTCGAGCTCCATGAATAATTTCTGTTTGAAGTTCTACTAGTTTCCTACCTATATATGTGGCACTTAAAAAACTAAGCAATGGTGTATCATCCTCCCTATTTGGAAATAAAATAAAATAAAATAAAATAAAATAAATTGCAACCCTTTCACCATTTTGAAAGTTATATAAAAGGTTATTTATTGTTGTTTCTTTTAGGAATTATGTAATTAATTAATTTGAAGAAATTAAGGTCTTTTAATTTGATTTGATTGGACTCATTCTTTTTTTATTTTATTTTTTACCCTAAAGCCAAAATTTATTATCGAGTCCTAGGGAGTCTAGTCAGGTACTAACCTTTCAATTCTCAGTCTTCAGATACTCAAGGTACATGCACTCTATTTGACCCCTAATCTCTACCACTTAGAATTCCCTGGATGCAAGTTGTCCAATATGGGATATAGCTAGAAAAACCTCAGTCTCTGGAGCACATATAACTGATTACTGATAGCCGTAGACCTCATCAATGATGCATCCGTTGATGAATTTGAATTTCTATATTAAAATCATGTCCCATATTGATTATTAGCATCCATCCATAGCTGATTTCTCTCTTAAAATCCTGAAAATTTTCTATACAATTTTCTGCCCTTAGTCTTTTTTAGAAGATGGCGATATCATCAAACAGTTTGATTTTAGAAGTTGGGTATTGTTTTGTATACTCTCTTTGCCTCTTAATGCAAATGATTTCATCAGTTTACACCACCACTGCTCTAACTAAGCATACCTATTCATGCTTGAGTAATGATGAATGCTTATATTACTGGTTACTGCACATTTTTCTCTTGGATCGAAACTCTAGATTTGACTTACTCTTATAGTCGTATCACTCAAAATTTGTATCTCAAGTGATGTGACATTTAATGTGTTTCTACTCTCCTTCAGTCCATAGACACAATAATACAAGCTTTATCTTTTGAAGCTGGCATAAGGATCATGATTAAGGAAGGCTATGTTGACATATATATATTAGAATGAATGTTTCTTCAAAAGCTTACTGTTTACCACTTCCCATTGTTGCAGCAGTTTCTGTAGTAACCAAGAACTGATCTTCCTGCTTGAACACTATTGGTTATTTCAGCAACTTGCCAAAACTTTTAGAAGTTGATTTTCTAAAACTTCAAAATAATAATAAATTAAATTATTTAGACAAAATTTTTGGAAATTTCTAATTTTACTAATTAAGTGGGCTCATATGTAGCATATATTTATGTGTTTTTTGTATGCTACGGCACATCAGATGTAGGTAAACAATTTCCCATAACCCATGCGAATGAAACGACATACATTTTTGAAGATTTTCTGATCTTGATAAGAATAGTGAATTGTCAAATTGCAAAATGAAAAAGATTTGGTGAAAAGAAGAAGAGAGAGAAGTGAAATGACAGCAAGAGGTGTTGTTAATTTACCCAGCCTCTTAGTCCTATAGGCAGAGCATACAAAAGAAGAGAAACAGTGATCTACAGATGAACCTACTTGAGTAAAATGACAAAATTTTGTCATATTTCGTGTATATGTTCTTAACTTTGTCTGAACTATATATACCATTGATCGATTATGCAAAGTGTCCGTAGGTGGCTCGTCCTTGCTATGAATTTTAGTGTAGAGTTTATTGGAGAGTTAGCAGCCAAAAAATAGATTGTGTTTTACTCCCATGAGGTGGGTGCCCCGCAGGAAGAAAAGAATACAAGATATGTCACTTCTCTTTATGCGGACAAATGATATATATACATATATATATATACACACACACAGACAGCACTGCTGTACGTGTTATAAAATGCACAAAAAGTGACACTGCCAGTTTTTTCTGATTGTTTACTTATGCAATTTAATTTCAGTGGAAGATGAAGAAGTAGCTGGCAAGGAACGATATGAGTGAACACTAGCTTGTTGGCTTCGTCCCTGCACCTAATTACTACTATATATGCTTCCTTCCGAAGCCGTTACTATTTCTGCTTTATACATTTTGAAATCATTGTGTATTGCGTGCAAAGCATTGTGTTTTTCAAGAAATATGGTAAACAATTCCATTGAGGTTATTCTTTTTGTTCCCTTGGCTGCAATTATATATTTTGAAATTGTCCAGTTCACACTATCGGTTAAGCTTAGGCTAGGCTTTGCCTTGTGAATGACAATATGCTCATATATTGATGCTGACTCAAATTTTAACTTGGATTATTTCTGAATATCGTGATTTGACTCAAATTTAATATGCTCATATTAAATTTAAGCAAAAGTTATAATAATTAAAAATAAAGATTATGCTAAGTTACATCACATGTAACTTACTATTTATGCGAGGAAAATAAGTTGTAATATGTAACTTACTATTTATGCGAGGAAAATAAGTTATATTACAACGTAACTTAACAGTTCCCTAAAAATAATAATTAAAAGGAGGGGGGGGTGGGGGTTGGTGGAGTTTGGGTTATTCGATCTTTTAGCCTTTAGGGACATGGCAATGTGATGCAAATGCTAGGGTTTGGTTTCGGTGGATTTGATTTGATTTGTCATGGTAATGGGTTTTGGATTGTGATCATGAAGCTTTTGGGTTGTGTCGTGTGTGGTTGTAATTGTAGTAGAGGTAGAGCTGGGAGCACTGGGGACACTGCATATATAGGTTATTGATTGGAATCGAATTATTGTTGATAATAATTAAGACATGATTATGTCCTCTCTAATATTAACAAAACGACACCCAGTGGTGGGGGATTTATTTGCTAATAAACAAAGCAAATAAATATTATTCTATGTTTACAACTTGTCACCGTCAACATCTCTCTTTAATCACTACGGAGTGGTTGAAACAAACTGTGCCAATAACTATCGGTGAAAAACCCTTTGATTTGCCCAGTGAAGACAAGTCTGCCTGATCATCTTATGACAACGACACGTATAAGGTTGGTGTCCTTGTGTCGTCATGATCCAATAAACATACAGAGTGATGGATAGTTGGGGAGGTTTCGGGTCGGAATTTTTTTTATTAAAACTTGTTAAATTGAATGCTTAATTTAATTTAAAGAATGATGTAATAATATATGATATGAATTATTTACGTTTTTGGTAAGCAACATTATTAATATTAATATTATGTAATTTAATTTGCACAGGCGTGCCGTGCCGTGCCCGTGCCCGTGCCCGTGCCCGTGCCTGTGCCTGCTCCATAAGATCATAAGACGGGGAATAATGGTGGTGCTTGACGCGGTCAATTTTGGTTTTTTTGCTTAAGAGTTAGCAATGAAATAACATATAATTGTATCTGCAATTTTTTTCTGTATAAAATAGGAAATAACAAAAAGACTGCCATATATGCCTATCTATCTGCTGCCTTCACGCTCATGCATGCATGCACAAATATACAGAGTGTGTAAAAACAGCTTTTGGCAGCAATGGCCAATAATAGCCAAAGATTATGCTGGTCTTCTAATTAAGGATTTAAGAAACCAATCCATGCATGGATAATGGATTGGAAACTCACTCCTCTTTATTTTTATTTTTTAAAGTTCCTGTAATTCCTGAAGAGCTAGAGCGTGCAAGTGCAAGCTTGCAAGGAAGTCACGAGATGAGAATAATTATAAGCCATTCACGTTCACGCTCACGTTCAGTACTTTTCAAAAGGACTTTTGGCATTATTTTCAGGCTTTTGGGTTTGGGTTTTGGAGCCTAAAGTAATTCGTAATTAAAGCAAAAGCAACTTTTGCTCAACTAAAAGTCTCCTCTCCTCTGTAGTAAAATGTTTAATATAAATAGATATAATAAAGCCCTCTCATCTTCAAAGGGTTTAGTACTAGTAGGACTTAGGCCGTAAATGTAAGCGCGTACAAAAGCTGTTACATACAAAAGTCAACAAAGATGCCTGACTCCTGATAAATAGTAAATTAAAATTCTTTTTCATATCCCACAAAATAATTGCATTGTCTACCATTTGTATTGTGGATCTACCAGTTTTAGGTCCAATATAGAAATTGTGGTTCAACTACACTTACCGTTATGAGAGTTAAATTAATTTATCCAAATATTTTATAGTTTAAATATCATTTTAAGATATTATTTTAAATTTTTAGAGATTTTTTTAATAATTTAAATACTTTTAATTACGGTGATATTTTTATTTAAGTTTCAAATTTATAATTTACTGAAATTATGATCCATGTCTAAAATAAAATAAATGGAGAATAGAGTGAGGATGGGGTTTCACCCCTCTAACTTTATTGTGGAATGGAATAAGGAATAGGACCAAAATTTTTAATAAAATGGGAAACGAGATAAGTCTCCCCACCCCATCCCATTGCCATCCCTAACTAGAGAGGCAGAGCACTCACTCGTTCACCTGGACTGTTAATACTCAAAAGAGTGAGATAGCTCATGTGATAAACAGATGAAGGTAGATGCAGAACCAGCTATTCATATTTTTATTTATTTTTTGATCAATCAATTTTTGTTTTTAATTTTAATTTATAAAATTTATGAATTTGTCATTTGCCCTGCCAGTACCACCAGATCATCCGCATTGCCCAACTATAATGCATTTATGAATGAATGAATGAATCTGACAACAAAATAAAATAAATGAAATAATTCAACAAATTAAAAAAAGAAATAGTTTGCTAGCTTTTCTCTCCGTGTGCCGGTGTGCGTGTGTCCATCGGAGACCTACTGGCTGCTTGGGGAGAGAAAAAGGAAAAAACAATTTCAATTTTAATTTTCTGGATGGTGGGGCAAATGAAAATTAATGCGGGAAAAAATATCTTGGTCTCTTTCCTCTTCAGAGCCTCAAGATTCAAGAAGGCAAGGCGGTGATCATTGGATTTCAATTTTCAAACGAAGAAAAGCAATATATTTGTACGTGTGGGCGAAAAAGCGATAGTTGATCTTTCTTTTAACTTTGCCTATAGAAGCGCTTTTGCTCATAAATGTAGGAATACTACTACTGGTCTATCAGCATCACTCGCTAATTGATGGGATAGAATTTGGTTGGTTTGCAGCTGCGTATTTCTTGTTTCTTTAGAGCATTCTGGTCGGGTTCAACCGTTCAAGTGCTTTGCTGAAACATATTCCTCCAATCACCCTCGTCGTTTTGTCATAGTTCTTTTGAAAAGCTGTAACAATCAATAAGAATTTCCCAAGTCATAAAGCCGTTTCTTTTTCAGGTTTTAAATTAGGCGTCAAAAGTTGAAATACGATCAGATAGGCTGAGGTTTAAGGTAAACAAAAGCAAATCATTTGATGATCATTCTGCATCCATTCCCAAAATCCTCAAGATCAAAGAGATTCAATCACCCAAATGCACAATCCTACTTCTCAAGCACAAATGAAAGATGAACCACTCTCCATGGATATGGTTGAGGGTCAATGCTCCAACTTGATTTCCAGTATTCAAGCATCATGGCAAAATTAAAAAAAAAAAAAAAAAAAAGAATTAACCACCTACTAAAATGCAACCCCAATGATTAAAGATTGTTAAGCGTGTCCCCATTATCATATCATATATCCGGAACATAACTGACTTATCCAACAGACTGTTGTATCAGCTAGCTCATGCCATGATCCACTACCTGATCATCATCAATATAATTTTATGACAACATATTATGCATAGTTTGTAAATAGTTGCGTTAAGATCCACCCATTCCCTCTTAATTAGAAACCTACAAGCAGTTGGGACTGATCCAATAACAACAAATAACCTAAGTAATTTTGCTTGTACTGGGATAAGACTTCAGATCCCCCCAAAAAAAAAATAGAGGTTAAGACAAACTATATTGCTCAGTGAACTTCAAATGTATATAACATAATCATGACATATTGATACCTACAATATTCACATATAGAGAGAGGTTACAGATAGAAGTAAAAGACTACAAACTCAAAGCTCTTACAACATCAATCTAGTTGCATGTGTGCACTCTTACAAGCATGTGCCTGAAATAAAACAACCAGCAGATGCATTCAAATTCTCAGTTGAAACACAGAAGGTGAAAGATTTGAAGCACGTTATTGACCTATGACGGGTGTATCAGCTAGAGTCCAAAGCATGATTTAGCTTCACAGGACGCTTCACCCAAGCTCAGCTACATATAAAACAAAATTGTTTCTCTGATGATTCCCTTCCCAAAGCCAGGCACATAATCTCTTCCCTTCAACCATTTTGCTTTCCCCGCAAAGCCAGATCGATATCAACCTTTTAATCAAAAGTGAACAAATCAAATACAATCACTTAAAGAGGAAATCTTGAACTTGCTTGGATACGCAACAGAGACACTTACAAATTGCAATCAGAGCACAAAATGAATTCCAATTCTACAACAAACCCCTCTTGAAATAGGTAAAGCATCCCGGATATACTTCACCTGATAGTAGAACCTTTCCGCATTCATGTAATTTTAAGTAATTACTAAATTTATCAGGCAACTTATCCAGATTTCACATCTTTAGTAATTAGTACGCCTTCCTCGTACCCTTAAAGCTGATACTAATCATGCTTTACAACCCTCACCCAACATAAATATACAAATCCACATGTTCTTAACAGAAATTAAGCAATCAAAAATTAGAAAACATCCCAGTACTATTTTAAAAAAAAAACATTACAAAGGAAACAATAGCATGTCAAATATAAGAAACTAAGCATTTGAAATCCCTTATCTACCATCTAGAACATAAGCTGCATCTTTAACGATCATGTAAATGCCTCTTGTAACAAGTAACAATGCCATAAATAACAAGTACAGACTGCAAATTCTACCTAAAACCCAAAACTAAACACATCAACAACAAGCTGTCAAATTTACCTCATCAGAAAGAGTTCATCTCCAAACAGTAAGTCCTCCTCTTGACCAGCATCTTAGCTGCAGTGCCATACGGCTCCTCAAAAGCGGACCCAACCCATGACCCATCAGACACCTCCTTCTTGGAGGCAGATTGCTCGCTAGGCCTGATGGCAACCAAGGTTGCACCTTTCAACACAACCCCATCAGGTAATTCCAGATAAGGCGCGTACCAAAGCCTCATATTGAGAGCCGGCACCAGCGTCCTCTTGGATGCAGAAGAAGCCGACAAAGGCTTCACTCTTAACTCCTCAAGCTGCTCCCTATTCATACACAACACTCCTTGGCCATCGGCATCAGTTAAAACCAAACTATCAAGAGTCTTGTGCTCTGCTATAATTGGCTGAAGCAAATAATGCCTAGCAGATGCAGCAATTAAAGAGCTAATCGTCCACACAACTCGTAATTTCAAACCCCCGTTGGTGTAAAAAGACTCGGGAATGCTTCCATTATCGTCAACAGCACCATTGACATTGATATTGTTGTTGTTCAGACTAACACAAGGCAAATCAGTAGCTCCAATATCGAGGGGTTTGGCAGGGACGTTGTTCATAACGGAAGCAGCGCCAAGGATGACGCAGTTGTCAAGAGTGGAGCCAAAATCAGCCCTCCATTTCAACAGAACGCCATCGTCTATGCCGAGCTCTCCGCTGGGCAACTCGATTCGGAGAAACCGAATCTCGTTAAAATTCTTCAGGACTTGAGTCGGGGAGTGGTGAGTGACGCCTCCTTGATCCATTTCCTCATCGTCGGCGCTGCTGCTACCAACCGACAAGGCCGTCCCCGAGGCCGAACTAGAGGAGGCACAGAAAGCGGCAGCGGCGTGGCCGCTGGTGGTGAGGTGTTGACTATTGTGATGAAATTGGGTCCTCTTGGTACCTAACAACTGGCCGAGAGCCTGGAGAGGTTTGACGATGCCGCCGAAGACGTAGCGGAAGATGTTAAAGAAGGGAGAGCGAGACTTTTCGGAGGAGGAGGAGGAGGAATCGTCGTCGGAGATGACGCAGTCGACGCGGACGACGACGTTATCGACCTGAGGGACCAAGGAGTGGAAGCGACGCGAAACGACGCAGCACCGACCTAAGGCTTTGACGTCACCGATCTTGTTGAATACTAGGAGGAGTACGGAGTCTGGGAGGCGGTCGAAGTGGTCGATCGGTTCGGGGAAGACTCGAGAAGGCGGATCTACCCGGACGACGCCGTTCATTTTTCTTTTTATTAGCTTTTAAAAATAATAAAATAAAATACAGAAAGGAGAAGATGTGATCGAAGAGATGATCAAAGATCAGAGATCTGAAATCATTAAGGATGAGTTTCAGAGAAACTGAGAGAGAGAGAAAGAGAGGGGAGTGTGGAAATGGTGGGAGGAGATGGATCCACGGTTTGGTTTTTGTCTTTACAGACTATGAGAGAGAGAAAAATGACTATAAGAGAGAGATCTTGGGGACGGATGGCGTGCTATTAGGCGCGTGCATGTCACGTTGCTATCTGTATTCACTCACCGCGCGTGCCCCCCGCGCGGCGCGTCTACCCTTCTTGTTTTTCTGTAAGAATGTATTTTGTGTGCTTCTGTTTTTGCTGTTGTGGAAAAATCAAAATCAAAATAAATAAATACATAATACCAAACTACAAGAACGAATGAGAACTTGAGGAGAACTGAAAATAAATATTAAAAAAAAAAAGCGTGTGAAAGATTCTGAGAAGAAGAAGTGTTTGATTCCTGATTTTTCTTGAAATAAAAAACGTTTTTATTTATTACTTTAGATTTAGATATTAAAATTTTTTTCATTCTTTTTTTTAGTTTGATTCTCATTTAGTAATATCTACGATAAATTTATGGAAAATGGTGGTCAAAACTCAGAGATAGCCATGTTGGGCTACAATATTTGTCAGGCCCAAAATCTGGCTTTCCTGCTCAATTTCACTCACTCAATCTAATGGTAATGGGCTATATACCAATTTTTTTTTTAAATGAAATTAAAAATAGAGAGAATATCATTTATTTGATCTGGCACGTCAACTTATTACCAGCTAAAATTAGTCCAAGAAAATCTCCCCCACTTTATTGATTCATTTGTCAAAAGAGTGAACAATACTAAAATTTTTGAATACAATAAAATTACAAACTTTCCCACTAAACATAAATGCCTTACTTTAATCGCCAACATGATGCTCATAAAAAAAAAAAATTAGGATATGAAAATGGACAAGCAAAATTGCAACTAGCAAATTGATTCTCTTAAGCCATCTCCAATGCTTAACACCTTTTTAGTGTAACACCAACACAAAAAATGTACATTTTATTTTATTTTTTTATTTTTGTGTTGAATATTTTTTATTTAAAATATTAGTATAATATTCAAAAATTAAAAAATGAAATAAAAATAAAAATAATAACTTATAATATTATATGAAATAGGACATATATGTAAATAAAAAAAAGTAATAAGGATATTTGAAACTTTTTTTTCTAGCACCAAATGAATAGTGTTGCACCATATTTGGTGTAATACTATTCATAACACCATTTTTCTGTTAGTTTTGGTGTTATATTGAAGAAGTATTTTACATTAAAAATAGTATAAAAGATAATTTGGTATTAGTCTTGGTGTCACAGTAGAGATGGCCTTAAGTTTAAGGGTTGCGTCAAGCTAAGAATAATTGTTGTTTGAGGATTTGATGCTTTAATTTTTTTCATGGATGGAATTTTGTGTGATAGGGGATTTTCATGTTTCCATATTTGGGATAAGAGAAAATACCTGAAAATATATCTAGATATGAATATTTGAGTGTGATCTTTCACTTTCATTTTCAGCCAAGTGATGAAATTAAAATTTTATATCTAGATATGAATATTTATGTTTTGAGGCTTTTATTGTTTAACGTGAATGGCAATGGGTCGTGTCAATTACATGTGAAAACTGAAAATTAGTTATCTAACGCTTTTTAATTTGTGATCTCAAAATAATTCTTAATTTAATTTAAAATTCCATTTTTTATGCTTTTCTATTTGTAATTTAGATACAACCTCAAAAACAAATAAAATTTTATGAGGTGCGTTCCTTGCATTTTTGAGAAACAAAATAATAAAATACTATGTTTAGAGTATATTTGACATATGAATACTAGTTATTTCAACTAATTAAATTTTTTAGGCTGGTATAAAAAATCTATGGTTCAAATTCTAGTCATATGAATAAAGATGAAATTCAGTTTTAACACGTACAAACATGATGATTAAAGTTATATTTTTTTCTTGCATTTATACGTAAAATTGGAGTTTATGAACACTTAAATCCCAAATCTTAAAAAGAAATATATATATATATATATATATATATCATCATAGGTCTAATAATCATTCGGCTAACCCACCGTGGGCACAAAATGTTTTAGCTGGACTAAACACAAATCTCGATCAGAATTATGGTATTATCAAAGATCATGTGCAATCATGCATTAGGTTAGATCTGATGGATCTATCAATGTGCCATTATTTATGTTAAGAAAAAGAAAAAGATGAGGAAGAATTGAGCTAATTAATTAATTTTTTTGGATGTTGAGGCATTTAATTAAAGGATTTCTCTATTATGTATGTATTTTTATAGTATTAATAGTAGAATTATTGTGGTTCTTTAGATTTAGGTATTTTAATCTCAATCATTCATTTAATATAATTCATTAAACAATTAATTAGAAGATAGTAAGTAACTAATGGAACGGAGATAAATATGCCCATTTCTCCATGATTAAATTATATTTGTTCAATACAAATTGTCAATATGACATTGACTATTGAATATCAAGATTGAGAAAATACTAAAAAAAATACAATGACAAAAACAAAAAAAGTTAATTGGTTATTTATTAAATTGAATTCAAATCCAAATAACAAATCAAATTATATATTAATAAATAGATATAATAAATATGAAAATTAATAAATAATATCTAAAGAATTAGATAAATAAAAAAATTTAAGAATACTTTTTTAAAGAAAGACTTGAAAAAAAAAGGTTTGAATAGAACAAAAGGGAGAATAGTAAAAAAAAATTATACGAAACTAGATAAAGCGAATCCACACCCTCTTTTTTTTTTTTCTATTCCTTAATAGAATTTCGTTTGATTAAGACTAAGTTATGTAAAAACCCCCGCTTTCTGTGAAATATCATGAACGATTCTGTAGGTTGAGCGCCCTTGGCAAGAAAATATAGAATAGTAGGAACATTTAAATGGGTTTGATTATTTATCGGATCATAAAAACCCACTTTTCGAAGATCTCTTCCTTTTCTTCGGGATTGACCATTAATTGCAACGATTCGATAAACGGCTCATGGTAAATATTAATTTTTTTAATATCTAAAACAAAACCAATTCAAATTCTTTGGCACTGAAGTGCGATGGAATAAGCAATATTTATCAAGAACAGTTTTTTTTTTGGGGGCTAAATGAAACAAATATGTGTGCTCAATAAATATTTTGAAATTGCATGAAAAAATAATTTCAAAACTTCAAGTACTATTTGGTTGTAAGCTGACAGTTAAAGGTTGTTAGAGAGGGAGGAAAAAGAGTTGCGGGATAATGTGGAGGAGCAGAAATTTAAACCGACGGGAAATCGGACGGCCAAGGTTGATTCAATCATCATCATCTTTTTTTTTTTATTTTATCATTTTATTACTTTTAGGGAAATTATTCACCGACTAGTTTTTTTTTTAACTTTTTCAAAAATACACATTTTTTTTTTTATCTGAGTTCAACCTGAACTTACATTTTCTTGCACCCATCCACTTCTGTTTGCATGCCGTTAAGAGAACTAACGGAAAATTATTCAAATGACTTTTTTACCCCCTAAATGTGAAATTACAATTTTGCCCTAAATAAATGAAAAAAAAATAGAAGTCACGGCTTGCCCAAACTTAATCCCAAACTCAATTCAATAATTGAAGAAGTCGCAGCTGGCCGGCTGCGACTCAGTGGTGGACGGTCGATCTTCAAGGCCTGGGCTGCTAGTGGCGCGGTTGTCGATTGATATCGAACTGCTGGAGGCGGAGAAAGTGAAGGAGATTGGTGAGAGGTTGGAGTACATAGTGGAGAAAGGAAAGGGAGATGTTGTGAGATTGGGGAAGTTGGGAAAATGGTGTTGCTTGTTGAAGTTTTAATTGAGATTGCTCATGAAATGTTTGTGGTGGAAGTGAAAGTGGTGGATAATAGTAGCTGCAGTAGCATGCTGTCGGAGCTTGAGGAGGGTGATTTGGAGGAGTTTCAAATGGGACTTGGGGATAATGGTCTTTCTTGGCATAATAGTGATGCGATGTATTGTGAAGAAAATGATAAATTAGATTTTGATTCAATGAAGGGTTGGAAACTCAACTCCCGTCACTATTTAGCGAAATGAAGAAAGGACTGCACCTCAGATACAATGGATTTCCTATATTGTTGGATTTTTTTTTTTTAAGAAGTGTTGGATTTTACTGCAAGATAGTTTGACTGCAAAAAAGAAAAAAAAAATGCATTTCCTGAGGTAGAAAAAGCTTTATACAACGTCGTTTTTGTTGCTAGGGTTAAATGACAATTTTATCCCTATGACATCAGCAACGTCTTAACAGCATGCAGACGGAAGTGGATGTGTGCAAGAAAATGTAAGTTTAGGTTCCCTTATTTTTATTCTGTTGTCTGATCTTGTGATGCACAGGCTTTCTCTTACTCCCGACGAGCGTGAAGATGAGGTCCTAAGTTTAGGTTCCGAGCAACCATGACCATCGGCATTCACTAGATTGGATTCGAGAGAGAGAGAGTGTGTGTGATAAAGATGATTCTTTCTTAAAAGTCTTTCATGCTGCTCTGCGGAAACTTTAATCTTTGTTTTTTTTAAACTTGATTAAGTGATTAGGTTATTTGTCAAGAACAATTTACTGAATCTATTAAAATGAGACTGAATTTAATGAGATAAAAGAAAAAAAATGTATTTGATCGTACCTCTATTTTTTTTTTATTTTTTTTTAAATTTGAAATGACTTGTTTAATCGGTTTGTTTGTTAACCGATTATAATATTTATCAAATAATTAGAAAATTTTATTTATAAAAATAATATATACAATTAATTAGATCTAATAGTATATATTTATTACATTATTGATGCCATAAACCAAACAAAAACTAGAAATGGAGGAGGCCGCACCCGCACGTTGTGGCATGTGTTGAGGTGAAAGAAGGGTGGTTATGGGATTGCACGAAAATCTAGGGCAAAAGGACGGATCATAGGATGCCGTTGGATGTCCGTACGGACACACGAGATCTAATTTACCGTAGTTCATGTTAAAATTAAAAAAAAAAAAGAAGAAGTTAAATTAAAAATAATTTTATGTATGAATGAACATTTAAGCAAACAAACTTGAATTCTGAAATACTCTTAAGTCTTAACATACATAATATTGTTTTGGTTCTAAAATCACTATCAAGAGCAATCACAAGCAGATTGAAAGTTTGGCATAATGTCACGTCTCATTTAGTTGGCCAGATTGGATTTGATTAGAGAGGTAGTACATGATTAATTTAATTTAATACCTACTACTATATTTGGTGGGCAAAGTGGCTGTATGTACATAGCCACTTTAACTGCCGATTACTTTGATAGAAATGAATAAAAAAATTTATTTTGCAGTAATATAGAAGCTAAAACTCTTATAAACTGAAAGCAAAATTAAAAAAGAACAAAAAAAAGTCTTGCAAAATTCGTTAGGCATAAAGTTGTACAATAATGTTATATATCTTAAATTTTTTATCCCAAATGATTTAGTATTCATTAATTGATTGATAATTTTTTACAAAATCTAAATGAATCAACTATAACCAATTAATGAATGTCAAATTATTTAAAATAGTTATTTAAGAAAAAAAATTTAGAACGTGTAGTATTACTCAAAATTATATTGCCTTAATATATATATATGTATGTTTGTATGAACATTGCGTGATTTTATTTGATAAGTATGAAGATATGTGTTGCATAAGCCGCGCCTAAAAGATTATCTGCTTCAATCGAGACATTGCGTGTATACAAAGCAAGCAAATAAATGAACAATGAAGCATGATGGGCCAGGGGCCGGGAAAGAATTCAATCCCACCTTTAAATTTGACGTTATAATGAAAGCAAATTTAAGGCAAGAGGGAACAAACAACAAAGTTTTGCCGTAGCATGGGAAAAGCCCAATTATAAGTTGTGTTTGTGGCATCAAATTTTGCCTATTATTATAAACTACCAAATTTTAAAATTGTATCTGCAAACCACATATTTTTCAAAGAAATATCCCCCAACCACTTTTCCGTTAAAAAAGTTAACTGCCGTTAATAGTTTTATACGTAAAGACTATTTTACCCTTGTAATACCATAATTACTATTTTTTTTATTGTTTGATTTTTGTATTGTTTGATTTTTTTATTTATAAACAAAAACAATGTTGTTTATATAATTAAATATTTATTTATTTTAAATAGAATATAATTAATTAAATATTTATTTTTTATCTAAATGACAATTTTATCCTTATGATGGCATGCTGAAGTCATGTTTCTGTTAATGGAGTTAACGGAAAGGTGGGTGGGAGATATTTCTTTGAAAAGTAGGTAGTTTACAATACAATCTTAAAATTTGGTGATTTACAAAAATTTCACTTAATAAATAGTGGCCACCAGATAATTTTCCTAATAATTAATAAAGCGCAGGTTCTCTTTGGTTTGGTACGTATTTAATATAATATGGACTTTGATTGCAGCAATTCATGTTATAATATATATTTATACACACATACACATGACACATATGGTCCCCATTTCTTTTTGGAATGTATATATGTATATATATAATGTTTGTGATCTTTAGCCTCCAGAAAGCAGCTTTAATGAGGAAACTGAGAGTGTCAATTAAATCAATGCATTGATTTTATTGAAAAGTTGATTAATCTGAAATAGACAATGTTCCACTCACTTTGTATAAATTTCTTTGCGCATGATAAGATTATTAGGTGGTTGATGTAACGTTATACAGATGCGTGTTGGTGGGTCATAATTTGGCAACTATGAACATTGTACATTTATTTTGAATGAGCGAACCCAATAACAAGAATGATTGTGAAATAAAATTAAGAGACTTAACCCCTTTTTTTTTTTTCATTTTTTTATGATCTCATAATAATTCATCATATTTTTTCATTATTTTTCGTTTTTGAATAAAAAAGGATTCGTGTTTTCTAACAGACAAATTAAAACCAGAGACAGATGGTCCTCTAATCTCTCGCTGGCATTTGATGTTGATGTAACACTGCATGGTATTTCTATTTCATCAACTTAACAAGGGCCCATTCCATTGTTTGTTCCAAATCCCATCTCATTATTAATCTGATTACCATCAAATTATTATGATTAAACTGTTAGAGATTTACGTGGTATTTTAAAATACCCACATCCCACATTACTTAGACAAGAAAGAACAAATTAGTTTATTTATAAAAATTAAATGTGGTGTGGTAACAAAACAATTAAGAGGAGACTCATGTGGACAAAACCAAGCTCCAAGAGAAGAGTCCGTTCCAGAATCTATTAATTTGCGCACCTATATTTAGTGAAAAATTTTATCCAGTGATTCTATTATACATAAACTTTGTGAAGCTTGTCACAAAGTTATTTTTATTTTTTAAAATTTTGACAAAGTTGGGTTGGGGTGGATTATTTATTTATTTATTATTGCCCTTCTAGTATTGTGTTCAGAATCCACTAAATTATTCTTTAAATCACGATAGGAACAAAGGATGTCTTTTCAACTCGTATGATAAATGACTTTGAACCAACAAGCGCGTGTATCAGTTGATTTCGGACTGTTATAACTTAACCAAAATTTTCTGTTCGAGGCTTGAAAATACAGCTGCATTAAATACTTATTGGGAGAGCTTTGCCGTTTTAATGGTCCTACCCGACTAGAATCTGAATTAATCGAGGCGCAATGTAATTATCAGATATCAGATGGTTTAATACACCAAAAATAGTTATGACTAAATACAATCAGAAAACTCAATTTGTTATTTTTCATATAAATACCTTTAAAACATCAAGGAGAGGGCTGAAAAATATAGATAATTCATAGTATATGGGAAGAAACTCCGTCGCGACAGTTCAACGACCATATAAGTTAAACTTATTAATAATATTTATGACTTACCTGAGCGACGCCCTTTTAGATAAATATTTTTCGGCAGCCGCAAATTCTGAAACTAAAGCATTGTAAACTTTGATACATTTATTTTATTACTAAAATTTGAAGCAATGCAAAGACCTACTGCAAATAGAAATCATAATCACATATCCATTCCTGGAGTGCCAAGTGCTCTGCAGATGTGCACTTTTATTAAATTTCATTGAAAATTGGCATGTATGTGCATGCACACCTTTATTTTTATTTTAATGCTACTAAAGGGAAATCTGCCCTTGTTGCCTTCTCACACTCACTTGTGCTTCTGATAAAAAAAAAAGTCACTGTAAGAAGATTGATACTTACTGGTAGACGATAACATATTCCATTTTTTACAATATATATATATTTTTTTTCATTTATTTACCATTCAATTGATCGTAAATAATGTTGCATCACTGCTATTAACCATTACACTTGCTCTATAATTAGTGAGAGTCCAATTTTTCCAATTAAAATATGAGCCATCAAAATTTGACATGTACAGCACATCGGGATTCTCCATCTCTTGTTGTTATAAAAATATAATAATCTTCAAAGAGACTTGACTTCCATTTCACGTAACAATGACCCATTCCTTGTCTGCCTTATTTAATTAAATATTTTAATACTATAGATACTATAAGGACAATTCTGATGATTAATTAGAAATAGCTGAAGTAGTACACTCAGAGTCAGCATGCAATAATGTAATTCCAGCTAAGATGCCTAAGATTTAAATGATGCCCCTGCACCATATCCTAATAAAAAAATGTGTCTCTCTATCATGGATTAACATGATAGGACCCATCAATATTGAGTAACCCAAATCACAATATTTTATCTACATACAATAGAACAATAATTTGGGCAAGGGGGTGGGGGGGTTAAAAAAATTGCTGTCTCTTGCTATTTATTTACTTTTATTAGCCAAACTTTTTGCATCGATTTGTCTCCACCATGTCTCTCCTTTTGAATAAATAAGACAAAGTCATTATCAATAATATTGAATTGGAAAAGTTTACTCACCATCTGCATATTTTAAGGGATTTGCTAAGTGTACAACCATGGTATCGTTGTAGGAAATTCAATATCTAAGTTGGAATATAATATTTGTAATGCTAAAGTCTAAACTAGATAGCTCATGCATGCCACTTTTAGCTCTTTGGAATTTGCAGATGCGAAAAAACAAAAGAACAAACTCTTGATATCTCAATTATATTTGCTTAATTCAATAATAAGCTTGTTGAAGAAGAGATTCAATTTCTGAGAACTCATTCACAAGAATATTCTTAACAGAGAGCATGACGTAAAATTGACTTGCCAAAGAGACCAAAAAGCGCTCTGTAATTCATAAATTTCTGCCACAACGGTGACATGTTGTAGAAGCAGGGGCATCTGCTGGCTTGGGCTTCTGCATCTTTGGCAGATCAAGTTCCAAAACGGCGTGCAGCGCCTTTGAGCCTTCTTGGAGCTCATTCGAACTGAAAGCACCATGGTAAGGTAATATGAGTGCAGTGTAAACTAAAAAAACCACATGATGCATATCAGTTTTCGAAATTTTAATGACATGAAACTGCTGAATGTCCATCAAGCTGTTTTGTTACCTTATGGAGAGTGGGGGAGTTAACCGGACTATAGTATCATGAGTGGGTTTAGCAAGGATGCCCCTCTCCTTCATCTTTAGACAGATGTCATATGCAGAAACAGGCAATGCCTTCTTGTCAAACTCCACGGCATTGAACAAACCTCTTCCTCGAACCTCCTTAATGTAGTTTGGAAATTGCTGCTGAATTTTAAAAAGATGCTGCCTAAGCTCCTCTCCCAAATGCGCTGATCTGTCAAATAGCATGTAATCAAGTAACGAACATTTTGTATTGGAACATTCCAGTGGGAAACAAAATAAAGAACAACGAAAATAGATGAATAGAAGTCGAAGATTTATAATATGCAGAAGATAAGCTCTGGTACATAAAAGCCTTAATCTAAAGTCAAATTCAGTTTCAAGGAGCCATATGTCAACCTAGTGAAATACCCATGTTAGAAACTACTTTCTGATATTAACTTTAGGGGAAAAAGAAAAAAGGTTAAAAGGCTATTACACACACTAGGACAAGCATTATTTCCCAAACTTCAAATGTGACTGATGAGATGAACTCAGTCAATAACCTGATGTTGATGATCAAAATTACTAGGGATGTGCTCTTAATGCCAGGTTTGTCAGATACTTTAAAATTCAAGTGGCAGAATGTGGAAATTAGCACAAGTGAAGTCAAAGTTTTGTCATACTTCATAATAGTACCTTTTTTTTTTAAAGGATTAATACTATCTAAATAGTCTAAAATTTAAAAATAACTGAAACAATTCTCAACTAGTCATTTATATAATCTAGCCAATATGTGATGTTAGGCATGAATTTGATACCTCTCTGCAAGTTTCTCATCTCTGATCACATCTAGCGAGGCAATAGCCACTGCACTGGCCAAAGGATTTCCGCCGAAGGTGCTGACAATAAACACAAATAAGAGCATGGTGAGCTCTTGTAAAATAAGTCTGAACAACAACTAAGCAAAGGTGGCAGACAGATCAGTAAATAAATCATATGTGATGGAAGAGGAAAAATAGATAGCCATCAAAAGTCAAGAACAACTATGATAGTTACCACTCTATGGTCATTTATGAATCAGGAAAAGACAGTAAACTCAAAAGAAACTCTATATAGTATGCAGACTGAGAACAACATAATGAACTGTAGATGTTTCACAAATATCAAAGCAAGAATCACAGCTTCTCTAACAGAAGATTGCAAAAGATAGTATTAAGACAGAGGCCTAGAGTCCACAACTCATCACGTAATAGAAGAAATTCCAGATCTCTTAGCTGACCAAGGACTTCCCCAAACATAAATTAGAAGAAATTATAGATCTATTAGTGAACTAAGGATGCCTACAATTTTTGACCCTTTTAGGTTGAGTATTTGCTTTTAACAATAATCCAGTAAAGCTCCAAATTGAGTGCTTTTCTCCACCTACCTGCTTGAACTTCTACTCCAAGCTATAATATTGGCAATCTAACTTCCCACGTCTCAGGAAAAATTTCCAATTCAAGATATAGGTTTTAATAAATAGTTTTTTATGCTTGAAAGTGATAAACGTGTTCTTGTGAAACATCAGGTCCAAGAAGAAAGGTGAAAACAAACATTTAAAAGCAACAGTATAAATGCAAACCTTCCGTGCTCTCCAGGTTGAATGCAAAGCATGACTTCTTTGTCTGCAAGCACTGCACTGACAGGTATGACTCCACCACCCAATGCCTTTCCTAGTATCTGGAAAAGCAGTGCAAAAGAAATTATAAGATGACTAAGAGCATGGTTTAAGAAGCCAATCAAACGGTTGGATTATCCATGTAGAATAGGTCTCAATTTAACTTGAAAATCACAAGTGAAGACTATACAAGCTTGTAGATCAACTGTCCTGAACTAGTTTCTTGGCAACCATGAAATGATATGGAGGCTTTATGCTCATGTGTAACACTGGGGAAACTCATCAAAAGCAAGAACAGAAGACAGGATCTTACCACCATATCAGGTCGAACTTCTTCCCAATCAGAGGCCAACATTCTTCCTGACCGTGCTAAACCACTTTGTATCTCATCAGCAATCATTAAGATGTTATACTTTGTGCAAAGATCTCTAACAGCTTTCAAATAACCATCTGGAGGAATTATAACCTAGCCAAAAAGAAAAAAAGTTGTCTATCAATCTAAATAATTACAAGAAAATGCTTGATCTTTGACAGTAAAGAAACTAAATAAAAGAGGAGAAAATTTGAAAAAAGATTTTTTTTTTTGGGAAAATGATGATATTGCTAACTATTGAAAATATGTGTAAGACAATCGGTTAAAATTTTAGGCCCTATGTTCAGAATACATTCAAGATCTTTGCTCAACACATTTTTTTATAAAGCTCATTTAAATTGGGTAAAGCAATTGTATGGGACACAACTTATACCATTAGGGCATGAGTGATACACTTTGGATATGTTTTTTTATCAATTGCGTTCATCAGACTTACGGATGTCCAATGAAGTAAGAATTGATAGACTGGATCGTTTCATAAAAATTTCTCTTGTGCTTTCTGTTGAACATACTGCTCAGTAAGATAAATTAAAAAACAAAAGAACTATTTGCTCATGACTAACTGGATGTAGTACTACTATCAACACTAAATGTTCTTCTAGCACCAATAGCATATTACATAATCACGGTGAAAAATTGATTGCATACCCCGGCCTCTCCTTGAATTGGTTCAAAAAGAAATCCAGCTATTTGATCTCCACTTTCTGCACACCATAACAGAGAAAGTAATAAGTTCCAATGCAAAAGTAATGGGATAAATTAATTGTTCATACTGATTAGGCCTCTCAAACCAAGAACAACAAACAAATGAGCAGCTCCCCCCAACCAAAAAAGGTAAAAAAAAAAAATGAAGGAGATAGAGAGAAAAGGAAGGATCTGGCATTTACACACCTCTAAAGATTTTCTCTAGAGCAATTTCATCACCAAAATCAACCTTAAGATGGCCAGGTAACAATGGTCCAAAACCACGAATGGCCTCATTGTCACAGCTCATAGAAATGGCAGCCAATGTACGACCATGGAAACAGCCACAACAAGAAACAATGATAGCCTGCATATGGTTCAGTCTTAGTAAAGGACTGACACAATACGCTAAACTGGCTACATAACATGACAGGTATCAGAGCAGAGAGGTCTAGTTTAAAGACTTACCAGAACAGAGAAGTACAGTTGGAAGACTAATATTTAAATAGCCAGCGGAGTTCTATATCAAGTCTATACAGGTAAAGAAAGAAAAGTTGTGCTATAATCGTATGCCCTGATATCAAATAGTAAAGGTCAACGACTAAAAGGTGAAAATTTACACTAAAAATAAATAAAATGGATACTCATAAAAAAAAAAAAAAAAGCATACAACTACACAAACACAATTGACAGGAAGTACAATGGACAAGACAAACAACTATGCCAACTGCCAACAGTCAAGCAAATGGGATTCAATATGACCATTAAGAAAGAATTAAAAAAACAAGCTAAAATTATAACTTCTCACAACAAGCACAATTATGGAAGGATTGTACCTCATCTTTGGGAATTTTTTTCTTCACGTAACCCCATTTCCTAGCCAACTTCAGAGCTGTCTCCACACCTTCGGCACCGGTGTTCATAGGTAGTACCATATCATACCCAAACATGCTTGTTAGACGCTCTGCAAATACTGGAAATTTGTCATTATAGAAGGCTCTAGAGCTAAGAGTAAGCTTTTCTGCCTGCTCTTGTAATGCTTTCATGATTTTTGGATGACAATGTCCCTACAGTAAGAAGTTATAAAGATGGATAATAAGGTCCATTTCAGATTCATTACCGAAAAAGAGTATAAAACAGGCAGCTGCCGGGTTTTTGGAACAATAAGTGTAACAGAGAAACAAAAGAAGGGGAAGAAATTTGTCTGCATTTTGTTCTGGTAGAGGCCAGAAATCTGCTACCACTGATTAAAAAAAGAAAGTGGCAGAAACTGCAAGTTATGGGCTTTTTATTTTATTTTATTTTATTTTATTTTATTGGTGTTTTCTTCCTTAAAAAATATCAAATCTGGCTAGTCTTTCGGCAAGAAAATTCAAAATATCTGAACAAAATTTGGAAGACACTGTTGATTCATGGAAAAGTATGGAGTTCTAGCATAATTAACCCAATATTATTACCTGATTAACTGCAGAGTAAGCTGAGAGAAAATCCAGATATTTATTGCCCTCTGGATCCCATATGGATGACCCTTTTGCTTGAGAGAATACAATGGGAACTGGGTGGTAACTGCATTTGAAACACAAGTGACTTTTAGTTAAGATGCAGACAAAATATAGATCAACAAAATACAGAATTGCAAGCTTTGGCAACAAATGAGAAAAAAAAGACCATTGCTCAATGCAGCAAACGAGGGGAAAAGATGACCCATCATTTCTGCAACAATCTTGGATATACAACATCAACTTGGACTAAGTTATTTCAACTGATAAATGAACTTGTCAGAGGAATTGGCCTCTTAGTCACCATCAGATTCAGAGCCAACCAAAATGCAATTTCAGAAGAAGCTAAATAACTCAAAATACACCAAGTTACCGCACCTGGCACATTCCCAGACTATGTGTAGAATGGAGGTGTCTAGCAAGGCATATTCATAGTGTGTCTGTACAGCATAAGTTAAAAGTGAGCTGATTTTTATTTGGAAGAGGGTTGAGATTGAGGTTCCAGACGCAGTAATGAATATTTGAGAATTGACATGTTATGTCTTAAGCTGTACGTGCTACAGTTGTCCAATGATCGGTTGCTAAACGCCTATTTTCCCGCAGAATTAGAGTATTTAGACAAAAGGAACGCTATTACAAAATCTGGTGAGGGAGGGAAGCAAACCCCAGAAGCTAGCTCAAACATCTGTAGGACTAAAATTGTCAAATTTTTTTTTCCTTGAATCATGAATATTCAGATTAAAATACCTGAACAAGTAAGTGTAACTAACATAAATGATTGAAACTAAGAAAACCCAGAAACGAAAGAAATGAGGAAATAAGGAATAATAATAATAATACAGAGAGAAAGAAGGGAAGGAAAGGAACTGACTTGTGGGCACTGTAATCATACTCCAAATTGATGAGTTGTTGAGAAGAAGAAGAAGAAGGACAAGTGCCTCCTTGAGGTTGAGCACCATAACTCCTCCTCCTGCAGACTCTGCTCAATAAGCACTGCAAATTTCTTCTTGTTGCGCCCATTGAATTCATAATAACAACAATAATATCAGTATAATTTTTGATAATCTAATCTAACTACCTTCAGTTGGATCCTACGATAACCGAACGTTAAAGTGTGTTAATGATAGATAGATAGATAAGAACAAGAGCAGAATGTCAAACGTCCATTCTTCTTTGTTGTTGTTGTGTTCCGTTTAGTTTACGACTTTTACGTCATGGTTACGGTAAAAGGTACACGTCCCAAAGCCAAATCCATGTCATTCATTCGATGCACTGCAGTGATCCAATCCCGACAAAGACTAGACCACCCCCCATCCTATTCATTTTTGGCCCAATAAGTAATTTGCTTCTTCTGCCCTTCTCTCTCTCTTTTCCCTTTAAAATTTTGACAATTAATTAAAATCCTTTGGCATACAGAAAAAATGATCGTTATTATTATTTTAATTTACTACACTCTACATAATGTCACAATCTTAAAAAGTTTTTAACTTCGGTCTACCCAGCATACCTTTCAGTTTTGTCTTAATAATACTTGCAACTTTAATTTAGCGCTTGTGCTCGTGTTACAGGACAAATAATATCTTCCTGTGAATTTGGAAAATCAATTTAATACTTATTGTATATTGGCGCTTGCAAAAATAGTAACAGATTATTATTGAGTGAAGATTGAAGGGATGAAAGTTGAGGACACTTGAGAGTCCATCAAATAAATAGATAAAGATGACGAGTTAGCCGAGTAATTGGATATCATCAATCAATCCACAATCATTAAACAATAATAATAATAAATTAAATTAAATTAAATTAAATTAGATAAAGACGGTCACTGAATCACGTGAATCAAAGAATTAAGGCATCAGTAAAAAAAAAAAAAAATTGCTGCAAAGACTAAAGAGAATCAACATTACGCAGCCTTCAAGTCTACATAAGACTATAAGAGCTTCATCCTCACAATAATCCAACTACTCAAGGGTTAATTAAAGCATGAATTTTCATGTGAAAGATTTCACGGCCTAAACCCAATGCCAACAAAATCAAATAACTATTCTTGTTACAACAACACATGATATGATCCAAATAAACATTGCAAAAAAGCTCTCCTTTGAAACCACTAATCGAATAAGGCAAATGCATACCGCCTATTCCTAAACTCTCCCTTGAACCCACTTCAACTATTAAAATATTCCTGTATTTACAAAACAATTGACGTAATATTTCATGAATACAAACTCAAGTTTGATATGTTGGCATCATTTGAAAATCTATGGACAAAGAGGAAACAGTACCAAAAGCTATATACATTGACAATGCTAATCACAAATTAAGCAAGAAGACTTATTAGCTAGGCTAAATCCTGGATTTCACTATTGAACACAGAGAAATCACGTTCAGCAAAATAGCTCTTCAAAGGCATAACGAGCTTATCTCACTAGGTGATGTATATACTCCCTAATTCTAAATATTGATGGCCAAAACTACACAGCATATACCCTACCTCAAAAAACATTGGAAGGGAGATCAGCTAATCTTGAAGCAGTTTTATCAGCAGTGGACCAACCAAAGGGAAACAACCACTAGGAATCCCCAAAAAAAAAGAACAATTGGAGATGTGGGACACATCATAACGGCAACAGGAGTCAAGACATGGAACAAACACTAAGTAGATGCCATTGCTTAATATTGTAAGTGCTGCTGGATAACACTTCAAAGGAAAATTCAAAGTGGTTGCTACATAAGAAAGCAACACCTCTGAAGGCTGGTAGCAGAAGGATGAAACGAGAGAACCAACTATGTTCGGTAGACTACCAAGCTTATGAGTTGGCCAAACATCATTGTGAAAAACAATATTAAGTATGATCGCAGACAAATCACTGATTGTCAGATATGAGACTCGGAGACAAACATTACATGAAGATGGGAGAGATCATGATTCAATGAAGCAGCATTACAATACTTCACTGATGCTTCTGTTGTCTGCAATATTAACCAGGTGTATATTTGTCAGTTATGATCAAAATGATCATGGCCAACCTGACAACATCAGAATAAGAAAAAATCTCACTAGAGAGGAGAGCATAGAAGATATTAAAACTAATCACGGGAAAAATACCTATGCTTGTGGGCATGTTTCCCCCCTAGTGTGAAGTTAAAAAATTACTTATGCTGTAAATTCTAAATAGCAGAGCAGTTAAAAAATTTTAAAGCCAAATTATACTTAACTGAATTCTGATTCCAAAAACTGAGCTGTAAGAAATAAAAAGGCATTAGCCAGTAAAGCATGGACCAGATATAGGTCACAATTGGTGCATTCAAACTCCTAACTCTGAGTGCAGACACAATGCCTAAGCAAGGAAAAGCTCCACTCAGGTTATCTTCAATAAAGAAAAAATGGTAAGGAGAACTTTTCAACCAGAAACAAAAACAAAAATTTACTTGCTTTTGTTTCCAAATGTAAAACAAGTGGCAACAAATCAACTAAGAGTTTCTAGGGACAAGATTTGTTAGGTCAATCCAAAAATGTAATGTCATTAGGTTTCGGTAACCATGAGCTGAATTTTACATGATACTTGCAAGATTGACCGCAATAAAAGCTAAAAATTGCATTAGCTGCAATGGAAAAACTGAAATGGGTCGGTGTTTTGTGACAGAATATTGCATGTTCGTGGCTAATTGCAGCATCAATCTACTTGTAAACCAGGAACGAGAAATGAGATCAAGAAATATGAGAACAGGAGGGGAAAACTCAATTTGCCATAGAGTTGGTAGTATACTAGTTTATTTAATTCCAGGGGTCATTTCCCTCGACTTTAATGCCGTACAAGCGAGCAAGGAGATTCATTGAGCAAAAGGAATATTACCAGCAGCATCACAGCATGCATAGTTGATGGAAAAATCCTTTGGGCAAGAAGCTAGGGGCAAGAGATTGAATGGGCAGAAATGTAGCACATAAATATTGTGATTTTGACATTAATGGCACTGAAAAATTTCCCTGTGCACACATCAAATTTATAGAGTATAATAATATTGGAAATGCGACGGATTCCCAACTAACCAATGATATGACCTAATAAACAATTCGTGGGGAAAGAAAGATCCTAAAATGTTCTAGGATACTAAAGATGAAGAATAGACTAAGCAACAAAGAAGGAACCCTAACTCTCATAATGGTAAATCAGCAGCAGATCTTCCAGCATGATCTTGATAGGTATGGAAGGAACAAAAAAAGCCTGTTGAAGTAGCCTAGAATATTCAGTCCTCCCAGAATCAAGCCTAACAGAACTATGGAGAGGAGAGATTTTTTGACGGAGAAAATCCCAAGATTCTAACCATTCACCTTCTACTATCACGGGGTTTCCTCACTACTCATGTGGCCATTATAAATGCCTGAATCAAATTCTCGGCTGCACGCTTCTGCTCAGGTGTACCAGATATTAGAGCAACCCGATCACCTCGAGAAGATTTGGAATCAGACATTTCTATCATTGCTCCGGAAATCTGAAAAATAAGACACGCATGATAAAGCCATTACTCCACAAGGTAATGATCAATGTTCCTTGAAAACTAATAGGAACGGGTTAATCAATTGGCCGTTCTTACTGTTGATGAGATTAGAACAAATCAAAACAGAGACAACATATATGGTTCACATACATGCACACTGTAAATGTTATCTCTGTTTTGATTAATTTGTCACTTGGCTCAAAATTTGGCTTCCTCTAAAATCTCAATAAAAGCAAAGCTGCATTATTCATTTTGATAGGGAGGGAGAGATAAGTATAAACCTTCCGAATGTTGGCTAAGTTTGCCCCGGCTTTGCCTATCACTTTACCAACTGCATTAGCAGGGACCAATACCTCTAGTGTCAAGGGAGGAGGCAACCTGGATAAAGACATAAAATCAAAAAGCAGATCTTGATGGCAAGTGTACAAACCAGAGAAAATATACTAACCCTCCATAAAGCTTGGATGAATAGGAGGACATGGATCCATAGGGGCTGTCACCCATCTATCAAACAGAATCAAAACAAAATGAATGCTAACAGAGAAAAGGAAGGGGGGGGGGGGGGGAGGGGTTGGAGAACTATCAAGTAATACAAATGGACAAAAATTTCGAAGAACTTAAAATTGTTGAAAAAGTAAAGAAAGAAGAGAGAGAGAGAATCATCATGATGATAAAAATCATATTCCAAGCTGACATACCGATAAAGATCCATATCCGTAGAGGCTGCTCGAGGAAAGCATGCCAAAGCCACTTCCAGAATCAGCCCTATGATCATATCCCAATGGACCAACTGGGGGAACAGACGACAAGAGGGGTGGCATTGAAATACCAGTGCCACCTGAGTATACAGGATCAGCACCTACAAGAGGTTTACGGGAACCGTCCCTATCTTTCAAGGCATCATCACGGAGTCTCAAAATAATCTGTACAAGTGCATCTCTCACACTACCAACTTCTCCAACCACCTAAATCCAGATAATGAGTCAACCCCAATGCTGTTGCAGCAATAAAAAGTAAAGGAATAATACAGAATTTCAAAGTTAGAAAATTTAAAAATTAAAAATAAAACAGACCTCTACAAGCTCATCATTGACATCAGCACATTTAGGCTTATCCCCTTTAGATATACGGACATCAGCTTTGGTCCTTTTCCGAATTTCATTTATAATTGAACCACTCTTTCCAATAATACAGCCAATAACTTTGGAAGAAACAAGGAATCGAATAGTAACTGTATCATCATCTTCATCATTTATCTTAGCTTGCAGCAAGAGGACAGCTTCAACCCCCATGGATTTTATATCATCGGGTGACTGCAAGGTAGTAGACATTTCAAATGATCTTCACATGTTATTAAAATTATACCATGCACATTATAGGGGGAAAATGACAGCAAAATACTTAATCTACTGATAATTAATAGCGAATAAAATAAATGCTAAACATTTGGACACGATGTTAAAGTGTTTTCACACCACTTCCATTAACCCGATGGTGATTACTGGAGGAGGCTCGGCTTGGATCTTAGGTTCATATATAAAGACAGAAGAAAATGTTGAAACATTTAGATGCGAACACAGATAGGAGTAATTCATTTTAAGCAATGTGTTTCAGATCAAAACAATGTTTTCACAAACAGAAAAGGCCCAATGTAACATCATGCATAGTTGTGATAAAATATTTCCCCACTAAGGAGCATAAGTCCACAACAGAATTAGAGGTAGAACTGGTTAATCTTCTGTTCCACCTACTTTGAATACTAGACCAAAAGATTTGAAACAAATTAGAAAAGGGATAAAAGCAGACACCCGTACCTCAGTTGCCGTGACAGTTATGATACATTCATCGCGATTGTCCTTAGTATCATCAACATCTATTTGAGCCCCACTAGCCTGCCTTATACTTTTAATGGTACCCCCTCCCTTTCCAATGACACGGCCAATCTTGTTAAATGGGCACAAGACTCTTATGACTAACTCCTCAGATTGCGAGGCACCAACGAGACCAGAAACTAAGGAAAGGCCAGTTGAATATACCGGCCATGTATTCCCTGTATCAGCATAACCCTGAAGTTCAGGTACATGTGCAGCACCTAAGATAGAAGAAACGGATCTAGAAGGAAGGATGGGATCTGAATTTGGATACAATCCACCAGGTGGATAAATGGGGACATCGGACGGGATAATAATGCTTGGCGGAGCTTCTGGTACAGTTGTCTCAAGAGGAATGTCTTCTCTAGGAGAGAACTTGTACATGATTGCAGAGATAGCAAATAATGCTTTCTTCACTGCTTCGGATTCACCGCTTATCTGTTCATACGGAAATACAAAATTAAAAACCACTAAACGACAACCTAGAAAGATGACGGTATCTCAAATTCCTATGGAAAAACACCACAGAGGACGAAAATATAGATACGTCTGTTTAATTTAATGCAACTTCAGGTAAATATTGACAAATGCTTTCACAAAAATGACAAATCCAACCACAATAAATGTCTATTAATTAACTCTTTTATTAAAAAGTGCTTAGCTGTAAACCACAGTTTAAGAGCTAACGATCTTCTTACTAACCAGAACAAAGTTGTCGAACTCCATCGCACATGAATGAGTTGGCTCAGTGGCATCCTTGGGGGTAACCTTAATACTTGTCCTGGTCTTGCTTCTCAGTCTCTTTATAGTTGCCCCAGCCTTACCTATGATATTTGCAGATTGGCTAGAAGGAACAAGTATTTGACATTCCTCCTTTTCTTTCCGCTTCTTATCATTATCTGTGGCATTAGCCACTGCATTAGCAATTGCACCATGAACTTTGAGAAGAGCATCCTGGGCAGCGCACAGAGGCTCTTTATCATTGAACTCGTCATCAACCTCAACATCTTCCTTATCCTTCACATAGGAGTAAATTGTTATAACCCTGTCCTTCGCACCAGGAAACGGGTCAACCACCTTGACTCTCGCCCTGGTCTCTTGCCTTATTGAATTTATAACTTTCCCGCTTTTACCAATAACACTTCCGATAACTCCATCGGGGCAAAGTATTCTATAAATAACTGACTCATCATTACCCTTTTCATCTTTCTCATTTATCCGTCTCTTCTGATTCTTGCCATCCCTATCATTATCTCTCAGGGAACGAGACCGCTTACCACTCTCACCCATTTTCATTGAACACAAATCACACCTCCTGAAAGCACAAAAAAAGGTCATTATGCAAGAAATACATGGAAAAATATTGAATTATATACTTTTCATTACAGGTAACTAATTGAAAAGAATCAACGGAGCCCTAAGACTGAAAGTTTATAGGATGCCTCTTACATGCAAAAAATAAAAAATAAAATTCCCAAACACCAGCAAGCAAACAGTAGAAATGAAAACCTATCACACTATTAGAACTATTATTTTCTTTTGAAATGGATTTTGAAAAATACAACTAGTTGTATGAAACCCAATAATTCCAACACTGATAATTCTATAGAAAAAAAAAACAAATTTTGCATTGAATAATTTGAAGATTCAAGAATTAAGAACATGCAACAACAATACAACTCAAAAGAAAAAAGAAAAAGGAAAAAAGAACAAAAAAGACCTTGCTTGGCAGGGGGAAAAAAAAAATGCAAAACCCGAAAACTAAAGATAAGAATCTGAATGGTACGTACCTGCGAATGGGAAACAAACCCTAGAATAAGCTCCTTCGATGCGGTGTACTAATTTTTGTTTTGGTACTAGGATTTGCTGACTTCACCGCCTGATTTTTCTCCTGGATTCGGCTTATTGAGTTTCGTGACTTCGCCTCCGTGGTTTTTTTTTTAATTTATTTATTTTTCGCTTTACACTTTTGCTCCGAGAAGGATTTTTTCTTTTTTCACTGAATGTAATGGATATGTGTAAATTCTTTATTTTTAAAGTAAAATTAAGCGTCTTAATAGATAATAATTAATATAGGATCCAAATTGGGCTGTAACCAAAAGATTATTTTCCTAATAAAAATCTGAAGTAAAATTTTTATACCTGAACTAATTTTAAAAAAAAAAAAACAATTATTTACATGTAATAACTAAGGTAAACTAAACTACAAGAAGACAAAATTTTTATATTAAAAAAGAGAAAGTGATTTTTTTTAAAATTATAATAAGATGCACATTTTAAACATATGATCAGACAGATTTTTTAATAAGAATTTTTATTTTAATGAAAAAATAATAAGAATTAAGTTAAAAGAAAAGGCAATAAAAATATATTTTAATATAAAATATTTTTCTTATAATATATTAAAATTTACATATTTTTTATTTTACTTGTGGTTACTATATTAAAGGAAAAAAATTTTTATTAAATAATGACTCTATATATATAAATCTAATATAATTCTAGTAAAAAAAGTCCAATATAATTAAAATTCACTTTAAAAGCTTGGCATGGAAAATTCAAGAAAGTATTAAAAAAAATTAAGCATGCTAATAGATGATAATTAATATAGAATCAAATTGAAACCAAAAGATTATTTTCTTGAAAAAATATGGGATATACTAAAAAAACTATATTACTACCATGCCTAATTCTACATTTTGTAAATTAAAAGTAAATTTGTTTTTCTTTTACGGGTACCCTTGACATACCCGAGCCGGAACCCGCAGTCACTGTTGCTAATTTTTAAAATTTTAGAAAATAAAACAATAAACAAACGATGAAAAGTAAACTTATCAAACGGGAGGCTTTACACCATTACATGTACCAAAGCCGCTGTGATCTCTCATTATCGCCGGCTCGCCTCTATCACACCGGCCGACGCTCGCAATTTCCCCCCTTACTTGACGCAGGCTGCAAGCTAGAAGCCGCGCTCGCACGGTCGCCGTAACGGTTTGTTTCTTAATTTCTTCTTATTGAAAAAAAAAAACAGATTTTGTGTTCAATTTTGATAATTATGTTTCTATCAAGCAAAATATAGAGTAAAATTGGGTCTTCTTTTATGTTAATTTAAGATTACTGTTCCATCTTCATTGCATAAGAGATAAAGTGAGTTTACAAGAACAAGTATTTTGTTCTAGTCTGGACCTGTTCTTCACTTTATAATACTGTAACGCTTCAATAGTTTATTTTTGCTTAATTCTTTGCTTGATTATCCCTCTTAATGTGATAAATTTGCATGAGTAGAGGACCTGACAAAGGCGTCGGTTGGATTTAGACAAATGGAAGATGACAACTTAGTAAGAGGCTTCAAAGCTTTGAGCTCAATACCGAATGTGAAGTATTGTCAGTTTGATTAGGATGGCAATAATAGTTGAGACAGGAGAGTTCTCAAACAGTCCTGAACTTGGTAGGGTTGTTTTGCAGTGCCCATATGTTATGGGTGAAAAAAACATGCCTATATGTAGACCTCAATCTGCAGAATTATCTAGATTACATGAATTTAGATCTGCACATTATGTGCCTGACATGGAGCAACCATTTTGCGGGTGTTCTATAATTAATTATGAGAATGCGAGAAGAGAGTTAGGAACAGCAAAGTTATGAGTTGCTGTTTGATGCTAATCCTTTGTTTCAATATCATTCTTTCTGTCAAGGGGTGTTTCCTCTAGCTGAATTCCTAAATTCACCAGGCAGTTGTTCTTACTTGTACTTAGTGAAGCACTCTTGTGGTTTCTGTATTTCTTTTGCTTGATTTTTACACTCAACTGAACCTTTAATACTTTCATTGATGAACCAGTTGGCTCTTAAAATTGGATGGATTAGGGAACTTTTACCCGACTTGTCATCGGTCTATTCTTTTTTTCCCCTTTTTCTTTAGTGTGTCTGTGCCTGAATGATTCCTTCAAACCTACTATATGGTTCCTACGCAGGGTTGGAATTATTTACCTTCATTGAGCACTTGGCACCTTGCATGTCCTTGACCTTGAGCACTCCTTTCTGTGAGTAGGTAATCCTTTTCCCAGAATATTTTTCCTCCCTCTTTCACATGGGGGCTTGACTTATGACAACTATATATTGTCCTCTCATGGTTGCATCTTTCTGTTGTTTCTTTGGATATAGTTCTTGGTGATAAGGGTGCAGTGAGCTCTGTCCATTCTCTTCGAGAGGGCAATATATCTGTTAATTTATTTCACTGGTTCCTTTCTAATCAACCTGATTTTCCCAAGGTTTAAACTGGTAATGACATTTTGTGACAAATGTTTCTGTTTACCGTTAACAATAGTTTCTATTCTTATAGTCTTTGAAAGAAACTACAATTTTCTGTTACCTGGTTGGACAAATTTTATAGATTTGGTGCAAGCACGCTAAACCCAGGTAATTTTTCTCTACGTACAGTGTTAACAGCTAAAATCCTAGTATATTGTGGAACCTTTTAGATAGCTTTCTTGGAGGTTTCTCTTTACTAGCATATTGTTGCTATTTATAATTAATTGATTTGTTCATGTCACCAAAAAGCAATTATACAATTCAGTTAATTGACTGCTAACTGTGATTGATTCAACTTGCATATAGAATGGAACAAAAAGTGGAGACATCTGAAATTCAAGTGGAGAGCTCTGGCGTGTCTGATGCAAATGGATCAAATCACATAAGTCGAGTGAGGAAGCTACTCTGTCGCCGAATGCTGGTGGGGATTAAAGATGGACGATTTTTCTTGGGCTCCTTCCACTGCATTGACAAGCAAGGGAACATCATTCTTCAAGATGCAGTGGAGTATCGTAGCACCAGACGCACCTCTCCTTCACCAATGGAACAGCGGTGCCTTGGAATCATTCTTATCCCTTCCTCCTGTAGAACTTCTTGTCATGTAGATTGCTCCATCGATGAACAGTTGTCACTGCTAAAAGTTGACCAATAGATATCAGTGGGTTCCATATAAAATTTTTAATGGAACTTTTCTATATCACATTTATGATTTAAATGTTGTTTTTTTAACACTTCTTCTTTAGTTTGTGAAAATATCTCATTTATGCTATAAATGTTGGCTTGGTGACCAGTTAACATTATATCATTTTCATTATATGGTTCTCTTCGCTTGTGCATTTCTGCATGTACATGACATCTGACCGTTTTCCTTCATCTTGAATCAAAACAAAACTTGGATATTTCATTTTGCTTGAGCAAAATTTCTCGTGTTTATTGAAAACAACCCAACAAGAATAAAAAGCATGGTGAAAGGAGGACACTATCCATTTTCTTCTTGGCTGCCAAAAATCAGGTCATAAATATTTTCCTGTTTGGCAAGAGATTTAGCCACACTTTCAAGCATTATGCATCTTTTTGCCCAGTCAACCAGCTTTGGGCACTCTGCTTCAGTGCTGAAATTTGCACATTTCTCATAGATATAAAACCAGCTATAACGGGCCACAAGGGTCACATATACTAGTCCCATTTTTTCACCTCCACAATAAGGATTCTCCCCAAGCTCTCCTTCCAGCTGCTTCAAGCGCTCTATGAACTCTGACTTTGCCGTTGCTTGCTCCTCTTCTTTGTTTATCCATATTTTTTTCCCACATTCATATAACTGCCTATCCAATCAAACAAAAATAATTTGGATCCTTTCCTAACTGAGAGTATGGTTGCAACTAATATTAAATTGTATAAAACCAAAGAAAAAAAAATGAAAGGTAGTGAGAGAAAAACCTTTTTTTAACAAAATCGGATCAAAGCATGGCTCTGGTAAGGATCGGTCGGCAACAAAGGAAAGTTATTAATCCAAACCTCATCAATATACTCAAGTATACTGAAAGATTCACAAATGGGTTTGTTGTTGTGCAACAAAACCGGTATCTTCTTATAAACAGGATTTGACATAAGAAGAAGAGGGCTCTTTTCTGACAAGTTCTCTTCCTTGTACTCATATTTGATCCCTTTTGCTTGTAGGGCAATTCTCACCATCATCCCAAATCCAAGTGTCAATTTGTTTGCCATTCAAACAAATGTTCAAATTCAAAGGCAATGAAGCTGAAAATCTGTGGATGAGACTGGAGACTGAAAGATGACAGTGTTTTATGTACAGGAAAAAAATTAAAGTATCGAAACGCCTTCCTTAGGTTACAATCATGTGATTGCCGGTTAATAAATGAAAACAAAATAGAGAAGTAAATCTTGACCTTACATGAATGAAAATGCATAGAGGTCATAATATCCTTCAAAGTTCAGATAAGTATCATGAGAGGATGGATGTCCATGATTTAATGCATTAATGCTCCCTTTTTAACGGGAGCAAATCTTAAAATAATGCTATAATGCTCCCTTTATTATTGGAGCTAATCTTGGGAGACTGCTGACAAGGATGCAAATTCTCAATGCTAGCAGTAAATATTGTCACTTAGCAGTCAATTGAGTCGGTAAACAAAGTTTGGTAAATATCTTGGAAACAAGAAGGAAAAGTATACAGTGAGATTGCACAATTTACATAATTTGAGATTCAGGGTAAATCGTACATAGCAAAATCACAGAAAAGATATTACATAGCAAAATCACAGAAAAGATATTACATAGCAAAATCACAGAAAAGATTCTATTATCAAAACCTGTTACTATAGGGTGTTCCATACACAATAAGGTAAGGCACAGTTCGCACAACAGTGTCAATTGGTATTGCAAAATTCACACCAGAGGATAATCCTGTCCCTGCAGAATGACATGTATACAGGAAGCAAAATGAGGACTTAAAAATGAAACAATATCAAGGGTTAGAAAGCTGGAAATGTTGAATATCCCTACAACAAAACAAGATCTTTACCTCTGCGGGTAAAAGTTGCTGTGTTAACTCCTATAACATGGCCAAATGAATCAATTAGTGGCCCACCCGAATTCCCTGTACAGATTCATAAGAGCCAAATAGAATCAAGATGATATCACGAAAAGGGAAGAAAAAGACATGCACAGACGCAACAATATCTACAGGTTTACACAAAAGCAATTGCTTGTTGAATCAAATATTTATATTTTCACCTGAATTAATAGCAGCATCTGTTTGGATAGCTCCTCGAATGGCTCTTCCATTTGGTGCTGGTATCTCCCTGCCGAGTCCACTGACAACCTGTGTTGTTCAGATTAATTAGTGTATACAGCTAACAATTTTATCCGGTATGTCATTTTGTTACCATTAGCAGAAACAGAAATCTGGAAGTAAGAAATATTCTATTCTGATTTTCTATACCAGCATCAACAAATGATAAGATAATTGCTAAATTACTTGGACAGGAACTGCATGTTGTCGAATGAGTGCTCAAATACTCCAGAACATTATTGCAGTGCCATTACAGAAACCCATTATATCCGCAGAGACTTACACACAGTGAACAGGCTTTCTTCTAATAATAATCTATAACAGCAAAATTATTTAAAGGTTACCCCAGTCGTAAGTGTGTCTTCAAATCCATAAGGATTCCCAATTGCAAAGCAACTCTGACCTACGCGTAAATCATGCGATGTACCCAGAACAACAGGCTTCAATTCACATCCTTCAACATCTACCTACACAGGATATTAGATCGAGCATTTCCAAACAATTAAACAATGAAAAATCATGAAGCACTGAAATTTGTGTGAAATTACCATAATATACTACAATTGCCAAATGCCAATACTAAATATTCTTTCATCTACTAAAAAGGGAAAAAAAATGCATCTTGGATCTAGATAATGAGATCACATATCTTCCTAATGGTAATGGCCTTGTGCTGGTGAAATTAGAATTATACTCTGAACATAAAAGCAGAGTCCAGAACAAAGTAAAAAAAAAAAAAAAAAAAATCCTCAGTGGATACCTTCAGAACAGCTAAATCGTAAGCTGGATCACAACCAACTATCTTGCCCTCCGTATAAAAGCCATTGCCTTTGGCATCAAACAGAGAAACCTATCCCAAATAAAAAGGCAAGAAGTATCAGTATTGTCAAATGGCTAACCAGAAAGAAGAAATGCAGTAACAATCAAAGAGAAAATAACTAAAAAGTTACGAAACCTTACAGCGATGCAACCCACTTGTATCTGTGGCCAGTTTAGCTACAACGTGATAATTAGTGACCTGTCATACACAAGAACAGGAACCTCATACATCAATTCTAATCTGATAATGCACTCGGATAGGCAATAACCACCACCTTTCACAAATATATGTTATAATGTATATAGAGGCAGCTAGCTTTACATGAGTAACAAATAATGATTGTTGGAACATTGTTATAAGAATTACTCAATTAGTATGTTTTTCACATAGATCAAAGCCTTCAACATAAACTTTAGTGTTGTTTTGCATTAGATTTCTTTATAAAGCATAAGAGCACCATGGTATCAAAGACGTCGCGCAACTTTGAAACCTCGCTAAAGAAAAGCAAAAAATAAAATGCACATCCCCATCCGCTCAGTTAAGCAGCTTTTCTCCTATAAAATATTTCTCAGACTGAGAAAGTAAAGTCATAAGATTACCGACAGAATGAATTATTAGTAAACCAAATGGATTATCATGCATATATATGCTGCAAAATGCAATTGAAATATACTGTTAACAAAGAAGAAAGGAAAGGGATACCTACAATGTGACCAAATTTATCCCAAATAAAGCCAGAACCCGTGCCTTCAACTTTTGCATATTCACCATCAACAAGCATCACTTCCCTAGAAGTGCTCTTTGGGTTTTTAGACAATTCAAGGTCTTGAATAAAAACAACTGATGGTGAAGTTTCCTACAACATTTAGTACAAGAAAAACGTCAGTACTGCAGCTAGCACATTAAAAACTAAGAATTTAACAACGAATTTCAACTTACTTAAAAGAGGAAAAAAAAAATTGTAGGACCTGGAAGAGTTGAACAACTCTATCTTCTTCTAACTGAAGTTCATCTTTCTGTTGGAGGGCAATAGCAGAGCGAAATGAAGGCAATGTTGAACTTGGACTACAGAAATTGACTAGTAAAGAAGACAGTATAACGCTTGAACCAAAACCTATTGATCTTCTTCTTGTAATAACAAGGCTCTTTGTCTTATTTACATCACCTGAAGCAGTTGAAACAGCAAGTGTTTGAAGTGAACTCTGTAGCACCTTCATTTCAATGTAGGGAGGCTTAACTAACATATCAAGAATCTAAAATGGTACTTTGCTCGTTCTGACGGACGGATAATGTGACCGTCTACGTGGCTCAATTGTAAATTCGTTAGGCTATTTTATTTATTTCAAAAATTATCATCTTTGGCTGACCTTTTACGATTTCTCAACTGAAGACATATTTTGTCAATTTTGTAACAAATAGGTCCCTAAACGTCAAGGGTGGCAATTTGGGTCGGGATTCATTTATTCAATTTGATTCGATGAGAATTAAAAGGGTCTGGATTTGAAAATTTTGATTCGTTTAATAAATGGGTGGATTCGATTCAATTCACTAATTAAACAAATTGAATCCAGGTGTGAAGACATTAATTCATTTATTTGTTTATGATTCATTTAATAAATGGGTCATAAATGAATCGAATACAATCCATTCGTTTAAAATTCTTTTATTATTCATTTAATTAAATTACTTATTTATCTTTAAATACGTATGAAAAAATTTTAAAGTTTGACGGCTAATAGTAATTATAAATGATAATTACTTTGTATTTTTTTGGATGTTAATTAAATTTATGGTCTTTTTATATTTTATTTTGCTTAATTTTTATTTATTAATTATATTTTTGTTTACGAATTCATATTCCATTCGATTCATTATGGATTCGTTATAGGATAAACGAATAGTAAATGAATCCAGATTCGATTCGATTTGTTTATTAATTCTACTAAACGAATTAAATGAATCAAACCGAATATTAGTTTAATAAATGAATCGAATCTGAATCATGATATTTCAATTCGTTAATAAACAAATCGAATCTGAATCAACAGAATTTTAACCCAATTCGTTTATTTGTTTTGCCATCCCTACTGAACGAACGTGAACCCATTTCAATAATCGTGACTCGTGTCTTGAAGGATCTATTCCCGATAAGTGGATAACCTATGCTCAACTTGCAAAAACATGATTTTTCCGGTGTTAAACATAGCTCTAAAATGTCTCAACAAGTTATTGACATGTCGTGCCGTTCAAAGATCTATGTATGACATGATGTTTATAAATTTAAAAATTGTGACGCATTGTAAATTTTTTTTATTCCGAAATAAAAATTGTATAAAATTCCTGTATTAATTATTTTAGACAATAAATAACATATCCTATAAATTTTACGAACTTATAAACTTTCATCACATAAACGACATGTCATAAAAATTTTATTTTAAAAAAAAAATATATGACATTTCATTATAACTTCACCACATAAATAACATGTCGTTTAGCGCAACTCATGTCTTCGATGAATTATATAAACTATGTTGTTAGTTTTTGTTAGAGGATTTTTAATTTTAATTTTTTTATTTCCTTCTTAAATGTCTCAACAAACCTATGTTACCAAGGAAAAAAAAATTCAATATTAACAAAAGAAATTTTCTGCACCAATTTTTCAAGCTGATTTCAAGAATAAGTTTCTTATACTTTCTAAGAAGCTAATATAAGTTTCAAGACGTGATTCTTTTGAAGTAAAAGTTTTACTTTATTTCTTCTTTAATTGTGTAAACGGCTCCACTTAAAAATAATATTTATAAAATTCACATTGCTTTTAATAATTTCAAATATTGTTAGTTTGATAGCAATAATTAGAATAGTAATTATTGTTAGTTTAATTTAATGATGCTATTAGTAATAGTAATGAAATCCTCCAGTCATACACATAAATTAGAATAGCGAAATGCAAATACGATAGAGCTAAATCATCCCTTAAAACATGATGACACTGAAAATCTTAGTTTGATAGCAATAATTTGGACCTCTAATTTGTTTTTGTTAATGATGCTACTAGTAGTAGTAATATCATCATCATCATTAGTATTAATGAATATTTTACATGATATTTGTAATATATATAAGTCAAGCAATTGACTTGAAAATTTTTCCAACATGATAAGAGCCACAGCGTTTTGCCACACTAGCTAGTTTTATCCGTTGGCTACAGCTAAGCGACAATATGACGTTAAGACTTATAATTATTGTAGTCATATTTATTAAGGTCCCGATTACTTGTGAATCATAATTAAACACGTAAAATGATAAATAATAAAAAATACGTTACAATTTTAATTATGTGGTTATAGAGTATTTTACTGTAGAATAATTCTAATATAACCGGTCTCATTTATTAATTATACTATTGTCAATTATAATTTTTCACTTGAATCGTCGTAGCAACATACAGAACTACAAATATTGTAACTGGATCTCCAACAACTATTGCAATGAATTAATTTAAGAATAAGGTAACTAACAAAATTTAAACCATAATTGTAAGAAACCTTTAAATTATTGATAATGATTATATAGTTAACAGTCTAAACATGTAGTAATACTAAATTAATCATATGCTTTGAGCAATTGTGTTTACTTGCATCATACACTCAATATCGTGATGTCACTAACATAAATATAATTGATACAGAATATGAACTTCAAGTCAACGTCACACTAAAAAAATAATAATAATGCATAATACTAAGTTCAATAATGCTATAACTCTTACTTCAAAAAATAGGTTATGCATAAAATCATGTTTTTATTTTTATGGTTAAGGTGTTTTACATTTTATAATTATACATAATTCGAACTAGTACATAATACAAAAATTTTGATATAAGTTAATGGGTTCATACTTTTACATACTGAAGATGATATAATTCTTTATTTGCTACTAATTTTCGGGGAAGTAATTATATAATAATTATGTGAAACATACAGCGAATCTATCAAAGCTCTGCCAGTGATGTATCACCAACTAGTATCACATTTTTTTTTCTTAGAGTTTAGATAGTAACCGACCAACTCCAATCAGTAGCTTTAATAGTCCTAATGAAATTACACTTTTAATTATGTATTTTGATCCATGCTTATCCATTTTGTACTAAGCAAATTTATTAGATTAAAAAGATTATAAATATGTTATTAGATAGAAATATAAAAAATTACGGTCCATTTGATATAGTTTTTCAAATAGAGTTTATTCAAGAATTTTTATTAAAAATTATAAAATCACTTTAATAGATTAATTTTTTTAAGTTATGTTATAAAACATAATGAAATAAGACTGTGAAGTAAATAAAGGGTACATTAAAATATTTAACTTAAAAAAAAAAAAAATACTATTTGCTAATGACATTTGGACACAAAATTACACAAAACAAATAGAATAAGGACTATTGTACAGAAAGACAAAATAAATAAAGTAATTGAGTTTATTTTGTAATGATATTTTTTTTTCAATAGTTATGTGCAATTTTATGTGTAATGCAAATAGTATATTACTTTAAAAAAAAAAATTTCAAAACTTCTACTCTCAAAAGTCCAAAATTTAAGCTTATTTAGTCTCTAAAAATTTTATTCAAAATACAAGAAGAAAGCACAAAATTTTTTTTTTTAATTTAAAATTAAATAAATACTTTTAGTCATTATATAAGTCATAATAAACATACAACTAAGTGATCGCTCACAACATCTTTAGAATGACAAGCTACAAACCAAGGAGATCCAAATTTCTGATTTAACAAAAGTGATTGCCAAGTAATAAAAAGGTGGGGAGGGGGAGGGGGGTGGGGGCTGCCCGAAAATGGAAACATAATTGACAAAGACAAGTAAATCCCTAAACAAAAGACAAAGACAAGTAAATCCCTAAACAAAAGTCCGAAGTGGATGATCTCAGAGAAAGTTACAAAGTGGAAGGCCAGACAGAAACCCAAAAAGAAAAACAAAAATTAATGTCTAAATTTCATGGAACTTTCCAGCTCTTTGAAGCCTAATTTGTCTGTTGAACTTCTGAATAAACTCCTCAACTCTTCGGTTTAGTTCTTCATTCGACATAGAAGAGAACTCATTCTCTTCTTGGCAGCTGCCTGCCGCTGCCGGCTCTTCTCTAACTTCAGTCTCCGACCTACGTAAAATGTAATTAGTATTGTTCTTGCTCTCATCAATCACCACGGATCTTTTTGTTTTGTTATCAGACTTGGTACGGCGATATGTCCTTGCTCCCACCAGCTTCTCTTGGAAGCTGTCATTAGGGTTTCCGAATGCTTTATCGGTTACAACTAATTTGGGTGGTTTATATTTGTTTTCTTGGAGTTTTTCTTTTTGATCAGTAACAACAATGACTTCTTTTTTAACCTCGGGCGAGTCCTCAGCCGGTGCCTCCTCTTTTTTGGGATTAATAATATTATTATTATTGGAAGAGATTTCTGGGTATTGAGAAACAAATGAGGAAACACTACTACTTCTTGCCTGGCTGCTGTGCATCACGTACTCCTTATAAATATCATTTTTATTTCCTCCGGATGAAGAAAATGCGCCGTAATCGGCAGCAATGATGAGAATGAGAGTGTTGGAGATGAAAAACCAAAATTTGTTGTTGTACAAAAATGTGGAGGGAGAAAGGTTGAAGATATAAAAGATGGAGATATAGACAAAGATGGAGCAGAGAAACACTAGGAAAGAATAAAACCGTTGAGGGTATTCTTTAGATTTGAAACTAGCTTTAAGAGGAATTTGCTCTAGATCATAATATGGTGGTGGCTTGGCCATGTCTTATGTCTAGACTCTAGATCAAGAGGAAGAATAATAGGATAAGCTAGCTAGCTATGAGCTGAGTTGTGAGCTTGTGGCTGTGGGGTAAGAAAATTTTATAAGCGTAGTTTGGTCCTTTATAGTGTAGTTGGTGGTGAAGTTCCCATGACTTATGAATCGGGCTTTCTATGGTAATCAAGGTGGCAAATAATTGAACCTTGGCAATCACCACTAGCTCCTAGCTTTTCTACGTATTTACTTGCTTGTCCTGCCACCTTTGAGGCATTGATTAAATGATAAGCACAACAATGATTTGCACACTTGTTTATGTTAGTAATTGAAAACTTGACTAAATAATTTGATTAAATTGCATATATATACAAGTTATAATAAAATAATTAGGAGAAAGTTACACTATATATTTCAAATTTACTAGTATTTTATATGTTTTTATTTTTAGGGAAAATGACTTTTATCCCCCCCAACATTCGAAAAAATGGGCATAAAACTCCATAACGTTTTAAAAAAGACATATAACCCCCAAATTCTGTTAATTTTCATAGCAATAACAGCTGCGGTTTTAAGAAAAAAGACGATTTTAGGAATTTATACGTCATTTCTTGTAAATATAAGTGTATTTTATTGCAAATATACAATATTAACATTTTCTCAATTAAAATAAACTGAAAATTAATAGGATTTGAGAATTATATGTCTTTTTTAAAATATTAAAGGATTTTATGTCCTTTTCTTCAAACGTTATATAGTTAACAATCCTTTTTCCTTATTTTTATTAATTAAGACCTGTCTTATAGAAAATCACAATAAAGAAAGATTATATTAAAACTTTGTATGAATAAAAATTAAACCTCAATGAAAAAAAAAATTATATTAAAATTTCGTATGAATAAGAAGTTAATTCTTATTTTTAAAACATTGAAACTGCTACAATATTTTTTCGTTTTTTTAATGTGTCAATATAGTTAAAAGCACTTTATACTAGCACAGTGCATTTTTTTCCTTTTGTCTAGAAATCTCTTAAATGTGTTATTAATGCTTATTTTTAACGTAATTCGGTAGTCAATTTAACAATTGCCAAGTCATTTATAAAACGACATCAGGAGTACAAGTGGCAATTCTAGGCTTGACCGAACATATCTTGTTGCCATTACAATTTACACAGATGTGTCTCTCCGGTGATCACTTATCCACAGTACCACATACCACCCATACCAAAATACAGAGTCGTACATGTCTTTTATACGAATGATTGATTCCACGTGTCATTATCGCAGCCCGCAGCCCTCAAACACAACTCATCAAAAAATTCAATGGCCGGTGATCATACTGTACGCAGGATGCGTGTAACTCATCTACATAATTCCTCAAGTTTGATTGATTAATGATTACGGATTAAAAGGAGCTGTCTATGATCGCGTAATGTCAATGCGTATCAAAATTAAAAAAATAAAAGATAAAAAACTTTCTTTGATAGATTTCATAGCCTTCCTGATCTTAAGCACATAATTGAATTTGTCGGGCGTGGACCCCTTCTGCTTTTACGGTAAAACCATCATGATCTTACACCTGTTCGATGAAATTTTTAGACGCCAATGCTGGGTCCAACTCATTTGGATGTTTGCCACGTGTAGCACCATTGATTGATCAAAGAAGTTGACACACGAGATTGTGAAATCACCATCTCATAGTCTCCACAATGATTACAATAATGAATAATTTTGGTACTTGTGATAACACATCACCATGTCCATGTTAAATGTCACGATTTGTAATATTTGGTTACTTGGGTTTTTTTTGGTGGCTTGTTGTAATAAATTATACCTAGGCTTTAGGGGGAGCAAAGGGTTGTGGGATGAAAGATTGAGGGATAATTTGTCGATTAGCGGTTGGTTAATGGGTTCTCTTTCTTGCGTGATGAAATCGCGCGACTAAGAGATTTTTATCAAGTCCATTAATCATGTTTAAGCAATACACTTTTGTATTAATGAGAGGAACACTCCAAAAACAGCAAGACAAAAGCATGAGTTTCGTGTGTTGGTTTATGTTTATACTTTATATTACAAGAAAAGCACAGCTGCACCCCCATGATTTTAGAAAATGATCATGTGGTTCTCTAAATTTTAAAGTAAATTTTAGAAAATTAAATTATTTAAATTTTTTTGTATATAGTAACTAAAAAATTTGACTTTTAAACTTTTTAATGAATACAAATATAATTTAAATAATTTAATTTTTCAAGTAGAATAATAATATTATAATATTTTTAAATATATAAAATAATTTTTAAAACGTAAACTACTATATTTATTTTAGCAATATACTTGTATATTTGTGTTAAATAGATTTTACAATTAATAATTAATATATATAATATATATATATATATTTGTGTTAAATATATATATCATGTATTAATAATATTAAAATTATTTTATATAATATTGAAAATAGTTTAAATTTTTATATATTTATTTTAATATTATGTTTCTATTTATTATAAAATTTAGTTTAATATAATGTAAGATTTAAAGTATTAAAATATATTTTTTAAATATTGAAATTATTTTAATATGTATAAATTGTTACATTTATTTTAATATGTCATTTCTATTTATTATAAACAATTGAAGCCTTTTTTTTTAGTTAATAAAGCCAAAGAGTATTATGGTCAAAAGAGGATCTTGGTGTATTTTATTGAAAACTTAAAAGTCTATGTAACTATCTCTCTAAATTTTGGGGGGTGTAAATGCACTTTTCCCTTATATTATTAATCCTTACTGATGCAGTGGCTTGATTTATGGTGCAGCTTTTGCCATTTACGACTTTGATTAATTTATTAATCTTTGTATCATTTTCGGTGTATATAATATGTATAATACTAATGAGATATTCGAACAAGCATAATAATAATAATAATGCGTTTGAATGAAGCGGGGTTTAATTCTTTGTCTGCGCTAGAGACCAAGTCAATTACACTATTTGTCAAATGTGTTCGTCATGTCATACTTTGTCACTTCCTTGATTAGTAGAAAATGATTATATAATAATATGGCGATATGAAAATAATTTTTTTACGATAAACAAGCAAGTTAAAGTTCAAAGTTCTAGAATTTCTCAATAATTTTGTCAATCACTTACAGGGTGCCAGAACAAACAATTAAAGTGAGTCACACAGTTGCAATTTATGTGTGTGTGTGTGACATATCGACGGTTATTGGTTATGATCCGTTAAAGCTAATCCAATAAAATCCATATGCATTATTGAATCATGGTTACAGGGAAATAAAAAAGAAACAAAGTTGAAATAAGGACGAGTAAGGATTGTTTAGGGAAGAATTGGAGAATTATATAGTAAAATATCACGTGTCAATTTGAAGCTTGTAATGATGGAAAATCGTTAAGACAACATTGGTTCAGTCAGGGTACTCAGGATATCCAAGACGATGTTGGTTCAGTTAAAGTACCCTAGGTACCCAAGTATTCTCATAGTACTTGAGATATCCCGCACAATGGAAAAAGTCATCAAGACAATGTTAACTCAGTTAGGATACTCCAAGTATCCAACTATTCTCATAGTACCTGAATTATCACGCACAATGGAGAAATTCATCAAGATGATGTTAGTATAGTCAGGGTACCTGAGGTACCCTGGGAACATAATTGAGTCAGGGTACCCTAGTGTTCCCAGGGTACCTGAGGTATCCGTACAATGGCAAAGAGATCAAGAAAATATCCAAGAAAATGTGTCAGCTAAAGAAGAAGATATTATCTAAAAAATATTCGCCAAATCAGCTACAAAAATAAGGAATTAACAAGGAAACATTTTGTTGAGAAAAAGGAGACAGCCGTCTGCCACGCCTGCAGACAGTCTAAAATTTGCAGCAGGGATAGTCAGGACCATCTACCATGCCCACAAATCCCCAACGGTGACAGCAGAGGTACACGAGACCACCTCTCACGTCTGACATGTGTATATTCTCCAAACTTGCTCTCCACGCATATTCAAAATATTCTAACAATAATATGAATAAAAACAAGAGTATTTTCGCCATGTCAACAAGGTGCGCCAGTTAAATTACGCCAGGTGGCCAAGTAATCAGAGTAATCCATATAAATATATTCATAATTCATTTTCAAAGCATAATAACTCACGTACACACTAAGAGGCAGAGGTCATCTTCTACCTTTAGCCTCCATTACAAAGAGCTTGCAATCTCTCAAACCTAAGATTACCCAACTCTGACTTGAGCGTCGGAGTGTGGTCGTCGGCTACCCCCGACTCCACCTTTGACCTCATTTGTTGTTTTGCAGGCCCAAATCGTCTTTTCAAGCTCTTCAAGTCTAAGTCACGACCTCTCCATTTTTCCACTCTTCCTCCATCAAAACAAAGGCCAACACAGCGAGTACACCCCGGCTACACGAGGTACCTTTCGTTCCACCTCAAAACAAATTTTATTGTTATTAATGGGTTTTTCCTCTCAACTTACACACCCCAAAATCTACTAAAAATAAGGATGTTTGGGTTCAAAATCATATGTCGTTTCAAAAACATGCTTATAGGAATTGATTACGTCGTTTCAAAAATATGCTTATAGGAATTTATTACGTCATTTCGAAAATATATAATGTATATGATTGTATCTTTTACCGTAACTTATTAATTGTATGCCAAGTGTTAGCAATCTTCCGTTGTCGTCCAGCGGTTAGGATGTCTGGCTTTCACCCAGGAGACCCGGGTTCGATTCCCGGCAACGGAAATATCATTGTCGTTTTACATACACGCAAATCTTTATCAGTCAGCTGGCTATTTATTACTTTGCGCAAGGCAATTAACGTCTTACATATAAGTCTCATGAATAATCAAAGATTCATTAAACCTTCACCATTTTACATATCTTTTCTAAAGGGTCTCGATCTCATCAATTAAGCTCACGTGACTATTAAGTGATGTATTCAGTATTCGACTTCGAGCCCAAAATCATAATGGCACATCTAAATTGTTCACATTTATCCCCACAGTACTAGACGGAGAGACAATGGAGTGTCTACCGTCTAGGATATAGCTACTAGCTAATATTAGCCACACTTTGAATTTTGAAGCAAGCGGCAGTCCAGTAGGGTGGCGTGAGATAGATAGAGATAACACATTGGCTCCTGCAACTCTGTAAAAGCGAAATTAAAAGCTAATGTCAAACTGTCAATTGTCATGTCGATGTGCTGCATTCATAGAAGACGGTCACTGATGTATTCAAAGTTTTGTCCCATCAACTTCACTCTTTTTCACGCAGTTACCCAATGTGACCGCTGACAATTGTTTCCACTTATAGTAACAATCTGTTTCCATGCAAACAAGCACCAACATCTCTCTCACAGTCTCACTTCTGCTACCACTGACATAATTAAGCAAGCTGATAGACTGATAGATATATTCCAATTCCTCTACTTTCTTAATTTATTTTTGCTACCGAGACTGAGCAAAAGGTTGTTTCACTTTATTAACTTCACGCTTACTTATATTGATTATTGGGGTTTTGGGGTTTTACAGTTTCATGTTCTTCAATTCTTATTATCTTTCTTGTTTCATGGCTTCAGTGGCCTTTTTCTTTGTTGGGTTTCTTGTTTTAGCTGGTGAGGCCATTGCATTTCAGAGAAAAGATGATTTGAGTGAAATGGAGATGGATGAAGATGAGCGTTTGGGTCTTTTTGAAGTTATGAGTTCACTTATAGAGGATCCTGGCTGGGCCAGAGCGCACCCAGAGCCATGTACCGAAACTCCATGGCCTGGTGTTGAATGTGAGATTGGTGAAGATGATCCTTCTATCTTTCATGTCACAAAAGTTCACATTGGCCCTGATATTATTACCCCAACTTGCAAAATCTCTGCTAATATTTCAGATTCTTTGCTTAAGCTTCCTTACCTAAAAACCCTCTCCATTTTCAACTGTTTTGTGTCATCTCCAGTCACTCTTTCTGCAACTCTTTTTGGTGCTTTATCTTCATTAGAACATCTAGCTCTCGAGTCTAATCCAACACTCTCGGGGGAGATTCCTTCAAGCTTAGCAGAGATTGCTAGCCTCAGGGTTTTGAGTCTCTCACAGAATAATCTTCAAGGGAACATTCCCAAAGAGCTTGGTAGGTTGATCAATTTGGAGCAACTTGACTTGAGTTACAACGACTTAAGTGGTGAAATTCCTGATGAAATTGGAGGCTTAATAAGTCTGACAGTTTTGGATTTAAGCTGGAATGGCCTTCAAGGGCAGGTGCCCACTTCTCTGGGTACTCTCCAGCTTCTTCAAAAGATTGACTTGGGTTCTAACAAGCTTGTTGGAAGCATACCGCCGGCTATAGGGAAGCTAAGCAGGTTAGTTTTGCTTGACTTGAGCCAAAATTGCATCAATGGTCCAATCCCTGAAGCTCTCTCAGGTTTGCAACAGTTACAGTACTTGATAGTTGATCACAACCCGATAAATTCTAGGATACCGTTGTTTCTTGGGACGCTTCAAAATCTGACATCACTCAGCGTCTCTGGATGTGGGCTAACTGGCCCAATTCCCAATTTCTTCTCTTCATTGAATACTCTCACTGCTCTATCTCTTGACAACAATAACCTTAGTGGGACAGTTCCTCCAAGTTTAGGGTCACTTCCGAATGCAATGCTAGACCAACTGAATTTGAGCCACAATCAGCTAAGTGGAGAGCTACAATTTCCGGAAGAGTTCATTGACAGGCTTGGAAAGAGGCTGGATGTTAGAGGAAATGGTAAGCTGTGCACAAGTAACAAGCTATACTTGAATAAAAGCATTTCTATTTATCTAGAAATTCCTCCTTGTTTGGGCACAAAAGAAAATGGTGGCAACGGCACTGTTCAAGAATACCCAGATAATTCATCTTGGTACCATGGCAAGAAAAGTTCAAATGCTGCTGAATGGCTAAACCCGCTAGAAGTTCTTTCTTTCATCTACTATAATTTTGCTTTCTGTTGGATTTTCATTTTGTAATAAGCCAAATGAAGAACAACGTGTTGTTTTGTTCTGATAATGTACTGTTATCTAATGAAGAGGCCAGGATCTGTGAGTGAGTGAGATTCATCAGGGACTTTATATTGTCTGTATCAGCCTTCTGGCAAAAAGAAAGGGTCATTTAACACATATGTAAAGAGTGTATAAGTTTTGGGATACAGACAAACAGTGCCAAACTGTTCGCAAATTTCTGTTTTAAATTGGGATGGGCAAATAGGATTTCGGTTCTTGGGATGGCCAAACCCGATCAGTTTAGAGAATTGAACCCAATCGGGTTGAAAACGTGAACCTGAACCAAACCGAATATTAGGGTTCAAAATCCGGATCAGATTGATAGTTTGGGTTAGTTCGGGTTATTTCGGATTTGAACAATTCAATCCAAAAGTTCGAGTTTGAACAATTCAATCTAAAAATTTGAATTAGTTCGGATTAGAACAATTTAACCCAAAAATTCTTCCCAGCAGCCACCTAAAATCCCCAAAATCTCAAATTCAAACATCCTTAACAACAAATATTACCTACCCAGCATCCTTAACAACATTTCAACAAGTTTTTCTAAAATTAACAAGACATAAAACATGTAGTCAAGTACAATAAAGCTACTGAAACTCTGAAAGTTTAAGATTACAAATCTAAAAAACAAATGGCAATCATGGTTAATAATATCATCTCCATTAACACATTTCCTCATGACAAACAACATTAATAATCCATCTCCAACACCATCAAGGCATCAACACCCAAGACAAAACCTCCAAATTAGCAATAAATAACCACCACCAATCAAATCAAGCATCAACAACGGACAGAAAATCAAGCAAATCAGTCCATTCTGCAAAAAAGATAAAAAAAATTAATTGACATTTTGTAAAATCAATCAAACATGCTAACCACTTCGGCAATCGGGTTGATTTTCAACTCATTCGGGTTTCACATGCTAACCGAACAGAACCTGAAATTTAAAGAATAATAAAATTATAAGTTACTATTATTAAATTTTTTAACTGCCTCAATATTAACCAAAAAAAAAAACTGCACGAATATTTTAAAATTAATTAAAACCATCCTTATAGCAATAGAAATAGATATTTAATTTCAAGATTAGACTATTTTGAAATTACTCTACCTTATAGCACAGCTTAACAACTACATAATCATAATAATAATTTATTTTTTTATTATTTATTTCTTTCCTTTCCCATAGAGAAATACATTCTACTTTACTATCAAGGCTTCTCTACTTTCTGATTTTTTGTGTATGAAATACTGATATATTTTCATGATATTAGCAACTGCCAAAATCAATTATCACGCCAATTGAGATGAATGATTTTCTCTTAAAAAATAGGAAGAATTGTATATATTACTTCCCTTGGAATGTGGTTCAGTTATTGAATTGAATTCGATATATATGTGAGTAACGATATATGTATAAACTTATAATACAAAATTAATATCTAAATAACGTGTCACTAACAAAATTTTGTCATTTATTAGAAAATTATTGACTTGTATACCAATGAATGGATGACAACAACATAGGAGTGTAAAAGAGTTTTAGGGCCAGTTTGGTAATGCTGTGGCTTTTAAAATAATTATTGTTAGCTGTGCTGTAGAAATAATCAGCTGTAAAAAGAATCGGTTAAGTGTTTGGTAAATTTTGTTTTAAAAAATACTGTGAGTTTTAAAAGTAGTTTTGGGTGTTTGGTAAATCTTACTATTAAACTGCTGTAAAAAACTAAATGACTAAAATAGACATAATGTATGATGAAATGTACTTAGACATATAAAAATATGTACATACAATATTTTTAATTGTGTATGATAATAATTTAATTAAAAATAAAATTTATACTATATTGATTTTATTTCTTTTATTGTTTTTATAATAAAAATTTATTGAAATATTGAATAAGGATATTGTTTTTATTTGATTTATAATAAAATATTATTTTTATTTCTAATTTGAATAAGGATAGTTTTGGGTTTAGGTAATAATTGTAAGGATATTTATTGAATTGTATTAAAAAATAAAATCGATTCTCAAAATCAGAATCTAAAAGCTACTCTTTTCTTGCTTTTCAAAATCAGCTGTAGGAAAGGTTGATTTTGACAAAAATAATTTTGAATTTTTTTTACCAAACACTAAAATTAATTTTTAGATTCTCAAAATTACTTTTAAGCCTCCCAAAAGTAATCCCAAACGGGCCCTTAATCAAAACCAAATTGAGTGGGGTTGGTTTGAGGAATACTTGTACTTTAAGGCTAAAATAGTAAATATATATGTACATTAAAGGGGTCTTATGAGGATTGGGAGCGTGTCAATAGTTGTTGAGACATTTGGAATAATTGACCCAATTAATCTCAGGCCCAATAATTCAACCATGCCTTAATTTCAACTTTAGGACTCAAAAAATGCAATAGTGGCTGTTTTCAGCCTCGTCTACGTGTCTCAGCCATATTTAATTTTGGACTTTTGGTCTGTTTTAAGATGAATGGTGGGCCACAAGCCCATTGATAAGTGGTAATCAAGAGGCTCAAGAAAACCTGAGCGCTTTGGTTCGAATCCCAGTTATGGTTAGAGCTCAAAATTTCTTTAATTAAGTATAATTGAGTGAAATTAATTAATATATAGTATTTTTCTCTTGCGAAATACTAATAGAGCCAATACATCTTTTTATTTGTGAGGATTATTTATCTAGATAAATATTTAATAGAGTTTAATGTAATATTATAATTTTAATATATTTATTTATTGAAATAATAATTATAAATAATTAATATATGATCAATATCCTAATATGTAATCAGTATTAAAAAAAAAAAAAAAGGTGAAAGGATGAGTCCGCGTGGATCATGACACATTGACATTGACTCTTAAAAGGAACTTGTCTTTTGACCTTTACTCGAAATAAAGTAGGGGGGGGGGGGGAAAAGGAAAGGGCGAATTATATAAAGCTCGGACAATGATTTCTTACCATTTATATTTTCACTTTTTCTTTTACCAACATCTGGAAGAAGGACTTTTGTAATATCACTGAGGTGGTGGAACTGGGATACTTCAACAGTATTTTGTAGTGAGTTCCACCGTAGCATTAGTTGTGGATCTTATAATGAGACTTATTAAATTTAATATTAAGAATATTAACGTGTTTTACTAAATTTAATATTAAAAATATCAATGAATTATATTAAATTAATATTTAAAATATTAGTGAGTTATATAATGAGACCAATAAGAGCATCGTTGGGCTGCTCCACAACTCACGCTGCTATGAGTTAGTGGGACAGCTCCACACAAATTTTTTACTTTAATAATGGAGAGGAAAACACTTTTGCTCTACAAAGAGTCTATTAAGTTGACATCCGACAATAAATAAAAGAGCAATGTTTATATAACTTTAACAAAAATACAAAAAGACTAAAATATCATCTTGCAATAAATTAATAAGAAAGTTATTTTATTAGAGTAATTATAAGGCACCCAATCGAAATATGGTGTACTACATACAGGTGGTTAGTTAATATTTTGCTAATGAAAATCCAGTAAATTCTCAAGTGTATTATTAGTATAGGTCAAATTTTAAAATTTTATACTTAATCACTTTTGTTTCTCCATCTGGCATGCATCACAATGTTAATCACTTTCCAATGTAAGACGAGTCGTGCACACGGTCAGGCAGTAACTAAATGATGATCTTCTAAAACTCCATAAACTTTAACTTGGTACTTAAAAGTTAATCTATGAGCAACGTATTCAAAATTATATTGATTAAGACTCCTCCCGTCACGTCACGTGGAGACCACTCCTTTTGGTTTGTCCTTTCAAATTCAAGGTCAAAAGGTAACAATTAACATGGACTCCACATATAGGGCGTGTTTAGTTTGTGGTAATATATCGGATTAGCTGGTGGGCCCAGCCCAGTATTGTTCCAACCAAACTCATGTTTGACAATTAAAAGGAGGCTGGTTTGGGGAGTGTGTCAGAGTCGGGTTTGGCTAATGCGATTGTTGGTGCACTAGCGTCCTTTTTTTTTAAAATTTTTTTTAATTTTAATTTTTAATAATAATAAATAAATATTAAAAAATTATATAATATAATATAATATTAATTTTTATTATCACATTATAATTATTAATTATAAATTAATAAATTTATTATTTATATTTTAATTTTTATTATATGAAAAATATAACTAAATAATGTATTATTTAATTATATTATAATAATTAATATATAAAATTGATTAATATTTAATAAGTTAATATAAATAATAATAAATACTTAAATACTTTATAAAAATAAAAAAATAAAATATTACATTATTAATAAATTTATAATTTATTATTCAATAATATTATATTATATTTTTTATTTTTATATTATAATTTATTAATAAATTTATAATTTAATATAACTAATAAACATTATTTTCTAAATATATAATATAAACTAATCACAAAAAAATTAATATAGTATAATTAAAAATTAATACGATCGTTGTAGATCATCAAACATAGTATAACATTAATATTAATACAAGATAAAGCAGAAGACCAAACACCGTACAACATTATAATAATCTTGTCTGATATAATATAATACAATACACCTGCATTAAAATAATAAAAATACGTCATAATACAATACAGTGTGTCAAATGCACCCATAATGCTATATTAAATATTACTTTCTAATTAACATCTTCAATTAATCACTTCCTCTATGATATTCATATTGATGTGTGCTGGCAAACCACGTTTTCACTTCGTTGAAGAAATATTTACGAAATAAAAATAAAATAATAGCTAATCTCCGAGATTTTAAAAATTTGCAAATTAAAAATGTCAGGCATTATATTTAATATAACATGACTCTTATTTGGAAGCATCCTGTTTTTATCTATATAAAACTAAATATTGCTGAACAGTATAAAAATAATCCTCATCATCCTATAACCAATCCAAAGTTAATAATCTTCATCATCACACACAGGCACAGCCATGGATCCTCGAGTAGAAGCAGCCCAATACCAACCAATTATAGAATCCGAACCTGCAGATGCAAGCTCTAGACTTGAAAATGTGTTATCCGACACCAACTTGTCGTGTTTCAAGCGGCTGCAGATGGCCTCTTGGCTCGAACTGAAGCTCCTCGTCCGTCTTGCTGCACCAGCCGTCTTTGTTTACCTCATCAACAACCTCATGTCACTCTCCACTCGCGTCTTCTGCGGCCACCTCGGCAATCTCGAGCTCGCTGCCGCATCTCTTGGTAACAGCGGCATCCAACTCTTCGCCTACGGGCTCATGCTCGGCATGGGGAGCGCAGTTGAGACACTATGTGGCCAAGCCTATGGCGCCGGCAAATACGAGATGCTAGGTATATACATGCAAAGAGCAACATTTGTTCTACTGGCAACAGGGGTCCCAGTGATGATGGTTTACATTTTTTGTAAGCCAATGTTGATCTTACTAGGTGAATCAACGGCTGTGGCGTCCGCAGCTGCACTGTTTGTTTACGGCCTGATCCCACAAATCTTTGCTTACGCTGTGAACTTCCCTATACAAAAATTTCTCCAAGCACAGAGCATTGTGCTTCCAAGTGCTTACATATCAGCTGCCACTCTTGTGTTGCACCTCTTGTTAAGCTGGCTGGTGGTTTACAAATTTGGCGTGGGGTTGATTGGTGCATCGTTGGTGCTGAGCTTATCCTGGTGGATTATAGTTGGGGCCCAGTTAGCTTACATCTTGATCAGCGATAAGTGTAAGCATACGTGGACTGGGCTTAGTGTGCAGGCATTTTCCGGGATCTGTGAATTTTTGAAACTGTCGGGAGCATCGGCGGTGATGCTGTGCTTGGAGACATGGTATTTTCAGGTACTTGTTTTGATAGCCGGGTTGCTCGATAATCCTGAGCTTGCCTTGGACTCTCTTTCTGTTTGGTAAGTATATTTTCAGATACTTGTTTGTTTTTAATTGTAGGAACAAGATTCTCTTCCAATCTTAATCTCTTTGAGTTGAGAAATGATGTAACGCCTTCTTTCTTTCTTTCTTTCTTTCTTTTTTTTCAAAAATAAAAAAAGTTAGTATGCAAACGCGTACGTTGTGGTCCTATTTATGTCTTATCATGTTTGTGTTAACGATTGATACTAACATCTATGGATGTACATCTTTTGATAAAGAATTGGGTTTTCAAAATTTATTACATGCTGTGTTTTCTTTCCAACTCTTGTTTTCAAGTAGCCGTTTTCAAAGCTCAAATAATTTACCAAATGAATGACTCATTAATTTGTTTGTTCATCATTTCATCATGGATGATATATTATTTATTGAACACTTCTCTTCATGTCGTTAACTCAGCCACTTGCACACTTTCATTAAACCTGACAAAATATATTTTTCCAGCCTGCCACTTGTAGTGATATATATTTATAAAATTAGCATCACAAAAAAAAAAAAAATCTCTTCAAATGAGATTTTACTTCTTATTTGAAGAGCTAAATAAATAAAAATAGCTTTAAAAGACTCCTCAAATGAGATTGTACTTCTCTTTTAAAGAGTTTTTTGAAACTTTTAATTTAGTATTATATATATTATTTTTGTATATTAGCATTCTTGAAGGGAGAGAAATATATAATTGTTTTAAATTTTGATTAAAATAATATAAACTTAGGGGCGGTTTGTTTTTTATCTGAAATCTGAAATTTACTTATTTTTAGACATTTACAAATTTTAATTTGTTTGTTTTCTATCACTTATGTCTGATTATAAGATGTTTAGGTCTGAATAGAAAAAATTAAATATTCTGATTTTTATCTGAATGGCAAAACATCTAAATGAAACTTTAATATTCTCTCTCATTAATACCCCTATTAGATAAATTTATTTCCTATTATATAGATTATTCTTTTATTATTTTTTTATTTATCCCTTTTTTTTTGTTATATACATATATTCAACTATTATTATTATTATTATTATTATTTTTTGTGAATGAGAATTTTAAACATAATAGAACTTTAGGTAAGTGTATTTTATAATAAGTCCATCTCTTTGTATTTATATTTATTATTTTTATAATAGATTTTGAATTTTATTTAATACAATCATTTTAATTCAAATGATTAAAACAATTCTTGATTGGCTTATGTAATTATAAGAAAAAATATAATGTAATATACTAAAAATAATATTATAAGTATCATATATTAATGTAAAAAAATATATGTGTTATATATATATATTTTTTTATTTTTCGTGCTTTGTTAGGGTAAACATTATCAAAAATTTTTACTAATCAAATAATTTATTTATAACTTGTCATGTGTAGTATTGTTAATATTTATGAGGTTATATATGTCAAAATATCATATTTCAAATGTTTTCATTTTTAAAAACAAACAACGTAACACTTATATTCAGATATTGAAAAAAGAAAAACAATCATATCATTCAGATATATGTATTCAGACTCTTTTAGACTTCAGCCATATTCAAATCCATTCAGATTTCAGATAAAAAAAAAAAAAAACTCTACCTTAGTCTTATTTGAAGAGTCTTTTAAAAAGAGACTTACTTGTTCACACTTCTATTTGCCACATAAGTAAACAAATAAGTATTTGAAGAGGAAAATTAAAAATGTATTTTGGTAATGATTTAAGTAGTAAAATCTCACTTATCAGGTTTAGTAGCTTTCAACAAAAAGTAAAAGAAGTATGTTAGTAAAATTGAAAAAAAAAATCATTAAACATTAAAATTTGACTTTACTTAATGCATGATACAACTAACTGGTAAGTTTCACTATATCGGATATAATGAATTTAACTAATAATATGGTGATGAGAATGCAGTATGGCTGTGTCTGGCTTGTTGTTCATGGTTTCAGTTGGGTTCAATGCAGCTGCAAGGTTAGTCATCTTAGTAGTTTTTTTTTTTCCCCAATATTTCTTATAAACCCTAATAGTAGAAACATTCATTTTAATTAAATAGTGTGTGGAATATAAATGAAACAGTGTGAGGGTGAGCAATGAGCTTGGAGCTGGGAACCCCAAGGCAGCAGCATTTTCAGTTGTAGTGGTGACTTCAGCCTCTTTCATAATTTCTATAATCTTTGGCGTGATAGTGCTGGCTCTTCGCCACGTCCTCAGCTATGCCTTCACCAGCGGTGAGGTCGTGGCCAATGCAGTTTCAGAGCTCTGTCCACTCTTGGCTCTTACTCTTCTCCTCAATGGGGTTCAACCTGTCTTATCAGGTACACCCATATATTTATTATTTTCTTTCTTACATCATAACATGACATCAAACTATTTAATGCAGGCGACACTGTTTATGTGTTTTCTGGCATTGGCACTGATATTTATCTATTACCATACATACCAGCTGTCTTTTACCTTATAAAAAAAAAGAGTTCAGTTAGGGTAGGTAATAAAACAGTGTCGTTACCTACTGCTTTGGTTTGCTGTTCTTAACTAAAATTAAGGTGTTGGCCATACCTAATTTTATGTGCTTGGGTACTCAAATGCAATGCTGTATAAGTTCTCTCATTATTTGGCACGTTATTCTATTCTATTAGAAAGCATGCAAATGCAAAAGGACAAATTAAAGCCCTCAAAGTTGATTCTTTTTTTTAAAAAAAAAAAAATTACTTCCATTATAATTTTGCGTTATAATAATAAGTTGTTAATTTAAATGGTGAAGGAGTGGCTGTTGGATGTGGATGGCAAGCGTTCGTGGCATATGTAAATATTGCTTGTTATTACATTGTTGGAATTCCTCTGGGCTGTCTTCTGGGCTTCAAGTTCAACCTTGGCGCTAAGGTGAAAAATCAATATTAGTAGTGATCGCTATTTGATTCTTTTGCTTCACTTCTAAGCAACACACATATATAGTTATTTCTTTTAAAGCTCTACCAGTAGTTTTTTTTCCTTCCCTGGAAACCAAATAAATATTTTTGGGTTCGGACCCACTAAATTAATTTGTTGGAGCAGGGTATATGGTCTGGGATGATTGGAGGAACCGCTATGCAAACCATTATTTTAGTGTGGGTAACATGTCGCACCGACTGGAACAAAGAGGCAAGTTCATTGAATGTTTTTAATTAAATAATGGTTTGGAACTTGAGATATTTGGGATTTGGAAATTTCAGGTGGAGAAAGCAAAGATGCGTTTGGATAAATGGGAAGACAATCAGCAACCTCTTCTGAAGAATTGATTGATTTATTGCTGAAGAAACCAGAAATCTGGCAAGCGGCAGCTGAAGATGGACTCATAAATTCTGGGTCACAACAACCCTCAAGTCTCAACCACCACCAACCAAATGGCAATTACTGAATGAAGCAGATAGCAGAAGTACGAATGCTACCGACTATAAGTAACTATCAAATAATGTTTGCTGCTTACCATTTTAAAACTTTCTTTTTTCCCATTTGGTTTGGAGTCGAGACTATTTATTTGCTTTCGAGATTTGCATTCAATTACAGGGTAATTGAATTCTTAAAGCCTTCCAATCCTTAGCTTCACGCACATACACACAGATCAGTATAATATATTGACTATCATTCACTAAAACCAATCGGTAAACAATATGGACGCTTCAGAACCGAAGCCTTGGGGATCCCAATCCCATTGAATAAAAACATCATTGTTAAGACACAATGTTGAAAACCTACGAAAATATATAAAAAAAAATCAAAAATCAAAATTCAGCGTTCCCCTTGAGCAGCAGTGACCATGCTACTGTACTTGTGAACAACAGCTTAAAAAGTTGTAAACAGGTCAGTGTAAATCTAGATCAGCTAAACTTCATTATTGTTGTTTCCTTTTGCTGTCGGTATCTAATGTCACAAATCTAATCCAACTCCATGTAGTCTGATTTTCTTTTCCGGTCTGAGTCATTTGCATCATCTCTTATCGGGACAGATGGGTTGGATCTCATTATGCACTTGCATGTCCTGAAAAATACAATTTATAGGTTGTGCCTGTCAGATATTAAAGAACAAAAAAATTGTAATACAGAAACAAAATATATACACACACACACACGCACCAGAAGGAAAATTTGGCAAACATATCGATTAAAGAAACCACCGATCCATGATAGAGAGTTAAGAGGAGTTAAGATTGTATATTTATCATCGATATTGAAAACAAACTAGCAAAACACGTGAAGCACAAACAAAGATCCAATGGCAAGGTGTTACAAAAAGTTTCTCTTGTGACGACCTGATAAGAAGTTTGGATCCTCCCTGCGCCATGGTAGAAACCAGATAACAGTTCTTTTAAAAAACAAAAAATTGATACTCCTATTCACAAAAATTAAATGGACCCAAATACTCAGTTATATGAATACTAAAAAGAAAGTATCAAATGGTCAGTATAGGTGCAATTGTTAAATCCTTCAGATGTGTGTACGAATGGCAAAATATCTACTTCCCTACATGTACAGGATGAACAAACCTGGTGTGGATGTACATAACATTGAGGAATACAAAATGAAACACGAAGCAATCTAACAGTCACAGAAAATATCTGATATATTTAATTTTCTTTGGAGCTAGGTTGATGCTTGATATACTTGGCAGTTTGTTTAACTAGAGCAATTTTTGTGCTATACACTGTCATCTGTAGGATTTTGTGAATATGTGACTAAATTTACAACACATACAAGTATAATTAATCTTATATATAGTGTCCTTATCTCCTCAAGACATAAACCAGCAACTCTTTTCACCATCTTCGGGTATCATCCCTTCTTTCTTGTCTATGCCATTGAGCCAGCCCTGTACAGACTTGTCAAAACTGTTTAAATCACTTTCCTTTTGAACCGTGTCTTTCCCAACCACTGGAGTAACTTATACCTATACTTGCTGCTCACTTTCTCGCTGTTACATGAGGCCTCGCCTATTGAGAGGAACCACACCCCATGACTAGCTTGTTCCCAGACATCCATATTTTGTCAAAATCTTGAACAAACACTCTCGATATCAAGAGTTACTGAAAGACGAACTCTCTCAACTCTTGATGTAAAGAGTTGCACAGCATAATGAATGTATTGGAATTCACAATTTTTGCCTCTTAGCAACTCTTGATGTTAAGATTTGCTAGTCTGGATTTTTTAACAAAATGCGGACATCTACAATTGATAATTTTCATACATATAGGTGGATTCACTATGAAAGAATCTCTGCCCTTTGAGCTTAATATGGATTATATACTGCAAAAATTATCTGAATCATTATATTATCCTAGTAAGGAATGGACTGTATGTTGTGTTTATTTGTATCATAAATTATCCTAGTACAGGTTAGTGATGGAAAACATACAAGTCAAGAGCCTCTGATTTTCTCTTGATTTCACTCGACCATAATATTGGATCAGCATCTTTGGGTAATGAGTCCTGCTGTGTAACTTTTTCTTTCAGCCATTCCTCTGCTTTACTGCACTCGTCAATGACCTGCAAAGAAGAACATTAGAATAGTAGAATAATTTATTAATAGTCATCCTATTCACCCAGAACCAGTTACAGGACAAAGATCGTACCGCATCTCTCACTTTGGATGGAAGTGAATGAGCTTCAACAACCTTCCGATAATCCATTGCACATTTTAGCAGAACACCAGTAGCTTGAGCTCTGGCTTCTTCATCTTCGTATCGACCTTCAATTGGATCAACAAGCTATAAAATTTTGGAATTAGATAGTTATGTCAGTTAGGAAGATTTACATGACTCCAAAAAGGAAAAGTACAAGCTAGCAACCTTTTTAAGATACTCCAGTCTCTCTGCATAGACATTTTCAGATTCATCATCTCCATCTTCATAAAGCCACTCCTCAGTCTCTCGAAGATTTCTAGAGATTCCTTCTCTCTCCGACTCAGTGGCAAAACTCTGGTATATATTCGAAATCTGATCATATAATTTTGTTATTAAGTTCGATCCTGATAGCTTTTATTTAGAAAAGGGAGGATGTTATAGCTATTATATCTGAAATGTACCTTATCACGCATCTCATAGACATAGGACTCCAAGGCATTTTTCTTATCTTTGGTTCGCTCCATCTTCAAGTCCTGCTGCACCAACTGATGTTCTTTCTCGACAGCTTCAGAAAGCTCAGTCTCTGTCATTCCACCATAGACATTCTCATTAACTGGAATTTCCAGCCTTTTGAGGACCTTGCCCTTTCTATCTATCTGCAAAAGAAAACTGTACTCATAACCAACCTTCCAACTTAACACTTTTGATCCTTAGTTAGAATACAATCAGTTCATAACAATATGCATTATAAGTAAACCAAAACATCTTCAGAGAGACACTGTTAGGTGGGGACAACTGCTAATAATTAAGCCAGAGATCATAAGTTGGGCAATGCAATTTGAATTATAAAACGAACAGTTAAACCAAGCGTTTCCAAATACATTTATTTTAATATCTTTTCACGGGGATGTTAATGGCAGTGATAAAATAATGCAAATGCAAACAAGAGTTAGGATAGGGACAATTATGGTAAACTTATGAATGAAGGAACAGAAAATGTAAGATAACTGACTTCAGGATCACTTGCTGTAGCAGGTGTATGATCAGATTTGACATCTTCTTCTAAAGTCAAATGAGCATCCCTTGATTCCCTTCTCACAGAATCGTCCATGAATTCTTCAATTAACTGATCCGGTAAATGTGATTAAAAAAACAAATTAGAGCAATTACTAGAAAAACAACAGAAGGTGAATAGTGTTGCAGGGTCCATTGATATATTATATACTCACTGAAGCTGACTGTACTTTCACAACCCCATCAAGGTCTAGATGTACTCTTACTTTAACTTTTGCTGTTTCCGCATGGGAAGTTTGGAAAGGCCCAATCTACAGAAATGGAAACCATAAATTCAAGCATAAACATAGAATCTTAACAGCTAAAAACCCAAAAGAGAAAATGAAATACCAAAACACATAAACACAAATGCGTCCTCTGAATAAAGACTAATTAAAGTTTTCATGCAAAGAATAATTACAGACTAAATATAAATTTGAGGTAATGTTTCGGGAAATTCAATTTATAAAACTATTTGAATGTAGGATACTAATTAAGCAAGCATTAATATAAACTGAGATGGGTTTAACAATTTAACAGTTTTGCATATCCAAAAAAAAAAAAAAGGAAATGGAAGATGCACTACAATATCATCATGAGTGAATGCTGTGAAAATTCCTAAGCACCCAAGAAGTCAAAAGAAATTGTAAGTCTAAATTATTAGCATTACATTATTTCAATCAATATACTATTGCCAAAATATCTCGACAATCTAAATATATATGGGGAAAGAAAAGTATGTATGAATAGAGTCATACCATAAAACTACTAATTTGAGGAGATGCAATAGATGGTAGTTCATTCTGATCAGCATAGAAGGCTTGCAGATGGAAAGTATTACTTCTATGCAATGTAAGAATCTTAACACTTGGAAATGGTTGGCCTTTAGGAAAAAGCACGCCATTTGAAAGCGTGCAAATTGGACCTTTCTCAGATGAGAATCCAATGGAGAAAGGAAAGGAATCTTGAACCTGATAACAGAAAATTAGAAACATTAAGTATTGATATATGCCTCATGCTCAGATATACTATCACATTGATCAAAAATACTTAATAGTGTTGATTGTGGGCTGAAGAGTTTTCAAAAATAGTGTTCATTGCACTAGAGGAAAGCACAAACCTCAAACTCTCTAACACGGTATTGTGGGCTGAGCATTGCACACTGAAGAGCACAACCACGAGCAACACACTCACTTGCATTTATTGTCCGGCTAGGCTCTCTATTGAAGAGAGAAGTTAACAACCTTGAAATAGCAGGTATCCGTGAACCTGAACCAACCAGCTCAACCGAATGAATTTTCTCCCCATTAAGACCAGAATCAGCCAAAGCCTTCTGACAAGGAATTCTAATCCTCTCCAGAAGACCTGATGATAGCTTCTCAAATCCTTCCCTCCTAATAAAACCCTTGACATCTTTCTCATTCATCAAGCACTCTATGTTAAGTGGAGCCTCGGCGTTTGCACTCAAGACCTTCTTCAGTTTCTCACATGATGCCCTCAGCCTAATAGATGCCTTAATATTTGTATAAACATCTATGTCATTCTGCTGCTTGAACTGTGCTGCAAAATAACTACACAAAGCCTCATCGAAGTCTCTTCCTCCCAAGCTCTCATCACAAGCATGAGAAAGTACCTTCATGTGTCCATTTTCATACGATGCAACACAGACCTGCGTGTCGCAATGACCTATGTCCACAAAAACAACATAAGTTGGACCCACATTGGAAAAATCGGTCTTGTATATACCATATCCTAGAGCAGTGGCAGTACAATCATGCATCAATCTCAATGGCTTCAAGCCAGCAATTGTTGCTGCATCCAAATAAGCACGTCTCTGAACATCGGTGAGGTAACAAGGAATCCCAATCACACAGTTTGAAATGGGCATTTTTATATCCTTCGCAGTTATCTGCTTCAAATTGGAAAGCAACATTCCCAATATCTGAACCGGAGTAAAAGTATGAGTTTCCCCCAAGTACTCTAACAGAATCAAAATTCCACCATCATGACTTTCACAGGTTTCAAATGGAAACAACTTAAGGTCCTTTTGCACATCATCTTCCCTAAATTTCCGACCAAGCAATCTCTTAACCTGAGAAATTGTTGATTTCGGGTTCATCATCCCAGAAGCAGCTCCAGCCGATCCCAGGAACCTCTGCTTCTCACTAAATGACACCACAGTTGGGGTCTCACGTTTGGATTCATCATTCAACAAGACATCCAACATTCCACCTTGCTTCACAGCCGCAATCACGCAGTTCTCATTTCCAATATCAAACCCCACCACACTCATTCTCACAACACTCAAAATCAAATCCTACTGAAGATCAAATACTTTCACTTCAAAACACCATAGGAATTGCCACAATTTGAAATCACCTAAAGCAATTTAGAGTGACTGAAAAGTCTCAGAATTGGCTGAAAATGTTTGACTTAGATTATATTAAAACGGCAAAAAAAAGACAGATGAAGAAGTGAATATACTGATTACAGCTGAATTAAGTGGAAACCGATCTATTAAGTACAGTGTTGATCAGAATTTAAATTTTCTTACACTTTCTCGGCAACCAAACAGAGAAAAGACTTAGAAGGATTGGAAACGAAAACGTTACCATGTTTTTACCAGCCTTTAAAAAATGCGGGGACTTGTTTGGTTTAGCGAACTGGGGATTGGCAATTTTTTAAGGTGACCGATGTATCCTAGCAATTAGCAAAAGAAAAAGTACAAACAAACAGTGCCTTACAAAGCGGGTTTTTGCGGAGTCGATGTCCACGTCAGCAACAAACGACGCGTATTGGTCCTTAGGATGTTCTTTGGAATAAGTTTATTATTCATGTAATTTTGTTGAGATTTCTAGTAAATGTTACTGAATAAATTAAATTAAATTAAATTGAGGAGTACTGGGGTGTTAGTTATAAAAGCAAAAGAGTTTAAATTAACTAGAAACAAATTACACAGAAAGAGTTAAAAGAAAAAAAATGAAAATTTACTCTTTACAAGGTAAGGGTGCCTTTGTTTTTTATCTTATTAACTTAACATCACTTAATTAATAAGTTAATTCTAGGTGTTTGTTTTAATACTTTTTGAATAATTTTGGTTGAATAAAATAAGCCAATTTTTTTTTAACTTTTTACTTAATAAAAAAAATCTGAATAAGACAACTAAATTTTTATGTCAAAAATATCTCTACATTATTATTATTTTTTATACCTACTCCAAAATTCTACCCAAGTCTGCCCAAATAATATAAACTCATTTTTGTGTTTTTTTAAATTTTTTCTGCTGATATCCCTCCTCATTTTGCTAAGTTGCTTCATTCTCCATGTTTTCCCATTATTAGTAATTAAAGATATTATTCTTAAGCTTTTTATGTAATTATATAATCTTTATTTATAAAATCTTTTTACTGCTTTGAATTTTAATTCATGCTTTAAGTTGTGATTTCGGGTTTACGCCTCTAGGGTCAGGAAGTGATCATCATTTTCCAATTTATATTGCTTTTGCTTTTAGAATTTAACATTTAAATTTAGTGAGGGTACAACTGTAAAAATATAGGTTATCAGTTTTTTAAAGTTAAAAAAACTTAGAATTAATTTTCAAAAATTCAAACAAAATAATAAGCATGTCATTTCAGAATTTAAACTAATTCAGATTTATTTATATTTTAAACAAAAAAACAAATGTCACCTAAGGATAACTACACTACACGTGATCTAATCAAGTCACTCCAATCATTAAATTAACTTCAGCAATTTACTGTTGCTGATCTCAATTAGGAATTTGAGTTATATTTTGCTTTAAACATCTTATACCGTCTGTTAATTTGTTTAGCATATATATGATGAAATCAATGTAGAATCCAAATTACTAATTTCGATCCCATGTTGATTGTTCATATGGTCTACATCAGAATTTTCACTAATGAGAGCATCTTTGGATCATCACATATGTGGTGAAATATCATTAGAGATAAAAGTTTTTAATGTTCAATATGATAATAGATGTCCATTACTCATCCTTCTTCCCTTTACCCAAATTATATTTCCATAGATCTTTGAAACTTGGAGTGCTTTGAGATATGGAAAAAAAAAAAAAATTGAGTATGAAATTGAGATCTACATTTTTCACCTCTAATTTCATTTCGAGTAGTGATGAATGATGATACCACATAAGTCTGTCTTGTTGCTGGAAGTATATATAAATTACACAATAAAAACATTTATTTTAAATTCATCGTAATAAGGTGACTTGTACGGATTTTGTGTGACAAAATGTGACTAAGGTTGCAATCTAAAGATTTTCAAGTGACTTAGTATCATTTTGAGTGGTTTTCTCTTTTACTTAAAAAAAAAAAAGAAAAAAGAAAAATCCATAATCTTCAACATCGCTCATGATAAATTATGATAAAAACAGGACAGCCCAAATTTACACCAAAGGAAAAATTTTATGACTAGGATTTATGCTTAAATGGAGAGAGGGTCGATGCAGATGAGTGTGGGTATCAGGTATGACTGAAGAATGTGAATACATGAAAGCTTGCAAGCACGTGGTGGCATGAGAGTCTACGTGACATATTCATCATCATCGTGTGAAAATTGACTTGAAAATGAGCTAAGCTGGTGAGTAGATCGAGTGACTGAATGAATACTCACTCAACTCAAAGTCAAAGCAATAGCAAGGCCAATGCCCAAGAGTGAAGTGTTTAACGTGCATCCAACCTGTTTTCAAATTAAAGCTGTGCTAGGGTTGTCATTCATGCACGAAACAAGAGTGGTTGAAGTGCAGTGAGTGCCATTCCTGTCACTTGCGGCTGCCCCTTGCCCCCTTCATTTCAGCCATTGCTATTCATTCTATATCCAGTTGGACGGCTCTTTTAAAACGTGCTTGAGACTTGAGACTTTAGTGTTCATGCAACACATGATCAGTAACAATATTTGCACTGTTTTGCACACATTTTTTGCACATATTCTAATTCCTCCTGTGTAAATGTCAATTTGTCAACATTATAATTAATAGGCCTCTCACTGGACCATATGGGTTGCTTTAGCTGGCCAGTGGCCACTAGTCAACCAATCAATTAACGGGAGGTCATTGCTAACTTATTTTTAAATAACTTACACACTTTTCAGGAGGTAATTGCTAAGTTATTTTTAAAATAACTTACGCATCTTGTAAAATAGTGCTAAACTAGTAATAAAGTAATGGGATTCGTTGCTTTTTGTGAGGAGTTGTAAGTTACTTTAAAAGTAACTTAGCAAGACTCTTAATAGGATAGGACATGTGACCGGAGTCAAATTTCAATATACTGTATATTATTAATTTGCATATATATATACCGTAATTTAGTTTTGATCTGGTCCGAAATTTTAAAGTGCGAAAAGTTCAGAAAAACTTTAAAACTGCGGGATTTTAAAAATTTAAAACTTAAAACACTTAAACCATACAGTTTTAAAGTTTTCCCGCACTTTAAAATTCCGGATTGAAACATTTCTATAACGTACTCCATGTTAGATTCACTATAGTATAATTAGTTATTTGCCGGTGGTCCGAACATATCTAATTAATGATTTCAAACAACTTCTATGATCCAATTTGACTGATTAATTATATAATTAATCAAATATGGCCTCCACTGCTTTTGTATCTGCGTGCAGTAAGTACTGTTAGATAATATCCCACTGTTTAAACTGTAATTTCCCTATGCTGTTCATTTTCTTTTCAAATTAATTTCAACTACCTTGGTCTGGTCAGTTCATTATTTCTGAGCCACTCCAAATTTATCAGGATCTCAAATTGTCAACTGGTAGCGCTGAGAATTGAAATAAGCTTTGGCCACTGAGCTTGAATTGAACATGCAAATTATCTCAAGTTGCACGGACCAGAATATTTTGATGGTATAATTAATTAAAAGTAGTTTGTGACTGACCATCAAAGAGAGCACAAATGGACATATATTTATATATATAAAAATAAGCTCATATTTTTCTGGTTTTTTGAAAATCTGAAAATTGGAAATGAAAAGCTCTATATTAATCCTGTAGAGATTAGAGAACAAATTAAAGCAAAACAATCATGTGCTGTAGTAATACATATTAATAACAAAATATAAGACAGGAGATGGATTAGTTTCAATTGAACAGAGGAGGAAGACTAGCAATGGTCTCTCCGTGGCCAAAAAAGCGCTTCCAAGTAGTCATCTGAGTAATAAGTTGCTTGTAAAAGGAGATTCTGGCAGCAGATATGCTTACTAACATGCCTTTTCTCAGCTTCTTCATTCTATTTCCTATCTTGATCTTGAGCTTGCATAATCTGAGCCGAATAAACGATGGCTTTCTTCTAGAATCAGCTTGCACCAGCACTTTGTAGATCAAAAACTGTGCCCGCCGCCGACTCAGCTCTTCAGGATCTTCCTTGTCAATCTTTGAGTATCCATAATTTCTCCTCAAAATAGTCATTTTCCTAGAGGATTTAATTATCAATTCGATCCCCGGTGAGCTGATGAGAAAGAGAAGTGAAGTACTTGCAGATGCAAATATATAATAATTATATATAGTTAATATGCGAGAGAAGCAACAGAGATGAAGTTGAAGCTTGAATCAATGTGTGTATTTATAGAGGGTTGGTAAATGAGAAAGGTCATACGTATTCATATATATGACATATGGTGATGAAGCAATGCATGTGCACCCAATGCTCAATTTTTTTTTTTTAATGATAATAATGGTGATTGAACACTGCACACCTATGAGTTGGCCCTTACATCATAGCGTGAAATAACTTACCTACTCTAGCTGTGTGACTGTGTGCAGCCATGCATGCCATCATATAAAAATGTACTTGATAACAACTTGAACAATCTCTCAAATAATATAATTAATTGTATTTTCGTAAAAAAATTCTTTGTAATGGTACATGAGATGTAAAGTTAGAATTGGTTCACGTAAAGATCACTGAGGAAGATAGCCAGATTGTTGCCTGTCGGGCATTAAAAAGGAGAGAGGCGGAGGAAGCAAGAGAAAAAATAGATTAGGTGCGGTAATTTTGCGCAAATCAATGATTTGGTGTTAAGGAAAGCAATTTTCTTGCCTATTTAGAAGAAGTTATGGAATCATAGCATTTCAGCCGCTGATTTAGGATCAGAAGTAGATAGGATTTTCATTTTCCTTTTAATTGTAGTTGGTGAATGATGATTAAAGGGGATTTCTCGTAGCGATAGCATGTGGGTGAGTATGCTGGATAATTATGAACTTGTCTGGTGAATCTTTAGTCAGTCAGATCAACGGCTATTCGATTACATATTTGACCATTTGTTTACTAAATGAATGATTACAGAACAATAATTTGATTTCAACGTATAATATATGTCTAGAAATTAACACACCGTCTCAGAAGCATTTCTCTATATATTTTTATATGTTGGGGTTCTACTGAGCTGAGCTTTTAAAGTCAAAAGAGGGAGCATGAGGCCTGCCATATGTATAAAAAAAAAAAAAAAAAAAAGAGAGACATAATTTAATTTCCACCGGCTTGATCCTGAACCAGAACCTGAAGCATCTTTGATAAAAAAAAAAAAATTAATAACCAATCAAAATGAAAAGAATTATTATTATTTGACCATTAAATTATTTGAAAAATTAATTTTCAGTAATTAATTGTCAACTAATTACTGAAAATGAGGGGACAAAGGGCAACCTCACACATGTTGGGCTTTCAGTGGTTCAGCAGTGTCCCGCTTTAGAGTCAACGCACTGACAAAAATTGCTGACTCTTTCTTACTAATAATTTTTATTTTTTAATTTTTTTTATAAGTCGGTGGCGTGATTTTTAATCACACCTTTGATGCTGTTTGAGGTTATGTTATGCATTCTAAATTTTTTATTTTAAATAATATAGTATTTATTAATTAATTAATGAGATAATATAATTAATTCACTTAAAGTTTATAAAGAGTTATCAGTCACTCAATAAATAACACATCATTTAAAATAAAATTTAAATTAAAAAATTTGAGATATCTATAATTATCTCATGTGTTTACTTCTCGAGTAGAGTGTGGAGTGGGATTCCTTTCATTTTTGTGTTTACTTATTTAAAAGGGCTGTATGTCCCACTCTATGAGTTCCACTTATTTTTAGAGTGTGAAATAAGATTCTCACTCCCATAGGAGAGGTGGGAGTCACTCCCACCACTTTTTTTTTTACCATTTCCTTATTAATTATAATATAATTATATTTATTTAAAATAAAATAATATTACATTTATTTAAAAATAATAATATCATATTTATTTTAATATCATTATTATATTTATTTAAAAAATAATAGTATTATATTTACTTAATATTAATAATTAATAATGATTTGACCCAAAAAAACTATTTTTTTAATATTTTTCAAAATTATTGTGACATGAGATGATTTTGCATTCTTCTATACATTCTCAACAGCAACACCAATGGTATCGAAATACAAGTAAGGACTAAAGTTTAAAACTACACAAAGTATGCATAAGACTCAAAATTATACGTACTTTTATTGATATATCATATATGTGTCTTTTAATATAATAATATCTTTTTTGACTTGATCCATATCATGATAAATAATTTCACTTAATTAATTTGTGTAGTAAACAAAAACTATTATAGAAAATAAAAAAAAAAGTTTATAAATTTCCTAGAATAATATAGAATATATGGTTAAACTAATTCAATTAAACTTATCCCACTTCTCTTCATTACAATTTTTTTTCAATTGATGAGTGATTTTTTTAAGGTTTATTATCATTTCAATACTTCAAGAATTGTAAAATATCAAATGACTACAAGAAATATTGTTCCATATCATGTTACTACTATATCTCTGCAAAACCTTTCATTTTACTACTTTTCCGTTAGGATCGTTAATTGACCAGTTAGTTGACTAGCAAAATACTAATTTTACCCTTTATGATAAAATACATATGAATTTAAAAGTAGTAAAATGTAAGGTTTATCATAAAGGGTAAAATTAGTATTTTACTAGTCAACTAACTGGTCAACTAACGATCCTAACGGAAAAGTAGTAAAATAAAAGATTTTGCAGAGATATAGTAGTAACATGATATGGAACAATATTTCTTGTAGTCATTTGATATTTTACAATTCTTGAAGTATTGAAATGATAATATCCCTTTTTTTTAATTTAATTAAAGTAAATAAATAAAATATTTTTCACTAAAGTTCTATAGAAACCATGTTAATTGTTTCAATAATTAATCATTTTATATTAATTTACTTGTTTTATTTTTTATTTATAAAATTTATGTTTATCACGGTATTGATATCATAATTTTAATTATGGAATTATATAATTTTTTTTCTTTATAGTTACTTTTATTTGATAATTAATTAGATGATGCCATAGCTTGTTTATCCCCGTCATCCCAATAAAGTCGTTAAAATTTGTTATTTTGTAACGTGGAACGTTGTAGTAATAACTTAAGATGCGAAATTTTATGCAGGTGTATAAATGTCATATTTTATGTTGTAAATTTCATAGATCATTAACGTAATAAGTTCAAAAGTTTGACGGTTGAACCTGTAAGGGATAAGTAAACTTCATTTAGTTTTCAATAATGTTATACTTACAAATTTTAAATAATAATAATAATAATATATGCCATTATGTGCCACCAATCATTAGTCATTTTTATTTTATATCTCATCCTTGTATTTATTATTTTTCTCAGATTCTCCTAAAGTCTTTTCAATTCCTCGCTGGATCACTCAATAGCTTCTATTCTTTCCACTGATGTTGGAAATAATAGAGGACAAGGATTTTATGAATCGGCTTTAGCTTGCTTCCATAAATATTCATTGTAAAAGAATATAAATGTATTTATATAATAATTCAATACGAAAGTATCACTTGCAATGTAATATGTATTGTGATTTTGGATTGGGTGGTCACACGAAAATCATTTCGTACAGTGTACAAGAAAAAGACAAAATCATTCATGCATTTGAAAAGTTTCATCAACGCACATTATCCAGTGGATTTTCAATCCCTTATTATGAAAGATTGTTATTGAGAAAAATGATACATTTAATTAAGATAAATTGATAAAAAAAAAAAAAACAAAGCAAAGCATAACTTGCAACTTGCAAGCCTAGTAGGGATCAAGTCAATATTAACAGAGGTTATTGAATCTCTCAGCTTTTCAAATTTTTTTTTTTTTCCTACTAACCTAAATATCGCCCCATAAATATGTTGTTACTTTCCAATAAAATGAAAAAAAAAGAGAGTTGAAAACGGCCAATCCATTTTTATATTAATACACAGCTCATATTGTCTGCGAACTAAAGAATTAATCCTACTACTCAATTAACACAAATGTTATTATTAAGCCAAAAAGCAAATCCATTGCCTCAAAATAAATTCTATTACAATTACAGGTTGTTCTTGAAATAAACATGTATGTACAAACTGGCAAACATGTAGTTATACTACTATTATAACTTGTTTATTTAAGTTTACAAGATATTTTGAGAAATAAATAGTACATGATTCCAACCATATGCATTTACAGCCTTTCATAATCTGGAACTCACAGATGTATCTAAACTTCTGTAGATAAACTTGAGACCAAAATCCCTTCCCTCTAACCTACTGATCCCTCGAGTTTCAAACTCATGAGTTGGTTCACCTCAGCACCAAACTCATCAGGAAGCTCATTGAACACATCTCGGCAAAATCCAGAAATCATGGCAGCCATAGCCCTCTCATAGTCAATTCCCCTCTGCTGAAAGTAGAAAAGCTGGTCTTCACCAATTTTTGAGGTGCTGGCCTCATGTTCAACATGAGCGGTAGGATTCTTCACCTGTTAAAAAAAATATGCATTAATCCATCATTCCCACAAGCATGAGGTAGTCACGGAAAGAAGTGGATTGGAGATTACTTCGACTATACTATAACTATCAGTTACCAATAACCCACACTTCTTCAAACATGGATTTTCAGCTGATAATACCAACTCAAGCATACAAACCCATAGGGACAAGCAAAATAAATGCCTGTGTAGATTATCGATCATAAAAGGCAGGCTCCTTGGGATTACAAGTTCTCTTATCTCTACAACCATACCCCAGCAAACTCTCTACCAACAACAAAACCGTCCATTATGTATCAAGGCCATTGGTACTGAAGTCAATTATACATCGACCGCAGTTGCACATTATCGCAAACCAATGCACAAGTCATGCAAATACAACGATGATATGGGCAAGTAATCAATCTAATATGATTTTTAAAAGTAAAAAACAAAAATAAATCAAATAAAAATACCTGGATGTAAGGATAGGTGTTGGCGGCAGCATTGTCACCAAGAAGCATTGAATCACACTGCGAGGAGTTTCGAGCATTCTCAGCCTTCGACTGTACCTGAACAAGCCCTCTATAACAATTTCTTGAGTTCCCAGCTGAAATACCCTTGGAAATAATCCGACTCCTTGTATTCTTCCCCTTGTGTATCATCTTAGTACCGGTGTCAGCTTGCTGATAATTATTTGTCAATGCAACAGAATAGAATTCTCCCACAGTATCATCACCCTCCAAAACAACACTAGGGTACTTCCAAGTAATAGCGGAACCTGTCTCCACCTGAGTCCATGATATTTTAGAGCGATCCCCAGCACAAAGTCCTCTCTTGGTAACAAAATTATAAATCCCACCATTTCCTTCCTCATCCCCGGCATACCAATTCTGCACTGTAGAGTACTTAATCTCCGCACCCTCAGCACAATACAACTCAACCACAGCAGCATGAAGCTGGTTCCTATCATAAGAAGGTGCGGTACACCCTTCCAAATACTCCACAAAACTACCCTCATCGGCAACTATCAAAGTCCTCTCGAATTGCCCCGTTTCCATTGCGTTAATCCTAAAATACGTAGAAATTGGCATTGGACACTTGGTATTCTTGGGGATGTAACAAAACGATCCGTCACTAAACACTGCAGCATTCAGTGCAGCATAGTAATTATCCTCACTGGGCACAACTCTCCCTAAATACTTCCTAACTAAATCTGGATGCTCCCTAATAGCTTCGGATATGGAACAAAAAATCACACCAGCCTCCTCAAGAGTCTTCCTATGAGTTGTAGCAATAGAAACACTATCAAGAACAGCATCAACTGCCACATTAGCCAATCGATTCCGTTCATTTAAAGGCACGCCCAGTTTATCAAAGTACCTAATCAGCTCTGGATCGGCCTCATCGAGGCTATTTAAAGTTGGCTTCTTTTTGGGTGCTGAGTAATAACACATATCTTGAAAATTAATTGGCGGGTATCGGTTATCAGACCAATTCGGTTCTTTCATTTTAAAAAATTTCTCAAGGGCACTCAATCTATACTCAAGCATCCAAGCGGGTTCTTCTTTTAAAGAAGAAATCAAATGAACCGTTTCTTTCGTGAGACCTTTGGGGATCGTAACCGAGTCAATATCCCAATTAAAGCCGAATTTCTTATCGTAATCACGGTTGCGTAAAATTTCTTGAATTTTATCATCGGAGCTTTGAGTAGAAGTTGACAAATTACCTGGGGAAGAGCTAGGGTCGGAACTGATGGTGCTTGACCCGTACCCGACATCCGCTCGGACCTTGAAGAGCCTTGAGCCTTTGGGAACTATGAATTTGGGATTTTCGAGCTTTGGGTGAAACCCTTTTGTGAGTTTTGGTGAATCGACGGTGGGCGAGAAGCTTGAAATTCCGTTAGCTAGCAGAGAAGTCATGGTTGTGGATGAGAGAGGCGATAGATAGAGACGGAGTCGTTTTATAGATTGTTTTCGTTTTAGGTGCTTCTGGAGACCAACACCAGATTTGTTTGTTTTGCATTTGCTGCCCCTTTTTTTTTTTTTTGGCTTTTTTCCTTGGCTGTAAACCGTTGAAAGTCCCGTGCGCAGCACACGTACCCGTTTGTTGACCGTGATGACTGTGAAGGGAAGGGACCCACCCAATTCAAAGATGAAGCTTGCAAATGCCCTCGAGAGGAAAGCCCAAGTGGCTATTGGGCGGCCCAGAGAACACTTCCATCGAATAACCTAACGACACCGTATTCGGCAGTCAGTCTCTTTGCATTTCGGTTACACAAATTCACTATCCCGCGAGCCGAACAGCAAAGACAAAAAGAAAAAGAAATTGAAACGGAGACACTTTCTCACAGCTAAAATCTCCACCAATTTCGATTGTTGATATATTATTTCCCCGGACACACTTTTGCGCTGCCACCAATTATCGCGCAAATGTAAGTCTCTTCAAACTAAATATTCTAGACATTTTTGTTACGTTTTTTTTACGATTGATCTCTTGTGAAATTGTTTGTTAACACACACACGGAAAAAAAAAAAAAAAAAGGTAAAAGTAAATGAAACTGAAACTGAGCAGTGACTTTTCGTGTTATTAAATGATATTTTTTACCGTTTCTGGGTTTCTTTAAATTCAAAGATCTGGCTAGTTTAATTTGATCAAAAATGCTTTTTTTTTTCCTTTCCTTTTCAATATCTGTGGGCAACCCCGCATGCGTACTGTTGTCAGTTATGACATTCTATATTTGCATCAGTGCTTTGATGCGAAATTTTTGTTGCGTAAAAGTTTTCTGAAGCAGTGATTGTCAAAATGTGTTAACTTTGAAAATTATTTTAGCTGGATGGGCATTTAAATGAAAATTACCAAGGAAACATGCAAGAATATTGCAATGAACAATTTAGAATTGTAATGTTGCTAACTTATTTACCTTTGAAAACTTTATGATGGATTCGGAGGAAGTGAGAACTGATGAGCATGAAGCCTACACTGAAAAGAAAGGAACAAGTAAAGATTAATTTATGTAACAGTAGCGTATGAAAATGGGTCATGATGCTGATAGGAGATTGCTTTCCAGCATTCTACTTATTTAATTATTGTGTTTGAATGCTTATGTTTTCAAATTTTTTGTTTTTCCATCAGTTCTATGTTATTATTTGCCTGCATCAAACATTGACCACAACCAAAAGCAGACAGATAATCCTAGGTTTATGTTAATATTTTCAAACGTCTATTCGCTATTTGGCTATTTTAATGTGCTTTTATTCTGTTTGTCTAATCTGTTGGTTTTTCTCATGGTCATATGCAAAAGATACAATGAGTTTGAAGACACAAAGATGAAGCAATAAAAACTCTAATTTGAACCAAAGGTCACTAAATTTGCCGCACCCATACTTTGTTCAATGTCTACACGAGTGAGATATTACTGGGTAGAGTTTGGGTTCGTTGAATTGGGATAGGGTTCATAGTTTTGGACCACAGTCCTGTGGGTCTAAAGTATCTATTATATGCGTAAAACCCATTTGAGCTGGTCTTGTTTCATCTTTTTTCATTATTAGTGCTACCATTTATCTTCTCATGAAGTAAATGCATGCATTTCTACTGATATTAATGATTCTAGCTATATCTATCTTTAACTCCAATTTCATTAATTATGCATGTATGATAGCTTTTTAAACTAGATTTCTCAAATTAATGATTATCACTCTTCAGTAAACTGTTACACTGTACGTATTTCGCTATTTTTGTTTGGCATATGGTCATTGTGCTCCTTGCTTGTAGTTGATTGAATTTAGTTTTTTCAAGATGGCTAGAGTATGGCCATCAAACTGCTTGATTATTTGAACCATGATTTTATTTGTATCACATTCTACATGTTTGTAGTTTATCTTATCTTTTCAATTTTGCAACATATCTTTCTGCTTGCAGTTACTGCAAACTTAACTGATGATTTCAGCACATTATAGATTATCATTTCTATCCCCGATCATCGTTTGTTTGATATAGATTAAAAAGATAAAGACCTTACTGTCTTGTTTGCAGTGAAAAGTTCTTGAAGACCATTACAAGCTAAGCTGTTTTGAATCAATTCCAGCAACATGAGCCAACAGAGTCAAGCCACCAGCTTGTTTTCTCCAGCAGATCCCCCCATGAAAAGAAAACGTGGTCGTCCACGTAAGGATGATAGTCAAATTCAAGGGGAGAGCTCGCCAGTAATACCTGGATCTGACTGTATGAAAAAAAACAAACAGATTGTGGGTGCAAGTAATGCTGCTATTGATAACATGGTGGGCCAGATGGTTTCTGGTGTCATTGAAGGTTCATTTGATGCTGGATATCTTCTTAATGTTAAAGTAGGTGACACTGACACTCAACTAAGGGGTGTTGTATTTTTACCGGGCCGATTCACTCCGATTACTGCAGCAAATGATGTGGCTCCAAATGCTAGGATGTACAAAAGAAAAGAGATTCCTATCCCTGTTCAAAGCCTCCAAACTCAGCACCATGATTTTGTGCCCCCATCAGAACAAATTAATAAGCAAGCTACTGAGTCTAAAATGGAGGAACATAAATGTCCAGATCAAGTTCCACCCCATGAAGTTCAGTCTACCTTCCCAACTGCAGGTGAGAATCAATCTGATTCCGCTATGACACCTTTAGCTGATAAATTGCCGATGAATGAGACAGGACCTTCTTTGGGAGAAAAGGTCGCGGCACAGAAGATAATAGATTCCGGACTTGAGAACCAAACAGCCTCAATTATGGCACAATTAAAACATGATAAAGTTGTCGAACAAGGTCAAATACAGCGGGACACTATTATGGACGTAGATGCATGTAAGGAATTGGAGCCTGCTCCAGCACCATCGGAACCTGCTTCTGCACCAGTTGTTGATCTTATGCCATGTTCTGAAAATGTTAATCAGGAGCCTCAAGTTGAACATCAGCCATTGAGTTCTGACCCCAAGCCAAGTGATCTAGTTCATGAGGGTGAGGGAGTGAAAAGTCTGAACATTGAAGACAACCAGACTGCTGCATTAACTAAACCTGAATCCCTGTCATCCGAACCAATTGGAATTGGTTTGTTGATGGATAATCCCAACCTTGGATACAACCAAACTCCTTCATCTGCTGAAGCAAAATCCATCTCTACTCAACCGATGGGAACTGACATTATTATAGAAAAGCAGGATTCTCCAAGGAAATATATGCCAGAAGATGCATTGTTGGAGCTTGCTAACAAGACAATAGGAGGGGATGAAACATCTCTTCCCATTGAGAAAGCTGCTAATATTACTTCAGGAGATTGTGTCCCATCCCTACCTGTTGGTGAAGCCGCTAATATTACTGCTGGAAGTTATGACACATCTTTACCTGTTGGTGAAGTTGCTAATATTACAGCTGGAGGTACATACTCTGTACCAACGACTAATGTATCGGTGATGATGTTTGGTGGAGAAGCTATTTCAACCGAAGCCAAGCTTGGAACAGAAGAATCTGTTCTTCCAAGAGTAAGTGATACCCAAATATGTAGCTCTTCTTCTGCTGCTAACAACAACATAGATCCTGATCTCAAACCACACACCCATTTAGATTTATCAAGTGGTTTGAACCTATCTGGCTCAGGCTAAAAGTTTGTTGGAAAACTCTAGATGGGGATAAGACTCGGTACATTTGAGGAATGGGCTTTGGGAATAAAAAAAAGGCCATGTTGAACTTGATTGCCAGTAGTTAAAAAGAGTATCAAGTAGATGCTTTGCAGGTAATTCAGAGTTTGGTGTATAATAGCCTGCTCTGGATAGTTTTGTAATCTGAATTCTTGCAATCTACTTTTTCAACCTTCGATTAGATAATAAATGGAAAATTTAGGTTTCCAGAATGATGGTGATTGTTTTTCTACAATATGCGGGGACTGAGGAGTGCGTTGTGGTTGAAATTCTTTTGTAGTCTCAGTTTTTTCTTGAATAATAATGATAATAATATTAAGTTAATATAGTCTACATAGTTGGGATATATAAAGTTGGTATTCCAAATATTGATGCTTTATGTAACTACCTAAAATGTGGCCGTTATTGTTAGTGTGGGTGTCTGTATCAATGTATCATGATTTTTTTAAGCCTAACATTACTTTTATTTGACTCTGTATTTTCTTTCTTTCTTGCGCATAAATTTTTTTTTCACCTGGAAAAGGGAATGCGTGTAAATCCCTAAAAATTGCCCATGCATAGTGTCGACGAAGTTCATCGTCGTTATCAAGCTTTGCTTTCGGTTGAATTCAGATCAGGCCCAAAATCAAACAGAAAGCCTCCTATTGACCGTCCCATCTCAAGTTTACTTGATTCAGCTTTGATTTCACAAATCAATTGAAGCTAATAAATTTCAAGAAGCCAAAAACAAATAAATAACAAGAAAATTAATGCAAACCGAAGAAAATTTTGTGATGTATTTTTTAAAGTACATTTTGCGAGATTGATGTCTAGAGTAGATTGGATGGAGTTACACAAAAAAATAAATAAATAAAAAGGAAACAACAATTGATCCATAAAAGAAAGAAATTATATTTGAAGTTCCTACTGGCGTTTTTCTTTTTTTTTTTAAAAAAAAAACCCACGTGATTAAAAATCAATTTAAATTTGTTTCATTTTATTCAATTAAAAAAGAGAAAAATAGTTTTGTGGCTGATAACTATGGGCCTTAAGTAGGCCCACATGGGTTGTACTGTTGGGCCAGCTTCTCCAATCAGCCACATAAAATCAAGATTCAAGAAATCCTACTGATTTCTAGTGTTCTTCTTTACAAGTTTATGAACATATTAGCCAATGGGCTTGTATTCCATTAGTAGCCAAGGCGCTCAATGAGTGTTTTAATTCGAGTTCCAGTTATGGTTAGGGCTCAAAATTTCTTCAATTAAGCATGATTGAGTGAAATTAACTTGTATATAATCTTTTCCTCTTGTGAAATGCAAGTGAAGCCAATAAATCCCTCCAATATTTGTTTATGAGAGTTATTTGTCTGGGCAAGTATTTTATAGAATTTAATGTAATATTGTAGTCCTAATGTATTTATTTGTTGAAATAGTAGTTATAAATATATAGTAGTTATAAATATATGATGTACGATCAATAACATGGTGTATAATCAATTAAAAAAAGTTTATGAACCTATTATAAAACGACAAAAAGAAAATAATTATACGAGTGAGCGAGCAGCCGATTTTACCTATCCTTGTTTGTTTCCAGAGATAATAGAAAATGAAAGGAAACACGCACTCGTAGTCGTTTCTGGTTTTTTAGATATTGGTGCGGGTTAACCCAAACATAATAGGAAAACCGATTGAATTTTGTATTAAAAAATATAAATAAAATATTAGAAAAATATAAATACCCCTATCCAGCCCGATCGATGTCAAATCTCACCTTAACCTAAAAAAAATCCTAACCTATCTCTCACTCTCCTAACTCTCCTAGCTGCACCACACCACCAGTCCACCATCAGTGCACCTTGGAGCTGATTATGAGAGTATGTTTCCAGCAAAGCAAACTTGTATTTTTTAAAGCAAGCAAAAAATGAATCAAATTTATTAATTTTCCATGTATGAATTAATTAATTTTTTTATGCTTTGCAGTTTAAACAAAGTTTTGGGTTTCTTTGTAGGGGGTTCGCCTTTTTTCTATAATTTATGTTGTTGTCTCATTAAAAAATGATCTTTTTTCAGTATTTGTAACAAATTATGATTGGAAAGTGCTAGTGCTTGATTCGATATAGGGCGCCGCAGCGCAGCTGGCCCAAACGCACCAATAAATAAAAATATATTTCAACTATTGATTTGAGCAGTTATATATTTTTTAACCTGAAATGACTTGAACCCGAACCGAATACCGAAACACCCACCCCTACATAGGGGTAGGTAAAACCGAACCGAAATAAAAAAACCGGTTCGGTTCGTTGTTTTCGGTTTTGGTTCGGTATTTTTTAGAGTGAAAAATCGAATGCATAAATGCCGAACTGAAATTTTTTGATTCGAATCGGTTTTCGGTTTACTTATTATAAAATCAGAACCGAACCGAATTAAGGGTATTTTTGTAATTATTGATGACCTATATAAACACACAGTCAGCCCTCACTCACGCGGTCACTCCTGCCTCCTGCAACCCTAAGTCCCAAATTCAAACGAAACAAAAACCCACGTGCTGCCGCTGCCGGTGCTGCCACCTGTGAGCTTTGTGCGACGCTGTCGAGTGCCGAGTGTTGACCTCTGCTGCCCTCTTTGTTTATCGCTGCCGAGGCCGTGTTTCCATTTCGTTTCGGTTCACTGCAGCAGCTTTGCTTCTTTGCTTCTTCTCGTCGTCTCCACTCTCCAGCCGCTGCCGCTGCCGTTGCTCTTCCTTACGTCGCCAGGCCAGCCAACCAGCCAAGGTAATTTCACTCCTCTGTTTTCTTTTTTTTTTTTTTAAATGGCTCGGTTTTGTTTTTTTTTTTAAATGGGCAAATGACTTAGGGCTCTGTTTTTTGTTTTTATTGAATTAATGCATTTAATAAATCTTGATAGGGAATGTGAGAAATTAGTTGGTATGAAACATTTGAATTAATAAATTTAATAATTTTATTTTGGGCACTAGTGAGTTTATACAGAATGTGGGCAGCCGAAACTTCTCTATTTGGTAAGATGAAAATAAAATTTTAGGATTTGTTACCATTATCTACATGTTAATAAAATCGTATTCTCCTTTTATAATTGTCTATGTCCGCTGAGTTTGGCAGCTGTGTCGCTGTGATGCGCCATTTTTGTTTCCTTATATTATTAAAAAAAATCAAATTTATGTCATTGCTAAAAATTAGATGATTATACAACTATTTAAATAATTTGCTTAGTATGATTACGTCATTGCACTTTGAAAATTGAATATTTTCATTTTTATACCCACTTTATAAATTATTTTATTTTTGTTTATTATATATTGATTATTTATGTGAATTTTGATATAATATTTTATAGTTATATTTATGTTTATTTTACTCATTTCAACTTTATTTGTGTAGATTTAAGTTGGGAAGTGTATGGAGAGAGAAAGGGGAGAAAAGTAATGGCATTTCTTATGGTTGATTTTTAATTTTTATGTTGTAATAGTTTCTTATGGTTATGGATGTTGCTTGGTAGTACTTGGATATTTGACTATTTCTTAATTCTTATTTTGTTTTGTGTGATTGTTAGAATTGTTTTATTTTTTATGTTGTTATGGATTTACGTTATGGATGATATTAAGTTAATTTTGTGTGATTGTTAGAATTGTTTTATTTTTTATGTTGTTATGGACTTGTGTTATGGATGATATTAAGTTAATTTAGTGGTGATGATGAATGATTTGGTAGTAGTAGTAATTGATGGTATATTTTAATAAATGTAGTTGTAATTGATAAAATTGTACCGATCCGGATGCGAACTGAAATCCGAAATTGATTTGTTAATCCGAACCTCTAAGCAAACCGAATCCGAACTATCGGTTTCGGTTCGGTTTTTATTTTTTAAAAATGACTGTCGTTTTTTTTTTTTATATTCAATCCGAACCAAACCAAAAAAAAAAAAAAAAACCGAAACTTTACCGTTGCCCACCCCTACCCCTAGAGGTAACTTATCTGTTGATGTAATGTTTTTTCATTCGATTGTTATTTATTATTTATTTTTAATCAAATGGCATTTGTTTATTAGAGGTATAAGTATCATATACAAGGCTTGCTACATTTGTTTTGTAGTTTATGAATTATATGATTGTTCATGGGGTTCTCTTGCATATAGATGTAAGACTTTGAAGTTGAAAACTTTCAGGAATAGGTTCAAAGGATGGACATAATCTCACAGTTACAAGAACAAGTCAATCAAATTGCAGGTATTGCTTTTAATACCTTTGGGACACTCCAAAGGGATGCTCCTCCTGTCAGACTCTCTCCAAACTACCCGGAACCACCGGCTAATCCTACGGAGGATGCAGCAAACTTTGCGGAGCAACCCAAGCTCATGAGTGCTGCTCTTGTAAAAGCTGCTAAGCAGGTCTGCGTTTTGCTTTAATTATAACGGTTTCCTTAGTGAATCACACTTCTATAGAAATGAAACTATCCACATTGGTTTGGAAAATTTATAGCTAGAAGATTTAGGGTAGAATCTTTCTTAGATTCGGAAGTAAAGAAGTAGAAAATGCATTTGATTTTCGCCTTTTTGGCCATCAATCGCCTCAATTTGCTGCATATCATTAATGTAATGTTCATTGATTCCCAAGTGTTGAGCTCCCCAAATTGCTTAATGAGTAGTCCAGCATAATATGTCGCCGCTTGTTGCTCTTGCAGTTTGATGCATTGGTTGCAGCACTTCCATTGGCTGAGGGTGGTGAAGAAGCTCAACTGAAAAGGATTGCTGAACTCCAGGTATATACTACGGACTTGTTAGATTTGGGTTTCTAAACGGAGCCTGGATACCTCATTTTATTGGTCCAGCCAAGACGACCATAAAATTGATTTTTTGTTTATATTAATTTGGATGCTTCCTCATGAAATAGATCTAATTGCAGTTCATTGCATTTCATGCTACAAATTTTTTATAATTCAATCAATTTTTTGGGCAAAACAGCTTTTCTCCAATTTATTATTCTAATGTTTCTTTGTTTATGCATTAACTTGTTTTTACTTGTGGTAATTTTCCTTTCCCAGTCTGAAAATGATGCTGTGGGCCAAGAACTGCAAAGGCAGCTGGAAGCTGCAGGTTAACTCAAAGATCCTTATACTCGTCAACTTGACAGGATATTTAAATTATGAGAAGAGTTAGTTCTTGCTGCTTTTGTGGGAAATTATCTTAACAGTCTTCCTCTCAAAAATTTATTTGATAGCCATTTTCTTAAGAGGGGAAATGCTGGTAGTTTCAAAATGCCAACAACTTGTGTCATCCAATCCTTAAATAACTAGACGGGTTTTTAAACAATAAGCGTGAATGGTTGAAATCTATATATTATCTCCTTGCAGTGTGGGGAGGTATTCTGGATCAGATGCCAGGACCTCAAAACAATTTTTTGCCAGTTTAGTATCTTGATCATGTGTGAAAAGTGCTAGGTTTAGTTAAAAATGTTCCAGAGAGCAGTTCATAAATATAACTTAAATATAACAATGTTGTGTCATCTACTTGTACTTAGTTTTTTCAGCAATGTAATTTTGTGTATCCTGGGTTATAAATAATTTCTGGTAACCAGAACTAACAATCTGAGTGGCTTTTTTGGTGGCAGAGAGAGAATTGAAACAGGTCCAGGAGTTGTTCAGCCAAGCGGCAGATAATTGCTTGAACTTGAAGAAACCAGATTGAGTATATAGGAAGAAACCCACCGTGCTGTAGTATAGTCATTGAGGGGCAGCAATACCGTAATAGATCCGTTTACAATGTTTCTAATCTTTGTTTTGTTCTATGAGAAATTATCACTGCACCACTTTTATTTTATCATATGAACATTTACCCACTACAAAATTTTGACATGTTTTTTGAACTATTTTTGTTTTTAAATTTGTATTAATCAACCACTTTCATATTGTAAAATGATTATATTACTCTTAAATAAATTATTAGATTATTTTATTGTGTAAAATTTTAAAAAATAAAAAATTATAATTACAAAATTACTTCAAAATTTAATAAAATAAATAAATTTTAAAATCTAAAAATGTTAATTTTTTATAATTATAATTTTTGTAATTATAATTTTTTAATTTTTAAAATTTTACACAATAAAATAATCTAATAATTTATTTAAGAGTAATATAATCATTTTACAATATGAAAGTGGTTGATTAATATTACTTCAAAATTTAATAAAATAAATAAATTTTAAAATCTAAAAATGTTAATTTTTTATAATTATAATTTTTGTAATTATAATTTTATTTAATTTGTATAGGGAAGTTTCTTAAATTTAATTATAGGAAATTTTATAATAATTATAGGAAACTTTTTTCTTCATGTTAATTTTTGTAAACATTATAATTTTTAATTTCAAGAATTAAATGAAATTATAATTACAAAAAATTTTAAAAAATTAACATTATAATTTTTAAATAAATTATAATTATAAAAATTAACATTTTAGATTTTGTAATTTATTTATTTTATTAAATTTAGGAGTATTTTTGTAATTATAATTTTTTATTTTTCAAAATTTTGTGGAATAAAATAGTCTTTTAATTTATTTAGGGGTAAAATAGTTATTTTTAGTGTTAAAGTGGTTAATTGATATAAATTTAGAAATAAAGGTGGTTCAAAGAATATGTCAAAATTTTATAGTGGTTAGATGTATATATGACAAAAAAAAATATGGTGCAATGATAATTTTCTTGTTTTATTGGACTTGATGTGCCATTTTCTTGTCCTTCGTGAGTTTGAAGCCAGAGTTTTTCATGCTTATATTGGCAATCAAAGGACTTCTTGTGCACCTTTTTCCCCCCAGAGCCTCGAGAATTGAAATCTCATGTGTTTTTTTCATACGTTACTGGATAACAAAATACAGACAACTTAGATTTACCGGGATCTGTATTTTTTTTCTCCTGAGAAATTTACCAAGATCTGACCTATTTCAAAGTGGAATCCTTGAATCCACCTTGTTCAGAAAACCAATCCATGCAACTTATAGCCAGTCCATGCAAGAGAGGGCCTGTTTAACCAAACCACGACTTAGTACTTACGATTCTGCATAGCAACTTATGTCCGAGTGAAAATTCAGGTAACAGTTTAAACAATATGACCACACCACTCAATCAACTACCCCAGATCTAATAATAATATTCACAATTTAAGAGGAAACAGAAAGGAGTGAAGAGGAAGTTAAGAGGAAAATGGAGGAAAATGCTTTGGCAAAAATTTGTATTTTAAAGTTTATTAAACTGATTTTGAAAACATGAGTTATAACACCTTAAACTCTTGGCTCACGTCTAAAAACGCATTTTCAACACATCAACGATTAACCAGGCCAACGGAGACCGTATTTTTCAAAAATATTTTTAGAAAATCCATTAAAAACTTCTACCGAGCTGTTATTATTTTTGTCAAAAATAAAAATCTTAATTTTTTCTAAAATCACTTCTTTCAAACTCTTTTTCCTTGAATTATAAATAGAACCGATTTTTTGTCAATACTTTAAATACAATTTTAAAAAAGAGTTTGGAAGAAGTATTTTTAAAAAAAATTAAAGTTTTTATTTTTAACAAAAATAATAACTCAATAAAATTTCTACTGAATTTTCTAAAAATATTTTTGAAAAACACAATCTCCGCTGGCCTGATTAATCGTTGAAGCGTTGAAAAGATACTTTTAGGCACAAGTCAAAAGTTTTAAGGTGTTTTTATAACTTATATTTTCATAACTAGTTTAATAAACTTTGAAAGACCAGTTTTTGCCAAAGATTTGCGTTGCAAGAGAAACACATTCAATGCTAAATAAGCCTTGTCAAATCAATATAAATAGATATATAGCATAATTTAGAAGTAAAAAGCATTTAAATAAGTAGTGCTCACAAAAATTTTATGACAATGAATGTTCATACAGCACATAGCGATATTAAGAAAAGATAAGGGTACAAAGCCTGAACTGGTTTCCTCCAGAAAAGACAGGAAGAAAGATCATAGAAGTAGTATCACACTCACCACCAGGTTACTACTACAATAAAAAGCAGTCACATAAACAAAAACTCCACATCTATATCCACTTCCTACTGCTGTGGTTGCTGAGGCTGCTGATAATTTCCATATCCTGGATATCCTCCATAGTACATGTTAGGGTCTTGGGGAGCAGCAGCCGCATAGCCATAATTCTCATAACCTTGGGCATATCCATAATATCCAGCATTCCACTGGTTTGGGTCTGGCTGAGCCTGAATACAAACAGGAACCTCAAAAGCATTAGTTGGATTTAAGGTTCCCATACAAAAAGAACTAAAAGCTGCATCAGATTATGTATAGGACCTGTTTGTTTGAAGGACTACGTCCCCATGAAAGCCGGATATTTTGTCCTCCCAACTGAGTTCCATTTAACGCTCTCAATGCTTCCTCTGCACAACTTCTGAAGAAACACAAATAAAACAGTTTAAAAGAAAATGCCATTACTCGGCCTGCTGCTGTCGATTTTAAGAGAGTTAAGGGGTGATATAGTGCAAATATACTTGCCTGTCAGCGAATTGAACAAATCCGCATCGCTTGCCAGCTGGTATTTTCACATGTACTAGCTGCCCATATTGGCTGAACAATTCTCTCAAATGTTCATCCGTAACAATAGAATCCAGATTACCAACAAAAACCTGATTGAAATTCCTCAAGTCACAAACGTCTGAAAAACAGGATTTTTCATATTGAAAATGACAACAGTACTCACAGTTGTATTATTTGGATCGTCGTCACTCTGTGCCCCTTGCGAATTCTGATATGACGCTGCACATGTGAAACAGAAATAAAACATAAGGCAAATGAGAAGTCAGGAAACAATTCATCCCATCCAAAACATTGAGGCCAGGGATCAGTACAAATGCAAGCCCCAGCCAACCCTGGATCCTTGAACACTTGGAACAATTAACAATAATGCATTTAAACTGAGAATGTCAAAAAGATAATGTTCAATGCAAATGGCCCTAACAGCAAAACAGTTGATATGTCAACCAGTATGAACTGAATAAACAATAAAATCACACAATGTTTTGCCAATTGTATCCATACGAGGGTCAACACCAAAACTATAACACAATCAACCAGTCAAAATAGCTCCATCAAACTTATTGAACTACAAAAATATAGTTCCTCAAGCCATTAGCAGAAAGAGCATCATAACATCTTGCAGACGCACAGATTATCAAAAGTAAACTAAAACTTCAGCAGAAATACTTACCGATATAGTACTACACTACTAAGTCAAATTTTTAGAAGAGACATCCCCATTCTACAGAACATGCTTTTAGCCAAAGGATTGGGCAAATCTTAATTACCAAGCTCAGCCAAACACAGAATAAACATTTTGAATTAACAAGGTTTCCACCCAAAAACTATTTCGTGATGTCTACTCAACAGAAAAGTATGTTCTAAACATAAAAACAATAAAAGAAGTTACTTAGACAGCTTAGCCACCCCTTAAAATGATATCTGGTCAAACGGACAAGCTTACAGCTCAAAGATGGAACAATGAGAATCAACAGGCCGTCAAGGCGAGAAGCAAATAGAAAAAAAGGGGGTATATACAGTTGCCAGTTAAATGATAATCCATTGACATTGCCTCCAATGTAATAGCTAGATTGTCACTTATTTAATAATTTGTTCGAATCATTCTTAACATAAAATATTAGGTAGTAACACTGTTTTATAACACAAACAAGATAATTCTTAATTCAGTTTCAACACCTACAGTAAACATCAGCCATCTGATTATTATAACCCATTGATGCATACTACGAAAAAAAGAAAAGGAGCCAAAAAAGTCAAAATCTACAGGAGGACAAAGAGAAGTAAAAATGACAAGCAGAACCTAAATATAAAATTGTCAAAAGAGAGATAGATATGGTGACATTCCCAAAGATAGCCAGCATACCAAATGGAATTCCATTAAGCATGAATGAGATGCCACTGGCACTCATAAGCGAGTTCTCTCTCATGGACAAAAATATAAGAAAATATAAGGAATCTGAAAATGTTAACAGAACTGCACACTATGAACAAAAGGGGAAACAACTGAAAGAAACTAAATGTAAAAGGCGAGAAAAACAAAAGCATAAGAAATTAAAAGCGTAGTTCTTCTATAATCAATAAAAAACGGAAAGGATAAACCCTAAAAATAAACCTAAATGTTATTGGGATCACAAATCCTTTAAATAAGGAGCGAAGTAATGAAAAGTAACTTGACTGACAGCTCAACCAACAGAATGAACTGAACAGATACTTTGAAATGTAGCATAACAGATGCCACAAAAATCTCAAATAAAGGACATGACATAAACACAAAAACTGACCTAAGTGAGGGCATGCACTAAAGGGATAACCATTTCAGCTGAAATCAGTTCCAGGCCCCAAGATGATAGAGCCTCTTGACACCCTGCTTTGAGACAACAGGAGTTCTATGAGTCCAGATTTTAATAGCATTTACCGTGCCCAAATGTTAAAAGGAAAATAAAGGAACGAAACGGCTTTGGAAAGTGCTGTTTATCTTCAATAACATAACTGAAAGAAAGCAAACTTAACAATAAAGTTAAGTACACTACACACTGAACAATAATTGGAGACTAATGTTACAACCTCACCACTTTCCAGGAGCAAACTTAGATGTTCTATCATCTTAGAAGGATCAACACACAAACTAACGCAAATTGAAGATGCAAGACAAAAACAGAAGCAAACTAATGTGCGCTGGATGTACAGATATTGAAAGAAAATAAAGATCAGCCATCCAATGAAGTACCGAAATTTAAACTTAATTTGCAGATAAAATCCTGCACCAACCACCAAGAAAATACCTTTAGGGTACTGCTGCTGACCTGAAACAGTCTTCTTATTAGTTGCTGGACCAATTCGCATTGGTCTTGTAGAACAAAAGACGCCATTCATCTCAGTCATAGCACGTAGCTGTTCACTTTCATCACCAAATCTCACAAACCCATAACCCTTTGTGCGTCCAGTAAGCCTATCAATGACAACCTTTGCACCCTTAGTAGAGGGATAGCGGGCCCTGAAGGTCTCTTGAAGCATGTAATCAGTAACGTCAGCAGCCAAATCTCCAACAAATATTGTGTGGTCAGGGGTGTCATCACGCTTCTCGCCAGCACCAAAAGATGCCCAGTTTAGCCTGAAGTTCTGCTCACCATTTGGCATAGGGGTACCATTATACGTCTGCAAAACTCTATCAGCAGCAGCACGCGAAATAAACTCAATAAATCCATAACCTTCTATTTGACCAGTTTGCTTGTTACGAATTACTTTTACAGAAGTAACCTGCAAAAATAACCATTTTTCAGATACAGAAAGTATGGCATAAGCACCCCTCCTCTACACACATTGATTTATGTAAGCTGTGTCCACGTGATAATTAAAATATGCATGAATAGTTCAACATAACTCAAATAATTAATAATACAGTTTCAAACTAGAATGGACTTTTTTATGCATAAATAGTAACCAATGATGCAGTTTCAAAATCAGACTTTTCTAAAATTTAGTTTTTCCAACCAAATTCACACGGGAGAAGAAATTTAAAAAGAAAAAGGAAGAATCAAAGCATCACAATATTTGATTTACATCACACCAAGCAACCATACATATATATCAACCAAGATTACACCATGTTTACATTCAAATTGCAGATTATTAGTTCTATAACAATTAATTGACAATCAGGTACAATGCCCCAAAGCACTATGGCTACCAACTAATGCTTTTTCAACCATGAGCAAATGTAAAAACACCTCAACCGAAGCTCAAACATTCCAATTTCAAGCAATCAATGACATTAACATTTTAACATATTTAACCTACTGTTACGATTTCCAGAAACACTGCAAAATCATCATGGATATCTTATAAAATAATCGCTATATGAATAAAATAATAGCTATTATGAACCCCTTTAAAAAAAAGGGAGCCGTTCGAGGGCATTCTGGGCCACAAAAAATTGAAGGTATCGATCCTTTTGGTTATTCGAAACAAATATTAATAAACGAAAAAAAACAGAGAAATAAACAAATCCACGGATTAAGTGAATTAAGAATCAAATCCTACACAAAAAAAGTGACGTTGTTTTGTCATATTAATACCTCGCCAGTATGTGCAAAACAACTGTTAAGATAAGTTTCATCCATCCAATACTGCAAGTCCCCGATCCACAGCGTCCGGATCTCACCGGGCTGACCCTGCTGCTGAGGTGGTACCGCAACTCCCGCCGCCTGGGGTGCAGCGGCTTGCGTGGGCCACATGGCAGGAGGCTGGGCCTGGGGTTGAGGCGGCATCATCATCATGTACGGCGAAGGTTGCGGCGGCGGCTGCTGCTGAGGCGGCGCCTGTTGTTGGTATTGGTACTGATGAGCAGCCATCGGTGGTGGCGGGGGCGGGACCGCTCCGGGCGCTGGCTGCATCATGTTTGTTATTGAGATTGAACGACAGAAATATCTGAACTCTGAAGCGAGAAAGAAACCCTAACCCTAGGATAAGGGGACTATTAAGGTTAGGCTACGTGTTGTTTTGGGGTTTATAAGGAAAATTGTTGGCACGTGTGTGGCTAACGTGTGTCATACGTGGAGTCGGAGAGGTTTAGTAGCCGTTTGATTTCTGGGTCCATCATAGATTTATTTTGTTTTATACCTGCTTGCGTTTCCATCTAGAATTACGGCCATGATTATTTTAGATTGTTATTATGTCACCAGTGCGTATTGTTAATAATAGTAAACCTAAATTTTTAATAAATTTATAAATTTGTTTTCTCTTCATGCTAATTTTTTAATTTTTTTAAATAGAATACAGAACTCGAATATGTTTATTAATACCTTATTTATCTTTTTTTTTTAAATTATCACTGTATCACTTTTATTTTATTTTTTGAACCACTATTTATTTTTAAACTTATATCAATCAACCACTTTTACATTGGAAAATAACTATATTACTCCTAAATAAATTATAAGACTATTTTATTCTACAAAATTTTAAAAAATAAAAAATTATAATTACAATATTACCCCAAAATTTAATAAAACAAATAAATCTCAAAATCCAAAGATGTTAATTTTTTTTAATTATAATTTCATTTAATTTGTATGGAGAAGTTTCTTAATTTTAATTATAGGAAATTTTATAATAATTATAGGGAGCTTTTCTCTTCATGTTAATTTTTGTAAACATTATAATTTTTAATTACAAGAATTAAATGAAATTATAATTACAAAAAAAATAAAAAAAATTAACATCTTAGATTTTGTGATTTATTTATTTTATTAAGTTTATGAGTATTCTTGCAATTAAAATTTTTTATTTTTCAAAATTTTGTAGAATAAAATAATTTTTTAATTCATTTAAGGGTAAAATGGTTATTTTTAGTGTTAAAGTGGTTGATTGATATAAATTGAAAAACAAATGTGGTTCAAATAATATGTCAAAATTTTATGGTAGTTAAATGTACATATGATAAAATAAATGTGGTGCAATGATAATTTTTCTTTTTTTTTATTATAAATTATTTCTCTATCAGCCCATTTAGATTGTTTTTGGAGGCTCAAAACTATTTTTAAAAAGCTAAAAATTAATTTTAATGTTTGGTAGAAATCATTTTTGACAAAATTACCTTATTTTACTAAAGATTTAAAAAAGGAGGAAGGAATAGCTTTTTAAAATCTGATTTTGAGAATCAGTTTTATACTTAATACAATTATATATATATTCTTATATTTATTATAAAAATTCAAAAATTAAACAAATAAAATTAATAATATAAAATATTTATTTTTGCTATCAATTATTATATACACACAATAAATAAATACTTTATATACATGTTTATAAATTTATAAATAAATTTTATTCAATATTATGTCAAATTCAACCATTCATATTCTTACGACAGTTTAATAGTAAGATTTAACAAACACATTCGATTGTTTTTAGAACTCACATAAATTTTACCAAATATTGAATAGATTTTTTTACAACTGATTATTTCAACAGCATAAGTAACAATAATTTTTTTAAAAACTTTAACATCTCCAATCAAGTCCTACATGTAATTTTGTTATTCTCAATTTAACTTTATATTGTATATATATATTAGGTTAGGCCTATATCACAGCAACACATTTGTAACGAGAAAATAAATACAACACATATGAGCTAACGTTTAGAGAGCCCGGCTGTCTATTTGGCAGCCAAAGACAACAAACCGATTGCACCTTTTTTTTTAAATTAAAAAAGTAGAAAAAAAATGAAAAAAATTAAATGAATTGTAAAAAAGTACTATTTCTTAATTTAATTATTAGTAAAAAATAATAAATAGAAAATGAAAAAAATAAATAATATTATCACAATCAAGAAGAAAAAATAAATTTTTTTATTGTATAAAAGACAAATATTTATTTTATATTTTACACGTGATGTCTCATATTTAACATCAAAATTGTCATGAATATTGTTACTTGTCTCAACTTTATTATTCTAAATACCCTAAAAATTTATTTTCCTGCTAATTTTATATTTGACATCCATATTATATGTTCAACATTGCCTATCACATATATCACGTGAAATGTTGTATGTTTACGTGGTTCTTATGTTTAACCTCAGCCGTTGTATGTTTTGCCTTAATTATTGCATGTTTCATGTCACTTTTTTACATGTAAATTGAATGTTGTATGTTTGATGTTGGTTGTTGCATGTTCGATGTTGGTTGTTGCATGCTTAACCTCAACTGTTGCGTGTTTCACGTCAAATGTTTCATATCTTGAATGAAACCAAAAAATAGAGAATATTCTCGAAATTTCCCACCCGTTTCATGTTTGGCATCCGTGTTGCATATTTGACGTGGGTAGTTGCATGTTTCAAGTGAAAATGTTTACATGGTTCTCATGTTTAACCTCAGCGGTTGTATGTTTTACCTCAACTGTTGTATGTTTGACATGACTTTTTTTTACTATAAATTGTATATTGCATGTTTCACGTCGGTTGTTGCATGCTTAACTTCGGCTGTTGCATGTTTTACGTCAAAATGTTGCATATCTTAAATAAAGCAAAAAAATAGAAAATTTTCTTACCCATTTCATGTTTCACCTGTGCATACTGTTAATAGTAGTAAACCTACATTTTTAATAAATTTGTTTTCTCTTCATGCTAATTATTTTAATAATTTTTTTGAAATAGAATACAACACTCGAATATGTTTATTGATATCTTATTTGTTTTTTTTTTATTTTAAATTATTTCTCTATAAGGCCTATTAAAATTGTTTTTAGAAGCTTAAAAATGATTTTGAAAAGCTAAAAATTAATTTTAATGTTTGATATAAATCACTTTGTGCCTGTTTGAGATTACTTTTGGGAGGTTTAAAAGTAATTTTGAGAATCTAAAAGCTAATTTTAGTGTTTGGTGAAAAAAATTCAAAATCACTTTTGTCAAAATCAGCCTATCCTACAACTGATCTTGAAAAGCATGGAATGAGTAGCTTTTAGATTCTAATTTTGAGAATCAATTTTATCCTTTAATGCAATTCCATAAATATTCTTACAATTATTATCTAAACCCAAAACTATCCTTATTCAAATTAAAAACAAAATCAATATTTCAATAAATTTTTATTATAAAAAAATAAAAGAAATAAAATCAATATAGTATAAGTTTTATTTTTAATTAAATTATTATAATACACAATTAAAAATATTGTATGTACATATTTTTATATGTGTAAGTAAATTCCATCATATATTATATCTATTTTAGTCATTTGTTTTTTTACAGCAGTTTAACAATAAGATTTACCAAACACTTAACTGATTCTCTTCACAGCTGATTATTTCTACAACACAACTAACAGTAATCATTTTAAAAGCTATAGCATTAATAAATTGGCCCTCTATCTTACAGTAGATTTTAAAAAGAAAGAAGGAGTAGTTTTTTAAAATTTGATTTTGAGAATCAGTTTTATATTTAATATAATTTCATATATATCCCCATATTCATTATAAAAATCCAAAAATTAATCAAATAAAAGTAATAATATAAATATGTATTTTAGTTATCAGTTATTATATACACACAATAAAAAAATATTTATATACATGTTTATAAATTTATAAAAAAAATTTATTCAATATTATATCAAATTCATTCATTCATATTCTTACGGCAGTTTAATAGTAAGATTTTAGCAAACACATATGGATATTTTTAAAACTAAGATAGTTTTAAAAATAAATTTTATTAAACATTTAATAAATTTTTTTTTACAATTAATTATTTCTACAGCATAAATAACAATAATTATTTTAAAGCTGAACGTTTCCAATCTGATCCTAAATGTAATTTTGTTATTCTCAATTTAATTTTATATTGTATATATAAATTAGGTCAGGCCTATATCACAGCAGCACATTTGTAATGAAAATGAATGCAGCACATGTCAGCTAACGTTGGGCTCTCACATATTAGAAAATCTTAGATACAAAAGTCCAATTAACTGACAGGAAAATATAAACTATAAATAAAATTAAAATTAACCTATGATACTATGAATCTATGATAGCATTCAAAGAATACAAATAAGTGAAATAACACAACCTATTATATGATTGTGTCAAACTGTGCTCAAACTAAATCCACAAATTTTGAAAATGGACATTCAAGAGCTCTTTGCTTAAATCGAAATCTATATATTTGAACAGAGATAAGATCACTTTTCATACAGAATTTTTTAGAAATTATAATATATTACTATCCTTATTTTCATTCAAAAGTCGTCTTATTTATTCACCCCAAAAAAAGGGGTCAAACTAGAGTCACTATCGTTTACTTTCAAGTTACCGTGAAAGATTACACTAAACTAAACCGTAGTTCCATGTCCGAATTGCTCTGGATCTGACTTTTCTTCACCACCTGCTGCTTTCTTTCGTTGTGGTATGTGAAAGCTGATCTTTTGTGAAGTTTTGAAAGTTCATTTGATCTTCATAGTTACTCCCTTCATTCACATGATTTATTGTTCCTTAGATTGCACATTACAATTCCCATCTGGGGTTTGGAATTTGTAACGTTTATAGAACCAAGTTACTCATTTTCTTGTGTTAACGCATTCTGACTTTTCAAGGCTGTTGCTTTCAGATAAACAGTGGAGTAAAGGTGTAATTACATGAGATTCTTAGACCCTTTTTGATTACTTGATTGTAAGAATATAACATTTTAGGATCTGTGCATGTCTTAAATCATAGGATTGGCTTCCTTTTTGTTGGATTTTTTAAATAGTTTTAAAGGATTTATTTGGATCTGCTTTTGGAGTTGAGATGGATTTGCATTTGAAGAATTTGTTTGGTAGATTCCAGGATCAATTTGGTTCTGGTCCTGGCCTTGGTCCTGGATCAGGAACTTGCCTCATGAAAGTTGAAGGCATTGCTCCTAACTGTATCAAGTCAATATATAGAGCTGCTGCAGCTCTATATAGAACAGAACCATGGAAGAGATTGCGCCCAGGACATCTATTCGGTATCCGGGTTGGGAAGGATTTGGACTGGTCCAATAAGAAACAACCTTTTCCATGTGCCCAATTTGTTGGAGGCGATGGTGGAGATATTGGGATTTATATGTTTAGAAATGAAAATGAAGGTAAGAGGATGACAGGTTCAAGAGAGACAATTCGGATTCCCAATGTTGAGCTTTTGAGGGTCACTTTTGAGACTGAGTCGCTGATGTTTCCGTCGAACAAGAAAATGATTAGGTCTTTGTCACTAGAAGCGTCAGGGACAGACAGATTTCCTGTTATTGATGTTACACGTTGTACGACCTCGGGTGAGCTTTGGTTCAGAAATCCAACTCTCGAGGAGCTTAGGTTTGTTTATGCATTCATGAGGGCTATTTCTTTGGTGCACCCTTTGCTTCAGGTGGATACAGAAGGTGGTCCTAAATGGTCGAGATTGTTGCATTTTGAACCATTTATTGAAACTGTTGATGTCCAATGGCCTCCTGAAATGGCCAAGGCTAATGACCTTGTTGCAGTGACTGTCTCACATCCTCCTGGTCAGGTGTATGATGAAAAGGCAAGCTCAACTGCTCACTCCACACCCACCAAGTATGCAGAACCACCTAAGGAAGAGATGTTTGCTGATGTAAGAATGAACTCAAATGGTGGCTTGAGACAGTGTGCCATGTGTGAGAAAGAAGTCCATGGAGATCAATCTATATGTTGTGGGCGTTGTCGAGCAGTAATCTATTGCAGTTCTACCTGCCAGAAGCAGCAATGGAAAGACACACATAAAAGCGAGTGTGGTCTTTACAAGGCCATGATGGAAAGGGAAGAAGAGCTGGCAATGAAAATCTTCATGTTCGCTTGTTCTGCAGACGAGCCTTGTAAATGGCTTGAAGCTTCGGGTGTCCATCAGAAGGGCATGTGGAGGAGGAAATGTAGTTGTTATTCTCACTGTCCTTTTGGCCTTCTCCCTGTTAAAGGTGGGCTGTGGGATTCATGGGGTGGGCTGGATGATGAAGAGTATCCTCAGGATGCTCCTTTTCACAATCATATAAGAGATGGGATTTCTAGTCCGATCCTTCTTTCGGGTTGGTCAGAGTACTACAATCTTCGGTCACTTTCACTTTCAAGCCCCGTTGCCGACATTCTTTCCCACCCTTTGACAGTCTATTATATACTAACAGCTCTCAGCATCAGTTCAAAGAACTGTTTACTCAAAGGAAAAGAGGTCATTCTTCACTACCTAGGGCCCGAAGGGGAACTGGACTGGATGCCAGCATTTGCAGAGATTGGTCATTTGCTCAATGGATCAGGTAACATACAAATAGTGATGGTGGGTCCTGAAGTTCCGACAAACTTGTCAGGAACAACTTCGGGAATAAGTAGCCGAGTAAGGGTGAACCTTTTGAGGGGTGTTTATCAGGAGGAAGCCACTTATCTTCCTTCTCCTCATGTTATTGTCGCATTAAACTGTGGATTGGATAGGAATGGAAGTTGGAGTGGAGCTCTTGATGTAATCAAAACCATGGGCTTTCCTGCTTTCTTTACAGATCAGTCTGAAATTTCATGTGCAAATGCTAAACAGGTTCTTCGTAGTGCTGGCTTACATATCACACACCCTGTAACTCCAAATCCCTTCCGTTCACCCGTGAGGAATCACAGCCCTTCCAGCAATCTTCCTTCTTATAGCAACGGTTTTGTGTTTGGGGTGAATACATAGTGGTACTCAGGACTCTTGGAAGACTGAAGCTAAGCTAATATCTGTTAGTTGTATTTACCGGATCATGTATAACCTTGTTGTTTATGTCTGAGATCTACTTCTGAGGTATTGAGTGGGAGACAATTTACTGACTGATGTTATATGTTTAATTTACCAGTTTTTAATCACTGAATGTTGAGTATTTAATACAACCAGCTGTAGGCTTATGTTAATCCCTTTTCCCATCAAATGGGGGTGTTGAATAAGAAAGTTCATAGCATGTTTTCTGAATGATAAGCAGTTCATAATATATGTTTGGTTCTTAGAATTATATTTCCTTCATCCCAATACAAAAAGGTTTTGATTTAGATGCAGCACTAAAAGTCTCAGAAACCTGGCATTCATGTTAGAAGAAAAAGTAATCAATGTATAAGAAAATGTTCATGAACTTTCATTGAAATTCCTGAACTAACTCCATGGACTTTCAACGAATTCCCTCCGTGAAGTAAAAGCATCGTAGTATGTACATATCTATTTCTTTTGTCACATTGCTTCAAGATTTTCTCTGTAGGCCATGTGTTTCTTGCACTAAAATATAAGCCTGGGCATAATATGACTGCTTTTCCCTATAGGATATTTCATTTCTGGCCCATTTATCATAATCAATTAATCAAAGCAAATTAGCAAAACGTAATCCCACAATTCGTACAACTTAACAGTATCTTTTTTCTACCAATTGCATCAAAATTCAATGCATATACCAACTCACTTTCCAATTCAGTTCTTTCGGTCTGTACCTCACGTTTCACATAAACTATTTCCCAAAGGGCTAAGATAAAGGGTCAAGTTTGGTTAACCAATCATTATCAAGCAACTTGGCCTCATGCCCTCATGTGCCTACAAATAAGTCCAGAAAAAAAAACTATGCGTCTTTGATTCAGGCAATGGAGTTCCCAACTTATGAGCCATCTCCCTGGAGCTATATCTTCACTGCACCTGCCATTTTTTCTTATCCAGTCATTCCTGAAAACTATGTTCACTGGACTCAAACCCCGGAGTCTCACATTTTCTCTGCTGACCTTCCTGGTAAATTACCCTTTGAACTTGAAACTATACTTGCTTTTCTTCTTGTGTTTTCACAGACTAATGTTCGATCTTGTGGCAGGTGCGAGGAAAGAAGAGATTAACGTTGAAGTTGAGGACACAAAGTACCTCATAATTCGAACCGAGGCTGTCGATGAATCGACAAAACCTGGCAGGAGTTTCATGAGGAAATTTCGGCTTCCGGGTATGATTAATATTGATGGAATATCTGCTGGTTATGAAGATGGCGTGTTGACAGTCACGGTTCCAAGATCAATTACCAGAAGAGGCCCCTTCATTGACCCAGCTGCTTTGCCTGAAAGGCTTGAAGTCCTTGCAAGAGCTGCTTAACTGAAGTCTTAATCACCATTCACCAAGCATAAATGGCTGCTTAGTTTTTAGGGAGATAAAATTTGAGCATGAGAATTGTGATCATGATCTTTGGGATATTATGTTTCAATTGAATTTGTATTTGGCGAATCCATTCATGTGCACAAAAGTTTCTTGAACTTGTGAAGGCTTTAGATTCAATTGTTTGGCTCTAGTTTTCTGAAAATTAGATATGTTCTTGGTTATTTAATATGTGGTAAAATCAAATATTTCATGAAGGACACTAGGTCTGTGTAGGTCAGTGTCCGGTTTTTCCGTTGTTGTTGTTGGTTGAAGACTTGAATTGTAATCTTACCTTCCAACTAACTACCACAAAATCTTTTGATTTAAGATGTTAAGTTTGATACAATTTATTAACAAAAAATAATCACATAATCAACCCATTTATCCATGTGATAATTGATAGCACCATAAATATCCTTTTCCGAGCCCTTCAACGGCCAAATATACAACTGGGAATTTTATTTATTTTTTTATTTTTGATCCAAACAGGCCTCTGTCGGGGGCTGGATGGATATTTTGGACGGCAAAGAATCTGAATCTCTTGGGGCCTTTTAAAAAAAACAAAAAGGGTAAGAGAAGATAACATGTTATGTCATGCGACCATTTGCCCACTGGGACCCACCCACCGCACAGAAGAAAACGATATGGGCGTCCACTTGTTTAATTGATTTGATTAATCAATAATTAAAATCCCGCAACCTGACAAATTAAGAATGGGATTAATACAAAGTTTGCAAGTTGCTTGTGCCAATTTGGCCTCTCGTGGGAAAATATCTTCTACTTCACGAAAATCATTGTTCCAACAGTCTCCGATAACTGACATTGATTGAGGTCAACGAGGCAGAGGCAGCCTCAGTCGCAGTTTCAAGTAAAACGGTGTTTTTTATTCTTGTTGCAGAAAAAATGAAAAATGTAGTTTTCTTTTCTCTGAAAGCTAGGATTTAATGCTACAATATTTTTTTAACCCCGTACAATCAATCAATCATAATGATTCTGACGATCACATTCAAATCCAGGATATGTTAAGTGATTGCACTGGATGTATGATTCGATGGCACTTTGAAAATATACGCTACAAACAATCCTAAGCATTTAACATTTTTCTTCACACAAAGCATCCTGTTTCTCAGCTGAACTCAGGCATGTTTAATCAGTTTCAGAAGTTCAACTGCCTCTCTCGATCTTCTTTCCAAGTTCTCTCTCGCTGCCAAATTTCGGGCATTCCTGCATGGAGGAATTTATATAATTTAAATATATTCTTTTCAATTCTAACTCCCCTTAGCATCAATCATAATTCCCATTTTGAATTAAATTCAAGTAAAATTACAGAAGAGATCTGACCTTTTCTCCGAGCTTTGCTTTCTTGTTAGTTCATCAACAAGACTGTTTAGTCTCTTTAAGTGGGCAGGTAACTTGCTGATGGCTTCAAGACCTTTATGAGTTGAACAAATTTTCTTCAGAATCTCAGCGGCAATGAAATATCCCTCCTCCTTATTCCTGGTGAAGGTTATTAAAAAGCAAGGAATTAATGACAAATTGTTAGAAATGATACTTTTTCCTGATTCCTGAATTTAATCAAATTGATGAACAATCAGGAGTCCGTACCTTAACAACTCCCACATAATTGTTTGAACAGATCCTTGACTGTCAATTAGCACATCAATCAAATGTGGATAACGGGCAAGATTTCTAAGAGTTGATAGCGAGTGTTTCAAAACTTCTTGATCAGGTATGCTTCGACTGACTGAACCAATGAGCTTCAGTAGGGTATCAACTGCACCCGCTGCCACAAGCTTTTCGCAACATTTCTGAGAATTTTTTGTTGCCATATCTGCAAAAGTGGAGTTTGACAAATAACAGTCAAGGGAAAATCAGAATCAAATAACATCACAGCCTTAAAAGTCCAACGAGCAGCATTCATAACTGATTTCTATGTTAATTTGAATAATTTCTCTAACCATATTTCAGTCTTATCATTTTTGATCCATTGACCAGCTATTTAGTATGTAAGATAGTGAAGCATGCAATTGAACTGCTGATGATCAACTTGTTCCTCTTTTTCTATCAAAGCATTTCTTGAATTCTGTTCTTACCTTCTTACCCAATCAAATTCTGGGGGTAGGAAATTGGCTCAATCACAACCAAAATGCTAAAGAGTACTCAGTTGAAAATAACATTTACTTAGAGATTTCATAGTAAAATACAGTCATCATAACTGCACATATTCTTAAAAGAGATATGATCACAGCAGTAATTTTAGGCCTACTCACCCAAAGTCGTGCAAACATGAAGAATGCCACAGACACTTTTCATGCTTAGTAGTTCCCGAAGTGCTGACACAAGTCTGTTAATAATGCGCATTCCTTCATCCACATTTGTGGCAGACATCTGAATTCTCAAGCGCAAATCCAGTAACTGGCAACTTGAAGCTTTCCGTTGTAGGAAACCTCTCCAGTAAGACTACAAAATATGGAAGTCAAAAAGAATTCGAAAATACAAAGTGAAGCCATATTGCAGGTAAGGAAGAAAAGGAGAAAAGCATTTTAACTTGTCCAATTAAACTAACTGAATTCAAACATCCACATATTTATCTTGCAGGAATCTAACATGTTCGTCTGACTACTTCACCTATAAGAAATAGTTCAAAACATGATATTGATCCCTAAATGAAAGGTGGTGCACAAATAATGACTGCTTCGTTCCGTTTTAATATAAATGCAAACTAGTAAAGAACAGCAGAACATGGAGACATCTTACCTGAATCAAAACAATACGGTGCTTCTCCCTGTAGGCCCTTTGCCTAGCTGTCCATCCTCGAATATGTGACTGGATAATGATAGCTGACTTTGTTTTCAATTTAACCAATAAAACATTCTTCCACCACCTTTGCAATTTCACAACAGAAAAGAGAAGTACGCTGAGCTCAAAACTCTGGAAGCAACCTCTTAAGTTATTAAAATTGCTGCCGCTAGGGGTGGCTGCACGATAGTGAGAAGAGCCTACAGTTCAACACCAGATATTAAACATTATCAAAATGCTTTAATACAAACTCCACGAAAAGATATACACTGTAAAACTTAGAAGGAAATTGAATGACTACCTAAGAGCCTGCTTCGTACAATCTGCCCCCGAACAAACCGTTGCACTTCAGTGGCAGCATGTTTCTGAAAATGAAAAGCCCTCCTGCAATTTAAGAATCGAACAGTACTTTGGATCTTTATCGCAGCTTCCGTTTGGAGCATAAGGTCCCTCCTCAATCGACTCCGAAAATGTCTCTGAACTCAAAAAAAAAAAAAATTGTTGACATGCTTAATGATCATATGAGAAAGGCATATTTATTGATAAAAAGATTACTAATAATGGCACAGAAATAAAAGGATAAAGAACTTATCCCAAGAAACTATACTGCATATATTGTAGGTGTGACGAAGTAACACATAACCAAAGCATTATAAATGACTGCAAGACTATATAGCTAAAAAGCCAGAAATTCATATCAAGAGCCTGGAAAATAGCCATACTATTAGGCCTCTTTAGTCCAATGATAATATACGTAAGGTAAGATGCTAACTTCTGTCAAATCTAATGATGTTACAAGAATTGAATTTAAGAAAAGAGGGCTTGGATGACAAGGAGTGCTTAAGTGGTTAACAATAACTAGGGTATTATATGGGTGGATGTATGTCATATATCACTTTAGCTAGAACAATAGACTTTTAGAAAGAAGATAATCAACATTTTACCTACATAAACAACATGATAACCAAATTTTAAAATCTGATGCTCCCTTTGTTTTAGGATTCTAAGTCATGATAATAACAAAGCATTAATTTGATGATCTAAATTCTGATGCTCTCTTTATTTTAGGATTCTAATTCATTTCTCTAGAAATAAGGTGGACATAAGATTAAGAACCAAAGCTTAACAGATTGAAGAAATAATTCGACCATATTTGAGCTATTAGAGAGAATGGGGAAAAGAATCACATAAGAAAATGGAAAATTCAAACACACACACACTTCAAAATCACTGAAAACCAAACTTGAAAGCTTACTTGGATGACGACAATGAGATACATATGTCTGCAGGTTCCTCTCCTTGCAATCCATCCACGCACATAAGATTGAATGATTATGGCTGACCTGGTTGCAGCTTTGTATTGCTGAAAGGCTCTCAAACATTTTAAACATCGGAAATGATTTTGAATTTTTAGTGTTGCCTGCTTCTGATTTAAGAACCTTGTTCTTAGCAACCAACTGCGGAAATGACTCTGAATCTTAGTTGCAGCAAAGCAATTCTTCTGGAGGGATCTGCTTGCTATGAAGTTCCTCCAAGCAGATTGAATTTTAAGAGCTGCTTTTAGTTCCGCATAACTATCACTGTTTTCTTGACACATAATTGAAGCTTTATCAATTTCAGCATAGCTATGAAGATACTTCTGTTCAGCTGTGGCACCACTAAGTAGATCAGGAGTGGATGCACAATGAAGTAGAATACTTTGAGCCTGATGTCTGTGACTGATCCATATTCTAGCTGCTCGCTGAATGAGCAATACTGAACGTTTTAACTGGACAAAATTTTGCCTCTCAACAATGAACTTCTCATACCTTCCAAATTGCTCAGATTGGTTCACTTTCTCTGTACGATCAACCAAACAGATTAAGCAAGTGAGAAATTAGATTAAGCAAGTGAGAAATTGAATAAAATCGCACAACATAACTTAAATGCCTGAAGAATAAGCAGTGACCTCTTCTAGTAGCGGAAGATTTGAGCACTGAATTATGCTTAACAGCCAACCAAGCACGAATGACAATTTGCAAAAAGGAAACCGCATTCCTCTTCTTCAGAAAATTCTGACGTTCAATCCATCCCCTGAAATGAAAATTTATAACTTTTGCAGCATTTCCTGGAAGCATCAACACGTCAATGGCTAAGGAAGCACCAGAGAAGGTCAATCACAGAACAATGAAAATTTTTGCTTGCCACAACTTAAGAAGAACTATCATGTTTGTTTTTATTAATTTATTTATTTTGATTAAACTGTTTTTATTTGAAGTTAAATAAACAGATAGAATATCATAATGGTCATCATCATAATAATGCTAAGGCAGCTGCAAAACAGCCAACCTCTTTCCATGTTATTGTTGCTTTTGTTAGTTGAGAAGTTCTGCAAAGTGGAACTAAGACGTTGAGAGGTACTTTTGTTGTTTTGTTCAGCCATTTTTTGCCACCATGCCTGGAGGGACTTGAACTTCCTCACTGCATCTGCAATGAATTATGCAAGTGGAGCAAGAATTCAATCAAGTTTCAACTAAGTGCTATCTAATGAACTGACAAGAGATTTTAAAGAAACCTTTCCTCGTCTACTTGAAGAAGTTTCAAGGGTATAGTTGATACAGGGCTGCTTCTAAAAGCAATGACTTAGACATGTGCAAATATATCCTTTACATGGTGAGATCACTTGCTAATGACAAAGACTCTGATTTTGCCTGTATCTAGTACCCTAATAGTGTTAATACGAAACTAAATCGAAACCAAAAGTAGAGAGTAGTAAACAGGCACAATTTTTCAAAGCTATTTTTCTAATGAATCAAGGAGGCTAACTGAGCGAACATAACAGCAAACTTACTACGCATGTAGCCTGCATTTAACAGACTGCAGATATAGATATATCCAGATGCCCAAATGGCTAACATCATTACATTCTTTTTATTTTCAGAAAAAAGGTAATACTTAATGGAGAATGAGCACCTTCAGTGTTGTGCCCATTTTCTTCTTGGTCTGACAAAGCTTTAGAGCTCACAATACTGCGATCAGTATTTGAATGTCTCCTCTCTGGACTTTGACAGTTACAACCCAACAGTTTATGCAAATTCAGTTGATCCTAGAAAGTAAATTGTCAATGGGTTAATTTCTCAGGGCATGTTTCAGTGATTATCCAGCACATAATCCTATCAATTACCATATTCTTCTTGACAATCAGCTGGGAAGAGAGGAAAACCAACAAAATTACCACGCTCTGATCACTGCATGCACCATTATGTTCAAGTATGTCACTCATTTGTAGAACCTGTAAACAGAAGATTTACAGCCATTATGGGACAAATGACCATATGATATTGCGATATACACATATTGCATGTGCATGTGGTTTAAAAACATTAAATGTATCCAGTTGCAGCTTTTTAGCATGCTCAACTGCTACAGAGAGCACAAGTTATTAGGTCACCTTACAACATGAATGGAAACCAGAAGCATACTTTATGATTTAGGAAGGAAAAAACAATAGAAGGAAGAGAAGGAAGCTTTCTAAGCATTAAAAATGGAGATCAATCCAAATTTTGAGTTGCCTGAAATCAGACAAATTTAACCTAAGGCATCTTTAACTGTGCTTTGCTCACATAAGCATTGAGTTAGAATTTTTTTCCCAACGAATCAAATACAAATAAACAACGTTAAAACGTACCTCCGGAAAGTTCCCTAATAAAGTTGTCAGTTTTTGGGACAATATAAAGTTGTGGAATGCATCTGTATAATCAGTGGCTGACACAACTGATTCTTCACCTTTTGCTTCAAGAAGGTTCTGTATCCAATGATCAAATTATGAGAAGCAGATGTGAGCAGAAAACTTGTGGAGGTACAAACTCAGTTGACTATAAAAGACAGCACCTTAGAAGTACAAGAACCACAAGGTTCCTTCCGGAAATAAAAATCAAGCAAGCACCATATGGCTTTTCCATCAGTCAATGAAGAAAAATTGTCGATCCGAAAGTCATACTTTTCACAAATCACCTGGAAATCATACAATTTTATAGAGTGAAGAATTGTGTTAAGAAGAAGCTACAAATGGGTCCTAAAAGCCCAAAAGTGATTGAATTTATATAATATAATCCAAAAATGGAAACCAAAACATACAGATAAAGAGCCTAATGGTCATAAGCAGAAACATGAACAGAGGAGTGAAAAAGGTTGGACCTAACATGAGTAGTTATTCTCATTTCTTGAAATTTGGCTGCAAGCACAACCCTCATGGTATATATGCAAAAACTTAACATGATAAAAACAGATATATCCTGTTTCAAATGTTTGGACTCTGCCGAATGCAAAACAAAAATGGAAAAAAATAAAAATGAGAGGGGGAAGAAGTTGTATAAACAAAAATGCCGTTTCAAAAGGAGAGAGAGAAGGCATGAAAACAAACAGACGTGGCACTCCACACTAGCAGACATCCAATTCATATTTAACCACTGTTTTTCTGTTAATCCAACCACTCAAAATATTAATGAAAGTGAAAAGGAAGAAATCCTTATGCATTTTTTGCTATGAGCAGTAATACCTGGATCCAATTCAAAAGCAAGTCTAAGAGAGCAGAATAAAAAATGTTCAAGTCGTCCTGTGGAAGGCAAAAACATACGAACTAAAATTAGAATTCTGCCAGTTCATATTTATCCAAACTTACCAAAAAAAGGCTAGTCAGCATATTCATTTTTCAATGATCATTCGGAAAGTATCAAGTTTGAGACATACCATATTGGTTCCACGAATTTTGCTAATTTCCTCTATTAAATGTTTTTCGTTTATCAGAAGTGGTAACTGCAGGTTTAAAACAATGTAAATTATACAACTAATGAAATTGACTTCTACAAGCAATAAATAATTTCCAATGCAGTGATTCTCAAATTTTTAGATAAAAACAAGAATAGGGTCACCTGCAAGTGCACAAACATGTTCCACAGCAAGGAAAGAATAAGTTCTTTATCTCCATTAGCAACATCATCTTCCATAATTGCTGTTCCATCTTCATCATATAACTTTACACCAGCCTGTCTTAGATACTGCAGTGCAATGCCGCAATTCACCAAATTCTTTCTGTGAGTATCTGATGGTACTACTATTTTCTGTCAAAAAGTCAAACTAAAGAACATCAAGCCTGGTGCTAATAAGTAATTGGCCTTCTAAACATTGTTTTCATTTTTTTTTTTTTTTTAAAAAAGAGCCAACCGTAAGGATTGAGGAATCCTGTAACAAGAGTTGAACAATTCTGCCAAGCCGCACCCCATCTTGAAGGTCAACAAATAAATTAGTCACTCTGAAATCATACTCAAGGAGTAGACACTGCACCAGGAAAAACATTTTACAGTTTCAGTAAATAAATTAATAAAATCGCACTTATAAATTTATTATAAGGTTTTTCTGGCCATGAATGCATAAAGGCGACAACATTCAGGTGCAAAATTAAATTAATTCCATGGTGAGCCTCTGTTCAGTTGAAACACTCACACACCACCACAAACATACATGAAAATAAGAATAATTAGTGAAGTAAAATACCTACCTGCTGGTAAGAAACTCTGTATCCAACAATCACTAGGTGTGCAAAAAGATTTCCTTCTCCATGCATTACCTCTGATGATAGGAAATCTAATTATACACAGAAGTGGAAAAAGTCAGCCTAAAGGAAAAGGCATAAATCTGAAAATAACCAACAAACTTTGAACTAAAAGAAAAAAACAATTACCAACAATCACTTGGCGGCTTGATTTGATATTAGATTGCACAGAAAACAAGAGAGGAGAACCCCCATCCACTCCATCAATACCATATTTAAGAGGAAGTAAACTCTGAGATTTAGCTCTATCAAGTATAAGAACCAGCAGCAAAACTCTTTTCAAAATAACACTCCCCAAAGTCTCATAGTAACCCGGTCTGTATAAACCCTCAACCTTCTTGTTATAAGCAAAAGCTTTTGCCAGCCCAGCATGTGTAAAAAACTGCTTCTCAATCATCATTTTCAAGAATTCCATTTCTTGGTAAGTATTAACATCTTCATTTGACAGCAAGGAATCACCACCAAATAGAATGTACAGTCCAATGCGAAGCCAAACCGGGTTATAACACAAAAGAATATTAGTTGCCTTCTCCTTCATTCCAAAATCAGTTACGATGGGACAATGTGACTTCATTTGTAGTCTCCCATCATCAATATTCTGATAAATAGAAGACAAAACAAAACAAAATATTCTTAACGCTTGCAACAAAAATACTTACAAATTCTTAACAATACACTCTGCCTGATTTCAAAAGCAAACTAGGTAAATTCTTCAGTAAACACTCACTTTTGCTTATGCTTAATAACTATCAATTTCATTCCACAACAGTTGCACCTCAATCTCAAACCTACCCTCCATTGAGGAAATTTTATGCTAGTGATCAACATATGCCACAGAACAATTAAATTATGAAATAAATTTGATAGGTTTAAACTCTAAACCTTGGCGACACGACTCATAATATCGAAGATCTCCTTGCAACATCCCAAACTCATGTAAATTCTCATTCTTTGGTTCAAATCCTCTAAACTACAAACGTTATTCAATGACTTCCCCAAAGCTGCGTACTTTGATTCAGAAACTGCAGCTTCACTTTCCACTTCATCACTGTCTCCTCTCCACCACGCATCCCTCTGCCTCTTCGGGTTCCGCCACGTCATCACCTCCCCTCCCTCCCTCTTCCCCTTCCCCACCGCCACGGCCCCTACATTACCAGAATCAAATTTATCGCAGCCGCATGATTTAGGATTTTCAAGGAGGAAATTGAGCCATACGGTGAGGGATTTGGAGAGCGATTTGAGCGACTGTTCCTTTTTAAGTTGTGACTTGTAAGCCGACTTGGATTGTTCGACTTCGAGAGATTTGAGCCGTCGGGCCGCGGCAGTCTTGGCCTTGGTTGACTTTGACCGGGCCGAGGGCAGACCGCTGCGATAAAGGGAGGAAGAGTTTTTAGGGGCAGTTTTGGAAACTGTGAAGTATTTTTCGGGACAGGGAGATTGGAAATTTGGAGGTTGTGAGGGGCGCTTCGGGGTTTTGAAATTTGAGATGTCTTTGAGAAGCACAGAGGAAGACGGCGGTCGTGGATAGAGTGACGGTGACGGTGACGGACACGGCTGATCATCACCGTCCATTGACTGAAAATCAACGAGATTTGTTAATTGTGAGAGATTTGATGGTAAACGTGCCGTTGCCTTGCCTTCTTTCAAAATTGTCCGAGGAGTCGAAATTAGAGGGAGACTGGTATTTTTTGAATTTGAATTACTGGCAGTGGGGCACGTGCTGGCGCCTTCGTGAGACTTTACAGGTGTGCAATCAATAACGGGAAAATCCCCGAAACGTAGCAATTTTATTAGTCATAAATCATGATGGTTTATTTAATGGACAAGAATCAAGAAAAATGTCATGTCGTCCGACAATCTAAACATGAGACGACTTATCATCAGGAAAAGAAGGTGGTTTCTTTCGTTTATTTATTTATTTTTAAAACTCACCGCCAAAATGACAAGTATCTCGTGAGAGTTTGATTGTCATCATGTCTTGGTACTTCACTGATGGATTTAGAAAATAGCTTTCATTTATGTGTGTCATACATGTAACTAACTTAAAAGACCAATTATAAACTCTAGCCCTCACTTTATATATTATTAAGTAGACACGTTTTAGACTCTCCTAATTAAGTAAATGTGTTTTGGATTGCAAAGTTTAATAATAAAATCGTGACGGACTATAGACTCAAAACAGACAATATTTACTTAATTATTGAGCAGACTAATTAATAATACCCCATCTATCATTTATTTTTTGGAGTAGCTCTGCAAGTTCATCTCTAGTTGCTCCTTGTTCCATTCCAAATATTAGTGAGCTCAATATGTTGAAATGGAGTAGCTCTGCAAGTTCATCTCTAGTTGCTCCTTGTTCCATTCCAAATATTAGTGAGCTCATTATGTTGAATGTGAGGCCCTTCATCGAAGGCATTACCTACTTGTTTGTTAAAAAAAAAAAAATCACAAATTCGATCATAAACAAAAGTAGAAAATAAACATTTGCCTATTGAATAATTTGTTAGATACTGCAATCTTTTGGTTGCCCTGCCAATGCATCTCCAAATGCTTTGAAACTTCTTCATACATCCTCCCAACATATTCCCTTAACATTTCAGGCTTCAAGAATGAACAAGCGCTCCCCTCACATCGTCGCCTGTCAACTCCGTCATATTTTTCTTACCAACAACCCTTCTAAATGATGGCGGCTGCTGATGGGCAAGCGTGTTGCCATCACAAGTGAAAATAAACTTGTTTGCAGCCTGTCCATGGAGGAAAACTGTTCGCGTCCCGAAAAGGCTGAGTTTAGAAACAGGACCGTATTTTCTTGCTCTCTTTTTAAGCCATTGTTCTGTAGTATTTGTGTGCATGGCATGTAAAAAGCTAAGGCTTTGGCCTATAATGGGTGACCCCAAAGAATCTAGTAGAAGCCTTTTTGAAGCTTTCTTGGTGAAGATAATTTAGAAAAGAGGGAGAATGAATAGAAGCAAGTTAAAATAGATTGCAGGATTCATGGCTAATTCAAAGAAATGGCAAAGGACATGAAAATTTTCTAAGCTCCAAGAAATTAATACATTATGCATGCCCTATATATGTCAGATGTATTCTTGGGTTCTCTCTTGTTGATAACATTAATCTTTTGCTATTGTCCAAGTGCAATTGAATCATTTACAAAAATGGTTTGGACTCTTCTCTGCCTACAAACTGGCTATGTTTTCTGGCAATTAACCTCGCTGTTGTTGGGTGGAAAATTCTCTGTGGAATTCTAATTTAAAGAATTTTATGTAGCATAAGTATCAATTTGTGATTGGCTTTAAATGATGCTGCTAAGAAAGTAACTTCAAGTTAACAAAGTTTGATCCAGAGAAGCAGGCATCAACCCCACCTTATATCTTTGTGGCAATTGGAGGAGGATCAAGGATTTGTCCTGGAAATGAGTTTGCAAGAGTTGAAACTCTATTTACTATTCACCATCTAGTGACCCATTTTACACGGAAACTGTGTTGCATGGACCCTTCTTTTTCCAAAAATCTTTTTCCAGTTTCCAAGCGGGGTCTGCAAATACAAATTGAGCCAAAGAATTGTGCTGGAGTCAAATAATTTCAAGTAGGCTTTATAGACTGATCACTGGACTCACTAGTATACTGTCCTGAAATAAAAGAGTAATATCATTTTTATATCAAAATTGAGAAATTTGAATAGTTTGAAAATTCGTTAAAAACCTACTATGAGAATATTCTTGACAAGTTTCAAGAGATACTTATTGCAATATCAAAATTCAAGGGAGTTATTCTGATGAATTGCAAAATCAGTGAAATCATCCAAATATCTGATTTTGACCAAAACATAGGGCAGAATGATTGCTGCAAAATTAGAGAACTGGCATAGTTGTGCTGCAGTAAATAATAGAACTTGATTCTTCTTTTCTCCTACCGAAAAATGGAGTTTTAATAGAATGTATTAAAAAGCATCAGAGGAAAACACAACTCCATAAACAGCTTTTTGATTAGAAAATATTCTAGCCAATCCAATTTCTTCCTTTAAAAAAGAATTAAAGATTATAACAATAAAGAAGTGGCCTTTCCATGACATCATGGCTGATAAATGCTGTAGTAGATCTAGATTATCTCTTTTATTCTTAATTTGATTAATCCTTAAGAATTTGTTTGATATATAGTATGTCGACCAATCATTGAATTAGTAAGCCTTTTGCCGTATTCAGAGTTGCTCACTAGAAACATTGCTCGTCAATGTCAGAAAATGACCTGCTTTTGTACTTCAGGATATGTCCAAATACAATGTGTTTGTGATATACCCCCAACGGAAAACACAAGAATGCTTCTAACCTGCTTGTGCCTCTGAGAGTCTGAGTAATATGAAAAAGTACAGTCACTGAAAGTCTGAAATAGACTGCAATCTTTCACCAAAAGCCTTCCTGTAAAAAAGTTCTTGTTGACTTGAGCCATGAATCCTACAATCTATTTCACCTTACTGCTTTTTCTTCTCCCTCTTTACATGATCCTAAGAAGGAAAACTTCAAAACAGCTTCCACCTGGTTCTTTTGGGTTACCTATTATAGGCCACAGTCTCAGCTTTCTGCGTGCCATGCATACTGACACAGTAGAACAATGGTTTCGAAGGAGAATAAAAAAATATGGTCCCATTTATAAACTCAGTCTTTTTGGGACACCAGGAGTATTTATCCATGGACAGGCCGCTAACAAGTTTATCTACACTTGCAACAGTGATACTGTTGCTCCTCATCAACCACCGTCATTCAAAATGATTTGTGGTGAGAGGAATATACTGGAGTTAAATGGAGATGAACACAAGCGTATCAGGGGAGCGCTTATGTCATTTCTGAGACCTGAAGTTTTGAAGCAATATGTTGGAAAAATGGATGAAGAAATCAGAAAGCACCTTGAAATTCATTGGCATGGCAAGCAAAAGATCAAAGTACGTAAGAAGTTTTTTAATTGTCAACCATAAAATATATGTTGTTGTGCTTTTCCTCTAATGAAATATATGTTTTTTCTTCATGGAAACACAGGTAATGCCATCGATGAAGACCCTCACCTTCAACATAATGAGCTCTCTTCTATTTGGAATAGAACAAGGAGCAAGCAGAGATGCACTGATAGAGCTTATACAACAGATCAGTAATGGCTCAGTATCTTTGCCAATAAATATTCCCTTTACATGCTTCCATCGAGGCCTGCAAGCAAGAGCAAAATTTAGAACAACGATCATGGATCTTATACAGGAAAGGAGGACAGCATTAAAGAATGAGACTGCTTTTCCTCAACAAGATCTCATAACTTGCTTGCTTGATATTCAAAACAATGACAACTCAATTATATTATCCGATGAGGAAATAGTAAACAATGTCATAGTTTTGATGATTGCTGGACATGACACATCTTCAATTCTCATTACCTTCTTGGTCAGACTTTTAGCTAATAATCCCACTGTTTATGCCGCCATCATTGAAGGTATCCCTATAATTCGATTTCTAATTATAACAATTTCATAACAAACTAATTGAATTATTTCTTGGGATGTAGAACAAGAACGGATAGGCAAGAACAAAGCCTCAGGGGAGCTATTGACATGGAATGATCTTGCCAAAATGAAGTACACTTGGAGAGTAGCACTGGAGACCTTAAGGATTCACCCTCCTGTTTATGGCGCTTTCAAAAAAGTCCTCAAAGACTTTGAGTATGAAGGGTACACTATTCCAAAAGGATGGCAAGTATGGAAATTAAAATTTTTTTCCTTTGAACAGTTTCCTCTTCCCCCCAAGTCTTTGTAACTATATATTACAAATTGATTACTAATATTCTTTTTCTTTTATCCTAAAAATTTAGGTAGTTTTGGCTTCATGCATGACACACATGGACGGGCAAATTTTTCCTGATCCATCAAAGTTTGATCCAACACGGTTCGAGAAACAAGCATCAATCCCACCCTATAGCTTTGTGGCATTTGGTGGAGGACCAAGGATTTGTCCTGGATATGAGTTTGCAAGAATTGAAACTTTAACTACGATGCATTACTTAGTTACAAGGTTTACATGGAAACTTTCTTGTTTAGATAACTTCACGAGAAATCCAGTGCCAAATTTCAAGCAGGGACTACCAATTGAAATTCAGCCAAAATAGCTCTTTCAATCATAAGTACCACCAACGAAATTTGTCGGTTTCAATCAACTTCTTGCAGGTTGTATTAATCTCAATGGAAACTCAACCAGCTCCTGTAATGGTAGAATTGCTGCTTTATTGATAAATTATTCGACTTTCTAATAAGCTAATTTATCATAACTTTTCCAATGGAAGCAAGCAAAACTATTTTCATCATTTCAAGAAATGAGAACAGCTTATGGCAAATTATTGCATGGCAATGCCGCAAAGCAATAGCGGCGTTAACACTTGATTTCTATTTTCCCCTGATAATATGAAGCTTCATTGGAATGCATATACTCTTAACAGTTCATAGGATTTAAGTGAACGGCTGAGCATGCTCTTTTCCAAGCACTTGAATTTAGCCAGCTAAGAATTTTCTCGATGGTATCCATATTCTAGACCAATCATAAAATTAATTAGCCTTATCGATATTCTAGACCAATCATAAAGTTAATAGCCTTCTGCCGTATTTAAATAATTCAACTTCAGTTAGAGCAACACATGGGAAATGCCACAATCCGCAAAGGACAGGCTCGGCTGATTTTCAGAAGATAATAGTAATAATAATAAACTGGGCAGTTTTTCGGAGAGGTCAAAGCTATTTCATTTTTTATTTTGATAAAATGTAGAACTTCATTAAAGATCCAAACCTTTCTTACTTATGATCTCAATGCATTAGGAGATAATTATGCTGCTATCAAACATCCTTAAACCTCTAATATCTTAAATCTGTGTAGTAGATATGAGTCCTGCAATATATTTCACCTTGATTCTCATATTTCTCTCTCTTTATCTTATCTTGACAAGGAAAACTTCAGAAAAGCTTCCACCAGGTTCTTTGGGGTTGCCTGTTATAGGCAAAAGCCTCAGCTTTCTGCATGCCATGCACACCAATGATACAGAAAAATGGTTTCAAGATAGAATTAAAAATATGGTCCCATTTCTAAACTTAGCCTGCTTGGGACCCCAACTGTATTCATACATGGGTAGGCCGCTTGTAACACCCGTCATTTATTTTCCTCTTTTATTTCTATTTAAGTTAATAATAGTGGGTGTTTGTGTTTGAGTAAAACTCACAAATTTATTTTAAATAAGTTACGTATATTAATAGTTTTATTAAAAAAAATTAATGTCATTATTATCTAATCTTACGGTTTTCCTTACTTATTAAAATTCCTTTAAGGTATTTCTAATAAAGAAATCTCTTAGTTGTTAAGGATTTTTAAGAGGAAAAGATTTTCTATTCTCTACGTCGTTCTAAAAAAAAAATGTATAGTCTTTGGAGAAGAAAAAGAAGGTTTTATAATTTTTTTGCTGGGTGTTCTTTAAGGTAATGGTGGTTCTTTAAATTATATGATTATTTATTGCCTTTAATTACTTGTAACATGATTTTGGTAAGATATATGTGTTTGTTATGCTATGATGATATGAACAGTTTGTATTCTATGCTTTAAATCGTCTTCTTTATTTATAATTACATGAATTTGTTTTCATATTATTAAACTAGACATCCTAAGCTTTCCAATGATATATTTTATGTTGAAAAATTCTGAATATGCAAATTGATATGATTTTTTCGAAGTTGGGTTACTGGTGCTGGAAAATTCTGATTTTTAGCAGTAGTTCTGACTTCTGTAAATTTTTCCACAAGGTTAAACATCTTTAAAAATTAAGAAGATTTTTATATCAGCAGATCTATGTCTCATATGATCTCATATTTAATTTCATAATTTTATTCATCATGGTTAAATTATTAAAAATCATAACATGCGGCTGCTGCAGATCTGGAAACCGTTTTCCAGAATTGTAGAAGCTGAAACAGGTAATAGTTTGGGCTAGTTTATGAATAATAAATGCCATATTATGATGTTATAATGAAATTTCAATCTTTCCTCTGTCTTTAGAAACTGGAATCACGATTTTTGGGCATGTAAAATAAAAGATATGAATTTCTGGATTTCTATCTGCAAATCTAGAATTTTCTGAATAGTTTTGCTACTTTGGTGAAAGGTCAATATTCTGACTTGGTTTTCACTTGTGCTTATTTTTATGAATTTTTGTATACAATGCTATGTATGTTCACAGTACCTCTGTAAATTTTTTTGGTTTTTCAATATGTGTATAGGTCATTAAAAAATCAACATGTATAGGATGATCATGTTTATGTCTAGAATATGTACAAGTATTGAGTAGTATAACTGCCTATGAATTAAGAATGATTGGGATTATGTTTATAGTCAGAGATGATATTGATAAGGATATTTTTTATGATGATTATAGGACGTGGACGAGCTCATTGGTTTGTTCTTAAGGTATTTACTATTGATTTCTAAGAATCGAGGTAAGTAGATTCATGCACGATATGTTTTATGAAAAAAGTTGTTTATGTTATAACGATTATGTTAAAATGGAATTTATTCAAAACTGATTTTTAAGTTATTAAATGAATTTTATAAAATAAAAGCACTTTTAAATGAATTTATAAAAATGTATTTAAAAATGAATTTTCTTAAGAAATTAGTTTTCTTAAACAAAATGTTTTTTTAAATAATTTTCTAAAAGAATTAAATGATCAAAGAAAGGCTCTTAAATGTTTTAAAAGACTTTAAATGCTATTTATGAAAGAATGTAATGATGGATTCAAAAATGTTTTGCCTCATTGTCCGTAGTAATGTATACGATGTTAATGTTATGATGTTATGCAATGTTATGGCCAGCTTGTTGGTATGATGATGCTCTTGTGCACAATGATGTTATGAACAATGTGGGGTATGGTACCCTGAATGACGAACAATGCGGGATATAGTACCTAAATGATGAATGATGATGACTACGAGGCATGAACTACCAATGTTTATGTTTTAATGGTTTTATGAATGTTTTTAATATTTTTACATGAATCCATCCCTTATGTTAAATGAAGATGTTATTATATGATGATATAAAAGGTACAATGACAAAGGTTTTCAAATATTGTGCATGGATTTGCTTATCGAGTTGACGGCTCACCCCTCGTCTCCAATATTTTACAGATTGATTAGAGATGTGGCTTGGGTACTTAGATGGAGAGATTACTTAAGCAGAACTTCGGAATTGCTTTAAGGAATAAATTTTGCTAGACTTTTTATTTAGTTTAGAGACTTTTATTTGGAGACTTTATTTTAGATCTTTTATGTAAGAACTCAATTGGGTTATGAATAATGATTGCCTATTTTGAGGTTTATTAATAAGAATAAATGATATGAGGTTTTATTCCAATTTTACCCTTGTGTTTGTTACACCACTAACAAGTTTGTCTATACTTGTGATGGTAACACACTTGCTAATCAGCAATCATCATCAATCAGAAGAATCTGTGGTGAGAGGAGTATAACAGAGTTAAGCGATGATGAACACAAGCGCGTGAGGGAAGCACTTGCATCATTTTTTAAGCTTGAAGTTTTGAAACAATATGTTGGGAAAATGGATGAAGAAATTAGAAAGCATCTCCATATGCATTGGCATGGGAAGCAGAAGGTTGCGGTATGTCAAAATTTTATAAATAGAACGGAATTTATATATATACAAGATACATTAAATTGTTTATGGTTTAACTTTTTAAATGCTAATCTACTATCCCTTTTGAGCAATATAGGTAATGCCATTGATGAAGACCCTCATCAATGGAATTGAGCTCTCTTATATTTGGAATTGAGCAAGAAGCAACAAGAAATACACTTATAGAGCTCTTTCAAGATATAATGGATGGGATAGTTTCAATACCAATAAATTGTCCCTTCACACGCTTCAATTGTGGCCTCAAGGCAAGAGCAAAGATTAGAGTATTGATCACGGATCTTGTACATGAAAAGAGAGCAGCATTGAAGCAAAACTCTGCCGTTCCTCAACAAGATTTCATCACTTGTTTGCTCAGTATCCAAAGCAAGGGCAACCTAACAGTAATAACTGATGAGGAAATTGTAGATAATACCATATTTATAATGATTGCAGGACACGACACATCTACTGCACTCCTTACATTCTTGGTCAGCATTTTGGCTAGTGATCCGTCTGTTTTTGCCAACATTGTCCAAGGTCTGAAATGAATTCCTTTTTTTTTTCCCACCTTAAGATTTGATCCATGCAAGTGATATTTCAATTGTCTCACCTTTGTTAAGAACCTTTAGGAAAGCTGTCAGAGATTTTAAATATGAAGGATATATTATCCCCAAAGGATGACAAGTATGAGAGAATGCTTCCTATCTTTTGCATCCCCTTCTTTCCCGTATATGTTTTATGTGCTTAACTTGCAAATTGTTCACCAAAATATGCCAATGATATAATTTTCCTGAAAATTTAGGCAATTTTGGCTGCATCAATAACACACATGGATGACCACCTCTTTACAGATCCATCAAAGTTTGATCCAACACGTTTTGAGAAACAAGCACCACCTTTCAGCTTTGTGGCATTTGGAGGAGGGCCACGGATCTATCCAGGTTATGAGTTTGCAAGAATTGAAATTCTAGCTACAATTCATCACTTGGTGACCCGAATCACATGGAAGCTTTGTCACAAGGATAATTCTTTCTTTAGAAATCCTTTTCCAGTTTTCAAGCAGGGACTACCTATAGAAATTGAATCGAAGGACTCTGTAAATCAATTTGCATGACCTCTATTCATATCAATGAAAACTGAATCTCTATTAGCAAAATTTTCTCAAAAAAGTAAATTCTTAAACTTATGCAGTCTTACTGGTTGGATAGCACTCATCCAGCTGTGGGAAAGATGTCCATGATCTTATGTACTCAATTATATTATTATATTTAAGCCCATGTGGAATTTAGAATCCTAACAAGTAAATATGATTAGAGGTACATTAATGAGTATCCTTCTTCTACCAATAAATCTCTTACCTTAATATAATAAGGACAAGCTAAAAGATAAAAAAAATACAAATTTTGATATATTAAAATAAAACGTATTAAATTGAAATATATTTATTTTTTATCTTTCACCTTGGACCCCACTTTACAAAAGTAAAGGATCCTTATTATATAAAATTTCTCTCGTACGTTAATTATATCAAAGCATAACGAGACGAAAAAATAATGTTGCTGAAGATGCTAGGTTATCACTAATGAGGACAAAATTAAAAGATATCGTGAGGACAAAATTATAAGATACCGCCGGCAACCTTCTTTTAAATAAACTAATTCATTCTAGATTTCCAATAGATATAGATTCATTTCCTGAAAATATTTCTCAATCAGACATGAGCGTAGAAACTTTTTCATATTGTTTCTTCTTGTCCTTCTCTTTATGTTATTATACTGACTAGGAAAACTAGTAAAAAGTTACCACCAGAATCTTTCAGGTTACCCTTTCTAACCCAAAGCCTCAGCTTTCTAAATGCCTTGCGCACCAACGCAGCAGAACATTGGCTTTAGCAGAGAATAAAAAAGTATGGTGCAATTTCAAAATTAAATCTTCTAGGCACTCCAACATTACTCCTCCGTGGGCAGGCAGCTAACAAGTTTGTCTATACTTGTGATCAAAACATACTTGCCAGTTAACAACCCACATCTATTAGAAAAATTTGTGGTGAGAGAAATATACTTGAGTTGATGGGAGATGATCACAGGTGTGTGAGGGGAGCGCTTTTATCATTTTTGAAGCCTGAAGTGTTGAAGCAATATGTTAGAAAGATAGATGAAGAGGTTCGGAAACATATGAAGATGCATTGGCATGGTAAAGAACAAGTTCAGGTATGTCAAATTAATTAATTTAATAACTTGCAACAATATAGGTAACAACAATATAGGTAATGCGCCTTATGAAGACACTCACCTTTAGCATTATGAGCTCACTTTTATTTGGGCTAGAAGAAGGTGATCAGAGAAGAGATGCACTTGTAAAGCTGTTTCAACATATAACTGATGGGATCTTTACAATACTTGTGAATTTTCCTTTTACCCGCTTCAACCGTAGCCTCCAAGCAAGCAAAAAAGTTAGAGCTATGTTAATGAATCTCATACGCGAAAAACGGGCAGCATTGGAGCAACATATTGCTTTTCCTAATCAGGACCTCATCAGTTGCTTGCTCAGTATCCGAAACGAATCAGTAGTATTATCTGATGAGGAAATTGTAGACAATGCCATCATTGTTATGATTGCAGGACACGATACATCTGCCATCCTTATTACCTTATTTATCAGGCTTCTAGCAAATGATCCATCTGTTTATGCCACCATTGTTCAAGGTACGCTAATAAAAAGTCAAAAGATCATTTGTTAGCATATACATTAATTCTAATTAATTAGGGTTTTGTAAAATAAAAGGAGATAGCAAAGAACAAGGCTTCAGGGACAGGGGAGCTTCTCACATGGGAAGACCGAGCCAAAATGAAGCAAACTTGGAGAGTGGCTATGGAGATTCTAAGGATGACACCTCCTATATTTTGTTCTTTCAGGAAAGTCCTTAAAGATTTTGAATACGAAGGGTACCTTATTCTCAAAGGGTGGCAAGTATGTTCATGAGAGACCCATTATTACATTAACTATGTGTGATTTGATGATACTTGGTATTGACATTGATTTTATATATGGCATCTACTTAGGTGATGTGGGCAACATGCACGACACACATGGACGATCAAATTTTCCCAGATGCATTAAAGTTTGACCCAACACGTTTTGAGAAAGAAGCAGCGGCGCCCCCTTTTAGTTTTGTGGCATTTGGAGGAGGGCCTCGAATGTGTCCTGGGAATGAATTTGCCAGAATTGAAACTCTAGTTATCGTTCATTACTTGGTTACCCAATTCACATGGAAGCTCTGTTGCTTGGACAATTCTTTCCCTAGAGATCCACTGCCAGTTTTCAAGCATGGATTAGAAATTCAAGTTAAACCAAAGAACTGTGCTGCTGGCTAGGGCATTTGCATCTTTTTCGATAAAAATTTTATTAGAATCCAAAGTTCTAAATTTCTGTAATAAAATGCAATGTTTGGACAAACTCTTTTTCCAATCAAATTATATATATATATATATATATATATATAAGGTCAAATTATAAATTCAACATGTTTGTTCGACATGAAATTAAACAGGAACTAATCGTGATAATATGCATAACAATGAAAGAATAAAGAACAATGTTTCAAAAGCACTAAAGACCTTCTCTTATAGTATTCATAATAACAATTCATTAACAAGAGTGAAGATCTAAATACAATTCTCTTTACAGTAATAGAATTGGTTGCCTAATATATTATTAGAATCTACCCAACAACCAGGGTGAGTAATTGAGTTGCTTAGCACTACATGCGTTATGAGTAAGCTGATCTTTAACTTTAAATGTGGATTTACTAAGTGCTTTGAGTTGGGTTATGAACCTCTTTGTATTGTATATAATAAATATACTGTCATACTAAAAATATATTCAAGATTTTATAATACAAGCATGCGTTCAGATGTTTGAGAATTTAAAAAAAAAAAAAATATATATATATATATATATATCTTATAACCTTCTTTTTAGTAAAGTGAATCCGTATTAAAATAAAAAATTAGTTTCAGTAAAGTAAATCTTTATTTTGTGTATTATTGAAGTAAAAGAGATCCTAAAAAATAAAAAATAAAAAGATCGATCACCGTGAGAAAGGTAAAAAATCAAAATAGAAATGAACACATGAAATCGTAGCCAAAAGCACACAATTGGAACGTGAACACCACTCGCCCTCTTATTGGTCATGTCCCGTCATCCCGAGATAGAACAGAACAGAGAGATTATTGATGCATAAAACATGTTTTGTGCTTTGCCTCAAGACGAAAAGAATTGAAAGCTCTCCATCGATCCCCACAGTCAAAACCCCTTTTGCTTCACCACTTCATTCAGAAATCTTTAAATTTCCTATAATAAAAATAAAAATCATTGCACTTTCAGGGCTTTAGAGATAGATAAATCAACATCGTCAAAAAAAATAAAAAGAAAATGGCTCAGGCTGTCGAAGATTGGTACAAACAGATGCCTATCATCACCCGCACGTATCTCACAGCCGCTATTGTCACCACCGTCGGCTGCTCTCTCGATGTATGTCATCTGCGTTCTCTGTGCTTGTATTTGGTTTAGCAATTCGGGGTTTTATGTATATATTATCAAGGTTTTTTTGTGTAGGGTTTTCTAATTAGATGGTGTAATTTATTCTGATATTGTTTCTGAGCGATTGGGTTTTATTTTTATTTTTTTGAGATGATTTCATCTGGGTTTGACTCAATTTTACAAATTTCTGGTGCTTCTTCATTTTGCAATGTGGGTTCATTAAAATTTCTACCTTTCCTTAGTTTTTAATCCCTTGAACAATGGATTTGGTTGAAGGTTTAGGTATTTTGATTGAACTAGTTTGCTTAATTGGGATTCCGTTGCTCATGTTATTCAATTTGCCTAACCTAATTCTGATAAGTAGTGAGTGACATCTGAATTCTAGCGATTCAACGGTTATCATTTGTTATTCACATTAATTTCCCTTTTTATGTTAAAATTTTGCAGATAATATCTCCTTTTAATCTGTGCTTGCACCCAACGTTAGTGGTTAAGCATTATCAGTTTTGGCGCCTTATCACCAATTTTCTCTTCTTCCGGAAAATGGGTAAGTTTCAAAATTAGGACCTGAGAGTATCTAATTGTGTTGTAATGGAAAAAGTGGGCATTGATAGTTTCAAATTTATAAGTACAAAGCATTTAGTTTTTGGCCTTTCACTCCTGACCGCTGGATATGCTAGTTCAATTGATACATTGTTGCATTCATGTTAGTTTAGTTAGTTGTACCTAATCACTTTTGTTATTGCAAATTTACAAGCAATATATAAATGCATTGCGTACTGTTGAACAAGCTACGAGCAACATGCTTATTTGATTGTTTTTACATTGCTGGAGCAGCCAATAATGTAACTACTAATATGGCATTGTCTTTTGTGATGACAGATTTAGACTTTTTGTTTCATATGTTTTTTCTCGCACGGTACTGCAAGCTTCTTGAAGAGAATTCCTTCAGGGGAAGGACTGCAGATTTCTTTTACATGCTTTTATTTGGAGCCACTTTTCTAACCGGCACTGTTCTTGTTGGGGGGATGATACCTTACTTGTCAGAATCATTTGCGAAAATCATTTTCCTCAGCAATTCATTGACACTCATGATGGTTAGTTTTCATTTATTCAAATTGCTAAACTTGTTTTATAGGTGATGTAGTTGGAGATTTCTTTCCTGGAAGCCTCACTACTTTCCTGCTCACTGCAGGTTTATGTTTGGAGCAAACAAAATCCTTTCATCCACATGAGTTTTTTGGGCCTTTTTACATTTACAGCAGCTTACCTACCATGGGTGAGTAAGCTTCATTTATTCTTCATGGTCTTCTATTAGTATCTGGTTTGCATTCTATTCTTTAATTAATCTTCATTTAGTTTAAATAACTCTATATGGAATCTTTCCCACTGAGAAGCGGCAATGTTTTGGTACCTTTCTTCGTAGCTTATATCATCCTTCAACCGCATTTTCCCTTCAACTGTGTTGTAATTACTGTCTTGTTGCCTCCTTGCAGGTGCTCTTGGGATTCTCGGTCTTTGTTGGCGCTAGCGCTTGGGTGGATTTGCTGGTATGTTGTTAATATCAGGGAATGATATTTTTTATTTGATCTGAAACACTTTTTGCACATTCTAGCAATATTTCTCACTCATCAACCTCATCTATCTCTGTATTTTGTGCTTTATTTCAGGGAATGATAGCCGGTCATGCCTACTATTTTCTTGAAGACGTTTATCCTCGGATGACAGGTCGCCGGCCCTTAAAAACACCATCCTTTATCAAGGCACTGTTTGCGGATGAGGCTGTAGTGGTAGCACGGCCTGCAAATGTGAGATTTGCTCCACCACCTGCAGAGGAAGTTCACCAAGACTAATGTGAACCTTGGAGGGATGGGACTGTCTGAGGGTTCATTTTGGTTTGTATTGAGCTGTACGGGAAATCTGCAACCTGCAGAAAGTGTTGTTGACCCATGTCTTGAAAGTATTTACGTGAACTAGCTAATTATGGTCTTTATGTCACAAGTACATTTCAACTTAACTTTGTATATGCTATATTCTGGTGCTGCTAGATCTGTCTGGATTTGAAGATGAGTTTTGTAATCTATAGAGGAATGAATGAATGTATTTAGTATAGGGTGCTTCTTGTGCATTTGTTGACTGAAGCTATAGCAACTAAAGATTTATACAACCAGTCATATTTTTCCTGAAATTTGGTTAAATTACCTTTCTCTAATATTCATCTTGCCTTGCCGGACACTGATTTTAGTTCTTGGTACTTGGGGTAGTCTTCTTGCTCTGGCTCTAGAAAGATTCGAAAGAAAAATTGCGCACTACTTAGTAATTTCTCTTTAATGTTCAATGTGTTTGTTGCTGAGATGGTTGGAACCTCTTTTTTTATTTTCCCCCGATAGGGATATGGTGGAAGCTGGGAATTGGGAAAACCACACGACCAATTCTTAACTTGTTTCAAAACTTTTAACATGCCAAGTTGTGACTTATTATTTGACAGCCAAGGATTATGTCAGCCGGGGATGTAAAATTAAAATTGTCTGAAGGCAGAATCCAAAAGGATTTCAAGCTAACGTTGCGAGAAGTATTGGCCCCAAGAAAATAAAAAACAGAAGGAAACCGAGCAACAGTGCAACGTACATCTCCTTTGTAATTTTGCCAGTTGTTCAAAGAGACAAAACCCGACGCAAGAATAATCCAACTTCCACTAGAGTAAAATCGGAACGTAACGTATATCACCAAAGGCCAAAGAGGAAAGGACATGTATATCATTTGAAATTTCAATCCACCTTTCAATTTCAGCACACATCATAATGCCTAAGCCTCTTAAACATATGACAAAAGTGACAACTACCACATTGAGATACACATAAAAAATCCCCCCAATTCCTCACTTTTGAACAAACAAATTACATGAAATAACCAATTCTTCACATAAGCCATGAAGATATCAATATAATAATAATAATAATAAATCCCATCCTGCAAGCTGCAGACATCTTCGTTAATGCGTGCAAAAAGAATAGCCGACACCAGGAGCTTCACCAGAATAATACATCTGGATTGTCTTTCTGGCTTTCGTGCTCAAGCCTCAATCTCAGCTTTTACTGCCTCTTTAACTCTCAAACTAATACAAACCTCTAAGGGATGGCACGTTTGGTGAGGTCGGGAGCAGATGACACTTAAAACAAGGAGGAGCATGGCTACCGGATGGGATGATATTGGGCAGAAACTCTCTTGGGAGGCAACTTACGCAGGATGTACAGGACTAGTGCAGAGGGTAGGATCTCCACCAGCTGTTTGCACACAATCCCATTTTTAGATAAATAAAAAGCAAAAAGAAAATAAATACAACAGGTAGCATAATACCATGTAGTAGATCAAATTTAAAACCGGATGATCCAGCACATCCAGTGAAGCATCTTTATCAAAAGCAGATAAAACCACCTGCATTTTGGGGATTGAGTTAACAGTGCATGTGCATCTGAGATCCAATTTATGTTCAACAAATCCAAAATACATTAAAGCATATATAGAACCCCAATCTACATTCATTTTGGTCCTTGTAGAGCACTCAATGTTAATTAACCTTTCTGACTTCTTTGTACTTGGATGAATCACTTGGTGCGACTCTCAACAAAAATCATGATGTCCTACATAAACATTTTATGAATGAAGCTAGTTTGCATTCTACCTTTATTTTGCAACTTCACCACCACTAAGGCAGTAACTGAAAGCCAAGATTGAATCTTATCATGCTCTGGAAACTTAAGAAACATTTAAATATCCATCATCATGTTGAAGTAACTGGACTATTTTTTTTCCCCGTCACCCACCACCCCCTCCCTCAATTAAACTACAAAATAACTAAAGAGATTTCCTTTTTCTTTTCTCACATAAATTTTAAAGATAAAGAAACAAATTATGAAATCATCAACCATGAACTACAAAAACAAAGTATCAAATTCTCACTATCTACCTTATATTCCATTTTCAACTTCTACAATAAGCAAGATAACCACAATGGGGCACACGCTTTTATGCAGATATTTTGTTTCATGAAATTGGTCAAATTGACAAACATAAACAGAAAATTTCAAATTATTACACTATATGGCATGTATGGGATGGGCAGGATGTGGATTAGCTTCATAAGCACTAAAAGTCTGAAACCTCTTGTAAACTTAATCACGAGGAGACAATATAGTTTGGAACATACCACAAAGCATCGTATAAGGAAGCAAGTGAAGCAAATGGCTGTCACCGATCCAACCTGCAAAAATAGTAAATATTGCATCAAACACACTACTTTAGAGCAATCAATATCCTATCATGTTTTCTCCCATAAACAGTAAAAATGTTGCTGGACACATGGCAGGAAAGTTAATAAAGCCACTACCCAAATTTGTACAGTGAGAAAAGATCATTTTCGATCCCTCAGATACTCCATAGTTGCATCTTCAAGATGCAATAAGCATGTAAAAATATTCATTCCATATATCTCATCCACCTCCACTATCATGTTTATGGTAACACTAGAGCTATACACACAAGTGTGTGCAGGCACAGACACAACTGCATTCATAGTATTGGAAAGACTGCAATTAAATAAGTCCAAGTGTACTTTCCACTGAATAGAGACACAAAAGTCAGCAAATGATAACATGATTAACTTCTAAAAGTATTTGGCAGATTCCAGACAAAATCAAACTTAAAATGTCTTTACCAAATCATATTCCATGGAAGAAATTAATTATAAGCAGATCTATTGCCAAATTTGTTTGTCCAGAACAATGCCAAATTAAAAACCCAACAAATACATGCATACACATGTACACAAGCTTCATTCAAAGATGCAAAAGTAGTAAGAACACTGAGTTACACATGTGATCCAATAGATTTACAATGAAGGGAAGACCCAAACCTCGTGAAGCTTCTTTCTTCTCCCTTTTGATTCAATAGGGAAGCGTCTCAGCATGAAAAATAACCTACCAGCATCATAAATGATAATCCAAAGAAGGAGATGCACAAACAAAAAGAAAGAAGGCAAATACAAGTGAGGAAAAGGCATTGAAACCACTTTAATACTCTAACCACTACATATAATTTGACATGAGGTAAAAAACCTCACCTTCCTCCATAAAGCAAGAAGCCTAATGCCGCAATAAATGACACCACTGAAGAAAGAGTACCATAAGTATGTGCACTTAGATGAAAGCAGCAACAGTTATAATGCATAGATGATCTAGAAAAAGGAATGACAATGTGAAATGCCAACCTCCAATGGTAACGTATGAAAAACCTAGTTAAAGTAGGAAACAAGAACTTACCCGCAATAAATATCTTTCCGATGAATTCCACCGCACTGCTGTCATCTATCCAGAGGTAAACCCAGATGCAGACCTGCACAAACACTTTATTTTGGTAAAATTTTGCTCAAGCTTGCCGGTAAACAACATTATGAATGTGGATTGTAAGGGGCTGCTCAGCATATGCTATGAATCTGGAGTGCAAACTGTACTCCTAAATTTATTGTCCATCTGTATCATATTATGCACTTTGAATCCTTTTAGCATGACTTCTAAGGAAAACCATTCAACATTAATCCCTTGGACAGCAAAGAACAATCATATTTGTAATAAAGGTTCTGAGGGGATAAATATATATTTATATATACATTTTTTTTAATTCTAACTCAGAAATCTCTTCCAGGACAATTGCCAAAACCGTCAACCTTTATAGAAAACTAAGAGACTCGTGGGGCATTCTACCCTAGATAGGAAGCTCCTAGGTATTTGAACCTTAGATATCTTGATTGGGAATATAAGTGCTATTACTTTGAGTTTGATTATGGGGCTGCAGTTGACTATGCAGCATGCGGAAGTGGTTACAAGATTGTTCAACCTGATATTACATGTAAGGACTACGAATGGAATTTAGAAATTTCAAAGAAATGCTAGCAAATGTGCTCCCAGGCAACTTCCTCATAGAGTTTGGTGAGAAATTCTGTATGTATGGATTTTGTTATTTCTTATTTTTTTTATAATGTTTGTATGGATTTGAATGTTCAGATATCATTTTTCTTCCCAAGATTTCAGCCATTTTCAAGATGAGATAACCGATAGGCATGCCTGCCTTGTGAAGTTGAAATTATAACTATGTGCAATAAACCCTACAGTGAATAAATAAACAGAAATTATAGTAACTGCTGTAGAATCCAGAGAATAAACCAACTATAAGATTTACATAAATGTCAAAAACCACAGCAGTATAAGACAACAGGAGAAAGAAAGATGGAGCATACCTGTATGAAGTATATTATTCCATTGATTGAGATATAAAAAATCCTGAGTTTATCAGTTGGTAAGCTTCTTGCCTGTCAATCAGTTAAAATGTTAATATTTCATTGAATAGTATCAGAAAAAAAAAAAAAGGAAACATACAAGTTTGCTGGAATCATACAAGCTTCCAGATAATCTAATGGCATCATAAATGCATTAGTTACTTGCCTGGTGATATATCTCTGCCCAAAAGAGGACAAGTAGTGTGTATGTAGAGAAAAACAACAGTCCCGGAAGATCCAATACTACAAGCGTAAGCACCTGGTTCAATAAACAGCAGCGCTATGTCAGTAAGAAGACCTTAGACATTCTAGATGCCATATTATGCAAGGAAAAATTGTCATGTAATTCACATCAATGAAGAACTATGACCCCAGAAACTTTATTTGCCAGTAGTTTAGAATGTTAGCACAAGTACAGAAAGCAGGAAAAAATGCACAATGTTCATAATTAAAGTATATCATACTGACAATGCTATGGACTGAATAAACAGTGAGGAAGATATCAAGAAAATTTTCATTATTTGTTCATATACTGAAAAAGAAAAAAAAAACATTTTAAGGATTTGAAAGCCAAAGCATATATAGTTGATCAAGAATAGAATTGGAAGTTATTAGAACTACAGCAAACTCACCTTGGGATGCAAAAGAAACACTTGCATGTGAAATCCAAAAACAACTGCACGTACTGTTACAGTAAAAAAGACAAAATTCAAAGTCAAATTAGTTCCCAATAAAATAAAATGACTGACGACAATCACAATGTCACAACGATCCCAGTTATCACCTCCATTTACAATGAAGTTCATAAGATGAAAGACCTTCTGTGTTGTCCAACCATATTCAGGCACTCTCAACTCAATCCTTATCAATTGTATCTGCTCATCATAAACATCAATCACGAAACCTCATCATTCGCGTCAACTAATCTAACCACAAAATCATGGCACGCAGGAGCAAACATGTCTTACAAACTGTAATTAGACTTGAATTTGCACGACAGTAGTATTTCCTAATTTTCAATATACTCGTGAGCAACACACACAAATAATAATAATAAAATAAAAAATTGCCATGAATTCTCCAAAATTTAAGATGAAGTCAATAACCATACACAGTTCACACACAAAATTGTTATTATCTGATAAAACGAAGTCTGTCCAATTCGATTTACAGAAAATAAAATCTCCGAACAACGAAACATGAACATACATGAAGAGAGAAAGAGAGAAAATAACCAGAGCAACAGAGGATACAAGCGCGTAAGCAGCACAGAGAGAGTAGAAGATCCCGTCCTGCCACTGAGAAGACTCGTTGATCTCGGCCCACCAGCTCGTGAGCATAGTTCCTAACTCGACAGAGGATAAGCTCAGTGGCATTCCCGTAATTCTCCTCATTATCTACAAACTTTTCCGGAGGTTTCCCGAGAAAGTCAAAAACTCCTTTCTCCTCGCCAACAAGTACAAACACCAGCCTTTCAGAAGCCGAGAAACATGGAAACCAGCCCAAACACGAAAGTACGAATTTACCGATCACACAGAAAATTTTTAAGAGAAAAGGAAAAACAATAGTGTGGCTTAGTATAACTCTACCAGACGGTCACGGCTTCTCTCACCTAAGTTTCTTTTCTTCGAGATCAACGGATGAGGTTCGTTGTTCTTTGTTCTTATTTTCGTAAGATTTTACCCTTTCAGTGTTTTTATTTGTTGTTGATCTTCTCTGTGTTCGACACGTGGTAAAAAAAAAAAAAAGCGCTACTATTGTTAATTTGCCAAGTTTTTTTATTTTTTCAATTGGTGTATTGCTGTTTTACTACAGTGAAGTGACCATAGTAGAAACTAGAAAGTGTCTACTATTTTCTTTTCTTCTTTTTTTTTTTTGTCTTTTTTTCTTTTTTTACTAATTGCAGAAAAATGACGTGTAATTGATACCGGTGTACTTACTAATTAGCCGGCAAACAAATCTAACGATATTATGTTAAAAGGCGGATTTTTTTTAATATCACATAATACAAATATTATGGAGTTGTTGCTATGTCAAAAAATAAATTTAAAACTACAATAATAATAATAATAAATATGGAGTACTTATTTTATAAAATTATTTTTTTATATAAATCAGAAAATATATTAAATTAAAAAAGAAGAATTATAATATTTTTTTTTATGAATAAGAAGTTAAGTGATAAAACCATACTTATCCCAAGAGTTCCCAAATACCTTATAAAATTATTTATTACTTCGTCTTACCGTCTAAACTTTTCGTCTGAATGAAAATAATTTTATAACACTTTTGAGTCTTGAAAAACACAAGAAAAAAGAAAAATCAACGGTGAATAATTTTTGTGGGCCCAGAAAAATTAAATTTCAGTAGGAGAGAGTCACGTGTTGAAGGTGAGAAGATGCTACTGGAGATTCTCCTTTAACAATCAGGATGGGCCCACTGGTCAAAGAGGCTCGAGAAGGAGTGCTATTTTAACAGCTTGTCATATTATACAGACATTTGATTTAATGGATCAATTTACCATCTTTATATACAATAAGTATCTCTCTCCGTGGCCTGTGCGTCAAATACAATTTATAAAATTTATACTACCTATACTAACAAAAGCTATGGTTCTGAAAAACACTTTTGTTTTGAAAGCACAACCTCTATCTACAATACCCAACGAAACTTATGCTTGTAATAAAAACACAAAAATAATGAGAGTTACATAATTTCATGAAAGATTTATCTTTCAAATTTTTAAATAAACCTCATTCTTTAATGAATGATATTCTCATTGTTTGTGCTTGATAATTGACCCCATGACATATAAATTACAATCGACATGTCAATTTCATTTTTATATAATGTTTTTTTCCCCCCCACTTATATCTAATCTACTCTTGCAGTGATGTGCAATGAATTCCATCCATTCAAGAAGATGGATATGCAACCCAAGGATGGTTTATGTAGTTTTCATCCTAGTTCAAATTATGAGAAGGCATAAACCAAAAAATTAATTTGAGCTTTTCGGTTATTACATAAAAAAAAAAAAATGAAAACGTTACATGATATTTTTTTTTCACGTCTAAGTGTGACGTGTGAGCATTTCTTCTTTTTAAACTTAGCTAAAAGAAGACTGGATACTTCAATTAATTAAATACTTGGTCATTGTCTCAAGTTTCCACTCAATTTCACATAAAATAATCTAAAGCTTTTATATAAGACGAAAGGATAATGTTCTTTAGTCATATCATTAATCTGCCGATTATCATAAACACCTTATATATAATAAACATCCTAAATAGAAGTAGATTGACATGATTGCATCAAAAGATAACGATATAAACTATAGGCACGTACAAATAAAGTATTTATTTTCTCATAAATTACATAATAAGATATTAAGATGTTTTTATTTTTAAAGTTAAGAAGTAAATAGGCAGCAACCAGTTTTTTTTTTTTTCTTCAAAGGCAAATACTAGTGTTATGATGATTATACTCGGAATATTAAGAGCGCAATAACACTCAATGCAAAAGATACTATTGAACATTTTTAAGTATACAATTTATTCTTAACCGATGCTGACTTTACACTAATTAATTTTAAAATCAAATCTATTAAAAAAATTTAATTAAAATTAGAAGAATGAATGCTAATCCGCGAAGCAATAACGTGACAAATAAGAATTCCATCCATGTAGATGAGATATCCAAAAGGAAATTATTTAAATTAGATATTGAAAGAATGAAAACAAATATATTTATAAAATAAATGACAGTTAAAGGTACGGATCCGTGGCGCAATGGTAGCGCGTCTGACTCCAGATCAGAAGGTTGCGTGTTCGATTCACGTCGGGTTCAATTCCCTTAAACTGGATTATACGTTTTTTAAATTTGTAATATTTATGGGCCCGAATGTTAGGGGCCCAAGCCCTCAGCCCAAGTGTTGCGAGCGGTACAATTCTTGGGGGGTTTTTAATTAAATATACTCCGAAAATAAGGTATTTACGCAGATATACCTCATAGTTTAAAATTATATAAATATATCATTTTAGTGTGTGCATTAACTAAATTATCCCTAAAAGAAAATATATAAAGCCACACAAAGAAATACTCTGCAGCAGCCAACCATTTCTTATTATTGATAAAACCTAATTCCACACAAAAAAACAACACGGTTTGCAACTTTCAAAATCATTTCTTATCTGCCAATGTACTGAGATTTTGGTTAGCAACTAGGTGCATTACCCATCCAATGAGTAATGTATTTTAAAATTTTCATTTTTTTTGTGTTATTTATGTTTTTTTTTATATTACATTGGTTTTAGGGTTATATTTGACTTATGTTAAACAACAAAACAACTCACATTTTCATTACATTTGCATCATATGACTGCTATGTGAAATCTCAGTACATTGGCAGATAAGTACATTGATTTTCTAAGTACATTGGTTGAAATCTCATTTTGTGTTAAATTTTTTTTCTGCACCCGTTATACATGGCTGCAGTCGTGTACTTTAGTAAGTTACAGGACTGCATTCGTGTATGCTTGAATTTATACAACTATAGTCGTGTAATTAAGTAAGTTACATGATGCATTCGTGTGGGCATGAACTTACGCAACTATAGTCGTGTATTTCAGTAAGTTACGCTACTAATGTCGTGTATGCATGAATTTACACAACTACAGTCGTGTATGTATGAATTATACACGACTGCAATCGTGTAAGCGTGAAAATATTATAGTTATTAAGACACCCTAGCTTTGTTAATGTCCCAAAAAAATATTTTTTGGCTAAATATGTCCCTGAATGTTTGTTGGATTATAGTTGTGTATTTTAGCAAGTTACACAGCTGTTTTTGTGTAAACGGGCAGGCAGTTCCAACGCTTTTAATTGCCTTGTTTGATTTTATTTTTTTATTTGTTATATAATTGTGTGTTGTATTATTACAGGAAATGGCTTCAGTACATGTGTCTATTATGTTTTTTGATGAAGGGATTGAGCAAAATGGCCATTACAAATTTAATGGTACAGAAGCTAGAGGAATCATGGTGCCTCATTCTACAACATACTCACAATTGATAGAAAGGGTATCTCGGGTTATGTCCATTGATATTTCTGAATTTGACATTGAAATGAAGTTCAAGCTGAAAACTTTTGATCCAATGCCGCCCGTTCGAATTATGAATGATGATGATGTAGATTATTTTGGAGGAAACGATTAGTGGAGCTGAGTTGAAGATCCCTCTTTGTATTACATACAAGCGAAAACAGAGTGGTGATAAAATGGCTAGTGGTGAAACAATACCAGACGGTATCTATGAAAATACTCGACGACCGTCGTGTATCTATGAAAATACCAGACTATAGTCGTGTAATTGGGCTGAGCATTTCTTAAATATATATGACTATCTTGTTATATCACATATACTGTACAAAACTAAAAGATAACCAAAAATAAAATATATATATGATGTAAACTCATCTTTAGTCATATCAAATGTCAATTACATCAACAAGAAATTGTTAAGGTTGTGTTAATATCTTTAGTATTGGGCGTGTACGATGGATTGCAATTCAATCCTGTTACCAAGGTGAACTCCTCTATTGAGAACCGAATATTTTTCTGTCCAATCCTAAACCACATTGCCTTCTCGTTTGATTTCACTTCCCTTAATAATATACTGTGGAGAAACTCGGCAAAAAACTCCAACTCTTGCAAATCCAAAAAATGACCAAAACAAGAACCCTTGAAAATTCTTTTCTGCTCCTAAGAGAGTTTTCTTTTGATATCCTAAATTGTATCTATTGAGGATCGGTTAGAAATCTTCACTTTGAAATAATATGATTCCTTGATTTTCGGTTCCATCTGCAAAAACACAAAAATATTTAAATTGTAATATAAATACAAGTAAAAAAATTGCATAATAATATATTCTAAACCAGTCAGAAAAATTACACCACATACTAGTCCAGTAAATTATTCAGTACACGACTACAGTCGTGTATCGTATACTTTACTCATTACACGATTGCAGACGAGTATATCCAAAGTAGATGATTCTTTCACTCAGAAGGAAATGCAGCAATGCAAACATCATCAGTTTCAACTTTTAAACATTGATCTAAGCATAAGAAACGAAGAAACAAGTGCCTTATAAGACAATTTTAAGTATAAATCCCGAAGAAAGAAACATAGAACAATCATATCATATGCACATGGCCATCAATTCAAAAAAACTAGATAAGCAAGAGAAACTATATAATAAATTAAGGCTGCAGAAAGAGCTGCTTAACAACTATTGAAGCTTTACCCAGATAATGGTGGCTCATATGTTATTCTATCGAACATATATAGCTCGTCAAGAAAGTGGAAGAAGGCCAAAAGAATCAGGAATTCATGGCAGAAAGAAACATAAAGAAGCCCCAGGTTCCAATTTGATTGAGGTTGATGGTGTTATTCATGAATTTGTTAAGGGTGATTCATCACACCCATAATCCTCAGAAATTTATGAAATGTTGGATGGTATGATAAACCGATTAAAGAAAGCCGGTTATGTTCCAAACAAATCAGAAGCGTTGTTTGATATGGATGAAGAGGAAAAGGAGACTACACTTAACCTCCATAGCGAGAAGATGGCCATTGCATTTGGGCTTATTAGTACAAGCCCTGGGGTTCCAATTCAAATTGTAAAAAATCTCCGTGTATGCAATGATTGCCACACTACAACCAAGATCATATCAAAAGTTTATAATATGGAGATAATTGTGAGGGATAGGAACATATTTCACCAGTTTAAGAATGGATCTTGTTCATGCAAAGATTTCTAGTGATTTTTTATAATCATATCCTATATTAGTAGGTTTCTACATGGTACAGCAATCCTAATTCTCAATTGTTTTGCTTTCAAATGAACCAAGAATATTAAAAGAAGAAGGCTCTGCAACCCAAGAATAACATGAAATGAACCCTAGTTCAAATAAGAAATTAATAGACATGTTGGGGCATATGTGTAGCAATATGTAGCAAGCATCTTAATAGTTTAATTTCTCAATCACCCTAATCAATTCATAAAGTCACAGAGAGAGCAACAAGGTTTATGCCAATCTTTGAATAGTAGAAATCATTAAATTAATTTTAAAAATTGATCAACACTCGGATAATTAATTGCCAAGTACCACAATGAAAATTTCTTGAGAGTCTGAGAAGAACAGTAGAGCGAACATTAGCAATAAAAAAGAGAACAGCAGCAGCTAAAAGCAACGAACAGCAACAGCGAACATCAGCAGCAAATAGGACCGGTGTTGGCCTCCTCACAAAGAATAGCAGCAGTGACTAGCCTTTTTCTTTCTCTGTTCCAGTCGAATTCAAGAGTTCAGGTGTCAAGTCGATGTTAGGCGTTGTGTACTGGACAGCTATGAATGATTTTGAGCATTAGATTTTTACTTAGGGTATTTCGATAATTGCACATTCAAAAAGGTATATACGAGGAATTTTGAATTATGACGGTGGTTTTAGATAAATATTATATTTTAAAGGTATAACAGGAGTAAATTCCTGCAATTCTTGCGGATTACTTTTCTTGTCCTCTTCTTCTACAACCCAAAACCCTAGCGATACCATCATTTTCCGTGAGAAAACAACATTTTCCGTGATCAAGCTCTCTGGTCAAAGTGAGAAAACAACATTTTCCGTGAGAAAATGGCCTTGTTTTCTCGACACCGTACAAGCCTAATCTTGAATTCGTTAAACCTCCGAAACTTGGCCACTTCATCGATCCTTTTCGCCAGAGACAATGCGGCCGCGCCGTCCTCCAAAAGCAAAGCCAAGACACGCGCCGCTATTAGAATCCAACCCCGAAAGGATCCTCGACATCTGCCGTTGCTCGTTTTTCAACCCGGGCTCACATCTCGACCGCATCGCTTTAGCAGTCGCCGTTTCTAAGCTATCCGAAGCAAATCACACCAACGGCATCTCGCAGTTTCTGGAAGAGCTCGAAACCCAACCCGATTTGTACAAAAACGAGAGCGTAATTAGTCACTCGATCGTCCTGTACGGCCGCGCCAACATGACCGAGCACGCCGTCGGGACTTTTGAGGAAATGGACAAGCAGGGTCTCCCTCATTCGGTCAACGCGTTCAACGCCTTGTTATTCGCTTTCATATTGGCAGGTGTCACCTGGTTTTTCGACTACGGCAGTGACAGCAGGGGACTACAAAGAAGTGAAACTGATATTTAACGAGTTCCAGAAGACTTACGGAATCGAACCGAATTTGGATACTTACAACAGAGTGATTAAGTCGTTGTGCAAGTCCGGTGATTCGATTTTGTCCGAGATGGACAGGAAGTCGATCAAACCAAATGCAACAAGTTTTGGGCTTTGGTTAGCTGGGTGTTATAGGGAGGAGAAATTTGGACACGTGGGTAAAGTTTTGCAAACGATCGAGACATACGGGATTAAAGCTGGGGTTACTATCTATAATGTGAGGATCGTGAGGCTTTGTATGTTGAAAAAATCGAAGGAGGCTAAGGCACTGCTTGATGAGATGTTATCCTGTGGGATTAAGCCTAATTCGGTTAGTTATTAGTCATTTGATTCGTGGGTTTTGCAAGGAAGGGAATTTTGAGGAAGCTAATAAGATGTTTGTCAGTATGATTAGCAGAGGGCTAAAACCGGATTAGGCTCCTCTTGAGACGGCATTGAAGGTCTGCAAGGTGAGTATGGACCAGGGTGGGTTGGGTGCCGTTCTTGCTGACTATGAAGCCATTGGTGAGTGGGCTGGCTGGTGTCTCCAAGGTTGCCGAAGCCAAGGAGCTTCTTGGGCTAGGGAAGTTGAAGTTCTCTGAGAATACTGATATGTGGAATCAGATTGAGGCGGGCTTGCCTCACTAGTTATTAGTTAGGACCGGATCATGATTAATTAGTCCTGCTGTGGTGAACAAAATCCTTTCTTCAGAGTTGTTAGTAACATGGTGTAATCTGGTCGGTTGCTTGAATCATTAAGAACATGAGAAAAATTAAACCGAAGATCTGGACTCTTTTTCGATTTAATTTTGCAAATTTTTTGTTGTTCACAAGACAATGCAAAGTAAATAAAATGAAGTGAAACAAGTGTTAAAACATTGAGGCTTTTCTGCAGCAAAGGATATTAAAAGTATGATTTTCTTGTTAACGATTTATTGTGTGAATCATCAAAATTCACCGTCCTATTAAAAAAAAATATTTTAGATTTTAAAATTTACTTAAAAAAAGTAAGTAAAAGAAGTAATTAAATAAATAAATAATTATAGTAAAGCGGGATATTGGAGGGAGGCTACTCAAGTTTAGAATTTTTTTTTTTTCAATATTATTGCAACCTCATCACAGACAACACTTGCTGTTTTGCTCTTTCTGAAATCTGATAAATCTTTTTTTTTAAAAAGAAAAATGGCCTTATTTTCTCGACTCCGTACAAATTTTAACCTGAAAATTGTAAATCACCGTAATCTGGCCACGTCATCACTGCTCTCCTCCGGCGACGAGGCTGCGACGTTGACTATCAAGGAAAAGAAACGCGCCACAATAGCTCGTCTGAAATCGGAGTCCAATCCATTTAGAATCCTGGACATCTGTTGCGGCGCCTTGCTCACACCGGAGTCTCCCCTGGACCGCGTGGCCTTCTCAATCGCCGTGTCGAAGCTATCCCAAGCCAATCACTTCAACGCCATCTCTCAGTTCCTCGAAGAGCTCAAGACCCGACCCGATTTGCGACAAAACGAGCGTTTCCACGTTCACTCCATCGTCCTGTACGGCCAAGCCAACATGATCGACCACGCGATGCGCACTTTTAAGGAAATGGATAAGTACGGACTTCGTCAGTCCGTTGACGCCTTGAACGCGCTGCTATTAGCTTGCACTTTATCCAAGAATTACGAAGAAGTTAAACGGATATTTACAGAGTTTCCGAAAATTTACGGAATCGAGCCAAATTCTGAGACTTACAATAAGGTTATTAAGTCGTTCTGTGAGTCTGGTGATTCGAGTTCTGTGTATTCAATTCTGGCTGAGATGGGAAGAAAATCCATTAGACCAAACGCGATGGATTTTGGGCTTTTGCTAGCTGGGTTTTATAAAGAGCACAAGTATGAAGATGTGGGTAAAGTTTTGCAAATGATGCAGAAATACGGGATTGCAGCTGGGGTTAATGTTTATAATATAAGGATTCAGAGTCTTTGCAAGTTAAAGAGGTCTGAAGAGGCCAAGGCATTGCTTGATGGGATGTTGTCTAGAGGAATTAAGCCCAATTTGGATACCTATAAGCATTTGATTCATGGGTTTGGCAAGGAAGGGAATTTAGAGGGAGCTAAGAAGTTGTTTGCGAGTATGATTAATGGGGGGTGTGAACCAGATAGTTATTGCTTATTTATGTTCACTTATTTTCTGTGCCAAGGTGGGGAGTATGAGGCTGCGCTGAAGGTCTGCAGGGCCAGTATGGCAAAGGGTTGGGTGCCGCATTTCTCAACTATGAAGTCATTGGTGACTGGGCTGGCCAGTATTTCCAAGGTTGCTGAGGCGAACGAGCTTATTGGACTAATGAAGAAGAGGTTCCCCAAGAGTGTTGATATGTGGAGTGATATTGAAGCAGGCTTGCCTCGGAAGTGAAGACAAGTTATGGTATGCAATTTACTTTGGTAATTATAGATAGATTGATGAATTCATCGTTTAAAACTTTTAATAAAGCTCAATTTTTAAGCTAATAATAATAATAATAATCTAATGGAATAGTTTACAATAATGTCAAGTCATTGACCATATGACACAAGTTTATGTGTAGCTATTGACTTGGCCCTATTTCATAATTTGTAAAAGAATAATTGTAATCTGTTTTAGTGTACACATCATACATTCATAGAGATAGCAGAGCGAGAAAGTGAATTCAATTTGGTTACTTAGAAAGAAGTGTAAGCCTTTAATTTGTCTAAACTTGGTTATAGCATTGTTATTATGGGGAGCTCGTGGCTTCTACTATTGATTTTCGTATATTCTTTTTGGTGATATTGAGTTTGTGGAGGCATTGGATATTTTGAAGTGTCAGAGGAAGCAGGGTGGTTGCCTTTTTATTGTTGAACCATACTCTTTGAATGTTATTCGAACTAATCTTAGGAAAGATTTCCAGCAGATGTGTCATTGGTTGGCTGGTCTCAGAAATCCATGATGTGCTGGAGAGAAACCTTTTCATGCCTCATAACCATTCCTAGATCATGGGATGAGGTTTATCTCAATCTGGCAAAATTGGTTTTGGCAAAGGAGTCTCCTCTGTTTTTGCCTTGTAATTCTTTGTCTTCTAAAAACTTGGTAAAGCATGCACTGGTGTAAGGAAAGGACTAAATGATAGCCTACAGAGCTGGTTCTGTTTTGAATTCTTTGAGCAGTACTCCGTTCATCACCAAAGCTTACAACTTCCTGATCTGTTTCTTCTATACTAAAGTTGCTTCCGGCCAAAAGAAAGCTGGTTCAAGCTCAATGCTTGTGGTTGTGGTGAGGCAGGTTTCCAGATCCTGCAATGCTGTTGCACATTCACGGGGCAAATTCAGCTTTTACGAAAGAGGGGCGTTTATTTTAGTCTATCCATTTGCTGTAACCTTTTCTCTGTTTTTTAACGAGTGTTTCTTCTGTAAAGGACTTTTTTTTAATAGAAAGATTAATGATTGCAAAAGTTGGTCATTGTCTCAACTTTCGCATGAATGTGATTTTAAAAGCCGAGTTCTATAGAAAGCAAATGCGGCAGAACACAGCAGGGTAAACGGGAAATGCAGAGTGTGCGGTGATTTAAGAATTTTGAATAGTAATGCTATATATATATTTAGAATTGACGAGCAGTACGAACCAGGATCCGTGGCGCAATGGTAGCGCGTCTGACTCCAGATCAGAAGGTTGCGTGTTCGATTCACGTCGGGTTCAATCCCCTTAGCGGATCATTTTCTTTTCGTTTGTTTTAATCAGTTTGCACGCCAGTAATCTAGTGTAGGGCCGCTGCTGCTATATACATGTACCACCTCAATAACTGTATAGCGCCACTGCTTCACTTTGTAGTACACTTCTCCAAGAGACTAAAACCCAGAACCCTAGCTCTCCCTTTCTTTTTCAATCATTCCAATTATCAACATTTAAAAGGCGAAAAAAAGAATGGCCTTATTTTCCCGACTCCGAACAAACCTAAACCTGAACTCACTACGACATCACCGCCACTTGGCCACGTCATCCATCCTCTCATCCGGCGACAAAACGCCCTTGACCAGCAAGGACAGGACACGCGCCGCTCTTACTCTTCTAAAATCGGAATCCAATCCAGAAAAGATCCTCGAAATCTGCCGCGCCGCCGCTCTCACACCGGAGTCTCACCTCGACCGCCTCGCCTTCTCAGTCGCCATCAACAAGCTATCAGAAGCCAAGTACTTCAATGGCATCTCGCAGTACCTCGAAGAGCTCAAGACCCGACCCGATTTGCAAAACGAGCGCTTCCACGCTCACTCGATCATCCTGTACGGCCAAGCCAACATGACCGAGCACGCGGTCCGGACTTTCAAGGAAATGGATAAGCATGAACTCCGTCGTTCAGTTGGGGCTTTCAACGCTTTGTTGTTGGCTCTCACGATAGCCAAAGATTACAAAGAAGTTAAACGGGTATTTATCGAATTTCCCAAGACTTACGGAATCCAGCCGGATTTGGATACTTACAATAGGGTAATTAAGGCGTTTTGTGAGTCCGGTGATTCAAGTTCTGTGTTCTCCATTTTGGCTGAAATGGATAGGAAGTCGATTAAACCAAATGCCGCGAGTTTTGGGGCTCTGGTAGCTGGGTTTTATAAGGAGGAGAAGTATGAAGATGTGGATAAAGTCTTGCAAATGATGGAAAAATATGGGATGAAGTCTGGGGTTAGTATGTATAACGTGAGGATTCATAGTCTTTGTAAGTTAAGAAAGTGTGCAGAAGCCAAGGCATTGCTTGATGAGATGCTGTCCAAAAATATGAAGCCGAATTCAGTCACTTATAGCCATTTGATTTATGGGTTCTGTAAAGATGGGAATTTTGAAGAAGCTAAGAAGTTTTATAAGATTATGAGTAACAGTGGGTTGTCACCAGATAGCAGTGTTTATTTTACTATGGTGTATTTCATGTGTAAAGGTGGGGATTATGAGACAGCATTGAGCTTCTGCAAGGAGAGTATGGCGAAGGGTTGGGTTCCTAATTTCACAACTATGAAATCATTGGTGACTGGGCTGGCTAGTGTTTCCAAAGTTAGTGAAGCAAAGGAGCTTATTGGGCTAGTGAAGGAGAAGTTCACCAAGAATGTGGATACCTGGAATGAGATTGAAGCAGGCTTGCCTCAGTAGTGAGTATGCATTGTTTTATTGTTTTCCATTACATGAACATTGATTAATATTAGGATCTGGGAACATTTTATATGGTTTTCTAGTCTAGAGATTTTGTTTTATTTGCTAGAATCATTGAGATAGATAAAAGTGATTCTTGAAATTATCTATGGACCTGTTGGAGGATATGATTCCCAAGCTATGAAACTTGCGCCATAACTTATTTTTTATGCTTGTAGACCTGATTTATGTCTCTGGCATAATGGTTATAATAATTTTGGTAATTTTATCATATGATATGGAGTACAAATTTTGGTTAAAACGCCAATTTGATTTTCAAGGTTTGCTTTCATGTGAGTTTTGTTTTTCAAGATTGTTGTATGTAATTACTATGCTTCGGCATACTTTGAAAGCACCATAGCTAATGTGATTGGTCATCCCCCTTCTCTCACACACTTAACTTGACTGCTAGTGATTTCATTTCTTTGCTATCATGGCTGCATTTCGATCCCAAACATACAATGAATTGACTAGAACTTCTGTCTTTACTATGTTTTAGGACCTAATATTTTAGGGTGAAGCAGTAAGTTATAATCATAGTAGGTCATAGTAGAACTCCCATAACGTTTTCTCTTCCTTGAGATGCTCTCTAGTTCTCTTCATGTTCCCTTGAAAATGATTTTGGTGTTATGAAATAATTATAATTATGTGAATGTTCATCAAGCATACTATTTATCTCCCCACTATCAACCTTTTAGCTTTCCATAACTCCCATGATCTCCCTAAATTAGGGATCATTATTTCTTGTATTATGATCTATTTTATTACTTCATAATTATTGTATCACTATAAAAGGAGGCCTTTGTTTCTTATTTGTATATACATGAGAATGAATAAAATTCCTCTCTACACACATTGTATCTCTTATTAGCTTTCTCTCTTTCCCTTGATCTATTGTTGTGCTCCTAATTGATAAATTTTATAACACGTTATCAGCACGAGTCTCTAGCTATAAGAGATTGATTTTTGTCCTCTTTAAAATAAGGTAATATCTCTCCTTTGATCTTACTCTTAAAAGTATGAATTGAACTATCTTGATTTTGTCTAAAATCATATTTATATTTGTATATGCATTTTGATAATTTAGAATAATGCATCAATGAATTCATACTTTTATCATCATTACTTATTGTTATTGTTTGATATTTCTTACTCTAATATTCAATTGCTATTATATATTTTGTATTCTTGAAAATAAAAAAAAAATTCACCCTGAAGTGTGAAATATTGTAATATAGAATGACAGAAAATTTAGAATGCATCCTTTAAGGATTGCATTATATATATGATGAAAATTAAGAATGCATCCTTGAAGGATTGCATATTATATATAATAAAAATTTTCTTTCGATATATGTTCTTGAAGAACTATTCCAAAATTATGATATTATTCACTAACATCTTGTTCATGAATTATTTATTATATAAGTGTATATTTTACATGTCCCCGAAGGATTATATAAACATTATGAGTTCATGTATATGTCATGTAAGATTTTACAAATTTCCTTCTCCATATCTCCTAGAAGGAGTTACAAAATGAAGATATAAATAAGGCATAATTGTTTCTTTGAAACAATTTGAAGAAAAAATAACATAATATTTGGAAATGTTCAAGGATTGAATTAAAATGGTGATCATTGTATCTCCCTGAAGGAATGAAAATTGAATATTTAAATGAATAATTTGTTTCTTTGAAACAATTTAAAGAAAATAGACCATCAAAAGATCAAACAAAAGTTCATATATGATTTTCTTGTTTTTATATGTATATGAGGAGAAAATCATCAAGAAGAAATATAAAGAGAATATGTGATATGTGTAAATATTTTATAGCTCATTTATGCTCCTGCAGTAGCAAATTGAGATTGTCAATATGCTTATTGAAGCCATTGTTTCTCTTTATATATGAACACAATATTAAGGTTTTAATGTAAATTATTGGTCTTACCTTACCAGTGAAATATTTTCATTCCTTAAAGCGAATGTTTATTTAATAATAGTGAGATTAGTTCTAGACATGCCATGATAAAGTTATCGACATTACAATGATCAGCATTTGAGTATTAATGATTGCAATATATATATTGTACCACCCGAAGTGGAACCAATTTAAAAATTAAAATAATTTGTGATGAACTAGAAGTTCAATAAGTCTAGAATTTCTTACATAATTTGAAATAATGAAGTTGCAATGGTAAATTTATAAATAAGGCTAATGATTATTTATTGAATTATAGAAAATTCAAAAGAATCTTAATCAAAAAGCAAAAAGATTCTCTTAATTATTAATTTTTATTTCAATCAAGTGAACATGAATTTATGAAAATAATTTATTATTTGTTATGATTCACCATTATTTTGTGACATATTTTATGAAGAAGTCATCCCATCACGAGGGGGAGGAAAGCTATACGTGATGGATGATTTTATTTTATTATGTATCACTTTATCTCATCTTAATATTGATTTAAATTAGTTTGAACTTGTAGTTCAAAATGATTATTGTACAATGTGTATTGTTGATCAATTATTGGATGAATTTATTAATATGTAAAAGTGAAAAATCACAAACAGAATATGATTGTAGTTTGATATATATGATGTTCTTGAAGAAAGAATGGTGATAGACAAATAAATATATGAATGCCTGAAACATGTGATAGATCAATTGGTGCAAAAATTTAATTCCAGGGAAGTTGAAATGAAATAATTTGGCATTCCTGAAGAGACCATATTTGCATGTATAGCAAAATATTATTTGATCTATATTAAATATAGTAAAATATTATTTGATCTATATTAAATTATTAAATATATTGTCCCTGGAGAGACATAATGTACCAACTAGAAAATGAATTTCAAATACCCTTGAAGAGCTAAATGGTGAGAAATAAAGAGATTCAAATTGCACTATAAAAGACACGCGTGCACATTAAAAAAAAAAAGAGATCTTTAGCCCTTGGAGAGGTATATGTAATAGAAGCTTAAAAAAAAATTTCAATTGGGCATAGATATTGAAAATGAAAAATATTTAATTAATGTTGGTACTTGGTGTAAGAGACAAAATTGAAATTGACATAATATTTTTGTCAATAAAATTTAATTGTTATGATAAAAAATTTTGGATCCCGAATCACAAAATGTGAAGATCATCAAATTATATAATTAGCCAAATTTCTTAAATATTCGGACCTGCAGTCCATATGTTATAGAAGGTGAAATTAATTAGCAAAATTTGAAGAATTTTGGACTTATAGTTCATGCGCCTGAAGTCATAAAATTTAATTTTGAACTATAGTATGTCAAAATAGAAGAATCTATGTATTTATCCTTGAAGGATAAAATTTTTTATACAAGTACTTAAAGTACTAAATAAAAAAGCTTGCACCTTATATATTCTTAATAAAGCTATAATCATACTCGTATATATTATAGCAATTTAGACTTATCAAAGTGTAATCACTTGAGTGAAAATTTGTTATAAGTGGAAAATGTCATTATCCACTTTGCTATGTGATTTTATTAAAGCTATAAATTAAATTTGCAATCTTTGCAAAATAAGTTAATGATTTCATCACGAAAAGACTCCTGAAAAGTTTGTAAATTTATTTCTTTTAAGAATAAAATTCAAGATGAAAGATTTTAAAAAGAAAGAATTCCTTTAAATTTATGAATTGAAATTTATCAAGTGGAATGTTGATATTATTGAAATACTAGAAGTATTTCTTATTCAAAAATTGATATACTTTAAAATTTGTAATATATATCTTGGTCCCGAATAACCATATTTTATTGCAACTTATGACTATAAAGGCATTAAAAAATTGTATAATAGTAAATTAAATTATGTTCAGCATAAACTTGAAAATATCAAAATAGAGTGAAAAACATATCATACTTTTTCCTTGCTATGGATGCTAAAGCTTAGTTTTATTCAAGAAGAATATCAAAATTATGAAGATGTATACATGGCGATATTCTTCAATCAAAATGATGGCATCTCCAATTTATTTTATATATTTAAGCTTTTAAAAAATGGTGTTGATGCTGCAGATTGTTTCACCAAATTAATTTAGTTATAATAAATTATGAATGATATTTGAAGCACCTATGTCATTTTAAGGGGGAACATATTTAACACATGGAGTCATTGATATAGAGGACTACATGCACTGTACTCTTTTTTCTTCACTAGGTTTTTGTCCCATAGGATTTTTCCTAGTAAGGTTTTAGTGAGGCAGTTTGCACCTCCTTAAGAACAAATGAATAATGTACTCTTTTTCCTTCACTAGTTTTTTTTTCATAGGATTTTTACTAACAAAGGTTTTAATAAGGCATATTCTTTGTAAGATGAACATTCAAGGGAGAGTGTTATGAAATAATTATAATTATGTGGATGTTCATCAAGCATACTATTTATCTCCCCACTATCAACTTTTTAGCTTTCCATAACTCCTATGATCTCCCTAAATTAGGGATCATTATTTCTTGTATTATGATCTATTTTATTACTTCATAATTATTGTATCACTATAAAAGGAGGCCTTTACTTCTTATTTGTATACACATGAGAATTAATAAAATTACTCTCTACACACATTGTATCTCTTATTAACTTTCTCTTTTTCTCTTGATATATTGTTGTGCTCCTAATTAATAAATTTTATAACATTTGGTACTAAATGCTGCATCAGGCATAATATTACGTATCCCATTAGACAATTATTGTTCACTCCAATATTAAAAGTTGGACATATTTCTCTTTTTTAAGACCAGACACACATAATACTGTTCTGACAGCACGCTAATCCTACTGGACGAGGAATATTCAAACTTTTGTTTTTTGGGGCAGTGTATCAATGTATCACTGAAGAGAAAATTGACCTTATCAAATAACTATCAATTTCATTAGCAAACTTTGCTTCCTCCGTTCCTCATGTGGGTTGTTGTCGAGCAAACTTAGACCATTGGTGCGCAAACCTATTCAATACAGAACTCAAATGATCAGATTCAGTTTTTAATAAAATGTAATATAGGATTTGATTTTTGTTATCTGCGACAGCTTCATGGCATTTGGCATGTTATTTGGGAAGTAACAGGTTCTATGAAATTGTCTTAAAAAGAAGGGCAACCTGAACGGCATCTAACATTTTCGTTTCCATAATGCCATTGCTTGACAATGTTCAGTTTTAGACAAGGTAATTATCATCAGTTTCCTGTATTCCAATTACATTTTGGGAGAATTTAATTCCATGATTAACTGAAAAGCAAGAAAGCTTTGACCAGACTTTGGCGGCATTACGCCTTTGCTACCAAAGATTAAGTGTAACAGCCCATTTGTCCACAACATTTTAAGCCTTGTCCGTGTTATATGCATCCTCTGGACAGTATAATCAGACAATAATTAATGTAATCACCAAGACCCAGATAATGTGATGATACAAAATATCCTTATTGAAGCAAGAGGTAGAGCAAGTCCAAAGAAGATAAATAGATTACAGAACATGCCAAGAAAGTACAAGCGAATTGAAGAAATTTTGTGATTCAGCACACATCCGGTCTTGACATTGACAAGGACTTCATCACAAGGCCCTATCCTTTTCATGGCCTTTAATTTTCTTTTCAATTCCCATTTTGCGATGTGCTATCCAAACTCAAATATCTGCAGACTTACCTCCTTTCCTCAGCTTTAAGCCTTAACAGCTTCACATTTCCCTATAGCTTAGACATTGAATCCGATATAACTTATTCTCTCTTTTTTTTGGGGCTAGATAGCAGCAATGCTATCATAGGCACAGCCTGTCTGTAACAGAAGGACCTACAGTCTGAAATGGCGTGAAAAAATTCAACGAAAAAATTCCCTGGTCTCTCCAATGGATGCCACCAAATTAGAACTCTTTTTTCATCAATAACAAAACTGGCACCCATTATCATTAGAACCTTATCATAGCCCCAGGCAACCAACCATTTTTACTGTGCAGTTTGTGTCGTAAAAATTCAGAACTACAAGTTCCTCGACATCAAGGTGGATTTCTTCCTCATGTACTGTACACCATATGCTGCCGTAGAAGCCACTGTAGTTGAAGCTACCAACAAACTGCACCGAAGACACTTGATGTTAAATTTATCAACCTTGTTAAAACAGAAGCATTCTTGGTTGTCGTATTACCTCAAGTATGTGATCAAAGGTTGAGTTTCTGGAGTTCCAAACTCTGGCTGAAGAAGAGCTACAGCAACTAAAACCAGCTGGAAAACTGTATTAACCTGCCATCATTTAAGGTCCTTGTTAGAAACTAGAAGATTTTGGCTAAATAAACACTCACATGCCCACAGGGAGTCAGCTCAGCGATGTCCCAACTATGGGAACACAAGATTAAGTTGGGTTCTGTCTCTACTTATAATATAATTAAAATTTCAGTCCAGAACACACTTACAGGAATTACCTTACGTCCTATTCACAGTTACAAAGAGAAATAAATCACCCTCCCTAAATTTTTAGTCATATAACCAAATTAACCTCTAGAATGAATTCTAATGTCAATGCCTCCTACATATAGCCAAGGGTTTAAGATAATAAAATAACAAACAAGACCACGTTAACTTCAGAGGAGACTTGGACCAATGTTGGCTGAATCCATTACTGTTGAAGAGATAAAATCATGAAAATTACCTTGCTCAGAAAGAGAGGTTCAACCTTCTGGGGACAGGTTCCATCAAGGTTGACAAAATCAGACCAGGTTTTCCACTGAGAGAAGAAATCAAAGTTTCCAACCAGGAGTTTAGTTAAAGTACTACTCAAATCATCATACCGACATAAAAAACATTGCCCATGACCAAGGTTCAAGATTACGTAATCTCACCTTCCATTCCAAGACACTAGCTCTTTGATAAAGAGCACCGCCAACTAGAGCAACATCTCGCAACACAACAAGTCCAACAAGTCCAGCTTCACAACAGAAAATCAAACAGAATCACTAACCCAAGACAGACAGAGAACATTTATAGTACATTCAGGGAAATGGGTAATGCACTAATGCTATCGTTCCTTTTTTGTTTCAATTTATTCTCCTTCTCACAAACATCAGCTTTTCTTCAACCGCAAAAACACAATAAAATGAAGGAAAAAGCCAAGACAACTTACGGTGAAGAAGATCAACATGTACCATTGCCAAAGCAACACATCCAATAAGAATCTGAATAGAACAAAATCATATTATCAAACTAAGATTAACCCCTTATTTTATCCTAATAAAAGTAACCAGTAAATAGAAATACTAAATAACATTAAGCTTAGCAAAAAAATGAACTTTTACCTTGTCAGCAAGAGGATCAAGGTATGAGCCAACTACAGAATCAATTTTCATCCTCCTAGCAATATATCCATCTAGCTACACGATGAAATACAAGTGAAAATCAATATCCCATATTTTGGAAAACTGTAAATAGTTTCCGTACATTAAAAAATCGTCTTACCCAGTCGGTTGCTCCAGAGATAGCCAACGCCACAAATGCTGATGAATACATTTCATTTGTGATCATCCTGGCATGAAACTTGTTATTCACCCTTCCTTTCTAATCCACGGAGTGACAAATTCATTCAAAGAAGAAATTAAAGAAAAGAAGGCCTCATAAATAACAAATTCTGAAACGATAAACGTAAGAAACTACAAGTTGACGCTTTGAATATCAACATTGCCTCAAAGAAAAGCATCCTCCATGAATTGTACTAAAATTATAGCATAGAAATGGCCTTCTAATTTCCTCTCATTTTAATCCATTATCTAAAATTCTAATCACTACTTTTTTCACTTTTCTATTTTTTTGCAGCAACCAAACGAAACATAAAGAACAATACTTCATCCTCAAACAACGACAGCAAAGACAAAAGTTTTAGAAAAATAATCAAGACAAAACAAAACATAATACCAAGCAATGAAAGGCCCAGAAACCAAACGACTCATGGAGACCAAATTTGGCAAATTCACGAAACTCTTCACTAGGCCGTGTGTCTCCACGTCTTCCTTTGACCCGACCCGGTCCAATACATTCGGCCGGTGAAAACCCAGCGTGGAAGGAAGATTAGTTCGACCCCGAATCAAGTCGAAATTCAAGGCCTGAGCTTTCCTGAGAACGACACCGTTCAAGGGAGTGGCGGATTGGGAAAGCTTCCAGGGAGGGGAGGACAGGAAGAGAGGGCCCTGAAACGGAGCGATCCATTTGGAGAATGGAGGTCTGTGAGAGAGATGGGTGCAAAACGGAGGCGTTGGAAACAAAGCGGCGTTATTGGCAGTGGCAGTGAAGTATGGGCGGGCTCTGCTCTTCGAGTTTTTGGCGATTACGGTTTTGATGGATCTGAAGATCGCCATTCTTGATCATGAAGCATTCATTATACTGATGCTAATTTGTTTCGCAATTCGTTTTTCCATTTTCGGCTTTGAAATTTCCGCTCCTCGCACTTGCGAAGGTTTTAGGGATACGTGTGCGACTTTGCACGTGTTTTCTGTTCATGGTTACACGTGGACACTGCCCGAGAGGGTTTTTATTCTTCGGCCTTTCTTACAGCCGTTGATGTTGGTTGATTATTTGTTGGATTCGTATCCAGTAAGAGGAAGTTTAGTGGTGTGAATTTTTATCACAATTAGTTAATTACATTTTCTGAGAGAGTAATTAGTAATTACTAATTGGATTAGTTACAAATTGTTTAATCAACATAAGAGTTGCATGCTCGTCGAATATGTTTAATAGGATACTCTCATGTCCTAATTCGTAAATTTTTATATAAAAATTCTTTGATTTTTTCTCTTCTTTTCTCTTCAATAAAATTGGCATTATTCATTTGGGAAAAAAAAAGCCTCCTTCTATTGGTTTCCAACTATTGTATGTAACTACCAAGCTGGTAAACAATTCGTCAATATACAAGGAAAATGAATCATCAAAGACATGGACATTGACATCAATATGAATATTTTCATAACATTGTTTAAATTATTTGAAATTAGATTTGACTCGTTAAATCCAAGTTATGTAAACACGTTTTCAATAAATTGATATTTTGACTATGCCATAACATAATTACATATTAAGCGCTATAACTAAAAGTTATCTAAGTATAGTCTCGACAAATGATATCTAGAATGAGCTGTAATAAAACTATCTAAACAAACTTTTGACATATTTTTATTGTAAATATTGTAACATTGTAATATAATAATAATAATAATAATAATAATTAGAAAAAAAAAACTCAACTACATTACCCACATAAAACTATTGATTGTGTTAACGTGTCACCAATCATTTGATTATATATCATTTTTAGACCTTTTCCTATAGGTAATAGATTTCTTGTCCCCCCAAAAAAAAAAAAGCATGCAATTGTCTTCTGAATTTTATGTTGTATGGATAATAGAATCTTCCACAAAATATTAATATAGGATTTAGAGTATTCATAGAAATGAATTATTAGTTTTAGTTTGTTAATTAAGAAGAACAACTTAACAACTTGGTGTCATCTTGCTCTCCATTCCATTCTCTTCTCTAATTTTGGAAAACATTACCGAATTACAAGCGTATGAATATTAATTCTGGCAAAACCAATACTGTTTACATTGTCCGAACAATCGAAAAAATTTGTTCTTTGTATGGTATTTCTGTTTTTGACATTTTCATAATACTCCTGAGACTTTTCCTTCAAATTTTAAAGCTTTTATAATCAGAGAATACGTGCTAGTTTTTAGCAAGGGCCTGCAGGTCTCGAAATAAGATATTAGATCAAGAATTTTGACTCAGTTTTCTTTAAAGGGTGTTTGGTAGAATTTTGTTAAGGAACAAGAGGAAGGAGATGAACTGCTTTCATTGTTGCAAGGCAGACCATAGTCTTTCTTTTAAAAAGAAACGCAGTGCACACAACAAAGATAACACATTTTCGGCTTTTGTCCACAGCATGTCACTCAAAACAGGTATGTTTTATGGAAAATGTAACGTGATTGTTCCATTATCTAAAATCTGTTGGTAGAAAATCAGCTTAAATGTTATGGACATCAAGTGCTAGATACCTTTTTGGTCAATGAAATGGCTAGAAGTTTCATCTGTCAATTATCACGGAGTTCTGTCAATTGAGATGTTTGCGTGTATGAATTTTGGTGACTACTAGATTTTGTCACCACTAATAATGCGAAGTTCTTTGAATGTTTCTGTGAATAGAAAACAGTTTGATGCTATGCAAATCTTTTGCAGTTTGAATAGATGAAATTTTCATATTTCGTGTTATAGGACAAAAGAACTTCTTCTTTGCACATTTAATTCGTGCATGTTATGAATCTGCAGGCAGCAGCAAGCAGAGACATATAGCTGCTGAGATTCGGAAAATTGGAAAGGCAAAAAAAATTCCTAACGTTTTCAAATATCAAGACCTGGCTGACGCTACCGAAAACTTCAGTCCTGATTGTTTAGTGGGTGAAGGAGGATATGGGAGGGTGTACAAAGGATACATTGAAGCCGTTGATCAAGTCTCTCTCTCAATCTGGTCTTGATAAATTATTGCTTATGTGCATACATGTTTTAAAATAATCTTTCAGTCTCATTCTTAGTTTCAATTCTTCAGGTTGTGGCTGTAAAGCAACTAGATAGGAATGGAAACCAAGGAAGCAGAGAATTTTTTGCAGAAGTTTTGATGTTAAGTTTGGTTCAACACCAGAACCTTGTCAATTTGATTGGATATTGTGTAGATGGTGACCAAAGGATTTTAGTTTATGAATTCATGTCCCATGGATCTTTGGAAAATCACTTTCTTGGTACAACCATTATATTCTTCAACTACATTTGAATAACTTGAGGTTTTTGCTTTATTTGTGAGATATTCTGATTGCATTTCTTTCGTACAGATTTACCTCCAGATCAGGAGCCTCTGGATTGGTTTACGCGAATGAAGATAGCAGGAGGAGCGGCTAAAGGGCTTGAATACTTGCATGATGTTGCTGATCCACCAGTAATATACCGTGATTTTAAAGCGTCAAACGTATTATTAGATGCAGACTTCAATCCCAAACTGTCTGATTTTGGACTTGCTAAGTTAGGTCCAACAGGAGGAAAGGATCATGTGTCTACAAGAGTGATGGGGACATACGGTTACTGTGCTCCAGAGTATGCAATGACAGGTCAACTGACAAAAAAGTCCGATGTATACAGCTTTGGTGTTGTGCTCCTGGAGCTTATCACAGGTAGAAGTGCTATTGATAATTCAAGACCAAGTGAAGAGCAGAATCTAGTTACTTGGGTATGTTAATATCCTGCAAAGAGTTCCTCCTAATAAATATATAATCATATTTATAACAGTTCCCAATTTATTGCAGGCAAAGCCATTGTTAAGGGACAAGAAGAAGTTTACCATGATGGCTGATCCATTGCTCGAAGGACAATACCCTAGGAAGGGTCTGTATCAAGCTCTTGCAGTTGCAGGAATGTGTCTCCAGGAGGATGCTGACTCTCGGCCTTTTATGGCAGATGTCGTAACAGCTCTAGAATATCTATCTAGTCCAGTAACTGATGAAAAAGGTAGTAATTTAAGTGGTCCGTTTGTTGACTCTATTAGAGGACAAAGGATCACTGGAAAGCAAGAGGTATAGTGTTGTCGGGGCATTGGATGTATAGTAGGTTTTGTGACACTGATAATATTCAGAATCAGACATAGGAAGCTACAAATTTTTGTATAAAGATGAAATCTCTTCATTCCCACTGCTAAATTGCTGTTAGATTTAGGAGCATGTGTATGACCCAGTAACTCTTATCTGATTAGCAATTAGGCAGCCGGACTTGTGATGCTGCAACTGGAGCTCCTGTACTGTGAATTACTGCAAGCTGTTGATAATCGAAAATTGTTGGACTGAAAAATGCAATATTTGCTTTCTTATTTGACAAATTTTATGCATCTTCGTGCTTACTTCCACCGTTTCTCATTAGTCTCCTTTCTCATTTTCAAATGTCAAATCATTTATGCAAATGAAGGTTTTTATACCCTCCAGGATCAGCATGTTTCCTGAATTGCACTGAGTACTGAAGTTTAAATTTTTTTTTTTTTTTTTGATGTAATGTGATTGGAAAATATCAAGTTTGGTGGTGTTGAAATTGCAAGATTATGCATATCGTATTTAGAAATGGAATGTTTAATATCAACGACAGCAATTTGAAACTTTTGTAATCTTTGTTGATCTGTCAGTTTTCAAAGAACTCATAGAAGTGAGAACTTCTACTTACTGATAATGAAAACTTTTTACAAATCAAATATGTGCACATCTTACTTCAGGAACTGATCGCACAGGAAGGCTCAAATCCACCCCTCATCATGAAAATCCAAATCTGTTCAGAGTTGAATGAAACAGCATAGAAGCAACAATTCTGGTGTCAGAGGAGCAGAGGTTTCATGACTTTCACCAGACGACTGAATTTCTGAGGGGGTTATTCTGGCAAGAAAAATTCATGATTGCTCTCACCAGACATTGGATTCTGAAGAAACTCTGAAATTATAAGTACTGTCTCGCTTTAGAAAGGAATGAATGCTGCCATTTGATATTATGACAAGAAAGATGAAAAGATCATCACTTTTTGAAGGCAGTAGCAGAAGAAGCCTAAGCAACAATAACTTGAGAAGATTACTTTGACAACAAAAAAACATGAGTACTCTGATGCTCATCCCTGACAACAATCCTTTCAAAGATCTAGTAGGAAAATAAAACCTGATAAGACAATCTGATACTTTTGAAGATTTGAAACCCAGGAAATGGTTTTCTGAGATCCCCCATTGAGTAAATGAATAACAGACTGACCCAGAAAGCACGAAATCATTGTTAGCATGGCTCTCCAAGAAGACCAACTAAATGTTATTCACATCATTCTTCAGGATTCTGTAGTTGAACCCAGGAATCCCATTCAACTGATTTCTATCTGCAACTTCTACAGCAGAGCATATGCTTGGAAGGATACAGCTGCCGCTGCCTCTTCGCTTCTTCCTCTTCCATCTCATTATCATAAACCAGAAACTATTCCTGGAATGACCACTGCTGGGAGCTATGTCAACAATCTGTCCCTGAGGTTTCCTAAAACTTGCAAATTGCTGCAACTCAAATTTACTGAAATATTCAATCTCCCTCCTGACAAGGGATCCCACAGTTCCCCTGGTGCCTATAGCAACTGGAGCAGTTACAGCCATCTTCTCAGAGAATTTGGTGTTTGTGCTGCAGGCTTTATGCTGCATTGTACATTCTTAAAGGTATAACTCAATTGATGTAGGAGGCTTCTGGATGAAGAAATTGGTGGCCCCAGCCCTAGGTCGGGGAATTCTCTTTGGTCTTTATAAAAGTTATATTGATACTACTTTATTAAAGTGGACAGCATGAGTTTTTGCATGATTGAAGCTCTTTGACAGACAAAATTGACATCATATGTTTTCTTATGCTTTTCTCATGTCATCATATAACTCTTGCACTGGCAATGAAAGCATGCATGTTCTCCGGATAAATTGTTTTGCCCTTTCACCTTTTTTTATCAATTACGGTTGGTGCGCTTAGGATTGAGGTTGGGCAACTGTAGTTTTTTAGTGATTGATAAACACTAGCTGCTGTAATTTAGAAGCTATGTTGATATGATTTTTCACTTGTATGATAAAAAATCTACTATATTATTAATAATTTTATCAAAATTATTATTTAAAAATTATATTTACTACATACTATTAATTTTTATTTCATACTTATAGTTTTTTTTTTTTCCATAACAACTGTAGCTTAAAATACCTCAATCCAAAATAGGACTTACGTTTAGTCACATAATTAGTTGTTGTTTTTCCACACCATTGATTCAACACTATGGTGATTGTGAATAGTACGGCCAAAACTGGCTGATCAGGTATTCTGAATTATTGTGCTAAAACTGACAACATGCTGCTATGATTTCTTATAATTTATGTTAGGTCAAATTTCTTTTCTTCCGCATAAGCTTGAAAGAGAGTCCAGAGAAAGATCATGTTCATTGTTCTCTTCACAAACTAAGGCTTTTATAAATCATCTGATTTTGGTGCCATAGATGTTCATGTCACTCGTTTCCTTTTACTCGTATGCCACATTCTGCTGGATCACATGATTAAAAGTAAATCAGGGTAGTAGTGACAGATATCATTTCATTCATTTGCTGAGAAAATAGGTTAATCTGTGGGGCCGTAAAAATAATCTAACAGTTGCTAGGTCCAAAAAAGTGGTCACGGTGGAACATCCTCTTATGGATTGTCGTCATATAGAATTGAGTGGAGACCCCATCTTCATCTAACAAGCAATTGGAAGGTAAAGCTTCACCATGTAAAGCGCAACTACTGAATATCGAAACAGTACTCAAAAATACATTTATAATCACTTAAATGGTATGCTTCCACAATGGAATGCATTTGCTCTAATACCTTTCAAGTGTCAGTTCACCTATAGCATTTTCAAGTATTTAATCGTCAGCTCGAGGACATTATCCATAACAAAAAATTTACAAGCACTAATGGAAAAAGTTGAAAGATGACAAGAAGAAATCCACCATTTCATTATCAGCTAATTGATCATTTCATTTGCTCATCAAACTGCAGTACTGTGCTGCTGTTTAAGGAGAATACAGTCACGTATTTGTATGCATTTAATCAGAAAACCATTACAGGCAAAGGGAGTACTGTAACACCGCGTGAGTGAATTACCAGGGGACCTCATACAAGAACTAGAGTTTTTCAATACCCACTTGATTAAAATTGCTAATCTGGACTAATCTATTAGCTTTACAACATGCTGCACTGATCAGGTAGGTAATCACAAGCAACAGATCAGTCATCAATGTTAACCTAAAAGCAGTCCATTCATTCAAGTGCATCTGTAAAATGTCCATTGAGGTTTGGGGGTTCAGAGAGAGTAGACTTGCACAAATGGATGACTAGAAGGTAAAGCTTTCAGGCAAAACTAAGTCTAAATATCTTATAATTCAGAAAAAAGGAAAAAAATTTTAATTAATACACTCCTGCTTATGCGATCAATAAAAGACAACAAATTTTCTGTAAGCCTCAAAATTGGATGTCCCCACTTATTTTTGTATTCACACTCATCTATCTTTTCTTTTTCTATATTCTCATTTCTTTCTTTCTTTTTTCCTTTTTTTTTTTTCCATGTTCCTGTATGAGAATTATCCAAAAATCTACTGTATACCGGGAAGATGGCAGATATACCTCATCTTCCTATGTGAGGCAAGAGCTTTTTGTAAAGCAGCATCTACTCTTGCACCTTCCCGAAACAAAAAGTCATATAAGTGACAGATGAACTGCGACAAGTCCTCTTCATCATCATCCCAAACACCCATTAAACGTTCCCCACTCTTCTCAGGTTCACTATCCTCCCAGTCACTCACTGGACTGGAAGGCTCAACATCTTCATCTTCCGCCTCTTCCTCTCCAATTTCAAACCTCCCATTTTCCACAGCATTGAACTCTCCAGATCCATGGAATGATGTGAGCAACATTTCCCGTGGTTCAGCTGAAGAGCAAACAACAGCTTTGGCACCGGAGTCTAGAAATGCCTTCACTAGAGTTGGGGTAGGCCCATATGTTCCTGTGCAAAGTATGATTCTGTCCCTCCAAGCTCCAATCTGGGATAACACAAAACATTAGTATCAGCCACATCTTCAAGGAAGAATAATAAGAGAATTCAACCTTATCAAAAATCAAAGCTTTTCAAACAATTAACTGAGCCTAAAGGCTGCATCAGCCACATAAATGCAAATAGAAAACTGAGTGCAGTTCATTAATATCTTCTTGTCAAAAATGCCGAAGGTTTAACAAATACTGCCACGCAAGGGGAAACTAAATCCATCCAAGGAAACATAACAACGATGAAGATAGACAAGCAACACATGGTACAAGTCAAGAAGTTAAGTACGATTAACCATTATCTATCAATTTTCTCTATCTAAACTGTGAAATTCTATAGAAGTTGGAGAGAGGGATAACTAAGTAAAAGAACATACCATCCAACGAACGTCATCAGGTGTTAAGTGCATGGAAGGGACGGTTCTACGAAACATATATGCTGCAATTTCATGGTCATCTTCCATAACCTTCCCAAACATCACAAGACAATTTTTTAGTTTGGAAACCCCTGACAAGCAACAGAAGATCATCTAAATGAATGGAAACTGTAGAGGATGCGTACTTGGGTTTGGCGTCCTATATAACGGTGGACAACATTTCCAACTTGGAAGTACGGTCTAAAGTGAATCAGATCAGCAATTGTTGAGATATTGGAAAGAACTGATGCACCCTTTCTACGGTTGCTCCGCATCACTGATAACAAACTTGACTTGACGGTCTGTAGAAACTTGTCTGCATGTTCGCCAGGTTCAGCAACCACAAACACATCATTCTGCCAGCTAAATAAATAAGCACATCACAATTAGGACAATGAGTGAAACTGAACAGACATGAGAAAGAATTAAGAATTTAACACAAATGTAGAGTCATGCTGACCTTAATATTGAGCCGACTGTATCATTTTGAAGGCACAAATGAACAATGCCCACTTGAGGTAAACTTTGTAGCTTCTCATGCAATGATCGGACATGTAAAGAGAGCTGCCTGTGAGCCTTAGGAGACACTGGGGGAGATGAAAATGTCTTTCCAGCTTGTAATCCATCCAAGCTTAAAGGTGGAACCATATCTATTCGGCCAATCCTCTGTGGACCGACATCAGGACTGTACAAAAGTGGGCTTGAGGGGAAACTTCCAGTGATCAAGGGAGAGGAAAATGGTGTGGGGAATGTTGATCCAGGCATTGACTTCCCAATTCCAGATATCCCATGAAAAAGAGATAACCTTATTCCATTACTAGCACAAAATGATTCGAGTGCCCTAGCATGGTGCCCAACTCTTCCTGAATCAGGACTATGCATAGCTTCAACAAGCAGTACATTACGCCTCCAACCTAAGGATGGGCTAATCTCATCTAAAATTCCAGGAGAGCCAAAAAAAAAATAAAAAATAAGGTTCAGCGGAAAGAATATCATAAATATAAAAGCTATACAAAACCAGAGAAAATATATGAGATGCTACCTGTGGTAAACACCTTTCCTCGGGGAAAATGCTGAGACTTCAAATTCTCTGACCACTTCTCATCTTGTTGGAAAGGTAGAAGCAGTCTCTCACAGACATTTTTGAAGGACTCAGAATTATTATTGATGTATTCATCAACTGCAGCTTCCAACTTAAGCCACTCTGCTGGATCAGTCTCATCTAGCTCCATCTCACATCGTTCATCAACTGTGAACAAATCATGTGGAATACTAGTGAGAATCATGTTCTTTCATAAAATGGAAGTCTTTAGAAATATCATTCCAGATCAATAAAAGAAGTCCAGGAATAAAACTATGTCAAATGACAACCGGTTAGCATTATGTCAAGGTCAAATAGAGAAGATAGTCATCACATACGATGCTCATAGAAAAAATAAAACACTACATACACCCAAAGGATGTCCCAATCAGTTGGCTTCTTCCAGTGGAAGCAAGAAGTCAAGGTTCAAGTCCAAGGGGATAATGTTAATTCGAGGGCGAGAAGAGGTTCCATGGTAACAACAAAAAGAAAAGAAAAGAAAACATTACAGATATAGAACCTGGATTAAACCGGTAGTACTGAATTTCAGGAAGCATAGGCAGCAATGTGCTTAATGCTTCCTCCGCCCTATCTACAGAGCATGCACTCTCAATCAACACTTGCCCAGTATCCAGATAACGCCATCCACCTCTCCGAGTCTGCAAATGCAATGTGTGCTTGCAAGGGTAAGTAAGGGATTATTATCACTAGAATCCACAAGTGCTATTGTCTAGTATTGTAAGAAACCTTTGCACTCTAGCATTCTAATCAAGTCATACCCAGATTTTTTACCTACAGTCATCTCAATACTTCTAAGGTCCAACATGGAACAGAAATGCCTAAAAGAAGCTTGTGAAATGGAAGATATCGTTTGATGATCCTTTTCTCAACCTAAAAAAATAAAAAAGAGGTCCTGAAGGGAGCCACAAGTATTATGCTGATATGAGAGCTCCCAGTCATCAAAAGATATTTCAAACCAGTTCCAGTATAAAAGCACACTACGCTTAAATATACTTGTAAAAGAAATATGTGTTAATAGGAGTGCATGTTCATAAAATTGCGGGTCGGTCTATCTGGTAAATGAATCAAAGTTCAACACAATAGAGAATATCCAGCAGCATGCCACTGAATATGTCCATCTAAAGATTTTTAAATATAAAACTACTGAAAATCAAAACTCCATTAGCAAGGAAAAAATTCAAAAATCAACTTGTATAATCATCTGCATTAAATTCTTTACTACAGAGGGCAGTGCCTAGATGGCAGAGGAGGACTCCCCACGTGGAGTGTGACAAAAGGTTGGGAATTTCAAGCTTTATGAATCAGCGAAAATTTTAGAATTGAATATACATAATGAAGAAGAGCCTTTATTTATGAAACTTCACTAGTTCATGCAAAAAACTGTGACCACGGGGAAAAGGTTAAGAACTAATATTAAAGCCAGAATCTAACAACCAACTCTCAGAAAACAAAACTAAGAAAATTAAGAAACTGTTTACCTTTGTGGGAACAGAACCACACCCAATTGAAACTAAGCAGTCTATCCTTGTGTCAGGCCATAGAAGTTGTGCTTCTCTGATGGCAAATATGGTAGGATTGTTTGCTACTATTGCACCATCTTGCCAGCGGAATACATCTGTGAAGTTGTTTCGAAACATTTAAAAATTGGAATAAAAGAACAAAAAAGGATCAAAATGGCCAAGCACCGAACAACCATTAAAAAAGTGCAAGAAGAATGTACCATCTGAGAAATCGTCAAGATAATATGGAGCTGCAGATGATGCTCTTATAGCTTGCCATACTTGATGCTTACAACTCCCAATAAAAGCACTGCGTTTATAACCAACTTGAGCACCAGTAGTAGGTGATCCCAGCACAGTGATTCCGGAACTTTCTGAAATTGAAAAAGGAACTTCTGGTGTTCCAGCAGGGTACTGCATGTTGAAACCATAAAGAGAAGTTAGAATAATTACCATAAATAAAACAATCACGCTACAACTATGCAACAGAACAAAACAAAAAAACACTAATCCTGGCAATAAATTGATGTGTCCAAATTAATCTGAGAGAAAGAAGTATTTCTGCCAAACCTGATAATTGCGGAATATGAACGGCTGAGCTGGCATCACACTCACCAAAGTTGACACGGTAAAAACTTTGGGAATGTTTTTCACAGATGATTCTATCAATAGATCCCCATCCTCATCAGCACACATTTCCTTCAATAACCTCTCAAACTGATCTGCACTGTGCTGCAAGACAAAATGCAAGTATCTAATTTCAAGGCATTAAATATCTGAAACTGTTAATGGCATTTCTCTATTTAAACTGTAACTCTATATTATCAACTAAAGTACCTCTTGATCAAGAAAATTTACAAGAAAAACAATGACAAAGGCTCATAGACCAGACTAAAACCAAGAACAAGATTTGCATGGTCGTTGTGTTGTTGGAAATCAATTATTGATTTCTCTGAAGTACTAATTTTATGCACGCATCTATTCACACGTTCCCATGCTGCAAATTTATCAAGTAGAGAAGGAAAATCAAATAGAAGGAACAGTCCGTACTTTAGATCCATGGACAACAACCCTAAAGCTCTGTGATGAACTTTTATAAATTTGATCCAACTTTTCTCTCCAAGTTGCAGCTTCATTGTCTTTTGGAAAAGGCTCAGCAAAGACAAGTTTACCTAAAGAACCATAATTGCAGAATGAGATAAGTAAATTGAACAAATAAATAAGCCATTCGGAAAAGCTAATTTTTTTGTTCCCCAAACTCACCAAGATTTTTGTATATTTCCTCACACTGATCCAAGGTCATTAGCTTAACAGCGAGAGCAATAGCAAGCATGCCACCAGTTGATGTGCCACATATAAGGTCGAACAACTCATGTATCCGCTTACCAGTTCCTTTCTCAATTTCTTTAAGAATTTGCACTGTTGCCAGACCTTTCATGCCACCTCCATCCATTGAGAGAATGCGCAGTCCTTGTTTTGGAACTTGTCTCCCTCTTATGGCACGCCGCAAACTTTCATTTTCTCCTACAAAGGCACAAGATGAATGAACAGGCCTATTTGGTTAAATGATCTCAAAATACAGCCAAAGACAGATTCAGAAACTTACCAAGAATTGCCAACGCACGAGCTGCAGCTTTATTTACACGGGGTTCAGGTCCAACAGTCAAACGCATCAAAAGGTCCCGCAAACTTTCAGAAGTAACTAGAATACGGCGATTCTCCAAACAGAAGGCCAAATTTCCAACTGCAAGCAAAGCAAACCTTTGTACCTAATGAAAGATAAACTTTTCAACATTAGATGATCACAGCATAAGCATTCGGTACACACCAGGAAATTTGAACTTGCCTCTGGGTTTTTATGCGCACATAACAATTTTAACGACTTCAACACATCCTTAGTCAACATCTTCTGAGCTACAGTATCAGATGCAAAAGCCAACTGTCCCACAACTTGCAGAACAGAATTTACTTCTTCTGGAGCAAAAGATTTTAGCACTGCTATAATAGGTTGCATGATGTCACATTTCATCAACAGCATTGCCACAGATACATCTCCAGCAAGGGATGATAGAGCAGAGCATGCTTGTTCGACCTGCCAGAGAAGTATGAATATTAAGAAAGTGCCAAACAAAAGAACAAATAAACAGGTTGGGCTTCTTTCATGGTTACAAGTGTGAGAAACGTACCACATGACAGTTATCACTACTTATCATACTAATAAGCTGCCGCACTGCATTTTCATCTTTGCCAACAACTACCCGGTTTTCTTGGTCTTGCATAATCTTTGCCAATGCAGATGCTAGTAAAGGGTGGTGACAGGAAGAGAAACGGAATATGAGAGAGAAGAAGGCACTAAGTTTGTGTCTAGATGCACCAAAATAAGAACTGTTCTCCATCTGAAACCAAAGAAAAAAGTACAATGTAACTTAATAATTATATCTAGTTTAAAAATTCCAAAAAATGTTCAAATAGCTTTATCAACCACTACCTCGATTTGCACATTGACTGATCTAAGGTTTTCATCAGCCACAATCCTAATATTTGCAAGAGACAAGTGCCTAAGTTTAAGCAGTGGCAAAATTTCTGGAAGGAATTCGAGAGGGTTTCCAAAGAGCCTTAGAATTTTCAACTCTGCCATAGCCCTGCCATTCAACTGGCGAGACACATTAGAGAAAGAAAAATATAGAAGCTACAAGCTTAATTGACGAAGTTAACAAGTTATAGACTCAAAAATGATAAGTCACTGTCAAATTGACCTGAAATCAAGAAGAGGGCGAACAAGCCTGTTGTGTTCTAATGATAACTCCACCAGTCCTACACACTCTCTCAGTTCAACTGCATACAATTTCAAAAGAAATCAATTAAGCAAACAAATTGCACAAGACATAAGCAAGACTAGGTACCCATATCACAAGGAGCTTTCTGCTCTCTAGGGAACTTCTATGTTAAGCAAGTCAATATAGACATGTATGCACATATAACAGTTCCATGCTTACCAGGAACAGAAACAAGCATGTTGTTGTCAACAATGAGAACTTTTAAATTTTTCATGGCACCTAGCTCAGGTGGCAAAGTTGATAACCTGTTGTTATCAAGGTAAAGTTTCTCTAGAACCGGCAAACGGGTCAAATCAACCGGCAATGCCTGTCAAAAACCAAATATTAAAACTCTATGTGGTGCTACCAAAAATTGATTTAGCCATTAGAACTTAGTTTTGCCATTTATCCGTTTGAATTCACATAAAAAATAAAATATAACAAACTCACCGACAAACCAAGACCACATAGGCTAACCGCAGTGACAGTCTTCCAATGGTCGCAGAAACCAGACCCCATGTTGTTCCCGGGACCACTAGCAGACAAGTCGGATCTCATGAGCCGCGTCAAAACCCCAATCCCATCGCTCAGCTGACCCGACCCGACCGCCTTGGTCAAGACGACCGCTCGTAACGGCTCTCTCCTCTTCACCACCCTCATTTCAACTGCCACATTCGCCACGTCATCAGCAACATCGCCCTCCTCTTGCGGCGCCAATTCAACCACCACCGTGTCTTCCGGCACAGGCAACGCCACCATCAACTGTGATTGCAGCTTTAGCGCCACCTGATCCTCCTCCTCGCCACTCGTCCACTCCAGATCGATCCGGAACCCTAATTCTGGATCTCTCGTCAGCACCGTCGGTGACGACAAAGACGATGTTGACGATGACGATGACGTAGATAATCGGTTGAATGGATCATCTCCGGCATCTTCGGTACCATAACTGAGAGTCAATTTGAAGATCTCCAAAGGCCGCTTCCATCCCAAACCCCAAGAAGACATTTTGCTCGAATTCGATCAAATGACGATATCAAAATGCTTGATCGGACGGCAGGGGATACCTTTGGTTTTTCACATTATAAAAAATCATATCATATCATTTCATTGTTAATTTTAATGTTAGTGTGTGCGTGTGTGTGTCAGCAATAATTTACAAGTTAAGATACAATTAAGTAAATTCCAAAATGCCAATTTTCTTGTTAGGGTTTAAAGATGATGAGAGTTAATGGCGGGAGATAAACTAAGCGAAGGTGCACTGTCGTGTATTTTTTTTGTTTAATCATTAATGCGGTGACTGATTTTTGCTGTTCTCCTCTGGGCGGTTCTCATCTAACGATGCCGTTTCAATTGACATACAGAGACACACATATTTAATTATTTATGACACATCAAGTGTATTTCCTTAACAAAACGTTTTCTTTTTATATTAATAATTTTTTTTTTTTAGAGGTATATTAATAATATTTGAATTAAGGTAGTTGAGTCTATAACTTGAGTGCGTGTTATTTATTTATTAAATAATAAAAATAAATATTTTATTATTTTTTGATAGACGAATATTATATCATTTATAACTTAAATTAAAACTCAATTTTTGAATCCGTAACATTTGGTTTGGATTTTTTTTTCCTCCTTTCTGAAAACGTTTATTAATTTAATAAAGGAAAGTACTTTACTTAAAAAATAAATGAGATAATAAAAAATAAAAAAAAAAAAGGAGACAACCTTAATTATTATTATTATTAATCTCTCCGATGGATCGAGGGTCCCAAAAACTCCAGTTTTCGTCAAGACATTGTGCTGGAAATAGTGCACAGGCTTGGTGGTTGGCTAAAGGGCCTGCCTGGTACTCGTAACATGTTTGATCTGCTGATAGCCCCATGGGCTGGGCCATGGCCCCTTTGTCATATAATACATGATCTTGCAAGATTGTACGGAAGATCCTTGTGCAAATGGAATCAGCAGCGCGTGAATCAGACCTTTCTTTTGAAGTTTTCTACCGTACAACGTGCCATTGTATTTCTGGGATTTCAGTGGACGGCTAAATTGTACTATGAATCTATGATGCCGCCTTCGACACAGGCTATATAACTTTCAAGCGTAAAATGGGATGCATTTTGAACTTCCCCTGATTCCACCAAAGAAAAGGATTTCTTGAACCGACCAATGCTCCATTTACAGCTTCAAAAGATTTGAAATATCCAAATCATTATAATGATAAACACCAGCAAACACAACTGAATGCATCCATAACCAAATCTGGCGGGAAGTATGTTATACTTGCTAGCATTTTTTCATACCAGCCCTCTAGAGTAAGGTCTTCAACTGTCCTATTTGTTATTGTAGTAAATCTCAGCAGATAGTAGTTACTATGATGACCAAATTGCATACCATTCAAATTGACACAGCTAAGTTTTATTGCAACATACATAAACAACAATTAAATGCATGATTGCATGTCATGATATTGCAGTCAATGGAACTGTCATATATAATCCAGAGAGACATTTTTTGAGCAAACAATTCAAACTGACTATTTCAACAAGTGGCCATGGTCAAGCCATTGCTTCCTAAAACGATGGTGACATAAACCTACCTTAAAATCCCAAATTCATCTACTAACGCACTTTCGAAGACCAAATTACCACTTCGAATAATTTCCTACCAGGCCGTACCCATACTACCAGGATTTGGTACATGTATGCTCATAACATTCCATTAATCATAGATCCAGCTTCTTTTCAGCCAAATCAAAAATTTCTTTCAAATCCTCCTTCACTCTGCCATTTGCAAATATAAACTTGACAGCACTTTTCGCTAGCAGAAACATTTCCCTCCTTCCAAGACCTGCACATGATTAAACAATTAATCATTAAGATGAGGCTTAATTAATTTCAATCAAATAAACTAGTTACACAAAACTTACTGAATGCTGAAGCAGCAAGATGGTACTCCCTAGAAACGCTGGTGGAGAAAACCCCTGAATCATCAGTACAAAGGACTAAAGGGTGTTGTGCCTTGTACAGATCAACTGCATATTGAACAATGTGTTATAGGGAAGACATCCAAAAATTATTCTCTAGCAGATAAAAAAAAGGGGTAAAGTTTATCGACTTTCCCAAAGGCTTGTGGTGGTGGTGGGGGCAGAGAAATAGAGGCAGAAGCCTGTCCTTTCTGACAAATTTCAAAACCAGAGGAATATGATTGTATTTTGGTCGAACCTCAGCAGAGATCAATAGAATTTACTCAATTTGGAAAAGTTCAATCCTTAGTAAGAAGTAGTGGCTTGTTTAGCAGACTAGTCGGTAAATAAATAATTTTATTAAAGGGGGAAAAAAAGGTACAAGCTATCTACAAATTGAAACAGAAGAGAAGAAGATCTAACCAAAATGGTGAATATCTAGTGAAGAAATTGTTTCAGTTCTGATGTTGGATGTCAAACAGATCTCAACCTGCAAAATGTATATTGACAGAAACAAAAAAAAGATAAGAGAGCAAAACATACCTTTTACCAGTTTGTCAGCTCAAAGGTTGATAAGAAACTTTTCTTTGTCAGAACACAACAAAAAGTTTTTTACCACCAAATATATAAGCAATGATATGCTAACAGTCAGAGGTTTTGATAAATAATCAAACACACGAGGAAGCTGGCAAATTAACAGACCAATAAGATTTCCACCTACTCTGGTCCTAAGGAAATTGCAAGAATATATTCTTTATCATTCACATTCAATTAAAAGAAAACAATTGTAAATGAAAAGGAATTTTCATGAAATTCTAACCGGGATTTTAGACGATTTCAACTTTCTCCATTCTTCCTCTTCAAAGCAACAAGCATGGCCAATTCTCTGGGGAAGAAAGTCTAGCATACTTTGGATCTCCTTCTTATTAGGTATCTACAAACACTAAGTTATGAAAATAAACTGGTCAGGATCAATCCACTAATAGCAGAAACACATAAATTTGGTAACGGCAGTAAGCATTCAAAAGACAAAAGCACCTCCCCACAGTGAAGAGTTATTTGAAGACCTTGCTCCCTAGCAAATTTTAATGCTGGCAGGAAAGTAGTCCTGTCTCAGATACAAAGAAAATTTGTAATATTTTTTAAGACAGTTACAATGGACTAATAACACTTATGCGCTACAAAGAATGATCAGTAACAAAGGAGTACCATTCACCCTTAGTAGGGTTTCCAGAGAGGTCAATGCCAACTACCCCTAGATCCCTCATTTCCAGAGCCAGCTTAACCTGTAAAAAGATGAGGTAAGATAAATCAGTCACCTATACACATGGGATGATTCACAAGCTTAAAACATCATTTGCAGACCAAATTTTCCTAACGTACAGTTTCCATGGCAGCTTCAGTTGTCTCCCGACGGTCAATGCTAAGAAGAAGTCTAACATATATCTTTTTACTTTTAGTACCATTACATGCATCATTCATATTCTTAGTATTCACAGGACGTCTAAAATCCGTGCTATGAGAAGCAAAATCAACATCAACTGCACTGACAGCCCGTAAACCCTCCACGACTGCATCCATGTAAGACCGTTTGCTCATTCCAATAGACTCGTTTCTCTGTATAAATTGGAAGCCAACAAATTCCTTAAAACTCCATTATATTCTAACAAGGTTCCAGAAATAAAAAGGCTGCCCGGGAACTCCGCACACAAGTAAATACCTTTGGAGTAGTTCTTAGTTCTAGATATACAATATTCTCGGAAGCAAAATCTTCAACCACCTGTTTTGTAAATGTTTTAAAGAAAAAAATGGGGGCTTGTCAAATGGAAGTAGATGTAGGCATGTAGCCAACCAAAAAAACAAAAAAAAATCATAAATCAAAGAGAAATTTGCCGTACTTCTTGAGTAATTCTTGTCACGGTTGCGTGGTCAGTAGTAAGAACGTGAATCAGGTCAAATAACTTGAACACTTCCGGTAAAGAACGGTCATCTGAGTTTAAAAGGTAAAAAAAAAATTCCAATGCCACAATTAAGAGTAACCCAATTATGCAATGAAGAGAAAAATGGGAAATTGAAGAAATTCACTTTTTCCGCCCTTTTTTGGGGGAAATCAAACTACAGCAAAAGGCACATACTTTTCATAATAACATGCTCCACATCGGATAAGACAATGACACCCTTTTCACCCAAAATTCCTGCAAGCTCCCTGCACAACATAATTACAATTACAAGTAATACTCACCCTCAAAACTCAAAATTAGCATTGAAATGAAATAGCCCGACAGAGAGAAAAGAGTAAGATCTTACAGAAGAGTAGAGTCTCTAATGGAGCCATTCAGGTGGGCATGTAATTCAACCTTTGGCATCGACACAAACCACTCCATTTTTGCTTGTGGATTTTTTTTTTTTTTTTACTTCCGTTCTCGATTTTGTGGTTTGCTTTTCTTACTCAAAGCTCGAGGCTCTAAACTAAAATAGTTTTTCGTTACCTCCTGAAGTGTGGTTAGATCCGGTCGTTGGTACTCCTCTGACCAAAGCTATGGATCATGGGCCAGAAACAGAAGCTGTTAGGCTGTTATAGAATCTAAAGCCCACATCATGAGTATTTTGTCTTCCTAGTTATGTTTGGTACTGCAGTGTTACGTCTTTTTAAGTTATGGTAGTTATAAGAAAAAAGTTATAATTATAAAATAAAAATTAATAATATATAATAAATATAATTTTTAAATAAAAATATTAAACAATTTGTAAACGTATAATAAAATTTTTATCGTATAAGTGTAAAATTAAATTAACTTAACTTCTAATATATAATAATTAGTTTTTAACAAAAACTTTAGTTTTGTAATTAAAAAACTACAACTGTCAAATCTCAATCTCAAACTGGGCCTTGGCCATACCCAATTCAGCTAACTAAAAAAAAAGGCAAAATCTTTTTTTTTTATGTATAGATTAATTTCTACAACACCCAAATTTTTTCAATAAATTTCAACATGCACTCTAACATTTAACATTTCAATAAATTTCACCTGCACCCAAATTCCTAATTTATATTTTTACTTCCTCTTAAAATTGAAAAAACATATTTTTTTCACCTTTTGTTATTTTTTTTCCTTCATATTCTTAACCCATCTTGACGCTTCATCTTCTATAAGATTTCATGGAGCCACAGTAGCTATAAAAAATAAATGAATAAATAAATCACAGCAATGATCTCGAGCTCTGCGTAGGTGCACCCAAGGATTAGCCTTATTCAGGCCATAGGGTGCCACAGCACATAGTCTTTTGTAGATTCAATTAATTCCTAAATAAAATACGATGATATCGTAAGTTTTGGGTGTAAAATCTTCATTTTGACACCTACAAGATTGCAGATTCTCTTATCATTTTTTAAATTTTGGAGAAAAATGTCATTTAAATTATACGATCTCACAAACATTAATTCTGATAGCAACTTATACCTTTACAATTATTAATTTATTTTTAACAAATTCTTTCCTCTATCCTTTATTAGAAACAAGTGAGCCTACTTTTTTTTTGTTGATGTTTTATAAACTTTATTTTATTCAAATTTGTATTATCTTTTTTTAATAGGAAAAGAACTTTTACATTATGAAAATTTTTTTTTATTTACTCATATTACAACTCATATTACATGAAAATATTATTGATGTTTACAATCAAACAATTCATGAGACTAGCTTGCATTAGATCTTATATAGCACTGTCATATTTTACCTTCTTTAATATTCGAGGAATGTCTACTCCACTTGTATTTTGAAAGGAAGAAGACTGCCTTCACTTATAATTAAGGAAGGAAATCAACTACTTATTTAATGAAATAGAATCCAAAACTACATCGCTCAGTAGTTATATTAAAACATGAATTATCACCTTTTTTAACATAAATCTTATTTAAATAATTATGTAGGTATTTATTGGAAAATTATATCATGTTAAACTCAAATCTTTTTTGTTTAATGTTTGTTTTTTTTTTTATCTGTTGTTTTACATCTTTTGAGGGGAATTATTTGAATGATATTGATTTTAGCGAAGCAGTTGCCTTAGGCTTTGGCTTACAGCTTGCTAGTGAGATTGGTTTGATTGTCAAGTCAGATTCGTTATGCATGGTGCCACAGTAAGATTTTCAAATTCATCATAGAAACTTTGAGTTGTTTTGACTCTTTTGTGAGGATGGAAGATTTTCCATTCCACTTTACTTAGGGCTAGTTTGGGATTGCGGTGACTGATAAATAAGCTGTTTCTGTTATGCAGGTGAAATAAGCTATAGATTAAAAAAAGCATATTGATATTTGGTAAACTATGTTGTTGCAGTTGCTGTAAGTTTAAAAAGCAGTGTTCATACGTTTGGTAAGTTTTATTATGAAAGTGCTGTTTTATTATATAATGACCAAAATAGACAAAAATTTATATTACCTTTTATTTTTTGGAGTATGTTTAATAATGTTTACACATATCTTTTTCTTTACTAAACAAATAAAATTCCATAAAGTGAAAAAAAAACTCAAATAAATAAAATATAATTAACTTCATAATCTGTCACATAAAAATCACAGGACTTGACTTCTGAGCATATTCTTATTGGATTTACGTCTACCTGCAGTGACGAATTAAAGATGGGTTTTGGTTGGCGACTAGAATTTGTTGATAAGGTCAATCGGCGATGAATGACTAGTGGTGGGTGGGTTGAGACAGTGACAATGGCGGGGGAAGTTGGCAAGAGTTTATGGAATTAGCTTTATTTTTTAATTATATTTTTATTTTTAATAAGAGTAATTTTAAAAATACAAAAAAATATGGGCTAATAAGAAAATTTGTGGCATAAATAATATCACCGCTCTTAACACAACACATAACTGGTTCAACATGAACTTCTCGTCATGCCTAATTTTCCTTGACTAAAAAGCCATGGAGACTTTTGAGTAAAATCATGAAAAATTTAGAATCAAATTTTGTTACAGAAGATCCATATTATGTATAATTTTGAAAATTATTTTTGAATTAATCACGAATCAATGCTTTATCAAACTATCACACGCACATATCTCCGTGTATATTCAACCAATTGCACATTAACCAAAAGCCTAAAATTGGTGAGTGTAGTAATCACATGGAATTAGCTTATAGGTCAAAAGATCATTCATAAAACTTCGGTGATCGTTTCAAGGATCAAATACATGCATACGGTACATTACTATATTATATGCCTCATGGACCATGGTCCATCATATTGCATGTGACAAGCATATCAACATTAACCATTGGTATTATTCATTTTGGCCCCGCCATATTAGTTCTCTTCCATTTACTGGCTCATCTACTCTCCAATTTAGCATTGAATGCACCTAGGCCGTATTAATAACACAGTGATTCATAATTAGGGTATACTTGTGTACTTTTCTTCTTCTAATATTTATTTACTTACTTATATAATAAATAAAAATATGAAAAAAATAAGTCATCTTCCAAAATATTATTGAAATAAAAATAAGTATAAACTTTTTCATCAATCAAAATAATAGCAATTATAATACTTTTCTCTTTTAAAAAATGATAAATTAAAATAATAAATTAAAATTTAAAATTTATAAATTAAAATAATAAATTAAAATTTAAAAAAATAATAGAAAAATAAAAAAAATAAAACTTAAATCCCTAATTCATATATCAATAATGATTCAAAAAATCTAAAATTATAATATTAAACTCTTTCTTAGGTGTTAATTAAATACTTTTTCTGAAAAGGACATTTACATATGTGCCTCAGCATAAAATATATAAATAATAAATCTGTGCATGTTTGTGAACCCCTCTCTTCCCAGCTCCATCGTACAATGTGTCGCCCATTTTTTGCGGTGTGGGCACAAAAAGATGATAGGTCTAGTTAATTTTAAGCAACAAGGTCCCAGCGCCAACTTGGATTCCGGATAATGCGTGCATTGCATGGCTGCAAGCTTGTGTTGTGTATTGCTACTGTACAACCTGTATCGAGACCAATTCTTGCTAGTTCTAGAAATATCAAAGATATGCAACTATAATATATTTTTAATTAATTTGAAGACTTTTAACATCTTAATTTATAATTAAAATTTATTTTACTCAAATGAAAATTCATATCAATAAAGATATTATATATCTTGAAGGTTGTAATATCTACCGGACCAAAATGATTGGAGTAATGATTTTTTTCCTAATAAATATGGATAATTTTGGATTTTTATAATATGTGCGATGATATAAATTTTAAGTTTGGGGGTGGAGAACTTTGTTTTGTTTTGATTGTGTTTTGCATGCATTTATCATATCTTGCATGTTTTCACTTATGTTGGAATGAGAGTATGGAGTGTGGATTCCTCCCATTTTAATATTTGTTTACTAATTTTAGGAGGAGAGTGGGAGTGGGACTCCGTGAACCCCACTCAATTTTAGAGTGAGAAGTGGAGAGTGGGATCCGGTGAAGAAATGTAGTTTGTTTCTAAAAAAAGTGACCCGATTTCTCCCCTCCCACACATTCTCTGGCTCGTAATGAGCCATCTCATGCGGAGAAACACCTGTTCCGGGTGGTTTTAAATGTTTTCTCTGTATTTATTTCAAAAATTGTCCAAACGGTCTAAAGACGGCCTAAAATCATTTCCTTAACAATTTAGTAAGCATAACCTTATTATTTTATAATTAAATACATATTAGTGATTAATTGTTAACATCTTTGTATTATTAGTTTTTATTTTCAATAAAGATAGTTCATCATTTCCAAATTGAAGGCCCAAAATCAAATTCAAGCCCATCTTGAATATTGGACTCTTGCAAATTGAATTTGAATTAAAGTCATCCAAAGTTGCAAATTGAATTTTTCACACAAACAACATTAAGCTTTGCCATCTTTTAATAATATATATATTCTTAAGGACTTATGAGAAACTAATTTTGATTGATTTGTTGTATAGCACAAGAAGATGAACTTATAGCACGATAAATCATTAGTACCTACATATACGAGAAACATGCAAATAGGTTTAATGTAAAACATAGATTGAAACAATGGTTATACACTCAACAAAATTTGTTATTAATCTTCCCAACGAAGCTCTGTTAAGTATAGAGATCGTCTCCACATGAATTGATGTTATTGGTTCTGCTACACAATCTTATTCAATGCAATACTTAATAATTTAATGAAAGTAAATTAAAATAAATTGAGTGAAATTAAAATAAAATTAAATAACTAATCTTTCTATAAATGAGTTCTTCTTATATAATAAATTGTTATGCCTATATTTTATCAAACCTGAGTTCAATGATCCACATCCAATAACATGGAAATTTTGGAAATGTTGGCAGAAATCTTTGTAAAAGAGTGTGGAGATTGACATACAATTATATTATAATGAAATTTTCTCTTTAAGAAGCATAAAACGTTCTAGTTTCAAAAGACATCTAGGACTAAATTACCTATTGCTGAAAACTCAAATTAAATAAGCTATTTTGCCTTTATTAACAAAAACTCAAATTTTGAGCTTTTGGGAGTAGTGGTTGAAAAGCTTTTTTAAAATGTTAAAATATCTAAAATATAATTTACTTATTTCATAATCTTGGATAATCAATTTGTATATGAAATAGTCATATTTACCCTTCAAAAAAAATTTTTTTTGTGTATAATTTTAACACAAGCAATGAAATTGATTATTAATAATTTATTAGGGACCCAAATGATAAAAATAAATTCTTAAAAGTCTCATTATTCCTTCTTTAATTGACCTTTAAAAAAAATAATTTAGTGGCAGTAAGTGCTATAAATTTTGTTCACTTACATCGTGCCATGTGTTAATAAAGTTATTACAAGTTTTGAGACTCGGGATGTGTGCAATAAAAATAAAATAAGAAATCTCATAAAGCAAAAGTGCATGAGTCACGTGATAGATAAATAAATGAGAGAGGCCAAATTAAATGACAAATAGAAAGAACGATGGAGATTAATCTCACCCCAGCGAAAATTACCTATAAATAGAAGCATTGAGTTACTTGAACAGATCCATATATAAATTCTTAGGAGAAAATTAACAGATTCTCTCTCATGAATGGAGAGAGAGAAAAATACTCTTCGAAATCAAGATTATATTTTCTCCTTGACTTTCTTGTATTTTTTGAGGAACTAAATGCTGCTGACTTGAGCGTTGCTTGAAGCTTGCTTTCGAAGCTTGGAAGCTTGAAGATGAAGGACGTAATCGTCATTTTCAGGTATTGAAGGAAATTTGCTCCTACAGTAACTTGAGAGCAACCAGAGCCCAGAGGTGTAGATTTCTGTCTAAATTCTAAAGCTAGCTATGCATCTGGAAAAATAAAACTAATAATAATGCAGTTCTTTATTTTACATAAATCTTGTTACTAATTATATGAATGTAGCTCTCTTCCTGGTTTGCATAAATTAAGTATAGATGAACACTAATTTAACGTGAGTGGAGTTCAAATTTGTTTGTAACCATTTTACAAGATTTTAGGAATTAAACCAATTAATACTGTAATACCAACTTAATTTCTTTATTTCTTTTAAGTTAATGTCTGAGATTCATATCCTCTTATGATCACACAACTGTTTAAGGTATTGAATCTGAATAATGATAGAGTTCCAAAAATTGAATGAATAAGAAAAAAATAATGAAAAGATTTTTATATATTCAATAATAAGAGTGTCTTGAGATATTTTTTAAAATATAAGAATTAAATTAATATTTATTTTGAGATATTTTTTAAAATATAGGGATTAAATTAATATTTAATTTTTAAAATATAGGGACTAAATTAATATTTAACCTAAAATACAAGAACTATTCAAACATTTACTCTATAAACCATCATGAAGTCCACCTAATTATTTTAATTAACTATTATTACTTTTTAGTCAATATCTTTATAACATATCAATTTATATACATTTCTTAATTTGAACAAAATTATATATATTTTACAATAAAAAAATTTATTGATATTCACAATCATTCTTTACATAAAGTGTAATATGGCAGCACCCATATTTATATCCTCACACTCACACATATTAAAGAGATATTGACCTGTTAGCATTAATGGAGGAGTTGTCTTTCTCACTTTGGAGAGGAGTTGTCTTTCTCACTTTGGAGATCAGTGTTCACCACTCAGATACCATGTGGCTATGACTAATGTGACTTATTTTTATAATTTTGGGATTCCATTCAACCAATACTATATGATACTATTTTGTCACATCTTACGAAAATTCTAGCACTATATTATACAAGACCTGTTAAAACATGATTCGTGCTAATACTGAATTCATTAAAAGATATGTTAGAGGAACTTTCGCAGGTGTTAGCAAAAAGGGAATGTAATGGGCATTTTAGATTTTTGCCAGGGCAATATTTTATTAGTTGCTCTTTTGAGTAATTCAAATGTGTTACATATTAATTGGTAGGATTATTGAACAGTAAAAATATTATCAATTTTGACGTTAGTATAATAAAAAATGCATCCTCAACGCCCAAGAAATACAGAAAATTCTATTAATGGTGACAAATTTAGGATTTTTTATTTATTTGGGGACAGTTAGAAAGCTTATTGAAGAATATGGGTCATGTAATATTTAATTTCTAAACCACCAAGCGGCCAGCGTTTAAAACCGATTGGCATGGCAGTAATGGCCGATTAGAATCAGCTGGCAAGCGCGAGAATCAGAGATCAGAGCTAGGACTGCAGACTGCACTGCTATAATGAACGATTCAGAAGAGGGCTAGTGGCATTTGTTTATTTCAAAGAACAAATAATTCCCGGGACAAGTTGGGACGATCACAAGAGCGATCCGATTGGCTAGCCAATAAATATTTTTGGGTTATTATCGTTTTATTATTTTAAAAGTTGTAATATATTAGTTACAAAAAGTTTATTATTCGGCCCAAATACTTGGAAATGCCGATTAAATATTTGTTGAGAGAGTTTTGCCGCTCTAATGGTTATATCCGGCTTGAATATGAATTAGTCAGGGCTCAATACCAAAAAATTGTAATATATTAAATGGCTAAAAAGATATTATAATTTATTATTTTACTATTATATCTCTACAAAAACCTATCATTTTACTATATTTTTGTTATCAGTTATTATCATTAATTGACTAGTTAATTTTTCCTTTTAATGAAATTTTCGTCAAAAGAAAAAAACATATAGGAGCAATATAATATTATAAATTTAAAGTATAAACTAGCTAAAAATAATTCATGTAAACCTATATATTTAATATTTAATACCTTTATTTGTGTAGTTTTATTTCAAGGATAAAATTAGTATTTTATTTGTCAACTTACTAGTCAACTAACAATAACACATAAAATTTAGTAAAATGACAGGTTTTGTAAATATATATAGTAGTAAAATGATAGACTACTAATAATTTAATATATATTGTAGTTCTTAAAGTAGAGATAATAACTTTTTTTTTATGCTTTTTCACATATTGTTGATGGCCAAGTATATATAGTTGGTTCATTTGCTACCATTTGGGTATTTATGGTTTTAGTTTATTGAGTTAATCGACCCAACTGATACTAAATTGATAGATAAATATATACTTTTATTTATAATCTCGACAAATTTCTAGCTATGAAGTTTTATTAAATCTAATGATATAGATTTAAAGTCAAAAAATAATATTAAATATATCAAATCATCCACTTTTTTGATACTCCTAGAGTATTAATTCTTATTCATTGAAGAGCAATGCTAAATGAACAAAAGGATGACAAAACAGTGACAAAAAATTTTGTCTTTTAGTCCATTATGAGGATTTATGAAAAAAACAAAAATGTAAAATTAAAAAAAAAATTCTAAAAATTGACAAAAATTTTTGTCATGGTTTAATCCTTCATTGAATGCTTGCCATGGGAGTGTGAGTATGATTGGTTGAAACAAAATATGATAAAGAATGAATGAAAAAGAAACATTACTCTTGGAACAATGATCATAAATTTGTGTTGTGAGTAGATAAATAAACAGAACACCAATGTCTAGTCACTTGAACAAGTGGCAGAATCTCGTGGCTTCTTGTAAATAGTATTGAAATTGTAAACTAACCAAATAGCACCGAGTGATGTTTCTCTTACCATAAGGTGAACACCACCCACTACTCACATATTAACTTATTAAATTTAAAGTGAGAGATATGCTCAAACTCAAATACTAATTAAGTGAAATAATGAAGTTGTTTCAATCTACAAACTAATTTAGTCCAATACACCTTTCAAATCAGAATGGTTACAGTATATAATAAAGCCTCACAAAAACAAAAGAAGCTTGAAAATCCAAGTAGTACTATAGCATATCAAATGAATCCATGCATTCATATCTTGCTTCACTAAAATAAGGTACAACAAATGCCAAGCTAAACATGAGATATACTTAATGAGTATTTTTATCCTTTTCTAATTGATGGGATTTTTCAGTACAAAATGGCTTACCATTTTATCTAGGCAAGATGACAGCCTTAAGGGAATTCTTCATCACCACAGTGAAAGCATAAGTCTCAGTCGGGTCGGGTGGAGCACCGGGAACCGGCAACCACTTGTAAGCATGCACCATTCTAGCAATTAGCAAATTGATGTGCAATATACCAAGACTCCAAGCCGGGCAGATCCTCCTTCCTGCCCCAAATGGCACCATCTTTACTCCCCGTGTTCCGGTCACATCAACACCAACCCCATCACCCTCCAAGAATCTCTCGGGTCGGAACTCACCTGGATCTGACCACATTTCCGGATCCTCAGTCAACCATGCAGTGTAGAATTCCACGTAAACACCTGCCGGGATGGAGTACCCGCCCAGTTCAGTATCCTTTATAGCAGTGTGAGACAGCAGAAAATGGCCAGGAGGGTGCCGCCGGAGAGTTTCCTTCACGACAGCATCGAGATAAGGCATTTTCTCAACATCTTCTTCTTTAACAAGCCCATCTTTCCCGACGGTAGCTACAATTTCTTTATACAACTTTTCTTGAATCTCCTGGTTTAGCACCAAGTGAAGCATAGCCCATTCGGCTGTTGTTGCGCTAGTGTCAGTGCCTGCACTGATCACTTCAGAGCACAATGTCACAATCTCTTGTTCCCCCAGCTGCTCTCTCCCCATTGGTTGCAGCCCAAACAATGAATCCACATAAGCTGCACCAATTGGACTCGCCATATCTGACTCTGAGATAGGGTTTTGGCCTTTCTCTACAAATGCTTTTCTGTTCCTTATCAGTGGAACCAAGCACTCCATTTGTCTCTTCCTCAACTCCTTTGCTTCTCTCATTTGCCTGCGAAATAATGGAGTGAGAATCGGCAAGAAATCCGGAAGCTGCGGTGATGTTATCAGCATTACATCTTTTAGTATGCTTTCGATGTGCTTGATCTGCTCCTCTGAGATCTTTGCACCAAAGCACAAGCAGATCAAAATGCTGCATATTGTGAGCCTGCAGTTACTCATCACCTCAACGAACGACCCATTATCAAAAGCCTGACTATTGAGCCTTTTCATGTGGTTTTCTATTGCCCATGTTCTTATCCAGCTGCATTGCTTCACTCTCGTGGGGTTTATCAACTCAGTTACAAAGTTCCTCCTCAGGCTTCTCCAAAGAGGGCCGTATTCAGCTGAATTGATGGCGCATTTCCCGACGCTGAACACGAGCCTGATTGGAGAATCTGGCGGCCGGGAGGCAAATTCAGGGCCTCTTTGGACTAGGGCTTCATGGATGAGCTGAGAGCTAGTGACAATAACCATAGTACGTTGACCCATCTGCATGGTGAAGATTGGGCCATACTTTTTACGTAAATCACCGATTATAAAGATGAAATGGCGGCGTTGGAGGATGACTTGCACCAGGTTTCCGACAAGCGGCCATCCCCGTGGCCCTGGCGGCAGGTTCTTTGGCCCGCCGCCAGTTGTAGACCAGTGTCGCCACCATAAACGGAGAAAGATAAGGCCTGAAATGAGGATACCAAGGTCAATCAAATCCATTAATAATTTCTTGAGAAGAGAATTAAGCTGACTGAAAGTGAAAATTAATGCTCCAGAGGTAGCAACTTATAGACTGGTTTTATAATAAAACACATGATGGGATGCAGTGAATGAGTTTGGTTCGATTTCAACAACTTATTTGTGTATTAAATTTTTTCTATCAGTGACATTTATTTCAACGTACGGCGGATACATGCATAATTCATTTATATTTTAATTAGTTATGATGTATCTATATTCGTGTATGTACGTACGTATATTTGTATATTTTGTTGCTAGCTTTTATGTGCACTGTTCTTTTCTGTATATATACTAGCAAAATGTCTATGATGTAAGAAACATTTAATTAATTAGAAACACATGTTACCGATATTTATTAGCTATCCCTTTTTTTTTAACTCTAATATATATTATAATCAGGATACTGTCGATATTTACAATCAGACATACTATACTATACTACCCCTAAATCAAATTTACTGTAAACTGAACGAGATTTTATGGAGATGTAGCCCAAGCAGAAGCAGCAGCAGTAAACTTTGGCATGCAGATTGCAATGGATGCAGAATTAGCACCACTAATTGTAGAAACCGACTGCCAAGAAGTAGTTGATTTTGTTTTACAAATGAAGAGTAGCAGAACTGAAATCTCTTGGAATATTGCTGAGATTCAAAACAAGATGAAATTGCTCAAAGACAAAGCAAAAATTCAGCATATCCCAAGAGATTGCAATGCAATTGCTCATACTCTAGCTAAGATGGCTTTAGTTAGTGAAGATACTTGTGTTTGGAAGTGCTCATTCCCTTCTCAAATTATGTCTGTATTTTCAAAATTCAATCAATGAAAGTAAGTCTTTCTATCAAAAAAAAATTTAAGAGAAATTTGCTTCATCCACACAATTGGAGGAGATGTCTATGAGTCTATCTGAGCTAATTAATTAGGGGTGGGCAGAACCAACTGAACCCGAAAATTTATCGGTTCGGTTCTATTTTTTAAATAAAAAAATCCCAAAATTTCGATTCGGTTTCAATTTTTTTTTCAAATAAAAAAACCGAACTGAAAAACTGAAAAGTAATATTTGAAAATAAAAAAAGCCACATGGCTTTAAGAGATTGGCGGTTTTTTAGTTTCGGTTCGATTTTTTAAACTAAAAAAACTGAATTTATTAAAACCGAACCGAACTGAATAAAAAATTTTAAATCGATTTTTTTAAATTCACAAACTAAACGGAACAGATGCCCACCCGTATAATTAATTATGGAAATTAATAAAATATTGAGTCCAATGGCCCACCACTCGGCCTTAAGCAGTCGTAAACTAAAATTTGGTTATCGTCTAACATGTTTAATTTTAATTTTCTTTCGGCTGAATAAAGTTTCCTTTTCATGCCTTTTGATCACTTAATTTGTTACCGGAACCTAAATTTGCTTGATTCTTGTTTGTGTAAGATCAACGACCAAATTTACACATTATTAATTGTTATTTTCAGACATCGATATCCCATACAGAGCTTGACTGTTATTGGTCTGGCAATTTGGCAGTTGGGCCAAAATGTGATTCTTTTATTTTCACCCAAATGAAGGGAAGAGATGAGTAGATGAATTTGACCAGAAACTCCCATTGTACGTACACCACGTTAATGTCTTTCCCATCTAAACACGGAACCCAGTTGAATTTTCCACTGATATTTATCACCAAAAAAATTCAATTTCTAGAAGACTCGAACGTGCCGGGATTTACATCCTTTTGCTGGCAATGCTGTGTCTTTTACGTCCATGTGGGCTGTGGGCATTAATTACTACTGAGAATATGTCTTAATGAGTAAAGATTTTTTTTTTAAATTTAGAATTGTGATTAACAAAAAAAAAAAAAACAATACAGTCTTAAATTTGTTAGGTTTGATGAGTCAACTACTTTCTTGCTTCGTACCATATTGATTATCTTGTGTATTTGAATCATCACAAGAGCTAGCTATATGTACATACATGATACGTATATTGAACCCTACTCTTGAGAGAGTGAAATGCGATTTCTGCTTATTATGATGCCCTCATGTTCAATTAGAAGCTTAGGACATTCACTTGACAGCTATTTTGGGCTAACTTTAATTGTTCGTGGAGAGAAACAAGTTGCAAATAAATAAATAAATATATAAAACATCTATAATATTAAAATGTAGCTGGCTTTACAGATCTCAACTGCCAATTTTAAAGAGGTGCATGGTCTTGCTTGCTTTAATTAGTTAGCAGAAAAGTTAGGAGAATGAATAAAGTGAGCCATATTTTGGAACTGCAAATACGAGGAGCTAAACTTGTTTTAGCACTGCACAATAGTAACCAATCCTATTCTTGAAGATGATCATAATTAATTAATCATTAGTTAATGTTTGGAGTAGCAAAGTGATATTGATTTAATTACACTTATGCTTCGGATGGCGAAAATTAATTTGTTAAATTTATTTTGGTTATATAAGCACGCAAGAGTTAGCAAGCCACAGAAATGGCCGGCAAGTTGGTGACCACTCTCTCCAAGTAGTTTAAGTTCACACTTCGACTTCACTAAATTCAGAACCACGCTAAGAATTGACACGATCCTAATTAAAATAGTCTCTAAGATCGATTATAACCTAGAATTGTATGGAACCGCGATCCATTGCTTAATGGAAGCAAGAATCTGGGTATATGAAGACACCACGATTAGTTATGGATGATCTGATTGATAAATCAAGGATTGAACGCCACGGAAATCTGATAAGTTCGAAGAGTATGTTTAATAATCTATGGGAATTACATTCTCAAGAAAATTACATAAAAACTTAACCTCCTTAATTTATTGAATTTCGGGTACAATATATATATAGTATTTTTTTACCATAATTGCCCTAATCCAAAATTGGAAACAAATCCTAATCCAAAATCAAATCAGAATCTCAATCTAAAACAAACAATGAAATAATCCTAATTAAATCAGAATCAGAATCTAAACAAAAAGGAAAGAATCTTACATAGCTTAAATGACTAAATAAAACGAAAATATCAGATTTGCTGCCTCTTTTAAAAACAGGAAAATATCTAAAAAAGACAATAGCATATCTTCAATTTGCTACCTCTTTTAAAAATAAGAAAGTATCCGAAAAAGATGGTAGCATATCTTCCCGCTATATTGTACAAGCCAAACTTGCCAATTTTATGAAATTAAATATTCAGAAAATTCAAGAACTTGATTTAGACCATTAAGTGCTTCTTTGAATTTCTTTGCACGAGCTCTTGTGACGGGTCTAATGGAAATTTGAATATGATTTGAATAAGCCTTAGTTCATGCATTTGTGCCATCCTTAACCTCAATCTCATCAAGTTTTGTAAATATGTAGCCGTTAGCGTGGAGGATGAGATAATTATAATCCTTCCTAATCTCATCATCTTTTGTGCTGACAGGCTCGGGCTATTTGGTAATCACATGAATTAAGGCCATGTTTTGTATTGAGGTGCTGGAGCTTTTAAGGTACAGCACTGTGGAAAAAAAAAGCTGTAACTATGAACTAAAAGTTAATAGTATGTAGTAAATATAATTTTTAAATAATAATTTTAATAAAATTAGTAAAGTTTTGATATATTTTTCATCATACAAATGTAAAATATATTTACTAAACACTTATCACTATAGGTGGATAATGGCATATACCTTACAAAAATTGTATGCCATGATCACAAGTAAATTTTCGTTATCCATACAGGCTCCTTTAACCATATACAAAATTCTCTCTCTCCCTCTCTCTCTCTCACACACACACACACGCACACGCACGCGCACGCATACTTAGAATTCTACAAATTTTACAATTACAAATCTACAAAAACTACATGCCCTAGTTTTAACTTTTTTTTTTTTTAATAGTTACATTGTTCCTCATTCCTCTGCAAATGTATCTCGTTGGACTCGAAATTGTAACCATTTGCCTTCATTGCTGGAGGTCAACTAATTGAGCTATTCTTAATTAATTAGAGGATAATTAAGGGTGTTAAATTAAGGATTTAGATTTAATGTTGAGTTGATCTTTGTGTTTAGATTTTCTTATAATGTCATTGGTTTTCGGTACAAAAAATGAAAAAAAATCGTATCAAACACTTTTCAAAATTAAGATCAAATATAGAAGACAAGCAGTGAGTCAGAAAGAAAAATTCCAACCGAGTCAAGAAGCGGCGAGAAATAGATATTCCATGACCTATAAGTTATTTTGATACTGACTGAAATGGAAAATAATACTTAATTAACTTGCGTAAATGGTAGCAAGAGTGATATGTGATCATCACTCATCAGGAATTGTTATCACAGCGTCAAGATTATCGTTAGGCTTAGCATGTATTGTAAGAACAGTCCAATACTACTTACATGCTTCCTTTCGACTCATCTATCCAGGCCCATATTTAATTGAGACTCAAACCGACAAGTTTTAGGTGGGCTAAATTAGAAAGCCCATGTCTACCTTGCCCATACCCGGCCCAATGAGAACCCGGATCGCTGACATATTGATTTACTAATTAGTAATTATTACCCTAAAATTAAAAAAACGAAACCGTGGAACAGAGCAACGGCGGGACGGGAAGATGAGCACAGTGAGCTTCTCTTCTATTTTCACAAACAGTGGCCGGAGTTTGGGTGCACCGGTGTCCCTCCTCCTGCGCACGTTAGCATCAACATACGCTTCTTGTCATAGAAATAACTATAAGAGCAATGTTGTTTTGTCTTTCTCTTCAAGTAACAGAACTTTTGTTTGTGAATCCTTCAAAGGACATGTATTCACTCACACAGACACAGCCGCTACTGCTGCTGCCACAACTCCTTCGTTTTATGGGTATTCTCAATATCCATTCTTCTTCTTCTTCATTTTTTTTTTGGTGCGCCGCTTGGCTGTGTCTATAAGTTAAGCTCGTGAATAAGGCGGCTATTTGGGACAAATAAAAATTTGCAAACTTTTTAGCTTATTGTTTGTTTGGTTGCTGAGAAAGTTGGGGAAAAGGAAGGAAAAAAAGGTTGGAATTTAATGCATACTCTTAAGTTTTGTCTACTGTTGTTTTCAAATGGGTGTCTATAGTTTCAGCTTTTGTTTTTTTTTTCTTCTTCTGAAAGTGTGTGTGTATAAATGGGCGCCGAATAAATTATAAATGTACAACAATGCTTTTTAGGGTGTCTGAATGTAATTTTTATGTTTTTTTTTTTTGAGCTAAACTATGGCGGATTGAGCTTGCCCTTTTGTTGGATGCTGCGATAATTGAGGAAGCCAAAGTGAAAGAGAATAAGTCCTTGAATCTCAGTCTTTTATTAAAAGAAAAATTCAGTTTGTGGGTGCTGTAAAATTGAAAATTGGTGCACTTATTTTTCTGGTTGTTTTTATAAATTTCAGTTACATGGAATTTATAATGTTGTAAATTTTAACTTTCTGCAGCGTTTTGTATTGTTAGATGCAAGGAATATTAACTTATTAAGCTTTGTTTTTCTATTTCTGATCTGTTACCATTATTACTGCTATGTGTGCAGCTCTTTGTTCCTATGTTTCTTTTATTTAATGACACCTAATCTTCAAGCTTGGTGACTTTTGGCATTTTGCTATGTCAGCTATCCTGAATATCATCGCTTGCTTCCATGCCCCTCACAGAATTGTCCACCAAGAGTTGAACATTTAGTTGTTTCAGAAGGAGGGCCTGTTCTAGAATATATCTGTAGAGAATTGAATCTTCCCCCTCTGTAAGTGCTCCTCTGTTTGAAATTTATAGGTTTTTTGATTGATGGTCCAAGTAATGTAGGTCGTATTTCCAAAGTTTTCTGATTTTAATCAGGATGGATTGATATATATACAACATTTCATTCTTTGAAGGTTTGTTGCAGATCTCATCCATTTTGGAGCTGTTTATTATGCTCTTGTATGTCCAAAACCTCCTCCAGCTGCAACTACTGAGCAGATGAGGGTATTTAAAGAAGTTACAGATCCATCAGTTCTTAGTAAGAGAGCTTCTATCAAAGGAAAGACAGTTCGAGAAGCACAAAAAACGTTTCGTATAACTCATGTTGACCAGTTTGTTGAAGCTGGAACATACTTGCGTGTGCATGTACACCCAAAACGATTCCCAAGGTGGAACACAAGTTTTGGCTGATGCTTACTATGATTTTTGACAAGCATTATAAAATACCTTTGAATTTTGTTCAGGTGCTATGATATTGACTGGGAATCGAGAATCATAGCAGTGACTGAATCCTATGTGGTTTTGGACAAACCGGCGGGGACATCTGTATGTAATTCATCAATTAAGATCTCATTTTCGTTATTTGCTGCTTTCAACATGTAAGATGTGATAAGTTGTTTGCAGTGTGCTTTAGTAGTTCAATATTAGTCTATCATAGGAGAAAATTGTCCTGTTTTGAGTTACAGTCAGCAGCACTCTGCCTGTTTGTGCTGTTGACCATGCAATCACAGTGACTGTCAGCTGTGACCAGAGTTATAAACTACTGAAATAATACTTGCTGTACCTTTTCCTCTTGAAATATTTTATTTGGTACATTTTCGATTGCTTTTCTGACCAGTCTGCTGTTGTTTGTGGTGTCTAATTATTGTTTGTGAACATTGGTTAGGTAGGAGGAACTACAGACAACATAGAAGAAAGTTGTGCAACATTTGCCTCTCGTGCCTTGGGATTAACTGCTCCTTTGATGACCACCCATCAGATTGATAATTGCACAGAGGGCTGGTATTGCTATTTTAAAACATTAGCATTGTAGCTCTTAATGTCATTAGAATATAGTTTTTTTTCCTTTTTTTCATGTGGACTTTTACAATCAATACATTTTTTTTGTTTATTATTGAATACAAAAAGATTATCAGTATCAGTATAGAGAGTAGTAATGACTAATAATTCGTCTGCAGTGTTGTGTTAGCCAGGACTAAGGAGTACTGCTCAATTTTCCACAGAAAAATCAGAGTAAGTTTTTAATTCCAATTCTTGGATTTGATTATTTATACAGCTTATTTTGCAAAAGCTTAAGCCCCATTCGGGACAGCTGCACCGCCAAACCTAGATTCTCTCCTAAAATACAGGTTTGTAGCAGCTGTCCCAAACGGGCCTGTAGTCTGGCAACTACGGAGCTGCAAGGTGAAAATTTCATCTTGTCTTTCTCTATTAGGGTTTCTCCTTCAGTGTCAATATTTTATGAGGCAGATGAAACCATATATTTTTAATATAGCATATTTTTAATTGTTATTAATTTTTCTGTTTATATCCTGAAGTCATTTACTTTGAAATTATATTTTGTTTCATATTTAGGAGAAAAAGGTGAAGAAGCTTTATCTTGCTCTTGCTGCTGCTCCTGTGCCAGTTGGAATTATGACTCACTATATGCGTCCTATTAATATTGCCCCAAGAATTGTTTCAGAAGGTAAGAACAACTTCAGCCTTGCCCTGATGATAGAGAAATGGTTTGGAACTTTGAAGCATGCATTATCTAGCCTTGAAATTGACTGATCTGTACCCTATGGCAGTGAAGTTTTCAGTTAACTTTGACACCTGTAGCATGTAAGTGTTCAAACAAAGGTCCATGAAGAAGTATCAACATGTACGGAAATTGAAAGTGTAGGCCTTGAGGTTTCAGTCAACCAAAAAAAAAATTGAAACTGTAGGCCTCTACGTTTTCATCTTATTTTTGTTCTCAAATGATGCCCCTCCCTTTCTTTTTTGTCCCTTTACTCAGTTTTTCGAAACACAATCACATAATGGTGTTAGGTTGTATGTAGAGGTACATTAGCTTCTAATTGAATTTGAACTTATATTTGAATCTGTATTTCTCTCCTTTAGATTCTTTCAGTAAAAACTTTCTAATACCTGTTGTCATGTGGTAGGTTCAATTCTGATAATGCACTCTTTCTGTAACTTGGCCAATAGCACTTTTTGCATTGTGGAAATTAATTATACAAAAGAGCTTTATTCCATGCAGATTTTATTAAAGGATGGTACTTATGCCAACTTGAGGTTATGGAATGCAAGAAGGTACCATGGCCAGATGCTTCTGTTGGAAAAGACTATTCCATTGAAGACTGTGGATGGCCCTCAAGAGATTTTGCATATGAGTGTAAAATCAAACTCTTGACTGGTCGGACTCATCAGGTTATTGACTTGTCCTTTTGTTACCTAATTTTGCCGGTTTTATGTTATTATAAAGTTTGATTTATCCTGCAGTTGTCATTCATACATTTTAGAATTTCCACATATGTTTCTTCAAATGCCAATTCTATGCTTTGGAGCCAGGTCTAAAAGGTGACAACATCCCTGTCAATTTGTTTTCCTATGCTTTGTAAAGTATTGTGTTGAATTTTAATTTGACCTTGAGACCAGGAAGTTCCCCATTGTGTAGGGTTCAATGAATTAACCCAGAATATTTGATTAGGTTTGTGGGGGAAACTGAAAAAAGTAGTTAGCTTGTTCTATAGGCTTGATTTCCAGGTTCTTTGGTCCAAGACATAAATCAATGGTTATATTGTGTTGAAAATGGTGGTCAGAGTTGTAAAGCAATTTTTCTCATTTTATTGTAATTTGTAGATGACAGCTGCGATCATAGTTTTTTTATGTTATAAGATCCGAGAATAGGATAGGACTGAATAAACTAAAAGTTCACCTACTCTTTTCTAAGCCGTACCTAACCTGCTGCTGTGATCAGGTGCGAGCACAACTGGCTGCCTCTGGTGCACCGATTGTGGGTGACTCGATGTATATGCCAGCTGCCATTGCACAGTTGTCCAGTCCTGGGCTTAATCCCTTTGGCAAATGCCAGAAACAATACGCAAGTGAGGATGATCAAGAAATGGCTGTGATCGAGTGGATTTCACAGCATGGAAAGGAACCTAGTCTTGCTATTGGTCTGCAAGCATGTCATATCTCATGGGATGATGGTGAGCACTGTTATGAGGCTAGATCTCCTTGGTGGAGATGTAAGTATAATGTAGGTTCTGGGGGATGAAGATCAATGATACTCCATTATTTTCTCGGAGCTGAAGGTGAGGTCTGTCTCTCATATCACCATATTAGAGTCCTGACTTCAGTTTGCATTTTTCAAAATATTGTTCACTGATAAATAAGATGCGTCTTATGTATGTAGGTATAACTTGCAAAATGCAGAATCCACATAGAAACAAACTAAAATTGGAGCAAATTTGGTAATGTTGTACAGAGAAAACAGATCATGACCTGTGGTTTGTTGAGAACTTAGATTCTGATGTAGAAGGCAATGAAAGCATGATTTTTACCAGAGACTATCTCTATCACTGTTTCTGTGTTTCTCTCTCTATCTGATTGAGTAGAATGGTTTATGCCAATGCTAACTCTTTTATATATTTATGATCATTGAGATCTGTGATGAAAAGTGTAATTGTGTTTTAAGGAACTACCCGTTCCTTTCTAAGATAATGTTGATGACTTCATATTTAATTGCTCCTTTGTGGCACTGCCCTTGGAGTAATGAATGGTAAATATTCAGTTGATTCAGCCTGCAATTGTCTTCACTTTGAATAACCGTTGATTTTTTATATGCTTCCACAAGCAATCCATGCTGCATTGAATAATGGAAATCCGTATTAGTGAAGGTGCTTCTCAAAATACCTACTTTCAGTTTGATTAAGAGTAGAGCATGAATACATCTCTATACTCTAGAATGCTTCACACATTGTAAATAATGAATTCTCTCATTTTCCGGGGTGTGCTTTGTGTGGCCATATTAGTAATTTGTTGTTGTGTCTGAGATAAATCTGGAGGGAAGATTATGAATACCCTTAGAACTTGGGGTGTTCTGAAGTATGCTTTGGTGTCTGGGATTTGATTAGCTTATGCTTTGCAATGAAGTGTTTGTACCAAGTTGCTGACAGCTTAGGAGTCCTCTTCAATGTTGCATAATCAACATGGTGAAGGCCGAACCTTGATGTGTAGCCAAAGGTCCATTCAAAGCTGTCCAGCAAGGACCAGACAAAGTAGCCCCTAACATCTGCTCCATCTCTGTGTAAATACGAAAGGAAGGAAATTGGCCATTGTAGTACTTGCGGGAGATTACAGATTAAGCAGATTGCATTGCATTGGGAGCTGTGTAATAATGTACAACCCTTTTGTTCTGATTGTTTAATATTATTTCATTTCATGTTACCAATTTCTTACCTCACTGCTGTTACTAGCGCATCCAAGTAGCTAGCCATGTACTCAACTCTTTTGACATCATTCAGTAAGTCTTCAGCACTGAAATTTGGCATGCTAATCTCACCATATCCTAAAAGATATCATACATTTTAGAAGAAGATATGTGGCAATATTGTGATGAGCTGGCCTGGAAATTTTTTATTATCATTTTCCGTTATGAACATGGGTATATTCTTGTATCTCTCTTTAACGTAGTTTACTATCTTCCACATTCCTTGTGGGTAAACATTTTGCCAATTTAATGTTGTCTGCACAGCAAAAAAGCTTCAGCAACTTGTAAATGTACTAGGAAGGTCAGTTATGATGGTGATGAATTTAGGTACTCACAGGTTCCAATGGGGACACCATGTTTCTGTGAACTTTGTAGGCAAAATCCTTCTGTCTTGGAAGCACCTGGTCCAGGTTTACACGCGGAGAAGATGCAGTCTTGGATGTAGGTGCTGGTGTAGTGATTGATGCCAATGAAGTCCAGGCCCTGCTTCAGTTTCTCCTTATCCTTGCTCGAGAATTTCGGTAATGTAGAACCTATAATATTCATCATCTCTACAGGATATTTTCGGTATATTATTGGGTCTAGAAACCTGCATTAAAGCCAAGATTCATGAAGCCCTTATTGACGAAAATAAATTTGCACTTCTGCATGTTCAATGATGGCAAATGATTGACTGAGAAGTTAAAGAACTAACCAATTCATGTAGAAGGATTGAGCTCTTTCAGCAGCTAACTTGTCCGCTGTGGAGTTGCTGATGGGTTCAAACCACACTGTTTAATATAATGCCAATGCTTCCTCCTTGATCTTTCTGGACTTTCACTGACACAGTAAGTTTACACCTAAAATACTTATTCATTTTTAAACACTGCAATGTGTTTATTGTAGCTGCTAATCCCTGGAATTGGCGACTAAAGAAAGCGGTGTTTCAATCTAACATTGGTTTTAGTGTTACTACCTGGTATTTGGTTCGGTATATATCAACTGCAGTTGCATGTGATAAGATGATATTGTGAGCTGCTATAAAAGGCTCCTCCTCTGAATTGCCCTGACTGCAATTTCCAAATGGCTGCGAGCAATGAGCTGGGGGATGGCTGCCTAAACGATAACTAAGGGCAACTTGCATATTTGGCTCATTGATGGTGGACCAATATTTCACTCGGTCTCCGAAAGATTTAAAACAAATGTCTGCAAAATATCCAAAATCCTCCCTGGAGAAAAGAAAAGGGATGTATGAACCATAAACATGATCAGATCATTTCCAGCAGCGTAATCAAAATCACGCTCTCACAGAAAATTTCTGACTGTGATTCAGGACTTAGCCAAGCTACGTATTTGTCTTCAATTTCTTGAGGACTATCTATCAAATTAAGTCAGTGTCACAAATGGCTGGATCCCTGTAAGTGCAAAATTGAGGAAATAAGAAAGAGAACACAAAGACTTCGCACGGTGAATATCAAAGGAGATTGTAGTGAACCTTTTTAAGTAAGAGGGCATCAATGAGCTTGTTGTAGTGGTTAATACCCTCTGAATTGACGTCCCCAAATCGTCCTTCTGTTAAATTGCATAAAAAATTTACTATCTTTCTTAGCAACAGTATTTTACGTGCAATTGAGAAATAGGATGAGAACGTACTTGGTAAAATTCTTGCCCATGATATTGAGAAGCGATGGCTGTTCACTCCGAGGGATTCCATAAGATTAATGTCTTCCTATTTTCATCAATGCAGCCATCTCAGAAATTTTCAACAATTAATCTCATTCTATACATAGCACATATTCAAGAAATTTGGAAAGTTGATGTGCGTCTTTGCTTGGGTCAAATTTCATTTCTCATATAATTCCCCAATATTCCTATTAAAATCCCGTTCTTATAATTGGCTTTTCCTCTTAACATTGATATGTATATTACAATAAAAAAAAATTTGTTGATATTTATAATTAAAAATCTATTAAGACAAGCTATATCAAGTTTATTATAACAGAACTTAAATTTTTATCCTCACAAATATTATAAAGAGATTTTACTCTACTAACTTTAGTAAGGCAAATGACTATTCCTATATAATTTTAAAATTGAGAGAAAATAAAGTTCTAGCATATGATGAGACTCTTTATTTATTAGCTGGTAAGCAAATGTCAAGAACAAAGAGAAGTGATCAAGAAATTATTTCCCTTCGCTCCAGTCAAAATATCAATAAATAAATTTGAGATGCCCCAACTGAGAAATAAAGTTAAGTGTTCGGATTTTTTATCCATGGAGAAATTGTGAAATTCTATAGTATATCAGAGGTTTCAAGTCATAATTTGATGTGAAACCAATGACTAATAATAATTAGGCACTTGTCAATATTTGTTGAAAAAATTTCAAATTTTCTCTTTTTATTATCCCACTAAAATTTAAAATTCCAAACATTAGAGACAATAAATATTAATATTCTCTCTCTCTCTTTATTATCTCATTCTATTTTTTTTTTTCATCTCTCTCCAATCTTCGTCTCTAATCTAGTTATTGCCATTTTTGAAACCTATTGAAGAAGGAGGTTTTTTGTTGATGAAATGATTTTGGCAGCATTTTTTACCCAAAGCCAAAATGATTGTTGTGATTACCAGCGAAGATGAAGAAAATGTTTTATAATGACGAAGAAGATGATTTTTGAAGCATAAATAGCTGTCATTGTTCTTCTTTCTTTTTTTTTAATAATAATTAAAAAAATGGGCTTGTTTAAACCAATTTAGAAACAAAAATGAATACATTTTTATCTTTGTTGTTTTTCTTTAAACCATGAATACAATTTTTTTTATAATAAAAAATGGGTTTATTTAAACTAGTTTAGAATAAAAAATGGTGATTATGCAGTTTTGCTTCACAAAAAACTCGGGCAGATGAAGTTTTATGGTGGGTATATTCACAGTGGGTTATTGAAGGCTAATAGGTGGGTTTTTGATGCAGAGTGAGAGTTTTTGAGGGGGTTGGTTGAGAGGAAGTGAGGAACCCAGATTATAGTTTATACTTCGACAATTACTGGGCATTCACTTGGGGCAGGGGTCGTGGCATTGTCGGTGCTAGGATTGGCAAAATTCAGGTCTCGGTATGAATTTAAAAAACCTGGCACCGGGTAAGGTTTTTTAATATGAATTTTTAAGCCCGAATTTTATATAGTATAATATTATATATGTATATTTTTTAATTTATTGTATAATTGTTTTATTTTTAATTCATTTTAATGAAATTAAACATGAAAATATGAATTTTAAATATATATATAAATAAATTAAATAAATATAATTATTGAAAATAATATATATTTTATAATAATTTTTTTTAATAAAATTTGTGTTCCGGGCCAGACCTCGGCTTTTCAAGTGATGCTTGGGATCGGTTCGGCCTCATCTCCGGTTCGGATATTACTTGGCCCACATTACCTTGATCCGATCCGGGCGGATATTTTTACCACCCCTAATCGGTGTTGATTGTGGTTCAGAATCTGAACAAGTCGGGGAACGTTGAGAGGAATAAAATCAGATGCTTTGCTATTGCACCTACTAACTAGGTGTGTGTCACTCAATTTGACGGTGAGATATGCAGATGTCATCAATTCTGTTGTGCTTAAGGTAATTTTAAAATGGCAATAGTTAGATTAGAGATGAAGATTGGAGAGAGATAAAAAAAATAATGAAAATGAGATAATAAAGAGAGAGAGAGAGTAACATTTATTGTCTCTGATGTTTTGAAATTCTAAATTTTGGAGGGATAATAAAAGGAGGAAATTCAAAAATTTTTCAACACACATTAACAAATGTTTAATTATTATGAATTGATGGTTACACACCAAATTATGATGTGAAACCTCTAACGTAACGTAGAATTTCATCTATTTTTAATGGCTAACCAAGTAATATCAAAAGAAAGTGCCCGAGAAAGACACTTTTACTTTTGAAGAAAGAAAACAAGTAAACCATTTAATGCTGGCCACGTCAACGATATTATTTTACCTAATGCTAGTATCTTATCACAAGTATCTTCTTTAATTCTTAAAAAAAAATTAGAATATTATGGAATACTCACACAAATCATTTTATCATTAAGATTTTATGACAATTACATTTTGTCATCTAATATTTCAATTGTTATTATTTTACTAATAAATAGTTAACTCTATTTAAAAAATGATGATTTGTAGGGGTATTTAAGGTATTTTAATTTGATAAATTTAATAACAATGGTGATTTGATGCAAAACGAAAAAAGTATGTAATAGTTTGATAATTTCCCAATAAACTTGGTGGTAAAATAATAATATTTCAATAAAATAATATAATTATTTAGGATTATTAAATAAATTATTGTAATTGATATGTATTTATGAAATTGATTTAAATAGCTAAATACAAACGTTAAAAGATCATGCAACTAATATAAAATAACTTTTTAAAATAATAATTTTTTTTTATTAAATTTATAATTATAGTTGATTGAGCCCAGAAATTTGGAAACTACTTATAGATAGGCACACTAGAAAAGAAAAAAAGGAAGGCCCTAAAAGAAAGCATTTCATGAATATCAAGGCCTTAGAGATGAGGTTGTGTCAAAAATAATAACCATTGTCAGAACGATCCAAATAAAGTTGGTGGGGGTAAAGATCAATGATTTGTTTATGATAAAGAAAGAAAAGTTTTGGTTCTGTTCTCTACGTAAAAAAGATTGACCAAATAAGGAGTAAAATAATTTTTTAACAAAAAATTTATTAAATATTTTATTTTTTTTTAATGATTAGGTGGTATAATTATAATAATTAAAACATCAGGTGAGTTTATCTGACATGTAAAAATTAGTAATATGACAATGGGATCTACTTTTATGTTACATGAGTTATAAGTTAAATAAGTTATAACTTAGAGGATGTTTATTTTTTAACCTAATGATTTTTTTTATGGAACCTAATGACTTAAAATATCTTAATTTAATTAATTAGATGTGTTTTTTTTTATAATTTAATGAAAATTTTTAGATAATTTTAACTTAATAAAATAAGCTAATTCTTTGACTTTTTACTGAATGGAGAAATTAAAATAAGCCAATTAATTTCTAATGTCAAAAATATCTATACTGTATCATTTATTTTTTATGCCTATCCCAAAATCCACCCATACATATTTACTCACTAATAATCTAATCTTATATTATGTATTATTATTAAAAATTTGTGATAAAATTTGAAACTTATGATATTTTATATATTATAATTCCAAATCATTTTGTATTCACTTGAACTTGATTTTGCTTTTATATGTGTTAAAATATTATGGTATTTATATTTTTTGAGATATGTATATTATTTATTTGATATTCAAATTTAATAATGACATAAATGTAAAAATACATAATTTTTGTTTTTTAAGTTAAAAAACCAAACAATTTAATATTTATTTTTAGAGATTCAAATAAAAAAAATATATTATTTAAATTAAGACATTCAGGCTTATTTAGAATTTAAACCAATTCAGATCTATTTAAATTTCATATAAAAAAACAAACACCACCCCATCGAGACCCTAAAATATAACAATAAAAAAAGCCTCGATAATAAAGTGGCATATGCCAAAAAATTGATATAAAAAAATGTCTTCTTTAATTTGTCATAGCTCATTAGTGCAACATGGGCCTCTTTTAAATTTTGTTCAAAATTAAAAAAAGAAGATGAGTGGAGCTAGCGAAAACCAGATAGCGATGATAATGATCCACAGCTACATCCCCATTGCTTCCATCATCTATGGTTCCTGCAACAAATCAAAGCTTTCTTTTTGTCAAATGAATTTGTGAGTATATGATGAAGCAAATGAACTTATGTGTAAACCTGCTGAAAGTTTGCTGGAGACAGAATGAATCAGGAAAAGCCGTTTTCTTGTTTCAAAAAACATTGCAATGTTGCAACATTTCAGGTAAGTTACAAATACTATTGAACAAAACTCTGTTGGATCATGGAAAAGAAGAATTCTTCTTACCAGGCGTGTGAGTAAAAACATCCCAGTTGCTCAAACCTTTACCTTCACTCAAATATGCACCTTCAACCTGCAAAAGTAAAATTTAAATTTATATATAAAAAAAAAATGTGAGGCTGACTAAGTTTCATTTTATCATATTTGTTTCCATTATGGTAGCAGAAGCAAACCTGATATGAGGAGGAGGCAGTTCCAAAGAGAAAGTTGGAAGGAAATGGAGATGGATCCAAGCTTTGTTTCAGAGTTGGTTGATCACAAGATATGAAGAGAGGTGAGAGTAGCATCATTAACAGAAAAAGAGCTACATCAACCGTTGGGAAATTCATGGCAGCAGTGTACTTGCTCTCTTTGCTTGCCGTGGCCTTACGGAAAAGCTTCATATATCACATATGCATTGCTTTGTTTTCTTGCATTTCAGAATAAAGAGTAGTTGCATTCTTGCACTTTTTCTCAACTTTTCGTTGTGATATTATCCATTTGACTCGTGTTGGGCATGTCATTATCAAGTTGGGCATCCATTCTTGATTTCTTTCTACTTCCAATTTATTTTTCAAATTTCATTGTTACACGGTATTACTCCGTATATTAGAGTCATATCGCTCTTTTTTCTTTTTCTCCTCAAATTTCGGCCGCCCTTCATATAAATTATTTCTGTTTTCTGACGGTTAGAGGGAAAAAAATATTGTGGAAGAAAGAGAATTGTACGTTTTTGGAAATTCACAGATTACTCGAACAGCAGCCAAAAGCTGCATGATATAATTTAAACACCAGCACTCAATGTTTTGCATTGCAATTTTACATACTAGAGAATTACTGATCCCACTCACCAGTTAAACTTAATTAACATAGCACTAGAGAGCCAAATCTGCAGCTATTGCCTCTCCGGGTAATTTATACAACAGTAAAGGCCCACTGCCATTTCTATTAACTTTTCACATTATGATCATGCGGAGGCACTGGACCTTTTGCCAGCCATATGTTTAGCAATGTACTGCTTGTACCAATTTGCTGATAGCCTTTTAGTTCTATTGAGTGTGGCATAATCAACATGGTGAAGTCCAAACCTTATTGTATATCCATCCCTCCACTCGAAATTGTCGAGCAATGACCAGGTAAAATATCCTCGGACATCTGCTCCATTTCTGGAAAAAATTATATGATTTCAATTTTGTTAGTCCCATTATATTTGAACAATGTCAGAATATGTCTCAATTCAGATTGCAGAGAACAGAAACATGGCCAAAAAGCTTGCAGGTTTCGTTTTTCTTGATCTCAGTTAAATATCATTCGGGATCAAGATTTGAGATAAAACTCAACAGATAAAAGAGTTTAAAATTTAATGCCACACCTCACTGCTATTGCCAGGGAATCCATGTAGCTGCTCATGTACTCCACTCTCCTGATATCATTGAGTAAATCTTCAATGGAGGTATGGGGATTGTCCCTCTCGCCAAATCCTTCAGGACCAACCACAATAACATCTGAAAATTCAACAAAATGTGTAACCAAATAATAAAGCGACAATTTGATCTTTGTTCTTACTCACCATTCTCTGTGATGTACATTGGAATGTTATTATACCTCTCCTTTATGTATGTTACTATTTTACTCATTCCTTGAGGATAAACAAATAGCCAGTCGACATCAGTCTGCATCAATAAAAGGCTCAAGTATTGTGCCACATACTCTAAACAATTGAAATGGTAATAACTGAGATGACATACCGGTTCTCCAATGAAGACGCCATTTCTTTTTGCAGTCCGCAATATAAAGCCTTCAGTCTTAGAATTTCCTAGCCCCGGTTCACATACAGAAACAATGCAATCTTTTATATAGAAGCTGGTATAATGATTGATGCCAATGAAGTCTAATCCATTCTTCAGCTTTTCCAGATCATATTTCGAGAATAATGGCAAGCTATATCCAAGAATTTCATGCATTTCCTTGGGATATTTCCCAAATATGATTGGATCTAAGAACCTGCATTACTTTTATTTGGAGTCAGGAACCAAGTTCTAGAACTGTCACACTAAAGCATATTGCACATGATAAAAACGCTCACCAGTTCAAAGAGAAAGCTTGAGCTCTCTCCGCTGCTAATTTGTCTTCTAGGGAATTGCTCATAGGTTCAAACCAAAAAGCATGCATAACAATTCCAATATTACCTCCTTGTTCTTTCTGAATATTTAAGTACATCATGTTTAATCAGTTTATCACAATAATCAAAATGGTTGTAGGACATGATTTACATGAAAGAACCTGGTACTTAGTTCTGTAAATTTTGACTGCAGCAGCATGGGATAGGATAATGTTGTGGGCTGCAATAAATGGCTCTTTCTCTGAGTCCCCATTAGTGCAGTTTCCAAATAAGCCAGAACAGCGAGATGGAGGGTAAATCCCTGACTGATAGCCTCGAATGACTACAACATACGGCTCATTAAAGGTGGCCCAGTACTTCACCCTGTCTCCAAAGTATTTGAAGCAAATGTCTGCATAATATTCAAAATCTTCCCTGAAAAATTTACAATTTGAATTAGCCGGTAACCTTTATGTATACTACATAAAAGCACAAGAGAATGTTGTCACTCACTGCACTTCGCGACTTAGCCAAGCTCCATATCTGTCTTCAAGCTCTTGAGGAATATCATAATGAGTCAAAGTCACAAAGGGCTGGATCCCTGAAATCAGAAGCAATCAACATTTCAATGGAAGTTTTATGTCAGAATTTAAACTTAACTATATTTCAGTGATGCTTATGATGATTGTTATTTATGTCACTTGAGTAGAGCTGATACCTTTAAGAAGAAGAGCATTGATTAACTTGTTATAATAATCAATGCCAGCCCAATTCACATCTCCAAATCTTCCCTCTTGTTAGAAGATAATAAGATGACACTCAGTTAGAAACAAGCTGAAACTAATGATATAATCGAAAATTGAACATTCATTCCTTTCAGTGAATTAAAAGGACTCACTGGGTAAAATTCTTGCCCATGATATAGAGAAACGATAGCTGTTGACTCCAAGGTAGTCCATGAGATCCAAATCTTGCTGTTTTATCATATCTTCAAAAATCAAAATTTCCATTTTTCATGTCTGTAAAAATTTTCATTAATAAAATCCCAATCCATCTTTTAAATAAGGAGCCCCTGTATTTCTTCATTATTTATCACAAAATATGAGGTAATCCCCTTCCCTACATCTGTCACTAGGCTCAGTTTGCAATAGTTGGTCCATATAAAGAATTTTTCTCATGCAGAATATGAATGGAGACACTATCAGCACATTATTACAAATTATTTGACTGCTGACCACTTGAGCATAAAATGAATCAAAACAAAAAATGGCGAACAGAGAGAAAAAATTGCCAATTCAGAGAAGAAATATATTCTGAGATACACCCAAATTTAGAGCATGAAAAGTGGGGTTTTGTAATCTAAAAATTCAATCAAATTAGCATGAAAATCTAAGGTCTGGGACACACCAAAATCAGCTGTCTGCGTCCAAAACTTTCAAATTGATTGGACATATTACCAAAAAAAAAAATCTTATATAACACATTATACAGCTAATATAAAGTCTCTAAGACCAAGTAAACTAACATTCATAAACACATATTTTTTGCTAAAATATGAACTATGCCGTTGGTTTAGAATTCGATCACAAATGCATGGAGCAAGTCCTAGTCAGCTTTCTCTAATGCCGGAATTAGAATAAAGATTGGATTCAAATCGACTAATCCAGCGGCCAGAGAATCACAGTTTTGGTCAACTGGTTAACAGACAAAACTTGTTAGATACTAGAACAAGAAATTTGGACAGAATCTTTTTGAGAAATCTAAGTTGTGTGTGTCGATGTGAGTTAAGAATCTTTTTTGTAATGTACGAGAAATTTACTTGTGAATAGAAACACGAAGGAGCAGCTAACAGCTCAGGATCAGAAAGCTGCTTTTATTTTTATCAAGAGGCAAATAAAAATAAAGTTCAATTTCAATGCATGAATTTGAGTTACCGGATATCGATGGTAATGATCCACGGCAACATCTCCACTACTTCCATCCATGATGTTTCCTGCAGCAAGTTATGTCACATATTTCTTAAAAATAAAAGGGAATGATGAAAAGAACATGAAGCATCAAAGCTGGCTGTGAAACGTAAGTGATCCAAATTCTGACCAGGCTTGTGGGTAAAATTGTCCCAGTTGTTTAGGCCTTTGCCATCGGTCAAGAAAGCTCCTTCAAACTGCAAAGGCCGAAAGCACACAAAAATAATTCATAGAACCTGAAACAATCTAACTGTTCTAGAGGCTGCGTAAGAAAGAACCTGATAAGAGGAAGATGCAGTTCCAAAAAGGAAACTTCTGGGGAATGGAGATGAATTGAATTCTCCATTCACTTTGATAATGGGATTACATGATACCAATAGGACTACAAAGCACATTCCAAGCAGAAAGAACGCATGATATAACAATGGAAACACCATGACAGTGAATCTGAAGCTGTCCTCAGCTTCACCAGTTAATTGAGGATAAAATAGAGTGGTGACCCTGGAAACACAAACCGAGAGATTTTATTCAGAAACTGAAAACAGAATGGCCCTCTTGATGTCCAACTCTTGTGATTGCTAAGTATTACTTGGCTGAATGTCATGTAGACATGTATAGTGAACTTTCAGAAAATGCCAACACCAATTTTGCAAAATTGAATCCATTGCTGCTGCGTTTACTGATCAGTTATTATAATGGGTTGAAATTAAAATAGACTGTAATTAAAATGAAAAATGAAAATAAGAATAAATTGTTTAATTTAGTTGTGGAAATCGGAATCGGAATGAACTGAATTGCCATTGATATGTTTACTTTATCTTGAAATCAGAATAAATTGTTATAAATTATTAAACTAATCTTATTAGTATTATGGTAATACTATTATAATTATTAATCATTATAATTAATATTAATAATAAAATTAGTAGTAGTAGCAGCAATAATAGTAAGTGTTAATTATAATGACTAATAATTATAATTAATATTAATAATAATAATAATTTTATTATTATTATTATTATTATGAAACAAACAACAACAACAACAACATCATAAAAGGAAAGATAAAATGAGAATTTCAAAATTTAATTGGGTAATATGATCACTTCAGGGAATAAAAACTCTTCTAATCATTCTCAATTTTAAGTGGGACCTACTATTTTGATTCTCATTCCACCTCTCATTTAAATGAAAACACATCCTTCATTCCCATTCATTTTTTCAATTTCCATTCTTATTATTAATAAATAAACACACTATAAAAGCTGCTATTTGTAAGTGGAGTGTGTGCACCAAGCCACTAATGCTCTATTATTTGGCAGAGCAGAGGTAATATCATGGAATTATAAATGGGTCCCATATTAAGAATCATCAAAATTTAGTATTAAAATAACAATAATATTTAGGATCCCAACATTTGAGTTTCAACTTCAGTTCCAATATTATGTATCACTTATTTATTGAATGATAAATTTTATAACTTATAAAATTACTTAAACACCATCCAATAAATAAATGACACATCAGTTGGGACTTAAATATTGAGATGCCTAGCATTCTCTTAAAATAATTAGAGAAAAGGACTGCTAGCTCCCAACGTTTAGGAAAGAGACACAAAAATCCTTAATGTTTTAAAAAAGACATATAAATCCATTTTTAGTTAATAATTCTATTTATTTTATCAGAAAAATAAATAATATTGTAATTTACAATAAAATACACAAAAAATGACTGTTAGCTCCCCAATATTTGGAGAAAGGGACGTAAAATTTCATAATACTTTTTAAAAAAAGACATAGGACCCCTTTCCATTAATAAATTCATTTATTTTAATTGAGAAAAGGATGGTAATAATAATAATAACAACAACAACAATAATAATATTATTCATTTTTCTGTTAAAATAAATTAAATTATTAATGAAAAAATTTTTTTATGTCTTTTTTAAAATATTAAAAATTTTTGTATCTCTTTTCTTCAACTGTGGGACCTAACAATTATTTTTCTAAAAAATTATAGAATTCAATATAAGATCTCTGTTACCGTGCCAAATAAGTTATCCACAAAATATCACATTTTATCTTTCAAATCAATCTTAATTTCTCACAAGTCGATTTTCTTACCTGCTAATCTCCAATTACGATAGCAAGTTAGCGACAGTGCACAGAAAATGGAAAATGATGGATAAATTGACAAGAAGGCATCCAAATAAAATTATACGTGAAACTGCAGAGACATGGCCTTGATCAAGAAAGCATTCAAAACGTCTGATATTAGAATGAAGTTTGGCTTCTCTTGGCTAGTAGTACGTGTCGTAAAATCACATCATTTAGGTTTCCATATCATCTTTTGATTGATTACCAGAATATGACTACAAAACCAATCCTACGTCAGAATCGGTTAAATGGTCAAATGATGGTCCATTTTACTGTGAATTGTAGGAAATATAACTCATATTTTATTCACAAAAGTCAAAAGTAGAAAAAGTAGAAAAAGAATCTTTCCCGAGAAAATTATTTGACATGAAAAGGATCTTCTCAGTACCTGTAAAGCCAAAAATAACAGTTCTCCACAAAATGCAATTTCATCGTTGATTGTTGGAAAATTTGCACACGAGTTGTGATTTAGAGGCATAATTTTAAGTGAGATCTACTTAGTGTAAGTGTAAGTGAAAGTTAAGGATAATTTGAATATTCTTTCGTGAATACTTCAGAATGATATATCTATATCCTCAAAATAATATTCGGATGAATGAGAAATTATTATTCAAAGTAAACCCATAACTCATAAAATAAAATAAAATTAAAGAAAAATGCACTATTAGAAAATGAGTTAAGGCATAAATGGTTTATATATGATTATTCACGTATATTTTGATATGAATATAAATATGAAGGCTCTGGTGGACTTGTGTGCACCCACAACCTTAGATTCTGCTCACGAAGGTGTATATTTCTAACAATAACATTGATCAGGAGCTTTCTGGTTAACATCAAAGAGAATGAATAAAATTTATTAATGATCCAAGGGGCGAAGCAAGTTGAAGGATTATCTTAGAAATCTAAAAATCAAATTGGGTGCTCCTTAGAATGCTAGCCTGAAAGCGTTTAACTTGAAGAATGGCTTCAACCCAAGCTAGGCCCATGTCATATGGGCAAGCCCTTTCAGTGTAAGCAAAATTTGGCCTTCTGTCGTCGTAGAACAATACGGTGAAACATTGCATTTTAATTTTGATTTTCCCAGATGTACAACAACCTTTTCCTGTTGGTGGCACGAAGAGGTCCGAAATTTTAGATCATCGTTTGGTGTGAATCAGCAAACTTTAACTGGGAAGTCTGACGACACCATAGGTTTTTGATCCAGGAAACCGAGCAGACAGCCGATATGCTTGCTTTGTAAGTACAGAAATGGAGAGCTGTAATATTTAATTTTTTGCATTAATGTTATTGAAGGGAAAGAAATGAATGAATAACTCTATTAACATCACTATAGCTCATTAACTCATTTATTCTTTATTTACTACAAATTACAAGGGCATTAACCCACAATCGGCTCTCTGGTGAAAAAAAAAAAACTTGTACTCTATCCAGTTGCAAGCATCATAAGATTATCATAGATACTACTCTTGATTACAAGGAATAAAAACATCATTCCGTCCACTGTAGCAGGCATCTATTTTTGTATCAATCTTCAACCAGACTTCGTTACAAATAGTTCCAGCAGAACTCATAGCCTATGCGGCAAAACCACCTCAAAATCCTTCACATCTTCACTGCTTTGCCTGCTCAAAAGTTCATCAAAATTCCATCAGCTACACTCAAAACAATCAGTCTTAGCAAATAGCAATAATTCGATGTTTATAAGAGTAGTTTCACTAGACAAGGCTCATTGCAAAGTGGGTTTAGATTTTGTCACGTTAATTTCGAAATCTTGAACCGACATTCACAGGAAGGGACAAATTATCATCAAATTGGATTTATTTATTTTCCCCTATTTGTAACTGGCCCTAAAGAAGATTGAAAGGCTGTTCTGCAGGTTTTTTGTCTCCATACAAACAAGTGGGCAGTACAAAACTGAAAAGAGGAAAATTTTTCTGCATATTGTAAACCATTTGGTCCCCAGGGAAAATTTCAACAACAATTCTGAATTTGTCAGACTTGACTAGAAAGATATGAGAATATACCTGTGAATATATGAAGGTGCCGAGTATTGCAATGGCGGCTCCAAGAGCATTGACGGGTTGAACTGGCGTGTGGAAGATGATGATGGAGGAGACTATGACAGAGATTCGCTTCATTGTGTTGCCAATGCTGAATGTCAATGGAGAAATTTGATCGAGAGACATGTATGAAACTTGGTTGTACAAGTGATAGAAGATACTCTGTGCCGCTACCCACCTGTGACACAATCCAGAGCCACACAAAGTTTTCTTAGAAAAACATCGAGGAAGTTAACAAGTACTCATTTTGCAACGACACGACTAAATAGATTATTAAAATATATAATGTTTCAAATCAAAATGGAACTTTTTATGATATCAAGCAGACAGGAAGTATCTATTTTCTTCAAATTCTTGAAAAATCTCGTGCAAATGCATCAAAAAGCAGAGAACATCTACCTCCCATCACAAAACAAAAACAATAAAAATAAGACACCGAAGTTTTGGAGCTGAAATTCTAATGAACAAATGATGAGTAACAATTTAGCCTATAAACCATTTGATAAAAGCAATTGAATTAATAAAGTAGGTAATTTTAGCTGAGAAAACATTAAGAGCCTAACTGCCTGTCATCTGCACTGATGCAAATGACATTGAAGCATAATTTCAGAGGTTGGAAAATCTATTGTCGTGTAATAAAATATCAATGGCAGCAAAAATTGGTAATGGAGAAGTAAAAATACACGGTAGAAAAAAAATTCAAATAAAACACAAGGTCATAGTATTTACCACACAAAGTTGGGACCAATTTGAGCAAGAGCCTTTTGCCAGCCAGCAGCCCAAATCTGAGGGCCCTCCACAGCAATTGCAAATGGTGTGAGAATCAAAAGAGACATCATAGACAAACAAGCATAGTAGTCCATCCCACTAACGGACTTTCCCTTCATCCCTTTCTTTGAGAAAATGTTCCGAAACACGAACGCCAAATTTGATATCATAGCTCCCATAAATCCTGAAAACACCGTAAGAAAATTTAGCAATCAAAACCAGCAACACCCTCACTAAGCATTAAATATTTTCAAGTATTCATCTAAAAAAGAAAAGGAATATATATATTAATGTTCCAATCAGGATCCCTGACTTTATTAAACAACTTATCTCACCAATCATGTTGAAATTGAGCTCTGTAACAGCAGCAAGGGCACAGCCTCCAATAATCGGCAGCAGTGACATATAAACCGGCATGGGAAATGTCTCACCCAACAAGAACCTTGAAACCAATACACTGAATGCAGGCTCACCACTCTTGATGATGTGAGTGAATGAAACTGCAACTTTTGACATACTTACGGTTGCTGCTACATGCCCAATTGTATGTGCCACCGCAACCTGCACAGCAAATTCACCAAGAATAAGTACTGTATAAATCTGAATTTCTCAATCCCCACTCGATGGTCCATTACGGTGAATTTTAAGTGCATTACTAATTCATGGTCTCAATTCTCAAGCAACCAAAGACAATAGAACCTATAAAGCATCGAAGCAAAACAAACGAATTGAAAAAGCAAATTTCACTCACAGGAAACAAAGTCTTCCAGAACTCAAGATCGGTTTTAGGGGCTTCAGCGACTCCGGTGGCCCAAGAAACCAGCATCATGAGAGTGCCACAAGCCAGTGAAAGAGTAGAAGTAAGCCAAGGATAAGGAAAAGCATTCAACACTTTTTTGTTATAGATATTAAACACCACATTCAAAGCCCACCAAGTGGCAAAATATAAGCCAATTTTGAGCCTCCGGGCAGCCTCAAACCGAGCCTGCTCATCCACAACCTCAATGTTTATGTCCAGAGGACGTGACCTGTCAGCCTCATAGGCATTGCACTGTGTTTTAAGCTCTTTTTGTTGCTCTTTTGGTGAAAATGTGAGATTTTGAGTTGATGAAATATGAAGAGGCTTTTCTGAAGAGAATTTGTTGTTAAAGATTGAATTTTGGATGATGGGTAGTGGAGAAAACTTTGGCGTTGGGGTTAAAAAACGTTTCTTTCGCAAGAAATCTGTGGATGCTGAAAATGGGGTGTGCTTAACTGAAGAGATCATTGTGTTTTGTGAAGAATGCGAACGGTAGAGGGGTAATTCGACGAATTCGAAAAGTTTTGTATTCGAAGTCGGAGAGAAGAGAAATCTGTATGTGTGTGTGTTGTGCTTGTGCTGCTGCAAGTTCAGAGAGGGAGGAATTTATAGGGAAGGGAGGGAGATGAAGTAAAGTATGGGCTGGCTGTGACACATTACACGTAGTGACAAAGTGACAGCCTGATTGCCTGACCGAGGTGATTTTTCTGATTTAAAACCAAAAAATTAAAAAAAAAAACAAAAAAAGTTACTGCCTCTTCTTTTTTAATGCTTGATTTTGAGGTTGACAAGGGTTTTCTGGTAAATAAACAAATAAAAAAAACCTATCTCAGGACTCAGATTGATATCTTATTCTTATGATAGAATTGGGGGGAGGAAGGCAAGTGGACAATTAGAAGTTCTAATTGATTTTTTAAGACGTTAAGTATGCTTATAGAAATCTAAATCATGGTATTTTCTATTTTGTAAAAATTAAAGTGCTATGAGTGTATGGCATTATTGATCATATTATAAAATATTATTAATAGTGATTTTTTTTTTTTTTTGAAAAATGAAAATGATCATAGGTTAAGGTTTTGTACTGTTTTGTAGGCAAAATATTGTCTTGTCCCTGTTCCACGAAGTTGCTTTGACTGTTGAGTTTGATTCTTTGAAACAGTGGGCAATTCAAACATTTCCAATTTTGAAGCACTCAACAAAAACTTTTATCAATTATAATCAAATTTTTGAAAATATTCTTGGATATTCCCAGCCGTTCTAATTTGAAAGTTGACAAGTCCACCCTTCTCTTGTCAACTGAATTATACGACACTTGAGACTTGAGAGAGATGCTTTCTCCTTCTAAGAAACCCAACAGGCACCACAATAAAATTCAAATATTTTTAATTTTTAATTTTATTTCATAAACACAACCTTTATTTTGGCCAATGGCATAGGCATAATAATTTTTTTGCCATATATTATATGGATCCGATTATATTAGAACCGCTCTACAGTAAAACACTCTTAAAATGATAACATATTTTTAATTATTTATTATTTTACATATGACTATGATTTGTTGTCTACAGTGAATTTACTCTATTGTATTCTTTGTCGTATATTAGAGTCCGGTTATATTAAAATCACTCCACGATATAATATTTTTTCATAGTGATACCATTAAAATTATAATATATTTTTTTATTATTTATTACGTTCCGACTTGTGATTATTATTCGTTGTCGGGCTATATATAATCATGGCGACCCACATTGATTGAAACAGCACACTACATCGCAGCACGCATTCAGCTGCTGCAAATTCTGGACCGTGAATTGCTTGCAGGTTGCAGCAACTTCAACGGTGAGGAATATAACAGAGACAGCTTATTGGGGTTTAATAATTGATTATTTTGATGGAGAAAAAAAAAATCTCAGTGATAAAGACAGACACCTGGCTTTCATTGCAAGTGAGTGAGTCGCATTGAAACAAGTTGTTAAAACACTTGCAAAATTGAATTATTGTACCGCGTCTGTTGTTGATTTCCAATGTTTTCATTGTTTTCCACGCTTTTTTTATTTTATTATAAAATTTTTGACGGAGGAGAATTTTCTACTTATAAAAAATAACAACTAGATATATTTCATTCACGGCTGCTATTTGGCGGTTAGATATGTTTACTCTCTTCATTCACTAATGACTCGTATAGTTTATATTTTCACCCAAAAATAAAAATGCCGTAGTGTTTAGATATTAACCGTGTGTTTAATTAAGGGTTTAAGGAATGAGAATTAAGAAATAAAAATAAAATTTATGTTTACTTGATAAAATATAATTTAAGAATAGGAATAAAATGTATAGATCCCACATAATTTGAGAATAAAAAACAAAAATCTCATTTTCATGGGAGGTTGGGAATGAGATTCTTATTTCTTGAACTTCTAATTATATCCCCACTTACATTTAAATAATTTGAAAATACCCTTATTGAAGTTTTGATGTTTTTATATTTTAATCCCTATAAAATTATGAAAATAACCTAAAATTTTATATTATTTACAAATAAGTCCTTTGATGACGACAACAACAACAACAATAATAATGATAATAATAATAAATAACTTATTTAATATTATTATAAAAAAATTTATTTTAATTATTATTATTAATATTAATTTTATTATTTTAATTATTATTATGGTCATTAATTTTTATTTTTTATTTTTTATTATTATTATTATTATTATCATCAAAATTTATTAATTTTATTATTTTAAATATTATTATTATTATTGTTATTATTATTTTTATTAATATTATCATTATTAACATTTATTATTATTATTGTTGTTGTTGTTGTTGTTGTTATTTTTATTAATTTTATCATTATTGACATTTATTATTATTATTATTAATTTTATTTTTTTAATTAATATTATTTTTATAATAATATTTATATATGTATCTAGTTAATTAAAATTACATTATTTAATGCTATGGGTATTTTGGTAAATTGATTCTCACATTCTAATCCATTATCTTTTAGATAACCTTATAATATCCGACCCAAAAACAAACCAAATCTATTTTTTAATATTAAACAGAAAAGAAAATACACGAACCCCTTATTGCACGTGTGAAAATAAAAAAAAAATTTACTTTAATTTTTTCATAAATGAAATTGTGAAATTTGGTGCCCATATCAAAACTCAAAAGGGTTTTTGAATTTTGATTATGATTCTGGGAGGTAAGTTGAAATTGTACTGGCAACGAGAGTTTAGTTTTGATGGGGACGTTTGATTTGAATAAGAAGAATCGTTTGTTTATGTTGAGTGGGAATGGGATGCACGGACATGTGGGGGCACGTGACAATCATGTGCAAGTAGTAATTTGTCTTTTGTATGTTCGAACCGACGAAGGTCGAGAGCCGCACACACATTTCGCGTTTCGCGACTGGCCTTAGCCTTCAAAGTTCAAACGGTGGAATTAATTTGTTGTACTTAACGCTTACGGAAACGCATACGGATTTGGCTTCTGTTCTCAGTTCTGACCCTGAAACAACAGGAAACATCCTTTGAAACTCCTGCTGCCACGGCATTGGCTATATATTATGTAACCCTTCAAAGCTACACCTACACGCGGCCAAATCCCCACTCAGTCGTCATACAAATGTCATTATTCATGCCCCAGCCCAGACCAAGACGTGTTTCTTCTCCACTTCATGTAAACCTCTTGTTCAAGGAGCAGCAGTATTATCTTTTAATCTTAATTTTTTACTAATTAATAAATAAGCATTAACGTTATTCTGTTAATTCCAGAGTGGAGCGGACTGCAGCTAACACAACGGGGCCAGCCAGCCAGCCAGCCTTCCTCTCGTCTGCAGATCCGAAATGGGCTAATTGGGCGCCTTTACTAAATACACTTTACCCATATCTTAGTACACTCCTTTCTTAAAAGCCTATTTAAATTCATTGGACTATTAGCAGCCCTCCAAATTTCTCTTAAACCCCCCCTTTTTTTTTGTCATTTTCCCAATTATATTCTATGCCAAAAATATCTTTTTTTTTTTTTAAAACTACATATATAAACCCCTTTACCAAACATTCTCTCTACAAAACGCGAAAACGCTAATTGCTAAAAAATAAAAATAATTAATTTGAAAAAAGAAAGAAAAAGAAAATAAATATCAATGTTTTAAGTTTGTGCAAATCAATCATATAGACAGATGAGACTAAGAAAAAAGAAAAATAAAAGATAAAAGAGAGAGATAAGCAAATGTGATTCAATTAGTTTTGGGTTATTAAAGAATAAAGAAGTAGAACTGAGCTTATTGGTTTATTCTTCAGCCACAACAAATGATTCAACATATGCATAGATTTCATGTTCATTAATTATACGAGGGTTTAATCATTTGGTGGAAGATGTTCCAAGTATTGTATGATGTTATCTTTAAGTTTTGGTAATATATGCATATTTCACTTTAAAAAAAAAGATTAAAAAGAGGGAAGAAAATAACTGGGGTTAGTTTTATTTTTATTTGTCCTAAAATATAATTGTAATAAAATAAGAGTTTTAAGAGGATTTTTTAAGGGTGCGAATGGTCATACTCATTTAAATTAGCTCTGAGTTATTATCTTTTTATTACTTAAGTTATTGAGAAATAACATATAGGAGTAATATGCATTGTATCCTAACATTTTACAACTATAGAATTACAAAATCTTATATTTTACTACTTTTATTGTTAAGAATATTAATTGGCCGTTAGTTGATCTTTAAAATACTAATTTTGCCCTTAGTTTGAAAAAAAAATTCAGAGAATGTTAATGAATTTACAAAATATTAATACAAATTATATTAACATTATTTTGGGAGTCAATACCAATTGCAGTATGCTTCTAATGATAATTTACCCTTTATATTTAATGAAATTATAATTTTGGTTTTATTTTATGAAACTTTTATCCCTATAACATCAACATGATGTCAGCACTCAACAAGTAAGGTTTTGTAATTCTTTAGCCGTAAAGTGTTAAGAGTATAATATTTATTGTTGGCAAGCTGGAGCTTGATTTCGGTTATGGTCTTTCTAAGTTACTATTTTTGTAACTTACACCACCTTTAAAAACACACGTGGGCTCCATATAAGTTACAACTTTTTGAGTTGTAAACACAAGGGGTGTAAGTTACATCAAGAGTAACTTAGCAATTGCCTTTCGGTTATATTAATAATGTTGCAAATAGCTCGAGACGATAATTCTGGTAGTGTAAAATTTGAGTTGAATGAACTCTAATTGTGATTGGTAGCAGTGGACGGAGGTGTAAGGCTATCACCGGTATCTGGACATCAAACATTTGCCGGTGGTGCCTAATGTTGTTGGCTTGTTGCTTGTTTTCTTTACAAAAACCACAATTTAATAACGTTTGAACCTTGATTGGAGAAACGAAGAACTAAAAATGCTATGAAATTATTGTAGTTTGTTTTGTGTTTAGAGAAAAATGTCTAGAATGTTAGAGATTTGAGTTGGTACTTTAAAATACCAATGCTTATAGAGAGGAACACAATTTTATTTTATACAACACTGTCTAAATTTTAACCCCCTCACTCTCACACAGATTTTGCTTTTATGGGAGTTTGCATATAAAAATAAAATATAATGTCGTAATAAGCCTATTAAAAGGAGGCCTATATAGGGATGGCAAAATCCCGGTCCGGGTCCGGGTTTAGCCTTTCCAGTTTCGGACCCAGATAGCATTTTCTTATACTGGACCCGGGCATAAACCCGGTTCTCCCGCATCCAGGTCCGATCCGGGTTGAACCCGGAAAAATCTGGGTTTCCGAATTTCTGGTTTCAAACCCAGATTAGTGAATCCAGTTAAAAAAAAAAAGTAAAAAACATGAAAAAACTCTTTACGCTTCATTTCTTCTATTCCTCTTAATTTGACTACTGCTCACGCATAAGTAACAATCCTAACAACTTCTTCCATTTCATATGTTGTTTTATATGTTATTTTTAACTGTAAAAACTCACATTTTGAATCTGATGCTAATCTATTAACAACAACAATAAAAAATCATTTCAAAGCATAAATCACATAATCACATAAGCATAACAAAGCATAAATCATGTTCACAAACTTGAAGGATCGACGTTTGGCGAAGCATCGAAAGGCGAAGGCGAGCTGTTCCTTCTATCGCGGTATTCAGCCACAGCTCTCCCTCTCCCTCGCGGCCAATAGATGCACTGCAGTAGTGCAAATCGCCCACCAGCAGCGTGAATCACATGAGCTAGCAGCGCAAATCATGGTCAGCAGCGTGAATCACGCGAGCCATGGTTATTTCTGGATGTATCAGCACTGGTTATTGATGGTGACAGTGGCTGATGATGATGAACACAACGGCTGATTGGCGCTCGTATCGGCGCTATATTCTCTACAAATGGCAGCGGCTGATGATGATGATGATGAACAGAACCACGAAGGTGGTGATCAGCAAGCACAATGATTTGATTTGAGGAGAAGATGAGCTAAAGAGAAATGAAATGTTTTTGGCTTTGGGCTTTGGCGGCTGTGAGAGAGATTTGTGAAACTAGGGCATCTTTTTTTTTTAATGCTTCTATTTATATTAAAAATAATTTTAAAAACTAATATTAAAATTAAGGCATCCGGATTCGGGTTCTGGATCTACGGGTTCAAGCGAACCCGGACCCGGATACATTTGGATTATCAAATTTGAATTCAGATACCGGTGGATAATCTCTAGGCCTATACGCATAAACCCAAGTCTCATTCTAAAAATCTATTAACTGCTAAATACAAATGAGCTTTTGACTATACTTGTGGATTTCACTAATTTTATTAAGGGGTCAGTGGTCTTACTTATAGGGTGTGTTTGGGATTGAGGTTGGGGGGCTGTAGTTTTTAAGCTACAGCATTAAAGTATTTGGTAAATATTAGTTGCTGTAGCTTGGAATCTATGTTGATATGATTTTTAATAATTTTTCACTTATATAATAAAAAATCTATTATACTTTAATAATTTTTAAAAAATTATATTTACTATATATTATTAATTTTTATTTTATAACTATAACTTTTTTTTCACAGCAGCTATAGCTTAAAAACTACAGTACCTCAATTCCAAACAGACTTATAGTCTTGTTTAATTTATTATTATTTTTTTTTTCGCCAACACAACCAAAATTTACAGTAAGGGAATGAAAATTCAGTAACTGTGAAAAGAACTGTATATCATCAATAAATGGTGAAACAAAGCATTCAAAGAAGAGGAGCGTGATTGTGGAACAGTGGAAGTGTCTTGACTGTCTTCTGTTGCGGTCCACTTGAACATTCTTTTAAACAGTTAAATAAATCAAAATCCGTGGCTCCGTGCGATTCATGGACCTAAAATCAAAATCGCTATGATGAAGCTCCCATTCGCAAACTCATATTTAAGCAAAGGTGTGAGTGCGTTAATCAACGTCCACGTACTTCACGCTGGACAAGAATTCAGTTATTTGTCCAGACAATATCCTGTGGACCCTACTTCTGTCACTATAATAATAACCGTAGATCAAATCCGGATAGCAGTCCCCAAACCATTCTTTAAAAAAAAAAAAAAAAATCGAATTCTCCACCGTCTCGTGTCATGATAATTGCACGAATTTATATCACGCTAAAAGAACACACAAAAACCGGACAGAGACGAGCTTCCTGTATCGAACTTGTTCGATACCATGCTAGTAACAGAACGGACTGCTCATGTTTCAAAACCCTAACCCTAATTCATTTTTATTACTATTGATTTCTGTGAAGTTGAATGGATTCTGGGAAAATCTTACAAAACCCTAGACCTTCGCCTTCACCTGCACTTGCATTCACTAATAACAACAAGGCGATGCCAAATGAGCTCGCGCAGAAGCCGTCAACGCCGATAATTGACAAGTTTCGTGCGCTTTTGAAGCTACGAGAGGAGGAGGCTAGGGTTGGGGATGGTGACGGGACGACACTTAGTACGGATGAGATTGTGCAGCTGTACGAGACGGTGTTGGCTGAGCTCACCATCAATTCGAAGCCGATTATTACTGATCTGACGATAATTGCCGGAGAACAGAGAGCCCACGGCGATGGCATTGCCGAAGCAATTTGCGCCAGGATTCTTGAGGTTTGTTGATTGTTTATTTGTACTATGCGGCTGCTTCAATTTTGTTAAATTTTAAATTTGGACTTGTAATTTTGTTGCATAATCTAGGATTTGAAGTTTCTTGAGGTTTTCAAAATCCCCTTTTTTGTAATTTTGCAGTTTCACCGTTCTGAGTTTGATCCTGCATTGTTCTATTTTTAAGAAATTATTGGAAGCTATATGGAGAATGAACAAAAAATAGTTTTTTTACTACTGTTGAATTGCTGAATTCATACTTTCCAGTTAATTATGATAAAATAGTAAAATTCTTTGGTTTTCAACCTCGCATTTTGGGTAAGGTTGATTGGAAAAAGTGGGAAATTGAATGTAATCAAAATTTTGATTTTTTTTTTCTCGCATTTTGGGTAAGGTTGATTGGAAAAAGTGGGAAATTGAATGTAATCAAAATTTTGATTTTTTTTTTCTGTTTTCAGAGATGGTGGTGGTTATGTACTAAGTTTTATATTTGCTTTCTGCTGTTTGTGCTTAGGCCCCAGTTAATCACAAACTGCCGTCATTGTATCTTTTGGACAGTATAGTTAAGAACATCAATAAAGAATATGTTAGGTACTTTTCTTCCCGTTTACCTGAGGTGAGTGCATCATAGCTTATGTTTCCATTTAGTTTCTGATTATTTTCAGATAACAAAAATTTTTGATTTCACAATCTTTCTAGGTTTTTTGTGAGGCATACAGGCAAGTTAATCCTGACATGTATAGTGCTATGCGACACCTCTTCGGCACTTGGTCAACAGTTTTTCCACATGCAGTCCTCCACAAGATTGAGGCAGAACTGCAATTTTCTTCTCAAGTTAATAAACAATCATCAAATGTTAATTCTCTGCGAGCATCTGAGTCACCTCGACCAACTCATGGCATACATGTTAATCCTAAATACATACGTCAGTTTGAAAATTCAAACACAGATAGTGTAAGTTTTTAAATAACTCTCTTCCTCTATCTCGCTTCGCTTCTCAAAGCACAAGGGTTAGACTGTTGCTTAATTTTACTAGTGTGGATAAAATCTATGATTTATATGTTTGGAGTATTCCATTTGGTGGATATACATACACCATTTTACATATATGTTGCAGTTGCCATATGTGACTATAGCCCGTTGTTAAAAGTATAATGTTAGTGAAGTTTTTGGAGATCGGCCTTTTTCTTGTTTCTGGCATTTGTTGCGTTAGAGATAACTAAAAAAGTATTAGTTATTCTTAAGAGAATTTTTTCTTACTCTGATAATTACTATAGCAAATGCTGCCGGGTTGCTGCCAAGTGCAACTGGACAGGTGTGTGTCTCCGGGGCAAACATTTCTTGTTTTGTTGATGATTATCACCATGTCTAGATCACCCTCTCCCTGATGTTGTGTTGGCTGGACTAGTGCAGCTTAGGCGCAAATAATTAAGAAAAGGCAAAATGCAGATGATGTTGATTCAGTTTCAAAGGGGATCATTATTTGACAATATGCATAAAGTGCAAATAGCTTCACAATTGGAGACGCCCCTTTTCGACTCTTGGAAAGCTTTGCATCAAATGCAAGTTGGGATGGAATCTTCTTTTAGATGTCAATATGCATATTGCTGATAGTTACTTATGTTTTCCTGTTCATTGGTCTTCTTATACATTGGGGCTGTCAGATGGTTTGAATGTCTTGAGATGTACTTTACAAGTCTGGGTGGGTTACCTAGTAAGAATTCGGTTGCCAGTTAAGTGTATTTAATAAACATGCCACTCTATCAAACACGGTACCAAACATTTAGTGGCTTTATTGGCTTAGCGTTTATGTCTTTTTGTGACATATGCCAGAGATTGGATGGCAATCTTAACCTCTTTTCTGCTGATGATGATTATCTTGGGACATGTAAAAAATGGTGTCCTAGGGTACTGGGCAACAATTACCATGAGTATAGGATGACTAGGTGACAGTTGAGTAAGTTTAGCATTTATTTTGAACCTGTATTTGGTTTGTGGCTTGGTGTTTGGTCTACAAATGTGTGCAGAATTCTGGTTTTTGTTTAGGAAATCTATAATTCATGACTGTTTTGGCTTTGAAAATTGCTGTTTGATGCATTGGATGTATTAGCTTTTTTTATATGCTTGTTATACTTTTCGCCATGTTCTCTTTTGCCTACTTGGTTGGCATTCTTCAATTATGTCAGAAAATTAATGTCTGAGTTAGGAAATGAAAATGGTGCTTTGAAGATACAGCTGACCTCTGAATTATTGCAATGAAAGTATCTTGTCGTAATTCTTAATTTAATTTGTTCAGTTGGTTATTTTTCTTCAATTCTTGCTACAGTAACATTGGGGAAGAGTAAGTTTAATTTGCGTTTGTGCATGGACTAAGTTAGGTTGTAAAGTGGGGAGAAAAGAACAAAGTGTTGTTTTGTTGATGGCTTAGATGCAATTTGGCCATATGAGTTCTATTGTTATGGATACATTTAACAAGAGTTCCAAATCTAGACAAAACTTGTTTATATTGGAGCTTTCTTTAGATTTTGTTGTGTGCATTTTCTTAACAGTTGTACTATGCACGTATTGTTTTAGTTTATGCCTTTTTCCTGTTTGTGGTAGAAGGGGTACGAGCATTATCCTTTCCCTGTCAGTGATTTTATTACTTTTTCTTTATTGTTATAATCATATACCTGACTGGGAAACCTGCATAGGTTGTGAACTATTTTCAGTTATTGACTCTAGTGTGCGTCTATTGGTGCACACTATTGGTGCACACGTGCTTCAGTGCTTGAGGCAGACAATTTTTGACATCTAAAAGGTGAAAATTGTTTATAACCCTTGCAGAACATTCAGCAAGTAAAAGGAACATCTTCAAATCCAAAAGTGTATGGTCAGAATCCTGCCATTGGTTATGACGAGTTTGATTCTAATCATTTAGAGTTTACATCCTCACAGGTTGGAGGTCAAAGATCGAATCCACCAGGTAGTGTCGGTCGTGCATCTTTTGCTCTTGGTGCTAATAAGCTGCTTCCATCTTCAACTTCCAGACTTGGAAGATCTTTGTCGCCTTTAAGAATTGGATCAGAAGTTGATGATTTTGCAGTGGAAAGTTCACCTAGAAGGCTTGAGGGGACCTCTCCATCTCATCCGGTATTTGATTATGGAATAGGCAGAGCAATTGGCAGAAACGAGGAGATGAGTGAATGGCGTAACCCAAATAGATTTGAATCTACTTCTAATTCATATAATCTTAGCAATGGACATGAGCATCAAGGACCCAGAGCTTTGATAGACGCATATGGAAGTGACAAAAGAGCTTCTAACAACAAACCCCCGCAAGTTGGACGAATGGGTATAAATGGAATGGGCAATAAGGTAGCATCAAGATCATGGCAGAATACTGAAGAGGAGGAGTTTGATTGGGAGGATATGAGCCCTACTTTAATAGACCGTGGCAGGAAAAATGACTTTTTGCCATCATCTGTTCCACTATATGGATCAACTGGGGCAAGGCCTGACTTCAGCAAGTTGACTGCTTCCTCCTTGGAGTCTGATATTAGGACCAATCATTCTAGTCAGGCACAGCTACCTCTGTTGGATGATTCTTCTATAACTGCTGAAGATTCAGTTTCTTTGCTGAGTGTATGTTTCTCAACTTTGTTTGCTGTGCCCTTCTTGTTTAATCATTTCACTCTGCTGATCTGGACCTCAAATGATATTTTTACATACAAAAACTTTCCTTGCTCTTTTATAAGTTGGTTTATTCAAGTTTGCTTCCTGTCATTATTTTTATTATGGATCCCTTATGCATAATGTGGTGATTATACCAAGTATTACATGTGGGAAACTGAATGATTTTTGTTAAAGCATGTGATATCAGATCATGTATCTTGATTTCCAACTATATCTTACATTTTAAAATTTTTATATGTTTTCACAGTCTGGTCGCGGAACAGGTAAAGTATCTGGGTTTCAATCTGAGCCAAATCAAAATCTGGGTTCTCGTTATCCTCAGGAAAGCTGGAATTTGCCTCATCACTTCTCTCGATCATCACATCCTCTTAATGGCAGGGGACGAGGGAGGGATTCCCAGATTCCCTTTCCGGGCAGTGGTGTACCTTCATTGGGTGTTGATAAAGCGTCTCCTTATATTGACAAGTTTGTGGATGCTGATGCACAATTTGTTAGGCCTCCAGCAGTTATGTCTAGAATGGGTTCTTCTGGTCCTGACTCGCTTAGTACGGGGGCTTGGTCCACCTCTATACCGTCATCAACTGGGGCTTGGGCCCCAGTGAATTTGCATAACCCTCACCTGCCTTCTGGACAACCTGTTTATCCACAGCAAAAGCAGACAAGGACTCAGTTTGATTCAATAAACGCTTCTGGTAACATTTTGAATCAGGGACCAAGCAAATCATTATGTAATTCCGAAAGCAAGGAACTAAGCTTGATGAAACCACAACTGCATGATCAACATGTTACTCCAAATCAACAAAACCAGGGCCGGGCACAGTTTCTTTCTCAGGAGGCTCGAAATAATTTTCTCCCCTCCATTGCAGCATTGATGCCACCTCACCCACTGGCACCACCCTTGAATCATGGGTACACCCAACAAGGGCACAATGGTGTAATGGGTATGGTTCCAGCAAATCCAATGCCTGCTGGACAACAACCTTTACATGTCCAGGGTATTCAGAATAGCTCCTTGCATTTACAGGGGAGGCCCCTGCCACCACTTCCTCCAGGCCCCCCTCCTGCTTCTTCCCAAATGATACCTGGGTCTCAAAGTGCAGGGCTAGTTGTCCCTAATCAACAACCAGGCCATGCATTTTCTGGTTTGATTAGTTCCCTCATGGCAAAAGGTTTGATCTCCTTAACAGCACAAGCGCCTGTACAGGTATTTATTTGAATTGTTACTATCCTGTATGTTTCTATTATTCCCTTTTTTTTTTTGGGGTCATTGGATCGCTGGTGTTAGTTTTGCAATGTAAGATTGTATTTCAACCAAGCAATTAATTTGTAGGATTCTGTGGGACTTGAGTTTAATGCCGATCTTCATAAGGTGCGCCATGAGTCGGCAATAAGTTTCCTATATGCTAATCTTCCAAGACAGTGCACCACATGTGGCCTACGTTTTAAGTGCCAAGAAGAGCACAGCAGTCATATGGATTGGCATGTGACTAAGAACCGGATGTCCAAGAACCGTAAGCAGAAACCTTCTCGTAAATGGTTTGTAAGTGCTAGCATGTGGCTTAGTGGTACAGAGGCATTGGGAACCGATGCAATTCCTGGGTTTTTACCTGCCGAGCCCATTGTGGAAAAGAAAGATGATGAAGAAATGGCTGTCCCTGCTGATGAAGACCAGAATGTATGCGCATTATGTGGAGAGCCCTTTGATGATTTTTACAGTGATGAGACCGAGGAATGGATGTATAAAGGAGCTGTCTACATGAATGCCCCAAATGGATCAACAGACGGGATGGATAGATCTCAGTTAGGTCCTATAGTGCATGCTAAATGCAGGTCAGAGTCTACTGTGATTCCCTCTGAAGATTTTAAACGTGATGAAGGGGTATGCATCTACATTTTATCGCTTTACCATTTTTATCATTTGTTTTCTTTTAGCAACTGCTGTTGTCTTCTATGGAACATTATTACCATGCGGTATGCTGTTTGCATCTAAAGCTGTCTGGACCATAGGATGTTATTCTTGACACATCTTCACTCCAATAGTCTGTTCTCTGCTAGCTAATGACATTTGGTTGGTGAATACTTTCTATTGTCTTTCATCTTTAGAAGGAAAAATTCGGAGCTGAGTTTCAATGCCCAAAGATCAGAAACACACTTGAATATTAATGAGAATGTTTAAGCCATTTAATTGAGGATGAGTATTTCTCACATTGTGTAAATTGATTTTCCATGAAATCGAATTTTAGAACAAGAAGTTTACGGATGCATTTCTGGTTGAGGATAAATAAGGGCTTAGCCCTGGGGTCTGCGAAGCTTGTTCGAAAATCTACCCCTAAAAATGGCTAGATCTACCCATACCTATAAATATTTACAACGGAGTAAATAGGAGTGACTTCCCTTGTTTGGATTAGACTCTGGTAGACCACTGATGGTAGTATTAGTAGATTTTAATATAATTTCGAGGAAAAAAATAAAAAAAGATAAACTAGGTATTGGCTGAAAAGTTTTGCCAGTAAACTTAGATTATTGATTGACAAATCCACGCAAACTGAGAGCACTTTGTTGAAACAATGGTTTCTGGTTTAACTGGTGTTGGGCCTGTCCTCTTATTTTCAAAGGAAAAGAGGAAGGGAAGGTGGGGGGGGGGGGAATTGGTGTGATGTCCAGTGCATTGATGTTTTAAGGTGTATATATAGATGGTTGTAGTCGGAAAAACTTACATCTTATTCTGACATTTTTTTTTCCATTTGCGACTTGCAGGGAAATAGTGAGGAGGGTAATCAAAGAAAAAAATTGCGGAGTTAACTTTAGTAGACGGCTTCTGAGCATTTTGTAACATGAGTTGCTACTTTTAGCGGTACGCTCTTGCTTACTTTTACAGTAGTGATGGAGCTTGCAGTTCCTTGGCTTTTTGCCAAAATCATGTACATGTATAGTTGGATTTGTATCATGCACGTTATCTTGCAGCATAAGATTATAATATCTCTGGCAGACTTTCTTTTTCAAGCATGTTTGTCCCTTATGTCAACTCGTAAAGAAAGTATTAGCTATTTTCAACAACAGTACAATTGTGACAAGTGGAAACACTTGTGGTTGGTTCATTCTTGCCCCTTTTCTCCTTCTACTGACCTTCATTGGTGTAAGCAGTGCAGGTGGAGCTCTCTAGCCTCTCCTACTGTTGTTTTAATGGAATAGAATTATATCTTATCAGAATAAATGTAGTTGCTCTCTGGGTTAATGAAATTCTACTTTTATAGTAAATTTTGTTGTTTTTTCTCCCTCCTGCAGTTGAATCCTCCAATTGCAATGTGTACTCTTTGTTGAGCATCAGTTGCTTATTATGAAGCCTTTTTTTTCCCCTTTACTTTCTGGTTTTCTTCTTTCTTACCAAATTGAGATGGTGAAAATTTTGGTTCCATGATTTTGATAGTTGCTATTGTTGCTTGATACAGGCTAAGGCCGTAAGGCCGTGCTCTTCATAATCACATGCCTATGTATGATAAAAAATTTACTTGATGTTGTCAATTCGCTCTCGTTGTATTTATTTTGTTTTATAATCGCATAATTTTATCATAAAAATGGACTTCCTATTTAACGTTCAAAGGGCGGGAGTAATTCCCCACTATATAGTTATATAATTTATTAAATGAAGAATAATTTTCCAGTGCCAACATCCTCATCCACTTTGTTAAAAAGTATAATGATTTTAATGTATTAACAGAAAAAAAAAATTCTTTAATGCATTAAAATTTCTTTAATGATCAGATTAGATTGTACTAGATTATATAATTTTGTCTTTTGTTTGGTATAGTGTGGGATAGGGACTATGTTAAATTTAATTTAATGAAGCTAAAATAATTATTTAAATAATATATTATTTTTAAATCATATTACTATTTGTTAAATTTAATGTTTAAATTTCAATATTTTTTATGTTTAATATATTACATACTAGTTAAAATAAATTATTGAATTAAAATTTTGATTTAATCTTAAATTTAAAAAAGTTAAAAATGAATCATTGAATAAAATTTTGATATTAATAACTAATTCAGATGATCAAAATCTATGTGAAAATGGAAATTAATGATCCTATGAATGTTGGAATAAAATTTGGACTAATTTATTAGTTTTGACGGCCAAACATGATTGACTAATTTTTTATCCTTCATAATCTAATCCTACCTTTTATCCAACGTCTAAACATAGGCCAAGAGTTTTTTTGATATATTAGCCTAAGAGTTAAGACGTGTGACTTTAGTTTATACATAAATTTCACTTCTTTTATGAAGTTTCTTTCAATTTCAATGTAGTTATTAATTACGAATCAAGATCTTCCGATTTTCATTAAGAGCAGATAAGAGGGTGCCAGAGATGCCCATGTACTCTAATTATCAATAGAGCACTCCAAAGCAATTTAAAACGACATTGTCTGCCCTATCCTGCATGTGGATATGGCTGCTCAAATTCTTCTCTTAAATTAAAAAATACAGATTTCAATATATTATATATTTTCTTGTCTTTTAGTTTGACCTAATTTTAATGTTGTCAAGATCCCTAATTAGAAAATTATATATATATATATAATTAGGGATCTTGACAACATTAAAATTAGGTCAAACTAAAAGATAAAAAAATATATAATATATTGAAATATGTATTTTTTAATTTAAGAGAAGAATTTGAGCAGCCACATCCACATACAGGATATGATTATTCTCATGTGCAGGTGTCCTTATTTTGTAAAATACAAATTTGGGATTTTCAACATTGTAAAAAACTTTTATAATATTGTAAACAACTAAATCCATATTCTAAAAATGCAGATGCCTGCATTATAGAAAAACTCTCTTTCCAGCTTCACTTGACCTCTTTGTAATCAAATGGCCTGAAGCATATCTCTTAGAATAATCACCTCCGTTGATCATCGTACCGTCCTTTGGTCCTATTTGGAATTGAGGTGATGTAACTTTTAAGATACAACTGCTCGATCTCAATTCGAAATGGACCCTTAGTACTTGTTGCAGTCATATTTAACGAATAAGGGCTATCAAGGAATTTATAAATGCAAGAACAATTATTTATATGTCATATTGCATGTTGTTCACATGGGTTTTTAATTTTGAATAATTGAGTGGAACACAACGGCCTTTGTTCTCGATCAATCTTGACCAGTGGTTGCCTTGCTTACATGAGTTTCGCTGATACAAGGAAGTTGAAAGTTGAAAGTTGAAAGGGAATAAGGAAGTTGAGCGTTGAAAGGGAATTCAGAAAATTCATTGAATCAAAGACCATATAATAAAAATATGTACTCCTTTGGTTTATAAGTTTTTAAGCTTTTATAGATACAGAGAACAATAATTCAACTTTAATAATCTCCTTAAAATTATTTTTAACAATAATTCAGAAAATTCACATTCTTTCACTTTCAAATTCAAAATAACAAATCCCCAATTTAGAAGATAAGAATGATTGATAATTTTTACAAATTTTCAAGATTTAAGCACATGGGCTATCTTTTATTATTTAATTAGTCTCTCTGTAATTAAGATGAATCTAAATGGTCCATATTTTAAATACCTGAAAGATACATATTTTAATATTAATATTATAAATTAAAGAATTTTAGGTACTGTATTTAATTATAATTAAATTGATTTTATTTTTCATATTTTTTGAGTTTTCATTTTATCATTGATATTAATTTAATTAAATTATAATTAATAAACAATTCATTTTTATTTATTTTCAAATAAAATTAATAATAAACTTAATGTTTCAATTCAATCCAATCATGAACTACACCAAATAATTCCATCCTATCTTATACGTGTGATAAGCAGAACTTTAAGGGCATGTTTGGCGCGCGGGTTTAAGGGGGTATGGGCTGTATAAAATTTTCAGCACCATGTTTGGTGCAGATAATTGAGGTGAGAGTATGTATATATTAATTAGTTTTGGGTGGCTTAAAAAGACCTCCCCCCCCCCTCCCCGGGTTTATGCGGGTCTTAGCACCTTTTTTAAAAAATTTATTTCTTTAATTTATTTTAATTATTTATTAAATATAAATATTTAAATTATGGCTGGCAACTAAATCACCGTTGGCCGCCAGTAGAAAATTTTTTCGATATTGTTTGATATTGATATTAATACCAATAGAATTCTTGTGGTGAGCTTTATACAACGGTACTAGTATCTCCAGCAACGGAGCTCCCGTTTGCCGTAGATATACAGTTTTAAAACTTTAAATGTAGATCTACAGTAAACGAGAGCTTCGTTGCTGGAGATATTAATACCGTTGTGTAGAGCTCGACAAGAGAATTCTAACGATACTAAATGTGACTTAAAACGAACGGTGTTTAAAAATTTTCGCTAGTAATTAGTGGCGGCGAACGATGGCTGCCGGTGATTAATTTTTTTATTATTAAAATTAAAAAATTATAATTTAATATAACATAATAATATAAAATATTAAAATACTCAATACATTCCATACTTACACCAAACGTGGGTTAATGTGTTATTTAATACATTCTAATACAATACAATCTATTACTATCTAGTACAATTCAATATAATATGGTGTACCAAACATACCCAAATGTACTAAAACAACCGGTGGTAATGTGCTATATTGTATTTCTTGTTGAAACCAATGTCAATGAGTACAATAATTGCTTTGGCAATTGTGGCTCAGATTGGATGAAAAGGCCTTGGACAATGGACATTAAATTAAAATATGTACAAAAGTGAGGAAAATAAGTCTTAAGTAGTAGCTGCAAAATTGACTAAAACCCTATAGATTCTGTAGCGAAGACATAATGCTGGATTTCTACTTTTCAAGAGAATAGTAAGTAATAGCATAAATGTCAAATGTTATGAGTGATGAAATCAATCAATACTCTGTCGATTCTATAATACATGCTTTTGTCCAAATTTTGTTTTTGGTTGTGGATCCCGCTCCCATCTTTTGAGAGTTGAAATAAAAAATGAGTATATTATGCATCATCATTCAAGATTCAAGGAACACCCACCCAATGCACATTACACGCATAAGCCTGCACCAAGAGCGGAGCCTTCAAATCCAATATCTTTGTCTATTTTCAGAAAGCCCCTCAAACTCTCAGTTATTTTCACGATTTGCTTCTCTCAATCACTTTCATTATTTGCTTAAATATTGTGGTCACTACTTCTTAGATCCATTACAAATTCTACATTAATTATTATTGCATCTGTCTGTAATTGAAGACGGTGTCGGCATCCTTATCTCCACTTCCACTACAGTTGACAACAACTTTTGCACCATTAGGTAAAGTAGGGCAAATTTTCTCTAGAAATGCCAATGCATGAGATGTCTCAAGGGCCGGAAATATGCCTTCTAATCTGCACAGCCGTTGATATGCTGCCAAAAGACACCAGATTTTATTATTAATTATTAAAAACAAGTAGTAACATTTGAATGAATCACTTTGTCTGTTTTATAGTGGTTTCAACGACGTACGTACCTTGGACAGCTTCTTGGTCAGTCGCAGTGTAGAACTCCGCACGCCCAGTGTCCTTAAGAAAGCTTATCTCCGGGCCAACTCCTGGATACTCTAGCCTGTGTGCATTTAAGTTCCAATTAGGCTTAAATCATTTATGAATAACAATCTAATATTAGATAAGCATAAATATAATGACATAAAGATCTTAATTAAATCTTATCCCTGTTTTGTATAGTTGCTGGGCAGTTGTAATTTAAAAGAATATATATATATATATATCACTCAAGTATTTAGTAAATACTACATCTGTTGTGATTTAAAAATTAAGTTAATTTTATATTATAAAAATCTTATAATATCTTTATTATTCTTGTTAAAGATATTATTTAAAAATTATTTTTATCATGTAGGTGGGATTTTTTTTTATAATAACTGTACGTGACTTTTAAGTTACAGTGTCTTTGCAACAATCAAATCCTTAGTTATAATCAGTCACCGTAGCTCCCGTCCCCATCCCATCCAGTACCACGGGAAACTCAAAACCATAGAAAATATAAGAACATTTTTCACATGTGCACTTACGATACTTACCCCACACCAACAGAATGGGTCCCCAAAATTTGACCTTCTTCATCCTGCAACAAGTAGCTCATGGCTCCATGATAAACACCCACTTCCCCTTTAGCCAGAGTTGCAGCGTGTTTACCACTGTCCAAGCCAAACCCAGCAGCCTCCACTCCAATCAATCTCACATCTTCATCATTTATGAATTCATGAAACAAACCCAACGCATTTGATCCACTGCCCACACAAGCCAGCAATACATCAGGCTTGCCTCCCCATTTCTCCATTGCTTGTTTTCTTGTTTCTTTGCCTATGATTGATTGAAATTCTCGTACCATTATTGGACACGGATGAGGCCCCACCACCGTACCCATTAAATAATAGCTTGTTTCTAAGTTCCCTACCCAATTTCTGATAGCTTCTGAGCTTGCTTCTTTGAAACATCCATCCACCGCTTTAACCTAATTAAGTCAAATTAACATTTAACAAATTTATTAACCAATGACCACATAATTAATTATAAATATTAATTAATGCGTACAAGCTGTACGTGTAAGTTGTTACAAGCTATAGTATATAGTATACTTAAAAAGGTACGTGCCTGAGCTCCTAGTAGCTTCATCAGGAGCACTTTAGAGGATTGTTTCTCCATATCAGCCGTGCCCATGAACACAGTGCAGTCCAAAGAGAGTTTGGCGCACGCAGCGGCTGTAGCGACGCCATGTTGTCCGGCACCGGTGGCCGCAACAACACTTTTCCGGCCCATGCGCTTGGCTATCATTGCCTGTGCTATGGCGTTGTTGATCTTGTGTGCACCCAAATGGTTGAGATCTTCTCTTTTCAGATAAATCTCTGGCCCTTCTCCCTTTTCGTTCTTGTAATGATCTGTCAGCCTCTCAGCAAAATAAAGAGGCGTCTCCCGTCCCACATAGTCGCTTAATGCAGTTGAAAGCTCCTCCTATATATATATATTACAAAACAAAGTGAAATAACAATTAATTTAATTAATGATATTGCAAGCTAGCTAGCTATGCGTGTACAGTAATCTAACATGCATATATATTTCAGGTCAAATTAATTAATTATTAATTATATAATAAGTAAAACAAACATGACACTACCTGAAACTTAGTATCCTGCAAAGCATAGTTGAATTCCGCTTCAAGTTGGTTCAAACAAGTGATTAGTGTCTCAGGCACAAACTTTCCTCCAAATCTCCCAAATTTTCCTGGATCGAGTTTCCAGTACTCACGGTGATCATGATCAGTTTTAGGTAATAAGCTCTTTTTCAAAGGCTTTCCCATAATGAGACTCGAGGTCGAGCACTTTTGTAAAGAGTCGTACGGCCCACAGACGACTGCGGCCGTACTACTCTTTGTTGCTGTGAATGTGAATCGCGTTCGCGTAATAGATAATCTGTGAGGAAGCTGAAAAATTTTGTTATTGCAAACAATATCCATGTGAGTGGGCACAAAACACTTAATTATCTGTATGCAGTATGTGTGGTGATCAAGAGAGGATTTCGGCTTGTGATATCTTCGTGAAATTTCTAACAGCAAGTTGCATATATATATACATAAAAACGTTATGCTGTATTGCTGTGGCTGTTTAATTTGTCCAGAAAGTCTTTGTCATTTGTATATCCTTGATTGAGATATCAAAAGAGAAGGAAAAATTTTTTAAAAAAGCGAAAGAAAAACGTGTTTCATGAGTATCCACTAATTTAATATAAATAGTAATATAAAAATATCATATTGTAATATAATCCATACTTCTATAAACATACATTACCAGTCAAATTCAGCACAATGTTCCAGATACCCCTTATTTCTCTGCAAAGAATGAACTGAGCAATGTTCCTGGAATATCTAAGACTTTCCATCGGAAGATGTTAAACTAACACACAAGTGTTCTATAGAAATAAGTAATATTTGAATTTCAACCTCAATATATTTTGATATTTGGGATCTTGTTAATTGAAAAATAAATTAACACTCGCATTTCTTTCATTTTAAATATATTAAGTTTGAGTAATTTAAAAGTAAGGAAATCCCTTATTTTAATAAAGTAAGGGAACGGAATACGAGAAAAAATGATAAAAGATTCATTTATTATAAATACATTGCATTGGGTGTGTGTTTTTTCATCTTTTACCTTGTCTTTTATCTTGTCTTTTACTTAAGTTTTGCCTTGATCGTTTTTTATATTATAAAGTTTAGTATGGAAAAAATGATAAAAGCCCTATGTTATTTTATTAATTAAATTAATCATTTTTTCATCATCTTTCAAAACTCATCAAAAATCCCTTATGATTAAAAGATTTATTAACTTTCAATTTTTTTTTTTGTATTTTTACTATTTTATCCATAGAATAAAACTTATACTTATTTTTTTTCTTATCCATAGAATCATATTTTTTTCTTTTCTTTTTCTTACACTATTGATCAATTAAAAAAAAAAAGTCTGACACAGCTTATGAGCTTGTTTATTTGAAAGATCCATCCACTGGTTTAGCGTAAATCAATAACTTTAACCAATTGTGGATTAGTAATAAATTATACCATACGTGCAAAACCATGTATCGGGGATATAATTATTCTTCATTGGCTGAGTATTGATCTTGGGTCAAGTTGATATGGCAATATATGAAGAAAAAATAGCAATTTGATGATTATGATTTGTAGTTACGCATCTAGCTATAGATTCTGTTATTCTTTAAACTATACAGTACTCTGGTTTATTCTATGCGTGTTAGATTAATTTTTTTTTGTTTTTATTGGAGGTTGTAAACAATGACGACATCTTTTTTAGGAGAAGGTTTTGATTTTATTCACTTGATGTCAATAATCTCTTTTCTAATAAGCAATAAAAAATCTGTACTTCAAGATTAATACTCGCTTCATCTTTTTAAGTTGATGATGATTTCAAAATTTTGCATGCTTGTTCAAGGCCACACACACCCCCAACATTTATTTAAATAATCACAAAGATTCTTTTAATTTCATAAATGGTCATACATATCATTTTTTTTTATTATTATACCCTTGATTACAATAACCTAATAATTGACTTTAAATTAATAAACTTTTATAATAAATATAAATTAAAATTAAAATAAGATAATATATTAAATAAGATAAAATTCATAAAATGTTTTGAATATTAGAAAATTTATTTTAACATTATTAATATGTCATATTCTTTAATAATAATAAAATTTATTTGACATATTAATAATATTAAAATAATTTACTTAAAATTTACAGTAATTTATAAAATTTTATATTATTTTATTTACAATACCTTTTTTTTAATTATGTCTATTTTATATAGTTAATTTTTGGATTAATAGATTTTACTATTAATAAAATATATCAAGATAGACTAATAATAAATTAATATTAAAAATAATTTCTGTTATATACGTTATTTTATTAATTATACTTATTGTAATATTTTATTTGTATCATATGATATTTATTTATTATTTTTTCTTATTACTATATTTATATTTATTTTGCTTGTTATAATCAGAGGATATAATAGTTATTTTTTGAATTAAGGGAGTCAACATGACCATTTATGAAACTAAAGGGGTATGCGTGATTATTTAAGTAAACATTGAGAGTGTGTATGACTTTTTTTTTCTTTTTTTTTTTCAATTAATTGTTACTCATATCCTCTTAACTACAAATCAGTAATCAAAATGAGGAATAGACTGGAATGAAAATAAAGAATAAAATTCAGAATAAGATATTTATTTGAATTATAAAAATTAAAATTAAAATAAATTATATTGTCATTGATATATTTACTTTATTTTAAAAATAAAATAAATTGTTATAAGTTTAAAAAAAAAAGAGAGAGAGAACAATGATAGCAACAGAAATCCTTGAACATTTTGATTGGTGTTCGTATAGACATACAGTGTTACCTCAGGTTCTTTCATCAGTAGATTACTTTCACGTGATTAATTTAATTGAGAAATTGGATGCATCCATCAACTTTTTTCTTGATAACAGCAACTTCACCCTTTACAATTCACGTGGAAATATCGTTTGTTTTAACGTAACACCAGTACGACAAGACAACTTGATGGTGAAAGACAACACAGCAAGAAAAATATTAAACACGTGTTTGTCAAAAAGACAAAAAGTAATTTGAACGGTTCAAACAGTTGTTTTCTGAAATATCGTACATATGAACGTTTGTCTTTGATTTTGTTTTGTCCATGATTTTTGTGGTCTTTATTCACTTGACCAAGAATCCATTTGCGCTCATTTCACGGGCACGTGTCTTTTATTTGCTTTTAAATCTTCGGATACAAACAAGCACGGCGCGTGGGGCGGTGGGTGTTGCTTTCACTGTGTTTCCCTGCCCTTTTTCAACGAAGTCAAGCGAAACATCTTGTAATCCACTCGGCCGTTGCCCGAGTCGGGTGGATGTTAATCCTTATGTTGTGCGGAGCTGAGCGTCTTCTATTCATTAGGATAAAGCTTTTAGTGCCGAGCTAAATTTTTTACTAATTTTTTAAATTAAAAGATACAGTTGATAATTATTAGATAAGAATATAAAATTAATAAAATTTTAATTATATATTATTATGCATACACATATGATAAAAGATTACAAAGAATTGAAAATAGCTCAATTTAATATTGGTTTCAAATTCAAACATTTAAATTGTATCTTGTAGATTTTATCTAAGATAATCCTAATAGATGTCTGATTATAAATATCAATAGATTCTTAATTGTAATAATATATATCAATATTAGAAAAAAATAAAAAGAGAACAAATATCTTTTGGCTTGCTAGGTATGTATAAAAATTAAGATCTTTTGTGAACTGAGTTTCTACATTTATTAACTATTCAAATAACAAAGTTTACAATTTTTTAGCTAATTGAATATGAATGTTGCATTTTTTAATCAGTATTATTCATCCATCAAATATTTAAGTTATGAAATTACTTATCGATAGTTGAATGACACCTTAACATTTAAAAAAAATGATAGAATATTATTTAAAAAAACTGACTAATTAATCGAATTTAGCTATCCTGGAGTCAATTTGATGGCATTGATCTTTTTTTTTTTTTTGAGGTTGATTATACATCAGGTTACTGATCATACATCAGACATATACAACTGCTATTTCAGCAGACAAATACACTGGGACTACAATATTATATTTAATTCTATGAAACACTTGCCCAGACGAATTAACTATTACATTGAAGGGACTTATTGTCTCCACTCGCATTTTGCGAGGGAGAATACTATTTACAAGTTAATTTCCTCAATCATACTTAATTGAAGAAATTTTGAACTCTACCCATAACTGAGACTCGAACCAAATCTTGAGTGCCTTGGTTACCAATAGGCTACAAGCCCATTGGCGGATGGCGTCGATCTTAGTTACAATAAATTTGACTTTGGGCCAATAAATTTCTAAATGTTAAATTTAATAGACTTTTAATTGAAATTTGTCGATATTAAAAAAAAAAAAAAGGAAAAAGAAAAAGGCTTAAATGTCCGCCTGTTAAGATTGCTTGCTCAAGTTGATTGGACTTTGGGCTTTGACAATCGGGTTTCGACATCAATAATATTAGGGCCTTCGACCCACTTGTTTACGATCCCAAACAACAAATAGAATTGTGGATGTTAAGAGGAATATTTTCATCAAGGTTCTCAAATGTTTTCAGTATCTCTGCAGCCGCAGCTCTGACATTGTTACGGCTTATGGCAGTCTTTTCGCTCACCTATTTAGTATGGTTTAATCAATAGTATAGTATAGTGTTGTATGTTATCGCTGCAGACACAAAATTATAACAGGTACATTGTTTTTCTTCTTTACATTTCTTCCCGACATAGTTAGGAAATTCTGGTGGCTATTTGTTCCAATTATTAATGGACTTTGTAAATCGTGACTGCTGCAGTAGAGTGCAGCCACCTTACATTATGAGAATTTACTTAGTTGTTGGTTGTTGGTACGGTGGCATATAATTATATAAATAAATGTCTCTTTATCTTGCTGCAGGTAGCACAGGTCAGTTTTGCATCATCTACATTGACGATGAGGCCGGCTATGGTCAGTTTTACATGCTTCAAATTATACGTACAGTTCAATCAGATTGGTTATCCTAGAAGTAACTGATATTAGCATAAAAACACTGCATAACAGTGATCGCAAGATTTGCATGTATAAGCTTAACAACCAATTGCTTGTCATAGAGGAAGATTATGGCATTCCCTTGTGTGGTTTTAAGCTTCATAATCATCGGGAGTCAATGAGGCATGTGTTGCAAAGTGAGCTTCTAAACTCATTTGAAAACCAAATGAAGTCACCAAGTAGCGCACACAACCAGAACTAATCACTGCATCTCTACCCAAAAAAACATATTCCAACCAATTTTCATTGATGTGAGCTTCAACATTCAAAGATCTATCCAACTACTGCTCATCAAGGACTCATGCGTTTGAAACAAAAGAAAAGATTAGACAATTAGACGATAGTCCCTACTCGTACGCTGACACTATTCTAATTAGAACTAAACAAAAGGAGAAAAGGTGAAATGGGGAGTTCTTCTAACAGATATATATATGTATATATATCAAGGTCTTAGTTCACTTTCATCTCTGTTTGGCGAAGTCAATGCCCGAACCTTTTACCCTTGCAAGGTGAGGTGCCTTTTTGATTGCTGCTCTGGCCGAAAGAAACATCACAAAGCAAGGATCATGTAAGGTGCGTTCTTGACTTCTTCTCTTCCCAACATTGTTGAAGCAAACGCCATATTGCTGCCAGTTTATTCTCTTCCTGCTGCAATACAGAGGATATGAAACAAAAAGCTGATCAATTGCCAATTCTAGTAATTAGAGCCTGCCTGATTTATTAAAAGTACTTATCAATGATTGTTCATACCATTATTAATTAATACTTCCTTAAAATATTTAAAGTTAATCATTCTACTAATTAAAAAGAAATGCAATGACACATTGATGGATCGGTTTGTAGAATTCACTCACCGCATGTCCGGCTATCTGCATGATGCATTATCACTCATAACTGCAGCCTTGATCCTTTCAACGGTACACTTGATTAGACTGTTCACAGTTGCCACAGATCCAAGAGAGAGTTTTGCCGTTGGAACTGAGTCAACTAAGATCTGAAATGCAACGGTAAGCAGAGAACCACCGGAACCAACCTCAAGAATTCCTCCTCCATTAAGTCCTGGGCCATCAGGAAGTATGGCAAAACCCGATGGCAGAAGTGCAACATAATCTGGGTCACCGCCACTCAAGACCATATTCATTGCAACTATATCAACAGGAGCATAAATCACATATGAGCCTGTGGAATCAGTGCAGCTCTCTTGTAGAACCAGCATGTTGCTCTGGCTTGAATTTGCACTCTGATTTCATTTTGACCATTCAAAATGTATATTAGAATTTGTGAGATAGAGTTCATTCAAAATGTATGTTAGAATTTGTTAGATAGAGTTCATTTTTATGTTCATGAGCTACGTCTAAGGCAAACCAATCCGCTGATACTTACATTAACACGCAACAAAGAAACACAGTTTCCTGGATCACGTCCGTTTGCAATGTGAGCCATTTCTTGAACTAGGCCACCATTAGAGAGGATATCCCACTGGGAATTGGGAACAAAAAAGGTATAGGTATTAGTAGGACACTCGGACATGAATGAATTATTTATTGCAAATTGAAGGCTCGTGATTAAACAGTTGAAACTGAGAACAATTAATTAAGGATTAGTGAATTGATATATGTACATACCTCACTTCGAGAGTTCTCATCCCGAAGGAAATCAAAAACCCTCTTGGGTGGAACTGGAATCCAGAAGGAAGTCGCGGCACTTAGCACAATGCCAGGAGGCCTTCCTGGATCATCCATACTCTTTCTGGTCATGACTCTCACATCATCAGAGCCAGTGGCTGACAACGTTGTCCAAGCGTGAGCAGTTGAAGCACCAACACCAGTACAAAAGCTAGTCACCATCCTTTCTGCCAACTTCAGCATACTCTTCCTTCCTTCTGGGCTTGTTATCACTGTTTGACAAAAGTTAAAATCCAAAAACCATTCTCTTTATTCAGTTTGTTGAATGAGTTTACTAATATATAGAGAAGAATTTATATATATCTTATTACCACAAAGATCTCCTGCTGGAATGTTATTGGCCATTGAACTTGCCAGTCGTTCGCATTGTCTATCTAATGTAGCTACCCAACGCTTTGCTCCGAATGCTAGCCCAGAATTAACTAGAGGCTTGTAGATATTGTGAACAGATCTATCATCTACCTCTGCATGTTCCACCCATATAACCTGAAGAGTCATGAAATTATGGCACAATTAAGACAATTCATCTATTGTATAATGAGATTTATATTATGCAGAAAATAACTCGGTATGTATTTAAGTGAAAATAGACACCTTGGAGTAGCCATTTGGCAGTTCTTGGATTAAACAACCCGATGGCCTTCTTCTACATTTTGATACCGGGCTAGGGCGTAGGTTGTCCAAGGAAACATCAACAACTGCCCAAGTACCATCAGGGTGTTGTTTACAGTACCTCACAAAATAATTTTCGCGAGTAGGGACAAGAGGGGATGGGACCTGGAACTCAGCTGTCATCTACAAAGGAAATATGAAATGTTAGGTATGACAAGTTAATTGAACTAATTACTGCATACAATTGAAAGCTTATTAAGTACTTAATTGTTACCACTTGCAAGGCTCCATTGTAGTTTCCTGCTACTCCAGTTGATAGGACTTCTATGGTCATAGCTCTTGAAACAATACCGCAAAACACACTTGACCATTGATTCTGGAAGAACATTCAATAAATCATATATATATATATATATCAGAGGCAAATATATATTTGTTTGATGATCTAATATTTGGACAAAGTGAAAACAAATTTAAGGAGGAGAGAATTAATAAACTTGCCACATCCATGAGAATCTCAACAAGGTTAACATGATTCATAATGACAACAGTGGATTCCCTTGAAGCTTCAGATCTTAACCCCAAAGGTTTAGGCCCAATTCCTCTAGGGAAAGTTCTCAAGTATTCATCTTCATTTAGCACCTGATCAGTCCACAAAGGGTCTCCAGCTTGAGCCATCCTCAAAAGTTCCTCCATTGCTGCGACTGCAAGCTCAACAATCATAGGCTTATCGGCTTCACTAGGTCCAGAAATTGACCTAATAAGGTCACCACCTCCATACATCTCTCCCACAAAGCCCGATTGTGTCCCGAGATTGGTAAACCCGAGATCAAGAGAACGGGAAGGTACGTGAGGAAAAGAAGACAAGGGCTTGCCAACATATTTGGCAGCAATTCCTGATATCCTATCAATCTCTTCTCTTAAACGAGCATTCTCGATCCTCAAATGTTGCTCATCAAAGGACATTTCACCAAGAGCTGCTGGGCCTCCGCAGTTGGGGCAAGTAGCATTGCCAAGGGCTTCTTTGTACCTGTTATTCTCGGCTCGAAGTTTTTCATTCTCAGCCTTCAATATTTGATTCTCGTGGCGCTCATGTTGAGCCTGTGTTGAAAAAAAAGAAAAAAGTTTTAACTAAATGAAATAATCACATGTATATGCCAGAAACACTAGCACAATATATAGCAATAGTTGAAAGTCAATGGAGAGATGTTTTTCAGCTTTTGAAAATGGAAATCTTTTTAAAATGATTTCTTTTTTGAAAGAGTAATGATAGATCTATAAAATGCTTTTAAAGCAATGAATATTTTTACATGAATGGTATATATATGTGTGTGTGTATAGCCATGTAGGAGATACATTACCTTCATTTGGGTGCGCTTGTTTTGGAACCAAAATTTGACCTGTAAAGGCTCTAACCCTAACTCACGGCTCAGCTCCTTTCTTTGCTTATCATCCGGGTGAGGACACTCCTTGAAGAAACTGAGAAAACAAATAAAGCAGCGCATAATAATAATATTAAAAAGAAAAGAGAACTAAAACAAATAATCAGAATAACAAGCAAGAGAAACGAATGAAAAGTCAGTCGAGACTGCAGCTTACGATTCCATTTCCTGGATTTGACGCTGAGTGTGGCGGTGGTAACGCTTCTTTTTGGGCCGTTGGTTAGGATCTTGATCATCACCAGAGGGAGCTTCCATTTCCATGGTTTCAGTGCCGGAGTCATCCTCTTTGAGCTTTCCCAAATCACTCTCAGAGCTTCTTCTTGTCATATCGAACATAGGATGACTCTCAATCATGTTTGGCTGAAACATTTTGACTAATCCCTATACTGTATATTTATAGATACAAAGTTATTAATCTGCCAAGAAAATACAAGAAGACTAAGCATATATAAATATATGTGTTAAGAGTACAGTGAATTCATATATATATATATATATATAAAAGAGTACAGTAAGGAAGGAAAAAGAAAATCTGTGCATTTAAACAAACTATATATGTAGGGCAAGAGAATGAAGGCTCATGTACAGCTCTCTTTTCTCTCTCCTCTATCGAAATAAATAAATATTAAAGGAATCCTATTTTATCGACAAGGATTTTGCTTGTAGTAAAATATTAGTACGTATGCTTAACCCAACTATACCATCCTAAATTCCTAATTGATCCCAATTACATGAGAATAAAGACATTTATGTGGAACGAAAACCAAAACCAAAAAAAAAAAAAAGGAATGTATATATGCATGTATCCCGTTGTTTATCATAAATTCGCCCAAAATGTTCAACTAAAGTTGTATAACAATCTAAAAGTTATAACAATCCAAAGTTGTTATATGGAGAGGTGCAGTAAAAAAGTTTTTATTTTATTTTTAAACAAAAGAAAATGAAGAAACATACCTATTGATTAGTAGAGAGACCTAATTCTTCACTCTTCAAGGGGTGGTTGACGAATTTCCGGAAGCATTTTTCATCACTAAACTCGAAGCCCTAACCAACAGTACTAGTAGCATACATCTCATCCCTTTATCTTCTTGCTAGGTTTTTGAGACTGGTTTCTTAAGATTTTCGCTAGTGAGCCACAGCTTTCTGGCCTTCACGGAGCAAGCTAATGAGATTTTACCAAGTTTCAAAGTAGCGGAAAAGACTGTTGTTTTGGTCTTTATATAAAAAAAAAATAAAATAAAAAAGTCTTCAGTCTTTGCTCATCTACGTGCCAAGAGAAGAGACTAGATATAGCCGGAAAAATACAAGAAAGAGTTGACACACTATTAGAAGAATCTCTTTGACACTCCGATCTCAGCTCCCCATACAACCGAAAAAAAGATTATAACGCCCCACTTTGATATATAATCTCGTTGTATCCTACTTCTCCCTTTCTCTCTCCGCAAAATTATAACGGATAATACACTAGCTAAAATTTATAGATATGAAGGATATAAATATATCAACGAATCTTATACTATAGTGCATGTTAACAAGAAGATATTACAAAACACAAAAGGGCTTAAATATATTTGGTTGGTGTAATGACTTACCGGAAAACCACTTATGAGTTAGCTGTAGTGATAATGAGTTTCTCAAAGAGAAGAGGAAAAAGGGCACACAGGAAGAGAGAAACGGACGAGGAAAAAGAGGAGATAAAAAAAAATTATTCAAAAGAAAGAGTGTGAACAAGGGAAATGGAAAGGAACAGGTGTAGAGCAGAGGATGTAATGCAGCAAAGGAGTTATTGCAGAGCGTATAGAGATGGTGTAATAGCATTTATGGCTGGTGAGAATAGTTATTGCGTTAGAGAGAAGAGAAACCATCTCCTTTCTTTTGTTTAAATTTTTATTTCTAGTTGTTGGCACTTGGCAAGGCTAAGTGATATGAATTTCAAATTACAGTTTCAATACTATATACTACTAATAACTTATTTACGAATTTGAATTCAATGTTAAACTGAGTTATATACTAAAATTTTCAATTAGGGTTTTTACACTTTATCAAAATACAAAAAAATTATTGCACCATATGATGTAATAATATAATGCTATTATTCTGTTAGACCATATGGTTTAATTTATTCCACTACTATAGCTTCACCGCCGGCCATGTTCATAATTAATTAATACCTTATAATTGACATAGAATTTGCATCATCTTTGGTGATGCTAGTAGAGTAGAGGAAGTAACGACAAAGGAGTTATTGCAATTCGTGTGAAGGTGTTGCAATTGCATTTATGGCTGGTGAGAGAGGGGTTACTGCAAGAGAGAGAGAGAGAGGTGAGAATCTATCTTTTTCAAATTTGTTGTAAATTACTTAAAACACAATTTAACCATTTCAATGTTACATTGTCAGAATTTTGGTAGTTATTATGATTATATTTATACATGAACGTCCCATTGATGTGCATGTATAGACATTTTCTTATGTAATCATTAATATAAGCCGAATCCATTGCTTCGCCATCTAGCATGTATAAGTTATCTTCAAAGATTGGAGGAGTAATGTCGACTAAAATTTGCAGTCTGGCTCCGTAGTTAAGGATTGAAAATGATTTTTCAGCATTTATATATGTTTCTGAGTGATTTTCGGCATTTATATATGCATGTGAGTGATTTTCGGCATTTATATATGTTTGTGAGTGAGAAGCTGGAAAGATATTATCACGTTTTTATATAAAGAGCCAGCGAAAAAAATAAATGAAAAGATGTTGAATATTTTAGGCATGGAACGTCGATATTTTCGAGAATTTAATATCAATCGCATCTCAATAATTTTATTAATTAATAAGACATGATGTTCTTATTGATTAACAAAATTTAAATAGGTCCTTAAGAAAAATAAATGACATATATTTTGCTCGACTAATTTCCTTTATTTTTTAATGGACATAAAACTGAAATTTTATTAACTAAAAACTATCACTGATAAACAGTTATCAATTTTATGATTAAATATAAAATGAAGTAAATTGATGAACGTGACAGTAAAATATTCAAAACTGTAAGAATTCTTTTTTTTTTTCCACAATTCAGTTATTAGTATGTGTATTCCGTAATTTTGATTGGAAAAAAGAATAACATAATTATGCATATAGAAGATCAAAATTATATACATAATGATACATGTCGCAGAACTTTATCCAATATATATGTGTGTGTGTGTGTGTGTGTGTGACAAATGAGATGCCATCTTAAGGTGAATTTATTTAATGGACTGTGAATTTCCAAAATTTTCACAATAAATATTGCATCATTTTACAATTCACTATAATAGTGCCACATTTTTTGTGACCAGATTTGTTAAAGTTGAAATTTATTATTTGACAATAATTCGTTGCCAACCAGCTTGTACTGTAAAAATCTTTAAATCATAGCAATTAGTTTCTCTTGGACAAGAGATCAAGAGGAAATACCTCTTAATTAAGAGATAAAATCTTTATAGAATAGAGGAAATACAGCAAGAATACTATAAGTCTATGGCATGTGTATTTTTATTAAATGTAACTAAAACCTAATACATACATGATGCTCCACAAAGCTCACTTGATTTCCACTTTCTCATAGTTTCAAACAAATTTCAACCAAAAAGCAGGCCATGAGATTGTTACAATTTTCAGGAGTCTCGTTTCAAAAGCCAAACGCTGCATTTAATTTCTAGCTAGAAAAGAAAGGTATCCATAATTCTCCATACAAACCAGGGAATGGGTAGTGATTAATGGCCCGAAAAGCTTTTGACTTTTGAGTCATTTTGTTGGACCGACCAATGATTATAGTTTCGTTTTATTTAATTTTGTTCTTTTCTCTAATGGAGCATCTGGTGCTCCGATCCCCGTTAGCTGCATATGGGATTATGGTTTTAATGTCTTTTCCGAATTAGTTGTTGATCGGAATCAATATCATTTATTTTGTTAGGCTTTTGGTTTGGCTTTAATCAAATTAGTTGAAGGGAACGATGAACGCAACAGTTCATTTCGGTAAAGAGTAAATATATCAACTTTAATTTCATAGAAACTTTTGTTTGTGATTGTGAGTACGTACTTTCGGGATATTAATCTTTGGTCCTCATTTCCATTTTGGTGTGGTCATCAGTTGTCACAATGATGCATCCTTATCATGATGTACATTTGTATTACATAACTCGTGTAAATAAAAATTAAATTAAATCAGCTTGCAATGCAGCAGGGTATACGGCTAGGTCATTTAATTTGTTCGGTCACGCCTCCCTAGCATTTGTATAATCTTGCGTGCCAAAAATCCTTGGATTCCCACCTTATTCGAATAATATATATATTTGTCCCTCGTATCTCCATGAAGTTGATCGTATAATGTATATGAGTTTGCATAAATGCCCTGAATTTGTATCTGCAGGCTGTCTGGCGTGCATTTTGCACCATGCACTAGAGGGAATTACCTGTTTGTGTACATACTAGCATGCCGAATTGCATACATCGCCAAAATTGAGTAGGTGTACAACTGTTGTAAATTTTATTTTTTATTTTAAATGAACCTCACAAGCTAGAGACCGATAATCTATACATTTTAAAAATAACTGTGGGTGAATTCAAATTCTATCTGTAAAACAAAAGTTGATAATATTTAATAAATTCGACATATATGTCATATATGGGTCTATATATATGTATGTATGACTCTTAAAGTAACAAATTTTACAAAGTAGTGAGAATACAATTTAAGTTTTTGATCAAATAAATGTATAATAAACTTACCTTAAATTTTATTTTAATTGATATGAGTCCCATATTATTTAATATATATATCCCACTAATAAGATCCATCACGCCTATCAAATATAAGGTACTAAATGATCAAACACACCACCGCAACATATATTGAGGTAGTGTACCCGCCCTACACAAGTCCTTCTCTATCTTAATGAATAATGATGAGGATCATAAGGCAATATATACATCAAGTGGGACCAAGATGACAAAAATCACAAAATGAAGGGTCACAATTTTCTATTTTTGGATCGATTATCGTCATCATATCAAAGATACAGTTGCATGTATGAAGAGAATTTTATCTGTCTTACGTGGTCATGCAGGCCACTACTTCAATGCTGCACATGAGTCTTCTTAATCAGACATTTCAAGATAGGGAGAAATTCTATAATAAATCACGTGTATTATATCAGCCATATAACAATAGAATGATATCACGATATGTGTGTATTTATTTTAAAATATTATCAAGTAAGTAATAGTTATATTAAATTTAATTATAAATGTCATAAGAGTCTCTACTCTATGACTAACTGTATCTGTAAGTTTATTATACGAACACTAAGAATCTCAATTTGATTCCATTTGTTGTTAGTCTAATTTATTAATTACATTTAAGAACAATTTTAGTTTTGTTCGTGGTTAGGATCGATTTGTCTTCTGTACTGGCTTTGTAAATTGCTTGGTTGCACTTAGTCCATCTCTTTTTCTTTTTGGGTAATTATCTGGTGGCTATCACTTATTAAGTGAAATTTCTATAAACCACCAAATTTTAAGATTGTATCTGTAAACCGCCTACTTTTTAAAAAAATATCCCCCAACCACTTTTCTGTTAAAAAAGTTAACTGCCGTTAGTGGTTTTCTGCGTAAATACTATTTTACCCATGTAATACAATAATTACAAAAATTATTTATAATTAATTAAATATAAGATTTTGTATTGTTTGATTTTTTTTATTTATAAACAAAAATGATACTGTTTATATAATTAAATATTTATTTTTAAAATAGAATATAATTAATTAAATATTTATTTTTTTAACCAAATAACAATATTGCCCTCATGATGGCATGTTGATGTCATGTTTCCGTTAACGGAGTTAACGGTAAGGTTGGCGAGAGATGTTTCTTTGAAAAATAAGTAGTTTATAGATACAATCTTAAAAATTGGTGATTTATAGAAATTTTAATTAATAAGTGGTGGCCACTAGATAATTACCCTTTCTTTTTTAATGTCAATAAGGAATGCAGATAGAGTACTTAATTTATGCATTAATCGTTTGCGATGCCATGTAATTAGTTATAAGAAAAGCGTATGTTAGTGGACCATGGGGGTGGTTTTCAGTGGATATATTCAGACTATGCTATAAATACTCTGCTGTATATATCTTATAGTCTGAATCACATATATAATAGAAGTACCATGTGATGGGAAAAGAATGCTAATTCTAAATTTATTTTAAAAATGAAATTTATTATAGTGGTGAATATGGTTGGTGAGAAGATCCTTATGGTATTAAAAACAACGTAAGAATGTATTCATGTCTCCTACCCAACTAAATGGAAAGCCTTTACTATTAATTGTTTATTTTGTGTTGTCACATTGAAGCATAGCTTTTATTTCTATTTTACTATATGTGCGATCATTTTCTTCTAATTTTGAAAAGATTTTGACGTATCGATAATGAGCGCCTTTTTATTTTATTATATATATATATATATATATATATATATATATATATATATATATTTTTAAAAAAATTTTATTTTATTTTGTATTCAGTCATTTAGTTTGATATCACTTTAATATCAAATTTAATTAGAAAAAAAATATTGAGATGTCTATCATTATTCAGTCAAAGTATAAATACATTAAAAGAATTTGATATTGTTAATCAATTATATAACCCTTAATTTTCAATCAATCTACAGCTCGAAGAGGTCCAAAGTGAATCTAATTTTGTGCTTAAATTCTAAACAAAGGAAAAAATAATTGGGGAATGCGAACATATGATCATGGATTTAGGTGTAAAATGATTCATACTCTTCGTTAATACATCTCTAACAATTAAAAGTTGTACACAAAAACACGCCAAAGATATGAAAAATTGGTTATATGGTAATATATATCCAATAATTTTCTTATCTTTAAAAACAATCTTGGTATTCGGGACAACAAAAAAATATTATAGAAACGGGATATGCTGTTTGGTAGGCTAGCACAGCAGGCCATTTATTCAAAAAAAAATAATGGATTTGTCTCTCAGTTTTCAATATTGATCTTTACACCCCACACGTGCTATACCTTTCAATTTATTATCTCACTCAATGTTCGGTAGCATGAATAAAATGGGGGCCTTAATTAAAAGCCTTGTGTACTTGAAGAAATTTCGTAATAATTTTGTTAGTTAGTGATGCATCAAACTAATTTTTCAATGTTCAAATTTTTAGGATATTATATTGAAGCTGCTGTTATCTTATATCTGAAAAAGAAAATCAAAATGGGCCACTTGACACCACTTCCGAAGTTGAATGGTTGTTCTTGAGTTGTTCAAATAAATGTTCACCTTACTTTCTCTGACGCACAAGGTTATGTTAATTAGAAAAAGAGTAAAAAAAAAAGAAATTGAAAGCGAGACACCAACTTCCTTTATTACAATGAGAAATATTTTAATGAATCAACAACTATAAGCTTCTTATATTAATTCAAACAGAACAAATGTACGTAGTATATATGGACCAACCATATAGGAAAATTTAATACGGTAATTATTATAACTCAACTTTTGATTTGCAAACTGAATCAATACTTTGGCTTTGGAGGAAGATAGAGATGTTACAGGAACCATAGCTGGTTGCTTTCTTTTTGAAATATTTTAGCACGATTACTTTTCCTTGCAAGGTTGTTGTTGAGCTAAAATTCATAACTCCGCTTAAAATATCACCCGAAAGATTGGAATTTGATAAAAACTTATCTGCGAAAATAGTAATTGATGAGCTTATGTTTTCCTTCCCTCGTGCTGGAATTCTTCCATCTTCAACTGGTGCTTGGGCTACTACGACGCCGCGGTAGCTAACATAAGCTGTACCGTTTTGATGCTTGAAGCCTCCATAGTTTCGATTATCAACCGTGACAACTACCCCCAGTGTCACATTTAGCTGGATCGTAGGAAAAAATAGCAGATTGATTTTTTCTAGGGTTACCGGTTTAGTTGTAATCTTGGGTTCTTTAGGCTTAAAGATTGTGAAAAACAAGATGATTAACACAACTAAGACGATGATTGTGAGGATTGTTGTGATTCCACAGCAACATTTTAGGCATTTACTAGACCTTTTTCCACATACCATGATTTTTTTTCCCCCTCAATTGGGAGTCCGAGAGTTTGGAGATTGAAAGCATGTGGGTGTTGGCCATTTTGTAGGTGTTTTGGTTTGGCTGGAATTACATTAGAATCTCAGAAGCCAGAACCTGTCCTTATCAAATTGTGGCAACAATTAGAAAGCGGTTATTGCTGGCCTTGGATTAGAATATCAGAAATATCTTTATCAAATTGGAGAACAAGTTGAACATGGGGATTATTTCAAGATGGAGATGAAAGCAATGGAAGGGTAGTTTTGAAATGTAATTGCGGAAATTCAATTTAATTGAGTTGTCACTTGTCAGGCCGCACCAAATTAAAAATTTACTGTCTAGCTAGGAAGCTATTTTCTGCTGCCGGAATTTTATTAATAATAAAAAGAAGTAAAAGATTAAATAGCAAATATTATCAAATCAAACTGGTTTACAAACACCAAGTAACGATAGTTTATTTAGTATTTATAGCTCATCGGTACCAGTCCTCTCAACATGTGCTTCTTCGACATACACATAAAGTGGAACGACTTGCGCTTTTGAATTTACTGATTCATCAACTATATACATTTATTTGTTTGTCTGATATATTTTTACACTAAAATAAGCATGGTGTAATAACATCCGCATACCTGGTTTTTTTTTGAAGAAAAAACAAATTAGTACATACTTTTTCATGATGTTTTCAAATAGGTTATTACAGTCATAAAAATGGTAATTTCGTTGCCCGAATTACAAGTATACTCTTCAGTTGTCTACTCTGTCTTTTTCCCACTCATCTGCATCACAGTACTCTTTCTTGCAAGCCAAAATGTAACAATAGGAGCATCAATTGTGCCTCCCTTGTTTCAAGGCCATAAAAGCATAAAAAAAAATTGACCTAAACTTAATAGTATCCATCATTAGAGATGAATTGATTCGGTATTATTAACAATTTTCTTATCGTTCTTGAAATGTCTTATGAATCTCTGCACAAGAATAATGAAACATGCAATGAATTTTGACATATGGATATAAATTGATCACTTGTGGACTTTTGATGGATTAGAAAGAACAATTTGGATATAGAAACATAGGTTAGTGGATGGTGACAAAATGGGAAAAGAGAAATTTTCCCTTCAGCCTTTATTAATGTTTTATGTCCGAAAGGAGCTATGTGAAATAATTTTGAAAACAATGCACTTCGTCGCTTATGCCATTGGCTCTTTTAACATTTTATACTGGACTGACGCTAAAGGGCAATACTAAAGACATCCCCAATAAATTTTGTTCTCAGTCAGGACGGTGGATTGGATAATTTTAATCACGGGCCAGTTGGATCTTCCTGCGCCAAATTCAGTCCATTCCTAACCAAATGGTCCAAAACCTGAAGACGAATTTTCAGTTGCTTTTCCAGGGAGGCAGAGAGCAAAAAACACTGTTTTGTATGTTGAAAAAGAAGCCCAAGTTTTTTATTTTCAAACATAAAAATTAGACAGCTGGGCAAACTCGGGAACTTGAATCATTTCCATCTACCAATGCGCATATACAAAACCCTGACTTAGAGAAAAAGGAAAAACCAACCTTATTTGATAAGCAAAAAGATGACTAGTGTGAGGACAAAAACTTTTACCATATTTACATGCAATCGATTTCCATTTGCAATTGGAAGTCTTTTAGGAAGCGCACATTCTTCCCCATTAAAAAGAACTTTGGAAGGGAACCCATCTCCTCCCGGTACATTGATGTTTGGTGTTTTTGACTTGGTGAAAGATAAAACAGACTGTTGCTTTCCAGGGACCTTCATAGCTGTTGCTGTTTCATTTGTTTCTCCCATTAAATAATTTGCCCCCGCTAAGCCCTGAAAGAATATTGTGTTGTTATATTGACGAAGAAATGTGCCGTTGAATGAGTAAAACTTTTCAAATCCAATTGCAGCTTTCCTCAACTGAATTGCAGTGAACCAATTCTCAAAGTTCATTCTTTCCCAGTTGAATAACGTCACTCTAGCTGACCATCCACCTTTGTAGTCTGTTGAAACGTGCCAATTTATGCTAACCCCACAGTTGTCACCACACGGCAGTGGTCTCGGAACATGAAATTTTTTCAGGCCTGCCCATGCTTTTGCTTTTATCGTTCTGTTTTCGAAAGGAACAAGAATCGCCTCTGCTGGCAGAAGCAACGCTGGTGCTTCAGGATTGCATTTTTTTGTGTCAGGACAGCCACAAGCACAGGTGTTGCAAGGGATAACAGATTCGTTGTAATAAGCAGAGAAGGAAACACAGCATCTTGATTTCCCTTTTGTTGGCTTTGTGATATTGCAAACGACTTGCCAGCTCGCCAGCGCTGATTTTGTAGCTTGAAGTCCACTAGGGTCAGGAGTTTTTGTTGGATCAACCCTTATGGGCTGGCCACATTTATAATCTGGATTAAGATCACCGACTATTTTCCATTTTTCAGGTGGGTAAAAAGCTGTTCTGTTCAGATCAGGTGGAAGTTTGAACACTTGCACTAGAAACACCGACTTTGATTGACTCGGATCCATGATTGTTGGCAACAGGCTGCCGTTTCTGCAACAATATGGTATCTTTCCAACTTCTGTGTCATTTGCTTTCTCACGAGGCAAGTCAGAAATTGTTGGCCTCTTTTCGCAGTTCATGACTTTAGAAAAATCCATTTCTGCATAGTATGTTCCAGCAGGACCATAGAGACAACCTGAGTAGTCTATGTTTCTAGTGTAAGCTCCTTTAATTGTGTATATGAATTCGCCTCTCATCCATTCCCAAGTTAAGTTCCAATGATCGAGACGTCCTAAAGGACTTTTGTTCTCCAATGTTACTTGTGCAAGATAATTATTTGCGTAAGACTGGGTTACATCATAGGAGATCGAAAGATCACCGTTTTGCCGCGGCAAGAACTTTGTTTTTACCTGTTTGGCCTTAAGCTTGGGGTTCTTTTTGCAACATATGTGCATTGAGGTCTCTGTGGATGAAATTAAATTAAAACCAGTAAACTCAGAGTGCAAGAAAAAAAAAAACAAATAGAAATTAAATTACGATTGGTGATCATATGTCATATGCAAGAGAAAAAAGAAATATGGAAGATTGTGTGTACTCACTCTTACGAGTTGGAGCTGGACACTGGTATCCATCATTAACAAGCTTAATAGTTTTAGGCATTGGAACCGCAGGTGGCTTGACGCCAAACTGAGTGCCACTTATTTCAATTTTCGCCTGCATTTGAGAAAAATCTCCTGCTGTATCAATAGATGTTTTCAAATCTGCCTGAGGATTGCCAGAGAGGTAAGTCCCATTCCCAACAGCTACGGGGAAGGACTCCCCGTCCAATGAAACTGCTCCACTTGCAGAAACAAGAATCTCTTTGTGATGAAATCCTATGAATATCTTCCATGCTTTGAGTTCATCTGCACCAGTGTTCACTACAGTTGTTGTAGCATTGAAGGTCCAAGATTGAGCTGTTGCATTCTTCACACGAGGATATCCTTTCGTTCGCGAAAGAAATTCATAGGACACATAGACTCCATTGCATTCCTCTACAGCTGGGGGTGGGGAAGCTGGTTCCTCCTCTTTAGGTTCATCATAATCTTGAGCTACACTTGCATGAATTTTTAGATAAATCAAAAGTAATATGAACCTCAGCACTTTCCATGACAATTTCATGTCTTATTACTAAGATGAATGTGAAGATATTAAAACAAGAATGAATGGAACAACATGGGTAATTTTCTATTGGTAAAAATTATTGAAATACTAATGGAAAATTTTGAAGAAATTCGGTTTCGTTGAACAATGTGGATTATACAGAGACACTGGAGAAAGAGAAAGTGATTGACAAAATTGTAATAGAGAAGCAAGTGATGGAAGAAAAAGTCAGCTGAAACCTATACCACTAAGTTGGCGAAGTATTTGGCCGGGGCTTGCAGCAAGTAACGGTATTTTAAATATTTGAAAAACAGTTGTGATAAGGAGAATGACAACAATGTCCTCACCTCAATGTTTAAGGTACTTCTTCAATCCTCGTGAGTCTGAGCCTCTGTTATTTCACTCTGGTCTGCATCAGCAACAGTTTCCTGGTGTTTATTTTTAGGTCCCAATTATTTTGGATCGATCAACTTCATTTGTGAGGTTGAGGATAAACTTGTCACATTTGTCTTATCAACCTCAAAAAATAAAAATAATTGATAAATAAATAAGAAAAATTTTGAAACATCAAATTTGAAGGGCAAACGGCCGACCTAAGTTACTTTATGCTGATTTCTATGTATCCTTTGAGATTGAGTATTGATCAATATATGACTACCAATATGTGGTTTAATCATCAAACCTCATCTAAAAAGTAAAATCTAATGAGTAATGAGTATTGCTACTCGAACCACATTATTTTAAATGATATGTCATTTCAAAAACTAATAAGCAATTATGATTAAAACCGCAAGTCCACCATAATAATAAATTGATATGTGATATGTCATTTACCAAATGAATGATGGATGCTTATTATTTTCAAGATTTTTATTATGTCATCCTACCATCCACATATTAAATGTCAAATCATATGGGATGAAAATTAGGTATAATTTTGAGATGAGTGATATTACACAAATGACTTTTAAGATTCACCACAGGGAGATCTTTAAAAATCTATGTGAATTTTAAGCACCATATGTAGTTCTTTTTTATCATGTGCATAATTGTTAAGCATTCCCCTCACAAGTCAAAGATCATAATTCTTGATTAAATCTGAAAACGAAGCTAACAATGGAACAGTTTATAACGTGGTCTGGTCAAGCCTACAAAAACATGATAAAGAAATCTCATGCTTCACTGCTTCATCCACGAAAGAGTAAAAGTTAGACACCAAGTTGCAGAGGATAGGTGGTATCAAAATCACTCAGCTGTCACCGAGAAATCACAAGTTACAGGCTGCTAAAAACCCTCTCCAAGTCGCAGCTTAACAGCTCAGCATCTTGAAAACGTGGCAGCATGTCAAACACCATTTTAACCGAACTTTGGACAGCGACCGGCCGACAGCATATTCAGAAAAATGTAATGATTCTGGAGACAGATTAAGATAATCTTCTAAAACTATTTATAGGGTCTGCGCCTGCGGCAGATGATGTATCTGTTCTAGCAACCAAAGAATCACCTGGCTATAAGATAAACGTAGAGCTGATGATGCTATCTTATAAATAAATTAATTTAAAAAAAAAAAAAAAAAAAAGAGGGAAAAGAAAATTTCGAGAATTTCATCCGACAACGTAGAGCCCAAGATGGTGCTCCAAATATGCCAATCGAGAGATGCTAGTATATGTTCACGAATTTGAAACTGCAAATTATTTATAAACTGCACAATCTAGCATTACAGATAAATTTTGAAGGGCGTCAACAATCATTCTAAATCAGCAATAATTCATAACCGCTGAATACACATTTCCTGGTATTCTTGTTCAATTCAATAAATTGAATTAGCAAAAATTTCCACCAGCACAACAATCCACATTTCTGGAAATACAAAAAGTTGCATCTACCTAAATTAGTGTCATTTTGAAACATTGATCATTCTTTTCTTCCTTGACATCTGCTTGCTTTCCCCAGCTAATTTTTCACTTCCTCGTCTAAATTTACACGAGTTTTGTTCATAATTCTGACATTCTTGCCTTTAACATCTTATGTACTGAAGGGGCACTCATGTTGTTCCTGCTATGCACATCGGTAATTCACTAGATTTCTGTGACGAAACCTTAAAATCTTACACCAACTCTACATTTGTATGTTTGATGTTTCCATTTCACTGTAAGTGGCCTTCGTCTTTGCTGCTCGTGAGGATCTTGAGGATGAAGACTTGGGCGAGTTAGTTGATGACTTCTTTTTCCGTTTTTGTTTCTTTGGAATTTTTGGAAGATCTGTAGGTGGAATGTCTTTAAACACCTCTGCTGCATGCCGTTGTCCCATTTGTTGTTCGAAATCTGCTAGAACAAAGCAAAGATTGTCAATATACCATAAAAGAATGAAGTGGACTCTACTATATAATCCTTCTTTCATTAGACTTGTCAGCAGAAATCACTAAAACAGCCCACCAAGGGTTTCAAAAATTTTGGATTCCTTGTCCAGTTCAGAATAAGGGCATTTTTTAACCATTAAAATGGATGTCAAAGGATTTAATTCATGCAACCTTATATCAATTGATTACTACTTGGCTATCTCATTATAATTTGATTTAACATTGGTTAATTTCAATTGATACGCCCAACAGCACTCTCAATTACATTCTCCCACGTATATTTCTTGAATGGACCACCAAAGATGTCTCTAGCTAAAGTCTATAAGCCTCATAGATTCCCTCTTGTGATATTAAAAATGTTGTCTTGTGACAGAACAGCCAAACTTTGCCTGTTCTTGCAGAAAAGAATCTTCAGTTCTTTATTATACATTGCCCCAATTGCTTCATCAAATTACACGAAGACAATAATACAATGCCCTCGCTCTGTAACCCGTGAAGAAAGTCCCCATTCGCGTGGTATCACACAATTGTTTATGTAAACATAATTAAGATTTGTTTTTAAACACGCCCTTGGTGTTATCTAACCCCATTCATCATCTCTTATAAACAACTTCATATGCATAATATATATGTTCCCCGAGCTGTGATACTTCATAAAGAAAGAGAGAGAGGGAGAGCAAAAACAAGAACATGCCTTGGGAGGACCATGGAGAGGAATCCACTGGGTTGCCAATCGAAGATGTGAAATCAGGGGCTGCCTTAAATTCATTCATCTGCAATTAGCAGCATTACCAACCCAGAGAAACAATTAACTGAACAACACACAAATCAATTTGTGCATAAATGAACATCTTGAGACACATCTATTATATACATACATATTCAAACAAAAACCTGGACTACAAATACATACCCAACTGGGTGCAGACCCAGATTGGCCGTCCCAGCCAATGTGTGCCACGTGTTTAACATCTGTTGGATACCCAATTTCCATCTCTCTCTCCTTCACAACTGCAACAAATATTGGCAATTTCGCACGCTAATTAGCCCAAATCAACAAGTCACAATTTGTAGATTAACAAAGTACAGACACAGAGGCAGGCACTATGCTTAATTAATTGCTTTGCTTACCAAAGATTTGAGAGATGTATTTGAAACTTTTGTAAATCCCTTTGATTTTGGTCGCCATGCTGGGAATTCGAATCACAACGCCAGGTAGAAAGAGAGAAACAATGGCCAAGAAAACAGCAATGAAAATGTACAGAGATGGATCTTCTTTTGCCTGATACAACATACAAGAAAGATATAAGACAACTTTGTACTTAGATGGTATTTTTCACCAGCAAAAATAATTGAAACAGAAAAGACAAAAGGTTTCCTGCGTATCATATAAGGCTAGTTACACGTGATTCAGGAAATTATTTAACCCGTGAAACAAGATTGGTATCTTTATCTATTTTGGGTTACAAATAAAAACAAAATATATATCGCATTGATGAGAAAAAGATATTTATCCAAATTCGTTGTTCATAATCATGCATGAGAAATCATATGCTGTATCATTAAAAGTATATACACCTGGACCTGGTGATGGTACAAAGATTCAAGCGAGAAGCAACTTCTCTTCCAGCTTATCCAAGCACTACTTTTGCATGGCTCTTTTATCCATTTCTCTTCAACCAAACCTGATGAACAAATTGACATGCAAATCTTTTCTTTTTCTTTTTCTATTTCTAATTTCCTTTTAGCAGAAGAAACGGTAACCCATTGAAGCTAAAAAGAGATTAAAAAAAAATTATGGATTAAAGAAAGTGGTGAGAAATATGGGGTGATGAATAATGTAATATATCTGTCAAGATTAATAGATTAGAAGGAAGAATAATTGGAGCCAAAAACCAAAAGAAAGTGGGGAGCCATGAAATGAAAATATGAGAAGCTCCGAAGCAAGGGCTATGAGAGACGAGACAAGGCAACAGACATAATATTGTAATTGACTAATTGTAGCTGTTGACCTGTTGTTGTTACTGATGATGTCGTTGTCGTTGGCTTGGTTCGGCAAATTGTGACAAAATATGTACGCATTTCAGAGCGAGTAAAGCGCGGGGTTCTGATCTTTTTATGTGTAATTATTGTTTAGGCTCCTCTCTAAATAAAAATTCAATCTTTTTTTACTTAAAAAGCGCTAAAAATTATAAAAATCAGATGAGAGAGAAAAGGAAATTGGGGAGAGTTATTATGCTAATTTTGTGTTTTGCGGTAGCTACCTGTTATTAATAAATTATACCTCGACAGTCGAAACTTGTTTCTATCAACTTAATTGTGTCTGCTCTTTTATTTTTTTAATTTAATTATTTTATTGTTAAAACTTAAAGTAGTATTATGTTATTTTTCTTTTCTTTTTGTTATACTATAAATAAATTAAAAAGTTTTATGGGAGATTGATTTTTCAATGCCAATCATTAAGTTAAATTACATATATTTTAAATTACAATTTAAGTATAAAAATTTTTAATCAGTAAGAAATAAAAAAAAATAGTTATTATAATTTTTTGTAATTTATTTTAGATAAACAGAAATGACAAATAGAAAAAAAAAATTGAATTTATTATTTCACGGGATACTTTTAAATTTTTAGCCTCTTTATTTGTGTTTTCGGAGTATAATTTGTTTAAGATTATCTCCTCCCCTTTTTTTATGTAAATATTTAATGTCCGTGCTTTAAATAGGCTACATCAATCAAACAAGTTCCGTCAGACATATGACACTACCATCCGCGGACTCGTAATGTATAATAAGAAAATAATAAATCTGATATTATTTTATTTTAATTCAGTTGAACTGACTGAGTTTGGCTTTGTAGAGATTATGGTTGAATAAATTTTATTTGGAAAGCATGGTCAAATAATAAAGTTAATTCTTGTCACTTGAGTGAAAAATTCAATATTAATTGTACAGTAATAAATTTTATGATGGATAATAATAATATTTAGTGCAACTTGTTAAGCCATCAGTTTTCTGGATCAGTTGGCCAGCGTTAATTTATTGTTTTGCAGGTTGTCCTATTAATTCTAATATTTTGTTGGCAATTCTAGAAAGCCCTTTAATACCACTATTTTTTTTTTTAACTGGTTTTGTCTGAGTTTAACAAACAATGACCAAAAAATTAAATTAAATTAAAATTAAAACTTTTTAAGTCAAAACCCAGAAGACAAGTCAGCAAGATTGTTCATTTTAATAGATCAAATAAGAGAGAGTATCTTCATATATAACTGTCGCATTGTGTATTTGCCTAATCATTTCGTGCCATCCACATGCATAATCATACCTTTGATTGTTTCTGATCATATGATATGAATTAGCAATTTTTGTATTTCAACTAATTTAGTTTCTTCGGTTTAAAAATCCTTTCAAAACCAATTCATATGCTTCTCAGGCAAATCTCAAAACATGCTTTGTGCTTTTTGGTTGTTGGAGCCACGTTCTTGGGCAGCTGTTTCTTGGAATGAAACAAAATTATTTTTTTAATTTCTAGGCAATCAAATTCAGAATTGTGCTGATCTCACTAAGACATTACAGGATTTCGCAGCCCACTGAACTGTGGATTGCATAGCATTATTATTCGGAATAGGAAGTTGCAAAATATTAAAATGCAAGGCAACATAGTTTTTTTGATGGTGATGCCGTTGCTGAAGATTGAAGAGAGGTTTTTTTTTCAACTTAAAGAAAGTCAATGGTGTGCTGTTTGATATTAATATATTAAATAAAGCAAATCTTAATCAGCTGTAATTGTAAGACAAAATGGAGAGATTTAATAGACCATCCAATCCAAAATGTTAGATTTCAACTTAAATTGTACATTTGAGTGTCTTTTATACGAAGGACAAAAAAAATTGGTTCCAATGTGAATCAGCAGTTTCATGGCACACCGCATGATTAAGGTTAGACAAATTACACGTATGGACAAGCTAATTAATTATCTAATCCATAAATTTAATTTTGCTAGCAAGTTGAGCTTCTGTTTTCACCCTTTAGTTCTGTTAATTAAGCCAAAAATCTTAGCTGAACTGAAGAAAATGATAAACAAGTACCTGAAAAATTGGATAGAACGCAACATAAGCGTTATTGCATTAACCTAAAACATTTATGAAACTAGTACAACACGTTAATTACTTGGATTCATTATTCAACTGATATGAAGCAGTAGCAAATAAATACAAAGCTTAAAAGATATACGTTGACATCACAGCCCCTCAGTAAAAGCAACTCCAGTTGATTTCAACCATGACCCTCCTCCGATAAGCTCAGCTACCGTAAATTTTTTTGCTTCTTCTGGGTCTGTAATGACATGATAGCCAGGCCATTTCACTCTTTTGCTAGTCCCAGCACCCGGCCCTCTATTCAGATACTCCCCATAATACAATGTCTTCAATGCAAAATCTCCACTCCATTCTGACCATCCAGCTGGATCAATATGATCCCCGATGTATGATTGCATAACGACTGTTCTCGAGTATTCTTTCCAAGGCCGGCCCAAATACGAACGGATCGAGCCCTTTACCGGCTCCAGATCTGGGCTTGCTATGACGTCACATTTTTGGATTGAAGTCGCTGTGTTTTGATTTGGGTCAGTTCGTCCTTGGGCCGTGACCATGTTGGATTGCTTGCTCATTGGCTTTCTTGCTGCGATTTTGCAGTTCTGCAATACAACCGCTGCGTTGCCAAATATGAAATCAACCGTGCCGGTGATGTAGCAATCTCTGTAGAATTGGCGATTCGTGTGGGCGTAGAGCGTGTCTTGGTAGGCGTCAATGCGGCAGCGGTTGATGACCGACTGATCAGCGCTGACACGTAGTGCCACGGCCTGATGTTTCTCCGGCCCGGCTGTGTTTTGGATCCACAAATCTTGGGCTATAAATCCATCACCACCAACGGCTGCATGTCATATATGTATATATCATTAATTAATTTCTACTAAAGCTTTAGATTAAAAAAACTCTGGAGGTCACAATTAGTGATCTCTCTTGAAATTCTAAATATATATGTTCATAGCACTTATGATAAGAAATATGTCTCAAATATTTCGTTTTAAGTCACACGGATCCACCAATTAAAAAGCCTAGCTAATTTACGCGATGAAAGATAGATATTAATTAATTAAAACAAAAGATCTTTGATTACTACGTACGCACCTATAGTTGCTGAATTGAAGGTTGTAGATCCGTCAACGACGTTAAGGCTACCGGTGATGATGGTCAAATCCATGCCATCACCAACAATCATAAGATTTTTCTTTTTCTTACCCACCTCAACATTTTCTTTATACGTTCCTTTCTTCACATAAATAACATACCTAGTCTTGCTATTGTCTGGCGCTGATGCCACGGCCTCTTTCACAGTCTTATAGTTTCCACTTCCATCCTTAGCCACCACAACGTTGGCCTTCACTGCTTTAGCCCGAGAAGGCCGTAAAAGCAACCGGTCCCTGCTTGTCACCCACGACGGAAATTGAATTTCTTTTCTTAAGAAATATTGCTGGATAACGCTGGTGTCGTATGGAGAAATTGCCACGAAAATGGCAAGGGAATTTGTAGCCCTTGCCATCAACTCAACGAGCCTCGGCTCCATCAACTTCTTGGCTGAGCCATCTAGGCCGTCCAAGCATGTGACGTGGTTAGTAAGAACGCCACTTAGCCATGCATGCGCATCTTCGTTGGAATTAGTCCTCCTTTTTTTAAGAGCCGCCATGGAATCTGCAATTCTATCGACGGATAACTCCAACAACTCCACGCAATCAATCAAAGCCGCTTGTCCTCTAGGGCTGTTGATCCGATGCTTGGCGTGATTGGCCACCTTGATAGTTTCTTGTATGTTTGATGTGGATTTGTTTAACAAGACAAGCAACAGATCAACCTCATTCATTTTTGTGGTTGTATTAATTGAGGTTGTTTCCGAAACCATGGCCATGCATGATGCCTGGTCCTGGGCTTTAGCACAAATTTGATGCAGTGACCAATGATTATTTGAGTTGCTAGCTTTGATACAGTGTATGACAACAAATGTAGCTGAGCACATCATGGAAACCACTGAAAGAATCAAAAGGAGGGTTTTGCGTTTAGAGGCTTTTGGTGCGTGTAGCTCCGGCAGCAGAGGCTGCTGGATTGTAGCCATGATTATTGTAAAGTGCTGCTCTCTGATAAGTGCTACCTATATATTTTGCTGGGATTATTTGTCCTCCGCCCTTTAAATAGACTGGCAAAAATGTGGCAATGTGGCTTTTGTTAATTATGAAACTGAAGATAATGTGGTTGCTTTAGCTGTGCTGACTTATTATATAGCACTCAGCCTCTGGAGTTCGCTTTATAAATGGAAATAATCATTGCCGTTGATGGCCATTTCAAACAAATGGCAATATATTTTCACTATCATAGGGACATTTTTAGCTCAAGAGTGATGATACACAGACATATTAAATTTTTTATTTCAAATAAAATAGTATGTAATGTATCATTCGTTAGATAGTTGAAATATTTTTGATAATTTTTAAATAAATTAATACTACGCATCATTTATGATAGAATTTTGAGATTTGTAGTACTACACTTTGTCAAATTGGCCATTTGTATTCAAAATAATTAAAAAAATCGAATAAGTTTTCCGGATGAGGGAACAAATTAAGTTGGTTTGACATTATCTTATGTGATTGAAAAATCATAATTACTTCTAGGGGCAACCCGAACTAGTCACCCACCACACCAGTTCAAATTTTTTTTTTATTTTTCAAAGTTCTTTTTATTTTATTGAAACTGGGCCCCATTGAGTGAGTCTATCAGCACTGTATATGATTATATCTTCAAATGAAAAGCAATGTGTACAAAGTTATTTAATTATCATGTATTATCTGGTATTAGCATAATCTGTGTGCTTAGTTAATTTAAATATACAAAAGGGGTTTCGTTGGTCATAAAGCTGTATCTCCTTTTTGAATTGGGACTAAAGGGAGGCAAATTTTGTGTAATTGGAGGGAAAAAAAAGTAGGTGTGTTATATGATGATGGATGGTACTTTCCCACTGGGACCATGTGGCGAAAATTTTCAAATACAATGTCATATAAAATATATATATATATATATATACACACACACCAACCACCGCACATTGGTACGTCTCTTTTGGTCCTTGTGTAACAAAAACGACATAAAAGCATTTTTCGCTTATTCGACATTACAATTTACATAAACGCATGATCTGTCCGTCACTTGATGCAATAATTGTACTAAATTCAACTCGAATATCGAGATTGATGTAATTTCAATGGCCATCTGACGCCACAAATAAAAAATGGCGAGCTATGCATATTGCATAGGCTCTCTGTTTTTGACCACGGAGACAATGATGTTGCTGTTGTAATGAAAGTCCCCAATTCCTTATCTTTTGTTGCATCTCTTTCTTTTCTCTCTAAAATGTGAAAACTTGGCTCCTCATTGAGGATTAAATCCTTATGGGACTACGAAATACGAATGTGACGTGAGTCCATTATTTGAAAAAGGCTTAAATACATTAATTATCTAGAGTAATTTATAGCCTACTCCCAAATGAATTGACATTTTACACTGCGTCTTCGAAAGAATTCACTCGTTGCATTCCACATCCAATTCCGTTACTTTATCAATTATTTCTAACGGCTCTGTTTGATTTTTGATAAATGACAAAAATACCCCTTATGAATACAAATAAATATAATTACATGATGCCTAACCTAACATTTTATATTTACGTTAACGCCCTTAAATAAACTATTAATTATAGAGCAAATACCCTCTTTTTAAACAAAAATTTAAACTTATTTAATTTGTTTAGCAACGAGCTTACTCTTTTATTTTTAAGTAAAGGATTTCATTTTAATTGTAACTAAAAAATTTCTTATTACACGTACATTGTTCCATTACTATTTTTTCCCCAGGAAAGCCTTACAACCAACAGGAAAAATTAATTTGGAGATAAAGAATAATTAATAAAAATTTAAGAAAAACCAGAGCACATTCTCAGCAATTTGAATCACAATCAAATTCAATCCCTTCCAGAACCATTTTCATCACCAACAAAATCTTTATCTACCACCATATTTCTTCAACCCAATTGATGTACTTATATTTTATATATATTTTAATATCTTTTAATTTAATTTTATTCTTAGTTTTTATTTTATTATATTAATTATTATCTTAATTTTATATTTTTATTTATGTTGGTAATATCCAAATAAAGAGAGATATAAGAGAAATTAAATCAAAATATTCAGAATAAATCTACATAAAAGAATAAAAAAAAAGAATAAAGAAATTTAATTGAAATAAATTAAGAAATATTTATTTAATTAATTATCATGGATGCACGTGGAAAGCAAATATTTTGGCACTGCTTTAAAATGGCAAACACGTGATGGGCTTTGGGCTTTCCAAGATTTCTTGTTGCATTAGGAATTTTAAAGGGCGGCTGGCATTATTAATATATAAGAAAGCCACGGTTGAAGCAATTGAGGAGTGGCAAAATCGTGAGCAAAGCCACGAACGGAAGCCAAGAAAAAGAGTAACAGAACCGAATAAGAGGAAAAACCGAGAGGCAGCAGCCACACAACAGAGCAAGGGAGCTCGATTGAAGTCAGAATTGAATTTTTCTTTCTCTTTTTTAATTGTCATACTGCAATGTTCCTTATAATATTTATGCATTCTCTTTATTTTTTCATGAATTAATTTATTTTGCTAGGGCTACGATATAGCCTAACTATGAAGATTTAATTCCATAAATATGTAATATTTTCAATTTATTATTCCATGATTGAGTGTTCATTATTGTGCTTAATGCTTTTAAATATATGGTCAATATTTAAATAATTTGAGGATACATAATGAGACCGAGAGGAGATTTATGTATTTAATATAAGAAAATTTTTAATTTGAGGATTTATGTATTTAATTTGAGGATATATAAGAAAATTTTTACTATATTACTTTGTATTTTTATCCAATCAATGAATTTGTACCACATCAGTTTGTCTATGTACTTTACGTTAAGTATTGTAATGATGAATACATTAGTTAATTACAAAATTAGCCATTTAGGTGGATAAGTGTACGCTTCAAATTAGAGCATATCACTAACATGCCTAATTATTATTTAATTAGATGGTGGAAAGCCGCTGTTATAAAACGGTTGATATTTGTTTGTTGAGCTAATTAGTGGCATTATTATTACTGAGCTCAATGTCAAACAACCAATCAATCAAGCCAAGAAAAATGTTGAACAGTATTTGTAAATAGTAATTAAGAAAAAATTCAGTTCACCCTAAAAAATTTTGCCGCCCTCGCCATTGTTAACAAGAAAATGTTTTTAAAAATTAAATGAGCATCATAATCTGCTAATTGCTAATTTGCAATGTCTCAAGTTGGGGTTGGCAAATATTATTATTATTATTTTTTGGTCTCATTTCATTTCATTTCACACGGATACGTTTAAGAATTTATTAGATTAATTGGTTGATTCCCATAACAGTTGACTTGTACTATAGCTATTTTATTAGCGAGGTGACATATTTGAAAGAGTAAGCTCATTAACAGAACAATGGTCTTTAGAATGTGATAACAATTGACCAGGAATGACTCGGCTGACAGAAAATGCCGGTTGGGTTGGTTTAGGAAGTGTCAGGATGTCACTTGCTAACATATCAGCCACAGAAGACATAGTAGGTCTGTCTGTTGGATCTTCCTGAACGCACAACAATCCAATATGAATATATTTTAATAATTCATCCCGAACACATGACTGTTTTAATACTGAATCCATCAACTCCATTGCATGTCCTTTACACCATAGTTTCCATATCTGAAGTTAATGCAAATAAAGATCATACGAGAGTGAGAAAGTATCAATCATTGGCAGCTATTTATTTTTCCAGAAAGAAAGGAAGAAAGAGAAAATTACATACATAAGCAAGGAGGCTTTGACCATGTTCTGAATGATAAAATCCACTGCTCTTTTTCCCACTGATAATCTCTAGCAGAACAACTCCAAAACTGAAAACATCTGATTTCACTGAAAATATCCCTTCCATAGCATACTCTGGAGCCATGTATCCACTGTTTGAAAATAAAACAATAATGATAAATGATATCAGAATAAATGCCAGAGAGAAAAACTAAATGCCATAGAGAAAAACTAGTCACATATATTACGGCCCTCGTTTAAGGTCATAATTAGCTCAAATCATACGCAATAGAATATGGGTTAGCTATGTTAATCGTTGAAAACAAATAAATCATACACAGATAGGAATGGAATGTACTTACTATGTTCCAACAATTCTATTGGTATTAGCTTCACTTTGGTTTCCACAAAATATTTTTGCCATTCCAAAGTCAGATATCTTTGGGTTCATCTCATGGTCGAGTAAAACATTACTAACTTTGAGATCCCGATGAATAATTTTGAGTCGAGAATCCTCGTGTAAATATAAAAGACCTCGTGCAATTCCCTTAATGATGCTTACACGTCTTTTCCAGACTAGTTGTGCACTTCTCGTTGAATCTAAAAATTAATTGGACAAACTAAACATTTAGCATGATTAGAAGCATGCCTTATGGCTTGAGGAGAAAAAGGAAAACAAAAGGAGGAAAAAGAAAGACTTGGTATAGTTGTTTTTATGCTAGTAGTTAGTTATGTTCCACATGCAGAGGAAACAGGACCACTTCCAACTTGGAAGCCCTAATACAAACCAGAATAAAGCCGAGATATCCCATATTATGTTTCTACTTGTACAACATAACAATCAGCAATGACCAAGCAATCAACTCATGTGTACATTAGCTAATATAAGAAAGGGTTAGTGACAAACCAAAGAGGAAAACATCTAGGCTTTTATTAGGCATATACTCGTAGACGAGCAGCGATTCGTTTTCCTCCAAGCAGCATCCCAAGAGCCTCACAAGATTTTTATGTTGCAATTTGGCAATAACTGTCACTTCATTCTTGAACTCTTGTAAGCCTTGGACAGATGTTCTTGAGAGCCTCTTCACCGCAATTTCCTTGCCATCCGCTAATACACCCTGCAATTAAATTTCCATTTCATATGCATGGATTATTGCTGTGATTTATAGCAGCATTGGCATCACTTTATAATTACCTTGTAAACAGGGCCGAATCCACCTTCTCCCAGCTTATTTTCTTGAGAGAAATCCTGAGTAGCCTTGACTATGTCGATGAGATCCAATGGAAACAGAGTAAACTCTTGAGATTCCACCTGCTTCTCTCCGTGTAGAAGAACATCATATGAGTAGTCGTTGCCAATTCTACCTTCTCCTGCTCCTAGATTAAGCAATTGAATCTCTTGACGACTCTTTGCTTTCTCTTCTGCAAGACAAATGGTTTTACTTTATTTTCTAATAGAAAAAGAAGGGTGTGCGGGTGGAGTTGAGTCTATAGCAGCTGTTACCTTGGACTCTTTTATTTCTTCTCCTGATTATACACCAAAGAAAAGAAGTAGACAGCAAGAATACTATGACTGCTGGTACAGCTTTGGCAATAGTGATCCATCTTTTACCAGTCTTGTTAGGTGCAGTGACGGTAACTGTTGGGGCATCGACGAGAAAACGGTACAGCTCGTACCTGATAGAACAGCTTGGGCAAAAAATTCTAGCCCCACGCTTTCCCATGCTGCAGGTTGGAATTTGAGCAACAGCCGAGTTCAGGCATACAGTGCAGTCTGATTTTGACAAATCTGGTATGCAATGCGCAGTAGTTTGAAGTGTAGCAAAGCTTGAGATATTAATCGTTTGGGCTGCGTATTTGGAATCGCTTGAGGTTGCAATTCGAATTACATCATTGAACGTCTGATTCAAAATCTGAGTAAACTTATCAGCTGGTTCTGTGGTGTCGTTTTCGTTACGCACGCACAAAAACGGAGATGTCTCCAGGGTAGTGGCAAAAAATTTGTCAGAATATCGAATCATACAAATGTTATACCAAATGGTTGCCTTCTTGGTGCCATTACAGGATTTCACAAGGACGTCGATTGTCTCAAATATGCAATTCTGGCAGACCTGGTGAGGAACGTCGGGTCGACAAAGATAAAGACCGTAAACTTTGTCAGGATAATCTCCTACGCTTGTATTGCGGTAGGGTGAATTGACACCTTCATCGTGAAGCTTCCGGTTCAAGAGTTTACTGAGATTGTTTATGTAGATGATGGAAGCAGTATTATTAGTACCGCGTGGGCAGGATTTGTACTGATAGTCCACGGGGGTGATGACTTCGGCTTCGGCGTCCCCTGAACTCCGTGACATAAGCATTGCTGAGCAAAGGAATGAAACAAGGTGAAGCAACCGAATTATGATCGGCATATTTATTAGTTAATCAATCTAGCAGATTTATTGGAAAACCAAGCCTTAGCCACGACTATATATATCGATCGATGTCTAGCAAACCAGTGTAGACTATTAATTAAATTAATCAATTACCAGTTAATTTCCAGTCCAGGCATCTTTCACATTGGAGATTATAGTCCTATTCTTCAAGTTGAAAGTCCACACATATCCAAATGAGTTTACTGACTGAGCAGTGTTCATGACGGCTCACGAACGACTTGACTTTTATTATAAAGAAAAGCAAGTGTTTGGAATTTAGCCAACAGAATTCTAGACTAACATGAATGTTACAAGCGGACGTTAGGTATAGAATGAGATGGCATTAATACATTGGTTGATAAGCAGTCATAACGCAGTAAACAACTAGGAAAAATAAGTTTTATAATCTTTATTCTCTAATTTTTCAAGCCAGCTTTAGGTATAGAATGAGAATGACATGACATTAATTAATCCTCTTATATCATGGTTAGCAGATCCTTAGATTATATCTAATAAGTACGTCTATCTATTTCTAAAATTTTCTTCCGTAAATCTTTTTATGATTTGAAATTTTGAAACATCCCTGTAAAATTGAACAGAACAACATCAATTTAAATCTAATAAGTAGCTAGGTTTAATCGAGTAAATATCACTTTTAATTACTTTTACAAATATTTTTCATAATAAATTAAAATGATATATGTTTTAATTTAATTTAATATTTATTTGAGATTTACTTTAATTTCATATATTGAAATTCCAGGATTGCTTAATCCATAAAGAAACTAGCTAAGCTAATTTGATAAACAAATTAATATATGTATATGTACTCAAACCATATTTATATATAGGGTAAAATATGGATAGGATTTCGGGAGCAAAAAATTAATGATGTGGGTGATTAGTTAATAAATAAAAAATTAAAAGTAATTATTTAGGTGTGGTTAGTTGTCTAATTAGTTTAGTACTGTTTAATAAGAATTAAGAAAAACCAAAAGAATTAAACACTAGGCTTAGATTAGAAAGACTTGGATCGCATGGGTCATATTTTTCTACAAAAAGTTTAGAAAAACTTTTATTAGGAAATTAAGGATTCAAATCTAGAGCATGAGAATGTGAGATTGATTTACAATTTAATTTTATCAGGTTTTTTTTTTGAACAGTTACAAATTACATGTATATTATAATCGGAGATCTATTAAGATTCTAAATACATACATGATACATTTATAGTAAAAGATTGTCATGGTGGGATTAGAAAATGTAACACTTTAACTGAGTGCATCAATTTAATTATAACGATATATACATTTATAAATAACATGGCATATACACCAAAATTATGGTTTCATTTTACTTTGAAACAAATATGAAAGAATAGTTTCTCTCAAGTAAGTGCCGTTTGTTGTAATTATATGTTAAGAGTTTATAAACAAATCTTAAACCCAGATAGAGTCCTTTATTTTTAACAAGGTAGCTACAAGCCAGAAATTTGTATATTTTTTAATCTAAATTTGTAGCCATGATCGATTGCTAAAAATAGAAGTTTAAAGGAAGACTTCAAAAATTAGTTTTTTTTTTTTTATATAAAAAATCTTTTTTCCAATACTATTAGAAGTCGGCTGAAATTTCTCACGAAAAACAACACTGGGGATATTAATAAATTTAAAAGAAGACTTAAAAAATTAACAACCCCTTTATTCGAAATCTTATATGGTTGGTAAGAAAATGGGGAGCATCATGAATTGGGAGAAAAGGGATCGCTTTTATGAATGTCAAGCACTTTTGTTTTGGCTTAATAATAATAATAATAATAATAATAATAATAATACTAATAAACAAACTTCAGTATTAGTCAAAATAATTAATTATTATGACGATCCTGATTATTATTAATAATAATATTTTTTTTAACATTTTCTATTTCATTTCCAATTATTTCCACAAACTAAAGATAGCAAGTATATGATGAGAAAGAACATTGAAGAAAATGTTTTTGAAAATAAAATGAGCAAATTAATTAGTTCATAATATACCACTGCCCGGCCGGGGGATTACAACAACAATATGTGTTGATGGAACTGTTGAAAATCTGAATTAAGGAGAACAAAATAAATATTCAACCATAATTGAGGCGAAATATGTCATTTTGCACAATGAAGCTGCCCCGGTCCGTAGGAATCAGGTGGAACATCTGCAAATTAAACATTTTTAATATCAGTGCTTAGTTTTATGTCACTGTTAATTACAATTGGTGATGTGAAGTAAAATGAAATTAACAACCTGGCTGAATCTCAAGTGGTGGTCCTCTCCGGCCAACTGAAGGCTGCCGCTGACAAAGATGAGTAAGCCACCGGTGGATAAACAGGGCTGGGAATCAATGGTGCTGATCATGTGTCGGCATTGATCAAACGGTAGCTGGTTAAGTTTGGTAGAGATATCATCAACCCCAAATATTTTTTGGCCTTCAAATGTGAGCATGGAGGTTGGTTGATAGAGAGAAGAAAGGGAAGCTCTGTCGTTGTCAAAGAGGTAGTAGTAATGACTCACAAATGTCTTTCCCACCAATTCAATCTGATCTTCCATTCTCTCTTCTCTTTCAATATTATTGATTATTCCAACTTCTCTTCTTCAATAGTCTCCACCGCCCCCTTTTATTTAAGGGAAAGGGTGAGTGTGACCAATTAATTAATAAAATTAGTGCATTTTCATATGGGCGGGCAGTGGGCTGAGGCACTAATAAAATTAAAGTAGCAGCAGACGATGACATGTGATGTGAAGGTAATTGAAGGATAAAGCTGAGAAGAATCGACATAATGCTGCCTTTGTACGCAAAGTTGCAAATGGTGATAGAAATAGTATAATGTATTTTTGTTTTCAAAAGTCTAATGGCATCAAACTTTGAACCTTTGAACCTTGTGTTGGTTTTTTCACAGCCTCTTGACCGTCCAAATGCACTTTTTGAATTATCTTCTGTAATTGTTAGAATAGTTAGTCTTAAGGAGAGGAGGAGTGAAGACATGGAGGTGCGATTTATAGACAGTTAATAAAAGATTACAACTCAGAGCGTGATGGCGACGCTGCTCTTTTCAGTATTTAGTGGGTCTTTTGCTCAAAGCCGAAAGTATGGAATAATTGCCTTTTCTGAATGATCATTCATTGTTTCCGAGCCCGATCCTTAACTTCCTCTTGGGAAATATTGGCAGGAGTCTTTTTGGGAAACCCATTTGCTCATTTAGCTGGGTAGAACTAGTCCTACAAGATCAGATCTTTGGTACCAAGATTGTGTGCCCAAAGAATTCGAGACTAATTTCTCTCTCTTTGCGGATTTTGCGTGTTATAGTCAACATATATTTATGCTTCTCCATGATAAACATTTCAATATTGTAGAACCTAAAACCAAAAGATTGAAAGCTAAATTCCATGAGCGGAATGAAAGAAAGAAACTCTGGAAGGATCGATCATTCAGAGGCACGGAACAAACTCCCAAACTGGCACAATGGGTCAGGAGTGAAGAAGGTTGATTGAATTCGGTATTGCAATCCGTTTTTATTAGTTCAACAAACAATTTTGGGAAGAACAGCACGGGACTCTCGCTTCTGCCCCTTAAAAGGCTAGACCTCGGGCCATGGCCTCGCCCAATAGTGAGTTAAGATTGAGGGCTGACTTTCTAGTCTCTACTCTAATACGGCATAATCTTTGATTACCCAAGGACCAGGACAGTAACACGGGGCACTAACTACTTACTAGCTTCACTTTTAGAATACAGAGAGCGAGCAAGGGAGGAAATATTGAGCATATGCCTCATCTGCTTAATACATGATGCCTATGCTAAGTTTGTTTCGAGGATTCCATATGGTATAAAAGCAGCCGTTCACTCTGCTCTGTTGTTGAGCAGAGTGATAAAACAGAGGGAAATAAAACCCTCGATAGAGCAAAAGTGTCCTACAGAAACAGAACAATACTGTATGAGAGCTTCAATTGTATTCATCAAGGAAAAGCAGGATCCAAATGAAACAATGCATGAGGGACAGTCATGATTATTGATCCTAATACAATATAAAACTTATTATTGCGTTGTTTCAGATCCTAAATAACAATTTAGCATACTAAGGTATATATAAAAATATGATATGCGATTCTCTAGAGGAATTGATATTATCAAAACCATAACTTATCACCATAAAACTTCTTAGCCAACCAGTTAAACCAACCGTAATTGCAATCAGCAGTTTGAAACAAGAAAGCAGCAATTTAAAACTTCCCCTTGTTTCATACACCATTTATTCAACAAATTACGGGCTATATCAGAATAAACATGCAAGTTATTCTGCTATTTCGCATACAAAAACATGGACGACAGTGATGAGGTTAGACATGGAAAAAGAAAATAGGCAAAAAGTAAATAAAGGTATCCTGTTTGGGATTAAGGTGCTGTAGAAAACTACAGTTGCTATGGAAAAAAAATTGTAATTACGAAACAAAAGTTAATAGTATATAAATTTTAAATAATAATTTTGACAATATTATTAAAAATACAATAGATTTTTCATCATACAAGTAAAAGATCATATCAACACAGCTTACAAGCTATAGCGTCTAATGTTTACCAAACAATTTAGTGCTGTAGCCTTTAACCTTAATCCCAAACGGACCCAAAGTCACCATGATATTTCCTCATGATAGAAAACTGAAAATATACCAACTAAGAGATACTCCCTTGTTGGATGAAAGGGCTTTCAGTGTTAGCATTTGATAGAACGAGAGTATATCCAATGGACAAATAAATGCTGCCCACAGTTAGCACCCAAAAGGAAAGCCCAACTCTAACCACTATATGATACCAGACCAAGCTGTATTTGATTTAGAATCCATAATAATCTGATTAACTAAAGCTTCAAGCCATCAAAATCTAGGATGGAAAAGTCTCTGTCTTGAAGTCTACTAAGCCAAACCCAGAAGGCAGAAGTGATTCCACAATCTCGTATACGAGAAAACTGCAAAAAGTCCCACAACAAGAAAGACTCAACTACAAATATTAGTATTAATCTTACAAATATGGACCTCATGGTAAATACAAGCAGGTGATCTGATCAGTTCAATTTCCCAGACAGAAGGGATTTAAGTAAAATTTCTCATAACCAGAAATATTGTATTCATCACCATCATCTCATGTTTGGTTAGAGTTCACAAATATCCGTATGTCAAAACCATTGCATCTAAAACACCCTGCAGGTATTGAGGACAACATAATTTCAACTGTAGATTGAATAACCTAGGACAAGCAAAAATGTGTGTTCATAGGGAAAAATTCATAGAAACAATCAAGGCTGAGGGAAACAATGTCAGTCCAGAAAAATATTAGGAACCCCGTGCCAATACTGACCCCAAAAAAAAAATGATTTGAAAACAACAGAAACCTCTAAGAAGACTTTGGTTGCAATCCAGTCACAGATAAATTCAGCCGAGTTCCTTAACCTCCTTGATATTTAGCAATATCTTCTACTTCTAGCTCAATGGCTGAACTTTAGATAGCAATCGTAGAAGATCACAAGTATAAGCTAAAAAAAAAAACAAAAAAGCGTCGAAATGGCATTACCAGAATTTTGAAAGATTATCATGGTCAGGTATTAAAAATCTATAGGTGTACAAGTAAAACAAGACAGTCGAAGCAGAAGCTAAAATGGAAAATCATAACCTCAAAATGTGAAAAAAATCCTGACCACATTCAATTCATTATCTCAGTTCCAGCTGGAAGGCCAGAAACCATGAACTCCATATCCAGTCTTCCAATTATCCAAGTAAACGACCTTATTCACCGCCCAAAACGAAATCAACAACGAGACAATCATAACCCATCTCTGTGTTGACGCACTCTTCACTCTGACAAGAACATGCGACATCAGGGCCAGTAAAAGCCCCACAACAGTGTACAAAAACCCCACAGCAAAACCCTCAGCTCCCAACTGCATCCCGGACCCCTGGTAAAAGAAGACCAGCTTGTTCGGATCGTTTCTGTCAGCTAAAAACATGGGCATTTTACGAATTATATTGTGCATTGCACCGGACACACTGAAAAAGTAAACGAAGACGGAACCAAACAGCCAAATCTTGCGGTCGTGCAGTAAAGTCTCGCCGGCGAATATCTTCTTAGCCATAAACGGTATCCAGATTAAAATTACGACTACGATGAGTCCGATTTGTTTCTTGGAGAGGAGCGGGGGGCGTTGGATGGGTCCCACGGTGAGTTTGGTACGTGATTGGACGAAATCGGCCATTGACTCGGCCATCCGTGCGAAGTCGCCCTGCTCCATCTGAACCGAATCGTCTTTGAGGGATTTGGCGTCGGGGCCCACAAGGCGTATGTGAGGGAGAGAGTTGACTGCGAAAAGAGCGAATGAGGATTGGGATTCTTTGAATTCGAGCTCGCAGAAGAAGAGTTTTCCGCGAGAAGAAGGATTGTCGACGTTGTTGGCGATGAATGAGGAGGCGACGAGCGAGAACTCGTTGCGGAGTTCTTGGAGGTGGAGCTCAGGCTTGTTGTGGAGCTGATGAGCGTCGAAGAATATGAGGATAGAGTATGGCCGTGGGGTCTTTGTGGAGGTTAAGAAACGGGAGACTAGTTGGTCGTTTAGGTGGATTACGCCGGCTTCTGATTGAGATTGCAGGTTTAGCAGCTCCGACACCAAATCTGAGTTCGATTCCGACGTGGATAATGGGACCAATAGTGTTATAATGGCTGCGAAGTAGAGGATCAAATGGTTCATTTTTGGGGAGATCGCCATTGCTCCACACTGGCGTTTGGTGTTCTGTTTTAGCCTTTAGGTTTTAGATTTTGGGAACGAATGAACAAACTTGAAGACTTTCGGATGACTTTCAGCCCAGGTCAATACGACGACGGTTTTGCGTGTTTTAGTACAATTATCTAAACTAAACGGTCATAATATATTATTTATTTTTACATGCGACGGTACTACGACATGTCGTTCTATTTAGCTTCTTTGTTGGAAATTTTTGGGTCACAATATTGTGCGATATCATAAACACTGCAACAAAGAGCAACAACAAAAACAAATCAGCATGAATAAAAGATTGCAGCGACATTTCCATGATGGTGGCAGATTATCTCTACTGGGAGAAAAGAGGAAAGTGAAATTATGAATGTGAAATAGGATCATAAAGCTTCTGTGACTCAATTCAGCTCAATAGACTGTTGAAGTTTCTAAACATTCAACATAAACATAAATTATGTAATCATCAGAGGATGGATCCAGTTTGAATTTGATCGTGATATAAACATTCGGTTAAGTCTATCACATGAATCCTGAAATCACTTGTTTATATGTTGCTTCATCAGGTTTGTGTCCCATCTCCAACATTTCATCATGAATTTTCATGGCTTTTCTCAGTTCCTTTATGTGACAAAGCCTGCTAACCACAATCACAAAGCTTGAGCTGCTCACCACTCCAAGTTCCTTCATGTAATCAAATATCCGGACTGCTTCTTCCATTCTTCCATCTCTGAAGAGTCCGTCAAGAAGTACATCATAAGTTGCTACATCCAAACTGCCTTTCAATTTCTCCATCTTAATATGCAAGGCAATCGCTTTATCAATCTGTCCATCAGAGCAGTAATGCTCCATTAAGGAGCAACAACAAAAGGAATCAAGCAATAAACCTTGATCTAAAACAGCATTCAACAATTCCTCCACTTCTTTCCATTTACCTTTCCCGCATTGTGATGCTACAAATCTGGACAACTCCAGTGCACAAGGACTGTATCCTCTTTCTACGACATCCCTTAACAGTCCACAAACCGCGTCAGACTGATGTTCTTTGCACAGGACATTTACAAATGCATAATAACCACTATCCTTCACCGTAATACCCCTTTCAGATATGATGTGGTAAATTTGAATAGCTTCCTTTACTCTTCCTTCTTTAGACAATGCCTTAAACATACACCCATATGTATCATCCTGTAATTCAATCTTCTCATCACAAGCTCCCTTGAAAATCATCTCTGCTGCATATGTCTTCCCCAAATCAGAAAGCTTTTGAATGACACAATCAATTCCAGATAGAAAATTTTTTGGAAGCAATTTTTTCTCTACCATTAAACCCACTATCCTATCACTCACTTCAATTCTTTCATATCTACAAGCCCCATCAAGTATTGAACTATAAGTACTAAAACCAGGAGTTAAATTTCTACCATTACACATCTCATTTAATCTATCAAATGCAGCTCCAAAATCCCCGCTTTTGCTATAAAAATCAATAACAAGATTATACATAACAGAGCTGTAAATTCCCGAATCCAACAGTCTTAAAACAATCTCAAATTTTCCACTTTTACAAAGAATCTGAGCAAGCAACGACCAAGTAAACTTATTTGGCAACACTCCATCCCGAATCATGGCCCCATATAAACACGAAGCCAGTCTAATCTCATTTTGTCTGTCCAAAGCATCAAGCAACGCATTACAAGCACTGATTGAAGGTACAAAACCATAAACTCTCATCATTTTATACACCTCTAAACCGTCCATAAACAAACCCTTATGTGAATAGCAATCGAGAACTAAACTGAAAGCATCAGACTGAGAATCTCTACCTTCACAAGATTGAATCATCGAATGAGTAAGCACAGTGGCAGTATGTGTCTGGATTAAAGAATCCAAAATCGGTTTGATGGGCTCGGTTTGACCCGACCCGAGAAGTAATCGAATGATGTGGCACTGGGATTTGAGGTCAGGTTCGAAGTGTAAGCTGGTTTTAATCCAATAGAAGAAGTTGAGAGAGACTTGTGGATTGTGCTTGGTTTTGTGGAGGACTTGAAGGAAGAGAGACGGGGTTAGTTTGGAGGGAAGGTGGAGGTTTTGCAGAAGAGAGGGCCAGTTGTGTCTTTGCAAGAGAGTGGATGAGACTTGATGGACTAGCTGTGTTTGTTTGATTTGGGTTCTCCAATTGATAGAAGTTTTTTCAGCTTTTGTTGTTGAGGTTGAGAACACTTTGATGAATTGGTAAATTCTGCTGTGAGGAAGCATTTCACTTTCCGTGAAGTGAAAACACCGTTTCAACTCCGTATTGTTTGTTTGTATGACAAAGTAGACAACATGGGCGATTTCGTTTCGGTGTAATATCCGGTTGGTGATGAGGTTGGGCCCGATCTGATCTAAGGTCACTTGATCAGTCAGGGTCCAGTGTCGCCTGTCGGACTCAGATTTTATGAAATATATATATAAAGTAAATACTATTTTAAATAATTATATTTATTTATCCTGCATATTATATATATTTAAAATTTTAAACATTATTAGTTCATATTTTCAAATTTAATTTCGTTAAAATAAAATTATAAAATTATATAATAAATTAAAAATATACATATATAATATTATAAAATATAAAAATTTTTAGTCTACCAGAGTGTTCAAAAAATATGCTCGGGGTTGGATTCGGGCATTGTCAGGAATCAACTCGAGTTTTTGTCATCCCTACTAACACACAATGCATAGGGGTAAATTGACGTTGTTTAGGTAGTTTTAGAATTATTAGACTCTTCTATCTTCAATCATGCTTGTTGGATAGACTTTTTCCAAAGTTTAATTATTGGTCTAATCCAAAATTAATTTTATGAGAAGGTCATTGTTAAAAAGCTGCATATTATCAATGAAAATATTATAACCACAAATTGAAATATGGTTTAACTAATACAATTTTTAAGTTATTAAATATTATTATTGTGTTTTATTAAGTTACGTTATTATATAAATAAACAACACGAGAATCATTTAAAAATCTCGTTAGAGATAACCACCCAGATAAAGCCCTCCCCGAGCTTCTATCACTGTTTGGCAGCTTACAATTTTATGTTCCGAGTATTACGGAACTTTGAAGGCCATATAAACATTTTCTTTTATTTTTTTATCTTCTATTTCAAAATAAAGGCAAAATGCAACTTTTTTTGGGTCATAAGCTAATATAAAATCAACATTGTTGTTGTTTTTTTTATTAACTGTTGAAATATTCATTAAATTGGAACTTAACAAAAATCGAAGAAAATTTACATCAAGTTTCTCAATCCCTACCATATATAATGGCCGATCTTAGTTACCATTTTTTTTTTGTTTATTATTGATTTTGAATTCTCATCAAAATGTACATAATTCTCACATTTTTATATTTTTAAGCATCAACAATCTCGCTGTTCTCAGTGGCAGCAAGTACAAACTCTGGCTGTACTTCCCTAACTTCACTGAATGTCCCATCTATCGCATTAGGCTGCCCCAATGCCTTCAATGCCAAATGGGCTGCCTTCTGCCCTGAAATCATCATGGCCCCGAACGTAGGTCCCTGCAAAACCATCAGATTCAAATTAAATCAACAAAATCCCCCCATTTAATCGTATAATTAAAACAGAACAAATGTACACAAAATTTAATAAAAATAATAATAGTAAATCAATTAATTAATTCTCACCATTCTAGGGGCACCGTCAATCTCTGCGACTTCCATGCCTGTGACAATCATGCCAGGCACGACCTCCCTGGTAAGCCTAACGATAGCATCCTCTGCAGTGTTCATATCGAGAGCTTTCATTCCGGGGACGGTGTCAATCATGCCAATACTCTTGAGCCTCTTAACACCAGTAGCCCCAAAAGGGCCGTCGTGGCCGCAGGAGCTGACCACAATCTTGGCCTCCATCACATTGGGGTCCATGCAAGACTGTGTGTCGTGATTCATAGACACCAAGGCCCAGTTTGTGACGACGCCGCCTACTCTCCCTCCCTTCACGATCAAATCCTCAGCTGCAACAGCGTTGAACAACTTCACGTTAGGCCTCGCCAACAGCTTGCTCATGATTGTTGAAGTGAACAACGCTGCGTGCTTGATCACTACGTAGTTGTCTTGCTCGTCGTACTCCACGCCGAGCTCGTCTAGAAACCTCTGAGCTGGCTTGCGTACGACCATAGCCGAAAAGAGCTGGCCACCGAGCCATGCGCCACCACCAGGGCTTACTGATTGCTCGATTATGGCGACACGGACTGAGGGGTTCTTGCTGATCTCGTAAGCGCAGGAGAGACCGGCGGAGCCAGCACCGACGACGATGACGTCAGTGTCGGCGTAGGTGACCATGTCAGTCATGTAACGACGGGTCATTTCGCGAGAAACGATTGATTCTTTGATAGGGTCGAATTTGAATGAGTTGAGGTCGTACTCGGGAGTCAAGGACATGGAAATGGTGTGGTTTTGTGATTGTGAGGAGGATTTGATGGGAGTGACACGAGAAGTGATGATTGGGCTGCCATGGAAAGATGACTTGTGGTCTAAAATAGAAGATTTAGGGCTTGAAGAGAGTGAGGAAGTGAGGGTTGTAGCCATGGCTGCCATTATGTTAATTGTTTGTCCACTTACGTAGAGTAAAAGTTTGTAATTGAGTTTTGAGAATGGTGAGTGTGGAAGTAGGTATTTAAGCACTTGTTAGGCGGTGAGATAGATGAAAAATATCGTATGAAAATATCTAGAAAGTGGAATTAGAAGGAGAGGAAGATAGAATTTGAACGGTCCATATCTTATCTGGAAATTTGGCTATCTAGTTGGGATTTCTGATATTTTTTCTCAAGATAGTTTTGAGTTTCCTGTGGAAAAGGAAACAACCAGCACGAGCTTTCTGTTCTGTCATTTTCATGTTCTCTCTCTTTAAGTGTAATTCATGAGCCTACCAATATTTCCCCAATTACCTTTTTATCAACTAAGGCTGATTGCGGTTCAAAAAAAAAAATTAAGATAGCGTTTGTTTTTTTATTTAAAATTTAATTAGATTTGAATTTTTTTTTAAAGTTTAAATGAGTTTGAATATAAAAATTTAAATGATATACTTATTTTTTTTTAATATATAAATATAAGTGGCATCTTATTTGCTTTTATAATAAAAAACATCTTAAACTTAGATATTTAGCATTTATATCCTTATATATTAAAAAAAAAAAAAGAATTATATTTATAGTTTAGGAAATAACTTATTTTATAGAGATATTTTTGAAATATAATATTTACTTGTAATTCAAACTTTTTTCCATTCAGATAAAAGTCACCAAAATTTACTTTTTCTATTCATATGTAAATATCTGAAAATCAGTCATAAGTTACAAAAAATAAACAAGCATATTTTAACAAACAACCTCCAAGGCTGTTTCCTCTAAAAAAAAAAAAAAACTAAGGCTCTTTTTTTTTCTCATCCAAAAAAAAATAAAATTATTTTTTTTCCATTCACAACCATTGTCTTCAATGTAATTAAAGATGGCCAACGAGCCGGGCAGCACGGGTAGGCACGGCACGAGCACGTTTGGATGGGGCACGCCGCATGGCACTGCACGCAGGTAGACTGGGCCGGACTTAAAAGCACGGCACAATTAGAGATGAGTTAAAGCACGACTCGTGAAAAAACATGCAAAAAGCACGTTTTAATTTTTAATGAAAGTAAATTTTAATTTATGATTTTACAAATAACTTAAAATTGAATATTTTAATATATTTTTTTGCTTGCGTAATTTTTTTAAATTCATTTAACTTTTAATTTAAAAAATACTTTAATTATTTTATGTTTATAATTTATTAAATGAATACTTGATACCATGATTTTAATAAATAAAAATTATAAATATCGTGATTTTATAAAATGAATGTAATAATGTTATTATGAACTATGATCTATGATTCTATGTAAATCTAAGTTAACAATTAAGTTAATCATTGATAAAAAATTGTTATTATTGTTGTTGTTAAGTATAAAAATAATTATAATACATTAGGATCTAACTTAATAATTACTATATTTTCTTATTATTATTAGTTTTTATTATTGAATATAAACTTGTGCTTGAATTTTTGATTTTATTGAACTTAACTAAAGGCACATGGACTCAAAAAATGTACATATAATTAAAAAAATATATCAATAATTTAATATATCTTTTTAAAAAAATTTAAAAAAAAACTTGTGATATTTATTTTTTATGCACTGCACGGCCCGATTCGGTCCATTATACAACACGCATGGACACGGCACACAAATACGTCCTTTAATGGGCTGAGACACAGGCGTTGGCCACCTTAAATGTAATAGCGTTATATCTTAAAATGATAATATATAAATATATAATCTTTCACGAGGTTGCGTCACACCTTAAAAGTTGTAATATTAGTAATCTGACAGCTGTGGGATTTGAACCCACGCCCTTTCGGACCAGAGCCTAAATCTGGCGCCTTAGACCACTCGGCCAAACTGTCACTTTAGACATCTAAACAAAAAAATATATACTTAATAGTTAATACATCTAACATTAACTTTTTACTTTTTCCCATTAATCCCATCCTGCTCGGTGCTCACCAAATTAATGGCAAATTAGCATAGAGGAGCTTACAAATTATATCTTTATTGATATAATCTTTTTACTTTTTAAAAAATACTACATTTTTGAGTTGAGTTCGAGTTATATTTCTTCCAATCTGATTAACTTGAAATCTGATCGGATTGACTCAAACCCAATCCGAATCCGAATCCGAATTTACCCACTTCTAATTATAGACGCAATATTTTTAACGACATTTATGTGAGCTCAAGAGAGCTTTATTTTGTATTTTCATTTTTTTTTGGCTCGCACGTGACTTGTTCAAATGCTGCTACACGTGAGAGCACGGTAGACCACAAATTAAATCCACTATTCATAACAAAGTCCAAATTTCTTGTCCATTACAAGAATAAAAAAATGTAGGGGTCAGTCCACCATCAATTAGATAAAGTGTTAGGCATTATTTAATATTAAAGTATTGTAACTTAAAAGTTATAATTATTATGAAAAAAGAAATTATAACTATGAAATAAAAATTAGTACATATATGATAAATTTTATATTGAAATAATAATTTTTGATAAGAGTAAAAATACATTATAAGTTTTTTATCATATAAGTAGTGGATTAAATAAATTTAGTTTTCAACTGCAGCAGTTAATATTTATAAAATATTTTAGTATTGTACCTTAAAAATCATAACCGTCCAACTTTAATACTAAACTGAGCTTTTAGTTTGGACATTTTGGCTTCCTTTTTATTTCTTGGAGATGAAAAATAAAAATAATCTCAAACTACTTCGGATCTCATGATTCTAAAATTTAGTTGCAAGACCTTGGTCAATGTCAAATGGATGAATAAGTTGGCGTAATCAAATTATTACTTATCAGAAAAGTCTTTTGGCAAATTCGATAGTTATAAAAATATTTACTGAACAGTATTGTAAGTAAGTTATATGCCGAAGCTAATGGTTTAAAAAATTCGATAATAAAATTCAAACCTCAAAAAATCCAAACATGGTGAATTCTATGCATGTATAAGTTTGAAAATAATAATTAAAATTATAATAAATTGTGGTGGAGACATTTCGATAGTGAGGTACTGAGGTGTGGCTCCATTCAACTTGCAAAAGAGCCAGAATGCTCCGAAAGAGACGCTTGAAAAGTGAACAAACCTACAAATCATCAGCCACTATATATATATATATATATATATATATAATAATTTTTTAGTAAGGGTATCTTCATTATAATAAGTGAGAATATTATTAACAGATAAAAAAATATAAATTTTAATATACTAATAGATAAAAAATATAATTTTTAATGTATTAAAATATGTATTTTTTTTTGTATTTTAATGAACTTCCGTTAAGGTGACGATGCCATCATTAGAGAAAGACTATATATATATATATACAATGACTATGTTAGATATGAAAGAATTATGAAAAAGTATTTTACAGTAGAGAATCTCCAGTATAACTAGAGCCATATATATATAAAAAGTAGAAACAAACAAACAATCCAAGAGTGAACAAGCATACCCAGAGCCATATATATATATATATATATAATAGAAACAAACAAATAATCCAAGAGTGAACAAAGCATACACCTCTCACGCTTGTGCATAAACAAATTAAATAGCAAAAATTCAGTGAAGAAGTCGGAAGATCGCACATTTTCAAATGCGAATTCAACGTTTAAAAAGTCAATTTTTCATTTAAAAAGTACGGTCATCACCGCCGTAAAAGAACCCTTGTGATACTTCACACTTGCAATTATATAATTATTCACTGGTCTTCAATTTGCAATCATAATAAGGTAGTGTTTATTTTTTAAATTGGAGTGAAAATTTTGGGATTGAGAATGTGGAGTGAGAGTGGAAATGGGAGTAAGATGTTTACTTATACTGGAATGGGAGTGTGGAGTGGGAGTAGGTTGTTTACTTTGTCTTGGATTAGGAATAAATGATTTCAAATTATAATTTTATCCTTATTTAAAGAATTATCGTTTTTAATTATAAAATTAATAAAAAATATATTTGAAAAATAAATATTTATTTTATTATATTTATAAATTAATAATAATTATTAATATTCTTAATTATGTAAATCATAATTTTTATTAATTTTAATTTTAATTATGTAAATTAAAAATAAAGATAATATTATTATTAATTATTAATATTAAATAAATATAATACTATTATTTTTAAATAACTATAATAATATTATATTTTTAAATAAAGATAGTATATAGTAATATTGTTAATTTCTATTATTATTATTATTATTTTTTTTTTAACTTAAAATCAATTTAAATTATTATTTTCAACTAAATATAATAATATTATATTTAAATAAGTTTAATATTATTATTTTAATAAATATAATTTTATAAAATAATATAATAATATTATTAAAATAAATATAATATTATTTATTTATTTTATTAAATATTAATAAAATAAGAGGTAAAAGAGCCCACTCACACTTCCGCTCTCAAACTTAAATAACCAGATAAATACTGCTCCTGCAAATAAATGCAACCTAAGTTCATTAGTAACCCTCCTGGCATGTCACGTGATGCGAAACACTTTCTCATTTCTTAGTCAATCATTCATCATTGACCCAGCCACACGGCTATGATTCCATCTTACTCTGATAACGATTAATAAGATTGTTGTATCGCAGCAACATATAAATAATAAATATATCGTGCATTAGCTCTTGGTTACAGTGTTAGCATGTTGGTCATGTTTGCCCCCAGCAAAAGCAAGCTAGCTCTGTTGAAAGTTTCTGTTAAATACAAATTTAAGAATTATCGATTTTGCTGCATGCATGAAAAGTGAAGCTAGCATAATCAAACAGAGAAAGCCCGAGTAATTACAGTAAAGATTATGGAAATTTAAACCATTGGACTAAGTTGTTTAATCCTTTTGACTAAAGCTAAAGTGATTCTTCTTTAATTTTTATTTAACCCGACCGCAAAATCCAGTTGTCAATTCCAAGAACTTGCCGATTATTGCAAAACCAATCAAAATCATTAACGTTCATAGAAGCAACACATGGTCCCTACCTCCATTTTTGTTCTGCTATAAAACCCATTAATTGGATGGCAGCCTGGCTCAATCTTTTTTATTCATCAAAAATGTGTTTATGCACTTCTCCATGCATCATGTTTCCCGCATTCCCAAAATGCCCATGTCGGTTTTGTCGCTGCATTATTGATCTGGATGCAACAATTCAATTTGGTTAAAACCAAAAGAATCTTCACACACACACACACACTAGATTACCATAAATCTAAAGTTTGGATTCACCAAAAAGAAGAAAAATCAACTTGACCTTCGTTAATTGAACTGATGAATTATTGAATCGCTCATGTGGGCAAGACTACACTTGTGAAATAATAAATCAGACAAGAATATAGCAACTTGTTGTCCAGTTATACCCCTTCGTATGAAGAGTCATTTTTCAAATATTATTATTTAATGCACATCATCTTCTCAAAGATCCGGCTGGGGTTGAAAAAATAAAAAAGGCTCATTCTTTGCTTCCAAAGTCCTTCACGGGGCACTCAAGATTGGAGAAAATGATCTCTTCAATGGTCACTCTTCCCTTCATTGCAGCTCTAATGGCTGCCACTTATTCTGCTTCTGAAGCAGCATCTACATCAAAGGGATCTTTTGAGGATAACTTCAGTATAATGTGGTCCGAGAATCATTTTAAAACCTCTGAAGATGGACAGATCTGGTTCCTCTCTCTAGACAAAGAAACAGGTAATAATTAAACTTACACATTCTTCGATATTTGATTGATGATTTCATTATTACCAACTCTCCCATTGATGCTGACAGAGTTATTAGTGCTTCAGATTCCATTGCATTTTTTCCTTTAAAGTTTAATCATCTTGCTTCCTATTGAAGATTTTATTTCCATTGATTTAGGTTGTGGGTTTCAAACGAAGCAGAGATACAGATTTGGTTGGTTTAGCATGAAACTGAAGCTGGTTGGAGGCGACTCAGCCGGTGTTGTTACAGCTTATTATGTAAAAGCTCTGGCTTGTGGTTTTGCCATCTACATTTCTTGAATTACGTTAAGCAAAGCATCTTATTCTGAAAAATGAAATTGTTGCAGATGTGTACAGAGAATGGGGCAGGGCCAACAAGAGATGAATTGGATTTTGAGTTCTTGGGGAATAGAACAGGGCAGCCATATCTTATACAAACAAATATTTATAAGACTGGGACTGGTAACAGAGAGATGAGGCACATGCTTTGGTTTGACCCAACTCAAGATTACCATACTTATTCCATTTTATGGAACAACCAACAGATTGTGTAAGTACTTTTATATATATGTATAACTCCGCTTTGCTTATAGGCATGCACTGACATGACTTACAATTGAATTGCAGGTTTTTTATTGACAGGGTTCCAATAAGAGTGTTCAAAAACAATGGGAAAGCAAACGATTTCTTCCCGAATGAGAAGCCAATGTACTTATTTTCCAGCATATGGAATGCGGATGAATGGGCAACGCGAGGGGGCCTGGAAAAAACTGACTGGAAGAAGGCTCCGTTTGTTTCATCTTACAAGGATTTCAGTGTTGATGGATGCCAATGGGAAGATCCCTACCCTCAATGCGTATCAACAACCACTAAGAATTGGTGGGATCAATACGATGCCTGGCATCTCTCTGATTCTCAGAAAATGGACTATGCTTGGGTTCTTAGGAACCTTGTTATTTATGATTATTGCAAGGATACTGAGAGATTTCCAACCTTGCCCGTCGAGTGTTCATTGAGTCCATGGGATTGACTGATGACCCGCCCCTGGCGAAAGGCGATTCATCTTTTATTTATTTGTTTATTTTTTTCCTCTTCTTCATTTTAAATTTCGGGATGATGAGTATAAAAATGTGAATTTATTTCTTTGGTCACTGTTATTGAATTTGATTGATTATTGGATATCTATTTAATTTTATCCTATTATTCATGTTCCGTATTTCATTATGAAAAAAAAAAATGTGTCTTGCTTGGCACTCCTTCACTTTGACCAGTCGTAAAAATTAAAAATTAACATAATTAAACGATCTCTAAATTGTAAAATCTACTCTTATTTATTTATTACTAAAATATACTCAGTTTAGTAGTGTTAGTTGAATATCAAAAAGTGCATGCTATCAAGTCTCCTCTCCCTTTGGATATAATGTATTAAGATTTTGTATAAAATGTATTGTTACACTTTCTAAGTGATATCCTAATTTATAAAAGCTCTTGGAATGAAATAGATATCATTTGGGTGGTGTATTACATATTATATAGTTTTAAAATTAAAATAGCACTAAGAGGTTTTTTAATTTGAAATTAGTGATTCAAATTAACACAAGAAATATTTAAGTATAGTTACCATTACAATTATTTCAATAGCGCCGTCTTAGCTCAGTGGTAGAGCGCGTGGCTTTTAACCACGTGGTCGTGGGTTCGATCCCCACAGACGGCGAATGAATTTTTACTTTTTAAGGGTTCGAAGCATCGAAGGTCTATAAAACAAATTCAGAATTTTCTTTTTAATCAAATTCATATTTTTTTAATCTTATACTTATATCTCTGGTTGAGGGTATTTGAGTCAATTCAGTATATTCTCAAAGCTTCGGAGAAGAGGATTCAATTCGTTCGAGGTCTATGAACAAATTCAGATTAGGGCTTCGACGAATTAGCAGAAGAGAAAAGCTATAATGGTGTGCGAAAAGTGTAAGTTTTCCAATCTTCTTCCTCAATTCAGTCATATCAATTATCAAGATTGTAGAAAAAGTGTAAGTTTTCCAATCTTCTTCCTCAATTCAGTCATATCAATTATCAAGATTGTAGAAAAATTAATTAAATTTTAGCAGTGGGTGATTAGCTGTTGATTGAATTTTGCAGGTGAAAAGAAGCTAGCGAAAGTAATAGTGCCCGATAAGTGGAAGGAAGGTGCCAGCAACACCGCAGAAGCCGGCGGCCGTAAAATCAACGAAAACAAACTCCTCTCCAAGAAGAAACGGTTATTATCTTTTCCCATTTTTTATTTTTAATTGTTCAGATTAATTAATTGCTATAATTGAAGCTTTTGGGCATAAATTTCTGTTCTGCAAAGGGCTTAGATTTTGTTATATTGCAGTATCAGAATCACATTCTCGGGTTGAGTTTGAGATTGCTTTCGTAGAAAGCACTTAAATTTTGTAGTTCCCATTTTACCTAGCTAGTTCTCTTCTGACTCAAAAACACTCTTCACGGAAGCACACATCAATTGCTTCTTTCAAATGCAGCCCAAGTACTTTCTTGATTCCAAAATTACCTTTTTTCTTCCTACTCTAGCTTAGCACCTTGAAATAAATAGAGAAGGGTAACAAGGCTTTTGGTGGTTTTTAAGCACTCCCAAACAGATGGTGAATCTGATGATAGTGCGAACTATGGGAAGAACTCAATAGGAGTGTGGTGTATTTTATTGTACTTAATGGAGTTCTGATGATAAGTTTACAATTTCTGATGTGGGTTCATATCACATATAGCCGGTATATGTCAAATTTAAAGAATATGAGATGCTCTGTGGTTGTTGTTCTAATACTATTTTGTGCAGATATGGATTCGGGTTTCTTCTCTGCTAGTTTTTGACTTGCTTCATGGTTTAGTTGATTATTTTTATTTTATTTTAATTTTTTGGAGTTTTCTCCATCTATACCTGTGTTTCTGGTTCTGTTATTTTGGTAGATATTTACTTTGAATTTGTTGTTGCAGATGGACACCTTATGGAAATACCAAATGCATCATTTGCAAGCAGCAAGTACACCAAGATGCCAAATATTGTCATACGTGTGCATACAGCAAAGGTGCTATTCCTCGCCATTTCTTATCATGCAATTTTAATTTTTTTATGATTTTTTTTAAATTTTTATGTAATTAGTTCTGAAGTGGTATTATTGCTATTTATTGTGCAGGAGTCTGTGCGATGTGCGGTAAGCAAGTGCTAGACACCAAGTTCTACAAACAAAGCAATGTATAACACAGACCAGATACTAATTGGTGTTAATTGTTAGATGCAATTATTTTCTCTTCCGCTGGGAACTCACACAACTTTATTGTTGAGGCCTCAATTATGTTATGTGAAAAATATCTGAAGTGATGATGTTATAAACTATTTGGTGGGTTTTCTAATTCAGTACAGTATATTGGACTTGAAAGTTGCAATATTCAGTTATATCAGTATTTTTGTGTAGTATTGCTTTTCTATTTTAATTATGACTTTCCGAAAACATTTTCTTATATTAAGTCTCCAAAGACTATTATTTGGTTCCTTACTCTTTTCTGTGTCTTTGTATGGAGGTTTAAAGTGGAAGCTTTTGGCCCAAGTTCATAGTAAGTCTTCAAACAGGACTCGATCCCGAATAAACCAATTGACTGACATTCCGGTAGGATGTATTAGGCAGAAATGTATCACACTTTCTGTCTAATAAGAAAAAGGAAAGGTTAGATGTTGGTTTGGACCTCATTTTATATTTCATATTTTAGTTTCTCATTTTTGAATGACTCATGGTTTTCAGAGTCCCTGTTTAGGGGTATTTGGTAAAAAAAAATAAAAAACTGAAAGTACTAAGTGGAAAACAATATAGCCATTTAGATCAAATTATGGTTACAGCTTATGAATATAGCTTTGGCAATTGAGCTTCCTACCAACTTCCATAGACCTGTATTCTTTTACATAGAACTTCCTGGTTGAAAGAAAGAATTGTTGGGCAGATAAAGCCATCAGCATTTTAATTCTGCGAAGAGGATGACTTGAAGGTGAATTTAAATATCAAGGATGAAAGAACACACACACATTAGCTTGAAGAAGTGCACTTTGGGATCAACTGAACACAATATCTTCTGTCCTCACATGGTAGCAGTTAACATTTAAGCACTCAATAACAGGCTTTGTAATCTGCACCGAAATCAATTGCTTTGATAGTATTTATTTCTGCAACTCATTCAATTATGCAATATCGACAATATTGATAAACAGTAAGCAGCAGGGAGAAATGCACATAACGCTATCTTTGATTCTAATAATAAGCACAGTGAATATATGTCATAATCACAAACCAAAAAAAGAAAAATCTAGCGTACGTACATACTAGAGGAAATTGCAAGCGTTCATGAATGATGATCGATGTATACATTCTATTAGATGTTCTGGCGCACATGGCATGCACTTAACAAATTAAAACGTCGGCAGGAAAAAGAAGAAATTGAAAGTAGGCATTAGGATCCCCCAGTAACACTGCCATTGAAAATCTCAATGGTATCACCTTGTGCAACCTGGTGCCAGCGGAAGGAGCGATCATCGTCCATGACATTCTGTTTGTAAATAAAGAAATAGCCGTCTTGCGGCAGATGAAAATGAAATCTTTGGTGCAACTTCTGCAGCTCTTTCCTCAGCTCACTCACATTATCCGATGCATTCACCTCCACTGGAATCTTTTTATTCCCGCATTTAGGCTGCACCAACAGCTTCAGCCTTTTTGACCCCATCCCCGATGAAGTGGCACTGTTGGTCGTAGGCGACGGTCTAACATGTACATCAATCTCAGCATTGTCAATCAACTCACAGTCACGTAAAGATCGATGATCTTGCAATTCTGCACCACTTGATTGAACTGATAACCGGTTGACCGGGATGGTTTCCATCTCGTGAATCTTTTCTTTCAAACGTAAAACGGTATCGTTGACGTCCATGTCGAGAGGGAGGTGGTGGTGGTGATGAGTCTTGGAATTAGATGGTATGTTGATCTTGAGATGAATCTTTTTGGACGGCGAAGATTGCTCGGTCTTGACTTGAGGTTTGTTGTCGGATGCGACGAGGAGCTGAATGTGGGAGTTCTGGAGGATTTCGCAATGCTCTACGTCCCGATCGTCTTGTAAAACTTGCCCATTAAACACTAGGGTCTGTTTAGGTATTGGAATCCCTTGGTATTTTTCAATCTTTTCTTTGATTTCCAACACTGTATCAAAGAAGCCCACTTCTATGGAGAATGCCTTGCCTCTTTGGGGTTCAAAGATGACGTCCATACTGAATCAATCAAACTTGTTAGTATACTATAATTCTTGCAAGAATCTGAGCAGGCTTTTGATTTGGGATTCTCGCTCAATAATATTGGTGAAAGACGACTCTGTACTCGGTCACTCTTGAGTGAGTGAGTGGAGTCCCTATAGATACATACATCCCTATATATACATACACTGATACACACACACACACACACACACATTTAGTGTACGTGTAATGTGTAAATGTGTAACGTTAGCATGGTGTATTTTATGAGAAAGGAACATGCGTTGTTGTAAGTTGTAACAGTTTCCGGTATCTTCTAACCGAGAAGCGAGGCGCGTGGGTGATGCTTCACTTGATTTGGAGTTTTTGAAGATGAGATTTAATTGGTTATCATTAGATTATTTTACACGTAATCCCGCCGTCGGGTTTCGGTTATGCTTGCTTATCATTAGATTGTTTGTTATAGTCACCACGTGTTGACCACTTGACTTGCTTCTTTAGTTTCTTTACTCTTTGATTTATTCAACAATCTCTCTCCCTGGCTTCTATTAACGGCCCAATATTTTATAACTTGAATTATTTCGATTCAATTTAATTTAATTTAATTTTTTTTCTTGAATTCCAGTGTAATTAGTTAAGACTTCTTATTTCTGATGTCTATTTTTGTTATCTTTGATAGAAACCAATCTGAGAATCAATCAATGGATTAGAGTAAATTTGAATCTACTTAAAATTCTCGGTGGATCAAATTTTCACATTACTGGATTGAGTTAAAACTTCCCTACAAGACTCAATTGCATTTAATTTAAATAATTTGATCTTGTATGCAATTGAGTTTAACTTAATGTCGCAAGATTCAGTAATTTCTAACCAACAAAAGCACAAGTCAAATATTTCACTCTGCGAGGTACAATTGGGAACTTGTAGATTTCCATTTAGCTCAAATCAACAGGTCAGAAATCACGCAATAATTCTCCAGGAACTGGGGTGTCTTCAAACTACTTTAACATTCAGAAGTGTTAACAAATGAGAAGAAGAATCTAACTATACAGAATCCTAAACCTAGATATTACAGTTCAATAAATCAGGAATCTTGGGAAGCATACAGTTGAACATGTCGTGGCCAAACTTGACCATAAACATCCTTCTTGGTATATCGCTTATCCCAGGACCAAGGAACATCTGCAAATGCAACAACCGGAGTCAGATCAATGTCAAAATGTAAGAGATGTAGCAACAAACCACATAATAGCAGGTGACCTTCAGACGAATATCGTTGAGGAGGTAATTCGTAAGGCACAGGAAGATAAACTACTTCAGAAGAGGCACCCGCATCAGGGCTCCCATGCCAAGTCAAAGTCACTAGCTTAGTTTTCTGGATCTCAGAATTTTCTCTTGATCCACTTTTAATCTGAAAATCATGCAACAATTAGATTGGTTTTTAGTTTTCTTCTACCAGGAAATTATTCTACTAGTGAGTATGGATATAAAGATCAGGACATAGTCATTACCTCAGACAGAACTCCATTGTTGGTACAAGAAAATCCACAACCATGTCGTTTGGCAGATGGCAAAAATAGCACTCCAAGCTAAAATGATTCATGGAGAACCAACACCCAAAATGTTAATGGAAGAAACTGTTAATAATGGGAGAAAACAACTGAATTCAAGCAGTAGATAGATCATGTTATATGAAATTCGAAGAAAAAACATAGAAAACATAGATTTTGATGCAATTACATCCTCTAGGTTCTCACAGAATTGGGACATGCAATGACTCCACATATGAAGCTCATCATGTATATCAATTTAACAGAATTAAAACCAGTACAAGTTTTCAGTAAACATACCTCATAAGAACGGATCATCAATTGAGAATTATTCTTCTGGAGTGCTCCCCAGGCAGCTTTGCTAAGATTTGCTGAAGTTAGCAAGAACCAACTGCAGAGAAGAGATTTCACAGTTAAAACAGAAAATGCATCATTCAGCACAGAAATGTATGAAAGATAGTCAAACCTAAAAGATTCTGTGAAATCTGATAGGCAACTTACGCCAGTTTCTGACCATTGTAGCGTGCAAATGTCTTTATATGTGGCATTGCACGACTGAAACATTGAAAAAGCATGGTAGTAAATAACCAATCTGAAGGTACCGACATAAACATGCAAAATAAAAATAAAATACCGACACAGAGTCAAGAAAAAAAATTGGGAAGATGCTATGTTAAAAGCATATAGTCAAAAGCTTAAGCAAAGGACTCAAAATTAAATTGAAACACTGAAATTCCACTTAAACAGAAGGACCTCTGTGTGGTTAAAGTATTTAAATACATTTGAGAAGTTCATTAAAGTGCAAGTATAACTTATTTACTCTAAACAGTAACATTTGAAGCATTGGAATAGACTGTTGAAGATAATTCCACAAACGAAAGGATAGTCCAGTTGGTTTGACTCTTGCAGTGAAAGCAAGAGTAAACAGGTTCAGGTCCAAGGGGGTACGTTTAATTAGGGGTGAGGATAGGAGGGTGCAATATAACTAACAAAAAATGGCTGTAAACTGCAGCTCTCTTTTTTGGTAGCGCTGTCACTCTGCACAAGTTTGATGAGGGTCATCTCAAACTAATTAATTCACAACAGAAAATTCAGTTGCTGAAGGTGTAAGAGGCAAGTTTCTGAAGAGAATGAACAGCTGAAAAGTCTTCCCGCCCATTGGCTCAACAAACTGAATAACAATTTCAACATCTGCTTGTGATAATTAATGCTTCTGAGTCAGCTGAAAATTATCATTGCATGTCCCAATGAAATTATCACAGCAGTATCACAGAGTCAGTGAGAATGTGAAATACATCAAGAAACTTCTTAGTTGCTTATTATTTACTTGATTATAGGGGTAGTTGTCAGTACCACACTACTAATTAGCAATGTCCAGTCCAAACTTTTAAGTACGAAGGAGCCAAGTATAAATCAATATATGTACCAGCGGCCTGTGTGGCTTGCCTTCCATTTAGCCCAATACTTCTTCAAGAAATCTTTATCCACATTCTTCTGTGGGCTAGGAATAGCATTCCCGGCCGCATAACCCTAGAGAAAATAGTAGACAAATAGTGCAATGCAAACTTCAATTAATAGGTATAGAAATGGAAGTGCAAATTTGAAGAATCCAGAATGGGATGCAAACCCAAAAGAGAAATGCAATTAAACTCCATTCTACATTCATTTGTAACAGAAGAAAAACTATGACTATCCAGATCCAGAAAAAAATCTTCGTAGTAAATAGTATTTCAAAGCGCCATCCAGGCTCTAAGTACAGTGGATACCATATGATTCACTTAAATGAAAATTTTAAGTGATAAATTGGTGTAGACAAAGATTTCTCACAGTTTGGCAAGATCGGATTATTGTACAATGCCAAGAAGCAATGAATGATCACATGAATAACCTACTTGATAGTACCTCTAAAGAGCATCTGACATCTTCGACAGTGGGCCATACTATTAGTGGCTCTCCAATACCTAGCGGTGTCTTGTCTTCTGAGAAACCTGATGACATTGAGGATGACAGTTCCGCCATCCACTTCTCATCCAAAGAACCTAGGGAAGAGAACTGCAACAATACATCCAAAAATTAATTAGAAAATGCTCCTTCAAGTGAAACAAACTTTATGCAACCATCATTCCAAAAAAGCAGTCTAAAAGCTCAAATAATTGCCTCGATACTGGTATTGACACATAGCAGATGACTTGACACATACCATCATTAGCTGAAAAGGTCAAATGAAATAACCAGGCCCAAAACCCCACAAAACAAAGAGAAATCAAAAGTGTGATAGAATCTCTTTCACAAAGATATAAAAATAAATAAAGGAGAAAGGGAGTCGGAGGATGAAAATCAATTAATTCATCATACATCATCTTGAAAAGTAGTCAAAGCACACCTGATAAACAATAGGAGATTTCTTAAACTCTTTTGCCCAAAACCCCACAAAAAATAGAGAAATCAAAAGTGTGAGATATAAAAATAAATAAAGGAGAAAGGAAGTAGGAGGAAGAAAATCAATTAATTCGCTGTACATTATCTTCAAAAGTAGTCAAAGCACACCTGATAAACAAGAGGAGATTTGTTAAACCCTTTTTCAAAGGTACACTCCTGGAGAATAGTACGAAGCTTCATATGCCCCCACTTTTTCATATTGGAACCAGTATGATACCCAGGGACTGATGCGATTAATCGGACCTGAAAATTTTTACATAGCATTATGTGTTCCCATACAGTGACATGCTACAGTCAATGAATATTCTGTGTGCCATCATATTCTCCACGCAAAGACAAAATATTATTTGAGGAAAGGAACCAAAATTAAAGCAATTGGAAAGAATACCGCTGCACTGCTAAAATCGAACTTCTTAAAAAAAGATGGATTTATTTTGAAGTTTCCATGGGCTGGCAAATTTGCACTGAATTCAGGCCACTGCACATATTCAAGACAGAACGTCAACATTGTTATGCAGCTGAATGATTAACATTGATCTAAGTTATCAATGAAATCTCATGCATAAGAAGTCCCTGTAACATGCAACAACTATTAGTACCTTTAGTGCACTGAGATAGTCAATCAAATCACTTTCAAATCCACACCCTTCACTCAGATTATTTTGATCCTTCAAGGGGAAATCTTGCATCCACAAACCTTGACTTTTGTTGTTCCAGTCAACATGTATCAGGTTTGCAGTATGGACAATTATTCTAACACCCCGAGGATAGATAAGAAGCATGGCCTTGGAATGGTGTGTTCCAAATGATATGGGTAATGGGGGTTTGTGCAAAATCCAATTTGCAGGCTTATTCCTCTGTAATTTAAACAGAGCAAAAAGAATCAAGCTCCATGTTTTCAAATAACTTTCAAATGCTTAAAAGAAATAGTAAAGTCAAAGCAAACCTTCATATGTTCCAGTGTACCATCACCCTCTCCGTGAATAACCAGTACATGGGGAATTTTAGCAAGGACCGGACAAGCTACAATTGGAAAGCAGTATAAAATAGCACACAAAAGTGAACAATGGCAAGAATGGTCCAAGTGAAGAAATTTAAAACATCGGATATATGTGCCAGAAACCCATCCAAGCACCAATAGAACTAAACTGGATTATAGTTTTTGGACACATGATATAAAAGAACAACTTCTCAGTGTTTTATAATTAACTAAGCAAGGGAAAACTCACAACAGAAAGGAGAAAACAGAGTAAAAACTAAAAAGAAATCACCTGGTAACAACCAATCAATGTCCACCATGTAGTTTGATAGAATAGCAACAATAATATCCCCCTATGAAACAAATAAAAAATCAACTTAACTTGTGACGTCCTTCTGCACGGAGTTTACACGACTCGTCTTCTATGGATAAATGACTATGTCAAATCCAGCCAGCTAAACAGGTAACACAAAAAGGGAACTTAAAAAATGTTCATATAACAACTAAAGATAATATCATCACCTGAATTACATCTCTTATAGAAACACAAGAAGTATTTGCCCATGCTGGCAGCCCTTGCACTCGCAGCAGCCGAAAAGTTGATGGCAACTTATCATGAGACACATGAAAATTACGTATAGCCTCCTCACTGTTTTTGCCATTTTCATTATCTGGTTCATCCTACACATATGTATATAAAAGCACAAATTTAGTAAAACAAATAGAGACAAGCAACAAATTTAACTTATAACAACTTGTACGTACTTGCCGTCGCATTTTCTTTGAACTAAGTTCTCCATTAGTTGCTCCATCATTAGAAACTCTCTTTTGAGATCGAGGCAGAGTTACATACTTAAAAAAGTGATGTCCAGGGATTAACTCTATGATATCACCATCAGCGATTGACACGTGTTCATTAGAACTCAGCTTCTTCCTTTGATCACCGGATTTAATAACTACTGGATTAGTTCCATCCTATAATTTTAACTCAAAAAAAAAAAAAAATCAAATGAGACGAGAACATAAATAAATAAATAAAAAGAGAAATAGTATGGTGAAAAATTAAGAATTTAGTTTAAAATTACCACAACTAAATTTGCAGAGCCATCAGCAGAGGCATTTAAAGTGATGTGTTTTCGGCTGAGTCGCTTGTCGGAAACAGGAACATTGGTGCGGCCAATCACATTGGGGCCCTGAGAGAGCGGCAATTTTGGGAGGGAATCGTCTTCTCTTAAGTTGTTATCAAGTGGAACCAAATATCCAATCTTCGTTGCAGACATTTATGAATAATACTACAAATACTACTACTGTTGCTTCAAAATAGAGGTGTCTTGAGAGATTCTGTCGAGTTTTAATGGCGAAAAGGAGACACGAAGATTTAACTAGGCATTTTGCTTCGGCACCTGACAAAACGCACCGTTTTTTAGCTCTTTCTTTTCTTTTATAGGCTTTCAGTCGACGACACGGACCTGGAGGTCGCCTTTTCCAATTGAGCATTTTCCTATTTAATTTTATTTCTTGCAAAACGCACAGCTTCACTTTGTCATATTAAAAAAAATTAAAATTAAAAAAAGGGATGGCTGGCCCTTCTCCTATTTTCTAAGAAGAATCGATCATTGAGGATTACAAGTACAGTTTAATTGAATGCAAAACAAAGGAATAAAGGTCTATAAATTTAAAATTTATATAAAGGTCTATAAATGTAAAATTTCAGTTTTGTCAACAAGAATGAAGACCTGCCTTTCAATACAAACAAATTCCATAACTCAGGTATAATATGAGTGTTCTCTTTGTATATTGGTTAACTTCTATTTAAAAAATTAAAAATTTTTAAAAAAAAAGCCATAGCAACAAACAAAATTTGCTATCTCCTCCGCTTCGAATCTTTACGCATTTCTGCCAAGTAGCTCTGCAAATTTGATTTCTCCCATAAATGTCTCTTGACAAGATCTTCCTTGTTCGATTCATCTAACAAACACACACAAAGCATTGTTTAAGTAAAATCCTAAACTATGAGTATTATGTAGGGATAATGCATAATAGAAGCAAAGTATGCATGTGATCTGGACATGTGACTCCAGCTTTTAGGGGAATTTTATATCCCCTTGCCCACAGCAAAAGATTTTTGGTTCACAGCATATCATCCAAGGGGAAAAAAAAAAGTGCACTTATTATTTTTTTGCTCCATTCACTAGACAGTAAGATATCCAACAGTACACCTCCCATCGTCCTCAAAATTTTATGATGCTTTATGGAGGGGGGAAGAAAAAATGCAGGAATTTTGATGAAGTTACCAATATTCATCCAAGCGTCAAGAGGCACTCTAAGGGATTTTCGTGTCAGGTAAGAAGCATCTTCCCAAGCATATGAAGCTTTTTTCACGTTGTATCTCCAATACCAACGGCCCCACCATAGTAGTAGCTGGGTGGAAAAATTGTCAGTAACCCCTTGTAGTCAGTTAAGTTAAGATCAGATTCCAAGTAAAGCATCACTTGAATACAACAATAAACACAAATCAAACAATCAACCATAACCATTTTTCCTTCTTTGAATTCAGTAACATTGTGGCTACTCTCAACCAAAATCGTTGGGTTTTCCTAACCTTGCCAATAGTGTAAGGTAGGAGAATTAAACGGACACCAATAAGCTCCCAGACAGAAGGCTTTTCAGCTCCCTTTATCTGCAGATCAAGTTCTTTGCTGAGGTCTTCCTCTGTTTTCCTGCCATAAAGAATGTTTCCTTGGTTCTTTCATAATTTGAAAATTCGCTATAAGGACTTACCGGTATTACAAAAAAATGATGTACCAAAATCAAATCCATTCACCATTTTCCTAATAAAAACTCGGTACATACTTGTCCATTTGCTTGTTACTCTTCTTCTTATTCGTAATTCCCCCACTACGTTCAAGTTCCAATGCCCGCAGTCTGTTTCTGTAAGCTGGTGTTTTTTTCACCATCGCTACAGCCTGCATCAAGAATCATAGTGATGTTTTGGAATAAAACAACTTTTCAAGCTTTTTACATGATATAGAATTGGTATGAATTTGAAAAGTTCGTAAAGATATTTAACATCTTATAATGTATTCAGCAGTCCAGACAGTGAATTTTCAGCGCAGAACCTTATATAAGCTCAAGGCACTGATTTAGTCCAGATATGAAGATGTTTATAGCATACATATGTAAGTCAGTGCAAAAATGATTCCCAAATGGAAAAAAGAAAGAATAATACAAGTAAAGGAGTTGCATACAAGTTTCGAAATGGTGAACTAGTGCCACGAGCCCAAGACTCTCTGATTATCCATTGTGCTAACAAAAAGTATTATTTTTGCTAGCAGAAAGTTTCTAACTATGCAAGATTAACATTCAGCCATATCAATGAAACACAAAACACGTCAAGATTCAAATGCTGTCATGTACTTGATTTATCTCGGTACCTGATTATACCTCGTCCATTGGTTTAGATACTGAAATCCAGAGAAAATCAGAAGAAGACCAACCAAGACAGCTCGAGGATCCTGAAGAGATTAGAAGTCTATGGTTAGAAGTAAATGAAGGAAGTACAAACTCTATTTTCTCTCCCTTCTATAGACTAGCAGCCTAATCTAATTGTTGCAAAATTACCACTTTATTAACCCTGAAATAATACAAAGTTTCTCACCGTTTTGTGACCATAATATGCATGATAGTAACGAGCAGCATTGTAAAACACCTAATAAGAAAAAATAGAATCAGCAAATGTTAGGCTTTCTTCTTTCTCAAATCTTCAAGCAAGCTGATAAACTCTAGGCATTTGATCGGATTAATTAGATCGAACAAGAAAAACTCATAAAAAATAACATTCAGAAATGCTTGATCAATTAAGCTTTATGTGTAAAGCATAAAGATGGCAAATCAAAATTGATTGGACTAATTTATTCTTTCCAATATAAAACCACAATCAGCGATATCAAGATACAAAACAAGAAACTAAATATTTTATTATGTAATTATTATCTATGAAGTCTTGGACAATAACCAATATATTGTCATAACAAAACTCTAACATACCTCTTCCGGATGGGCAATTGCATAATCATACTGCTCCCTTGTGGCTTCATCTTTCAGAATCTACAACCAGATTTCAATATAAAACAAGTTAAAGAAGATATTGATTTAATATGAACTAATTTCCGATTTGATAGTTATAGGACAGATTATGACATTACCTCATAAGCATTAGCAATTTTCACAAACAGCTTCCTTGATTCCGGATCCGGGTTTTTATCCGGATGACTAACCACAGACCAAAATGGAAAATTAATAAACCAACATAATATTTATTTTTTTCTTTCGAACATTTAAACCAATAAACAGATGAGTTTAAAAAGAAAAGGAAGAGACTTACTATTTCAACGAGAGCTTATAGTAAGCTTTCTTGATTTCAGATGAATTTGCATTTTGAGATACCCTACAAATTCAGTTAAACAGACAAATGGAAATGAGATTATTGGAAGGGTAAATTGGGAAATATAATGTGAGCCAGGGAACAGAGCAGGGCTGACCCTAGTAGATCGTAGCAATCGTCCTCGTCGCAGTAAATGGCAACTGACGGAGAGATGAGGAGGAGGAGCACGATAGCTGATGTGATTGCGTACCACCGAATCACTGCCGGTGGCGCCATAGCCTCCGGTCTGTTCCTTCTTTTCCCTCTGCACTGACGTTTTAGAGGCAATAACTTTTCAATCGGAAAATGGCTAACGATTCAGGAGTGATCAATTATGGATTCCGCATTAAGGCCCAATAAAACAAGTGGGCTTGCCTTAATGGGCTTCTACGTCTTGGTGTTCCAACGAATAACCCAACTTCTGTGGAATGTACGTTTCAATGATTTGAGGGTGGCGACAGCAATCTGGAACCCAAGTTTCTTTTTTGGGTCTAATGGCATAACGATTATTGGCTACTAAAGATACTCGCGGCGAATCTCATAAATTACACCTCAATTAATGTTCTTTATCAATTCAATTTTTGTTATGTGTATATGAATATTTTTGTAATTGGTTGGTTGGAAACATACGTGACAAAGACGATTAGTTAGTGTAGACATCAAACGTTCACATCTTATTAGTATTAATTACTACAAATAGACCAAATGTGTTTACGAAATCAAAATCAATAATAAAAATATATATATAGTGAAATTATTTATTAAAATTATTAAAATATTAAGATAGTGTGACCTATCTATTAAAATGATTCATTTGGACAGATCAGATGGGTCTCTCTTTTAATGTGAAAGAGTAACTATTTGAAAGAAAATTAGTGTGTCCCACAATAGGACCCACTTGACCTACTCAAACATCTAATTTTAATGATTAATGTAATTGATGATTAGGGGATCTTTGAATCTAAATTTAAAAAAAAAAAAAAAAACTAGCCAGGCACTCGAATTATTAATCAATATAGAGAGAGAAAGAACTGCTAGTTGCAACTGCGGAACTGCCACTGATAAAAGGGTTTTGCCAATAATTAAAACTTACAATCCACAAAAAAAGTATGCAAAAACTTTTAATATAATAATAGATTATTTTTATATAGGCTGTAAATTATAATTGTTGTAATTTAACATGACTCTAAATAAAATTAATGGACATCCAATTTAGGAGTTGTACCTAATAATTTAAGACATTTAATAATCAAATAACACTTGAGTTATTGAATATAATTCGTAGGTTAATATAAGTTGCATATAATAAAATTTAACATGACCCAATTACTGATGGTCGGAAATTTACGCAAGACAAAAAAAAACATTGTTGAGATATAAATTATCCCTACCTACTTACATTATTAAAGGAAATGCTATACCTATATATACTTTAAAATAATGTCAATAACAAATTCTGTCTCAACAATTAAAAAAGGATCAGGCTATGATGTGACAAATAGTACCAGCACACTCGTAGTCATAGACAACCACATCTAGCTAATTAACTAAAAGCAAAGTAAGTTAGTCTTAAGGGATAGTAATTAATTATTACTTGCAATATTTAGGCCATGATTCTTGCTAATTGCTTTACAAAGTCTTATGCACATAAGGATGGCAACCGAACTCGAATCCAGACCCGACCCAAAACCAGATGAACCCGGATAATCCAGTTCAGATTCAACCCGTATCGGATTAATTTTAATCCGATATTCGGATGCAAATTTGATGACTCGGACATATCCGGGTCCGGGTCTAGGTTCGGTTGAACCCGTAGATCCAAAACACAAATTGAATGTCTTAATTTAATATTAGTTTTTTAAATTAATTTTAATATAAATAGAAACATTAAAAAAAAAACAGTTTCCCTGCTTTCACAAATCCCAATGGCAGCCGCCAAAGCCCAAAGCCAAGGTGCCAAACATTTCATTTCTCTTCGGCTCATCTTCTCCTTAAATCAAATCACAGGGCTTCACCAATCACCACCTTTGTGGTTCTGTTCATCATCATAATCTCAGCCGTTGTCGTTTGTAGAGAATACAGTATTGATACGGCGAAGGCGAATAGGCGAACCAAATTCGAGGCTGTGACACTGCGTTCATCATCATCAGCCACTGTCACGACCAATAACCAGCGCCGATACATCCAGAAGTAACCGGCTCGCCTTCACCGTTCATTGCTTTGCCGAACGCCGATCCTTGAAGTTCGTGAATCATGATTTATGCTATGTTATGCTTATGTGATTTGTGCTTTGATACGTGATTTATGCTTTGAAATAATTTTTTATTGTTGTTGTTAATAGATTTGAAATGGTATCATATTCAAAAATGTGAGATTAGTTACAGTTAAAAATAACATATGAAATGGAAGAAGTTGTTGGGTTAGCTGTTCCTTTTGTTAATTCCAGAGGAAGCAATAGTGATTGATGAAAGTTTGATGCGTGTGCAGTGGTCAAATGAAGAGGAATAGAAGAAGATGAAGAGTTTTTTTTTTTGTTACTTTTCACTAATCCAGGTTTAAAACCCGAAATTCTTGAACCTAAGTTTTTTCGGGTTCAACCCGGACCAGACTTGGATGCGAGAAAATCGGGTTTATACTCAAGTTCGGTACAAGAAAATACTATCAGGGTCCAAAATCGAAAAGGCTAAACCTAGACCCGAACCCGGGTTTTTCCATCCCTATACGTACACTTACCGACTGTAGGTGATTTAGGAGTTATTTCCCTTCTTGTCTTGTACATGCTCTCCATTTCATAAAAAATTTAACTAATTTATATTAACATTTAGTGATGGCAATGGGGAGGGGAGGGGAGGGGAGGGGACCGACCTCCCCGTACCCATCCCCGATAATTTGCATACGTCCCTGTCAAAATTGCTTGACAGAATCTCCGTCCCCTTCCCAAATAATGACAGGGGATCCCCGAGAGTCCACGATCCCCGAATAACTGATATGTTTTTAATTTTCAATTTTAATTTAATCATATTAAAAAATTTAAATAAAAATAAATAATTCTAAGATTATACAAGAAATCGATTTCTTAATCTTTCCTTAATCCTCATGGTTTGCATTTAATCAATAATTCTCCAACACATAACACCCATGAAATCATGCAAAATCCTTAGGAATCATAACCCAACAATTTAATCATAGAGATCAAACTCAATAGTTCTAAGATTATACAAGAAATCAAGTACTTAAATGCTAAAAAAATATGCATACCTTAATCACCACCACAACTCCAAAGAATTTTTTTTGCACTTAAATGATAAAACCAAGAAAACTTTGCCACTTTGTTTAATTGTTTCAAAGCTCAATTGCCGACCATGAGAAGAAGAAGCTAATCCATATTTTCTCTCTTAATTGTTAATTTATACTTAGGGTTTTTAACTAATAGGCTTAGGTAAAATGACTAAAATGGGCTTGACTAAATACTAGGCTAAAAAACAAATAAGTTCAAGTACCCATATAATGTTAGTATTAAAGTAATAATAGAAAAAAATATATATTTGATTATCTATTTACTAATAATTTAAAAAAATAAAATAAAAATTGAATTAAAATGAGGAAATTGAGAGGGGATGAGGTACAATCCCCATTCCCTCCCTTCCCCGAATAAAAAATCGGGTAAAAAATTATCTTTATCTCCTCCCAGAATAAGAAATGGAGTAAAATATTATCCCCATATCCTTTCTAAATGAAAAAAATCTCCGAAAATTCCTGTCCTATTGGGGATTTTTGCCATTCCCGTTAACATTTGCTTACTATTTCAAAAGTTAAATTTTATAAGAATATAACATTTATCCTTATAAGTTAATTTCCAATTAATACGTACATCAAGTGACAATATTCCTTTTTCAGCAAAGTTCTCTGACATGCATCAGGTGGGAATGTGCCTTTCCCAACCACTTGAGGACGTAAAATCAATTAATTAAAGATCAGCCACCAAATCAAAACTAAAAACTTTATATATATATACGATAATATTAATGCTATACTATACATATGACATATGAGAGAAGAAAGAGCTCACTGATGAATCCACATGATTCCAGCAGATGGGCATGGGGCTAACTCGGCCGACGACCAATTGCAACGTGTCAACACATGGACGATTCATATTCAGATTGTTTTAAGTCCCGCATTTTGGGCCTCATATATCAATAATGATTTGAATTAGAGAGAGCAACACAATAATACGGCTCTCATTCTCAACAACGACATGACGGGAAAAGCCCATGCCACCACTGACCGCACTCTTTTGTAAAAATTGACCAGACAGATGCAGTGGCAGGCTCATGACTCATTTTTACCTTCTCTGCTGCCTCCACCATCATCGATGATTGCATTAGTTAGGCGTCTGGACTACGTGGCATGATAAGAAACAGTTAACACATCACATGATGGTCGTTTTATGGGTGTGAATTGAAATTTGAGTTATATGTGCAGGCTTCATTGCAAATGGTTCATGTATCTGTCGTCCTTGATTAGGGCAATAGGACTTGTCATAATTGTAAAGCTAGCTAGATAGCTTTTGGTTGTGGGTTTGTAGTAACAGAGATGGTACATAAACATGGAACGTACATTTACAACTCAACCTTAGGCCCATTACAGCGAAAAAGTGCTGCTTCTGTTCTGTAGAGATGCATCACATGACACATGCTCCTGCAATAAATCTTCCATTCAGGTTCTAGATAAGATAGCTGATTCTACGCTCTCGCTGCTGCCAAAACATAGCCCGGAGAGCCGAGCCTCGTATCTTTAATTTGAATGGATGGTTTTCTTTTTCAACATTCATTTCTTTTTCCTTTTTCTTTTTTTCTAAAGCAAACCTCGATGCACGAGGGCAAATTAAATTCATTTCATCGTATCTGTGTTTTGTTAATCTAGTTAAAATGATTGACGTACAGCCACTCGGTCTTTGGCTTGAGTAGTGATGTGAGAGTATCGCTACAAAACTCTTGAAATGAGATTTTACATTTCATTTGAAGAGCCACATCATCAAAAGAAATTTTAAAAGATTTTTTAAATAAGATTGTTCTATTGAAGAGAGAGATGAATTATCTCATTTAAAAAATCTTATTTAAAAAATCTTTTAAAGTTTCTAATTTAGTGTTAAATTATTTTTATCTCATTATCCTTGAAGAGAGAAGTATTATAATTGCTATTATTCTGGTGGAGGAAAAAGTTTAATAAAAATAATATAAATTTATTTTATTTAAAGAGTCTTTTGGAAGAGAATTTATTTTTTTATTTTCCTATATATCACATAGTAAGAATAAATATTTGAAAAGTAAAATTAAAAGAGTCTTTTGGTGGCACTTTAAGAGTAGCGGTTCTTCCTCTCTCAATTCAAAATAATAATTGTATGGAGACAGTCTTCTTCCTCACATATTGTATTAATGTAGATTAGTTCAAGTAATTGTCTGATTGTAAATATCACTAGTTTCAATTATAAAATCTTGACGTGCTTTTTAGAGAAACAATATTTTTTTAAAAGAACATTTAAGGAAATGTTAACTTTTAAAGAATATGCTTTTAGTACTTCAAACAAATTATATATTGAAACCTTAACCAGCCTTACTAAGCCAACTCAAAAAAACCCTTCACTTTAATTGCTTTTTTTTTCTTTAATAAAAGAAAAGGAAACATGATAAAGTTGAACGCTGTACATTTAATTATAAAAGTTCATGGGTCTAATTTATATTATCCTAAGCTTATATATTTTGTCAAATATTAATTCTCTAACAATAATAAAAATCAAAACGAAGATAAGGTGTACAAATTAACAAAAAAAGCCCCGGTTGGCTTTAATTAGCTGTTAGCAGCTGGGTTGCCCAAGGCCAACTGCTTGGCACATAAACCAAACGGGCCTACTGGGCTGTGTAAGCTGGCCCAACTATTTCTAAAATAAATTTAATTTTATTTGCTAAAAATGTTATAAAAATCAAATTATTTGATAAATTCGATAATTATGCTTTCAAATATCATTAACATTTTATTGTGTAACAAGTGACTCATCAAACACTCTACAATAACTGAATTTTTTTTATAGCGGCTATAGCTTAAAAGCTATAATATTTTAATACTAAACAAATATCATGTGAACAAAAAAAGAATAATTTTGTAAATATTTATTATTTTTTTAAAAATCTGGCAGCACGACGGAATTTTGTTGATTGAAAGAAAAAATTAGACCCAGCGTACATACATATGCAATGGGGTAGTCTGCAGCTGTAAATATCTCCCATGCAAATTTTTTGAAAAATGATATAGAAAGAGCGTTAACGGTGACAAGAGTAACTGTAAAACTTGCAATGCTATAGTGTTCATTGAAAAATTGTGCTAATTTTTCACGCAAAATTTGACACGATCCGATTACTCAACACGAACACGACACGAATAAATGGGTATAGGTCGTCAAATTTGACACGATTATTAAATGAGCCGGGTTCGGGTCAACACGATTTTTTTCCGTGTCTAGTTAGGGTTAAAGTTCTTGACCTATTTATCCGACCAATAACACGATTATATTTTCTATTTTACATTAATTTTTAAGTTTTTGTCATTAAAACTCAAATGTTGGGCATGATTTTATTTTATTTTATTTTTGAAGGATGGACATATGCCATAGTATTTCATTTATAAAATATTATATAGATTTAGAACTTCAATAGTGTAAATATGTAATATTTTGGTGTATGTGTATATATATATATATATTATAACATTATACAAATGTTTAATGTAAATTTTGTTAAATATATAGATATTAAGTAGGTTATTAGATAACCTGTTTATTTTTTGTGTCGGGCTTGAGTCTCAATATTTTGATAAGATTATTAAATGGGTCGTGTATGGGTGGACCTAAATTTGACAAGATACAAAAATAACACGATACAAACACGACCCAGTGACTCATTTTACCAACTCTAAGTCCTCATTGTATTAGATTCTTCAGTTCAAATATTAGTACTCACTTTTTTTTAGTGGAGACGCGCTGTAGGCCGAACTGTTGCAAAATTTTCCCCATCATTTTCACATGGTGTTAGATAAGTGAGCAGAGTCCACAGGCAGCAGGACACGTTGCCTAATTGAAATGTTTGTAGTTTTCTTAAAAGCAGAGAATTAATAGTGTCCAGGAAAAGTGAGAACCTTAGCTATATTAAAATACCCTAGAATGCTTATGGAGATATTTCAAAATGCCTCTTGTTCGAAGGACTTTGGGCATGAATCCTACAGTTTTGATCTTCATGTCCTATGCACCCAAGCAATGCACATGCTTGCCCTTGTTTGTCCTTCCATAGCCCTAATTGAACGTGTAATATATTTTGACGTGCATGTGTTTATAGATGCTGCCACGTCTGTCCCGACATGGACTCTTGAATCGTGAGGTTTGATTTTACAGTTGGGTCCCATACTAATCATCATGTGCCTTGTTTCTCAAATTTCACTGAAAAGATAGAGAGAAGTTTAGTAGGTTGAATATTCAAAACCAAACGACCTTCAATTAATGGTTATCGAAATGAAACAAGTAATTATATATCTTTCAATTTTTGAGCGAGCAAATTTCATTCACAATATTTTCATTTGGTTCTCATTCATCCAAGTCTCTGCCTCCCTTATCTCTTTCCTCGCTTTCACTTCTTGTCGACAAAATAAAAGGAAAAAGGAAATTATTTTTGTCCATGCTTAAAAAAGTAAATAGATGATATATATATATATATATATATATATATATATATATATATATATATATATATATATTTCTTTGATGGCCCTATGAGAAACGTGTACTTCTCTTAAGCATATATAGGCTGATAATTATCATTAACTATTGCAGTAATCATCACCACAATTATTGATATGCTGTTCCCTTCCCCCTATTAAATATCTGCCGCTCCAGTCTTATTGGAATACACACATTTTTCTCTTTATTTGCTCTCTATATATCTCAGCTCTCAACCCAACTTTTCCCTTGTGAGTATCCTTTACGCTTTTCTAATTGCATTGCAGTTTTGTGCATATTTCGTTTACAAGTTCTATCTTTGTGATTCTTAATTTATAGGTATTTGATTTTCTATAAACACAAGTTATATATTGTATATGCATGTCTTAATCTTCCATTTGTTCTCATGCTTTTGTTTTCTTTCAACAGTTGTTTTCAATATATGGATACGAATGTGCTATTCATATCAGAATTATTAAAATTCATATTAAAAACAGATTCTTGCTTGACTGATAACTACTTGTAGACGTAGACATTCCCGTGCATTGTCATGCAAGTAACTATATATATATATCTTTCTCCTTACTTATATCTTCTATCTTTTATCATTTCAAAGTTTGAATTCATAGGCATCCTATCTTAGTTATCGATTATTGTAGAGTAAAGAAATAAATAAAAAGATTATTGAGTTGAGCCTTTTTTTTTTTTGGGTGGTGAAAGTCATGAGTGATATTAGGTTGTCATTTTCATTTTCCCTACAGCTAGACTGCAGAATTGGTTCTTACCACCATAAGTCTTGCAGGAAATGATGCATCCCTCATTCAAGAAAGTACAAATGCTGGAGTCTGACAACTTCATGACAGAATCAAACCAGGTAAGTGAATAAATCTCGCATAACTTTTATTTTTGAGTCACTCGCAATGGACTAAAAATGATCATTAGAAATATTGACTTTTAAGTGTTTTCTGGAACTTTACTTTTCTTTTTACGTATGGTATATAACTTTATTTTCTTTTTTATTTTTGTGTTAAAGAGAGAGAGAGAGAAAAGTGCACAAAATTTGTAGTACTTGTTATGATGATATCATTTAATTATATCTTGGAGAATGATAGCTAGCTTGATTAAAATTGGTGGATCAATTGAGCACCCATGAAACAAAATTCAAAGTGATTAATCATGAAAGGGCACTTGAATCAACATGAATACATAGGTAATTAAGTGTATGATGTTTTCTATTGGCGACCGATGTTAATTACTTTATACTAAGCTTATTGAATCAGTTTTTTGTCCGCCTCAACAGTAATAGTAGTAATGACATGACTACTCTTGTATTTTCCGTGAATCCTTCTATAAAGTCGAACAATAATTAAAAAGGGGCCTAGTGTAATTCAAATCTCGATTCCATTCTTACCAAATCCCATCCAACGAGACAACACCAAGGGGCCACATGTTTTAAGACATAGCTGGACATCGTAAAAATCCAGCTTCAAATGACCGTGCATATACTGAAACTCAAAAGACAACTTTAAAGTTAGATGCTATTGCTAAAACTGCCTTGTTCTAGACAAGATTTTCCTAGAACTCCTTGAAAAAGGTTATCAGTTTTTATTGTTTTTATACAGCACAAGCACGAGAGAGAGAGTATTTAGTGGGATTGAAAATATATATATATATGTATCCAGGTAGCTATTTGTAACGGTGGTTAGAATAAGTAAAATAAAATAAGTTCAACGGCACTGCTACTTTGACAAAAACTTAGGTTACTAAATTAAAAAAAAAAAGAATGGAAATTAAGACTAAAATATCTAGATAGTTTATAAATAACTTATAATGAAGTAAACACATTTTGATTTATAAGAGGTACACGTTATGTTAATCTCACCCATATCAATATAACTTTTAGGAAAAATATATGGCGTGTATGGCCGAAAAAACAATTAATAATGAGGTTATGATTTAGATCAATAAGTTGTTGTTAACACAGAGATATTAATACATCGACGTGAATGTTCTGGTTAAAAAACAAAAATAAAAAATTCAACGGTGATGACCCCTCAAAGCCGGCCAATATATGTAATAAGGTCCAACTCAAAGAGCTAATTAATCATGTACTTTTTTCTTTTATTTTTAATTGGAGGAGCCCATAGAATAATTATGTTCAATTCATTTTTCGGCTTAAGGTCCCATCGCACATAGGTGCCATCGGGAGGTCTTATCACAAGACTTTGGATACACTGGTCCCTACTTTTCAATGTGTGTCAATTATCGTATCATAATGAAGCTAATTATTAGAGGCAATTACGCAATAATAAATAACATAATTTATTAAATGGAATCACTGGGGAGAAGAGAACCGAGGACATATTTTGATCCTCTTCTTCTCTTGCTAACATCCCATGGTAATTTTCATCGGATTTATGTTAATAAAAAAAAACAAATATTGAGAGAAAAAGAAAGCGAAAAGCCAGAGAGCATCATGAAAAACAAAAGCTAAGTTGAAAAAAAGGAGAAAGATAGAAAGAAGAAGAAGAAAAGACATGCAATCAACTTTTTCTCCAAGGTCCAAAACGTGGAAAAGGAACCGCCATATATGTAACGTTTTCATCGATAGACAAGGAAGGGAAACAGAAACAAACCTAGTGTCCCAGTCTTTACACTCTCTGTCTCTATCTTTTCCCACAATTAATGTGTTGCCCTTTTTGAATTTATCATTATAATAATTCTCCTCTCATTCCCATCCATCATCTTCTATCAGCCGCTAGACATGGCCACGGACCCACCATTTCACCAAGCCTACAAGTCCCTCATCGAAGATACCTCAAACAATAACTTTAATAAGAAGCTTGTTATTGTTGAGGAATGTGAGCTTCCGCTGATTGATTTTAGTCGACTGCTTCATAATAATAACTTCGTCGACGAATCAGAAAGAGAAGAGTGCAAGCAGGAGATAGCTAGGGCTTCTCAGGAATGGGGTTTTTTCCAAGTTGTTAACCATGGGATTTCAAAAGATTTATTGGAGAAGATGAGACAAGAGCAAGTGAAAGTTTTCAAGCAGCCTTTTGATAAGAAAAGCAAAGAAGACAAGTTCATGAATTTCCCAGCTGGCAGCTACCGTTGGGGATCACCAACGGCCACATGTCTCAACCAGTTATCGTGGTCCGAAGCTTTTCACATTCCTATGGCCGATATCTCTGCTTCTGCTGCTGCTTTCACTACTCTCAGGTACCGTATTTTTTTTATTTTGACAAAAACCTACCGTTAACGTACCCTAGTTTATTTTATTTATTTTTCCTTTTATTATTATCATTTTATGAGTACGTCTCTGCTGTCTCTTCTCCCATTTATTTCGTCAAGACCAGAGAGAGAAGAGGGAGACTAGAGAGCAGTATCAAATGACGTAATTATTAAAGTATTCATTGATTCATATAGGCAACATATACAGGAGAATATCTTAGAGTCAATCTGATTCTTAATTGATCGAATTTTTTTATTAACATAATAGCTTAGTTTATGAACCTTTATTTTAATGTGGTGAGACATTTCAAGATTAACAGTAATATTCAATGAAACATGTTTGTGGATTGGCTGTTAGTATTAGCTAGTAGAAATAGTCAAACCCCATTTATACACCACAATTGGAGCATGTGAGCATGTGATGTCAGTCAATGGGATCCTAGTTAATATTTTATAATAATTTAACAAGTAAATACACTAAGCCTGAATATAAAATATTATATATGTTGCTTGTACGGCAAGTGTAGCTAGCATCTGCACTATGCATAGAGCACAGCATGTGATATAAAAATTTTCATACTAAATAGAAAGTATTTAGGAGCGGAGCTCAGAGTAAATCTCACGGGGATCAAGTTCAAACTTTCAAGTATTAATAGAGGATTCATTTTAAACGGTTTTTTCATCTATAGCTATGGTGTGCTCGTCGGAAATTTGAGAATTTTATTTGGAACTACATCAGTTTTAATTTAGGAATTTTAATTGATAATTGAGGTTACTATTACAAATAAAAAATATAACGAGAAAGCAATTAACAAAACAAAAATTAAACAATTGGGTCACTTTGACTTTATTTCACAAAATATAAAATTTTATTTTTATCCTATATATAAAGTTTACAAATTAATTATGTAGGGGCCAAATCAATACTTTTATACCTAATTTTTAATATTTCATTTAAAAACTTCAAAATTTTTTCAAAGCCTACAAGTGTCGTGGCCTCTTTAGTCTACAAGAGCCTCTGCCTCTAAAAGTATTAATCAATTAATGACTAGGGAAAGGATGTACTTAATTATATTCTAACTAAAAGAGTGTACATTTGTAATCTGTTGAGTAAATCTATTCCTAAATAACCATAATTTCCTTGCTAAGTGCCTCAAATCAACCTAACCATATGTTCATATACATTAATTTTCGTTTTATAATGTAGGATATATATGATTTAGAAACATAAGCAGAAGAATATGGGAATGTATCCGACCTGCTTAACGCGTCAATGACATGGCTGGTTTTGTTTACTTGTTAGGAACCACAGGTTCGTGTGATAAATTAATACACAATACTTGTCTAGCTAGGCTGAAGCTCATAGAGTGGTAGTAGCAAGTGCGATGTTTTGTACTCAAATTGGCTTTCCAATTAAAGCTAGAAACGATACCCCAGAAAGAAATTTACTTTTTCTTTGTGGCAGTTCGTTTTACACTTAAGCAGAACACTGCAATTCTGAATGGTTCTGCAGATTTACCATCTAATCAAATCATGTACGCAACTTGCCTGCATGCATGGTTAAGGGCTAAAGGCTCTCCCTCACGTGAATATCAAAAAATCGATGCGCTGTAAGCCAGGCTACATACAGTCCGACAGCTTTAGAGACCCTGATGTGGGCCTCTAATAGGTCCCCATCTTGGTGATCATTGATAAAGTAGGCCTTTTGACACTCTACTCTTATTGATCTTACAATCCGACCCATAATTCTGATTTTTCCTGGCCCATATATAATTATACAATCATATACATGCAGCTTCTTTTGCAGCTGTGTATAACTATGATGTACTCGAGTATATTGTTATTATTTTCATTTTAACTCGAGTGACTTTCCTTTTGAATGCACATATACACAGTTCAACTATGGAACAGTTTGCTACGACAGTGGCGGGTCTTGCCCAAAAGATAACTGCAATCCTGGCGGAGAAATTAGGTCACAAGCCAACTTTTTTCCAAGAAAATTGCTTGCCAAGCACATGCTACCTTAGGATGAACCGATACCCACCATGCCCTATCCCTTCAGCGATCCACGGGCTAATGCCACACACAGATAGTGATTTCCTCACTATATTGCATCAAGATGAGGTTGGAGGCTTGCAGTTAGTCAAAGATGGCAAATGGATTGCAGTTAAACCTAATCCAGAAGCTCTCATTGTCAACATTGGAGACTTATTCCAGGTTCGTTTTTGTACTTGCTCAACATACATACTGTACTTATATCATCTCTAGTTTATTGTAATAGATGTAATAATTAATTTCTAACTAATATTTGGTTGCTACAATGATTCAGGCTTGGAGCAATGACGTTTATAAGAGTGTGGAACACCGCGTTGTTACGAATCCGTCAACGGAGAGGTTTTCGATTGCATATTTCTTCTGCCCTTCATATGACACGGTGATTCAGAATTCAGAGCCTTCTAATTACAGGAAGTTTAGCTTTAGAGAATTCAGACAGCAGGTTCAGGAGGACGTTCAAAAATATGGTTACAAAGTAGGGCTCCCTAGATTTCTTATAAGTCACTAAATGAATGTTTCTACAATTAGTTTAATATTTGTACCTCACCGCACCACCAAAAATTGACAAAAATACCTTTTAATTTGCTAGCTTGAAAGTTGAATATAAATTATGATATAGGCAGGCTTAGTTCAATTAGAAATGTAAAAGGGTGATGTAGTACTTCCAGCATCTTTATTTAATTAGTTGCTGACTAATTTTGTGTGATTCACTACGAGCCTACAGTGTAAGGTCTTTATATCTATTGTTGAGTGGGTATAGTAATATAATTATATATGGGTGGTGCTATTCGCACCCCTTCTTATCCTTATCAAACCTCTTTTCTATTTATATATATTTTTAATTCCTAAAAATAATCACCTAATCAATTAGTAGGGCTCTTTCTCCAATTTCACTGCTAAACCTCTCAAATGTGTATTTGTTGTTCTTGCAACATAAGTACACTTATATTCTTCAAAATAAATAAAGAAATAGATAACTCAAGCATGTGTATTTTTAATTTATTTCGGTTTTATATTTTGAAAAAATAAAATAAAATAAGTATAAAGTTTGGTTGTTCCCTAATTAACATGCTCATAAAGTTAATAATATATGTAAACTTCACAATATTATCTTTCCTGCAAATACAAATTGTGACAAAGTTTAGTTTATATCAAGTTCTTATTCTTTTACAATTGACCTTTTTTTTATGTTTGTAAGTTTAAAGTATTTGTAATGGATAAAATATCCGAGTGAAAAATTATAAATACAAAATAAAAGGGATTTTATAAGAGAAATAGAGGGTAGCGCCACACCTCTCGTAATATATAAGTCAGTGATTTGGGTTCACTGGAATGGACCACAGGCGGGAGCCCAATTTGATTTGATCGATTCATTTACTCCTATTATTATTTCTCAAGGCTCAAAAGTCTATTTATACAAGACTTCCAATAAAATGAAAAAGAAAATAATCAAACATTATAAATGAAATATTCATCTTCCAAATTAACATGCACATAATGTTCTTGATACACTTTCTATATGTGTATGACATAATGGCCTTGACTATTTGTATCATAATATAGTCCAGGATTTTAAAATACAAGAAAGTTTGGAAAAACTCATAAACCGTGGGGTTTAATAAGTTTAAAACTTAAATTGTTAAAACCGCATGGTTTATGCATTTTTTCAGGCTTTTTCACACTTTAAAATTCCAATTGGGACACTTATATATATATATATATATTGATTCTTTCACGCATCACAAAATATTATTGATTCTTACCATTTGTATATGTCATGATTTGACTATTGCCACATGTGCTTCACATTATGGTCTTGATCCTTACCATGTATTATGATGAAAAAGGAAAACATAAGGATTGATAAAAGATAGAGAAACACAAGTTTCCGAAAGTCTAAAATATTATTGATAAAAGTCTAAATGACAAAATTAGGATTTTAAGGCCTTTTGATGCAAACCCTAAATGACACGAATTTACCAAAATAAGTAAGTCCGAATTATTATTACAAAGAAAATTGTACTAACTGAAATAATAAAAACAAAATAAACGACACTTAAATCTTATATATATATATATATAAAGATCAAAATCATTAAAGCAATAGGACAAATACGAAATAACTAAAACTTACAAAATAATCATGAAAGGAACAAAATTTCAGACAGAACCATAAGGCCAATAAGACATAGCATATTAGATCGAATCCGTCTCGTTGCGAGCTTCGAAACGGTATATTATTATTATATACCGCAAATGAATATATGTAGTTCAAGTTATAATCCTAGAAAAATACCCTATTCATCCTAAATCATATTATATATGCAGCGCATTCATGTGATTTCTATCTGAGAGAAAATATAATTTAGTAATATCTTTAATATATATCTATTTTTTAATATTTATGAAATATGATTTTATTCTAACATGTCTTCAATAAAAATATCTTTTAAATTATGTTTCATTAAAATTAGATAGTCATATAAATAAACTACTGGATGTCAATGTACAATTATTGGCATTAGCTAATTTTAGAGAGAGAAGAGAAAATTTTGGATTATCTCTCTTGAATTGACTATCTTTAAATCATTCTTTATTTTTAAAAGTTTCAAGTTACTTTTTTTAAAAAAAAGATAACAGAAAAATGGGAGTGAATCAATAAAATATTTTTTTTAACAAAAAATATTAATAAATTGAAATTATAAAAAATGGGGAGATAATTTAAAGATAATCAAATTTATAAAGAATAATATGAAATTAACCCAAAAAAGTAATAAATAAATAAATAAGCATGGTCATTTTTTTTTAAATTCGGAGAAGTTTATAATCTTTCTTCCATCCATTCCTTAGCAGCTTAGCTTCATTTTTCTAATATCATTGTGTATGTGCGAATAAAATCTCCTTTCAAGAATATTAAAAATAATTAAAAAAAAATGATAGCTTGTCTAAGTTCCAACCTCCCGAATCTCCACTCCACACCGACCGCTCCCAACCAAACAACATCCGAGCCTGACTCCAAAGCCCAGACTCAGCGACTGAGGAGCAGCCCTCAGCTGAACCGCTGGTCGAGGGCCCGCGCTGTACGATCAGGTCGTAAATTGGACCGGTTGGGCCACCGGTCCTCCCAGTCGTCTGTTAATGAGAAATCTTCTTCTTCGCTTAATTTTCAAGTTAGAGACAGAGATGGTGTTTATTTGGAGCCGGAAAGAATAAGTGACGGTGACGATAACGTGGAGGCGATGGAAGGGAAGTCCATTTACATGGTCTCTGACGGCACTGGATGGACGGCGGAGCACTCCGTTAATGCGGCGCTGGGGCAGTTCGAGCACTGCTTAGTAGATCGAAACTGTGCTGTAAATACCCACCTCTTCTCTGGGGTATGTTTGTCTTTTTATGTTCTCTTTTCCTATATACGACGCCTAGATATTTTATTATGTTGAAGTCTATAGATATTTTATTATGTTGAAGTCTATGGCCTTGTTTGATGGGGCGAGTTTTTTCTTTTCTAAAAGCACTTTTGCCAAATCACCCTATCTAGTGCCTTTTCAGGAAGCACCTTCATTATGTACTTCTCAATGCAAGGTACTTAATTTATGAAAAGAAAAAAATAATAATTTAAAACATCACAAAACTAAAGGGTTACCTGACTTCGCACTCGAAGTGGATGGAATAAAACAAGAGGCCATTGAAGGACAAACTGTTTTTGAATAAGGCCTTCTCTTTATCGTGAGATGAATAATATGTTAGAAAATGATTCCATGCTTATTACTATAATCTGGATTGTTTTGCTTAATGTTGAAATCTCATTTAATTTAATCAGCTAAAATGTGAGCACCGGCTTATTGTAGTTGCAACAATTTTGTCAGATTGATGATGTAGAGCAGTTGATGGAGATAATAAAGCAAGCAGCCAAGGATGGGGCAATGCTTGTTTACACTTTAGCCGATCCTTCCATGGCGGAGTCTGCTGAAAAGGCCTGCAACCTTTGGGGTATACCGTCCACTGACGTATTGGGACCAATTACAGAGGCAATTGCATCCCACCTAGGTGTCTCACCTTCTGGCCTTCCACGTGGTGCTCAAGGCCGAAGCTTTCCTCTTAGTGAGGAGTACTTTTGTCGCATAGAGGCTATCGAATTTACCATTAAGCAAGATGATGGTGCCCTTCCACAAAATTTGCACAAAGCCGACATTATTCTGTCAGGTGTTTCTCGTACTGGAAAAACACCATTATCCATTTATTTAGCACAGAAGGGATACAAAGTGGCAAATGTCCCAATTGTAATGGGTGTAGAATTGCCTAAGAGTCTTTTTCAGGTAGACCCAGAAAAGGTTTTTGGTTTGACAATTAATCCTCTAGTCCTGCAAACTATTAGAAAAGCAAGAGCTAAGAGTTTGGGATTCAGAGATGAAATAAGGAGCAATTATTCTGAGATGGATTATGTTAGAGAGGAATTAGAATTTGCTGGCAGGATATTTGCCCAAAATCCTGTTTGGCCTGTAATTGGTGAGACAAATCAAGTTTCATTTGTTCATTTGTTTACTTATGAGTTATGTGATTACTTTTACTTATGGTTCTTAAAACATTCAAAATTTCAGCCTTATTCAATCCTATGTTTATAGAAATAAAATTGTTGGTTGTTTGTTTGTTACTGCAGAAGTGACTGGCAAAGCTATCGAAGAAACTGCAGCTGTTGTATTGAGACTTTATCATGACCGGAAACACAGATGCTCAATGCCACGAATCTCAAAACGCTACTAGAAGAGGTAAAGTTCTAATTCTTTCATATGCAAGGATGATTGATTAGATATTGATGTTGAATAGTGGTGAGCCAACATCAAATCCGTCAGCAATTGTAAATTCAGCAAAAAATACTTGAATACAGGGTATAGCCATCACTCTTTAATTTTCTTTTCAACTTTCCTATCAATGATGCAATAGATAGTTGAATGAAGCCGTTCTGATGACGTATGGCTTTCTTATGTATTTATCCAGTGAAGAGAGAAACTCTGAAGCGCATGGTCATCAATGTCAATGCATGGTAACCTTTGGCTATTAAACCATATGAATTAACAAGTTGAAAATAGATTGCCACCTATATCATCCATCGTGGTTAGTTTCTCTCGGAGAATGTAATATATAAAACTAACAGAATCACTTGTCCACAGGCATGAATGGTTTAACTGGAGAAACAGAATACAAGAGAGATTAAACAGCATAACACTCTTGGAATAAATTTGTGGTTGTTGAACATTTGTTGACAGTCTGCAGAGTGGGTTTCTGGAAGATCCTTATCCGGATCAGTTTTTAATCATTTTACAAGAAGAAATCTCAAAGTTGTATTAATTTGGTTGTAAAACAGATAGCATATTCATTGTGGTCTTATACAGAAAATTTAACCACAAAGAAGGAGAATAAACCAAACCTACCTTTTAGGATGTTTATGATTGGTGAATCTATGGGGAAAGTCAATGTAGTAGGTTTCTGATGTTATGAGGAGATGTCATCAGGTTCAGTAGTTGGTAATGGTGTTCTAAGTGGAAAATCTCGACATTGTATTTGTTTAGAAGAAAAATATAACTTATATTTTTATTGTGGACGTACGAGACGAATTAACTAGAGAAAGAGACATTTAACCAATCCTTGCCCCCTTGGAAATTTGTGGTTGGTGAATCTAAGATTAAAAAGATCCATGGAGTGGATTTCTACTTTCTAACTGAAGTTGCGTCCAAGTTTCCTGAGTAACATGAATTTTGAGTCAATTCCCTGTCTATTCAATGGTAGGCATAATGAGTTAGAAGCACTTATAGGTTTATTCAGAGGTATTCCTTTATTCTTCCAAGCAACTAGAAAAAAGCTTAAAGTTGCGGATGCTTTTGCGCACACACGCAACTACTTTATTACCTGAAAGCTCTAATCTGTGCTAATTCCTTGCTCACATGAGAACCACAAACCACGAAAAGAGACCACTAAGATGATATGCCAAAAAGAGCTAGCAAAATACAAAAAGGAGGGTATGGAAAGGAAAATAGTTGGCTAAAAAATAGCAAAAAATAACTTTCCGATCTTCCATTAAGCTGAGCAGAAAAGCACTTGAAACCACAGAAGTTGAACACATCACTTTTTTTCTGATCTCTGCAATAACATATAATTAAAGAAGATAAAGAAGATTCCTCCTCTTTGTCATAATGCAGCATGTCCTTATCTTCATCTCTAAAATCTTTATAGGCCTGAAAAAGTAGAGGATTGCCGAGCTTGTAGTCATTCTAATGGAAGGTCGGTTAGCTTTTGCCGACCTCTAGTCTTTATCTTCGTCTGCTTTCTTTTTGTTTTGAATTTTGCCCCACTTCGTTTTAAAGAAGACAATACTTAACAAAAGAACCTCCACCTTAAGCTGAGCATGTTCATGTTTCTTTCTGTCATGCATTCAGCTTCATGATATGGTCATTGCTGTACTTACATTTTGACACCACAGTACTTATTATCAACTCTTGTAATCCAAATTATTTTCTTCAGCACTGAACTTCAACGATAGTGTGAAGAATATCAGCAGAATGGTTCCCATGCTCGACCTGTCGCAAACAAATATAAGAAGATTTATTACGCGTTTCACATTCCAGTGCTAAAGCATGTTGGTAGGAGTTAGGACTATAAACCTACAAGGTGGCAAAGAAGAGAAGAACCCTTTTAGGATCAATAGCCCATGAATGAGAAGAACGCTTGAAACTATTTCTCCTGAAACCGCTTTTGCTATCTGGGGCTGTGATGATGTTGCCAGTGGTGATAGTAATCTGATGATGAACTTGAGGGATATCCGTGGACCCTATGGCAGCCACGGCTGCCTTTTCAGGCGTGCTAGGCCCTGCATGAACAGTTGCACTTAATAAATTGAGACCACATTTGCACACAGGTTGTACTACTTTGCTAGCTAAGCAAGCTAACATTTCACCACCAAATTTCCAATCATGTAAAGCAGCATGCACATGCTTCCAAGAGAGAGAGCTAAAATAAAACAATGATATTCTTCAACTAAAGTTGCACCAAACTAGTTATCAAAACAAAAAGGCCGGAGTACCAAATTAGGTTTCATATTCAGTAGACCCATCGGTAGTTGATCCAGCAGTTTGGTAACATTTCATTTTCACAACCGTAGGATCACCAACTTCTTTGACTCCATACAAGACTTAAATCCAGATGTGTAAGATTACAACCACCAAATTATAATGGTCCGACTAATTCATCCATGGTAATCATAATAATAGTAATACTAATACTAGCAAGTAACAACAAACATATGGAGAATCGGTGACCCGGCTCAATGAGAGACCAGCACAGGTTGGAGTCTTGGAGATAAAATATTTGTAATTTAGCATAGTATTTGACAAACATACATCATATTTGGCCAGATCTTAATTTTATTCCAAGTATTGTCCGCTAGCGATTTGCATCTCTGCGCCAAATTGGGGACCAAAGGTGCATAAAAGATCAAAAAAACTATTTGGCAACCAGCTAAGTCAAGTTGATCAATGTTACCGCTAGGCGAGGATGTAGCGAGAGTGGCATCTCTGTCGTTAGCATTAGAACTAGACTTCTTCTCGGCGCCGCAGCCGCCACGCTGAGATCCTTTTCTCGAAAGGCTTTTCTGCAACTTTTGCCATAATTAAAGTTTACGTTAAAACCAAAGCACAGCCATCAATAAAACAACAAGATAATCAAAAGTTTATGGGTTTCTTCTTTATGTAAAGATAAAGAAACGGTTTTTTTAACAGAAATTAAGAATTAAAGTAAAGAAAAGAGAGAAGATAACAACTATGCTTGAGAAAGAGAAAGTCATTGAATTGAATTGCCCGCAAAGCCAGTAACGTGCTTTCTCAAATAATTTTTTTTTTCAAAAGAGTCATTTCGTAATTCGTATGTTTCAAAAATGCCAATGAAACTTGTTAATGAAAATGAAAATCATAATTAATTAAGCATGTGGAAGGAATTTCTGCAAGCTCTTTGAATTAATGAAAAAGAAAAATCTTTCCCTGTAGGCAAGAAAACCAAAAAAAAAAAAAAAAAACTTACAGTGATTCTTGAATTTGCATTGTTAGTATTATCTTTATTGGTTCCATGACGAGAGAAGGTATCCATGTCAATAACAAAATCGTCAGATTTCTTGAGTGCGTTATAGTGAAAGCCGCTGACATGATCCAAAAGAGAAATTTTTGGTCTGCTTGATGAGTTCTCTTCCAGTCCACAGGCTTCGCCAGAAGATGCCATATCCTTGAGATTCATTAAACGAAACAAAAAACAGAGTTACATACAGAACCCAATACAACAGTTACAGCTTAATTAAGAGATAACATATTTATTAAATTGCAAGAAATTATAATAATACTATATTATACTGCGTAATAAGAGAAACCCAGAAACCAATGCTCACCAACTTAGGATTGTCCGCCATTTCTCTGTCGTCGTCACTTTCCCGGAAAAGAAAAAACAAAGAAAAGAAAATATATGTATGTATGTATGTATGTGTATGTATATATATCTATATACAAAGCTGAAGAAAGACGGAAGACCGTGTGTTAAAAGGATTTGCGTACCCAATGGAGGAAAGGAAACACTATTCACAGTCTAAGTAGTGATTGGAATAAAAAACAAGAATTAAATATATCTACGCCATTAAGTCAAAATTTGCAAGTTTAAAATAAAATATAACTATATATGAGTCCTTATTCCTATATATCTCGTGAATTACGCAAGCTAAAGACAGTTGTAGAAATGCCTTGAAAATTTTTCAAGATATCACTTACACAGCTGGAAATTCCGGATTTCCAGAATTTTTCCTTCTTTTTCTTTCTGCTTTGAAAAAACTGTAGTAAGTACCTTGTTAGTAGTATTCTATCACTATCAGGCTGGTTCCGATGAAGAGGAATCGAAAAGAAAATTGGTCAAGGCAAGAAAATGTGATCAGATTGTTGGTATCCGGACATAAAAGTGAAAATACAGATGCAACTCAAAGTACTCACGAAACTAACTGAACTGTGTTGGATTTTATTTTATACGATGAGTTGTTTAATGAGCTGCTGTTGTTGTTGTTGTTGTTGTTGTTGTTGTGTACTTGTGATTTTATATATTGTGATTAGGTAAGGTTAAGACTATGGTAAGGCTGTACACCCTTGACCATAATTTCTTAAGGATTTGTGATCTGACTTTGTCTGTCAAGACTATTATTCTTATCTATTAGATATTTATCATCACTCAATTAAATTTTAATAGATAGTAATTTTTAAACGTACAGCATGGGATATTAATTCATTTTTTAAATAATGATTTTTTAACTTAATAATAGTGCCGGCAACAATATTGAATATTAGTTAGTAAGCATATCTGGTGAAAATAAGAATAATGATTTAAATTTGCTCAATAGTAGCTATGATTTAGTTAATTGAGTGAAGACAGTCTATTTCCTTTTAAAATATGAGTGGAGTAGACATCTCTCAAATATCAGAAAGAGTTAAAATCTAAGTAGTATTATATACAAATTAATATCTGGTTTCTAGTAATAACCTGATTGTAAATATATCAGTATTAGTCTCATATAATATGAGTTGTAGTCTGAACAATAATCTTATGCAATTAAAAAAAAAAACTCAATAACAAAATAGTTTGGTCCAGACCTGCGATTATAAATATATAATTGATCTATAAGCCATTTATATAAACAAGTATTAACAACATTGGTGTTGTAGTTATTTGGACCCCAGCTACACGTGTTATTGCACCATCGAGGCACTTGACTATAGAGCCAAAGCGGACCGGGGAACCAATTAAATGGTCCAAAAATAAACCAAAGTCAAAAAGTATAAAATAAATTTACTTTTCTATCCGAAAATAGGAAAAAATATTCTCTTTTACTTTTAAAACAATAATGAATATGAACTAACAAATTTACTTTTTCTATATATATATATATATATTATTTTGGAAGTTCACTATTTGTAGTTTTCTATTTTTTAATACCAAGCCCAGCCAAGGGCCAAGGGGCAAGGGGCAAGGGGCAAGCAGATGGTATAAGATCAATTCAAATAAAGGAAAGATTTCAATTCTAAAGCAAAATCTTCATTGAATATTGGCCCCCCACCCCCCCAACAGAAAGGAAGAAAAAAAGAAAAACAATTTTAATTCAAAACTTTTGATTGCGAAAATGTGACAGAGACAAGCATCAAGTCGTAAGTCGTGACTAGTGAATTAGCCAGCAGGCAGAGGCACCACGGCAGCATGAGCTAATGGGTAATGGGTCTCGAATTCCTTATTGATAAGTGATAACGATAAGATCGATCGATAATTGCGTGTTCAACCTAAAATCGTAGGATAATAATGCCCACCTGGTAAGTGTGACAATACAGCAATGTTGTTGGTGACATTGACAAATGAGACAATCTATATATCCCATTTAAAATTAACATTAATTATTGATTCATTATACTTATATAAATAGTTAAAATACCATTATTGTTTAATTATAAACGTTAATGGTTACTTACTTTATCGCAATTGGAGGAAGAATATTAATATGATTAAAGTCTCCTTATCTATATATATATATATATATATGATTAAAGTCTCAAAATTAAGAAACAAACCATCTCAAATAACTAGCAAATGATTACATGCAATTTATTTATTTATTTTTTTTATTTTTATCCTTTTAAGTTCTTTTCGTTGGATTCGGGATATACATGTGAAAAAGAATTCGTGCAGAAAGTCAACGATAGGATGAAGGAACAAAAATGAAATAATAGTAAGCAAGCACACAGGTGCTTCGCAATCAAGTAATTATCATCTCTCCGCCTCTCTTTTTTTCCCAATCAGTACACGTTTCTTTCTAATGAGCCCAAAAATTAAGTCCAATTTTGACCAAGTTAATACTTTCTTAAATATCTCTTAAGACTCGTAAACAAATTTATTCAAAAGAAATAAATGAATAAAAACCAGGGGCTTTTTGTTACCGTAATATATATGTATATATTCTATTGATGGCATGCATTGACAATGAGATTATGTATATATCCATTTAAAATGAACATTATTGATTTGATCCATTATACTTATATAAATACATTATTGTATGTTTCCTTCACAATCGTAATATATATATATATATATATATTTGGTGATTGATTGCTGGCATTATTTTTTCTCTGTGGTGCAGTCTAGACTCTACTCTAGTGTGTCAATTTGGTAATAAATAAATACATCAATACACCAAAGATAAATATTTACAGAATTAATTAAAATTCGTGCGATGACTTGTAATCTTAAATATAAGTAAAATAAACATGAAGGGCTTGCATTGGTTTGCATATGCGCATGATGGGCGAAAGCAAGTGCGGCGCATGTCATGGCTTGTTAATTTATTACCTCCAGTTCCTGGGTCGTGATGGACTAATTAATGGTGCATGGCAGTATGGCACCTCATGTATTTTCCACTATGAAATAAAATAATGGCTAGGAATTGAAACGCAGCATTAATTTGCTTATAATTGCACATGCTTGACACCTTTGTACATAAAAAATAATGGCATTAACGAACGGTTCTTAATGTCGTACCTTAGTTACTAGGACATTGTAGTGATCACAGTACAGGAATGGGCGGCCAATGGGATAAAGAAGTGTTTCATCTTTTATTATATTGACGAGTGATGACAATTTAAAACATGCTCCTAGGTTTATAATTTTCTTTTCTCCTAGTTTATCGAATAGAAATGTGAACAATATTGACTACGAACGAACGAGGATTGGCCTCGAAAGGGAAAGTTTAAATGGAACAATATCACAGCACCTGATCATATTTTTTGCGATCAAAATCTATTCTTTTTTACTGATCATTATAAATTGAATTTTGGAAAAAAAAAAAAACACTCTAATATGTATTACTAGGCCAAGTACAGAGGAGGTGGTGCGTGTTGGGATTTGTGAATTAATGGTCATCAACAAATTCCCCAGTTTCTGGTCTATGTTGGTTTCTCTGTTGTGATTAATTTGAGATTGATATAATGACTTTGAGCTTTTGGCCTCTCTCACCCTTTGGTGATGCCCAATCATTACGAAATGACCACCTCCCACCTTGGAAAAATCATTTTTATACAATAAAGTCAATCTTACCAAATTCATGATTTCATGATCAATTTTTGGAAACCAGCAGCCTAATTCAATGAAATTTGTTTAAATTAGAAGGCAACTACTTATGATGATTATGTTATCCCACTTCATTCACGTTGCCGTTAATCTGTATAATTTGTGTTGACACGTAATTGTTTCAACAATTTGTACCTTTTAATAAGGCCGGCAATCTAATCATATGCAGGTCACAATTTGATCTCTTGACATGTAATTTAAATGTTGAATGCATAAAATACTTATGTCATTATGAGAGTTAAGTTCCAATTTAAAAGGGTAAAAAAGAGAAACTTGTTTATGTATAGAAATAGAGAATCTCTGGTTTCCATTTTGGGTAAAGCTTGAACCCATGTAATCATAGCTTAATCTCCCTAATATACATACGGCGGCAGAATTACCGTCGCCGCCGACAAAGATCCTGGTGAACTGTAGAGCTGCATGCACAACAATAAATAGGACAAAGGGGCTTGAGAAGCTGACAAAGTTTAACCAACTGTATTTGAGTTTTGCAAGAGGGAGACTTACGAAATTCTCTTCCAATAATTTGGTATTGGTTGGAATGTTTTGTTGTAGCATGCGCATAACATCATGTGCCCTCGTAATTTGCATCCGTTGATCAATACAATGCTAACAAATAATTGAACGTAAAGATATTGAGAATAAAAATATTGGTACGAAATAATGCAACAGCTCCTCTATATTATATAGTGCATAATTAATTAATGCAAGAATGTGGGGCCTCAATTATATGTTTAATTAACTCATATCAATCGATAACAGAAGCACTTTTCTCGTCCGAAATTTTGTTGTATATGTGCATGTTCAATTGTGATTGTGTCACTGGTTATGGGTCACACGTAATTAACGCACACGTGTACAACTCTTACGGTAGTATTTATAATGTTAAAGAAATAAGTCTTTTTATTTTTGTTTTTTCCCTTTCTGCCTATTGGCCTATGCCTAGCCAAATGGTAGCTTCATGTAACCCTGGTGATGCTATCGCCGGATATGACTTCAGATTTTTCTTTAATTTACTGTGTTTTGTTCATTTTCTAGATGGCACGTTAATGTTTTTGAGGCCATTCGAATGGGGAGCACATTTGTTTATATTTATCTTGGGCCTCGCACTGTGGGCCTTACCTTATAAAAAGAGCGAGCTTTTATCTTTAATGAGGTGGCCAGCACACCGCATGTGTATTATATATTTGTACGTGTGTTATTGAGCTTTAATAACAGCATTCCTTTTCGCTTTTTGGATACTTTTGAATTGTGCTTTGCTTGCCATATTTGCTCTTGGGGTTCCTCTTCCTCGTGCTATTAACGATAGCTAATTTCGTGCGAGTGCCCTGCCCCATAAGCTAAGCACAACTAATATGGGCTATGATGGTATGTGGGCCTTACACGTATACCAATAGGCCTTTCTTGTGCACTCGATCCACGAATTAAGCCTATCCAAAACTATAGTCATACATTAACCTAATAGTAATGTCCAATCAACAAAATTATGTTTGAGTTTACAAAAAAAACTTTCGAATTTAATGTATCATACATTGTAATGTATTATTTAGCAACAGCCAGTGTAGGAGATTATTGGCAAGACAAGAATAATGTACAAAAACTAAAGAAATAATGATACTAGTCAGCATGCATGTGTATAAATTAAGTACAATTATAAATAATCAATCACTAAATTACATTTGGTACTTACAACTAACAAAAATTATATAAAATTAGTAACATGCAAGTGGGTTATCTGAGCCCAACGTCTTATTTTTACCTTACTGTAATAATAAGTTAAATTAAAGTCAATTTTGAATGTAGTATATTTTTCGGTAAATTTTAGCAGAACAACAGTAATTGATGAATCTTAGGGATGGCAAAGGGTATCACCCATTGCTGATTTATCATTACCAAACTCATACTCACAAAAAATTTAAATTGCCAAATTCATCCGCAATCTGCTGCGGGTTTGTATCTAAAAAAAATTACTCATTGTGAGTTTTAACAATTACTAAGCCCACCTGCAGCCTATAGTAAATTTTTCTCAGCTTTCTACATTTAAATACACAAATATTAAAAAATACTTTCAATAATACATGAAATTTTAAATTATATAATTCAAACTATAAATTTATAACAGCAGTTTAGTAATCCGCAGAAAATACTTTGTTATAGATTTTTCAATGCAAATGAGAAATTAAAGTTTTAACTTTAAAACATTGTAGGGAAATTGTCATCACTAAGATCAATACCTTTCTTCATCTTTTAATCAATATACAAGAATTGTCAATAATATTAATAGGCAAATTTTGTTAAGCTATTGTTAACAACTAATTAAACAAATAAAAACCTAACTTTAGTAAGCAATCATTTGGTTCAAGTCATTAAAGCAAAACAAACAAAATTAATCAAATTAAAATAAATATTAGTTATATTAAAATTGAAAATTATAAAATTTATATTTATTAAAAGTTTATTGTATCTATCTTAATATATAAGTGTGAGTTTGTGTGTGGAAAGAGAAGGGCATGTGGTTGCAATGAGTTAAATTTGACTTAAGTAGTCTAGGTTGCGAGTAATAACTTTAGCTTACATATATTTATAATTAAATTCTTTTAAAGTAATTTTTATGATCAAAATTTAAAATATAAATAAATTTTTTTTTTTAAATATGGATATTCATAGGATTTTTTTTCTTAATACCAAACTCACCCGCAACTTATAATGGGTTTAAATGTGAAATGCCGCACCGCCTACAACTTGCAAAATTACTCATAATAAGCGGATTTTTGCTGGCAAATTTAGGTGGATTTGCGGGTTTTTTACCATACCCATTGATGATTGATCAGTTCGTTCATATAATCTTGTAATCGAATAAGTGATTGCACTAGGCATAATCGGGGCTCCACAATCTAAAACAACGTGAAATTTGAGACAGACACACGGTAAAGTAGCCAATAAGGTAACAGGAGTTTATTCTTTACTTTCAACAAGCAAAAGTCCCAAATTCCCCTTATTTTCTCTCCAATTGTTGTCACGTACCTTTCTCCCAGTGCATAAAATAAACAGTCCTGTTTAAGTTTAACTCCACCGTTTATCCTAAATTTCCCGCAATCGCCACGAGAATGCAAGAAACCCCACCAGCTAGGCTAATATGTGCCATTTTCTTGACTCCAATTATTGCTTTGGGCCTAATTTTTCTCATTTTGTGGCTTGGTTTACGCCCACATGCCCCCAAATTCCACATCCACGAATTTTCAGTTCCGGGTTTTAGTTTGGGTCAACCCAATGGGTTCCAGAATGCCAGTGTTTCCTTCAACGTTACAGCCCGGAACCCGAACCGGCGAGTTCGGATCCTTTACGAGTCCTTAGACGGTTCGGTTTACTACAAGGATTACCAAGTTGGGTCAGTACCCCTCCTCCTAAATTCGTTCAAACAAGACCCGAAGAACACAACTACATTGCAATATGAATTGAGTGGGACCATGATGATATCAACGGTGAGTAACCAAAGTTGGGTTGAGTTTACAAATGATCGTGCGCAAGGAACGGTGATTTTTAGCTTACAGTTTAAATCAGTTATCCAGTATAAAAAGTCCCTGTGGGATTTAAGGCACCACCGGATGCATGCCAATTGTGATGTTGGTGTGGGTTCGGACGGATTGATCTTGCCAAATTTTAAAGGTAAAAAATGTGCTATCCATTTCAACTGATTTAATAATTCTGTACAAAACTCGGTTGTTTCAAAGGTGTTATTGTAATTTATTTAATGTTTTCTATTTTCTGCGGATTTTTTGTAGTTGTTTTATGAATGAATGTGTGGATTGATTCGTCATGGATACGATCCAAGTTTTTATTATTCGAAATTAAGACAACTGTCTGTCCTGGTTTGATCTCCTCTCAATCGTTGGGTTTAGAAGGTAGGCCCATTGAGCAATTACATGGGCCCCAGTTGTGGCCTATTTAAACGAGGCCCATTATAAAGTAAGAAAATTCTTTATGTATGTTGGCGTCTTCTTTAGCTACACAAAATAATTAAAAACATGATGGGGGTTATTTTAACTTAAATTTTTTACCTTCTCAAAAAAAAAAAAAATTAAATTTTTTACACAAATGTTAAGCTATTGATTTGATATAATTTAATTATAGATATTACAATTAAAATAACATTTAATGATGTTAATTTATCTACCATTGGATTGGGTAAAATCAATAGATTCAAGATTGTGTAAAAAAGTTAAGTTAAAATATTCTAATACATTAACAAACCATAGAATATATTTATTTTATTTTTTTAAATATAGTTGCTAATTAGGTTATAAAGCTAGGTCATCTCCAAGGCTTGATCAAATGATTTTCAAATAATTTTTTTTAACTAAACATCTGAGATCCAATTTTGCAGACCCTTGAAATTTGTAGATTTAAACATTCTCTTATATTTCTTTTTTTTTTTTTGGCTCAATTATGAAATTATTATTATTAATTGGCTATTTGAATTTTACATTACTAGAACATTTATTCCCAATGTTATCTCAAGTTGTTATCCATATCGTAAATTCTAAACTAATCCGCTCAAGACACTATTACCAATCTGTCTTCTTAATAAATTATCACGTAGGTCGTATCGATATCTATTCTTATCTCATTTAGAGTATGTTTGGGATTATATTAGATTGTCAAATAATCAATCTACCACTCAAAAAATGTTTACAAAACACTTTTTTTTTTTTAAAATAAATTATTTAAAAATTTGATTCTCAAATAATCTATTTTTTCTACTAAACATTAAAAATGATTGGAAGCAGCTTTTAAAGCTCGGATTCTTTAAGAATATGATATTATAATATGTAATACCAATTTTATCCTCATCTAAACACCATATTTCCAAGAATACACATGCACTGAAATAATATAGTTTATTAATTTTTTGCAATTTAATTTTCCAAAAATAACCAAAAATAATAAAGCTATCACTGGTGCCGGTAATGTTTCGGTGCCGTCATCGAGTCCAGCAAAATTGCTCCTAGTGCAATACCACCAACACTCTCAGACTCCAAATTATCTTCCCTACATAATGGTCAGCAGAGGAGAAACGGTGGTTCTCACCGCTTCTCAAATAAAATGGCCACCATGCACAACGCTTCCATCAATGTTTGGGTACATTTTTCCACCATAGGATTATTTTATCTCGACGATTGGTTTACCATTATGTAGATCGAAAAATTATGAACCCGATGATACAAATTAGCCACTTATTGTGATGTTCTTGCCTGCGCCCGCGATGGCGAGGACGCCGTTATGGAGATTGAATAGTTTCAACTGCTAGTCCTAACATACTTTGCTTCATTAATATGAATTAATAGTAATAATAATTATTATTACTGATTTGTCGTTAATATAATTATGTTAATAATTATCATTAATACATTACTGTATAAGAAAACTTGTCCATCTTGGAAACTGCACACACTGCACAATTTCATGATTAATTTACTTAATATGTTCAATAAAATATAAATTAAAGAAGCCTATTTTTATCGTAGCACATGAAAAATACACTTTAATTTTTATTTACCAAACATGTATGGTACATTATTCAAAAGGTTATTGCAAATAATCTTAATTTATCACAAACCTTACTAAAACATTTTAAGAATGTAATGTAAAAATTAATTCCTTGGAAGCAAAAGCAATCCCTTATTCTCCTCTCTTCTTCTTCTTGCTTCTATTATTTTACGTTATTTTTTTTCCTTTTTTAATGGAAAGTGATTAAGAAAATATTATAAAACGAACAGTTAAGGAAATATTACTATAAAATGAGGTACTTTATCCTTTGTTAGCTCGTGCAAGCAACCGTTAAGAAAATATTATTATAAAATGAGATATTTTATCCATCATTAGCTCGAGCAAGCTTCCCAATTTCGGAGAAGCATAAGTTACGGCCTCTGTAACTTAGTCCCCTTGCATGAACAATGCCCCAGGTATGGGGCCCATGACTGGGGCAGTGTTTATGTGAGGGGCTGCTAGTTCTGTAACTTAGCCCCCTTCATTTCAGAAAGACTTCTAATAAAATCAATAATTTTCATGTTTTTTCAATGAAATTTTAATGGGGTCAAAATTTTGTAAAAATAAATTTATTGGAGTTAAAAAATTGTACTAATTATTGAATCAAATAGTTAAAATATTAACCTTATAGAAGCCAAATCATTACATAAATTTGGGACAGAGCTATAATTGAAATTTTAATAGGTCAAAATCTTTTAAGAATAAATTTATTGGAGTTAAAAAATTATATTAATTATTGAATCAAAGAGTTAAAATAATAACCTTATGGAAGCCAAATCATTAAAAAAAGTTCCTATTTAAAATGTGTGTGTATATATAATAATAATAATAATAATAATAATGAGGACATCCTGTTAAAATGAGGATGCCACTAATAGATAAAAAAATAAAAATTTTTTTGTCTGTTAGTGGACATCCTCACTTTAACAAAGTCAGTATATATATATATATATTATGGAGTATAGTTTAATAGTGTCATGGCTTAACAACTTTTCTACTTTAATAAAGTGTGGGAATCCACATTAGAAAATTTCTACACACATATATGTAGTAATTTTTCAATAAGGAATTCCTTACTTTATTAAGCTAAAAGACAAGAAAAACACATCTCAATGCAATGTATTTTATCTTGTAATATATTATAATTTGTATTTTTTATCTTTTAATTGGTCATATATATATATATATATATGGTACGTGTTCAACTCTTATGGAGAGAGCTGTTGGTCTTACTTTACATGCCTTCTAATCATACTTCGACATGTGCAATCACATTCTCTCTCTCTCTATAGGAATATGATCTAGTAGGCACTGATGCTCACTATATAGTGAGTACTTAGACACGTGGTAGCATTTTGTGACTCTAAGGAAATAATGTTAAAGCTGTAAATTAGTTAGAGTATCACGTGGCATATGGCTCGCCGTAAGATGAGTATGGTCGCCCACTAAATCATTCATCTCTAAATATATAGATGTAATTTTCTTTTTAGAATTATAAGTGTCATGGCATTTGTTGGTATAAGGACAACTCTACCTCCATAATATTAATATTAATCTATATAAAGTGCACTGTAAAATAGCCAAATTCATGAATTAAATATATAAACAATGAGCTTATTCGTTATTGGTCGTTGCAAAAAAAGGCACAAATTGTTTAGTTTCGCGCCTTTTTTTTTTCTTCTTTTGGGGTCCTGTATCTTACGCTGACAGTCCAGTTGGTCACTACAAAACACCACCACTATTACTAACACTCTTGCAACCAAAAAATTTATCTTACCGAGAAATGGCAACTCAACGACGCCCTCTTAGCTATAGATTAGTATGTGCCATTTTCTTCACTCCAATCTTCATCGTGGGCATAATTTTTTTCATTCTATGGCTTAGCATACGCCCACATCACCCAAAATTCCACAACAAAGAATTAACCCTTCAGGGTTTGGACCAAACAAATGGATATCTAAATGTCAATGTAACAGTCCGAAACCCGAACCATTGGGTTCGGATATATTAGGATTCTATGAGCGAGTCAGTTTATCAGAAAGTTCAATGGGTTGGGGTAGTGTCGTTTTCGAATGGCATTATCAGGAGTTAGAGGTGGCAAAAATACCCGTCTGGACCGTATCCGAACTAGACCCGGGCAATGCAGGCCGGGTTATACCCGGATCGGAGATGAGGCCAGGCCGGTCTCGAGCATCACTTGAAAAGTCCGGATCCAGCCTGGAACCCGGATTTTATAAAATAAAATAATTATAAAATATATATATTTTTTCAATAATAATATTTATTTAATCTATTTATTATATATATTTAAAATTTTAAACATTTCATATTCATATTTTCATATCTAATTTCATTAAAATAAATTAAAAAATTAAAAAAATACATATATAATAATATAAAATATAAAAATCTGAACTTCAAAATTTGGATTAAAAAATTCGGTCCAGTGCCCCATTTTTTAAGCCCAGACCGAATGGCAAAAAAATATATCTGGATATAATAATATCCGAATCTAGACCTAGATTTTACCAATCCTATCAAGAGCGAGAAACGCAACCATTTTGCATTATGTTTATAGTGGGCCCCTGACCCTGACCATGCCGGCGTCCAATAATCAACATTCGAGTGAGATTATGAATGATCGTATGCCAAGAATGGTGGTTTATAACTTACAATTCAAATCAGTCATCAAATACAAAGAGTCCAATTGGGATAAAAGGAGCCATCAGATGTGTGCCACTTGTAACGTTGGGGTTGGTTCGAACGGTGTGATCTTCACAAATTATAAAGACAGACGATGCCATGTCAATATGAGTTGAAATTAAAGGATGTCAGTGTCCGTATACTTCATTTTTCTTTTCCGGATTTTCTCATGGAAGGTGGAACTTAAATAGTTTGAGCATCTCTGAAAGATTCTACTAATTTAACCCTTTAAATATTTATTTACTTGCCAACATAGTAAATAAAAGAGTAAAAAAATATGTTCTCTTTTAAAAGGCTCTTTAAATAAAAATAAATTAATATTATTTTAATTAAATAACTATTTTTTTTTAAAAAATAAATAATAATTAAAACACTTATCTCTCTCTCCAATAAAAAATAATAAAATATAAATTAAAGAGGGAAAAAGAGAAAATCATTTCTTATTTGAAGAATCTTAATTGAAGTGTCTTTTGGAGTCATAAATATTATTGTGGCTCTTTAAATAAGTAGTAAAATCTTATTTGAAGAGTCTTTTGGTGATGCTCTTAGATTCTTTATATAATAAATGTAAATTACATCAATTATAAAGTTATACCAAATAAATTAAATATAGCGTATCTGATATAACTATGTGTTTGTTTGGTATAACTCTAATGTAACTTACATCATATTATGTAAGGGATCTTTTACCTTTTTCTTATTATACAAAACTTTATTTACGTTAGAATGCGTGTCTTTGATTATGACTTTATTTTATGTGTAAAATTATTGTAAACGTGTAATAAGTGTATTATTGATCTCGGAGATTTCAAGTTTAATGTTTTAAATTTAATTACAGTGAACAGTCTTGAGTTTAAGATTTTTTTTTTTGATCCTAAGGTTGAAATGACTAACAGTTTATAAGCTTCAGAGGCTTAAAACATTACTACATTAGGATAATAGATAAGGTGAATTAGAATTTTTTTTTAAAAAGTACTCAATTATTATTGTTATTATTATCCAAAATAAGAGGGGATTACAAATGCTATTTCTGTATAAACTAAAAAAAAATTCACTCTACGAGGATTACCCCTACAAAATAAATGTAGAACAAAATAAACCCAAGTTGGCCAATCGTTTATAATTTAAGAATAATGAAACTTGTTAAACCCAGGGTGGCCACACTATTAGCGACTAATCCTTCACAAACAGAACAATAATGAAAACTAAATATGAAATAGATATGGTACATTAATCGAATAGGTATTATTTATTCTGGGCAAGCAAATTGTTCATGATTTAATTTTTGGGTTTACAACCCAAAATATGCCCACTAAGTTAGGAGAACCCAATGAGTTATAAATTATTATAGGAACTCAATCGCTAATGATGTTGTATATTACATTCTTCTTCCCTTGAAGACCTTGCATCTTAGTGAAGGTCAATAGACATATAGCCGAATGATAACACATACTCATATGCTCATTAGGTCGCGAGTCATGAAATGAGTTTCTTTACTTAGGCTCCACCGTTGCTCATCTTGTAGTTATACAAACTCACTTTTATTAGCCTCTAGGTCAGGGGGTTAGGCGAGTTTCAAGTAATTTTATTTGGTTTATCATTTGAGTTCAAATTCTGAGGGAGATATTGGGAAAAAAAAATAAATCAACTTGAGCTTTCCTACCCTCTAACTTTTAAATATTTAAAATAAAAAACTCAAATTTTATGCATGTATTTTCATTTGAATTAATGTTTTATTATTGAGCGATACAAAAACACAATTCAGCTGACAAATTGCCTTTTCCTTCTTTATTTTCTAAGTGTTAAGATCAAGAATTAAGACTTCTAAATTGTAAAAGCCACCGTAGATAGCGAATGGATGATGTGTTTTGCGTTATGCTTTGTTGCTTACTCAAGTACATGCACAGATATAATTCTAAGCTTTTACTCAAATACAACTAACTTATGATCACCAGTCCACAGGAAACTTTATCACACAATCTGTTTATATATATATATATATATATATATATATATATATATATATATATATATATATATATATATATATGATATACCTTTCACCTCTTGTAAGGAACCTTTATACCTTATTCTCGTTCATTAACAAGGCTAAGCATATATACATGCATCTTCTTTAAATTTCATTATTTGCTTGTCTTAATGTATTATTATCTTGTTAATTGTTAATCCCAATTCACAAAATTAATAATTATGGCATTATATATACAGCATGAGGTATAAAAATGTCCTTATTCTTTTCTTTCTCCATGCAAATCAACATAGAAGAAGATAATATGGCAAAATAGCTGACACATTCATGAATCTGTGTCCTTATTCTTTTCTTTGTCCATGCAAATCAACATCCAAAATTCGTAAACTTTCTTATTCCCTCCATCTTTCTAATTACTACATAAACACATCTTGCATTTCCAGGTAAACCCTCGCCAAAAAAAAAAAAAAAAAAATGCAATCAGCCGACCGGCTACCAATTCGATCCACGCCGCAAAACCAGCCCATCAAGCGCCACAACACAGCCCGCCACTATGCCCACAGGGTGCGTGAAAGCCTAACCACTAGGGTCTCCAAAACAATATGTATCATATTCCTGTCCCTCCTTTTGGTTGCGGGCATCGTCTTATTTGTTTTATATCTTAGTTTACGCCCGCATAGGCCAAGAATTTTTATCCATGAATTTTCCATCCCGGCTTTGGCTCAATCCAACGGGTTTGAGAATGCCGAAATTACGTTTAATGTAACAGCCCGTAATTCCAACCAGCACGTTGGGATATATTTCGATTCAGTGGAGGGGTCGGTTTATTACAAGGACCAACGGGTCGGGGCAACTCCGTTAGCAGACCCCTTTTTTCAAGAGCCTAAGACTACAAAGATTTTATATGCTACATTAAGTGGGGCAACGTTAACTGTAAATAGCCGGCGTTGGATGGAGTTCATGTACGATCGTGGAAAAGGAAAGGTTGGTTTTCGTCTGGATATAAAATCAACCATACGATTTAAGGTGTCCACGTGGGATAGTAAGCCCCACACGATGCACGCCAACTGTGATGTTTTTGTGGGTACAGATGGATTAATCTTGCCAGCTTATAAAGATAAGAGATGTCCACTCTATTTCACCTGAATTGATTATTATCATGTAATATTGTTTGTTTTCCCAACATGAATTGGGTTCAGAGTATTTTTCTCATAGAATTTGGCAATTTGGTTTTTGATTTGCTTTGCAACCAGCTGGGAGGTGTAATTACTTGCTTAATTGAATAATAATTCTTTGTACATGACTCTTTGTCTGCATCTATTTCCAAATATTACAATACCATACATTCTTCAACAGCGCAAAATTTGTTAAAGCGGGCCTACCTGGGATTTTGTTTTTCTTGATCAACTATTGATATTTCAAGAATGTTGGTGTGTTCCAATGCGGCCGATAACTATTGTTTCAGTATTCATGAAGAAATCCAGTCACAGAATTAAGATTTTGAGTCATTTTGTTTACGCCCTAAAGAAAAAGGGAATAAAGCAGGTTGGTTCTTTTTAGCTTTAAGCTACTTTTTCAACTCTGTGAGAGGAACCCAGGCGATTAAGTAATCCTATTTTAAGGACTAATTATGGTGCTAAGGGATCTGTTCTTTGGTGTACATCCACTAGCCCCTTAAATAATTGGCCTACGAAAGATTTTTCTTTGCATCTGTATATTATCACAGTGATAAAAAGCAGCTTAAAAGACTTTCCACCAAAGAATTACAAAGTAAAAGTTTCTTCAGAATGTGAAATACTTGTTACAATTTTCAAGTGGGAAAAGAAAGTATTTGCGTTACACACGAGATGTCCAGTCGGTGAAAGCAAAAGTTGTTCACATAATTACAATGCTTTTAGCAATATTGCTTGCTTACATCAGTGAAACCAATTACATTAGGAATTTTTGGCCAGATGACTTTGACCACAATTTATGCAGTGATCTTATATAAGTCACCTTTGGAATGGGCTTAAAACTCAAAATTAATTCTGCTTCTCTTCCAGCTTGATTAACTTGAGGCTATCTTTTTTCTCGTCATATTCAGGGTCCTTTATCTCTTCCTATGTACGTATACTCATCAATTCCTATTTGGCGCAAAAATGTCTTGAAAATGCGTCTCCGTGAAGAAACAAAATCTAAAATTTCTGTTTTGGTGTGGTTTTGTCAAGTTGTAACGGTTTGGGTTTTGATTTCTGTACTGATATGGCTATGTTTGAAGCCAATACGTCCTGTTTACACGATCACTAATGTCTACATTCCAGCCTTGAATCAACAGAATTCAACTGAAGCTATAAGAAACAATTCCGTTGTTAGCCTCAACTTTGAACTCTCAAACCCCAATGAAAGAATTGGCATCTATTACAACGACATCATCATAACATTGTATTACAAAGATGTAGTCATTGGCACCAATTCTCTAACAGGATTCTACCAAGGCTACAAGAAAGCTACTTCATACGGAGTGTTAGTGAATACAGCTGATGATCACCAACTGTTACGAAGAGGAGTGCTTACGGGCAACACTACCGCTGTAGAAATGATCAGGGTTTGCTTTAAAACTGCTGTTAGATACAAGATATTCTTATCGACTAAGAAGCATCATCGGATGGATTTTGAGGCATACGTAGGCATTGGTTCAGATGGAAGGATTTCAGGGCGCAGAGAGATAAAGCTGCAACAAATAATGGTGAAGCAGAAGATCAAAGATGGAAATTAAGGGTTGTTTAATTAATTTAGACACAAAAGGCCTAGATAATTTCTCAAGATAGTTGTAATTAATACACTTCGTTCAGGTTTAAATTTTTTTTTTGTGTCTATTAGAAAAGCATATACCACACACACACACACCCCTTATAGTTTTTTGAAGTGCATAAAACAAGCTTCTCAGAAGAAACAAGTGATATCCCTTGACTTGTTTTCAATGGTTAAAGAAAATTCACTTTCTTAGAAGAGATAAGCCTTTCAGCTGCCTGGTATGTATTAATTCCGTGTGTTAAAAAAAAAAAAAAAGGTAGCAGCTTCCATGAAGCTACTTTAATTTATTGTGGCCTTGAGGCCCCATTATGTAATCGCACAGAAAGCTAAATATCACTCCAAAGGAAAGCATCTATTTCCTGTCCCTGTTGAAACTTATTCGATAACCTGCAAAAATATAATATTCCCCTTGATGGGGCACCACTAACTCTAAGCAGCAAGCTGCCTTATGCTTTTTCGCATTCGTTTGTACTAAAATATTGCCTCCCTAACAATTAATCCCTTCAAATTACTTTCTTCTTCCTCTTTCCATGACTCAACCATTTTAATAAAACAATAATAATAACATGTGTGAAACCAGAAATTTTTATCTTTGGCTTCTCCAAATTGTGGGCCTCTTGGGGCTCATCGTACTTATCCTATGGTTAAGTTTACGTCCTAAAACCCCAAGTGTCACCGTCGTTGAGCTCACAATCCCGCCGATAGGTGATAGCTCCTCTCCAACTGATGGTGGCAATGGCACCATCTCGTTCGCGCTTGAAGTTGAAAATCCAAACAAAGACTCTAGTATTAATTTTGATGACATTTTACTGTCATTTCTTTCTGGTCAGGATACAGCAGCAACGGACACAGTTCTTTCTTTCGATCTTGACAAGGACAAAACTCGAGAAATACGAGGACAGAACGTAAATATTAATGCTCGTTCATGGAAAGCTCTTCGCACTGCAATGTCAAAAAATGGAACGGCGCTGCTGAAAGTTGATTTTTCAACCAAATTTCGTTATAAAACTATAGGCATAAAGAGTAAGCATCATGGAGCTAAGTTGGAAGGTGATGTACAACTGGGTAAGGATGGCAAGATTTCAGGAAAGAAGAAGAAGATTAAGCTTAAGCATATATCCAGCAAATGGAGAGTAAGAGCTTCTCATTTTAAATTAAACAATATGATAAATTAATCTATTCCTTAAGGCTTTCTTTTATTGATATATGTATATGGTTTCAATATTTACCAATTTTCAAAATATATGTACAGAAATTTAATTGATATAGAAAGAATAAAAGTTCTTCATTCATAGCTTCATGTATTAATGAATCAATTAGCTATATATATGTACTTTGTATATACACTAAAGGAAGATGCCAATTCCGATTGCGTAATTGATGCATTTCCTTTGTTTAATGCTAAACCTTTTTTATTATTACCTTTTCCTTGGCAAAGCAATACGATTTGAACTCGTGGTATTATTTTTGTTGTGAATCTAATTTAATCTGCTTAAATTGATCCATCTAATAGATTTTAGTCAATTTCGTTAAAATCCATTGAATATAATCAATAATAATTCAACATTAAAGCAGTCCAAAAGCCAAAAGCATAACACAAAGTTCGGTCGAAGTAATGGTTTCATAAGATTCAAGAACCGATGATTACAGTTGGAGGACGATTCCCAAAGAAGAAAGAACAACAAAAACGGAAAACATTGCTATCATTGGCACCAAAGTTCAGAAAGCTCTCATCTCGTCCATTGACAGAGATTATAATCTTTCTTCTGCCATCTCGTCTGCTAATTTCTACTCTGGCGCTGCATTGGCTGCATGAATAATAACTTGTTCTAATTGGTTTTGTGAGTTTAAACTTGGAAGAGGAGGTATTTGGTGGGTCTGTGTTTTCGAACTGGGATGAAGTATTTGGGTCAGGGTCAGTATTTTGAAACCCAAATGGTGAAGGCTTTTGATACAACCTTATCCATTCAGTTGTGTCCACCCAACTCATTACAAATAGAAGAGGCCAACAAGGAACCCATTGAAGAGCAGCCCAAAGAAATAGCCCAAGAAAAGCGACATCAGATTACTCAACAAAGTGGTCGAGTGAGAAGACCTCCTGGATGGATGCAAGACTACGTCGTTTGAGGACTAGAAAGATTGCTCCGCATATTTCGGGAATTATTTTATTATTGTCCATTAGGTGGTTATTGTTTTTTGTTAGAGAATGCTCTGTTTTTGTTACTGGAGATTCTAGAGTCTTAGCTTAGTTATTGTTTTTTGTTAGAGAATGCTCTGTTTTTGTTACTAGAGATTCTAGAGTCTTAGCTTATTTAAGGCGGAAGAACAAATTTTGTAAGTCAAGGGAATGAATGAAGTTTTCTGATTCTCTCAAATTCTATCTTCTTCCTCCAAGTTTCTTGATTTCTTTTCTTATTCTGTGATTGGAGCCGGCACTCGCTCGAAGAGTGTTGAAATTGTTTTTACATCTCTCTAATCTTGCAAGAGAGGTGTATCAACTTTCGAGCTCTTGAGAAATTACTATCACCATCTGATCGAGGCTGAGACCAACTTGAACTGGAACCCGCTTTGCTTTTCTTTGAACAGAAACTACGACGGTCATAAGCTTCTCTTTTTTCGGGGTTCGTCAAAACATCCCTGGCTGATTGAATTATCTTAAAAGCACCCTCCGCGGCAATAGATGGGTTCTTGTCCGGATGCAGCATCAACGCCAATCTCTTGTACTGTTTCTTGATAGTGCTAATATCAACTTCGGGATCAGTAATGGCAAGTATTTCATACAAGGTTGATTTCATCTCTGCTAGTTGAAGCACTCTGTAGGCGGTGAAATAATCATCGAGATTGGGTAAATCTCCATTAAAATCTTTGGCTGCTTTCAGCTGTTTGATCGCCATGTCTATGTTCTGAAGCTTCAAATACTCTTCTGCAGCATCTCTAACCTTCTCGGCTGCTAACTTCACGAGATTTGTGAGCATTGTTACTTTCAGTAAACGGATGGGTCAAATCGCGTTTTGGTTTCATGCACTTGTTTTTACGGTGAATAGATTGTTTGCGTAGAGTTGACGCCTTCCTAGTTGAAACAGGTTTCCGTTTGTTAGATTTGTCAGAGTACGAGTGTGTGTTGGTTACACACGGTTAATTCGGTTGTTTAAAAAAAAAAAAAAACAGAGAACCACAACCTGACAAAAGTGTGATTCTTTGCAATTTGCATTCTAAATTATACTGAAGAATTGTGCACAATTAAAAAAAAAAAAATGGAGTACTTTGAAAATTATACGAATTTGTTGAACAATCATAGCATGAAATTCACTCACTAGATACTTGAAAAATAGTAAGAGAAAAGAGACATCTTGCATGATAATTTCAACTTTTGTGCACCGATGACATTAATGATAGTACAAAAAGACTTGATCCATTAGAACGTAATGTTTTAGATAATTGTTAAGCGTGTCAAATGTGACCAACATGCATGCTACAAATATGTTAATAGTGTTCTAAATTGTCTATCGCCTAATCACGGCCATCCTGGCCTAAATCCTTCTTTACACAAGAATATCAAAATATATGTTAACAAGTGTTTTTCCCAACATCTGTTGAATATAAGACTTCATGAGGTCTCTTTCTTTGAACTACGAATCTGGTTAATTAGCGACTTGTCTTCTCCATTCACGAATTGTATGGAACCTGTAGAGCAATTCATACAAGGGTTTACAGACGGAAATTACTACAGTTGCACAGAACAATCAACTGACACCCACAAATTTAGTTGATGCACTCTTATCTACACATCAAATTCAAATATGAATGAGCTTAAAAGAAAATCCTCACGGCAGGGAAGCCAAATTCAAATTCAGAAAACCGAGGGTCAAAACACGTTTTGGCTTGAGACACTTGTGTTTTACAGTGAATAGATTGTTTGCTTAGGGTTGACGCCGTTTGTTTGTTTCCAAGTTGGAACAGGTTTCCATTGGTTAGATTTCGTAGGAGAATAGGAGTGTTACCCCCGGTTAATTCAGTTGTGTAAAGATTAAAGAAAAGGAAAGGAAAAATTAACAAATCTTCAACAATAAATCACCAACAGAAACAGTCACAGTTATCCAAAATACATTCAAAATAACCATAAAACCAATTATGAGAAACTTTGAACATTATAATGTGTTCCCATTAACATAAACAACAATATGAAACCAGTTATGGGAACTTAGAGTTTACAATTTGTTTCCATCAATTCAAAATAACAATACATTCTAAAAGTATCCAAAATAACAACTAATAAATAGTTTTTTTACATTCAAGTGCAAAATAGTTATTTTATCAATATTTTGTTAAATCCTCTAACGGTATTAATGAAAAAGTGTGAAAGTGATACAATTTGTAAACTTAGGTGGAAAGCTACAAAAGAAAGTTTTGATGAATTTTTGATAAAGTGCGAAACATTAGGTGGTCGTCAAAGGAAAAAAAAATTATGTTATGAATTTATTAAAATAAATGTAGATGTTCATAATATATATCTCTTAGTCTCCTGACTAACAACCCTTTGCTTCTCTATAACTCCCACTATTTTCTAAAGAATGTTTTCATTTATTTCATGTAGTGATTGTGGAATAATAAAAGGAGAGCTTATCTCTATGTTTTGTACACACTTCAAATTAATAAAATCATTAAATAATATATTGTCTTTCCTATTCTATTCTTTATTTATTATATCATTGTGTTGTTGCCTAATAACTTTTCCAAAAAATTCAACTTTGAAAAATTTTCTTAAAACCCCTTTTATGCATATACAATGTTAACCTTTAATAAAATTACATTAAAAGAAAAAAAATAACTAATTGAACCACATATATAAAAACACTGATTAAAAATTCTTTACACAGATAAGTTTATTACCCGCTATTCAAACATAGCTTTTAATACCCCTTATACATGCATTCGTGTAATTCTTATTAGTTTATTTATTATTAAATAAAAAAATTGAGCCATGTGCATTCACCAATGGACAGCAGACAAAAAATACTAGATTGATTTGTTTTTCTGTTCAAAATAGAAGTTGTTGTACAAATTTTGACCCAATTTACTAGGTGACAATCCCAACCAAGGATGGTCCTCCTCAGAGTGGACTTTTTTGTTGGGTCAAACGATGGTGAATTTTTTCTTTGAGTTGTTTTTAATTGGCCTCTAAATTTTCTCTTAGTACTCCACTTCTTTAGGCGATGAGGATGACTTCATCAAATGATGCTTTACAAACACAAGAAAAAGGTCAAAGGGCCAGCTTTGTTAGTGTAAACTGATAGGGTGATTTTACATCACTTTAATAATTAATTTTAGTATGAGATTTACATAATTTTTAATTATTTTAGAATTGTTTTACTTATTATATGTGTGCTTGTATAGGCATTGATGTTTGGAAGTATATGGTGTAAATTTGATCAAGAAAGGCGGAGCTGAAATAAAGAAATAAATTAGAATTTATTAGAAATAATTACCGACCATGAAAAGAAAAAGGAATGAATAATGCTTTAAGGAGAATTATTGGATTTGTTGACTAATTAATTAATTATACAAATCACATGCATTCACGTGGATTTGAAAGAGTTTGGAATAGAAAGAATTTGGCATGGGCTTTGATTTTGGGCTTCACGTTCTTTGCATGCATAAAGAGGCGGTTTTGGCTTTTGTTGGAATTCTTTAAAGATAAGGATTAAGATGTTGATTAATAATTTTGGGTGTTGCTTTCCAAATGGGCTCCACATAGAAGGATGAGTGGGAAGCAAATCATTAAGTTTAAGTTCTTTAACAAATACATATGCAATCTATAGGAATATAGTGGGTTGATTTTGAGTAATATATCTACTTGACTATCGAAAGAGGCTTGTAGAGATTTTAGTGTTCTGAGTGATAATTGAATTAGGTTAATTAGAAGAACTGACTGAGATTAATAAGGAGATTGCTAGGGAAAACTACAAACCTAGGTTTCATCGTCCATTGATTATCTTCTTATTTATTTTGCATTTAATTTACCGTTTTAATCTTAGTTAATGCTTTTTATTCATTTGTTTGGATTAGACTTGGGAGATATAAATTGATAGATAGTGATAGGATAATATTAGTCCATATGGGTTCGACACTCTCATTCATCACTTTATTATTTGTTCGATACATACACTTGCGTGGTAAGATTTTTAGACGACATAAACCCTTTGACGATCAATTCAGTCACAGATTTTTTTGAAATGTGTATTTAGAGTGACGAATTTTAGAGAGAGAAAATCAACATTTCGCCTCTTTAAGTGATTTTTTTACATACATTTGAATGAGAATGAAGGGCATATTTATAGGTAAAGTTGAATTGACTTGAGTTCTAGTTGCTTTGATGATAAATATCATTGTTTTTTTGACACCTGGTAACACTTGTCTTCTTGTGCCTATACTAAGTGAAATCTGGACATGCAACTTTGTCCTCGGGTCAGAAGAGGAAGTGTTACTATTCCCTTTTTTTGGCGGAGGATGTGGCATCCTTGTACTTAGTTTGCGGAAGATGTTTTTATCTTAGGTTGTTTGTCTTGGGATTGGGATCATAAAAACCTAGGAGGTTTATCCTAAGATCCTAGGAACCTCAGAACCTTAGGAGATTTATCCTAAGAGGTTTGTCCTAGGAGGTTTGTCATCTTAAGAGATTTATCCTAAGAGTTTTTTTGGATCTGAGGAACCTTGGAATCTAAGGAGGTTTATCCTCCTTTATCTTAAGATACTGGTGTGCTACGAGCCTTGGAACCCTAAGAGGTTCTATCCTAATAAGTTTATCCTAGGAGGTTTATCCTAGGATCTTGGGATCCTAAGAACTTAGGAATCTTAGAAGGTTTATCCTAAGATATTTGCCTTAGGATCCTGAGATCCTAGGAACCTTGAAGGCTTAGGAGGTTTATCCTAAGAACTTTAGAACCTCAGGATCTTAGAAACCTTGGAACAAGTTTTAATGGAGAAGATGAGGAGAAGTAAAACCTATCGATGTTGGGGATTGAACAATACAAATAAAAATTGAAAGAGTGGGTAATATGAGTAATAGTTTTAATTGAGGTTTATTTGTGTAATTATAGGAGGTGCAATAAAAAATTTATATTAAAGTAAAGAAGTTTTAAAAGATTTTTGGAGGGGTGTTAATAGTCCAACTCTAGACAAAATATTAATACAAAAAGAATTGATCCATAAAACAAAATGTTTTAGATAACTGCTAAGCGTGTCAAATATGACCGACATGTTACAAATATTTTAATAATGTTCTGAATTGACTTTTGCCTAATCTTGGCCATCCAGGTCTGAATGCTTAACACGAGAATATGAAAAGATATGTTAGAAGTGCTTTTACCAGCATCTGTTGAACATAGACTTCATTTCTAACAAATCTATGAGATCCCTTTCTTCAAACCACGAATTTGGCTAGCGACTTGTCTTCTCCATTCATGAATTGGAACCTGTAGAGCAATTTGTAAAAGGGTTCATAGATGAATATCACAATGTTGCACAAAACAATCAACTGACACTCACAAATTTAGTTGATACACTCAGATTTTATTCTTTATTACACAACAAATTCAAGTAAACATATGAGCTTGAAAGAAAAATCCTCACAGCAGGGAAACCACCATAATCCCCCGGCTCTGTGATGTCCTTGGTGACACAGCTATTAGCAGCAAGTCGGACCTGCATTTGAACCATTCTGTGCAAATGAATAAACATACTCTTAACCATGGAAACGATAGAATAAGGATGCTGACACATTTAGGTCAACAGATGAAATTCTCTGACCAATGGCACTATATTTCTGCTTCAAAACCATTGAAGGAATTAGATAGGCCCGGCCTGCTAGGTAGAGTTGATGACTACTCTGATACATGGTCAGCAGCATGCTAATACAACTTTCAGTCTATGAACTTCTATACAGGAGTATGTGCTTCACATTATTACATTATCATATGATAGAGCCATCTCAACAACTTGAAAGGATAAACCCCTATTTTTTTTTCCCCCAAATTGGAAAAAAAAAAAAAAAAGGTGCTTCCTCAAGTATATACCTTTGATGCAATAGAGACATGATCACGAACAGCTACCCTTCCCCCCAAAGTTACATAATCTCCTATCCTGAAGGAAAAGAAATCATGCAGGACATAAGTTTCACATTGTCGTTTAATGGAGTTACATCAAATACAATGTATACCCAAAGCACTCCAAAAACTTAAAACCAAAAACATTAGGAAAAAAAGTGTAAACAAGGAAGAAGAAGTAACATACGTCGCTGAACCTGCAATTCCGACTTGTCCACAGAGCATGCAACTCTTTCCGATAGCTACATTATGGCCAATCTGCAAAAGGAAAGCAGATTCTTTTTCTTCTTGAGATCGCTGAATATGTTTGTTGAAAAGGCAAGTTAGCGAAAGCCCACCTGGACTAAATTATCTATCTTTGAATGATCCCCTACTACTGTATCTCTCCAACTGCAAATAAATAGGTCAAAACTCAGAACTCAGCTTGAATTGGCTTCCAAGTTCAAGCAAGTTTCAGCAAATTATCAAAGAAGACAAACGTGTCACCTGCCCCTGTCAATGCAGGAATTTGCACCAATCTCCACATGGTTACCAATCCTAGCATTCAGCATCTGAGGAGAGGAAACGTATCACAAAACACTGAGGCAATATATCTGAGGCATCTACTTAGCTATTCTTAAAAGGATAAATTATATTGAAAATACAAACATAAAGCTTTTAACATATTCCACCACAAAGCAAAATATAATTTTACCAATTATTTATACTTTCAATTTTAAATTGTTTTAGTTATCAAGATAGCTCTAAAAGGATAAATTAGAGAAACACACACACACAAACAAAATATAGATCACCAACTTGAGGCTTCTTCAACATGTTGCCATGCTCATCCACAAAAAATCCAAATCCTGAAACATAAACAACATGCCCCCAAATTTTAGAATGCAACAATTGGGTTATATAGTTAAAGTTCAGTTTATCTTTAAACAATTGGCTTACTGCCTTACCATCTTGACCAATGCACACCCCATTGTGAATGATACATGAATCACCTATAATGCAGTTACTGAGTGCAACATTAAACCTTCAGAAAGAAAACATACATAGTTATATCTACTATCAAACACTAAAAGTTGACTATAGATGCCGTAAAATGAGTTAACTAAAATACCCTATATTTGTTGATTGACCTATAGTAACAGCGGGACCAACAACAGTTCCTGATCCAATACATACATTTGCACCCAGTACTGCTTTTGAATGAACTATAGCACCAACTTCAATCAGCACAGTTGGATCAATGCAAGCTGACTGGTGGAAGATCCCATCTCCATTACGCCATTTTTGAAATTCTTGGTGGCTTTCTATGTCTGAATTATATAAAAGCATGTGTAAAGTACCACTCAAACATTTCCTCGAACATTTGGACGGCAAAAATTGAACGGCGGATTGTATGAACATAGCCACTATAACACTCACCGGATTTAGTCGAAAAGAGATTGTTAAATCTACCCAAGTCTTGCTTATATGTCTTGGTGAGATGATAATAATAGACAAATCGTTTAACTGCCATAAGCAGTTAAAATAAATGAAAGCTCGGAGGTGTTTTTTTTTTAAAAAACAAAAACCGTGGAGTTTTGGAAACGAAACAAGTTCTACATATGTTCGCCACTCACGCAGAGACAGCTGGCGTCAGCGAATTGGAGGAATATGATAGGGAACTGCTGTTTATTGCACCACCAGATGGAGGACAATTTCGTCTTATCGGTCCTCCTCAATTATTGTTTATTTGTTCTCTATAAGATCGGATTCACTCACAAGTCACATGATATTGGCCATCAGTTCAATTTTTTTTCATGAGAATGTACATAATGTATGTCGTCGTAACTTTTCAGGCTTTGTGAGTTACGACAAAGTGTAGGATTGTATTAAATTTTGAGAAAAAAATATTAATTTTTTGTTTAACATGGTTATTTGGATTGCACTAATAGAAATTGAGTAATGATTAACATCCAAAATAATGTGCCATTTATTAAAAATGGCTGATAATTATTTACAAAATTGAAGTGGATTAATTATATTGTTTCACTAACTAATTTGTAAATGCCATATAATTTAAAATAATTATTTAGAATAAAAAATTTAGGATGCGTAGCACTATTCATAAAAATTTAGTCCTTAATTTATAGGATTAGCAATTCCAATTTTATATGGGTTTAGTTAGGATAAGACAATAAGGGAAAAAAATATTTGTCCATTTACGATATCCTCTACAATTTGTTACTATTTTTTTATTAATTAAAAATTACTTATGCTTTTATTGTTTTAATTAATTAATTAATTTTTTTGTTATTCATCGTTTGCTTAAAATTTATTAATTAATTTTATTATTCAAATAGTTTTATTTATTTATTTAATAGGAATTGATATATCTCTTTTGAAATAACTTATAATTTAAATTTTCATATTTTTATTATAATTATGACCAACCAATAACTAATTTAATTAATGTATGTATGTATATATATATAAAGAGAGAGAGAGAAAGAGTCCCGATCTGGTCTGAGATTTTAAAGTGCGAAAAGTCCGGAACTTTAAAACCGTGCCGGATTGGAACATTTCAAATATTGTTAACTTCTTCTAACCAATCCTTATCACATGGATGCTGACTTGGTTGCAAGATCATGGTGTGAAGGCCACTTTTCACATCTGCTATACATATATTTTTAATTAGCAAGACTCAGCACATTAAAGGAATCTGATTCAACAATTGCTGGAGCTAGGCCGTCTTCAGGTTAGAGAAAGTCGTGATGTTGCGTGTGAGTGGTTTTTTGACAACAACGACTAATCATCAATGTGAAGATGCCTGGAAACTGCTACTGATCCACATTGCGCATTCTTAATGTTAATGAGTTTACAAGAATTAATAAATAGCTGGACACCATTCTTCTCGACCCCTCTGTTGGATTTGCCATGAATCATGCGATATTCACCATATTACATATCTCATGCTCATAACTAAATCATATTATCTTAAAATATTTGAGTTTTACAAAACTAGCCTCAAACCTCCACTATAAACATGCTCGTACTCTATTTGCTTCATATCTTGTTATGCAAACATACGTCTAAAATATATAAATATAAATATAAACGTGTTCAAAATGCAAAACATGCAGTAACGTGTGCCGTGACCCAACATCAACTTATTGTAAGTTGAGCTGCATAAAATCTTACGGAAACTTAGGAGAAATAAGGTATATAAGAAACTAATGAGCTTGGGCTTAGTGAGTGAATATAATTTATACATGTTTTAGGTAGATTTTAGGATGTAAAAGAAAGGGGCAAAACCTAACTAAGAACAATAGATTTATTTTTGGGAAGTAGGGTGCCTCGCTTAATCGGGTGTGTCGGTTGTTTTAAGCCTTTTTGGAGATGAAGGTAGAGTGGGAGAAGGGTGGTTATGGTGAGAGGTTCATATCCAGATGAGAGAGCTTGAAATGATGTCCTTGACTGACAAATTAACAAAAAGAAGATTAGAGGCGGAGTCGGCGGTGGCTTGTGACCATACTCCGACGCTCAAGTCAGCTTTTTAGACTATTTATGGCATCAAGAGCTTGCGAGCTCTTGGAAATGGTGGCTAGAGGTTGAAGAAAACCTCAGCCTTTTGTGGAGTGTGTGTTTTGTTATGGTTGAGAAAGATAAAACCTTGGTGTCTTTATATAGAGTATCCTGGTTGCCCTGTCACTTGGTGCATTTCTAGTAGTGATTTTACTGTCCTTACCAAGATTTTTTCTTCTTTTTTCCTTGATCATCATTTTGGGCCGTTAGGAGTATTCATGGAGATCAAGTAGAGCATCATTTACATGATTTGTTCTCTTTTACACGTGGTGCATGTTGCAAGGTGGTCTAAGATTGCTCTGCAAAGGCAGTTTTGGCAGTTTTTGGTATGGTAGCTGAGGAACACTGTCTTTAGTGTGTTGTCTTTTGCTTTTGCAGGTGTGACAACTTGCTATCCCTCTTTTTCAGTTGGATATTCCTTCATTGATTCTACAAAATCAATTATTCTCTTTGGGCAATGGTGACATTTCACATGACTTAATTTTTTTGTATTTTCTTTAACCATTTTACTATTAACATGGCGTACCCCGTGTATTAGCTTGATTATTAGACATATCTGATATAGGTTGGGTACCCTCTGGTGATTAATTCTAATCATAAAGTTTTCCAACGACAAGGGGCGCTTCATTATCAGCCTCCCATTTCTCGCCCAAACAATATATATACATTATGAAATAATACTTATACATAATGACATGACATAAACATGACACTACACTTTTAATACACTAGTAAATATGAAATTATACATAGCATACATGACTAGATTGCACCAAATAGTATCTAGGGGGAAATCATGGTCATCCTCACCAAGAACATCATTGTACGAGCAGAGAGCGTAAATCATGGTCTTGCTCAGTGAATCTAAATCATGGCATGGGCAGAGAAAACTAATGGTCACTATGTATGCGCAGAGCACTTAATGGAAAGGGCACACATGTGGTGACTTGCAATCACATCTCATGATATTATAATTCATATAATATGCATATATGTAATCATATCATGTTATTGAACCATTCGAGCATACATAAATGCTTCAAGGAATGCATAATAATAACCCACTCACAAAAATCCTGGCACAATCATGGGTTTGTTAAGGCTCCTAAGGATCCTTGGTAACCTGTGTTTTTCCTAAAACACATGGTTTAATTCTAGAACACTACATGTAGAAAGAAAGACTAAAGTATTTCCTGAATTGTAGGTTATCAAATTGCGCAAATAAAAGTAGAACCTGTGGTTATTTCGGCCTAAGTCTAGTTTTCAAGTTTTACATGTGGAACTGTGAAGTGGCTTTGTTTACATGGTTTGCACTTTGCACATTATGTGCCCACGTCACTACTAGGCACCATACCAATTGTACCCAAGTCTTCCCTTCTATTATTTTCCACCTTCTTTGCCTAAGCTACAGAGCAAGCTGTGGTAGCTAATCAAGTTAAATTCTGTGTTCAAATTCGTTTTCAGATTCAGCAAAGAGTGTACAATTGGCCTGGAAAAGACGCATAAGTATTATTAATGAAATTACACGAGGTCTTTTTTTGTATCTATATGAGGATTCTCAACTCAAAATTACCCATCAGGATCTCGAAGCTAGTAATATTTCGCTAGACCATAAGATGAACCCAAGATATCAAACTTTGGAATGGTCATGATATTTAGGGAAACCAAAGTGAAGCTAATTATAGTAACTACGTTTCATCCCTAATTGGCAATTGCCTCTGTTTTACTTGTTTTCAAAGATTAACATAGCTAACAATATATGGTTTGAACTTATGATTATCATGTGACCGGATTTAAGATACTGAGGTCGTATACGTCTTTAATTTAGCCTTTGCATGACATTTGATATAATATTGTTGTTCCATTTTCAAACAGCGTATACATAGCCCCAGAGTATGATGTTTCCAGTTTTGGAAAAAGAATGGTGGACTTATCTATCCGAACATAGTCAAAGCCTCCTTGAAAGAGAGATGTCCTGAACCGCTAGACGATGGGAGCATACTTGCTCGACTGCCATCATACTTACTATGAACTGTTTTTTGAAATTGTCAATATAATAGAATGGGATGACTAACTCTAAAGGATCTTTCCACCTTTTCTGATCCCATACCAATAGCATTTTTGATTCATCATTTATATTCATCAATCGCTCATTCTAATCGCCATTCTATTCTAAAATCGAAATCTATTATAGAAATTGCTATAAAAAAAAATAATGAAAATAGGACGAAAGACGAAAGTGGAGGACTCTTTGGGGAAGTGATTGGTCAGACATAAAAGAAGATTTTTTCTTCATTTCTTCCACTTAACTTTCATTCATTTATCCACTCCTTAGTAAGATGAGATAGGACTATTCCTATATCGACCTAAGCTGGGAAATTAACAAATGAGAAATCCAAAAATCTAGGAACGGGGATTAACAAGTTATCAAAAATTATTTTTTTTTCCTCTAAAATTTTGGTTCGGGGAACAAACAGAATCTCTTTATCACATGTGAAATCTCGTGGATCTATGTCGAATTGCTAGGTCCATGTATCCATGTGTCAATAAAATAAATTTCGTTATGTTCTGATGGGGTCAGATCAATTCAAGTCAATTCCAAAGTATGATGTTTCCAGTTTTAGAAAAAGAATGGCGGACTTATCTATCCGAACATAGTCAAAGCCTCCTTTCTTATGTATGTAACTCTCTCTCTTTCTTTCTGAAAAATAATTTCCAATGATTGTTACTCTAATCTTTGTTTGTGACTTGTATGGTGTGAAGGAGAAGCACTGGAGCTGATGGACCCAGTACTGAAGCAGTCGTGGGTTCACGCTGAACTTTTGAAATGTATCCACACTCAGCAGACAGACCGACCATGTCTATTGTCGTTGTTAGGTTAGCAAGTGGTTTGGTACCACTTCCTCAACCAACTGAGCCCGCAGTTTCTGTTGGCCGAATTGTTGCAAGGCTGGGTCAATTCTCATCAGATGCCGAAATTTGCTCTGTTAATGACGTTACTCTTTCAAAAGTGTCACCCCCTTGGCAATTAATTCCTATTCATTCACTTCGTTGAAGATAAAAACAGGGAAAACAAAGTGCTAATTAGAATTAGTTTGAAGTTCTGGCAATAATGTAACTACAAGAAATTATTAATTAGTAACATACGGCAGGTCCAGCAACAGCTTTTTTTTATCCCATACAAACATTTGTTCCCATTACTCTTCTTCTGCGTGAACTGTTGTCTATTGACATGAGTGTAGCTGGTTAATTGGTCTGATTTCTTTTACCTTATGTTTTATTAATAATGTGTATAAGTATATTGCATCTCTTTTAAGGGACCAATTAAACCTAGACTCTACTGCATAAAAAGTGTAGATATTCAATTCAACTATTTTGTCTTCCCTTTTTTATTTTTCCTGGCTAAAGAAAAGAAACTGAGTTGAATATATGCAGCAAAGAATTTAGAAATACATCTTTGTAAAAGAAAGAAAATAGCACATTCAAATGCAAAAGTTCTGGTTTTGTCCTGTTAGGAACAATTAGCTAGAGAGTTCGTATTCAATTCAACAATTGTGTCTTCCCTGTTAATATTTTTCTGGCTAAAAGCAAGTATGAGTTTATTTTATGCAGCACATGGTTATTACTGTTTATATTAAAAATTATCTTGAATGACCGACGGATTACGGATTCAGTGAACAGGCGATTTTTCCATCAGTGAATGATATTTTAATCCCCTAAAGCAAGCAAAGGGGCAGTCAACCCCTTACGTCAAGACATGCAATGCCATAAATGGCAGTCAACCATACATTTAGAATTTTTGTCAACCTCGTGGGGGTACAGCAGATGCTCTTTAATTCATGCTTTCTGATTTCTTTAAGTCCCCGAACGATCGAGACGAAAATTTTTTTCGCCAACGCCCACTTGCGATACAGTAGATTTTTGGTGCATGCGTCTTGGATGAAATAATTAATATATGTTTAGGTATGGTTCACTCATTTGTTATATACTTTAATCTTATTTAATATTTATCACCAAACACCAATCTCTTTTTACTAAAGTAAAAGCTTAAATGAAGGCAAGATTTTGGTCTATGTTTGAAATTAATGTTTGTTTTGATTCTTCACCTCATTGAATTTTGCAATATATGCTTTATTTATTTACTTTTACATATGAAGCTTTTTCCTTTTTTTGGTATTATATATTAGGGTTGGGTAAAATTGAGTTCGGATCAACCCGATCGAATTTTAGGTTGGTGAAAATTTCATCAAAACTAAACCCAAAACCATTAACCCAATCCGAATTACAATCAAATTGGATCGGATAAAAAAATTGGATTGAGTTTGGTTCGGATCAGATTTAGATTAGATATGATTCGGACTGGATTGAGGTCAATTAAGGTAAATTAAAACACAATATTTAATTTTAATATTCGGGTAATTCAGGTCAATTAAAAGAGAATATTAGGTAGCTTAGCTACCATATTTATTCATTTAAAAAAAAAAGTTAATTACTAAAAATTAACAATTAAAAAAAACAATACACAAATTAACAGTTTTTTTAGAAGCACAAATTAACAATTAAAATTTAACAATACATATTATAGTCAATTATTAACAATTAACAATTAACAATTAAAATTTAACAATCCATATTATTAACAATTACTAATTAACAATTTAACATATAATATGAAGTCAATATGGGAAAAGCCCTTTTCATTCCTAGGGTTTGATGCAATAGCCCATTTCATCCTTGTTGTTTAAATAATAGCTCATTTCATCTCTACATTTTAAACAATAGCCCAAAACACCATTATGTAAATTTACCTTTAATTTACTGAATAATTCTTTGAGGGCAAAATAGGATTTTTAATTAAATAATACAAACTATTTAAAAATATAAATCTCAAGAATAATTAAATAACATATGACTTTTTGAATAAATTTAAAATTTAAGGATAACTTCTTAATAAACAAAAATAATACTAAAGATTATTTTTTTAATCAAGCCAACTAAATTTTTTATATAATAATAATAATTTTTCAATCAGGGATCACCATTCATATTAAAATAAGGAATAAACTAAAAGATCACTAACATTGTCTTAATAAACAAAAATAGCACTAAAGATTATGATATATATATATGTGTGTGTGTTAATTAAATTTTTTTAATCAAGCCAACTAAATTTTTTATATAATAATAATAATAATTTTTCAATCAGGGATCACTATTCATATTAAAATAAGGAATAAACTAAAAGATAAATAATCATACACTCTAACATTGTGCCTTTTATTCTGTAGTATTTTAAATATGTGTTTTTATGTCTTTAGTATGTGTTTTTTTTAAGTAAATGAAGGAGTTTGCATTTACTTTTGGTAAAATAACAGTATAGATAGATTATTTATTTATTTATTATGACTATATGAAAGTCTAGGATAAGTTAAAGGACAAAAAAAGAAAAAAATTTACTCTATGTGAAATCTATGTTTTTTTTTTTAAATTTGTCATGAAGATATATTTCAAATATTATTTAGTGTTATTATATTTATTCATTAAGTTATCTTTAAATTTTAAATTTATACAAAAAATTATATATTATTTAATTGTGTTTAAGAGTTTTATTTTAAAATAGTTTGTATATCTTTGATTAAAAATCCTATTTTACCCTTAAAGAATTATTAAGTAAATTAAAGGTAAATTTATAGAAGGGTATTTTGAGCTATTGTTTAAAAAGTAAGGATGAAATGAGTTATTATTTAAACAACAAGGATGAAATAGGTTATTACATCAAACCCTAGTGATGAAAAATGACTTTTTCCCTATTAAGTCAATATCACATTACAGGTTATTACCAACCATATACCATCGAACCTTCAAAAGGGAAATTCGTGTCAATTGCTGGGTTCAGACTTCGGATGGAGTTGGAGGAAATTGGTGATGTGGAGGTGTGTGAAATTCTAGCTAGGCAACCTAAGAGGGGGGTGAATTGAGATTTAAAAAGTTCTTCAATAACAACACTATAATTCAATATCAACAACAACCACAATCAATAACAATAGTAATTTTTACAACAAGTAAATGTAAAGAGTTAAGAGTAGAGAAAATGAATACGATATTTTTACGTGGTTTGGCAACTCGCCTACGTCCACGCCTCCAAGCAGACCAAGCTTGAGGATTCTACTATCCAAGCCTTACAACCTAAGGCTTCAAGATCTTAAAATTGACTTCCAATGCATCAATCAACCTTTACAATTTGAGATGATCCCACATGCCTTTTTCCCAAGTGTTTCCCATGCTTACAATCACTCAATATTTGATGTTCAAATAAAGATTACAAAGATTAAACTCCTCACAAGAGTTTATAAGCAAATGATAGCTCAATAATGAATCAATGTATATGGATAAGCAAATGAAAGCACAAGCTGAGTAGTATGCACTTGTTTTTGCTCAATAAAAATTTTAGAGATTATTGAAAACGAGTTTGGATTGAGCTTATATAGTGCAATATTTCAATTGAGTTTATATAGTGCAATATTTCAAACTAGCCATTAGAAATATTTCTAAAAAATAGTCGGTTAGCCTCTTGCTTTAGGCGGTTAGCCGTTCAAGTTATCGTTAGAGAGAATATTTAAAATTTGCGCGTAGTCGGTTAACCGCTTAAAATCAATCGATTAGCCGCTATCTTTCTGGACTTGATTTTCAAAAAATCAGAATGCAATCAATTAGCCGCTTGATGGGAAGCGGTTAGCCTTGCTACAGTGATCGCTACAGTACATCTACAGTGAAAATACTTTGAAATTATAGTTTTCTCCAAAACCTTTAGAAATTATACTACGACCCAAAACTTTATAAAATCTTTCAAATAGGTCCATTTCCATAATTTAAAATTCATACTTATGGATTCAAAAACTCAAATCTTTTCAATGTAATCCATAAGACATAAAAACATCCATTTTCATAAAATCGTTTTTCCTTTAAATATAAAACATTTATATTATGAAAATAATTATCTATTTAAAATGTCATGAAAAATAACTTGAGCTTTTAAATGCTTAATCATGCATTCATTTAATCATACTATGAAAATAATATGATTATCTATTTAAAATATCAATGTAATCCATAAGACATAAAAACATCCATTTTCATAAAATCGTTTTTCCTTTAAATATAAAACCTTTGTATTATGAAAATAATTATTTATTTAAAATGTCATGAAAAGAGAAATCACCTAAGCTTTTAAATGTCATGAAAATAACTTGAGCTTTTAAATGCTTAATCATGCATTCATTTAATCATACTAGCTTTACAAGAAATATGAAAAGAGAAATGACCTAAGCTGATGCCTTTGACGCTTGATCTTGATTTGATAAGCTTTGTGCCATTGTCCATTGAGTACGTTGAGCTTGATTTCACTCCTTCAAGAGCTAGTGAGATTGTAAAATATATGCATTTTCTATTTTATCCATGATGCGTAATTTGTTATCATCAAAATTAAAATACCATAGACCATATAGGTCAACAGCGTGGAGCAGCGCAGATCCGGTCGCAGTCCTTGCGGAGCAGCATATCCAGTTGGCTTCGGTGGTGTTGCAGGCAAAATCTGGTGGTCGGCTACCGCTTTCTTTTTTGAAGTGCGTTTGTGTCAAACCACGTGTGAAGAGTGGAGCTGGAGACTCTCTCTGTGTGTGTCACTATTTCTTGGCTTCTTGAGAGTGAGTGTGAGATGAAAAGTTGAATTTTCACTCTTACTTGAGTGTCAGCGTCTGTGTGTGTTTCTTCTAGCTGCTGTGTGTGTGTTTCTTTTAGACTGAGTGTTGTATGCATGTGTGGTGTATGAGCTTTTCCTTTTATATTTTCATTTTTCAGTTTTCTTTTTTTTTTTTTTAATTTTAAGGCCAGCCCGATCGGGGTTTCAGATCAGATCGGGTTGGGAAAATTGAACCCCATTGGATATTTTCTTCAATCCGATCCAATCATAACCTGATTTTTTTTCGAGTCGGGTTGGGTCATATCAAATTTGATATTTTTCCCACCCCTATTATATATAGTACAAATAGGCATATGATGAGTTAAAAGAAATGCACAATTAAATTCCAGCACCCATAAATTTTAAAAAATATATAATTAAAATCTAATGCATAAAATCAAAGAAAATAAACTTTCATATAACTACATGGGATGCTCCAAAGAAAAAACACAACATAACAAGAGATGAGCCTTTCACCTTAATGATAAAAGAAATAAATGCAACGACTAGATTAAAGTGTGTTGATAACCTTTTTATATTTAAAACAACATTTTTTTCATTAGTTGATTTGTAAATAGTAAAGAAAAAAATATTACAAAACTTTTTATATTTTAGTTGTTAATTATAATCAGAACTTTTATTAAAAATTATAAAATTAGTTTAATAGATAATTTTTTTAAAGTTATGCTATGAAATGAATAAAATATAGTTGTCAATTAAGTAAAGAATATTTTAGACATTTTAATATTTAAAAAAAAATTTCAACCTCTACTCGCAAAAGTCAAAAAATTGAGCTCTTGCTAGTAGAAAAAAAATAAATTATTTAATATTTAAAAACTCTAAAAAAACAATAATAATTTAAAAAAAATTATAAAATTAAATAAATACTTATATATATTAGATAAATCCTATCAAGTAATCACCAAGTGTCAGTTTTAACGTGTAGATATATAAAGTACTAGTAAACTTTAATTAATGACTTATTTTAGTAATTGTTTAGAGTCGTGTATTGTGTGTTAGGAAAAGTTTGTCAAAAGAAAGTCAAAAGGCGTTTGGAAATATTTTCTCCCAAATGTGTGAATGCGGAGCCTTTCTTTTTATCCGAAATAAAAGTTGGATGGGCACCTTTATTATTAACAAAGGTTTCTATCACGTGCATCCTTGTTGTTTGTGGAAAGAAATTTATAGACTAATATTTTGAAAATGTTTGACGTCCTTCTTAATTGTATTTTATATCATTCAAATAATTTTCAACAATTAATGTTACCAATTTATAGTCACAAAAATTGAACTCTATATGTTTGTTTATTACATTTGTTCTTTTAAAATTTTCTACGGTTGATATAAAAAATTTTAGGGTCCAGTTATATTGGAATTGCTCCGCCTTAAAGCATTCCTTCATAATCACACAATCAAGTTATTAATACGTTTTTTTATTATTTATTATTTTGATTGTGTGGTTATGAAGGTGTGCTCTAAAGTAGAGTAACTCAAAAATAGCAATGACCAAAATTTTAACATGCTCTTATCTTGTCATCCTACTCTCAAATATATAAGGTGATTGAAGTTTTGCAATAAAGAAAACTTAAGCTTTAATAATATGTCACACATTTGGACACTAAAGGTAACTTAGATTTGATTGGACGTTTGTATTGTTATGTTGTCAACTACGTTAAGGGTGTATTTACTTGCTGGTGTGGAGTGGAGAGTGTGGAGTCCTCCCATTGTAGCGTTTACTTAACTTTTTAAGTTTGGGAGTATGAGTCCCACTCCGTGGGCCCCACTCAATTTTGGAGTTGGGAGTGGGAGTGGGAGTGGGACTCCCATGGGGGCCCTTTTTTTATAATTAATTTAATATAATTAATATTTAATAAAATAAAATAAATAATATCATATTTATTTAAATAATATAATAATATAATAATATAATTTTATAAATTTATATTTATTAAAAATAATATTTAAATATTATATTATTTTATAAATTTACATTTATTAAAAATAATTATAATAATATTATTATATTATTTTATAAATTTAATAATAATAATAATAATAATAAACAATAAATAAATTTAATAATAATAAAACAAAAATAAATTTATTAAAAATAATTATATTATTTTTATTATTATTGTTAATAAAAACAACAACAATAATAAATTTATTAAAAATAATAATAATATTATTAATATAATATTATTTTATAATAATAATAATAATAATATCTTTATTTAAAAATATAAATTATTATAGATATTTAAAAATAATAGTATTATATTTATTTAATAATTAATAATAATACTATCTTTATTTTTAATTTACATAATAAAAATTGTATTTACATAATTAAGAATATTAAAAATTATTATTAATTTACAAATATAATAAAATAAATATTTTATTATATTCAAATATTTTTTTTATTAATTTTATAATTAAAAATTACAATTTTTTAAATAAGGGTAAAACTGTAATTTAAAACTATTTACTCCCAATCCAAGACAAAGTAAACATATAATTGGATTCTGATTCCGACTCTATACTCCCATTCTAGTATAAGTAAACAACCTACTCTCACTCCCACTCCACACTCCCACTCCTCAGAATTTCCACTCCTCAGAATTCTCACTACAATCCAAAAAGTAAATGCTACCTAAAGATCAAACTTGGTAAAGACCCTGAAATCTGAATTAAAAAATAATAATAATAATGTAGACTGAAGGGACGCATTTGTAAGGTTATGGTCTTTGTGTTCCTTTTGGCAAACAGTAAGGACTCCCATAATAAAAACCCTAAAAATTAATAAAGCAACACTTCATAAAATATTTGCCACTTTATATGTGCAAGTGCGGTTGTTGGGTCCGACTTTCTTTATTAACACATTCATTATCCCAGACAAACCTATTACTTTTGGATAAGTGCTATTAAACATCTCTGTTGAAACGAAGCCAAGTCTTTGTTTCCGAGGACAATGCCGATCGTCATTTTCTCCGTCTCAAAAACAATTCACTTGCTTCACCTTCTTTCTTTTCTATCCTTAGTTATGTCACAGAGTCCTGAAAACATGCCGTTTCATTGCTCACATCTTCCTAATAATACTGCTTCAAACAAGTTTACATCCAACCTCCAGCGCTTATTCCAAACTATTTCTGAAGTGGCTGGCAAAGACGCCTATAACAAAACGACTGAAGGGAAGTATCCAGACAAAGTTTACGGTCTTTACCTCTGTAGAGGAGACGTTAACAATGAATCATGTCGTGAATGCGTAGATTTAGCAACTGATACCATTGAGAAAGATTGTGATGGCACCAAGGAAGCAGTCATATGGTCTGATAAGTGTGTGGTACGTTATTCTGACAGACCTTTCTCCCCTTACTCAGAGACAACGCCAAACAATTGTTCGACCAACAGAGAGAACTCTACTGAACCTGAAACGTTGAGAAAGATTGTGGCCAAGTCATTAAATGAAGTAATTCCAATGGCAACTTTGAATAACGAATCTAAGTATGCAACCCATGTGGTTAAAATTTCCAGCAAGCATAAGCTATACAGTCTCGTGCAGTGCATACCAGATTTGTCAACAGAAGATTGTCGTGCTTGCTTGAAAAGTGCTGCCAATTCAATTCTACGCTGCTACCAGGATAAGAAGGGTGCCAGATTTCTTAACCCGAGTTGTAATATAAGATTCGAGGTGTACCCGTTCTTCACGTCCAGTCCCCCACCTGCAGCCAGCCCTAACGGTGAGTTCATGAGGTTCACACAACGCATGCATGTTGAGCTTTTTATAACGTTAGTAAAGATTTTCTCTTAACTGTGAGGATGCCAATTAATTAAGACTTGTTAAGTGTCCTTGTTTTCATTCTAGAGTTCAGACTTTTTAGTTATAAATACACTTAAAGACGACTGTAGAAGTAAACTTTACATGGTAGAACATCATTCAGAATTCCAATGTAGTAAATTTTATTCTTTTAATTTAGTTTTTATGTTATACAAAAACTCTCTTTCCGAAATACTCGTGGAAATATATTTTATTGTAACATTTTGTAATTTTACTTTTAAAACCGAACAGCATATATTTACAACTTGTAATCTTATAAATGTGACACCTATTAATAAATTGTCTCGTGAGATATACTGTTAATTGACTTCATTATATTATGTGATTAAAAGTTATTAATTAAATATGCATACTTTGTTGTGTCATCCTCATAAATTTCAAGACCATTAACTAGGTTGGAGTAAATAGAAAATAATTAATCCATACACTTAATTATTTTAGCCTGGATTGCACCAAGTGGAAGGGACGCAAACAGAAAATGGATTGAAATTGGCACTTCAGTATCAGCGTCAATTGTAATAGTGACGCTGTTCGTTTCTTTTCTTTGGCATACGAGGCAAAGAAATAGAAAAGAACAAGGTACGTAACGGTTTTACTGTTGGTGATGGCACGAAAGCGACAGTACTCTTGTTCTGCTCTTTGTAAAGTAAATTCATTGTGCTTGCAGAGGAGAGAGCAATTAGTCGAGAGGCCCAATTACTTGAATTGGGCGAAAGTCAAATTGGAAACCATTACTCGTATATTTTACGAGAAGAGAAGCAAGTGGAATCCAAAGAGTTTCCTCTGTTCCCATTTGACCTTACCCTGGAAGCTACACAACATTTCTCCGATGAAAACAAGCTTGGAGAAGGGGGCTTCGGCCCTGTTTATAAGGTAATCACAAGGTTATGATTTAATTTGTTAAATCAACTCTGGCATTATGTACAACGAGTTTTTTTAACTGTCAGTCAGGTGAGCTTCTTGTTTTGTGGTAACAATTGATTCTGGAAACTTGCTTGCAGGGTGTATTAGCGGATGGCAAAGAAATTGCGGTGAAGAGGCTCTCAAGAACTTCTGGGCAAGGCCTAGAAGAATTCATGAATGAAGTTACTGTAATTGCCAAATTGCAACATAAGAATCTTGTGAGACTCTTGGGATGCTGCTTAAGGGGAAATGAATTGCTGCTCATCTATGAGTACATGCCCAACAAAAGCCTTGATTTCCTTCTCTTTGGTATGCTCCTCAAGCTTTCTATTTTCCTTGATTGCTACTCATTTACTAGTACATGACATGGTAAGTAAACTAGCTATATAATGTTCAATTTATTGTTAGATTCAACAAGGAATGTACAATTGGACTGGGAAAGACGCATTGGCATCATTAATGGAATTGCGCGAGGTCTTCTATATCTACACGAGGATTCTCGACTCAAAATAATTCATCGGGACCTCAAAGCTAGTAATATTTTGTTAGATCATGATATGAATCCAAAGATATCAGATTTTGGAATGGCAAGAATATTTGGTGGAAACCAAAATGAGGCTAATACAAATAGAATCGTCGGAACACAGTATGTTACCTCTTGAATTACTATTTGATTTTGTTTCTTTCTCATCAAAAACTATTTTTTTGTCAGTTACAAAAATTTCCTTCTTTTGGTCACCATTGAAAATTTTCAGTTTTAATTAGATACTGAGATATAATATAGTTCATATAAACTTCTCTATATATAGCATTTAATCTTAGAAATTTCCAACTTCAACAGTGGATATATGGCCCCAGAGTATGCCATGGAAGGGCTATTCTCAGTTAAATCGGATGTCTTTAGCTTTGGAGTTCTTCTTCTAGAGATAATGAGTGGCAAAAAGAATAGTGGATTTTATCTTTGTGAAGAAAGCCGAAGCCTCCTTACTCATGTATGAAGCTGTCTTTACTATTCTTTAGTGATTGAAAAACCAATTTGCTTCGACTCTTGTCTTATTTATGAATTGTGTAACGTTATTTCAGGCATGGAAACTATGGTGTGAAGGAAATGCATTAGAGCTCATGGATCCAGTGCTCAAACAATCATTTATTCCAGATGAAGTGTTGAAATGCATTCATATTGGACTGCTGTGCGTTCAACAAGACCCGGCAGACAGACCTACCATGTCTTATGTGGTTGTTATGTTGGCAAGTGATACCGTTACCCTTCCTCAACCAACCCAACCTCCATTTTCTTTCAGCCGAGTTGCTCTCAAGTTAACTCAATCCTCATTTAATACTAGAGTTTGTTTTGATGCTGATTTAACCCTTTCAAATGTTTCACCTCGTTGACGCTCTATATGTTGTTAATATATATCATTTTCATTTCTACGTTGACAGAACGTTGACCATGATCGTTTGGCACTAACATCATCTTTTGTTCATCATATGATATCATTTTCCACTGAATAGGAATCATTGTTCCCACTACATTCATTTTGGCTACCATATATGTATGTACCATTCATTCACTTCGTATTTGAAAACAGAATATTGCGATCGAGTAAAGCATATTGATCAATTAATTTCAACAATGAACGAATCTTGACCTAATCTATGAAGAATTTGAGGATTACAGTATCAATTGAAAACACAGAAAGATCAAGAACTCCAAAGACTCGAACACTGTCAAACACTCGAGGTGGTTCACCCAAGATGCTTACTTCCGCATCGAAATACGCACTCAAGACGCTTTATTGGATCATGAGGATTAGAGTAAAGTCCTTGATCTCATTACAGAGAACCAAACTCTCTGGACAACGTTCGCTAAATTCGAACACAATAAAGAGAAAATTGCTTCTGAAGCACCATTGGTCATTAGATGTGGTTCCTGTGCTGAGCTGACTTGTGCTCAACTCTTCACGATCTTCTACCACACGTGTATTTATAACGATATATGGTTAAGATTTAATTAGTTTTATATTTTTATCCTATAACTACTAATTATATCTTTTTAATATAACCCCTGTTTTTCGGCACCAGTTTTTCTATTTGTAACTGTAGAACAAATTTTAATTGGCTTGAGTGTATATGATCATCATTAATTAATTATTAGTACGTTTATACTTGGACAAATTAATTTTAATGTGTGGTGCAGGTATGGTCGAACAGGTATCTACAAGACTCATCTATTTGGTAGCCCTAGCATCATACTTTCGACAATCGAAACATATTAGCTGATGGACGACGAGCCATTTACAAGTTGTTATCCTACAGCCATAAAGATATTAGCTGGAAATTAATATATTTTAAATGAATTTGAAAATCAATTATGCAAGAACAATAGTTTAACTCTAAGGACTACTAAAGGGAAATTCACCCCATGTTATTCTGGCAGTTTTAATTTTCAAATATGCTTCTTTCCTCATCTGGCACGAAAAAGGTTAGTAAAGATCTTCGAAAGGGAACTTAATACTAGAAGGGGAATGTATAAAAGTGATGATCGAATGACCAAGATGATGATGGCAAAAAGTTGGATGATAAAGATATTATCTATAGATTTAATATTCGTAATGTTAAATATCTACAGTCATTTTTTGTTGATGCAACTATCTATCGGGTGGTGTTGGACTTTCAGCTTGCTAGTTCTGCCTTTAGTTTTAAACCATCCCAACTTCAGGGAGTATTAGGTTCTTATATTACAGAGGGATTGCGGGTTATAGTTTCCCCCATGAGGCCAATTAGACTAGTTTCTTGAATGTGTTTGCCTCCTCGGATTGTAAAGCTGATTGTGGATGGTTGCTCTAGGGGTAACCCGAGGATTCTTCATTATTATCGAGGTGTGGTCTTGGCTGCTTTTGGTTATTTCCTTGGGAATCAACCGATTCTTCATGCTGAGTTTATGGCTGTTTGTCAAGGGTTGAAGTTTGCTCACCAGCTTGGTTATTCTGTACTTGAGGTCAAGTCTGACTCGGCCACTATAGTATCTTGGATACTTTCTGGCAGCCTTGTTCGTTGGGATTATGCCTATTTTTTGCATCGAGTTCGTGCTTTGACTTCTTCACCTACTATCTTGGTTAGACATGTGCTTTGAGAGGCCACCTCTACAGCTAATTTTCTGGCTAATTGGGCCTGTTCTCATCCGATTCGTCGGGTTTCATGAAACTCAGGATATCCTAGTTAGCTTATCCAGTATTCTTCACTTGGATGTGTAGGCAGTAACTCATATCAGGCGTTAGGATTTTTTTCATTGTTGATTTTATGTTGCTTGTGAAAGCTTTAGCATGTATTTTCTTTGTCATATGAGGTTTTGGTTCATGTCTCCCTGCTTATGTATTTCTCTCATTTCTGATTTATACCACAAGTAGGGGTCTTGCCTAACCCCCACCATCTTGGTGGTTCCTAATTGGGAAAAAAAACATGATTTAATGCATATAAAATTTTCGATCTAAATGTTAAATTGATAATTACATATGTTTTTAATTTTAAAAAGCCAATTCATATTACAAAAACCAATCAAAAACTGAAGTTGAACTCAAGAAAAACAAGAGGGGATTATTAAAAAACGACCATCCGTGCAAAAAGGACTGAGTGTTAAAGAAATTAGACAATGAAGTATCTAAGGTATACTATATGCAGCTAGCCTAGCATGACTATGTAAAATAGTATTGTATTAATTTCTATTTTAAGAGCAAAATAAGAGGTTATGTGCAACCAATGAAGGAAAAAAAAAAAAAGATGATCAGATAAAAGTTAATGTTTAACTGGGATATACTTAATATTTTGTATCACTACTTCGTGTATATATGTAACGAGTTGTTATTATGTTAATTTCATATTATTTGCTCGTAAAATGACAATCTTTAATACTCTCAAATTATTGTAAACTTTAAATTATTTTCAGTTTTGTTTGAAAAATAAAGAAAAAATGTGGGTAGATTAATGAAAATTTTTTTATCTTCTTTACAAAAATATGAGATAAGTTGAGGTTATTTTTCATCAACCCACCCTCATTTTTATTTTATCTTTTAAATAAAAATAGAGATAAATTAAAGACTAAAGCATATAATAGGATATTTTAAAGATTGTGGAGGCTAATCCAAAACTTACCCTTGCTGTTGCTGATTTAAGCAATGGTGAAACATTACGCTTGTTCAGTTTGCCATTTTCGGATATTTGAGAGACGTTAGCAGATGCATCAAAGATTAGTCACTTCAATCAAAGCCTAGTATATATGTTAATAGGTGTATTTAAAAAAGGGGTTGCAAGAATAATAGAGGGGTGCCAGAAGCACCACTGGGCCTTTTTAAGTTTCATTAAAAACCTTTAGAGGTGCTCTTAAAAAAAAATAACATTTAGGGGTGCCAGAAGCACAACTGGGCCTTTTTAGGTTTCATTGATAACATTTTGGAATATGAGCTTGGGCCACCCACATGAAAAGGACCCGAACTCCCCAATCCAACACTTTCTTCATAAATTATGAGCGGTGATATTTAGCTCCTCAAATAATTTCACCAATCCCTAATTATCACTTTTATTTTGATATTCATATTATCTTTATATGAAATTACTGAAAATGATAAATAGTTTTTAGGTGTTTGCATAATTTATAGACCCTTGGTTGAGATTTTATAGATTATATGATATGGATTTATATTACTAATCTATAATTAATATTTTTTTTTCTCTTTCTCTCATCATCTGCCATCACTTTCTTGTTAGTATTTGTATCTCATCTCTTCTAACTACAACTTTCATCTAATCTTCTACGTCTGTCTTTCATCTATTATGCTCAAATTGCAATAGCTACAATCAATTAAATAAGTGCAAGGATAGTATTGCAGTAAGGTGAAACAAATGGAATTTATAGGGGTTGCACAAAAAAATTATAAATTTCAATAGATTGTAGATTGTTTTTTTTTTTTGTCTGTTACTGTATTGTAATTTATGTTTTCTTGTCTGTTAGTGATATATTCTCTTTTTTAAAATGAATATGTCTTCATTAGATAATACACACACAAATTGTGTGTGTGTGTGTATATGTCTTCATTAGATAAACACCCACACACACATATATTATGTCTTCATTCTTAATAGTGTGTGTGTGCGCGTGTGTGTATATATATATATATTTTATATTTAATTTTTCAATTAATTCTGAAACCTTTTTGGAATTAATTAGAAAATTATGAGAATTTCCTTTTTTTTATAATAATTTTAAATTTTAATTAATTTTGATTAAAAAACATTTAATTAATTAAATAATTAAAAATATACATATTTTTAAATATAAAATATCGAAGGGTAAAATGATAAGATCATAAAAAAAAAGGTTGACACTCAGGGTTATTTGAATGATGTTTGGCTGATGTTTGTAGTGCTTTCGGCATTGATGGCGTTGACGATGTGAACAAAAGATGTGCGATTTTGAATTGTAGAGGATTCTTGCTGAATTTGCGAGCCGCCGCAATTGTCAAACATGACTAGATCTCTAAAAACTATTGAATAATTGCTACGTAACAATCCAGTTTTGATTATTAATGATCACAAGTAATATTCAATTTGATTGCATATAATTAAATAGTCAAACTGTCAAATGATGCCAAAAAGAAAACAACAAATTACATGATATGTCTAAGAAAACATCGAACACCAAATTTGACCCAAAAGGAATAGAATGTGGAGATAATTCAAAGAACCTTATAACCTAAAAAAAAATAAAATTCAAGATTAACAATAAACTATATGCTTAACCACTCACATGTCGTACATCAAATTAATGCTCTTCAAAGTAGAATATAATTATATTTGATCAAATGTTACCTGTTCCATATAAGACTTAATTTAGTGAAATATATATATATATATATATATATATATATTCTTGACTTGATCAGATGTTACCCGTCCCATAAGACTTTAGTAATATATATATATATATATATATAAATTAATTTCTCATCAATTGAAGTTTTCCGTCGCTACCTCTCAATAAATATATTAGGTTGTACTAGTATATATATAATTACCACCTTGATTTACCTTTACAGAAAGAAATGTTCAACCAGATCGTGCTTTTCCGATTTCAAAATCCAGAATGACGATGCTATTTTCATCCTCAATAACTCTTCGCTTATTTCTCTTGCTGGCTATTCTATCCCATGTTATACTGTCACAGACTACTTTTGTTGACGAAAACATGGTCCTGACTTGCCCCTTAACAATAATGCTTCTTCCTACGCGTTCATCCGCAACATCCATAGCCTCTTCAACCGAAAGCTTCACACGGAAGCTGGCAAGTCCCTCTACTATAACGCGACAGAAGGCCATTTTCCTGACACAGCTTATGGTCTTTATCTTTGTAAATTCGACATTAGTTTCCAGTCCTGCCAGAAGTGCATAGCTACAGCGGTTAAAGCCGTGATGGTACCAAGAAGGCACTCATATGCTACCAAGAGTGCATGGTTCGCTACTCTGACAAGTCTTTACCCATCATGGATACTTCCACGGTTCTTTGCATGTACATAGTACGAAACGTTTCTGTACCGAGAAACGTTACTGAGATCTTGGCTCAGTCCTTCAAAGACGTAATTGCCGCGCCAAGTTTAAGTTATTTCAGCTATGCAACCAAAGAGACTTAACAAATCTAGGTTTAATACACTGCATAGTTATGGGCAATGCATACCACTATTGTCTGAAGAGGACTGCACAGACAGAGTGCCTAAATAAATCTGTTGATTGGGTTTCCAAGTGCTTCATCCAGCGGGGTACGGGATTTGGTAGAATTATTTTGCCAACTTGTAACATTGGGTACGAGCTGAACTGATGCAGTCGTAAATTGCCAACCGCACGTGGCAACTATATATTTATGTTATCAATAATTGCCATGGCGTATGCTGTATACAAAGAATAAATAGGCTCATGCATGTTAATTTTACTATTAAAATTTCAGTAATATTGGTTACCATATAAAACTTGTATTAATATTGTTGCTTAATATACATTTCCAACAACTTTTAAGGTAAGTTGACCAGCACCTCCTTATCTTAATTTTAAAGGTTTAGGGTCAGAGTCTCCCATATATAAATATTTATTATGTTTTAATCTTCTGGCTTTAATTGTGTATTGCTTTTGGACTTCTAGGTGTTGGGTCTTTAATTTATTGTTGGAATAGGCCTTTTGACACCTCTCCGAATTCCTTGTAAACCACTTTTCTAATTGAAATTAGCTAATTGACCAAAAATAAAATTTATTCATGAATGAAAATTCAATCAAACAATTAAAATTCTTAAATAAATTATTCTTTTAACAATTTTTTTACACACACCCAATTTTATAATTTATATTTTAATTTTAATTAAAAATTTTTTTTGAGAAAATTATAAGGGTTTAGAGTTATGGGAATATAAACTATTTAACAAGAAGAAAATAATTTAAGATTATGAGATTTAAATATATTTTATAAATAAAAAAGTTAAAATTATTTTAAGGAGAAATTTTATGGGAATATTGTTAGTTTCAATATTTGAGTTTGTATTTTATAAATTTTATTGGGGTATTTTAGAAAATAAAATTTAAAAGGGGTGATATAAGGACTTTAGAAAGGTATTAAAAGCTGCTCATATTGTCCATATCTTTAGACTTAATTATATGTCTATTTTCCTATCAATAAAAAAAGTTATATACCTATTTAATTTGTATTGTATGTAATATAAAAAAATACAGGTAATGATTTATAATTATTATAGAGAAATGAGATACAATGACTTTCTTATTTAAAATATTAAAATAATGGTGGAAATTTTGGAAATGCCATTAATAGATGATGGATGGAAAAATTTCTCTCTTCTTTTAAATTTGTCGGCACGTACTTGGGTGTTTTATTTTTTTTTCTGTGACGTGAAGGATAGAATGGTAATTTTATTCAACAACGGTCTAAAGACCTTTAACAAATTACTCTTAAAAACACCGTCCACGTAGATTTTTTTTTTAAACGCTCCGACTGGCGTGCTCGATTACGATGCATCAGTACAGTCAACAATCAACAAATAATGAACTCGACTAATTCAACCATCCGTGCATTTTTCATTACCTGTATTAATTAAATAATGATCTCGACATAATCGTATTTTTCATTATCCTTAATATTGAAAGAAAAACATCGAATCGATTTGGTAAAATCGTATTTAAATAAATAAGTAAAGGAATTTCCGCGCAATTTTCATTCCGCATTTAAGTCTTAAGTTGATGAATTTTAAAATGAAACTAGTTAACAACCTGATCAGTTTTTGTCCCTTTCCTTTGCATTGATTTTTCTTGCACCTGAATCGGGCTTTAAATTTCACTGTTAATCCTAACTATTGCTGCTGTTTAATTAACTTCTTTATAATTTTATCCTTTTGTCAAAGGCTCAAAATTTTATATATATTTGACTTGATCAACTATTACCTTGTCCATATGTCTTGTCTCTTCAATCTTATTTCGTATGACTTTCGTCTCAAGATTGTTTGTATTTTCTTCTGAATTAGGATATTAATACATAAGTACCAATTTAATTTATCTTCAAAGATACCTTTAATCACCATATACAATTGACAGTGGAACTTAATTGAGCATTCGTGAGGAAGATGCCGACTGCCGCAAATTTAGCCTCACAAACTATTCGCTGGCTTCACTTGCTTTCTATTGTATCCTCTGTTATGTCACAGGCTTTTATTGATGAAAACAAGATCTTAAACTGCTCTGTATCTAACAACAACGCTTCCAACACGTTCACAAGCAACCTCAACAGCCTCTTCAACCAGAAGCTTCACTCTGAAGCTGGAAAGTCCCTCTATTACAATGCATCAGAAGGGGAGTTTCCGGACACAGTTTATGGTCTTTATCTTTGCAAATTCAACGTTAGCTACCAATCTTGTCAGAATTGTATAGTCGCGGCAGTTAACTCCGTTTTGAAAAATTGTAATGGCACCAAGGAGGCACTTGTATGGAATCAAGGTGAAGAGTGTTTGGTGCGATTTTCAGATCATTCTTTATCCATCATGGATACTTCGGTACCTCTGTGCTTGAAGGTATTTCAAAACATTTCTGTGCCTGATAATGTCACTAAAAGTCTGGCTCAGTCCTTCAACGACGTAATTGCTATGCCGAGTTTAAGTTCTTTCCGAAATGCAACCAAAGGGACTAACATTTCCAACATTAATAGACTTGAAAGTTTTGGACAGTGTATACCAGTGTTGTCAGCAGATGACTGTCGAGATTGCCTGAATAATACTATTAGTTGGATTCAAAGGTGCTTCGTCCCGCCGGGAACGGGATTCGGTAGAATTATTTTCCCAAGTTGTATCATGGGGTTCGAGCTCTCCCCCTATTCCGAGGCACCTGCAGTTGGAGCTCTAGCGCCCAATTCTGCACCCGGTAACTTCTATGTTTGCTTTTGATACATTTATTGGGTTATTTTAACGTAGATTTTCAACAAAAATTTTCAGTCATTGATTTTATGTAATTCAATGGGAGAGATGGTAGATGAATTGAGATCATTGCAAAATAAGTGATAAAATTGTGACCTGTGTAGCTAGCCATACATATCATGATACTTAACTTCTTCTTCTTTTATTTCTGGGGATATTATTTTGCTTCTGGAAAGGAGGGAAAAGGAGACGAACAATAGGTATTGCAATTGGCACAACTTTATCAGCAATTATAGTTATGCTGTTCGGTTCGTTTCTTTGGTACAGGCGGAGAAGGTATGAACGAGACGAAGGTAAGGAATTTACTTGGCATTATATAAGTTTTCTTGCCTCTACTTTTGTATTTTCCCGTTTCAATTTATATTTAAATCCAGTTAATTGACTTGCAGAGGAGAAAAGAAACAGTCAAGATTGTCAATTACTTCACTGGGAAGGAAGAATTGGGAATGATTACTCCTATGATATTTTACGAGGAGGGAAGCAGCAGGCGGAATCTCAAGAACTCCCCTTGTTCCCATTAGGCCTTGCATTTGCAGCCACAAACCATTTCTCTGATGAAAATAAGCTTGGACAAGGTGGATTTGGCCCTGTGTACAAGGTAATTGATTATACTGTGATGGCTTCAATTTTGTAAATTACAAGAAAGTAAATGTGTTCGTTCAAAGAATGCAATATTATTATTGACCGAATGCAATATTATTATTGACCAAATGCAATCTTTGATTCTTTGAAATTTGAATGGCATATATATATATTAGGCACTTTGCTAGCTTTATTGGTAACGGCGAATAGTTGCTTCCAGGGTACATTAGCGGATGGTAAGGCAATTGCAGTGAAAAGGCTCTCAAGAACATCTGGGCAAGGGCTACAGGAGTTCATGAATGAAGTTAATTTGATTGCCAAATTGCAACACAAAAACCTTGTGAGACTCTTGGGATGCTGCTTAGAGGGTCATGAACTGCTGCTCATCTACGAGTACATGCCAAACAAAAGCCTTGATGCCCATCTTTTTGGTTTGTCTCTCTCGCTCTCTATTAAATGCTAGTTATTGTACACATTGTAAGACTCGTATGCATTTCCTAATTGATAGTTGCCTGTTAAGTTATCCAAATAAAATCAGATACTATGGGAAGGATTTCATCTTAATTCCAAACTTTATCAAGACTTTTTAAGTTCGAATTGCCCATATTTATATTGTGTCCCCTGTTTATGCAACATAACTACCTGCAGCACCACACATGTATAGCAATTGTAAAAAAATTTTGTTGTTTTCTCCCTTCGTTTTCCCTTCCTTGCACCAGCAATGGAGCCTGCAGACAAACTAATCAAGTTACATATCGTGTCCAATCATTGTTAGATGCAACGAGGAGTGTACAATTGGATTGGAAAAGACGTATAAGTATTATTAATGGAATTGCAAGAGGTATATTGTATCTGCACGAGGATTCTCGCCTCAGAATTATTCATAGAGACCTCAAAGCTAGTAATGTCTTACTAGATCATGACATGAATCCAAAAATATCAGATTTTGGACTGGCTAGGATATTTGGCGGAAATCAAAATGAAGCTAATACAAATAGAATTGCCGGTACATAGTAAGTGGCTTCTGTTCTATTCGCTCATTTTCCTTCCTGTTGGAAATTAAAAAATTTACTGTTCCCATTTTAAATAGAAATCTCAATTGCTACTTTCTTTGTTCTTTTCTTACATTTGTGTTATCATGATTGGGGAAAATATAGTGAATAACAAATCTGTTATAAAGCTTGGTCTTTCTACTCAAGGATTCCAATGATGACAAGAAATAAAAATAAGAGGTTGGTTCAACTGGTGGGATGGTACAAAATATCTGGTTTAAATTATGCCTTTACTGGAGTTGGCGATGTGTTTAGTTTACATTTATGTAATTTTCTGAAAAAGAAAAGGTGGTTTAGAAATGCTATTGTGCTTAAACAACATCTGCAAAGGATTAATCATTAACCAAGCTAAAGCTATAAACCTGTCTTCTATTACATTTCTTTTGAACTTATAATCAAATTTTCATGAGGCTAACAAGTTTCCTAGATTTTACCTTTTTCCATAATTTTGATCTTATTTTGTTGTTCCAATTTCAAACAGTGGATACATGGCCCCAGAGTATGCAATGGGAGGTCTATTTTCTATTAAATCTGATGTTTTCAGTTTTGGAGTTCTTCTGCTAGAGGTAATAAGTGGGAGAAAGAACAATGGATTTCATTTTTCCGAACACGGTCAAAGCCTCCTTACTTATGTATGTAACTCTCTCTCTCTCTCTATGTATATATTTTTATAAATATAATTTGATAGCCTGATCTTTGCTTTTGACCTTTTTAATATTTCAGACATGGAAACTATGGTGTGAAGGACATGCAGTAGAGTTGATGGACCCAGTACTAAAGCAGTCATGTGTTCCAGATGAACTGCAGAAATTTATTCATATTGGATTGTTGTGCGTTCAGGAAGACCCAGCAGACAGACCTTCCATGTCATCAGTGGTTGTTATGTTGGCGAGTGATTCCATGACAATTCCTCAACCAACCCATCCTGCATTTTATGTTGCCCGAGTTGTTGTGAAATCCAGTCAATGTTTATCATCTCCGAAAGATTGTTCTGTTAATAATGTTACTGTTTCAGATGCATCACCCCGGGGATAATGATAAGGACTCACTATCTTTTTTTCTTCATCTCTTTTATTTGAAGGTTTAGGACACATATGTACAAGTCATGTTACTTACTGATCGACATGATCTTAATTTATCAGTTGTTCCTTGTTAATATAAATACCTGCAGACTAGACTACTCTGTTCTCTTACATCCATTTAAACTCTTAATTTACTCTTGTCAAACCGCTGGAAAAAATTGTGATTGTGTGACATTGAAGAATTTCTGTCAATGTTAGGAATTCAGAGAAAGTATGCAAAAGCAAGAAAAATTTTACAGCCCAGTCATTGGAATTAGGTTTGGCAGCGATTATTTGTTATACCAAATAGCTACGGCAATTTCTTATCCGGCTGATCGCTTGATTTGTATATAACCCAAAAATGCAAAGACCAAAGTTGCAGTGATAAGTGGTAGGAATCTGTTATCTCACCATCTACCCTTTGTATAATATCAGTGTGCAGTTGAAACATTCGTCACAGAGACATTTAAACACTTGAGATTACGAAATTTATTTCGTGTCATTGTGTAGTGTGCAAAAGTTATTTCTTTTGAATGCCTGGGTTTGCATTCTTTATTGTTATTCTTTGAAGCTCCTTTCCATTTTGCATATGGATGGGCCTTGGATTACATGTTGAAGTTAACCACTCTGCATTGCAAGTTTGCAACAGAGATTCGACATAGACTTCCTGTTTATTAAAAGCCGCTCTCAAGTTTATTACAGTTGGTTTATTGTCATTGACGTTTCGAAATGGCCAGCTAGTTTCCTTTTGTTCTTGTCTTCTTGCTAATCTTTTTCGGTCAATGCATGCTTCCTAAGTTTATGTACCACTCCAGACATCAAATCAATTCACGTCAGACAAAGGGGTTATTCATTGTAGTAACACTTTCCCAGAAGCTACGCTCAATTGGTCAAAGTCCTACCTTTTTTTTCTTTTTTTTTTTCCAGCAACCCACAGTTTACTGTTTTACTCAAATTAAAAATGTAAATATCCGCACTACCAAAGAGTAATCGTGTGACTCGAATTCTCTAACCTTCCATGCTTCACCACAAGTTACTGGAAAATGACTAATATGTTTGTCCACTAAGAATTCTTCCAAGAAAATACCATGAACTAAGTGGTTGAAGCACCATAATAGCTCGCCCAAGAACTGTTTTAGCTGCACAATAGAGAACAATTTTCATTATTGTACGGGGGTTTCAAAAGGCAAGTTATGGTTCATATCATCAGTGTTACAAAAGTCATTCAATTAATTTTCATTTATTCTATCACAGCCGCCCTTCATGATCTTGCATTTGGCGATAGCCCTCCCTATAACACTTGTTCAAGCAGTGCCGCTGATCCTGGACATGCTAGTCCAATCTATAATAACCTCCAAAAAGTCCTCATTTCTTTAGTCTCGAATGCTTCAGCCGCCAAGTTTTCCGATGCGTCTTCAGGGAATGACTCAGATAGAGTTTATGGTCTCTACATGTGCCTCAACTATTCTTCAAATGACACTTGCAACAACTGCATAGCCGCAGCGTCACAACACATCACCAAACTTTGTCCAAACAAAACCGAAGCAACTGTGTGGGAAGAGTTCTGTCAGTTGCGATATGCTTATGAAAATTTCTTTGGCCGATTGGATGTCTCAGGAAACATTCCTAAAGACAACAGAAAAAATATATCAGAACCAGAGAGGTATAAATCTGTTGTGAACAATACTCTGAATAATCTCACCAAACAGGCAGCTTTTGATCCTTCAAATGAAATGTATGCAATTAGTGAAGTACCCTTCACAAATTCTGACACTTTATATGCTCTAGTTCAATGCACCAAAGATTTATCTGCTGATGATTGTAATACATGCCTCAACAAAGCTATAGCAGATATTTTATCTTGCTGCTATTTTTCAAGAGGAGCACGACTTCTTAGTCGTAGCTGCTATCTGAGGTATGAATTATATGCCTTTTATAACGGTGCCACAGAAGCTTCTGTCTCAGTTGGAAACCAAGCATCAGGGAAAGGTAAGAGTGCAATTTCACCATAAGAATTAATTTCTTAATCGATGTGGTGTTTGAAGAAAATGGAACTAAATGTAGTATTCTATTCGTGGTCTCAAATATATGCAGGCAAGAAAAGGAAGATGACGATGATTATAATTCTAGCCAGTGTAGCAGCTTTTCTACTGCTAGTTGTTGCTTCCACCAGCCACTTCTTTGCTACAAAAAAAGTAGCCCGGAAAAGTAAAGATTTTATCAGAAATTTTCAAGTTATTTTCTGTTCTGGCATCAACTGTATTCACCACTTTTTTTTTTTTTACTTTTAATTTTATCTTTTCAAATTTTGTCTTTGTGCTTTAGGGAAGGGTATGGTTAGAAAGCAGATTCAATTGCATAAAATTGGTGACGCAAGCAAAGCAGACCTCCGTTATCAACATGTTCGGGGGAGGGATAATGATCTAAAAGCTCGGGACTTTTATATTGATCTGGAAATATTACACGTAGCAACCAGTAACTTCTCTGATTCAAATATGCTAGGACAAGGTGGTTTTGGTCCTGTTTACAAGGTATTAGTATTATTTAAAAAAAAAAAATTAAAAATTCATCCATTAATATGTACTAAAAATAAAAAAATAAAAATTATCAGGGTATATTAAGTGATGGAAAGGAAGTAGCAGTGAAGAGGCTCTCCAGCTGTTCTGAGCAGGGCACCGCAGAATTTACAAATGAAGTGCTACTTATATTGAAACTACAGCACAAAAATCTCGTCAAGCTTCTAGGTTTTTGTGTTGACGGAGATGAAAAGCTGCTTGTCTATGAGTTTATGCCAAACAGCAGTCTTGATGCAATCCTTTTTGGTATGCGCTTTTCTTTTTGATTTATTATTGTTCCGTTGAATTCTCAGAACATTGATTTGTTCATCTTTCTGGCACTCTTGATTGTTAGATCCAAGGAAACGTGGGCTACTGTCTTGGAGCAAACGTATTAATATTGTAAATGGAATTGCCAAGGGAATTCTTTACCTTCACGAGGATTCTCGACTTAGAATCATTCACAGGGACCTAAAAGCTAGCAATGTGTTGTTAGACTATGATATGAACCCCAAGATCTCAGATTTAGGAATGGCAAGGATATTCGCCGGAAGTGAAGGTGAAGTTAATACTGCCAGAATAGTTGGAACATAGTAAGTGAAACCTTATAGTTCAAATATGCTATTCTCAATAAATAATATAGATCACATTTTTCTTTTTGGTGAATAGTGGATATATGGCTCCTGAATATGCAATGGAGGGATTATATTCCATAAAGTCTGATGTTTTTAGCTTTGGAGTACTCTTGATTGAGATTATAACTGGAAGAAGAAACACAGGCTTCAATCCATCAAGACGCGCGACTGCACCAAACCTTTTAGCCTATGTAAATTTATCTACAATAAGGAACGTGCAATTTATTTCAGGAATTTATATTTAGTACTGCAAAATTGTTAATCCACTTGAATGATGATGCAGGCGTGGTATCTCTGGAATAAAGGGAATGTACTGGAGCTGATTGATCCATTGTTGACCGATACATGTTTGCCAGATGAATTTTTAAGATACATTCATATTGGATTGTTGTGTGTTCAAGAGGATGCATTTGACAGGCCTACCATGTCATCCGTTGTTGTAATGTTACAGGGTGAAACCGTTACTCTTTGCCAGCCTCAAAAACCCGCCTTCTCTTTTGGAAGAGTTACGGATGATGATGATAACAATTATTGCTCCGTCAGTGGCTTAACAATATCTGATCTTTTGCCTCGGTGATTCAGAAGATGAACGAGTTTGAATATGCACTGGGCTGGTGCCTTTCTTCTCACACATAGTTTGTTATTTTCCCATTTGCTTGTACTTTAACAAAATGGTGCCTTTCTTCTCATTTGTGAACAGCAAATGAAGTGAAGTAGCTACTCGTACTCTTGGATTGTAAAATAACGATATATATATATATATATATATTTGTTGATCTTATTGATTAGTCTATATAATTTCTTTTATACAAACCAGTCGCATTACTTTATTCCATTCATACATTCAAAGGTTTTATGAGAAGAATCATAATATTTAAAAAAGGTAAGAGTCACAGTTATTTAGTGATTGATTGTGTTCTATAAGACAGTGATCCATTAATTTTGTTTTTCATACTAGCTATTGAGATTATCTAATCAAATATTATAAGAGGTCAAGCTAGTGAACAGCCTCTTGTATGTTAATTTGTCCCAATTCTTAAATCAACGACCAAAGCAAGTCTATCACCATTCATCACCATCGATATATAATTATATTTTAGGGTTAGAAATTATTAGCAGAGGTCCAGTACAGTAGTTAAACATTTTTAAAAATCCTCGATCTGAAGTCAGAGTAGTTATACATATTTATCAACTTTAATTTATAACAAATATCTTGCAATATTGATTAAATTGAAGTTTATCCTAAAAGGTATTTACCCCAACTACAATGGGCTTTTTTTAAAGAATAATTATAAGTCTTTAGAATAACAATTGAGACGGGTGATTTATATAATTTATTTACTTTATTTTGAATTTGGAGAAAGATTATTGAATCTTAAGCCCAAGTCAAAGAAGCGATGCACTTGCATGTGGCAAACAATAGTGGTGTTTGAGAATTTATGTATATTCGAATAATAAGAGTCCGTAATAGTCAATATGCTCAATTTTCAGGGCTGAAAATGTAAAACCATCAATTAAACTCTATTTGTATTCAAAAGATGAGAGAAATAGGATTGATGATTTTTCTTTTTCAGTCTTCTTAACATTAAATGTGGGTAAATTAATATTTACACCTTTAAGAATAAATTAAAAATTGTGATTCTAAATGACAGATGAATTAAAATTTACCCTAACATCAACCGTAAAAGGCCTTTGAATTAATGAAACAAAAAGTCAATGGACCAGCTTATTCTCATCCAGTCGTACCGATTATTACAAATTTTTTTCCGAAGACAGCAATATTCTATTCTGTTGAAAACTTGAAATGGACGGAGTAGATAATCTTCAAACATATAAAATTGAAAATAATCAATTTGGCAAATATTGCTCGAAAAGGACAACTACGAGTAAAGTTTTAATCGGTTTCATTTTAGGGAAGTATCTAATTCTAATTCCCAATCCGATCCTTGCCTTGCTAGGAAGTTTTTCTGCGCGTTGTTTCTTTAAGCTTGCAAGGCGAAGATTTTCCAGTAATAACAAAATTGAGGAACTGGACAAGGTGAATTTCCTCAAAAACTTACATGGAAATCCAAATGTCATTCATAGTAGTTGGAAATTTCCGAGATAAAGATAAAAAGAAGAGAGGATAACAGCAAATAAAAATAACTTAAGGGGATTGTGATATATATTTGATATTCAATACCTGTTTGTATATCATGAATCGGACAAGTCGGACAAGCTGTAATTGATTGCAAATGGTGAATTGAATTTGACCAAGGATTGTGACCTGTTTAGTTACGACTTTACGTCTGGAATTAGATCAGAAAGTCCTTTATACAGCTGCCTCGTTGTTTCTCCAACGTAACAATAATGTCAATGTGGTGGAATCTGACAAAATTTTTGAAGTCTAGCGACTAATTGTTACTGAAAGTCCGAAACTAAGCATGGTATCATCACTGTTAGTTAAGCAATTTGGTAGAACATAAGAAACCTTTTATATATGACTGAACAGAAAGCTACTCGTGGGTTACTCCCGGGGGTTAACATTAGCCTCGCCTCACATGATTTGATATTAAATATGTGAGCTTGAAGGGCTAGTTGTTAAAGCTTAAGCTAGCTCATCGAAAATTATTGATTACAGATCTTCAACTGTTCAATTATTGCTCTTGAAATTTCAAACCTAAACTGTCTTCACTTAACATTTTAAGTGGGCAACTTCCCAAAATTCAAGTTCTAATTAATGCTTTTTAAATTAATTATTCAAGTTCCCAAAATAACATTTTTAAATTATACTGATAATATTTTTTATGAACACTTACAACGGTAGTTTTTAAGTTACAATTGTAAAGTGTTTGATGAAACACTTTAAAATTATTATTCCAAACTTTAAAATTCATATTTACCAAACACTATTAACTTTTATTTTACAATTAGAGCTTCCAAAATTTCATAGCTTTTAAACCACAAACCCGTCAATACAAACCGAGCCTAAGTCATTTATGTGGCAAGTCAATGTAAGGGCACAACTATAGGAGAAAAGCTATTATCTGTTAGCTAGATTATTAATAAGGCTACATTTTTTAATTTCGGTGATTACGTATCTGAAAGCTTCTTGAATTATTATTCGTTAAGCTGATGTAATTGTAGTGGGTAAGGTCAGACAAGAAATAATGGCAAAAACCAGGCAAATTCTTCCACCGATCAATTATCAGTATTTAATGTGTGCATTAATTTACGTCTGCTAAATTTTGCATCTCTTCCCTCCACCATTGTGTTGTGAATGGTCAGGAAGTTTCTGTTCCATAATGTTCAAAACTCGCCTAATTATTGTCAATTGAAAAAATGTCATGAAGCCATTGGCCTCCGATAGGCTAAATCCCGTGTGCTTCCAAATAAGGAAGATGGTAAAAAATATAATTTCAGCTATGCTTCTCCTAGTCGTACAATTCTTCATGCTCTCTATCGTTACTGATGCAAATCCTCTCGATATAGCTTGCTCCAATATAAGTTATGCTACGAACAGCCCGTTTGAAAATAACCTCAAGCTCCTTCTAGAGTCATTAGCTGCCAATACATCACAAGGCTTCTACAACTTGTCCATCGGAGATGACCCTAATCGAGTTTTCGGGCGAGCACTTTGTCGAGGGGATGTTAACCGCACAGTTTGTCAGAATTGCCTCGAAAACGCAAGACATGAAATCTTGAAAAATTGCAAGACTGCTGAAGAGGCAATCATATGGTATGAATTATGTCAAATTCAATACTCCTACCAGAAATTTTTAGTGATGGTTTATGCAGGACAATACGCAGAAGAGTGGAATAATCAGTGGAAGAATGTGTCCAATCCTGCTCGTTTCATTAAAGTATTGACTGACTTAATGACTAACCTCTCAATCGAGGCCTCATCTGATCCATCAAAGGGGATGTTTGCGGTCGGTGAAGTTAAATTTCCAAAGCGGAAAACTATGTATGGGCTTGTGCAGTGTACCAGGGACATTAATTCCCGTGACTGCTACGACTGTTTGACTGGCGCCTTGGGAGACCTCAAAGCATGCTGCGGTGCTCGGGAGGCGGGGATTATCGTTAGTGGGTATTGTAACTTGAGATTTCAGCTCTCCCCCTTCTATAATGCTTCAACACGTATATCACTAACATACCCAACTTCCACAGGTGAGGTCCTTGACTTTAATCAATCATATATCGTTCGTTTACTAGTCTGACTTTGCTGTCACTGCAATAAAATTGAAGCAATATAATTAACAAAATCTTAGTTGATGTTTATTACAAGATGATGACCTATCGGTAAAAACAATCCAAATTTGGCTACAATTGTTTATATAATATTTAAAAGTAAGTTTTAATTGTCAATATATATAGAGAGAGAGTAAAACATCTTTATAGTCATAATATTGAGATAACAAATTTTATTACTATGAAAAGGTTATAACAAAATAGAAGTGTAGTTACAAAATTATTATTTATAAATTATCTTTAGTACAAGTAATATAGAGGTAAAACATGCAATATATTAATAATTAATGTCAAACCAATATATTGATATTGATAAAAGAGATAAACATAATTTCATAATCTGCAAGTTATATTAAGTGTCTAAATCTTTGCATTTTCTTAAATGTATTTTTTTTCTCAGTGTAAATTATATAAATACTATACAATAATTTAGTAACAACTTTGAAAAATAAATTATTGTCTCAAACAATTTTAGAAAAATATTTTTCTTCATCCTAAATATTTAATATAACAAAACATATAATTTATAATATAAATATAATTATTACTATGTGGAGGCAAATTTTTTAAAACAAAATTTAAAAAAATTATAACTCATTACAGTATAGAGTTTATTCTTATTTACTACAAGCCCAAATTAGGACTAGAATTTTTTTATGACTACATGGATGTTATTCCTATATAAAGTACCATTATAAAGAGATTTTACTGGATATATATCCATGTAATTAGGTCAAATCTCAATATCCCTTTAACCTATATGAATAATGCTCACTCTCCCAAAAATTGTAAAACCATGACTCATTAATCTTAAGCATACACTCTTTTAGATAAAATTGAATATGATTAGTTGTCCTTCTCTAGAGAGAGCGCTCTCTTTTTTATTAAATGTAGACTTAATTTAATTGTTAGCAACTAAATACTAACAACAAAAAAATTAGTATTATGAGTTGGCCTATGCCCTTTAAAATGCAGGTGTTTTTGATATTTAGATTAGTAATCATTCGTCTTTAGAATTTCATCACAGCTTATACAGTTAATTTGAATTTAAAGCGGTTCGTTTTTAATGAAAGCAGATGGAAAATGGAAGATTGGAATTGTTGTGGCAGTTGCATGCATATCAACATTTGTACTACTTGTCCTCATTGGATCTTATGTTGTCTATCTTCGGTGGAAGAAAGGAGCACAAAATGGTGAATCTGTAAATAAGGCTTTCCACAAATACATAGAAAAATTCCCTACAACTTAGGGACTAATATGTTTAATTTGCCTTTGTAGATGAGGAAAGAAGCCAACAAGGGTTACTACATGAATTGGCGGGACCAATATCAGTGTCACTAACACAAGAAGGGGATTTGGTTAGTTCAGAGGACTTGCCCTTTGTGCCTGTAGCTGTTATAAAGGCAGCTACTGATGGCTTTTCCGATTCTAATAAGCTTGGACAAGGTGGGTTTGGCACTGTCTACAAGGTAACACTATTAATTTCCTGGTTCAATATTGGGCAAAGGCTATTTGGACCAATAACTTTTCATGTTCTAAGCTTTCACCTTAGTAATTAAAATATAAGAACGTAATTGGTAGTTAACAAAAATGAAAATTATTAACAAATACTTATGACCACACATGAGTGTACACGTACGCATGACACAGAGACCTTAAAAACTAGTTAAGATCATGAAAGGATTCTTATCCTAAGTGAAGCAAAAGCACCATTTTCAGAGTATATATATGTAGCACACCCAATGAAATCAGCTAGTATATAAGAGAATACAAACATGCCATTACAAATTAGATGAGCGCACATACACCGATTCAATGGAAGATAGTTCTATAAATTTTAGTTAATTCTCAGGGTGTTCTACCGAATGGGAAGGAAGTAGCAGTTAAAAGGCTGTCAAGGAAGTCATGGCAAGGTTTGGAAGAGTTCAAGAATGAAATCATACTTATTGCAAAACTTCAACACAGAAATCTTGTAAGACTAGTGGGATGTGGCATAGAGGGCGAGGAAAAGCTGCTTCTCTATGAATTCATGCCCAATCGAAGTCTTGATTGCTTTATCTTTGGTCCGTCTCTGCTACTGACTGCACACAATGAACTTACACAGTTGCTTCAATTGTGTACTAATCTCTCTTTGGACTTTGGTTTACTCAATTTTAGATTCTGAAAAACGGTTGCAACTTGATTGGAATACACGCTACAACATTATTGGTGGAATTGCCAAAGGACTTCTTTACCTTCATGAAGACTCTCGGCTTAAAATCATCCACAGGGATCTAAAGCCAAACAATGTATTGCTGGAAAAAGATATGGTTGCCAAGATTTCAGACTTTGGTATGGCAAGAATTTTTTGTGAAAATCAGAAGACAGCTAACACCAGGAGAGTAGTTGGAACATAGTATGTTTCTTACCATTTTTCCATTTACCCTTCAGCATATTTCCCGGAAATTGTTTTAATCCTGTTATATAATTGTTTTATCGCATTTGGAACAGCGGATACATGGCTCCAGAGTATGCTATGGAAGGACTATTCTCAGTGAAATCTGATGTTTTTAGCTTTGGTGTTATAGTGCTTGAGATCATAAGTGGCAAAAGAAATAGCGGATTCTATCTTACGGGACATGCTCAGACACTCCTTGCTTACGTACGTCTAACGTAGCTGCTAGCTAGAATTGAAATTTTGCTTTAGATGGATATTATTATTATTATTATTAATGTAAGGTCAATAATTTCTTTTGAATCGAAATTACAGGCATGGCAACTATGGAAAGAAGGAAAAGAAATGGAATTTATAGACCCTTTGTTGAAATCAAGTTCGACACAACAAGTGCTGAGATGCATACACATAGGGCTTTTGTGCGTGGAAGAAGATCCAGCAGTAAGACCCACCATGTCAAATGTGGTGGCTCTTTTGGGAAGTGAATCAATAGCTCTTTCAGAACCAAGGCAACCTCCATTTCCTGTGGGTAGAATTGTTACCGCTGATCAACCTTCAACCAAAGATCCTTCTGTGTGTGACCTCACAGTTTCTACTCTTTCACCACGATAACCGTTACAGTTTTTTCTTTTTTTTTTTATATGGTTGACAAGTTCATGCCCAAGGCAAATTGTAAAATGAATGATCCTTTCTTTGTTTTTTGTCTTGATAAGAGTGTTTTTAGCATTTAAAATGAAAATCGCACGTGTTTATTTGTCTTTTTAATTTCATTTGAAGAAAATCGCACGTGTTCATAGAAGATAGTAAAAAAGTGGAGTTAAATATGCCTCATATCCCAGTGGTCCTCGTTCCTATATGGGAGTATGTTTCTTCTTAAATAAAAAATGGGAATAGTCTACTCTTAAATGTAGTTTTTTAAATAAATGTTATGTCATTTTAGCTTTTGTTTTATTTTGTTTAATTATTTTTTCTTTAAAAAAAATTGGAAGCCTAGATCCGGCCGTGTTCCGAGATGGGCTCGACCCTAGTTCGGCCCCTCAAACTTGGACACGCACTTAGGCCTATTTTCTCTAACACGGATGGGTCAGGCCCGACATTCATTTGCCACTTCTAACCTGGATCTTAACTACGTATACCATCGTGTAAGCCCAGCTCAAATATACCCAACATAATGGATAAAATACTCTTCAAATTCTGTTCAACTTTGAATACCCCCAATCAGTATGATTTGATTCATGTTTCCTGCAAAATCAATTATGCAAGGCAACCGATACCTTTAAATTTAGAAATTATAATTATCAACTTTTCAGGGTTTTTTTTTTTTTTTTTTTTTATTGGAATCAACTTTTCAAGGTTGAAAGTATGTGTACAGGTAGGACTGGATAAGATATCTCAATATTTGAATGAAACACGTCATTTGGCTAACTGGCTTCTGCCTTCTGAGAAATATCAAACGATGACTTTTTTTTTTAAACTCGACCATTTCTTCATTCTCCCCCTCTCTCTCTTTCTTTATTTTTTTTTGTCGGAAAAAAAATTGAAATAAAATTTTTTACGCTTCTCTTGTGAAAATTAAAATGTATACCCAACTTAATTTTTATCTATTAATATTCTACAATAAGTAGTGGACAAAATAATCTCTTAACATATCTTAAAATTAGGAAAGCTTGGGATTATTTTAACTTAAAAATTAAATTTAATATTTTTACAAAAAATTTAAGCAATTAATTTTACATAATCTAATGATAGATATTAAAAATCAAAATAGTATTCGACGATGAATTTATCAACTATTTAATCATGTAAAAATAATGAATTAAAATTGATGACAAAAATTTAAAAGTTAAAATAATTTAACCCATTAAAAAAGAATGATGTTGAGGATTCTAATAGTTGAATCTAAAATTTGAATCATAATTATTACGTATCATTTATTAATTAAATAATAAATTTCATAATCAATCAAGTTAATATTATGCCGTAGCATTATTCATTAAAAAAATTCTTCATAGCCATCAAAATACCCCGACTCCCATAGTTTTATGTAGAGGTGGCAAAATGGTTAGAACATTATTACATGATATGGATACAATATTATTTTTTCGTATTCGTGTTAATAAGTATTGTCATGATTAATAAATGAGTTAACACAATGTGATAAGATAAATAATTATGTCGTATCTATAATGGACTACTTTGACACAATTACAAGTTTGTGATACGAATGTAAATTAATACGTAATAATATTTAAAAAATTAACTAACATATACTTGATACTAAATTAATTATTTATGTTATATTCATATTGTATTACAAATTTATTTAGATTATGTTAATTTATTTATGACCAATTTTTAATAATGATATTGATGTCTGTGTTATTTTTTGAAATTATTTTCTAAAAATTTTATATTAAATATGTGAAGTGGATAAACACGATTAACAAACAAATTATTTTTATACTTTGATGTTTCGATGTGATTAATGAATAGATGATATCCGGAATTGCAAAAATTTACCACGATATTAAATAAAACATAACACGGAATTCAACCCTCCAGTTTCATGTGAGATGTAACAGCAACCTTGTATCTGACGTCATGCATCCACTTCTGTCTTAATCAATTTAATTTAATATCTTTTTTCTCTTATCGAATCTTTCAAAAATCTTGAGACTGAGATTTTCCGAACATTTTTTTCTCCGCGCGTGATCAGAATTCAGAAACAAAACAACTAATAAGAAGTGGGAGTGGGACCAGCCTGACTTTGCGACGGTCGCATGAAGTTCGAAAAGTTATAAAATTGATGAAATCACGTGTTGAGATAGAAACAAAATAAAAAATTTAATTATAAATCTAACGGTAGAAAATAAATTATAAAATTTAAAAATTTTGTTCAAGAAATCAAAATCTCTGGTTAAGTGTGAGTTTTAGTTATTTTTCTCACTAAATTAATAGAAAATCAAACTAAATATTGACTAAGCGCAAACCAACGAGAACATCAAGGTCAAGTAAAGCTCTCAGGTATATTCCAACTTTCTATTGTAAATTCTTTTTTCCGGATCATTGAAAAGCATTTTACACCTTTAATTGTACAGATAAAATCTCATCACTACCATAAAATAAAACCAAAAAAAAAAAAAAAAAAAAGACAAAACGAAAAACAATAAAATTAAAAAAAGCAGAAGAAGGGATTATACTCTGTAGTTGAGTAAGCAACAAAAAGCTGGGAATTGAAATGCCTACCTCGAAATTCTTCATGTTGTTTCTATTTGTGATCTATCTTTCAATAAGCTTCCAATCCAGTTTTACAGCTGCAGCTGACCCAACGTACGCTTATCATATATGCACCGCAAATTTCACCAGAAACAGCACCTATCAAACCAACCGCAATCTTCTGCTGTCTTCGCTTCCCACAAACGCCAGCCGAAGCAATGGATTCTCCAGCGGTTTCTACAACGAAACCACCGGCCGAGACCCTAACAGGGTCTACGGCCTCTTTCTCTGTCGCGGGGATCAGACTACCGGCAGCTGCCAAGACTGTGTCACTTTTGCTACCAGAGATGTACTTCAGCGTTGCCCAGATAGCAAACAAGCCATACTATGGTACGATCAGTGCCTTTTTCGTTATTCAAATCGGTCAATCTTTTCTACCATGGACACAGTGCCTAGGGTCGCTTTGTTGAATACACAAAATGTTTCGGACCAAGGCAGGTTTAACCAGGTTTTGGCGTCTTTGATGACCCAAGTTGTAACTCAGGCCGTGAATAATTCCAGAAAGTTCGCGACAAGAACGGCAAATTTCACAGCCTTACAAACACTTTACAGTCTCGCTCAGTGTACGCCTGACCTGTCAAGTTCAGATTGTAACATATGTCTTCGAGGAGCTCTTGCAGAGTTGCCGAATTGTTGTAGCGGAAAACAAGGAGGACAAGTCTTGATTCCGAGTTGTTTTGTCCGCTATGAATTTTACCCGTTTTACAATTTATCAGCCACTTCGCCACCGCCACCTGCTCCGGTTCTTCGTCCTCCTCCACCTCCTGGTTCCGTAACGAGGCCTCGAGGTAAAGTTGAAGTTGAACCCACTGTTTCTATGGCCTTTTTTTATTATTTAAGTTCATGCTTTATCTTTATCTTTTCCTTTTGACGGGTCAGGGTCAGGGTGGATGATATCCTGTAATTTAAATATAATTCTAAGTGAAACAAACTGCGAATTTTTACTTATTTGTTTGGACCTCTGTTCTGTTTATTCTGTAGGAAGTTTGGCTAAGGAGTAAACTCAAGACAGATAAAATGGCCTTTATCTCTACTCTAACTCAACACTTTTAAAAAGTGGGATTTACATTGATTTCATAATGGATTTAATTGATGATTTTAACCATTAAAAATAATGTTTGTTTGTTTGTTTGTTTGTTTAATTATTAAATTTGATTCCTATATTTACATTCATGAATTTCTAGTATGTCTAATGAAACATATTGTTATTTCCCGCAGGGAAAAGTGGAATCTCATCATCAACAATCGTAGCCATTGTTGCTCCAATTGCTGTCGCTGCAGTGCTTTTTATTGTGTGCTTATGCTTCCTTATAAGAAAAGCAAAAAAGAAGTATAATGCTATACCAGAAGTGAATGGTAAAACACGAGAGCTACTTTATTACTAAATCAAACACTCTTTTAACAAGAGTACGTACACATACAACTGTTGCAAACTACTGTTTGTTTGTGCAGCTGATAATGATATTACAACTCTAGAATCCTTGCAATTCGATTTCGAGGCACTTGAAGTTGCCACAAACAATTTCTCAACTGATAACAAGTTGGGTGAAGGTGGATTTGGTGAAGTTTATAAGGTATACCATCATTAACACTTCTGAAAGTTTCTAGCAGTTGCAAAAAGTAACACAGTATAGATTTTCTAATTATTGATTAAGTACATTTTCAGGGTGTACTTCCTAGTGGACAAGAAATAGCTGTAAAAAGGCTATCAAGAAGCTCCGGACAAGGTGCACAAGAATTTAAGAATGAGGTCGTGTTGGTAGCCAAGCTTCAACATAGAAATCTGGTTAGGCTACTGGGATTTTGCTTGGAGGGAGAAGAAAAGATACTTGTCTACGAATTTGTACCCAACAAAAGCCTTGACTATTTTCTATTTGGTTAGGATCATTTCCTTAAACTGTAGTGTCTTAAAAGAGTTGAATATCCAAGATTGGTATTGATTATTCAAACATTAGTCTTCTCAAGATAGACATAATTACTTTCGTTAGCATTTGTATTCAATTTCCTAATTTCAATGTGAAATTTTTATTTTGATGTAAGCACAGACCCTGAAAAACAAGGACAATTGGATTGGTCAAGATGCTACAAGATAATTGGAGGGATTGCTCGAGGAATTCTTTATCTTCATGAAGATTCTCGGCTTAGAATTATACATCGTGATCTAAAAGCTAGTAATATATTATTAGATGCAGAGATGAACCCAAAAATTTCAGATTTTGGCATGGCAAGGATATTCGGAGTTGATCAAACTCAAGGAAATACAAGCAGAGTTGTCGGTACATAGTAAGTATTGACTATTATTTCCACTTTTGCATCCCTTGGTAGAACCGTTTAACCTGGATTATAAATTAATTGGATAGAGCTGTTGAATGGTTTCAAAATATTGTCTCTATATTGACTTGGTTGCTGGTTTACAGTGGCTACATGTCCCCAGAATATGCTATGCGCGGGCAATTCTCTGTGAAATCAGATGTATATAGTTTTGGTGTCCTTGTCCTGGAGATTATAACTGCCAAGAAAAACAGCAGCTTTTATCAAACAGATGGGGCTGCAGATCTTTTGAGCTATGTAAGCATAAATAAGATTATAAATTTTCACATTTTCCTCTTTATTAGTATCTATATCATCACGCACAAGTAAAAGCACTAAAAAGGAGGTGGAAACTGCAACCCTGTTTCATTATACTTGACTTTGCAGGCTTGGAAACATTGGAGGGATGGAACTCCTTTGCAGTTGTTGGATTCAAATCTGACAGATTCTTACTCAAGAAATGAAGTGATTAGATGCATCCAATTGGGCTTATTGTGTGTCCAGGAAGATCCAGCCGAGAGGCCATCAATGGCAACAATAGTTCTCATGCTCAATAGTTACTCTGTCACACTTCCGTTGCCTCAACAGCCTGCATTTTTCTTTGCTAGTCGAACTGAGAGGAGCTTGCCCACAAAAGAATTTGAGTGCTCCGATAAATCTACAAGCAAGTCCATGCCATGGTCTGTTGATGAGGCATCAATTACTGAAGTATATCCCCGTTAACTGGTAAGAACTGTATTAACGATGCTTCTACTTTATGTTAGTATATGATCTAGCCATGGGCAGGACTGGTTCAGTAGGGGGGAGAATGACATGCTGCTTTATTCTTGTTATTGATAGAGTGCCCAAAGTTCAGTGAACTTATTCAATGTGATAAAATGGCTTGACCAGCATCGATTTAACACCTTCATGGTTTAAATTTGATTTTTCTTTGCCTCTTGTGCCATGTATCATCCTCAGTATGTTCCTTCTGACATCTGGAAATAACATAGATATAGTTTGTTCCTTACTACCACCACACGTTGAGATATCAAGATTAGCTTTGTTGGGCATTCTATCGGAAATAAGAACTGTATTAGCGGGCATGCAGAGCATTGCATGGCTTTGTTTTTGGGTCACCCTAATTTACGTTTGGCGTAAGTTACAGCCTCAAATTTAAATGGTCAACTAGTAAAAATATGCCACGTGTACGAAACGGTAAGGAAATTGTAACTGGCTGAAACGGTTAAAGACCAATGGCAAAACTCAAAAGAGTCAACCAAAAGACCACCTTTTATAGCCGGTTATGGTAAAGAAAAACACGTCGTTTCACAATTAAATTCTAAATATTAAATTAGGAAGACCCCTCTGCCCTCTCCCTCGCACGCGAGTCTCAAGTTCACCAGCCTTCCCTTCCGGCAGTGCGTGCCAGCACTCCATCACCACCGTCGATTGCCAGCCCTCTGGTGCCGCTGGCAGCATGCTCGTTTTTTTCTCCGGTAATCTCCAAATCGCTGGTGAACAGCACGCTCTCAACTTCGGGGCCAGATTTTCCATTTGATGCCAATCCCTCAGGGAAGCTTCTATGTGTTGAATGACATATTCAGGTTGAACTATGCACGGAGAAAAGATTGATTGAAAAGGGATGCAATCCCTGAAGGAGTGAAACATGTTTTCTTATCTTTGATGAATTTTATACATTTAATTGAAAATTGGGGTTTTCTGTGGTTGGTTATGTTTAATGTTCCGTGTGCCTTTCCTGAACTTTAAATAGAGACATCTTTTCCGTGATTGGTTAGGTGAAAGATCTTCCTAAAGAAGCGGGTATTGGAGATTTGAGGACTTTGTAGTGGATCTGAGTGTAATGAATCATAAGTATTTGCAGCTGTCTGAAAGAAAATTCTTACCACCGAATTTTCTGCAAGCTAGGCGTCATTCGATGCAGATGTACTTGTAAATTTAGGTGGGACAAGCTGTTCACGTCCTGAATCACAAGAACGAATTATGCAACCTTGTGGCAGCGAATGCAGCTCAGCATTAGTTAGGCTCAAGTAACATAAAAAGAAAAACAACTAATTTTTCATATCATCCTCCTTAAAACACAAGTAAGTCCTTCTCAAAAAAAAAAAAAAAAACTCAAGTAAGTCAAGCCAACTAATTTTTTCACACGAGTCTTCTCAAAAGAAGACGAGCAAATTAAAAAAAAAAAATTTCAGTTGATCCGGTCTTTTGCCGCACTTTTTTTTTATTACATTAGGTTATTGCTTATAAGCGGTTACTTGGATCAGTTTATATTATTTCTTGTAAAATACTGTTCAAATTTTTATTCTCTCTAATATCTAAGAAATGTCCACTCCACTCACATTTTACTTGGAAAAAAAAACTACCTTCACTCAATAGTTGAGGAATGACTAAATCTCCCATTATACATTTATGGGAGATCGAAGAGCTGCTCTAACTTATGTGAGAGGACTTCACTTCATTGCCATCCACTCCATGAAGAAGCCTAACCAAATTCTTACCAAGAGAAGAGGACTTCATTTTTATTTTTGAAGTTCCATTTCACCTTCTCTTGATATCTGCTGCAAATCATGTTAAAATAAAAGAAAAGAGGAAAACCAATGGAATTGCATATGAGGAATTGATTATTTAGACTTCAACGCATTTTGATTAAACTAAGCATTTGCCCTTTTTTTTAACATTTTAATTACCTTTTAAACAGCGCCAAATCCACCTTCTACAAGCTTATTTTCATTTGAAAAGTCATCAATGGTGGTGCTAAAGTCGAACTGCAAGGATTCTTCAGTACTCTCGATTTCATCAGCATCTTAACAGCAGTAAAAAGTTAGCTTAAACATATTAAAAATCGATCGAGATATAAATGAATGATATAGAGTTAGCTAACCTCTAGTCTCCCCCTCAACTCTCATGTCTTTCTTTACCTTACTCCTCGTCATTAGAAGGACAAAAACGAAGGCAAAGAGTGACATGAAAATAACTGAAGAAACAACAATGATTATAATTGTTCCAGATGCAATGCTAACTTTATGATCTGCACAAAATAGAAAAATATTAGAAGTTTTACATTACATTTTCACTTCTCTTCAAAGTTATAACGTAATAAATGTGAATTTTACATTGTGTAGGTGGAGGAGCAATACTAGGAGGAGATGGCACTGGAGCATTATCTGCCGTAACTTCATAGAAAGGATACAAATACCAGCGGCAAATACAGTTAGGTTTGTGGACATAACCTCCTTGCCTCCCATGGCAGCAACTCCTAAAGTCAGCCACAGATTGTGGTAGACAAATGTCACAATTACTCTTGGATAGGGATATGTCTGGAGTACAATGCATTAGAGCCTGTATTGTTGAAAATGATGTCAAGTTTGCTTCTTCAGTTGCATACTTAAGCCTAGAAAAACCTGAAGAAGCTTTCATCACAATGCGATGCATTAAACTGCCCCAGATCTCATCAAACTGAGTCAAATTTGTTGTGATAATTTTCACATTACAGCCGTAATTCATAGGTTCCAGCTCCATAATTCCCAGAAAAGATCGGTTTGCATACTGTATGCTGCAAGGAGGATCCTTGTTTCCCCATGAAATTGCTTCTTTCTGGTTTGGGCACTTGGTGGTAATATCTTGAGTAGCATAATTGACGCAGCGGGAACAAGATTTTGGAGGGAAATCTCCTCTGCAAAACGCTAGAGCATAAACTTTGTTTGAGTCTTGGCCGATGGTAGCATTGTAGAGACCGCCATTCGCTGAAGCAAATATTCTTGGCTGATAAGACTGATACTAATTAATAGTATATAAGAAAGGAAACAAAGCAATAAATTTATCATTTTCTTCTCTTAAGAAATTAAATTGAAATGCCGAGGAGGAACCGAACGCAAAGTAGCTTAGAGAATCATTTAAATGCAAAACGTTCCGGACGGAACAATCTTGATTTTTATTGTCTTTTGTGAAGTGAAGAGTCATCTTGTGGACTATACACAAATTCCTCGGCCTTTTTGGTGGATTTTGTTCACTGACTTTCAAGAGTAATAATATCTTTTAACGAAACACAAGCCGATTGGGATGGGAATGCTTGAGACAAAGTACAGAAATTGGGTGTGATATTTGGGCACCGTTTTGTTAACATTCAACTTGGTTCAAGGAATGAATACTTGCCATGGAATTACTCTTCCACTTTTGTCTCAGTCACTGTCATTTTCATTTGAAATTTCCTTTATACAACTTAAGCATTTTTGAACTTCGTAATTTGTTGAAGACAAAAATCAAAGTCATCGTTTGATTAATGGCATGATAGTCATGTACCCTTCGGTACCCGGCGTTGTCTTGGTCATACTTTGCAACTCTTGGGATCAATTACAATTATATCTGATAAGACTTGATTACAATCAACATATAGGAGTGTAACATGGGTCAAAATGATTTAAATTATTTTGACACTTAGCTTCAATTACTTTTTTTTTTCTTTTTTTGAGAAGAGCTTCAATTACTTAAAAATAACTTTTGGGACAAGATTTAGATTGATTCGATGATATAATCTTTAAACTAGTCTTGTTACAAAATTGTAATAAGAATATATATGTAATTAAATCTAATTCTCAATTCTAAGCAATTACCAATGCGCACATGATACAAGATTTTTAAAAAATTAGCATATTGATCCAAACTCATCTCAAACAATAAAAAAGATAAATGTTCGTTTAGTTCCTATATTTTAACATAAGTTCCGTTTAGTCCTCTACTATTAAATATGTTACATTCTTACCTTTATTTTTTCTTTTCTTTTACAATAATACCTTTGCAACAATATTCTTAGAATGTTAATGAAAAGAAAAAAAAAAAGATACTTGATCACAATAGCCTTAAAAATAACATAAAAATTTATCCGAATTTTTATTATTATTCTTTTACTTTTAGGATTAATTTGGTATATTAATATTTTATAAAATATTATTAATAAGATTGTTGTAGGGATATTAAACATTGCTTTAAGTTGGTTTATATTAATTTATTTATAAATAATTATAAGGAATATTGTTGCACGGGTACAAAAATACTAATCTTTCATTCTGGTATTTATTACTTAATTTACTAAAATTAACTTTTTTAAAGATAAATTAATTAATGTCAAGAATATTGATACAAGAATATTATTGTAAAAGTAAAGAAAAAGTAAGGTTAAGGATGTAAAAAATTTAAGCATAAGAGTGTTTTGAGATATTTTTTAAAATATAGTTGATTAAACAAACACTTAAGTCAAAATATGCAGACTAAACGAGCATTTGTCCCAATAAATGTTAAAGTATAAACTTACTTAAAGATAGAGCCTCCGTACTTGAAAGTTAGCGGGGGTCTAGCTCACTAATTGTAACTTCATTGACGGTAAATTGGATGGAATCGGTTTTAGATTGATCAGATGCGCTGAATTCCAAATTATCCTGCTCCACTGCAGTGTGCACAAAAAATGCAGGCTACGAAGGTAGTGGGAGAGAGAGAGAGTTGCTATTAAGCATGACAACAACTGAAGCCATGGTTGGTCTATTACTGTTTAACAATATATAGAGGTAAAACATGCACTATATTAACAATTAATGTCAAATCCAATATATTGATATTGATAAAAGAGATAAACATAATTTCATAATCTACAAGTTATATTAAATGTCTAAATGTTTGCATTTTCTTAAATGTATTTTTTTTTCTCAATGTAAATTATATAAATACTATACAATAATTTAGTAACAACTTTGAAAAATAAATTATTGTCCCAAACAACTTTAGAAAAATATTTTTCTTCATCCTAAATATTTAATATAACAAAACATATAATTTATAATATATAGATAATTATTACTATGTGGAGGCAAGTTTTTTAAGACAAAATTTAAAAAAATTATAACTCATTGCAATATAGAGTTTATTCTTTTACTACAATTCCAAATTAGGACTAGAATTTTTTTATGACTACATGGATGTTATTCCTATATAAAGTACCATTATAAAGAGATTTTACTGGATATATATCCATGTAATTAGGTAAAATCTCAATATCCCTTTAACATATATGAATAATGCTCACTCTCCCAAAAATTGTAAAACCATGACTCCTCATTAATCTTAAGCATACACTCTTTTAGATAAAATTGAATATAATTAGTTGTCCTTCTCTAGAGAGAGCGCTCTCTTTTTTATTAAATGTAGACTTAATTTAATTGTTAGCAACTAAATACTAAGAACAAAAAAATTAGTATTATGAGTTGGCCTATGCCCTTTAAAATGCAGGTGTTTTTGATATTTAGATTAGTAATCATTCGTCTTTAGAATTTTATCACAGCTTATACAGTTAATTTGAATTTAAAGCAGTTCGTTTTTAATGAAAAGCAGATGGAAAATGGAAGATTGGAATTGCTGTGGCAGTTGCATGCTTATCAACATTTGTACTACTTGTCCTCATTGGATCTTATGTTGTCTATCTTCGGTGGAAGAAAGGAGCACAAAATGGTGAATCTGTAAATAAGGCTTTCCACAAATACATAGAAAAATTCCCTACAACTTAGGGACTAATATGTTTAATTTGCCTTTGTAGATGAGGAAAGAAGCCAACAAGGATTACTACATGAATTGGCAGGACCAATATCAGTGTCACTAACACAAGAAGGGGATTTGGTTAGTTCAGAGGACTTGCCTTTTGTGCATCTAGCTGTTATCAAGGCAGCTATTGATGGCTTTTCTGATTCTAATAAGCTTGGACAAGGTGGGTTTGGCACTGTCTATAAGGTAACACTATTTCCTGGTTCAATATTGCGCAAAGGCTATTCGGACCAAGATCTTTTCATATTCTAAGATTTCACCTTAGTAATTAAAATATAAGAATGTAATTGGTAGTTAACAAAAACAATAATGATAGAGCCACAAACTGTTTTGTACAAACTAATAGGTACAAACTGATGTGGCATGAATAGATTAGTTGAAAAGTAATAACAATAATTTTTTAAATTATATGGGCCCATGAGAGTTTTATATAACTAATCTCCTCATGCCACATCAATTTGTACACACTAGTTTGTACAAAATAGTTTGTGACTCCATTAACAAATATTTTTTACCACACAAGAGTGTACACATATACATGAAACAAAGACCTTAAAAACTAATTAAGATCATGAGAGGATTCTTATCCTAGCTGAAGCAAAAGCACCATTTTCAGAGTATATGTATGTAGCACACCCAATGAAATCTGCTCATATATAAGAGAATACAAACATGCCATTATTAATTAGATGAGCGCGCATACACCGATTCAAGGGAAGATATTTCCATAAATTTTAGTTAATCCTCAGGGTGTTCTACCGAATGGGAAGGAAGTATCAGTTAAAAGGTTGTCAAGGAAGTCATGGCAAGGTTTGGAAGAGTTCGAGAATGAAATCATACTTATTGCGAAACTTCAACACAGAAATCTTGTAAGACTAGTGGGATGTCGCATAGAGGGCGAGGAAAAGCTGCTTATCTATGAATTCATGCCCAACCGAAGTCTTGATTGCTTCATCTTTGGTCTGTCTCTGCTACTGACTGCACATATGTGAACTTACGCAGTTACTTCAGTTATGAGTACTAATCTCTCTTTGGACTTCGGTTTACTCCATTTCAGATTCTGAAAGACGGCTGCAACTTAATTGGAATACATGCTATAGTATTATTGGTGGAATTGCCAAAGGACTTCTCTACCTTCATGAAGACTCTCGGCTTAAAATAATCCACAGGGATCTAAAGCCGAACAACGTATTGCTGGACAAAGATATGGTTGCCAAGATTTCGGACTTTGGTATGGCAAGAATTTTTTGTGAAAATCAGAAGATAGCTAACACTAGGAGAGTAGTTGGAACCTAGTATGTTTCTTACCATTTTTCCATTTACCATTCAGCATATTTCCCGGAAATTGTTTTAATCCTGTTATATAATTGTTTTTTTTTTCGCATTTGGAACAGCGGATACATGGCTCCAGAGTATGCTATGGAAGGACTATTCTCAGTCAAATCTGATGTTTTTAGCTTTGGTGTTATAGTGCTTGAGATCATAAGTGGCAAAAGAAATAGCGGATTCTATCTTACAGGACATGCTCAGACACTCCTTGCATACGTACGTTTAATGTAGCTGCAAGCTAGAATTGAGATTTTGCTTCAAATGGATGTTATTTTAATAAATGTAAGATTATAAATCCTTTTTAAATATTGGAATTAATTACAGGTATGGCAACTATGGAAAGAAGGTAAAGAAATGGAATTTGTAGACCCTTCGCTGATGAAATCAAGTTCGACACCACAAGTGCTGAGATGCATACACATTGGGCTTTTGTGCGTGCAAGAAGATCCAGCAGTAAGACCCACCATGTCAAATGTGGTGGCTCTTTTGGGAAGTGAATCAATAGCACTTTCAGAACCAAGGCAACCTCCATTTCCTGTGGGTAGAATAATCGTTCCCGCTGATCATCCTTCAACTAAAGATCCTTCTGTATGTCATGACCTCACAGTTTCTACTCTCTCACCACGATAACTGTTTCATTCTTTTTCCCAAAGGGTTAAAAGTTCAGCGCTCAAGGCAAATTGTAAACTAAATGGATTTGGATCATCCCTTGTTTTTTAATGACTGTGAAAGATCTAATGACGTTTGACTCATAATATAAATTTGAATAATCAAGAATCAAGATTGAGTTTTCCAACAGGTAATGCTACAACTAACTATTAAACTTTCCCTTTTAACGCTTAATTTTATTAAATTCGAACTCTCTCCTCAATTACTTTTACACGATTTCCTTCTTGCTTCACCCACGCATCTCCTTTTAGAGGTAGGTGTCACAGGAAATGGCCCGTTATGGCCTGCGTGAACATGACAAAAAATTAAATATATAAATAAATTTCAAATTTTAGAAGTTAATCAAATTTTCGTAGCTCCATGGAAGCAATTAAAGTCCTTACAAAAAATTAAGGACTTGTTTGGTATTGAGGTGTTGTAGCTTTTATTAAAAAAAATGTAACTATGAAATAAAAATTAATAATATTTAGTAAACACAATTTTTAAATATTAATTTTGATAAAATTAATAAAGATATAATAAAATTTTTACCATAAAAGTATAAAATAAAATCAACTTAGCTTTTGTGCTACAGCAGATGTTTTAGTACTGTACCTTTTAATCTTACAACTCTCTAATTTTAATCCTAAATGGAACCTAAATATATAAATAAATTTCAGATTTTAGAATTTAATCAATTTTTTGTTAACTCCAAGGAAACAGTTTTTTATTAGAGAGTTTTTCATTTTAGAGGTAGGTATCACATGAGCTGGTCCGTTACAGCCTATCAGACGTAGGCCCATGAGAGCCAGCATGGCACGGCCCACGAGCCCATGTGGGCTGTTGCCTTTATTATAGAAAAAAGAAACAAAGCATTGATCCTGGGTTATATATAACATCTGCCTCTAAGGGCCTTAACACTTTAAAGTTTGACCATTGGGCCAAGCCGATTAATTTTTGTATTATGTAAACAAGCATTTAAATAGGGTAACCTCTCACGCGTCAACCACCGTGGCTGAACGAACTTTATTTATTGTCTTCATTTGCATCAAATAACAATGAAATCATGTTGCATGTTCCAATCTTGGTTGTCGCCATATAAAAATTATTCTGCGCAACATCATGAAATCAAAATTTACACCCCATTGATCAAATTTTATATGACAATATAATTATTTGTCGAACATGAATCGCTTGTGAGACAAAAAATTTAAAAAAAAAAAGGAAAAGAAAATGAAGGGTTCACCGTTCATGATTATCGTGAAATTTGTTCTTAGGGAAATAACATTTACGCCTCTCATTTTATTTGGGGTATTGAATGAAGGCTATACGTGCAATGATGCAATACTGTTTCTATTAAAAAAAAATTCAGGCTTAGAAACAGTGCATAACATTTATAGCTTTCAAAGAAAAAGTTTTAAAAGCTTTAACGTTTTGGAGCGAGGTAATTATTGAAATTGGAAGAGAGAGCGACTCTGAGGTTTTGCATTCAGTGAATGAAGATCTCGTATGTTTATTTGTACTTTAAAGTAATTTCAGTCCCACAATAATATACAATGTATAGTTGGTCCTGAACCTAGACTACGTATATCCTCTTTTCAGCCTACAGCCCATATACACCCACCCAAGTCTAGTGGGCTGCTTCTAACATACTCTCCAATTTCTGTTCAACTTGAAATCCTATCAGCTATCGTAGTGATTTGATAAACTCGTTTCCTGCAAGCGCAAAATTAATAATGCATAAAATGTGTGTGTTTTTTATTTTTATTTTTGAATATATACATATGATGTTATTAGGAATAATAATAATAATAATAATAATAATAAACTCTTCAAAGTTGTAAGTGTGTATGTTTACTGGAATCGAACTACATAATGATTTTTTAAACTCTTCATTCTTCATTTGTTATCTCTCTTTTTCTACGGGTAAAATAAGGAGAAAGAGAGAAAAAATTGGAATTAAATTTTGTTTTTTTTTTTTAAATACTGATTATATATTAGATTACTGATCATATATTAGATATTTATAATTGTTATTTCAGCAGACAAATACACTGAAACTATAATACTACATTAAATTCTGTGAAATACTTGTCCAGATAAATAATCCTCTATATTGGAGGAATGTATTGACTCCACTTGTATTTTTTATAGTAGAGAGAGCTTATATACAAGTTAATTTCACTCAATTATTTTTAATTAAAAAAATTTTGAACCCCAATCATAATTAGGACTCGAACCAGCACCTTGGTAAATTTTGTTACTCTCGTCTTGGGAGTTATGAACGATCAAAAATTGATACCAAACCTAATTTTGATATGTTAATTCTCTGCAAAGCTAAAGGACAAAATGAATACACTCTCTGGAAAATATCTTCAAAACTTAGAAAATTCCATATTAACCATCCAATAACCCTGACTCCCATGTAACGACTACCTTGTACCGGTCGTCACGCATCCACTTCTGTCTTAATCAAATATAATTTAATCTGATGCCCTTTTTCCTCATCTAACTTGCCACAAATTTGACTGAGATTTTCGGACCTTTTTTCCTCCGTGGGATCCAGTATTTCTCCTGCAACAAAACAATTAATTGGAGGAATGAGACGATACCTTGACTTCACTTTGTGAATACTAGTCTCCTCTGCCAACTCAACTTCTGCAGCTTCCACCACTCGTTTCGTTTCCACATTAAATTTCGTCAACGAACCTTTAAAATTAAACCAAAACAGAAGACAAAATTTAAAGAAAAAAAAGAAGGTGGCAGATGATGATGATTTATAGTATTATTATCAGTTGTACGAAACAAAAATGCTGGGAATTACATATGCCTCCCTGGAAATTCTCCATGTTGTTTCTGTTTGTGATCTATCTTTCAAGCTTCCAATTCAGTTTTACAGCTGCAGCTGACCCAGCATACGTTTATCATTTCTGTTCAAGCACGGCAAATTTCACCAGAAACAGCACCTTTGAATCAAACCTCAATCGTCTCCTCACTGCTCTTCCCACTAACGCCAGCCGTGGGAATGGATTCTCCAGCGGTTTCTTCAACGCCACCGCTGGCCAAGACCCAAACAGGGTCTACGGCCTGTTTCTCTGTCGCGGTGATCAAACTGCCAGCAGCTGCCAAAACTGTGTCACTTTTGCTACCAGAGATGTAATTAAGCGTTGCCCAGTTAGCAAAGACACCATAGTATGGTACGATGAGTGCCTTTTACGTTACTCAAATAGGTCTTTTTTTTCCACCAGGGAGACGACGCCCACTGTCTACTTGTGGAATACTCAAAACGTTACAGACCCAGTCAAGTTTAACGATCTAGTGGGGTCTTTGACGAATGAAGCTGCATCTCAGGCAGTGAATGATCCCAAAAAGTTCGATACAAAAATGGAAAATTTCACAGCCTTTCAAACACTTTACACACTTGCACAGTGTACACAAGACCTGTCAAGTTCTGATTGTAACATATGTCTTCGCGGAGCTATTGCCCAGTTGCCGACTTGTTGTAGCGGAAGGCAAGGAGGACGAGTGTTGTTTCCGAGTTGCAATGTCCGGTATGAAGTGTACCCCTTTTACAATGAACCAGCCACACCGCCACCGGCACCTGCTCCGGTTCCTCTTTCTCCTCCACCTCCTAGTTCGGTAATCAGGCCTCGTGGTAAAGTTCAACCCACTTTCTATAACCATTTATTTCATTATTTTAAGCTATGCTTTATCATTTGCTTTTGACTTTTTAGGGATCCATGATATTGATACATATATAGTTTTATAATTTCAAGTGAAACACAATGGCAAAGTTCTATATATTTGGTGTTGGACTTTTGTTTATTCTATTGAAATTTGGGCTAAGAAGTAACTCAACACTTATAAACTAGCCTTATCTCTAAACTGACAATTTTTAAAAATTGGATTTACATTGATTTCGTAATCAACGTGTCTAATGACTTTAACCATTAAAAACAATGTTCGCTTTGGATGTTTAATTATTCAATTTGATATTTTACAATCATGAATTTCTAGTATGCCCAATGAAACATATTGTTGTTTCCTGCAGGGAAAAGCGGAACCTCATCATCAACAATTATTGCCATTGTGGTTCCAATTGCTGTCGCTGCAGTGCTTTTTGTTGTGGGCTTATACTTCCTAAGGAGGAGAGCGAAAAAGAAATATAACGCTGTACCGGAAGCAAATGGTAAGCACAATAGCTACTTTATTACTAAATCAATCAATCATTTAACAAGAGTATGTACACATACAATTGTTGCTACTTTTTTCGAAGACTGAATAAATTACTGTTTGTTTGTGCAGCTGATAGCGATCTTACAACTCTAGAATCCTTGCAATTTGGTTTCGAGACAATTGAAGTTGCCACAAACAAATTCTCAACTGATAACAAGTTGGGTGAAGGTGGATTTGGTGAGGTTTATAAGGTATACCATTCATTATCATGACATCTCTGAAAGTTTTTAGCAGTTGCAAGAGGTTATACAATAACGAATTTTCTAATTGTCGATTAATGTACATTTGCAGGGTGTACTTCCTAGTGGACAAGAAATAGCTGTGAAAAGACTATCAACAAGCTCAGGACAAGGTGCAGAAGAATTTAAGAATGAGGTCGTTTTGGTTGCCAAGCTTCAACACAGAAATCTGGTTAGGCTACTGGGATTTTGCTTGGAGGGAGAAGAAAAGATACTTGTCTACGAATTTGTGCCAAACAAAAGCCTTGACTATTTTCTTTATGGTTAGGATCATTTACATAAATTTCAATGTCTTAAAAGAGTTGAATATTTAAGATTTTTAATAGATTATTTGAGATTTTATTCGTCTTTTCAAGATGGACAGAATTTCTACTTTGCATTTAAATTCAATTTCCAAATTTCAATTTGAAATATTGATTTTGATATGTGCACAGACCCTGAAAAACAAGGACAATTAGACTGGTCAAGACGCTGCAAGATAATTGGAGGGATTGCTCGAGGAATTCTTTACCTTCATGAAGATTCTCGACTCAGAATTATACATCGTGACCTGAAAGCTAGCAATATACTCTTAGATGCAGAGATGAACCCAAAAATTTCAGATTTTGGCATGGCAAGGATATTTGGAGTTGATCAAACGCAAGGAAATACTAACAGAATAGTCGGGACATAGTAAGTATTGACAATTATTACCCTTTTTACATACCCTCCGCTTGACTAGTTTACAATTTAAGCATTACATCCCCTAGCAGAACCATTTAGTTTGGATTATAAATAAATTGTATAGAGTTATTTGATTAATTTCAAAAGATTCGTTGTTGTCTTTAGATTGACTTAGTTGCTGGTTTACAGTGGTTACATGTCCCCAGAATATGCTATGCACGGGCAATTTTCTGTGAAATCAGATGTATATAGTTTTGGTGTCCTGGTTATGGAGATTATAACTGGCAAGAAGAATAGCAGCTTTTATCAAACAGATGGTGATGGAGATCTTTTGAGCTATGTAAGCATAAATATGTTGACATTTTTCCCTTTATTAGTGCCTATATCGTCATACACAAGTAGAAGCACTCAAATAGAGGTAGAAACTGCAACCCCTTTTTACCATACTTGCTAAACTGTTTGCAGGCTTGGAAACATTGGAGGGATGGAACACCTTTGCAGTTGTTGGATTCAAATCTGACAGATTCTTACTCAAGAAATGAAGTGATTAGATGCATCCATTTGGGCTTATTATGTGTCCAGGAAGATCCAGCTGAGAGGCCATCAATGGCAACAATAGTTCTCATGCTCAATAGTTACTCTGTCACACTTCCGTTGCCTCAACAGCCTGCGTTTTTCATAGGCAGTCGAACTGAGAGGAGCTTGCCCACAAAAGAACTTGATTGCTCTGATAAATCTACAAGCAAGTCGATGCCATGGTCTGTTGATGAAGCACCAATTACTGAAGTATACCCCCGTTAACTCGTAAGAACTGTTAACGATGCTTCTTCTTTATATTAGTATATGATCTACACATGGGCAGGGCTGGTACAGTATGGGGGAGAATGACATGGTTTATGACAAGCAATAATGATAAAAAGGAGATGCCCTTCAAATTGAATGGCGCCGCATTACATTTTCGAGAGTTTTATGTGTTGAAGCATATGATTATCGTATGGATGATTTATGATACAATGTTGGGATGTCAAAATTTTCGTTACGACGTAGTTTGTGCAGCTTAATTGTGCTCTATGTCGTCTAGTTAGTGTCTGCTGGATAGGGAGCCCAAAGTTCAACGAAGTTATTCAATGTGATAAAATGGCTTCGCCAGTATCGATATAACATCTTCATGGTTTTAATTAAATTGTTCTTTGGGTCTTGTGCTTTTTTTTTTTTTTTTTAAGAAGCTTACAATTTCCTTACAGCCACCACATGTGGAGATATCAAGATTAGCTTTGCCGGGCATTCGATCGGAATCATTATTTTAAGAATTGCATCAGCAGGTATTGCATGCCATATTTTTTTACATTTTGCGATTTGAGTTATTTATATGTGCATTCATGTGAAATAAAAGCCGGAAAAACACTTGCCATTCAAGAGGTTGCAAAATAATTAATAAGATTGACAAAAGTAATTGTAACTACCTAATTGGATCTATTAATAATATTTTACAATAATTAAAGGACAAAATACTCTGGAAAATATCTTCAAAATTTAGAAAATTCCACATAGCCATCGATTTAGCCTGACTCCCACGCATCGACTTCTGTCTCAATCTATTTAATGTCTTTTTATCTCGAGTGCTGATATTGAGACCGACCGACTTTGTTGACTGATTTTCCGGCAACCGGTAATTTGGCTGTCGTTTATTCATTTTAAAACACATTCACACGTAAATTTTCGGAAAAAAAAGAAAAAAAAATACATTCACACGCACCAAAAGCAAACCCCGCCACTATTTCTTATATTCAACTTAGCGAAACACACACTTATGCGAACAACAAAACAAATCCACTCTCCGAAAACGCACTGCTTTTTATCTTCACGACACCGGTTTTCGTCCCACAATATTTGACAATTTATTTTTATCGCTTAAACCATTCATAATTATTCACAATTAAATATTTTAAAATCAATTCACTGGCTTATCATAATCCAAGCCTGGTTTAAACTAGGATTTGCCCTCATCGAATTAATACTACCGTATCTTCTGATCTCAAAAATTGGTGAAATTGTCCATGCTTATTCCTTGAAATTATACAAGTACCATTAATTGAACTAGACCGGCCTAAAATTTGTCTGCGACCACGAACACTACTTCAACAACTTATTTTGACAAAAAATATATATTTACATTTTAACCTTTTTCATATATATTGAAGGTAGCATTATTGATTTTGAATAGTAGGGATGGCAGAAATTCCCATGCGAATGGAGACCCTAAAGAATTTTCCCTATTTTGTGAGGATATGAGGATAATTTTATATTTAATTTCTTATTTGGGGCGATTTTTTACTCAATTTTTAAAGTGTTTAGGTTACCGCACACACATAGATTACAAATTAAACTAATCCCCAGTTATGTTCAGAGGACTTCATTTCATTTCCTTCTATTCCAAGAAGAAGCCTAACCAAATTCCTACCAAGAGAAGAGGACTTCATTTTTAAATTCCATTTCACCTTGTCCTGCTATCTGCTACAAATCAGGTAGACTACCCTGCAAATCATGTTAAAAGAAAAGAAAATAGGAAAACCTTAAACCAATGGAATTGCAGCTGAGGAATTGAACATTTAGACTTCAACGCATATTTTAACTGAACCAAGCATTTTCCCTTTTTATTTTTTTATTTTTTTGTTAATTAACGTCATGTTTAAGTTTATTTAATACTAGTCATATTAGGAATCCTAGTTTAATATTAAGTCATATTAGATTAATTCCTTATTGTCAAGGGATTGAAGTTTGTCAGAACCAACTCAAAATGATACGAATAACTCCTTCTTGTGCCAAAGATCTTACTATTTCCAAAGGAATTGAGTTACAACTTTTTTTCTCCTCTTTTCTATAAGTGCTCTGTCTTCTTCTCTGTTTTTCTGGCTTGCTTGTTCCTTGACACAACTGATTCAAGCAAATAACCAACGCTTTTTAATTACCTTGTAAACAGCACCAAATCCACCTTCTCCAAGCTTATTTTCATTTGAAAAGTCATCAATGGCGGTGCTAAAGTCGAACGGCAAGGATTCTTCAGTACTCGCGATTTCATCAGCATCTTAACAGCAGTAAAAAGTTAGCTTAAACATGTTAAAAATTGATGGAGATATAAATGAATGATATAGAGTTAGCTAACCTCTAGTCTCCCCCTCAATTCTACCTTACTCCTCGTCGTTAGAAGGACAAAAATGAAGGCAAAGAGTGACATGAAAATAACTGAAGAAACAACAATGATTATAATTGTTCCAGATGCAAAACTAACTTTATGATCTGCACAAAACAGAAAAATATTAGAAGTTTACATTACATTTTCACTTCTCTTCAAAGTTATAAAGTAATAAATGTGAATTTTACATTGTGTAGTGGAGGAGCAATACTAGGAGGAGATGGCACTGGAGCACTATCTGCAGTAACTTCATGGAAAGGATACAAATCCCAGCGGAAAATACAGTTAGGTACGAGGACGTAACCTCCTTGGCTTCCATGGCAGCAACTGCGAAAGTCAGCCAGAGATTGTTGTAAACAATTGTCACAATTACTCTTGGATAGGGATATGTCTGGAGTACACTACATTAGAGCATGTATGGTTGAAAATGATGTCAAGTTTGCTTCTTCAGTTGCATACTTAAGCCTAGAAGAACCTGAAGAAGCTTTCATCACTATGCGATCCACCAAACTTCCCCAATTCTCATCAAACTGATTCAGATTTGTAGTGATAATTTTCACATTATAGCCGTAATTCATAGTGTATGCCGTCTCCCCATGAAATTGCTTATTTCTGGTTTTGGCACTTGGTGATAATATCTTGATTCGCATAATTGACCCAGCGGGAACAAGCTTTTGGAGGGAAATCTCCTCTGCAAAACGCTAAAGCACAAGTACCTTCATTCGCTGCTATTCTTGGCTGGTAAGACTGATACTAATTAATAGTATATGAGAAAGGAAACAAAGCAATAAATTTTTCTTGTCTTAAGAAATTAAATTGAAATGGGGAGGAGGAACCGAACGCAAAGTAGCTTAGAGAATCATTTAAATGTAATATGTCCCGGACTGAACCATCTTCATTTATTGTCTTTTGTGAAGTGAAGAGTCTGCTTGTGGACTATACACATATTCCTGGGCCTTTTTTGGTGGATTTTGTTCACTGACTTTCAAGACTAATAAAATCTTTTTAACGAAACACAAGGCGATTGGGATGGGAGAGCTTGAGACAAAGAAAAGAAATTGGGTTTGGGTGTGATTATTGGGCACCGTTTTGTTAACATTCAACTTGGTTCAAGGAATGAATAGTTGCCATGGAATCACTCTTCCACTTTGGTCTCCGTCACTGTCATTTTCACTTGAAATTTCATTTATGCAGCTTAGGTATTTTTTAACTTTGTAATTTGTTGAAGACAAAAATCAAAGTCATCGTTTGATTAATGGCATGATAGTCATGCACCCTTCGGTGCCCGGCGTTGTCTGGTCATACTTTGCTACTCTTGGGATCAATTGCAATTATATCTGATGAGACTTAATTACAATCAGTTTTTAAATTAGTTTTAAATTACATGGGTCAAAATGATTTAAATTAGTTTGACACTTACCTTCAATTACATTTTTTTTTTTTGAGAAGAGCTTCACTTACTTAAAAATAACTTTTGGGACAAGATTTAGATTGATTCGATGATATAACCTTTAAACTAGTCTTGTTACAAAGTTATGATAAGAATATATATGTAATTAAATCTCGATTCTCAATTCTAAACAATTACTAATGCACACATGACACAAGATCTTTAAAGAATTAGCAATTGATCCAAATTCATCTCATACAATAAATAAGATAAATGTTCGTTTAGTTCCTATATTTTAACTTAAGTTTCCGTTTAGGCCCCTGGTATTAAGTATGTTACACTCCTGCCCTTATTTTTTCTTTCTTTTTATAATAATACCCTTGTAACAATATTCTTAGGGATGTTAATGAAAAGAAAAAAAAACCATACTTTATCACAATAGCCTTAAAAATAATATAAAAATTTATCATAATTTTTATATTATTCTTTTACTTTTAGGATTAATTTAGTAAATTATTTTTTTATAAAATAATTATTAGGAATATTGTTGCAAGGTTACAAAAAATACTAATCTTTCATTCTGGTATTTATTAGTTAATTTACTAAAATTAACTTTTTTAAAGATAAATTAATTAATGTCAAGAATATTGATGCAAGAATATTATTGTAAAAGTAAAAAAAAAGTAAGGTTAAGGATGTAACATATTTAAGCATAAGAATGTTTGAGATATTTTTTAAAATATAGTTGATTAAATAAACACTTAAGTTAAAATATGCAGACTAAAAGAGCATTTATCCCAATAAATATTAAAATATAAACTTGCTTAAAGATAGAGCCTCCGTCCTAAGTTAGCGGGGGTCTAGCTCACTAATTGTAACTTCATTGACGGTAAATTGGACGGAATCGGTTTTAGATTGATCAGATGCGCTGAATTCCAAATTATCCGGCTCCACTGTAGTGTGCATAAAAAATGCAGGCTGCGAAGGTAGTGGGAGAGAGAGAGAGTTGCTATTAAGCATGACAACAACTGAAGCCATGGTTGGTCTATTTGCAACATTTTCTTGAACGCATAGCAATCCGATGTGGATGCATCTCATTATTTCACTACTGGAACCAGCCCTCAGTATGGGATCTATCAGATTTAAAGCTAGTCCTTCATTCCAATTTTTCCAAGCCTGCGAAAAATACAACGGCATTGAATGTTTTGTTTAATCACTAACAATTTCAGACTTTAGTATAGCATATGAAGATTATTACTTACGTAGGTCAGTAAGTCCTCTGCCTCCTCCCCAATACGGAAATTATTATTCTTTTGACCACTGATGATTTCCAGGACTAACACACCAAAGCTAAAAACATCAGATTTATTGGAGAAATGCCCACGCGTTACATACTCTGGAGCCATATAGCCACTGAAAATTGAAAAAAAAAATTGTCAATATAATTTTGGACTTCAAACATAAAATGAACAATCCAAAGTTCATCTTTGTATACTTACAAGGTACCGACAATTCTACTCGTATCGCCTTGACTTTGATCCATTTCAAACAACCTTGCCATTCCAAAGTCTGAAATTTTTGGAATCATTTCTGCATCTAAAAGAATATTGCTTGCTTTGAGGTCACGATGAATGATCCGTAATCTTGAATCTTCATGAAGGTAAAGAATTCCTCGAGCTATGCCCCCTATGATTTTGTATCGAGTTTCCCAATCTAGTTGCTCACGCTTGATTGGATCTACCAATTTACAAATGCCACAAAACTTATAATTTTGGTTGCAAAAAGGTAATAAACAGCAAGCTACTGCAGAGACTACACAAACAAGAATAACGACATTTGATGCATTGAATTTTGCATCGATGTCAAGATAATTTTATTGATGCATAGATGCTATCAATTTCAGTAGATTAATGAAGTCTTTCATGACATCTGCCTTAACAAGATCGTTTTAATTATTAAATAAGCATCTAAATAATAAAATGCAATATGAGTGAATTATGATAACTGGAATAAGATCTTTAAAAGATTAAAAGGAAACGTGCAACCATTACCAAATATAAATTTATCTACGCTTGAATTGGGCACAAACTCATAGATGAGAAGCCTTTCGGTCCCTTCAAAGCAGAAACCTAGAAGCCTAACCAAATTTCTATGCTGAAGCCTAGCCACCAATAGAACCTCGGTTTTAAATTCTAGTTCTCCTTGAACCGAATTTTTAGACAGCCTTTTTACTGCTATTTCCTGTCCATGTGAAAGCCTTCCCTGAAATCATTTTACAAAAAAACAGGGTAAATGCCAAATGATTTGAACTAACGATCAGTATTATTTTGGTAAGTACCTTGTAAACAGAACCAAATCCACCTTGGCCAAGCTTATTATCTGTGGAGAAGTTATTTGTTGCATCTCTGATGGTGCTGAAGTCAAATTGCAAGGATTCCACAGTATCGATTTCATCGGCTTCATAATAGTGATAAGTTAGCGTATAGATCTGTTTAAAATTAATAACGATTAAAAAAAACCACTTATTAGAGAAGAACACAACGGGCAACTTCTAGTGACAGCATATTGGTTTCTTTGTTACGGCGGAAGACGTTTTATTGGTTGTAGCGTATGTAAAGTTTTACCTTTTAATAACAGGGGAAAAAGCACATAATTAACTTTTAACTAACCTTCTCCGAGCTTCTGCTTCTGCTTCCTCCTTCGTAGAAAGACACAAGTGATCAAGGCAACAAGTGCAATGATGAAAATACTCGTAGAAACAACAATAATTATGACAGTTCCAGATGCAATGCTATTGCCTCCTTTGTCTGCAAAAATAAATCATAGAAATATGTGCAAATGTTAACAGTGTTGAAGCTGAATATCAGTGAAACACTAATAGCGGCGGCGGGGGTGAAAGTACCTTTCGGGACTGTCGTATTAGTAGTGGTACTGGGTGGACTCGGAGGAGATGGCGATAAAGAATCAGCAGGGATACAATTCCCAGCGAAATATACAGTTGGGTCCCATAATATAACTTCCTTTTTTCCCATAACAGCAACTCTGCACACCACCCATACTTTGACGTAGACAAAATTCACAGTCACTCTGGGATATATCTGGAGTGCACTGCATTAGTGCATATATCGTTTCAGAGCGTGTCAAATTTGTCTCTTCAGTTGCAAACTTGAGCTTGGAAGTGCCTGAAGAAGCTTTTGCCAGTACGCGATCGATTAAACTCCTCCAGATCCGATCAAACTGTGTCAAACTTGAAGTGATGTTATTTACATTATAGCCGGATTCTGTAGGTTTCAGCTCTAGTTTTCCAAAGAAAGAGCGGTTTGAATAGCGTACAACGCATGGAAAATCCATTCCTCCCCATGAAATTGCTTCCTTTTGGTTCGGACAGTTCTTCATCATATCAGGAATTGTTAAATTAAGGCAGCTGGCACATGACTCTGGCGAAAAATCTCCTCTGCAGAGTGCAAGACCATAAACTCTGTCGGGAATTTGGCCGATGGTGACAGTGTAGAAACCCTTGTTCGCGGTTACATTAGAAGCAAGAGATGAGAGAAACAGGTTCCGATTCTTACCGTAGGTACTATTAGTGGTGAAGTTTCCTGTGTCATAACATGTCTGGCCGGAGGTAAGACGGATGATACTCAAAAGCATACAAGAAACGAAACCAAGGAAAATTTTAAAACCCATGATATGGCTAAAGTAAACTAGTTGAAGAGCAATGAGAGATCAGCGACCAATATACGGTTTAGAGCAAAGAGAGCTAATGCCGTTGCTTTGCCGAAAGGGCTTTCATTGCTTCCACAAATACATTAGCCATATTAACATTTAATTGAGTAGGACATTTCCCTTTTGCAGAGCAATAACTTCAACTATATTTGACCGCCTTCAATCACAATGAGAAAAAGGACAGCGTACCCTCTTTTCTGCCTTCATTTCCAAGACTTTCTCTTACAATCGAGTGGTTGACTTTCTGATAAAACTAGTAAAAGTCTTTAAAAGTTGATTCAAAGGAAATGTGTGTTGAGAAATTTTGGGAATACAATCAATTATATGTATGATATACGTAATTTAATATAATATAATCACCACATACATGGTAATTTTTTAAAATAAATACATATATGTCATTATATTATTTGGTTATTATATGATTAATATAATAATTCTTATGTTTTATAGAATTTTTGGTGGGCGGCAAATCCACTGATGTATGGACTAGTCTTCCCAAATGAGTGAGGCTTGCGGGAAGTGAAAGCACATCGATTGACCGGGGGTTTATTTAACAGCAATATAAAAAATTAAACAGTAATAAATATAGAAATTTGAAAGATTTATTATTCTTCAACATATGTTTACAATTGTCCTTTACAAGTTTTCATACATTGATAACGTTGCATTGCAACTTCATTATCAATATTATTAAATAAGTCTTTTTCTATGTAAACAATTAAACTATCATTCATTCATTGCTCTCCCATTCAGCTTCATAACCATTCTTCAAAATGTTCATGGCTGAAAATGCTCTCTTTATATTAGCAGTGGCAACAGGTAAAATCAATACTAATGTTACTAATAAATAAACCAATTAGTATACCTTGTCTCTCTCTTATAAATTGACCTCCACATCATTTTCTGATTTTCTCTTATAATTACAGCATCATCATTCTTTTGTTTTTTACCACTATCATCACTCTTTTGTTTTTTACCACTATCATCACTTTTCTTTGAACCATTGTTATCCTTTTGTTTCGAAGCATCATTATTTTTCTCTGAAAGTGGTGGCTCCTTTCTTTTGTAAAATCTTTCCATATCTATTTCAAAATAAAGATTATGAGTATATGTATTTAGGCTAAGTGCTACCAGCAGTTTTAGCATATTTTCATATTATATAATTATATTAATGCTGTGAACTAACAAACATTACTCAGCAATAAAGTTAAACGAAGCAAATACTTTAAGCCTTTAACAAATTTCAAAACATGTATATTTTTGTTATTTTCTTAATCTAATAATATATGCTCTTTTCCATAGAATCCATACTCGTTCACATTATTTTTTTCAAATATACCTACTACCTAATACCTACATCAGATGATACATTGAGGGGGGAAATAACAACAATAACATATTAACATCAATTCAAAAAATAGTTAATTGTGAGTTATAAACAATAAAATAAAAAGCAAATAAGTTATAAAGTGCTAACTTGTACCTTAATTGTATTGAATGAAGGGATGATGGGATATTTGAAATTTGGAGGAAAGAAGGGCCGAAGAGTAGTTTGCCCCTGACCCACTGTCACTATTTTTTTGCTTTTGCAAATACGAAAAGAGAAAGATAGTTTAGGGATTTTGGATGGGTGCTGGACAAGCGGTGGAATTGGGAGAGGAAAGATTAATAAAAAATTATTTATGAGTTTGTGGGCTATTTAAAAATTAAGTTAATATTAATATTTATGGGATTGATTTTAGATAGCAAAGCCCAACTTTTTTTATTTATATTTAAAAATCTGGAGTGTCAGAATATAAGAGTAAATATAGATTGGGGGCTTGAGGATATTTAATTAAAAATATTAGTAAAGTCAATTAATTATTATTATTATTATTATTTTGGGCAGTGGGGGCTTAAGTCCCCACTCGTCCTTCAATGAATCCGCCCCTAGCGGGAACAATAAATTGGTTGATTGTTGATGTGAGTTATCCACGCATGCCACGTCTACTTGCTCCACGTGCATATTAGCTGTCGGTCAGTACACTACGACTCTTGAAGCACCTAGCCGACGCCAGGTTTGGTTTTCTATCGTGCAACTTGGCTCGTGTGTGAGAGTAAGGGTGAAAGGTCAGCCGTTATCTGGAAGACTGTAACTCGGTCATGGACAGAATTTTGACAAATCATGATTGATCTTTTGCTCTTCTTCACTCAAAAATATTATATGATTGAACAACAATGTATGGTTTTGAATTCGTAAATTCATGATTGTAAAACATAGTTGATAATTTTTCTGTAATAATTTTAAAACTTAGAGCAACAATAGTGCATTTATTGGGTTATTCCATTAATTTTTTAAATGATGATTTCTGGAGATGGGTTTGGATTGTTGAATTTTGGAGATGGCTTCGGATTGATCCACGGTATGGATCAGCATAAATTGGGATGGTGTTTTCTAATTGGATCAAAACCATGATACTGTCCGGTTTCAAATCAAGAAATTTCAACTTTTGTTATTTTTTATATTTTTGTTTAAGGCTGATATTTAAAGCCAAATGTATGATTTAATTTTTTAGTGGAGCTATTGGCACCCGTCTATTAATCTCTTAAACCCCCTTTTCTAAACATATCCCTGAAATAATTTAAAGGATCATGTTTCTTCTAATTAGGGATGGCCAACGGGCCGTACCGGCACTCGGCCCGTAAGGGTCTATGGGCTGGCACGACACAACCCACCATTTGAACGGGTCGTGCCGTGCCGTGCCCAAAATTAATTTTATCAAGCCTGGCACAGCCCACGGCACAAGGCCGCGTGTGCCGTGCCCAAAAACCCTGCCAGCCCTTTTTTTTTAGTTCGCGTACTCTAAAAAACCCACGTGCTTAGCGTGCTTTTTCAAGCCCACGGCCCCGACGTGTTTTTTTAAGCCTATGGGCCCTTTCTTCAAACCCATCACCCATATACTTAATAATAATAATAATAAATAAATAAATACATAATTTTTATTAAAGGAACAATTAATATTTCATTAAGACATTAATACAATTAGACAACTATATTATCTAATTTTGTAATAACCAATTATAATACACCTAATTTTATTCGAAATATTAATATTGTACTTGCACTTGAACTTCATTGAATGAAAATACAATTTTTAATTTATCATAAAGCATATTTCGTTCATAATTTTATTTTATATTTGCGTAAATGTGAAAAATATTTCATTCACAAATGAAACATATCTCCTTTTACTAATTTAATATTTCATAAATGAAATATTAAAGTTATTTAAGTTTAGATTTATGATTTATAAAATCATTATATTTATAATTTTATTTATTAAAATCATGAAATTATTTATTATTTAATAAATTATAAATATAAAACAATTAGAATTTTTTTAAACTAAGACTAAATTAATTTTTAAAAATCTATGCTAATAACATATTCATAATATTTTATGTTTACTTTTTATTAAAAATTTTTTACAAATATACTTTGACCCACGCGCTATTGATAGCCCACGGGCCGCGTGCTAGCCCACCAATAAAGCTTACTTATAACGTGTTTTTTTACGTGCCATGCTTTGCTCCATCTCTAATCGTACCGTGCTTTTAAGGCCCACGTACCTAAAATTATAAGTCCGGCCCGGCCCACGTGCATGTCGTCTTTGTCATGCGCGTCTTTTTTAAAATGTCTTTCGTCTGCATCTCACGTCGCCAAAGCAGCCATTGGCCATCATTGCTTCTAATAACACCTAATCAATTTCGACAAATAACCCCCCAGTCACTTTTGCCCAAAACCCCTCTTATCTTTTTCTTTTGCTAGTTTCGGTTCTCGAATCTCAAATATCACATGAATAAAACAAATTTGTCTCCCTGCTTATTTTCTTTAGCAGCTACATTTGTTAAAATTTGTCAATTGCTCAGACTTCTCATATGAACTTGACAATTTTGAAAATCCTTAGCGACAGAGAAAAAAGCTCAAAATATCGTAGTGGAAGAAATATTTGGGTGGTCTAATAGGTAAACTGCAATTTGCTATTTGAATTATGGCCAAAACTTCCTTCCACCGGTTGGAACGTACCAGTGGTTTTGTCCTCTTGTGGTCTATCCATTGGATTGAAGAGTAGCGAAATCGAACGGCCGTTAAAAGAACAACAAAAAAAGAAGATAAATGGGGTGGCCGGTAAAAAAAATATCGATTAACCTAAGAAAAAAAATTAAAAGAAAGAAAATAAATGGAAAATCACCCGTCTGATACATAACCCAATATTGAAGACTCTACATATGTCGACAGAAGTGGATCGCTCGCGGCTGTGGCGCTTTGGAAAAAACCCTACTGTTTGTATCATCACGATCAAGGCCAAGACCCCAAATTTGGTGTCCGCTCAGCCGTGTTCGGACGCTGATTACATGAACACATAGGTAATTGTCTTAGAATTCTGTGGGACGGCGATTATGGTTCTTGTGGATGATTTGTTAAAAGGTTTTGCATGTTATGGATTGTATGAAGAGTTTAATCGTTGGCTTCATCGTGGTTAGGTTCAGTAAGTTTATTTTGAATCCGTTGCTTCCTTTGAGATAGAGAAACTGGATATGGATGAAATTTGACGAATGGACTTATTTCTGTTTAATCCGATGGATGTTGCCCATTTAACGTTGTATGAAGAGAGAGCCTTTGGCACTGGACTGCGTATTGCAGGCGATATAGCGAAATAATAGAATAATTGGTATAAAATGAGTGGTCGAAGTTATTATTTTCAATTACTTTAACTTCCCAGAAGCAAAATTTTGTGCTTTGATAATGCATGTTACTAACCGGTGGTTGTTGCTTGTGTTGCGAAAGTTGCAGAACCTCGTGTGCATGAGATGGCCGACAGAGATCATGGAAGCCCAGCTTAAGTTCGAGTGAGCAACAAAGCTGCGAATTCAGCTGGTGATCTTGTCCGTTGTAGCAACAAAGTGAGTAATTTTGTTATGAACCTATAATCATTTTTAAGTTAAGATAGATCCTCGATTTTTTCTGATGAGAATAAATGCTATTGGCACTAGTTGTGGATGTCATTATGATCGTCGACTGTTAATTCTTAATGGGTAAATTGTTGTATGATGTATTTGTAAGAAATATTGTATTTGAAGAAATTTTTCATAAATAGTTGATTGAATGGTGATTTCGACAATTGCATTATACTCCTGAATGAACGGAAATGTAAATAAAAAATGTTATCGTAAAGCTATGAGAAGGAAACATAGGTTGACAAGATTGGATGATTTGGCTCTTTTTTTTTTTTTGCCTTCAGCTGACGAACAGTCTCGCCACTAACAATTCAACAACACACTACAATGACTTCAAAGTAACAATGAAACAAAAAGCAAAAGACCATAGGGCTAAATTTAGAAAACTTCATCATTCGCCTGCACTTACCAAAAGCTTATGAACCCATAGTTGTTTACCCTTTCTTTACTGCCTCTTGAACTGTGGGCGTCCGCTGCCCTTTCATAACTACTCTCAGGATCTCCTGCCTTCCGCTTATAAGATCCCCATGCCTTCATTCCTAGAGTCAATTACAATTCATCATAAAGAGCGATTCAGGGTGCGCTTGGGAGTGTGGTGATGTAGCTTTTAAACTTCAGTTACTGTGAAAAAAAATTATAATTATGAAATAATAGTTAATTGTATGTATTAAATATAATTTTTAAATAATAATTTTGACAAAATTATTAAAGATATAATAGATTTTTCACCATACAAGTGAAAAATTATATCAACATAACTTCTAAGATACAGCAGCTAATGTTTACCAAACATTTTAGTATCCTAAGCGCACTATTTGATTTCTATTTCACCCAAACTGATACTCCACGAATTAAAGTATGTTCCACCATTACAATATCTATTTTTACCCGTTCTGTAATCTGTATTCAACTCATGAACAACTGAATAATACTGATCAAATTTTAAAGAACCTGTAATTTCCCACCAACTTCCTTTCTCCAATCGCCGACACAGATACAACAATCACAATAGATGACGCTAATCTTATCTGTACTCAATAAATGTTTTCAAGTAATTGCTGGCCCATTAATTCACAAATTTTTTAAAAACCGTACCACATGGGAGCGCTCTCAAACGGTTGCCAGTTGGAATTCAATTTCACGTTAGCAAATTGGAGCCGTTAGATGAACTTCACAAATATCTAACGGTGAGGAAACTAAACGACAAAATCAGGGGTATGTTCCATCGGTTGGACGGCAGCTGGTCCCTTATTAACTATATTGTAAATTTGTCAGTTCGCAAGTTCATTACTTTTTCTAATTTACTGCAATTTTTCAATAGACACAAACAAATTCTTATCGACTTCTTGAATAGTAACAACCGTAAGAGCTGTTGATGGCAGATCCTCGCCATCGTGGGAAATGGTTTAGTGATAAAAAAAAATTAAATTGCCAGCAATATAATTAAAATAGTATCATGATGATTAGTTTTGAGAAACTATTCTGAAAATCTTTATCTTATTTTTTGTTGATTTCAAAGCAGATAGGTTGTATAATCGGGTGTAAAAAATTTACTGAAATTGTAGAATGATTTGTACTCTTTTTTTATTTGTCCTCTAGTGTAATTTTAATAGAGTAAAAGTATAAACATAAAGGGGGGATTTAATAGGAGATTACAGGGGTGCTAATGCCTCTACTCCAATTTTAAAGTAGAAGGGCTGTTAAAGAATGATGTTTGAAAATTATCCGATTAAGTTTTAGGGGCTAGCCTATATTAGTTAAATTATTACATAACTCAAATTTCTGTCCATCAATTAAGTTTATGTTAGATGGTAAGATTCGAGGGATAATTCTGGCTAACACTTATATATATATATATATATTGACAAATAAGGAGATAGATAAAGCTTAAATTAATTTTTTAATTGTTTACTTTTTAAAAAATTTAAATTCGAATGACTAATCAAATAAAATTATTTTATAATCACTCGAGTAACTGAATGGCTAAATAATCTTAAGATTGAAAAAATCCAGCAATATCTATTCGTTAAAAACTTGTTAAATATACCTATTAGTCTATTAATTGATTTTACAAAGTAAATTATAGCAAGGCAGGATATCCATTCGGGGATTACAATTATGGGATGACAAGTACAATTTGTATTCACAACAGTTTACGCTCGAAAAGAGAAATAATACATTTAAAAAAAAAAATCTTCCTCCTACGTTTTATTGGCTTCTGCAGTTCTGCTACTTTTATTTAATTTAATTCATATATTTTTAAAGCGAATAGGGGGTAGCTTAGCTACTAGCTAGTTCATCGGTGAAGGCGTGAAGCGCACAATTAACTTAAATAAAATATTGAAATCAAAGAACTGTAGCGTCACTAATTTAACAGCACCGTGTTAATATCCCGCAGAGAGCAATTCCTGCAAAACAAACGCTGTACCCCTTTTACGCTCATTTGAAGCCTTTGGAATCAGGCCCATGTTTATAAGGAAATTCGGCCCGGGCCTGAGACCCCCATTGAACCAGGACCCAAACTTTTTCTCTTCTGCACATCTTCTACTTTGACCTCCATCCTAGGATTTCTCGGTGTCAGTGGCGGCCGTTAGTGTTCATTATACTTGCCATCGACATGAAACTAAAATTCCCATCTCTTAAGCAATATCCACATCCCAGTCCGACTATCACGTTCATCTGCAACCCTTAGTTTACAACACTAGCAATTTTTAAGTGTGGAGTCCTGCTCCTCCAGCGTTTACTAAATTTTTTAAATTTAAGAATGGGAGTCTCACTCCGTAGGCTCCACTGAAATTTAGAGTGGAGAGTGGGAGTGAGACTCCCATGCGTAGAAGTAGGAAGCCACTCCCACCTCTTCCTCTTTTGTCCATTTTTTTTAATTAATTTAATATAATTAATATTTAATAAATAAATAATATTATATTATTTAAATAATATAAGAATATTATTTTATAAATTTATATTTATTAAAAATAATATTTAAATATAATATTATTATATTATTTTATAAATTTATATTTATTAAAAATAATAATAATATTATTTTATTATTTTATAAATTTAATAATAATAATAAATAAATAAATTTAATAATAAAAATAATAATAAATTTATTAAAAATAATAATAATATTATTAATATAATATTATTTTTTTATTTTATAAATTTAATAATAATACTATCTTTATTTTTAATTAACATAATTAAAATTAAAATTAATAAAAATTGTATTTACATAATTAAGAATATTAAAATTATTATTAATTTACAAATATAATAAAATATTATTAATTTATTTTATTATATTCAAATATATATTTTTATTAATTTTATAATTAAAAATTACAATTCTTTAAATAAGGGTAAAACTGTAATTTAAAACTATTTACTCCCAATTCAAGACAAAGTAAACATATAATTGAATTCTGATTCCGACTCCACACTCATCATTCCAGTGTAAGTAAACAACCTACTCACACTCCCACTCCACACTTCCAATCCTCAGGATTCCTACTCCAATCCAAAAAGTAAACGCTATTTTAATATTACTTAGCTGAATGCCAAAGATTCTTGAAGCGAAGTTGAAGATGTATCTAGTATTACAAGCACTTTCAAGAGAGAGGAAGAAGGAAGATGACTGAGAGAGCAAGGAAGTGCGAATGTGTGCTTTTAATATGCGTATTTGATTCAAAGAGGATTGTGCATACGTTCACTGGTGGCAGTTTGATTTTTCGATTTTGATCACGCCGTCGTGATAACAAAAAACAACAAGAAAGAAAAAAGGAAGAAGAGATGAGGACGATCAGTGATTGTTTAAGTGATAAAATAAGGCGATTATAATCAGGCTTTCTTTGAAGTTTGATTTTGCTCGCCTCACCATGTAAAATAGCTTGGAGGAAGCTAGCGAGCAGGATTAGGCGAGGAGTTGGCTAAATTGGGAAGAAACCGGTCAAAACCACCTTTCCATCTCATCTGAAAATGCAGGGATCGAGTTTTATCCACAAAACTTTAATTCCATGATCCTAAGGAGAGCAGGAGGTGGAATCCGTTCCCAAAGTGAGGGGGAAGTTTTATCCACGAAACCCACTTATCTGAAATCAAAGTGAAGGCGATTTAAACTCATATAAAACTCTAAAAAAGATAGAGGATGGGGTTCCAAAATTTTGAATACGAAAAACCCTTATCTAACTTTTTAAAAATTTAAAAATATCCTTCAGGGATAGGGTTTTGTCTTCAAGACCATCCTTCTTCATGATTATTTTTCATATAAAGAATAAAAACTTTCTTTTACACTTTTTCCTATTTGGGAATTCATCTTTTTTTGTTCATTCTCATAGAAAATTCGTACATCATGTTACTCTGTGAAAATCGTTGATACTGATTTGAGCGTCGGAGGGTTAATGCCAGAAAAACTTCCAACACCCCTCATCATTTTTTTGGTTGCAGGTACTCACCAAGGTCAAATCATGCTTGCCAATGTTCAATTCCTGGTCGCCAATTTTTGCTCAGACTATTGGATAAGGGCTAGAAACCATCTCTCCACCTAAATAAATTCAAATGCTGGCGTTGGAATCGGTAGGTAGCCCACACACCGACACTACTAGATTTTGGCCTCAACAGTGATGGTTTTGTTCTTTTTTTTATTAAGCATTAGAATGAAATAGGATGGGCATTGAGACTTCGAGGGAAGTCAATGAATTGACTGATTCAATTACTTCGATTCGACACATGTCCTGTAATGATTTTCATTAAAAATTAAAATCGTTGAAGAAGATGTAAAGACTGGAAAAAAAAAAAGAAAAGAATATTAGAAAATATATTAGAGAATGATTTTATTCATTTTAACTGTGTACAAAATAAAGAGATAAGTATTTTTTTATATAGCTACACAATCACTACATGAAATAAATGAAAACATTATAGATTATAATTTCTTACTGAGATAGTAGGAGTTGTAAGTAAAGTGTTGCTAGTGGGGAGACTAAAAAATATATGTTGTGAACATTCACATTTATTTTAATAAATTCATAACAAAGTGGCAATAGTATGCTTTTTTTTTTTATTTCTTTTGGTCTTGCGTTTTGCCTTGAAAAAAGAGTTAATATTGAAGTCAAAGGTCTAAGAAATACAGTTTTATGAATATTTGCTCTAAATATTTGGTGATTTGAATTTGTTTGGTCCATTATTTGTGAGATGAATTTGATTATTTTCTTGTTAGATAAAATAAGTTGGGGATGATTGTTTTTGTATTGTTCACCATGAGATGGATGAGATGAGAAATTTGAAAATGATTGTTTAATTTGTTTTTTATTTTTAACTAATATTTTATTTGTTATAAATTTTAATTTCACTTTTTTATTTAACACTTTTAATAATAATTCCGTTTATTAAAAGTTATTTTAGTTTATTTATGTTCCCAAACATGAAGACAACATATGAGATAGTAAATCAATTAATAAAGTTAACATTATAATAACTTATAACAGAAATGTGGGGTTTAGACTTATTTTAAAAGGCTTAAAGCATCATCAAAAGACTCTTTTAATTTAATTTTTCAAATACTTATTTACTTACTTGTGTGACAAATAAAAGAGTGAAAAAAATAAGTTATCCCCAAAAATATTATTCAAATAAAAATAAGTTTATATTATTTTTATAAAACTTTTTCCTCTACCAAAATAATAGTAATTATAACACTTTTTCTCTTCAATAATAATGAGGTAAAAATAATATAATACTAAATGAAGGCTCTAAAAGACTTTAAACAAAGATTCTTATGAGATAGTGCCCCTCTCTCTTCAATAATTTTATTTGAAGAGTCTTTGGAATATTTCCGGCATCCTAATTATTTTTCTGGTTACAAGTACTCACCAGGGCTGAATCATGCTCACCAACGTTCAATTCTTGGTCGCCAATTTCTGCTCTGACTGTTGGATAAAAGCTAGAAATCGTCTCTCCACCTAAATAAATTCAAATGATAGCGTTGGAATCTAGTAGGTTGTCCACACACCCACACGACAAGTTTTTGGCGTCAACAATGATGGTTTTGTTCTCTTTTTGTTAGGCATTGGAATGCAATAAGATGGACATTGAGACTATGAGGATTCAATTATTTCGATTTGGCACGTGTCCTACAACAATTTTCATTAAAATTAAAATCGTTGAAGAAAATGTAAAGACATAAAAAAATAAAAAAAGAAAAGAACATTCGAAAAGATATTAGAAAATATATTATAGAATGATTTTATTCATTTTAACTATGTACAAAATAAAGAGATGAGCTATTTTTTTTTATAGTTACACAATCACTACATGAAATAAATGAAAATATTGTATATCATAATTTCTTATGAGATAGTGGAAGTCGTAAGTAAAGTGTTGCAAGTGGAGAGACTAAAAAGTGTATGTTGTGAACATTCACATTTATTTTAATAAATTCATAACAAAGTAGCAATAGTACACAATATTTTTTTTTCTTTTAGTCTTGCGTTTTGCCTTGAAAAATGAGTTAATTAATAATACAGTTTTATGAATATTTGCTTTAAATATTTGATGATTTGAATTTGTTTGGTCCATTATTTGTGAGATGAATTTGATTATTTTCTTGTTAGATAAAATAAGTTGAGGATCATTATTTTTGTATTGTTCACCATAAGGGATGAGATGAGAAATTTGACAATGATTGTTTTTGTATTTTTTACAAATAATTTATTTGTTATAGATTTTAATTTCTCCCTTTTTTATTTTACACTTTTAATAATAATTCCGTTTATTAAAAGTCATTTTAGTTTATTTATGTTCCCAAACATGAAGACAACGGATGAGATAGTAAATTAATTAATAAAGTTAACATTATAATAACTTATAATAGCAATGCGGGGTTTAGACTTATTTTAAAAAGCTTAGAGCATCATCAAAAGACTCTGCTAATTTAATTCTTTAAATATTTATTTGCTTACTTATGTGGCAAACAAAAGAGTGAAAAAATAAGTCATCTCCTAAAATATTATTCAAATAAAAATGAGTTTATATTATTTTTATAAAATTTTTTCCTCTACCAAAATAATAATAATTATAGCACTTCTCTCACTTCAAGAATAATGAGATAAAAATAATATAATACTAAATTAAAGCTGTAAAAGACTTTAAATAAAGATTCTTATGAGATAGTGCTCTTCTCTCTTCAATAATTTTATTTGAAGAGTCTTTCGATTTTTTTTTTTTTGTATTGATGCAGATCTCTAAATAAATAGTAAAATCTCATTTAAAAAGTCTTTTTGTAATGCTCTTTAGAGCAAACAATACACATATTTTCCTTAAATCCAAAGTATTGTATATACAATATAATAAAATCATCAAACCACAATAGGACAAGTGGATTTGTGTTAAAATAATTACCACTTACTTGTTTGTTTTCAACCCAAATACATTCATGAATGAATTTATTAATTTGTTGTATGGATTCATGTTATATCAAATCTACTCCAAAATTTTTGTGTTTATTTTGTACATATCTTCAATATGGGAGTCAACGGTATATATTTTTAGGTTAATAAGTCAACGGAAAACAGTGGCCAAACGTCAAGATTGGAAAAAAATCATGGAACCAACTACAAGTTCCAGTGACCCACTTTCATTTCTCTCACAAGACTAGCGGATCATCATTTCACACCAGAAAATTTTGTATTTTAAAGACCAAAAGACGAAACAAAGACTAAAGCAAATTAGCAATGGCTTCTTCAAGATTGTTAATCTTGTTTTGCACCAATATTCTCTCACAACTTGTTGCTCTTACTATTGCCCAAGTCCAGGATACGGCACTATACAACGTGTGTTCAAGCGACCAGGGTAACTTCACCGCAAATAGTACCTACCAAGCAAATCTCAATCACCTACTCTCATCCTTCACCTCTAACACTAAAATCGACACTGGCTTTTTCTATGTCTCCTATGGCCAAAATCCCGATAAAGTTAATGCAATGGGACTTTGCCGAGGAGATGTTAAGCCAGACAGTTGCCGCAGTTGCATCGCTGCTTCTACTCTTGAGCTCCTAAAACGTTGTCCTAACCAGAAAGAGGCTATCATATGGTACGATAATTGTATGTTAAGGTACTCAAACCGCTTTTTCTTTGGCATCATGGAATTCGGGCCTTGGTTCTGGATGTATAACACGAATAACGTATCGGATGCGCATACCTTCAATCAGGTTGTAAAAAGCTTGTTGGATAGCCTGAAAAATAAAGCAGCCTCTGGTGGTAAATATGCAACAGGAAATGCAAAAACGCCTGCAGGTGGAGGCTCTCAAACCATATATGCACTTGTGCAGTGTACCCCTGATTTGTCTGAGCAGCAATGCGTTGATTGCCTAAATAATGCCACCGAATTGCTTCCCAAGTGTTGTGACGGAAGACGAGGAGGGAGAGTTATCGCACCCAGTTGTAATTTTCGTTACGAGACTGATCGTTTCTATGACGTCACAGCTGATGCGCCGACGACATCTCCCATACCGACACCGACACCGACACCGACGGCTGATCAGCCACCAGCATCACCACCACCCCCACCGACACCGACACCGACACCGACGGCTGATCAGCCACCAGCATCACCACCACCCCCACCGACGCCGACACCGACACCGACGGCTGATCAGCCGCCAGCATCACCAGACGAATCTCCAACTCCACCATCAACGACAGCTCAGCCACCGGCATCACAAGACAAAACTTCTTCCCCTCCGTCTCCACCGCCAACCAATTCTGCAACTCAGAAAGGTACTATGCACATGCGCTCTCAAACCATATGACAGATTTTTTTTTTTGTCATTCTGAGCTGTTAATTAAAAAACTCCATATTTTTTCTCCATTTTAAGAAAATCTTATTTTTGGTTTTGCAGGAAAGGCGCGTCCTTCTACATCTGCAACTTTTATCCTCGTTTTAGTTCCCTTATTATTATGGCAATACTAGTAATCTGTATCCGCATATTTTTAAGTGATCCAAAGCCAGAGGGGAAAATAAGGAATAACATTTTCATAATTTCGTGTTATTCAGAAAAGTTGTACTCTGTTTTATTGCAATGGAGATCATCTCCTCCTCTAGAAATAAGATTAAAAACAAGTTGAAACCATTGACGCAAAATTTTTATACTCAATTGGCTGGGCTCAAATTTCTTTCCATCCAGTCGTTGCAGAAGTAATTCATCTTTTCATGAGCAGAGCATGTAGCTGGTGGTAATCTGAACATGCTGAAAGTCTATTCAACATATTTAATTTTAACATTTAAGAAATCATAGCTTCAAAATTCGTGAATTTTTGTGAGCTTGTTTGGTAAACAAGGGCTTTGACTGACGTGGTCCACCGAAGAAAATCCTCATTTAATATTCCTATGAAACGATTAACCAGCCAATTAACCTCCCAATTTTAGCCTCTCATTTCTGAAAAATTAACGATACTTCATTCGTAATGAAGATGCTGAAAGGGTATGCGAAAGCATTACACTGCACGTATGGATATCGGTATTCGCTAGAAGACCTTTGATTTCTCAGTTGACTGGTGGTCAACGGTTCGAAATGGCTTTGATTTCTCGGTTGACTGGTTTCCTGTATCGCACTGGCAATTGTTTGACCAATTCCACTAAGTAATGAATAATGATATTTGACCAATTCCAGCAGGGCTTCAGAAACTGCAGAAGAATTTCGATAAATAAATAGTTTTTAGGCCATGGAAAATCTATTAATTTGAAGAATATTAATATATCTATAGATTAATAATTATTAATTTGTTAATAATAAAAATAATATCACGTTTATAATAGAAATTTTTATGAACTATAGAGGTAGTATAATTAAAAAATGTAATAAATTTATCAAGCTGTGTGATACGATTCTGATTTGATCTTGAGTGAGTGAATCAATCACTGAATAATCCTTTAGCTGGATTACAGCCACATTATTACTGTGTTTACTTCCCGGATTAGGAAATCAGAATCATTGATAGCGCTTACTTCGCAAAATAGGGTCGAAAATTGGAACTGAAATTATGGGACCCACCTCAATTTGGAAATAAAGAATGGGAGATTGATTCTTAAGCCCCCCTTTGGAATCAATTTCTCATTCCCAAGATTGACAATTTTACCCCCTCACAAAATTCAAAATGTCAATTTTGTCCTTAGTTAAAAAAAAATTATTATAATTAATTAGTTGATATATTTTTATTAATTAATATATTATTAATATTATATTAATATATTATAATTAATTAATTAGTTAATATATTATTACAATTAATATATTATTATAATAAATATTAATATATTATTATTATTATTATTATTATTATTATTATATTAATTAATATAGTATTATTATAATTAATTAGTTAATATATTATTCTAATTATTCTAATTATTCTAATATGTTAATATTATAATTAATTATATATGATTATAATAATTATTAATAAAATTATTTTAATAAATTAATATACTTTGAATTATTTTATTATTATTATTATATTATTGTTATAATTAATTAATATATTATTATACCTAATTAATTAATTTTTTATTTTTATTATTATCATCATCATCACCATCATTATTGATAAAATTTTTACAATTAATTAATTAATTAATAATAATAATAATAATAATAATAATAATTTAATAAATAATCACAATAATTAAAATACAAAATAATAATTATGACAATAGTTCATTAAGTACTTTTTAGTAATTTGCTACTATATAACTCATTTTGATTCTGATTGTAAGACAAAGTAAACACATCAATGGGATTTCAGTCCATTCCGATTCCGATTCCTGCAGCTCAAGTAAACAACTTATTTTGATTCTTATTTCCCATTTTGATTCCAACTCATTCCGATTCCAGCCCATTCTGATTACTGAAAAGTAAACGCAGTAGATAACTCATCAAAGAAGAATTTTGGAGGCAATGTATTTAGCTGATGTCTCTCTTATTTCTCTTAACATAGCACATATATCACAATAGTAGCTTCCTATATGAAAGGTATAAAGAAAGTAACAATGACCGATGAAATACGTAAAGTATTATACCAATACAACAAAGAAAATCATAGACATATTGTATATATTATTAATTTATGTATTAATTGGGTATATAAAAAAATATTTTTTAATTTAAAATTTTATAAATTTATCAAATTATGCCCAAAGTCGAGCCAACAAATACTATTATTAAATCAAGATTATTATCAAGTACTAATTTAACGAGTATCCCAGCTACTTGCGCTTCTAGTCCTAGAGGAAATTTGACTTTCAATCTCTTCTAGTAAGATTTCGGTGATTCTATATGTATGTGGTTTCATGCTAGTAATCAATTTAAAAAGTAATAAAGAAGAAGACAAAAATAAAAATGTATATATGCACCTATGCCTGCACGCATGATCACCCCTTTCTCCATATATGGGGGCGCCAGAAAGATAAGTAATCAATGATGAATATGCATTTTAATTTAAAATTTTTTTACCTAAAAATCACATTTACAAAACACAACCAATTTTTATTTTAATGGCTTCCACTATACAACAAATTAGGCTAGTTCCGTGTTCAATTTGCTTGCTTCGCCACATCCCATTGTCGTTCTCCACTAACTTCCCCAGCACCGGTGGGGCCTTGGCATCCGCAACTTGTGTCCTTTAAAACGCTTTAAATATTTCGATGATTGGGGAATGGTTGGGTTCAAACTTGAAAATAGCTGCGGCAGCTTTTTAATTTTATTGCATCTGTAACGAAAAGTTGATAAACAAGAGACATATTATTAAAATCAAGTGTCAAAAGTATTGACATCCGACCGACAAGATAATTAATGGCATAACGAGTAAGTAATCTGTATATATATGGACGAGCAATCACTCCAGTAATTCCCACAAAACTAAAAGATATTCAATCCAACCCATTCTCGATTTTTTAGCTTTTCAAAGACAATGGCTTCTTCAAGACTGCTATTATTCTTGTGTTCCATTGTCTTACAGCTTGTTCCTCACACTATTGCCCAGCAAGATACGCCTCTAGATGAGCTTTGTTTAAGTGAAATGGGCAAATTTACCAAAAAGAGTAAATACAAAGCAAACCTCGATCGCGTACTCCCCACCATCTCCTCCAACACTAAAATCAGCTATGGCTTCTACACTGCCTCCTACGGCCGAAACAACGATCAAGTTAATGCAATGGCACTTTGCAGAGGAGATGTTAATCCTGACAGTTGCCGTAGTTGCATCAAAACTTCCGCTGTTGAGCTCCGAAAACATTGTCCCAACCAGAAAGAGGCTGTTATCTGGTACGATTATTGTATGTTGAGGTACTCGAACCGATACTTCTTTGGCAACATGGAGTTCGGGCCTTGGTTCTGGATGTATAACTTGAACAACGTGTCGGATGCGACTACTTTCAATAGAGATGTAGCAACCTTATTGGATAGCCTTAAAAATAAAGCGGCCTCTGGTGAAAATTGTCGTAAGTTTGCAACAGGAAATGCGGCCACCACAAATTCTCTTACAATATATGCACTTGTGCAGTGTACTCCTGATTTGGAGAAGCAGCAATGCATTGATTGCCTAAATAATGCCACCGCATTGCTTCCGAAATGTTGTGATGGAAGACAAGGAGGTAGAGTTATCGCCCCCAGTTGTAATTTTAGGTACGAGATAGGTCGTTTCTATGACCTTACTCATTCCTATGACCTTACTGTCACATGTTAAAAAATTAATTTACACTTCTAATTGACTAAAAAGGGAGAATATATATAATACTTTTCCCCACTATTGTTCTTTGATTTTAGTATTTACTCTTCTATAGTTTTTGCGATATTCAATTACCTAAACGTCAATAATTTTTCAGAAAAACTAACCCTGTAACTTTGACATTAAAGGACTAACGAATATTATCAAAGCGATAATAGGGAATATATATGTGGTAAAACAAAAAAAAAAAAAGGGGGAAAATGACAATCTCCAAATAAAAAAAATTATTGATTAATTTTGTATTTTGATCCAACTTTACTTTCCATTACATTCGTTGATAATTTTGACATTTATACTTTCTGATCAAATTAAAAATTCTTACCAAGTTACGTGAAAATGAGCATAACATATACACATATGCATATGTTCACCCATGCATGCATCATCATCTTTGTGTCAGTTTACGTCATTAAGGCAATTCCTATGTTACAATTTCCGTAACATACAATTTCCCTAACTTAATGTAACATAGTAAGTCCCTCATTTTTGTTTCACCTCCTCCAAGTTATTATAAATGCACCATTAATTTATTGTAATGACACGGAACGATAACAAGTCACCTATATGTTAAAAGAAAAAAAATGAACATTAAAATTTTGAATAAATCGTTGGAATAAAAGAGAAAAGGAGTTTACCAAAAAATCACGACTCTAAAAAGTTTTTATATTTATCATCACACGGTAGTATATGACATTATTATCAGGGGCGGATCTACCCTTGTGACTAGGGGGGCTTGAGCCCCCACTAGCCAAAAAAAAAATTATAAGAATAAAAGAAAAAATATTTTTGGTTTGTAGTTAGCCGCCATTAAATATATTAAAATAGCCCTTATAAATTTATAAATTCATAAAATTTAAACTTTAAAAATTATAAAAGCCTATACTTTAATTAAAAATAATAATAGCCCACCACCCAAAATATTTTTCTATTTCTAAAAATATGATTAATTCTTTAAGTTTTCATAGTAATAGTAGAGCGAATGTTTTCAATAACGAAATTCGTAAAGAATCATATTTGGAATTGAATGAGATGAATGATAGTTTGGTTGTTTATGTAGGAAATAATACATTTAATAATATTGATAATGGCCACTCGGCCTTTGGCTGATTGGTGTTCAAGCCCCCACAAAAGCATTGTGGGGCTAAGAGTCCTTCCTAAATTATGTGTAATAATTGAGTGGAGGCAGTTTGCTCCGTTACCAATGTAAATAGAGTAGATATCATTTGAATATTAGAGAGAGCTAAAATCTGAACAATATTTAATAAGAATTAATGTAACCAGTCCTAGTTATTACAGTCTGATTGTAATATTAGTAAGAGTCTCATGTAAATATGAGTTACAATCTGATTGTAATATCAATAAGAGTATCATGTAAATATGAGTTATAGTCGGATTGTATAATCAATGTAAAAAAAATAATATTGATAATAAGTCTATTGCATAACATTTTCAAAATATGAAAATGCGTCGAGAACAATTATAAATGTATTAGCATATATTTTATATATTCAAATTTTTTATTTTTAAATTTTACTATTATCTAATTTAACCTTCGATAAATTATGGCACTGATTATGATGTGATGAAAGCACTAAAGGTTTTACCCAATTTTTTTGTAAGCACTACTAAGTGCTTCTTTAATAATTCTGTGGAGATTGATATCTGAAGTGAGAATTGCTACGGAAAGGCATTAACGAATGATGCGCATGGTCCTTGGCGTCGACGGCGACTCCAAGCATTATCTTTTTGCCACTTTATATTTGTGGGATGAATTACTTTAATTTTGCGGAGATTGAGAGCTATTTAACCACAACTCGGTGCATTCACCATCCCCATTACTTTAATTATCTCTTTAATTTCTATTGGTGGGATGAATCAAAGAAACTTGTCACTTTCAACGTCTTTAATAATTGCGTTTCACCACCAGTAGTAAGAAAATTTCGTGATCATTAATGTGAATGAATGTCATAATTAATTAAAACCATGTTAATTTTAGTCTATCGTATAAGAAGATATTTTGATCCTCTAATAAATGAAACAAAATGTGATAATTAAAAATCATGTTAATTTTAGTCTGCACACTTTGTTTCTGTTAAAAAAAAAGACGGGCATGATTCAATGCAATTAGTTATTGATATCATGAAAATATATACAAAGAGAGGCTGGTTCACTTGCCTCCACTAATCTTTTAATCATTTTGAAGTTTCTCTAACCAAAGAACTAGGTAATTTTTTTTTTTTTTTTGTTTTTCTTTGATTGTTTATAAGGCTATTGCTTTTTCAGTATCGTATTTCTGTATTTCTCTTACAATAAGAAAAAGGATGGGACTATTTGCACTATAAATATTACTTTAAATAATGTATTACTCTACACACTCATATACTAATTATAAAAAATTAAGTTTTACTTGTACACTCTTTAAAATTCCGAAAATATCATTACTTAAATTATTTAAATTACTTAACTTTATTTACTTAAAACTCTAAGAAAACTATTCAGCACACTAGGTTTAAGAGATTTAACATATACTTAGAACAATATAACATAATTCTAGTTATTAATTTTTTATCTATTTATGTTCAATATTAAATTTTGGCACCCAAAATAACTTGCAATGAGAACATAATAATAATAAAATATTTCGTAAATATTAAAAAAAAAAAGAGAGAGAATGAGAACAAGAAGATGAAGAGATGAAGAAGAGAAAGAAGAAGGGCCAAAGCCAAAATAAGGGTTGAAAATGAAAGTGTTAAGGTTTAAAGTATGATAATTATAAATTGAATAATGAGTGTGATATGTGGGTGTTTAATGTAATTATATAATATTAACTTATAATATATTATCTTTAATAATAATTCACATGATACGTGTTTTTGTAATATATATTTTTATTAAAATTAGAATATTCAAAATAATTTTTTGAATGCCAATAACCCCACCGTAAGGAAAATAAAAATAACAAACGTTGTTATCGATCGCACACTAACCCATTAATGGATGAATGTTCAATTCTTTCATTATTAGCGAAGTCATTCGTCCATAAGAATATTGTCGCACCACAGTGATTAACTTAAACATTTAACATAGAGTCTAACTGGTTCCGTCAGACAATTAATTAACAATTTTATTAATGTACCTGATGTGTGTCACGAATTGCCACAATAAAATATAAATCTAAAAAAGTAGTTACTTTTATCCATTTAGACTCACTAGATGTTAATATCTTATTAACTTTTCATCATTGGTTATATTTATAATTAATCTCTTGTTCACTAGTTTCCTAGCATTTTGACAAATATCAAGGACATTGGTGTTTAATTTGTTAAACATGCTTCCTCAAGTGATACTCTTAAAAAATGTACGAAATTTGTAAAATTATCCCATATTCCATATTAAACAGCCAACACACGTGGTTGACTTAGTGTGTGTATTTATATGGAGAGGCGGGTGATCAATCCATTCTCGTTCTCAGAAAACCAACATTTTCTCATTTTCCAATAACAAGAATGAGAATGGCTTCTTCAATATCAAATTCAAGACTGCTGCTTTTCGTCTTCCTGTGTTTCATTAAAGTTGCCCAGTTGCAGCAGCAAAGCCCACCGATATTGAACAGTTTTTGTTTACCGAAAAAAGGCACCTTACCCAGAAACAGTATCTACCATGCAAACCTGAAGCGCCTACTCTCCACCATCGCCTCCAACACTAGGATCAACTATGGCTTTTACAAAGCCTCTTACGGAGTAAAGCAAGATCAAGTGAATGCAATAGCCCTTTGCAGAGGAGATGTTAATGTAGCCTCTTGCCGTCAATGCATCTTTAGATCCACTTCTGTGATCCAAAAACGTTGTCCCAACTATAAGGAGGCTGTCATATGGTATGATAATTGTATGTTAAGGTACTCTAATCGCTACATCTTTGGCAGCATGGAATTCGGGCCTGTTTTCTATATGTATAACGAGGAAAAAGTACAGAATCCAGGAGCCTTCACTCAAAAATTAAGGTCATTGTTGAATAGACTGATATTTAAAGCTGCTTCTGGCAGCTCTCGTCTTAAGTATGCAACAGGATTAACATCAGCCACGCGAAACTCTCCAAAAATATACGCACTTGTGCAGTGTAGTCCTGACTTGTCTAAGAAGGATTGCATTACGTGCCTGAACAAAGCCACTACATGGCTTCGAAAATGTTGTACTGGAAAACGAGGAGGAAGAGTTGTTGCACCCAGTTGCAATTTTAGGTACGAGATTAATCGTTTCTATGGATGACCTTACAACAGCTAACCTGCCAGCATCACAAGAAAATCTTCTCAAACGCATGCAGTTGTTATTTGAGTTTATTTAGGGAAAAAAGCATTAATAACTCTGAATTTCCCTTGTTTGCCCGTGAAGTTCGTGCTGCAGTTTATTTTAAATATAATAAGGAGTTGAAATCCAAAGTTTGTCAGTCTAATCATAAAAATAGACTTCAAGCATTCTGTGTTTCTTCTATATATATATATAAATTTCTGCTTCATCACTCCTCGGCTGCCAGCAACTCAGCAAGTCAAAGAAGGTGTCTTGCTTACTACAAATGCTCGATGCGCATTACAAAAGTACAAGCTATTTTCTTTATTTATCTCTGATTTTACCAGTTGGACGAATTTTGTTAGTACAAAGAAAGCTTTAAAAAATCTGGAAGCCCTTCTAGTAATGAATTAAAGGTTCAAGTAAACAATAGGACAAGTGTTTGATTCATTCTTCTAACATTAATTAGATGGCTGATTGATGGTTAAAGGATTAAGAGTCGTTAATATAATCCCAACAATATACTATCACTAATGAGCATGCGTTATACAATCTAATTTTTTTAAAGGGGCTCAAGACTTTTAAAAAACCCTTGAAATCTTAAATCATGAGAGAATTTTAATCTTTATTATGACATCATCATTAATTGTCATATTATACTATGTCTTGGTTGACTTTTCTTATATTACTAAGTTACATTTATGGTGTGTTTACTTGGGTGGGAGTGAGGAGTGTGAATTTCTCTCACTCCAACGTTTACTTGCATTATTAAGAGAGAGAGTGGGAATGGGGGAGGTCTTCCTTTTTCATCTTTTTTTTTTTAAATTTAAATTTAATAAAATAAAATAAATAATATTTCTTTAAATAATTATATTATTTTATTTTATAAAATTACATTTATTAACAATAATAATATTAAATTTATTTAAATATAATATTATTATACTTGGTTAAAAATAATAATTTGCATTGATTCTAAGTTAAATAATAATAATCATCATAATAATAGGATATTCATAGAAATATATTATTTGAAAATAATAGTATTATTTTTATTTAATATTAATAATTAATAATAATAAATTATTTATTTTAAGAAAATATTAATTTTGTACTATATTATTAATAATAATATTTCATTTGTGTTGCTCTTATCAATAATTTTTAATTTACATAAATAAAATTAAAGTTAATAAAAAAATTGTGATTTACATAATTAAGAATATTATTAATTATTATTAATTTACAAATATATTAAAATAAATATTTTATTTTTCAAATATATTTTTTATTAAATTTATAATTAAAAATTACAATTCTTTAAATAAGGGTAAAATTATAATTTGAAACCATTTACTCCCAATCCAAGACAAAGTAAACATATTATTGGATTCTGATTCTAACTCCATACTCTCATTCCAGTGTAAGTAAACAACATACTCCCACTCCCACTCCACACTCCCAATCCCAGGATTCACACTTCTCATGATTCACACTCTAATCCAAAAAGTAAATGCTACCTTAGTATACTATATTGCATTACAATGTATTGCATTATGGTGTATTGTATTATGGTGTATTAAATTAAGTTGTAATGCAATACTGTGTTTGGTGCTATATAGATTGCATTATATAAAATAATGTTATTTTATATTAATGTTAAAATGAAATTATTACTATTTAAATTTATTTTTAGGGTTTTATTATTAATTTTTGAAATAAGGTATTAAATAATTATTTCTATATATCAATTTTACAGTATAAAAATGATTTAATAATATACTATTATTAAATAATTAAATAATAAAATATTATGTTATATTATTAATAATATAATATTATATTAAAATATAATTTATTCCCATACATTAGTTATTATATTATAGTATAATCATATTACATAGTGTAATTTAATATTGTATTGTAAAAATATAGTACTATATAATTATATGATATAATATTAAATTATAAATTGATTTTTTATTTGTTAACCTCGAATATAATTGTTTAATTTAAAATAATATTTAAATTTAGTATTTTAGTAAATAAACGATTAAATAAAATTTATAAATTTATTTTATTTATTAAATAAGATTAAAATACTTTTTATATATTTAAAGTAAAATAATTAAAGTGATTTTACGTAATGAAAGTAAAATAATGTATTAGATTTATTTATTAAATATTTAGGCTTATTACTATCTTATATTATTATTTAAATTAAATTTTTCATTTGAATATAAATGAATATTTAAGAAAATTTATATTTATTATGATTTATTAAATAATAAAATTTATTGATTATATATGAAATATTAACAGTGTTTTAATGCAATATATCCTAAATCCTATCCCCCCTCCCATGGGTTTATTTTATGTACATACCCTTAATTGTATAAGTCACCTTACTGCAATACAACCAGAAACTGCAGCCAAACATAGATTAGCATAAGAACAATGTTTTAATGCAAAGAAATAAAGTATAATACAAGCTGCCAAACCCTTAATATACTAATAAGACATGTTAGATATAATATCAATTGTGCACAAACAATATAACATATAGTAGAAAAGGTCTTGGTTCTGAGTGCTGGTTATGAGGAGAGAATTCGGTATATTCCTAACACTAAGGCCTATCTTTAAGCCGGCCATTTGTAAAAAGCTGAAAACAACTGCGGCGATGTTTCAAGATCTTTATTGGTTTTATGTCAAAACATAAACGCAACAAAACATTTGTTTTCTTCCTTAACTTTTTAGGTGGGATGAAAAGGAACTTACATTTTCAACATTTCTAACATTCGTTTTCCGATAATAGTGAGAAGATTTTTCTGTCATATATATATATAAGCTTGTGTCATAGTTTCTTTTTTAAAAAAAGAGGTTAACAATACTTCTAATACTTCTTTTTTTTTTTTATAAAAGATATAAAACTCCTCTAAATACATAATTAAATCAGTACTTTAATAAAAAAGAGAGCTTCCTTAAAATTTTGATGCAAAAATACCAAGTAGAACGTAAGATTCTGTCAAATGATTCGACTATATACTATCCAACGTAATGCTTGGGAAGTGGAAGACTGGACGTTAACCACACTAGCTAATTTTTTTCCATTTTTCTTCCCCTCTCCGTTGACAGCTTATGTCAGATTACTAGATTAGAAGGATTTCCACTCTGCTAGAATTTCCAATGTAATGATTCATACCACTTATAGACGAGTGATGGACGAACCACTAGCCCATATCACATGCATTAATTAATTGGTGGACCGTCTTCAAAAGAAAAACACTAAGAGTGAGCCATTTATCCTTAATTATTCCTCCTGCTATTCATAGTCTATTAGTCTTCCACTTTGAGATTGTCAATTACTTTATCTTCAATTTCTCATGTTGTTTAGTCAGTCTAGCATTTGCTTTTAGAAAATTTCTTCATTGGGCGGAGCCACTTTGCTTATCGGCTTTTAGAAATTTTTTGTTTACCATCACACCAATCTCATGTAATTTGGCTTATAATTTTAAAACTTTTCACACTGACCCTTATAATTTTGAAAGTCTTAAACTGCCCCTTGTAAGTTCTTAAAATATACCGTCTTTTCAACTTCCTTCTCTCTCATCTACCCACAACACCAACACCACCTTCCCTCTTCTTGGACTGAATTCTTAGTTAGCATTAGCCCCTAAGCTTGTCCGGAGAAACACTTGCGTGCTTGCCACACCACATGGGATAAATAAAAACAGAAAACAATATAAAATTTGTAATTAATTGGTGATAATTGTAAAAAGAAAGTACAAGAGTGAGAAATATCCACAATTACTCATCTTCTTGTATTATAGTCTTCCACTATCGGTCAGTCTTCCACTGCAAGGGTCAGTCTTCCACTGCAAGGTTGTCAAATACACAATGAGTATTTATTTAGCTTGAATTACTCTATCGTCAATTTCTCATTCTGCCATTTTAACATCTAGACATATTTTGGAGGTAAAACTAGATTGAATTGAACTCAATTGGATATGATAGGATAGGATTAGATAAGATAGAATTAAACGACAAAAATTCGTGGGAGGGGTCAAACTTCTGAAACTAGAATGAAAAATAAACAATAAAATTATATTATTTAAAATTCTATTATTAGATAGAACGAAAAATTATATTATTATAAACAAAATAAGATTAAAAAATAATAATAATCGAAATTACATAATTCGAATCTATTTAATAGAATTCTAATAAAGATAATATAATTATCTAATAACTAATAGAAATATATATTATTAATAGAAAAATATCTATATATTAGAAATAAATAGTAATATAATAATTAATATAAATAAAATTTTGAAAACTATTCGCAATTAATATTGAAAATTACAATATGTACTTGGCTTTCATTTAAATTGGTTTTAATTGGTTTGGTAGTGGAATTTCTTGTCTTTTGTTTGATATAGGATCGGCAAATTTAATTGTATTATGACAATAATAATAATAAAATAAAATAGCTATTATTGAAAATATTTAAATTATTTTTATTTAAAATATTGCATATTTTATGATATTAAAAATAGTTCTATTGTTTATTACGTATTTTTATTATGAATTATAGTAATAAAATTTTTATTATATTATTATTTTAATAAAAATTTATTGTATTTCTGCTATAAAATAAATTTTCTCAAAATATTTAATTTATCCTAAGGTACTTATCTACTAGGGAGCCATGGGCTATGGTGGCGTTTGTTTTTTTTTAATTGAATGCTGAATAGTACTGAATTTAATTAAGTCTGAATGGAGCCGAATGCTGAATACTGAAAAACATGTTTGTTTTTTATTTTTGAATGTCTGAATAAATGTATTAAGTTGTTTGTTTTTTTATAATAGAAATGTCTGAAAACTATTATTTTACATATATACCCTTATAAACTATTATGCATATTATTACACTTATATATTAATAATTCAATTAAAAAAATCAAAGATAAAATAAATAAGCTATTATATTTAATAAAAAAAAAACTAAAGTTATTATTTAATAACAAAAAAAAATTGAAACATTAATAAATTAAAAAAATCAACTAAATCGATTAAAAAGTTGATTTGCAATGAAATAACTCAGATATTTCAATGAAATTTCAATGACTACAGTACTTAGGAGATATAAAAATTAAAGAAAATAAAGCAAATAATCAAAAATTGATTAGGGAATAGAAACAAGAAATAAGTACCTGGAATTAATTTCTTTTAGCAATTTAATTATTAACTCAAAGTATTTGGTAATATGATAACTTGAAAGAAAAAAGAGAAGAGGAAGAAGATGGCGTCAAATTGAAAAAAACGGTATTAGAATATACGGTTTTATTTGTGGGAAATAATTAGATATTGTTAAGTTATTATTGAAAAAATAAAAATTAACTTCTTCAGTGCTTTTTTTAATTCAGCATTAATTTAGAATTTTTTACTTAATTAAATTAAGCGCTAATTGCTTAATTTTGAGTGTTCAGTTAAAAAATAAACACCTACAAAATAACTAAATACTGAAACTGCATTCTTTTAAACATTCAGTCAAAAAAATAAATAATCCCTAACTATTCTTCTCTTTTAAGGGATTGAATACCAAACAATTTTAGCTCCAATCCCAAAACGGTCATGCGATGGGACCCAAAAAAAAATAGTTCAATTGCATGTTTTCGTCCCGCCACCGAACTTATACATGATTGGCCGTTGGAACTCAGAAGGAAGCAAGATCTTTTTTTTGTTTAGTTTTTCTCTTATATATATACATAGAGAGAGAACTGTAGGTAAAACCTAAATTAATTTTTTATCCACTATCACTTTAGAATTTCGAATTCATATAACTAGCCAAATTAAGTTATTTAAAAATCACTCGGCCTGACCATGAAATCGAGCTTCATTGTTTAGTTGTTTTAGATGATTGTTGATTAATTTTAATATTAATTAGATTACGAAATGGATATCTTATCCCATTTATTTGATAAAAAATAATTCATTAATATTTTAATCTATTACCTTTGTCTAGGTTTACGATGATAAATTAGACTTCATTAATCGATATAAAGCGTTTCATTAATATATACTGATTTGACACAAAATTTATGATATTAGTATTATTTTTTATTAAAATTTTATTCATATATAAATTATATTAACTCAATGCCACCAATTTTTATTTTACAACCAAAACTTCGATTTTAAAGCAACTATAACACCAAATAAAGTCTAATTTTATTCTCTTGATGGAATATGGAGACTAGGGGTGGGCATGGGTTGGGTTGGGTAGAGTTTGTGAAAACCCAACCCAATCCTTAAATATTGGGTTGGGTTTGGTTAATCGGGTTGAAAATTTGAAAATCAAATCAAAATTAAAAATAAAATAAAGAAAAAAATATGAAACTTGAAAAGAAACTTAACAAAATTAAATACAAATATATTATAATATGAAAATTTTATTCATGGTCTATTATTTGATAAAGAAAGATAAAAAATAAGTTATCTTAAAATTAAGAATATTTTGACAATGAGCTTCTAAATTTTATTCCTAGTTACCCACATCTCTTTTTAGAATTCTAAATTCTGATCTTTTAGATAATTAACTACCATCATGTCCTGTAATAAAAAAAATGATTTATAATTATGTACTATTAAGTATTTCTTACTTTCAAAATTACCTAGCATCATGGCCTGTAATAAAATGAAAGTGATTTATAATTATGTACTATTAAGTGTTTCTTACTTTCAAAATTAAACTTATAGGATAATAAATTTACCAAGTAATTATATGCTATCACATTAATTAATAGTTACAGACTCAACTGGAATATTTACCAACTTTAAAATAAATAAATATTATTATTTACGTGGGTTTGATTGGGTTAGATGGGTTCATCAAATTTAATCCAACCCAACCCAATTATTAATTGAATTCGAAAAAATTGACCGAATCAACCCATAATAACCCACTCAACCCGTTAAAATTTAATTAGGTTTGGTTAGATTAGGTTTAGATCTATTGAGTTGAGTTGGGTTGGGTTGGGTTGGATTTATCCACCCCAGTGGTGACACTGTTGTCCAACACACCAAGAGTCCTAACCGACCTTATCAACAGCTGGGTTTTTTCTCATTTGCACCAAAATATCAAATCTCTACACTCCACGAACTCCTGCCATACACATATGCTTAAATAGGTGAGAAACGACAGCAATACCCCTATAAAACACATTTCTTCATATCATCCCCAACGAACATTTCATGAATAACATCTAATTTCATCTATTTCTTTTCCCTTACCATTTCGTTCGTTCACAGTATCAATATAAGATGCAACAAAAACTCGTATGTAGAAGATCTTACAATATATTATCACTCACTTCTACATCAAATATAGTGATTTTAATTTTTTTTTTGTTCTTTTTCATTTTCTAGTAACTGAAAAAGAATTAAAAAAAGTTAAGTATGAGGTTGACTAAGTCATGTAGAAGTCTGTATAAATTGAGTACGAATTTGAGTAAGCCTAGTATGAAGCAAGAGTAATAATATGCTTATAAATTTGGGATATAAAATTTTTATCCTAAATGATATGACACTTGATGGCCAAAAATTACGTCATTAATGATAATCTAAAAATTCAGTTATTGCAAAACACATGATAATCATTGCATTGATGATGCATGATTTTCATTTGTGATAAAAACTTTTTTTTTCACTTTCTACGCATATCATTACTGATTTAGTAATTTGGTGTGAATTGAGCATATTTGGTGCAATTTGCTCTAAACAGATGAATTCACTTGAAACAATGACGAAACTTGAAAGACTTAATGTACTATGTGTCAAAGATTGATCGAATGGTCCTACCATATCAATATAGTACTGTGTTAAAATCATTCCATGTAAGTTTTTCTCACCATGAAGAAATTTAATGCGTACTGCTACTAGTCAGGAATCTGTATTTAAATGGACAAGCGGTTGCTGCATTCTTCGCTAAACCACATAGACTCAGGGATAGATAATGGCTTCTTCAAGAATGCTATTCTTCTTCTGTTGCATTGTCTTACACCTTGTTGCTCTCACCGTGGCCCAGCCACTGCAACATTTTTGTCCACCTAAACAAGGCAACTTCCCCAAAAACAGTGCCTACAAAACAAACCTGAATCGACTACTCGCCTCCTTCCCCTCAAAAACAAAAAACCATGGTTTCTACAGTGCCTCATACGGCACAAATAGTGGCAGAGTTAATGCAATGGCAATTTGCAGAGGAGATGTTAAGCCTGAAATTTGCCGTAGTTGCATCAACAATTCTACTATTAACGTCCAAAAACTTTGTCCCAGCCAGAAAGAGGCTATAATCTGGTATGATCTATGCATGTTAAGGTACTCAAACCGCCAATTTTTCGGCAAAATGGAATTCGGGCCTTGGATATTCTGGACGTATAGCGAGAAAAATGTATCCAAAGCAAAAGCAAAATCCTTCAATCAGGGATTAAGAACCCTGTTGAATAACCTGAAAGTTAAAGCAGCTTCTGGTGGTCCTCGTCTTAAGTTTGCAACAGGATCAGGATCAAGTGCAACCACGCCTAACTCCCAAAAGATATACGCACTTGTGCAGTGTACTCCCGACTTGTCTAAGAAGCAATGCACTGAGTGCCTAACTAACGCCACTGCATTGCTTCCCCGATGTTGTGGTGGAAAACAAGGAGGAAGAGTTGTTGCACCCAGTTGTAATTTTAGGTACGAGAGTGGTCCTTTCTATAAATGACATGGTCACCATCCCCGGCGCCCTAGGTAATAACGACTCAGCAGCAGCGACCATCGCCGCAGTTGTTTGTTGAGTTTATTTAGAAAAATAGTCTCAGATTACGTCAATAAAACAGAATTTTTCCTCTTTCGGTAAAATTCCTATTGTACTAGAAGTTTGTTTTGAATAAAAATTAAAATAAATAAATGCTCTGCTGCTTAGTTTGAAGCATTACTTTAGTTTGTCATCATTTTACACTTCTTATCAAATCAAAAGTTTCGATGAAGTAGTGCGGTTACCTAAGAAATTAATTAAAAAAAGTTTTTATTTTTTTTTATTCTTAAAATGAAAAATGTAACGTTTAACATTAACAGAATCAAAGGTGAGAATGTTTATTTTTTATTTTTTAAATGAAAAACACAATCTGTGACTAATTGATACCTGACCATATGAACTATAGGAAGGTCTACCAAAAGCACTCTTCTTTTATAAATAAAAGTCCAATATTGTAAGCAAAGCTTTGACGGAAGTTATTATTTAAGAATATATAATGCTCGAGTTCCAAGTAGTATCCCAAGACTTGGATCTCAAGTGATACTATTAATTTGCATGCGTAATTATTTTTCACTTCATGATCCCACCATATAATAGTTGAATGTGATCTAATATGGGATGGACATAATTTAGATACTGTCGCCCTCGAAAGTAAGATATAAAAAGATACCAGGAGCACCAAATACAGTATTGTGATAAACACTCTGCTTAAGTCTAAATGCAACACTTAGTAAGTGGAAACCGCATAAACACTGTTTTTGTTGACAAATTTTGAATGATTCAAAATATTAATATTCACTATCACTAACTCATTAATTGGCGGATCGTTATGTCAATGAAGCACAAAAAAGAGGGCAAAATTCTCAGTCTCTCACTACGAGATTGTCAGACTCAGACCCCAATTGCAGGAGCAGACCCATAATTTCTTACCACTTCAGGTTAATTTATAAAATTATTATCAATATATATATACATATCACATATTAAAATTAAACAATACACAACAAAACTCTTGGTACAAATATATATATATTTAATAAATTATTGAAAATAATACAACAAATAAGATTATAATATAAATTATTAAAATTGTGCCATAAAAATTTTTTTTATATCTTTTTTATAATATAATTAAAAATGTGAAATCTTTGAATAATTTAATATAATGTAAAGAAAATAAGTAAGTACAATTATGAAAGAAATAAACAATGAAATTATGTAAATGTTAATTGTTACTGCATGTTATTTTTTTTAATTTTCTGCAGTAACTATCTTTAGTCATAATATTATGACCAAACCAATTTAATAATTGTGATGAAGTTATAACTTAATAGAGGTATAGTTACAAAATTATTGTTTTGACATAATTATCCTTAGTGTAAATGATATAGAGGTAAAATATGCACTACACTAATAATTAAGTAATAAAGCATGTCAAATCTAATGGATAGACATCGATAAAAAAAAATATAATTTTACGAAACTAATACATGTATTTACGTAGTATCAGGAATATGCAAAGTCATCTTAAAAGTTTAAATATTTGCTGTCCAAATGTACATGTGTGTATATACACACACACACACATGTTGTATAAAGATTTGGTAATAACTCCAAATAATAAATCATTGTTCCAAACAATTTTTAAAAAATATTTATTCTATCTTAAACCTTTAATATAATATAACATATATTTTTTAGAACGTACAAATAATTATTACTAAGCAGAGGGCAAGTTTCTGAGAGAGGATCTAGAAAAATTATAAATTATTACAATGTAGAGTTTATTCTTATTTATAACTAGCCTAAATTATGACTATAAATTTTTTATGACTACATGGACATTATTCGTATATAGAGTATTATTATAAAGAGGTTTTAATGTAATATTAGTGATGATGTTATAATCTATTGACATATTTTTCTTTCAATGAGAAAAATTTTATAATAAGTTAAAGGAGTAATAACATTTTAACCCCCTAATGATACCAATTTATTAAATAAACATATAATTTAATCATTTTATAAAATAAGTCATTAACTCCAATTGAATATATAGGGACATACTTGAAAAAAAACTCTCTTATTATATAAAAATAAATAAAACATAAGGGAGTATGAATGATTTTTTCCTAAGCCAGGGGTGGTGATATTTCTACCCCTCAATTGTGTAAGGCACCCCCACTTCAAAAATATAATCATAAAAATTCACGTTATTTTAATAATTTTAAATAAAGAAGGAATATAAATAATTAACCCATTAAATCCTAATTAATTGATTAAACTTATGGCACAAAAGTACATCTTTCGAATTTGGTAATTTTATGTTATAAAAGTAAAATAATCAAATTAAAATTAGGTTAAAATAACGTTAGTGATAACAATAGTCAAGATATATATATATATATAATTAATCGTTTAAATATCTTCTTTATTTTAAATTTTAAAAAATAATATGAATTTTTAATAAATACATATTTTTAAAATGGGGTAGACTATATAGATGGGGTAGACTATATAGATAGATACACACAAATTGTAGGATAAAAATACCTCCACACTTGCACCATTAACATAATGCAAAGTGGCAACCAAAATATCATGACCTTTTGTCATTAATTAAAATCACACATTTGTCATAATGTTATTGGAGCGTCTCACGTAAAATCCACATAGATAAACGACTGTTTCTTCTCTTCAAGATCCATGCTCAATGCAAAACCGTGACTATATGTATAGGTGGAAGACTTAGAAAAGTGGTGTTCGAAAGTGGAAGACTTGGAAACTATCTGTAGACAATACTAGACATGGAAATATTGGGCGCTTGTTTTTTCAATTTAATGACTTAAGTCACTTATTTAGTTAGTCAATTCACTAAATTTGTTTATTTTTTTAACTTAATATAAATTTTCCATGATTTTAGTCATTAAGTTATTTAACTAGTTATTTTAACTAGAATAATGCTACACATTCAATTAATGAATAACAAATCATTTATGATAATTATTTGAGACAAAAAATTTGAAATATAAGACAAAAAATTTATGAAAATAAAATTATGATGTGTAGCATTACTAAAAAAAAAATATGTCATTCAAATTTAGATATTTAATTATATTTAAATTTTAGACTCATCTAAATTTATTTAGATTTTAAATTAAAAACATAAACTCCATCCTAAGGATGGCAATTATATCCGGATCCGACCTACATTAGTAAGGATCAAGAAAAAATTCGGATCCGCATATTAAAAAATGCAGATCCGAATATAGAAATTTAGAATCCACAAAGATCAGGATCCCATATCCGGATCCGGTTTTAATTTAATATTAAATTAAAAAATAAATAAATAAACAAATATATATATTAAATGAAAAAAAAAACTCTACTCTAATCCCTAACCCTAACACACACACCTCACCAGCAGCCGCAACCCACAAATCCCCAACGCCATCTGCAAGCCTCGCCTGAGCACGCGGCTGCGGCTGCACGCTGCACATCTCACCTTCACCGAAGCCTCGCGTCTGCACGCTGCTGTCGCTGCACATCGAAGCTCGCGTCTACATGCTGCTGTCGCAGCACGTCTTGCCGTCGTCGAAGCCTCGCCGCTGTTGCTGCACGCGTCGCCATCGTCGAAGCCTCGCCGCTGTTGCTATACGTGTCGCCCGTACGCCGCTGTTCTTGCCGGTATTAATGACATGGCATATTTTTTTAGGTTAATGAATAATGATTTGGCATTTTTGTTGATTGTTTGATTGTATTTAATGAGATCAATCTAATGTAAAACAGTTTAAACTTCAAAATTTTACCGGCTCAATTTAATTTTCTTTGCCGATTCAATTTAATTTAATTTTGATTAAATTTCTTTGCTGATTGGTTTAATTTTTTTTTTTTGAGACGAGCTGATTGTTTAATTACTTTAATTAAATGCGTTAATTTTCAATATAATGTAAATGCTTGATCTCATTTTTTGCACATATGCTAACTCACTTTACGGATTACAAATTATGAATGATATAGTGGCATGATGTGTTGTATTGGAAGCTTGGAATCTCCATTATGAATGACACAGTGGCATGATGGGTTGGATTGGAAGTTTGGAATCTCCGTGAATTTGTAGTATTTTTATTTATTGATTTTAATGGTTGGGTTAGAATTTATGTTATTTTTTATGCATTTTATTTGTGGATTTATTTTATTGTTATGTGTTATTTCATGTTGAGTTGTTAATTATTAATTGTTGAATTTTGATTGAATTTTATTTAATATTATTTGATAAATTATTAAAATTTTAAATTTTATTTTAAATTATTAAATAATTTTTTTACCAATCCGGATTCGGATTTTGCCTTCCTGATCCATCCTACAAAAATGGTGATCAAACTGGAAGCCTTAGAAAATACGTAGCGTGGGACCAACAAGAACCCAATATGCACGAACCAGTAATCTACATTTATATGGATTGAAGCGACACATTCATTCTCACAAATTAAAGACTAACAACACATTCATTCTCACAAACTAAAGGCTAACAGCTCATTAGAAAGTATTGTGTGGTTTAATTCTTTCGTAAATTATGAAAAATAATTAAGTATCCCTTTAAGAAGTTTCATGTCATAAATATATTCTATTAATTTAATTGATGATTGATAATCATATTAATAAAGTAATTTTCATACATTATTTAGAAGCAAATAAATTTTATATAAAATAAAAAATTATTGAAGTTAAAGCAATATTTTACGAATTTAATATTTTTACCTTATAAGAATAAAATATTAATATTAAATTAATGTTAAAGTAACCTCAGTGAAATATAATAAAAAAATCATTCTTCATGTAAATTTCCCAATTTCCCATTGTGCAGCTACTGTAAAACTATTGCACAGTACCCCTATTTTGTCTTCTTGCGCTGTCACCATTAGATCTAATGTCAAGAGTTGTTACAATGATAGGATATTTTGTCTTCTTGCGCTGTCACCATTAGATCTAATGGGAGGATGCTATCGAGCAGTATCGATTGGTAATTAACACCACACTCCTTGCTGTATACTGAAATTTTAAAAAATTAAATGTTTTAAAATTTTGATACATAAATTCATATTGTTCCAAATTTGTAATTAATTTAAACAAAAAAAAAATGGGTGGATTGCCTCAACTTAAAAAATTAACTTAAAACTAAACAATAACATCTAACCCTCTATTTTCTTTAACCTAATGAGTGAAATAAGTGATGACTTGGCATTAAAATTCAATTAATAAATTAATTTGAAAAATAAAACTAGCATGACTTACTAAAATAAATATTAAATAAATAATTAAAAAAACTATGTATTTTATTTCTTTCCTTACCCTTTGGTTGCCACTTTAAAATATGTGCAGACTAAACTTTAAATAAAATAACTACAATATAATTTAATTTCAAAGTTATTAGTTACTTGAACTTAAACATTATCTATAAATATAAACTAATATGACATCAATCACTTTTACCCGATAGATTTGATTTTTTATTTTAAATTATTCAAATGGAATGGCCTAACAATTGCCATCTAAATATTCAATCCAAGTTATTGTATTTTGTCTTGGTTGTGATATGAAAAATAATTGTGATAATTGTTTATTAATGATATTTTTATTTGAAGGGGATTGCTAACTAATGGTTGGTTAATTACTTAAATGAAGAAAAAGGACATAAAATATGAATATAAAGGAGAGAAAAAGAGAATGGAAATATAAAATTATCATAATACTTAAAAGTAAATTGTAAATAAACAAAAAAAATCAAAGACAAAATTGTGGTACCGTAGTACCACAGTTTTGTCCTACGTGTTTGTATCTGTGTGTGTATGTCATGGTTAAGTTGGAGTTACTTTATCTTGAAGTACTCCTTAATAACCACATAATCAAAATAATAAATAATAATAAATAAATTATTTTTATGATAATGTGATTATTAAGACATGTTTTACTTTAACGGTGTGTTTATATTTTGGAATAGAGTGGAGTGGGAGTGAAAGTGGAAATGAAAATCTAGTGTTTACTTACCTAAAATAGGAAGAGAGTAGAGTCCCACTCTGTGAGTCCCACTCATTTTTGGAGTGAGGAGTGGGACTCCCATGGGGGCTCTTCCTACTTTGCCCTTTTTTTTTATTATTAATTTAATATAATTAATATTTAATAAAATAAAATAAATAATATTATATGTATTTAAATAATATTATTATATTATTTTATAAAATTACATTTATTAAAAATAATATTATTAAACTTATTTAAATATAATATTGTTATATTTAGTTAAAAATAATAATTTAAATTAATAATAATGATAATAGTATATTCATAGAAATTAACAATATTACTATTTACTATCTTTATTTAAAAATATAATATTATTATAGATATTTAAAAATAATAGTATTATATTTATTTAATATTAATAATTAATAATAATACTATCATTATTTTTAATTTACATAATTAAAATTAAAATTAATAAAAATTATTATTAATTTATAAATATAATAAAATAAAGATTTTATTATATTCAAATATATATTTTTATTAATTTTATAATAAAACCTACAATTTTTTAAATAAAAGTAAAACTGTAATTTAAAATAATTTACTCCGAATCTAAGATAAAGTAAACATATAATTAAATTTTAATTCTGACTCTACACACTCAATCCAATATAAATAAATAACTTACTCTCACTTTTATTCCACACTCTCAATTTCAGAATTCTCAGACACTTCATGATTTTTATTCCAATTAAAAAAGTAAACGATACATAAGGGAGAGATAGACGACATGAATCAAAATCTACCCTGGTCAAGTACAGGTCTTCCATTATCTTTCTTTCTTTCTTCTTCTTCTTTTTTTTTTTTTGTTGGAGAAAGTTTTCCATTATCTGGTTAGTCTTCCATTATCTTTCTTTCTTTCTTCTTCTTCTTTTTTTTTTTTTGTTGGAGAAAGTCTTCCATTATCTGGTTAGTCTTCCATTATCTTTCTTTCTTTCTTCTTCTTCTTTTTTTTTTTTTGTTGGAGAAAGTCTTCCATTATCTGGTTAGTTAACAATCACGTAGAAAGACATTCACGGGCGTTATCTTCATCTTTTTGCTACCCGTCGCTTTCTCATCCTTTCTGGAGCCACTAAATGAAATTCTTCCACCAACCCATACGACTCAAATGTCAAGAATTAATTAAAGGTAAAACCTTAATAAAAAAAAATCAATAATTTTCTTTTCCCTCACTTTACTCTTGCAAATGGAAATTTCCAATAAATAGTTTCTCTGAAAACAAAGAAAGTTATGTTCGTTGCTTACCCGTGATAACTTGAGAAAGTTGCTGGAAATACTCGAGCAGGGACCACTGCGATCGGTTCAAAGCTGGAGGTCTGAGGTTAATTTTTTTCTTTCCTGGGTATGTCATGACTGACGATCGAAATGGGACATTGCCTGTAATAGTCACCAACCAGGTCAAATGACTAACGACATGAAGCACTCTTTTTTGATATTATCAGTTTTTGATTCTTTATTTCACCATAGAATATTTCAAAAGCTTAATTTGTAGAGGCGCAACCATATTCAACTCTCGTGTTCTGCTTTCAAAACACACCAATTTTGTATCATATATATGTGTATCAAAATACATCAATACAACTCTTGTCTCTGTGAAAAAGACTGTGTCACAAGTTCTCTAACTTATGGCCTCTTCCAGACTGCGTATCTATATTTTTCTCTTTTTCATACACTATTTTGCTCTCTCCATTGCCCAGCTAGAACTTCAGTACCATGACTGTTATACCAACAACGGTAACTACATCACCAACAGTACTTACGAGGCAAATCTCAATCGCCTACTCGATTCTCTCACGGAAAATACACGCATAAACTATGGATTTTACAATTTCTCCTATGGCCAAAATCCTGATAAAGTTTATGCAATTGCAATTTGTAGACCGGACATGGAGCCTAGCAGTTGTCGTGATTGTATAAATGTAGCGAGAAAAAATCTGCCATCTTTATGTCCCAACAGTATCATGGCCATTGGAGGATATGATGATAGAGGGTACAATAATTGTATGTTACGTTATGCCAACTATCACATATTTGGCTTAATGGAAAATGCGCCTTATTTTTTTGTTTATACTTTAAGTAACATCTCCGAAAATCTAAGTAAGTTCAATCAAACGCGGCAGAGGTTGTTGGAGAGGCTATTTAGTGAAGCTGCAGCCCGTGCTCCTCCAAATAAGTATGCCACCGGTGAAGAAGCAGTTTCGGACACTGTAACAATGTATGCACTTGTGCAGTGTACGCCTGACTTATCCGAAGCTGATTGCAAGAAATGCCTGCATGATACTACTAAACTAATGTCAAAATGTTGTGATAGAAGACAAGGGGGAAGAATTATTAACCCAAGCTGTAGTTTTAGATATGAGACTAACAAATTCTTCAAGCCTTCGATTGCAGGACCACCAGGCTCCCCTGATCCAGTAACACCAGAACCATCACCCAATACCACAACTCCAGAAGGCACATCTAAAAGTGAGTTCCTCTTAAACTTACCCTCTTGATATGTCTAAACTTAGTCCAATTTTGGTTACCCAACGGGCTTTTAATCACACAACTTCTTGAAAATTGCAGGAAAAAAAAACCACACTGTACTTATAATTGTCATTGCCTCGGTTGTCGCTTCTGTGATACTTGTCATAGGCATCTGCATCTTTTTGAGAGTGAGGAAATTAAAGGATGAAGATGAAAGTAAGTTAACGTAGTGACGTAGGATAAGTAGAAGTATAAGTTTAAATTCCTATTTCTAATTTAATTTCTTTTACTAGTTTAATTAGGATTAGTTTAATATTTTCTTGTTTAATTAATATTCCTTTTCTGATTAGGAATTATAAGTCTATTAGGATTAGGATTAATCTTAGCTAATATAAATAGGCTTGTTATGCTTGTTTATTAACAAAAAGCTTCATCAATAATATTCAAGTATTTTCTCAATTGAGATATTTTCTCCTTTGTGAGAGCTTTCCTTCTTGAGTTTCAAGAACGTACGCTAGAACGACATCTAGTATCGCTTCTATACTGCGTCAAGTGGTATCAGAGCTTTTCTCTGTGCCAAGCAGAGCTTTCCTGACCACCATCAACCACCCTCCATACACAAATCCTTCCTCTATCACCCATTAATTCTCAAAAAAAAAAAAAAACGAGAAAATCCGAACCACCCTCACAGCCACCGTACGTGGCTGCTGCCACAAAACATCATCCTTTCCCGTCGATCTCACCACCATCAGAACCATCAGACACCGGCCATCAAAACCCGAGCCATCACGCCACTAATCCGCCGCCTTAAGCCACCAAAAACAACCGAAACAGCCGCACAACCGCCGAGCAAACCGCCACTCAAATTGCTGCCCTCCGCCGCGATTTGACAACCACCACCACTACCAATCCGTCCACCATCATCATATCTCTCTTTCCAACCCACTCCCACTGCCAACCGCCGGCCGCTTCAAGGGAACCGAACAAAACCTCAAAACCGCGACTTCGATTTAATTTTTCCGCCAAACCACAACGATTTGAGTCCAACCACCACCACCATCAAATCTTCCATATCTACTCTTCCTCTCCAGTTTTTCCGACCGCCATCGCCGGTAACACCAACTTTTGCTTATTTACAATTTTAGCCCAAAGTTTCTTCTAATTATAATATTGCCCTTTAATTTTTCTTTTCTTACAAAAACCAAAAAAAAAAAAATTCACAGCAACAATGGTTTTTGAAGATAGCAGTACTCAATTTGAAGATCAAATTACAAGGGGGATAGAGCGATTTGAACAGTTAACAAACCATCCAGCAGAAGCATCGCGTGAAACAATGAGAGCCTTACAGTCAATGCAAACCCATATTACGGCAATGGAAGAAATATTACTTGGCATAAAACAAGATTTAAAAGAGCTTCGACTTGCCCAAAGAAGTAACTAGGAAGCTAAGGGTGCTGAAATTGTTGATTTCCGAATTAATTTTGGTGAGCAAAGAAAGACTAATGGAGTTAAGGAAATAGGTAGCACTAGTAGAAATACAAAAGCTACTCCACCCTTTCTAAATTCAGACGACTCAGATGACGAAGAAATAGAAGATGAGCGACGAGGAACACATCAAAATGACTACCGCATCAAAATTGACCTTCTATTCTTTAATGGACAACTAAGCATCGAAGAATTCCTTGATTGATTGTCTGATGTTGAACGATTCTTTGAAACAATGGATTTTTCAGAATCAAATAAGGTCAAGGTAGTAGCGTATAAACTCAAAGGAGCTGCTGCAGTTTGGTGGGACAATCTCCAAAATTCTCGAGTGCTACAAGGAAAAGCAAAGGTTAAGACATGGCATCGCATGCACCACTTGCTAAAGGAACGATTTTTGCCTCTTGACTACATACAGACCTTGTTTCGTGAGTACAACAATTGTCCTCAAGGAACCAAAACAGCTGAAGAATATACCTTTGAATTTCAAAGGCTTATGGAAAGAAATAATCTCCGCGAGACAGAGGCTCAGATAATTGGTCGATTCTTGGATGGTTTACGCCCAGAAATAGAAGATCAAGTTGGGTTGCAACCAGTGCATATATTGCAAAACGTTATTCGACTAGCTAAAAAGGTGGAAGTGCAACTTGAAAAGCGAAAGGCTCGTAACCAAACCACCTCACGCTCATTCACTCTTAATCAACCAAGGTAGAGGTATGAAGTTAACAAAGGAAAAGCTCCTATGGAGAACCTTGGAAAACCAACACAGAACCGTAATGGACAGAATGTACGACCAACAAAGGATCCAACAAGTAGTAGTAATCCTTATGCAGTCCCTCGAGGCGACAAATATTTTCGTTGTTTAAAATCAGGTCATACATCAAACCAATGTCTAGAACGAAGACTCCAAACAGTTAATTTGGCAACTCATGCGGGGGAAAGTGAAGAGCACGAAGACGAACTTTATGAAGACAATGAGGACATAAAAAGGGAAGAAGAGTGGACACATCCAGACGAAGGCGTGTCATTAGTGATACAACGTTTGCTATATACTCCAAAGAAAGAAGAGGACGCTCAACGACATAGCATCTTCAAGACAAGATGCACAGTGAATAAAAGAGTATGTGATCTGATTATTGATAGTGGTAGTAGTGAGAATATAGTTTCTAAGACCATGGTTGACAAGTTACAACTTAAAACTCACAAACATCATTCTCCTTATCACATTGGATGGATAAAAGATGTTAGAGAAACTAAAGTTACTGAACAATGCCGCATTTTTTTTTCCATTGGAAGATACAAGGATGAAGTAACTTGCGATGTTGTCGACATGAATGCTTGTCATATGCTACTTGGGAGACCTTGGCAGTTTGATCTTAATACAGTACATCATAGGAAGGATAATACATACAGGTTCTACAAAGATAATTTGAAGATTATTCTTGCCCCACTAAAGTCAAGAGTCAAAGGGACTTATCTTTTAGTACCAAAAGAGGCATCTGAAGCAGAATCAGTCCCCACACAAGTCAAGCCATTACTCTCAGAATTTCAAGATATTTTGCCTAAAGAACTTCCTAATACGTTGCCTCCTACGTGAAATATTCAGCACCAAATTGATCTTGTTCCTGGAGTTAGTCTACCGAACTTGCCACATTATCGTATGAGCCCAAAGGAATATGAGATCTTACAAGAGCAAGTTGCAGAATTACTCCAGAAAGGACTAATCCGTGAAAGTATGAGTCCTTGTGCTGTGCCCGCCTTGCTAACTCCAAAGAAAGACGGAAGCTAAAGAATGTGTGTTGATAGCAAAGCTATTAATAAAATCACTGTGAAATATCGATTCTTAATTCCTCGATTAGATGATATGCTTGATAGACTTGGAGGATCGAAGATGTTTTCAAAGATAGATTTAAAGAGTGGATATCATCAGATTCGTATCCGCCCTAGAGATGAATGGAAGACAATTTTTAAAACTCACGCGGGTTTATATGAATGGTTAGTTATGTCTTTTGGCCTATCTAATGCGCCAAGTACCTTCATGAGGTTGATGAATCAAGTATTACAGCCTTTCATAGGCAAATTTGTTGTTGTTTACTTTGATGATATTTTGATTTATAGCCGTAACGAAGAAGAACATTTACGACATCTGCGGGAAGTCTTCACAGTCTTGCAGGAGAATAGCCTATATGTCAACTTGAAAAAGTGCAGTTTTCTAACAGATAATCTAATATTCTTAGGCTATATTGTGAGTGCTGAAGGAATCAAAGTAGATAAGAGAAAGTGAAGGCTATACGAGAATGGCCAACACCTTCAAATATCGAAGAAGTACGAAGCTTTCATGGGCTTGCTACATTCTATAGACGTTTCGTTAAAGATTTCAGTACTATTACTGCCCCTCTCACTGATTGTCTAAAGCAAAGGCAGTTAGTTTGGACAGATAAGGCAGAACAGAGTTTCTTAAAGTTAAAAGAAAGTTTAACTACTGCACCAGTCCTTGCACTCCTAGATTTTAGCAAGTTATTTGAAGTTGACTGTGATGCTTTTGGGATGGAATTGGAGCTGTCTTATCTCAAAAAGGACGCGCTATAGCATTTTTCAGCGAGAAGCTTAGTGAGGCCAGACAAAAGTGGTCCACTTATGAACAAGAATTATATGCTGTTGTTCGTACTTTACAACAGTGGGAGCCTTATTTAATTCAAAAGGAATTTGTTCTGAATAGTGATCATTAAGCACTCAAATTCCTCAATAATTCTTTAAAGCCAAATCGTATGCATGCTCGGTGGATTGCTTACATTCAAAGGTTTACCTTCTCTCTTAAGCATAAGTCCGTGCAATTGAATAAAGTTGCTAATACTTTGAGTCGCCGAGAAGTTTTCCTTACCTCGGTAAAAAGTGAAATTATTAGCTTTGAATACCTAAAGGATCTTTATGCAGAAGATGAAGATTTCAAAGAGGAGTGGAAGAACTGCAGTTCAAGAGTTTCAAGCAAGTATCAGATATGTGATGGATTCTTATTCTTCAGAGATCGTCTATGCATTCCCCAAGGGTCTTTAAGGGAGCATATAATTCGAGAGCTACATAGCGGAGGATTAGGAGGACATATGGGTCGAGATAAAAGTATTGCACTAGTAAAGGCACGATACTACTGGCTACATCTTAAAAGAGATGTTGAGAAGTTCATTAAACATTGTTACACGTGCCAAACAGCTAAAGGCCATGCGCAGAATACGGGTTTATATACGCCTCTCCCCATTCCTAAAGCTCGTTGGAAAGATTTATCTATGGATTTCATATTGGGACTTCCACGAACTCAATGAGGAACAGATTATATCTTCATGGTTGTTGATCGATTTTCTAAAATGGCGCACTTCATTCCATGCAAGAAGACTTCTGATGCAAGGAATATTGCCCAGCTGTTCTTCCGAGAGGTTGTTCGCTTACATGGGTTACCTAAGACTATTGTCTCTGATCGAGATAGTAAATTCTTAAGCTACTTTTGGAAGACCTTATGGAGGAGATTAGATACGTCCTTGCAGTATAGTAGTACTTGTCATCCACAGAAAGATGGGCAAACTGAAGTTGTTAATCGCATATTAGGCAATATTCTGCGAAGTTTGATTCAAGAAAATCCTCGCCAGTGGGATTATGTTTTACCTCAAGCAGAGTTTGCATATAATAATGTGCCCAATCGATCAAGTGGAAAGTCACCTTTCGAGATTTTCTACATTCGACCTCCCTTACATACCTTAGATTTGGTTCCTTTGCCTAAACTACCAGGGATGAGCATCATTGCTGATCATCTGATAGACAAAGTAATCAATGTTCATGAAGAAGTCAAGAAGAAGTTAGAAGAATCTGCTACTAAATACAAGACAGTCACGGACAAGCGTAGGCACTTCAAATCCTTTGCTGTAGGAGATCAAGTGATGGTTTATCTACGAAAGGAAAGATTTTCTGTTGGAGAATACAACAAGCTCAAGCAAAAGAAGATTGGACCATTTCGCATCCTACAAAAAATCAATGACAATGCCTATGTCGTAGACCTACGAACCAGTTATAATATTTCCAAAACATTCAATATTCAAGACTTGTTCGAGTATCATGGACCTGCACCATTGCCATATGGTTGAGCCAACTCGAGGACGAGTTTTTCTAAGGGTAGGAGACTGATGTAGGATAAGTAGAAGCATAAGTTTAAATTCCTATTTCTAGTTTAATTCCTTTTACTAGTTTAATTAGGATTAGTTTAATATTTTCTTGTTTAATTAATATTCCTTTTCTGATTAGGAATCATAAGTCTATTAGGATTAGGATTAATCTTAACTAATATAAATAGGCTTGTTATGCTTGTTTCTTAACAAAAAACTTCATCAATAATATTCAAGTATTTTCTCAATTGAGATATTTTCTCCTTTGTGAGAGCCCTCCTTCTTGAGTTTTAAGAACGTACACTAGAACGACATCTAGTATCGCTTCCGCACTGCGTCACATAGGAAGGGACAAACCCTGCAATAGATTTCCTTGTTATTAACAATCTTCTGAATTCTGATTTTTCATTAGAAACTTTTTCTGTACAATTGCATTTTTTTTTACTTCCCTTGTACTTGTAGCTCTTGTGCTTCCAGACTTAACTTTTATTTTTTCCTTATGGTTGAATCATTGGTTTTGTAAAGATGTGGAAGAAATCATAACCGCAAAGTCCTTGCAGTTCGACTTTGAAACCATAAGAGTTGCAACAGATAACTTCTCTGATGCTAATAAGCTTGGACAAGGTGGATTTGGCGCTGTATACAAGGTAAGAAGTACATGCACATAGATACAGTGTTTAAACCAAAACTATCATTTCCTTAAAGTGGTGGAAACTTTTCTTGATTTCCCAGGGAATGCTTTCAAATGGGGAACCAATAGCTGTGAAGAGACTGTCTAAGAATTCTAAACAAGGAGAACTAGAATTTAAGAATGAGGTCCTATTGGTGGCCAGACTTCAGCACAGGAATTTGGTGAGGCTCCTAGGCTTTTGCTTGGAACGAAAAGAGAGGATTTTAGTCTATGAGTTTGTGCCTAATGCCAGCCTTGATCACTTCATATTCGGTATGTTTGCACTTCTTGATAGTTTAGAATGAATTTCTAGTCATTCCATTCTGGAAGCACATCTACAAGATTTATCTGCAACTTTTTGTATTGTACAAAAACATTTCTGGCCTTAGTAATCTTAATGATCCAGATTTACAGATGTGCATATGCAATGATGTACTGTAAACTTGTAATTCTGTAACTACTCACTCTTTCATACTCTTCTAACACACTCTTTAGATCCAATCAACCGAGAACATTTGACCTGGGAAAGGCGTTACAAAATAGTCGAAGGCATTGCTCGAGGGATTCTTTACCTTCATGAAGATTCGAGACTTCGGATTATTCACCGTGATCTCAAAGCTAGCAACATTCTGTTAGATTCAGAGATGAATCCTAAAATTTCAGATTTTGGCATGGCAAGATTATTCGAAATGGACCAAACCCATAGTAATACAAACAGAGTCGTGGGGACCTTGTAAGTACAGTAAACAGATGCATTATAACACAATTCTTCTGGTAGATTTCATTTTCTAGATGTTGTATACTACTACATATACGCTTCTTGATAATTGAAAGATTCCCAAATTAGAATGAAGAGCTCAATTATCTCAATTAGTGAAAATTAAAATTGACTTCTCTGGTTATTATATGCAGTGGGTATATGGCTCCAGAGTATGTGATGCATGGGCGCTTCTCAGTAAAGTCAGATATCTTTAGCTTTGGGGTTCTGGTTTTGGAAATTGTGAGTGGTCAGAAGAGAAGTAGTTTTGGCAGTGAAGAGGAAGCAGAGGATCTTCTAACCTATGTAAGTCCAAAACCAATAGTGGTATTTCTCAAATTTCCATTGGCTTTGAACTAGAATTGCGCATAAAATTGCATATGTACTTTGTTATAATTTTGCAGGCATGGAGAAACTGGAATGAAGGGGCAGCTTCAAATCTGGTGGATCCAACCATGAGGGATGGCTCAACAAGTAAAATGATGAAATGCATCCACATTGGGTTGTTATGCGTTCAGGAGAACGTATCAAATAGACCAGGCATGGCTTCAGTTGTTAACATGCTTAATGGCGACACTGTTACTCTAGCAGCACCATCAAAACCTGCATTTTTCATGAAGAGTTCAGTTATTCCAGAGACAACATCACCTTTAGACCATGATTCTGGATCAACTGAATCAGGTGGACACAGAAATGGAAATGCCCCATCATCAAAAAATGAAGCTTCAATCACCGAGCTGTATCCTAGATAGTGTTAGTAATGAGGTGAAATTATTAAGGATTTTTGTGCTGCTATTTATTTATACTCCAAAGTACATAGTTACCACAGACAGGGCGACATATTGGGAACTGCTAATATTTACTATCTTCTTGATGGGAAAAAATATAAATAAACCCTGGAACTTTACATATCATTGACTTATTTGTTGTTTAATGTTTATGTGTTTTGATCGACCTTCCTCGTCCAACAGCAGAGCAGTTCCATCAAATGGATTTGAAACTTAAGACAGCCGCCGCATAAGGAATAGGACAAGCAAATTTTGACCAGAAGTTCTCAGATGCAGAACATATAACAAGGGGATGCAAAGATCAGGAGGCATCAGTATTGTTAAAGAATGGGGCGAATAAGCTGTTGTTGAACTCGTTTTGGCTGTGATATCTATTGCTGTTCTAATGCAAAATGATCAACAAAACCAGTAAACTCAACTCAACTAATTAATCTAACTCAAGATGATTATGAAACAAGCAGAACTAATCACAAGAAGAACCAAGAACCAAGAACCAATAATGAATCAAAACCAATCAAAGAAACTCAAGAACAAGATACGTGGTTCGGTGTTGTAGCCACCTACATCCACAGCCAAAACCCAGCAAGGGATCAAAGCTTTATTAATGGCAATGATTACAGATCAATTCTCTAGAGTACAGAGCTTAAGTCTCTAGTTTACAAAACTCTCTAACTCGCACTCTAACAATCTTAAAATCACTCACTCAAGTGCTTTACCAGCCAGCCTATATCCTGTTTCGAGAAGTAGCTATATGTTATAACGGCCACCAACAAACAGCGGGCCCCACAGACGCCAGCTCATTCACCACCTAAGCCAAGTCAAAACAGAATAAACTAATAGCTTCACAGCCGTTTTACCCAATTAGTGCACTATTGTTTTCTTTTGTAATAGTAAACTTTCATACATAAAATTTGTTTCACTTTCTCATTGTATATCAGCTTTGTCAAAAGAATTATAAAGAATATAACTGTCAAATTAACAAGCTCTGTTAGCTAAGATATATATGCTGCTCTAGTTTAACCCAGGATCAAAGCTAGTAATGCTTCTTGAGATGCAATTAATATTCCTAAATTTTCTTTTCATCTTGTGCAGTAGGTAGATTCTTGGTGCAGTTTGATTGATTTTCAAATTCTAATTCTAAATTTATATGCTGGACCCAAATAAACTGCTATATTTTATGATTTTTCAAAGATTTTATAAACTGCTAAACAGAGGGGCAACAAAGTCATTTAATTGAAAAATTTATGCATATTTATAATAAGCGGGCGGTCAATTTAGGGGACACGGTCCAATTTATGGTTCCTTTGACATTTCGGTGAACTATTTTATTTTATTATAGACCAATTCAAACTCGTATATATAATTTATATTAATAATGTTCCCATGAATTGCCTAGCAAGCCACCTGGTTTTGGCTAAATTAATAATCTATGATAAATCATATTATATAATACAGAAAAGGGTTAATATCACATGGGTTCCTAATTTCTTACAATTTAACAAATAAGGACATAATGCCCACCTATAATAAACAGTAATCCCTATTGAAATCAAGTTACATGCATGCTATTGGTCAAAAACTCCAGATTCAACACCATGCGAATAATTTTGGTCATTTTTCTTCGACCTAAGGATTCATTTAATACAAATTGAAAAACTATGTCCTCCTGAAAATATAAACGATTAGCTAATCCAATGATATTATGTCAATTATTTAAAAATAGAATTTGATATTATCTCAATAAAATGTGGATAAATGTGGAATAAATAAAACTCCGCGTTTGGCACGAAAAAGATATTGATACGGTCCATGCCTGGCTTTGCTTGTCTTCAACAACTTACATCCCCATCAGCTGTCGTTTACATTTATTTGAAAAGTCCAATAAACCTGCATGGTCAAGGCGTGATGACTGAAAAAACTCAAAAATATGACATTCTCGTATTTAATAATGTAGGAAGTAGCGACCTTATACATGCAAATAACATAGATGTTTCAGATCATGGAAAGTTCTTAGGCTTTGAATATGTAGTCACTAGCCCATCACGCACGTTATAATTAGTTTTCAATTTTATCACCAATCTTGCTTTGTGTAGATTCTTATCTTAAGGGATCAGAGACTAATTAAAGGGTGTTGTTCCAATGGCGAAGGGTAGCTCAAGATTGGCTTTCTTCTTCTCCTTCCTCATACTTGCTATGTCCATTAATGCCCAGCAGAATGTGTGTTCAAATGATGTCGGTAATTACACAAGTAACAGTGCCTATAAAACAAACCTTAACAGGGTCTTATCCTCCATCACCTCGAATACAGCAATAGACTATGGATTCTACAATGAGTCTGCTGGCCAAGAACCTGACCAAGTCAACGCTATTGCTCTTTGTAGAGGAGATATTGCAATAGATGTTTGTCGAGATTGTATACAAAACGCAACTCGGGAAATCTTGCAAGTTTGTCCCACCCAAAAGCAAGCAGTTATATGGTATGCTGAATGTATGCTCCGCTACTCGAACAAAACAATTTTCGGTGTGCTGGAAACTGGATCTACTTACTACATGTGGAATGTGAATAATGTCACGGACGATGTGAGCCTGTTTAACCAGGCGCTGCAGGATTTGTTGAGGAGATTACGAAGCACAGCTGCATCTGGGAATTCTCAAAAAAAGTTTGCAACAGGAGATACTACAGCAAGTTTTAGGACGATATATGCACTTGTGCAGTGTACTCCTGATTTGTCTGAGCTGCAGTGCTCTGATTGCCTGGATAGGGCTATTGGAGAAATTCCAAATTGTTGCAGTGGGAAAATAGGAGGGAGAGTTCTTAAACCCAGCTGCAATTTCAGGTTTGAGACTGAGCGTTTTTACAACCCAACAGCCAATTCACCACCACCGTCGTCACCTCTACCGGCTGAAGGTCTACTATAAATTTACTTACATATCTCTTTATTCCCACTTTGTTTAAATATTTAAATCAAGTGACTTTTAACAGCTTTTCTTTTGGCTTTTGAAGGAAATGGAAGTGACGCAGCTCGAACGGTCATCATCATCCTTGTTCCAATAGTTGGTTTTGTGATTCTTAGTATCTTCATCTGTTTCTTTTTAAGAAGAAGGAAGCCAAGGGATAACTTTACGGTTGAAAGTAAGTGAAAATGTGTAAATTTTGGAGATTTAACTATAACAATTACCTAAACATTTTTCATAGAAACTCTTCTTTTCATATGTTAATTGGTTTCCAATTAGGAATCTCTGACTATATTAAAGTTGGGGATAAATTAAAAGATCAAAAAATATATATTTCAATACATTACAAAACAAAATACATTATATTAGAGTATGTATTTTTTTATTTGTCAACTTATCCTTGACTTTAATATGGTCAGGGATTCCTAATTAGAACATTTATATATATATAAAGTCTCGATCTGATTCGAAATTTTAAAGTGCGGAAAAGTCCGAGAAAGCATAAGTTTAAAACTTAAAGCGCATAAACTTAGACCAGACTTTCCCGCACTTTAAAATCTTGGATTATATATATATTAGTGTGCGCGAGCTAATTGTCCTATACATGGTAGGTGAAGCTGCCAGTGTGGATGATATTAATAGAGCAGAATCCTTACAATTCGACTTCAATACAATTAGAGTTGCGACAAATAACTTTTCTGATGCAAATAAGCTTGGACAAGGAGGATTCGGTGCTGTTTACAAGGTAATTATAATATAGGTATATGTACGTGTGTGTGTGTAGAGAGAGAGAGCTTCTATTTAGGAATCTCAAATTTTATTAAAATTCGGGACATGTTTACAATGTTGTATCACTATTCTACAATATTGTTAACTCATTTCAAAATTTGTTTGTGATTGTGTGTATTGTCCATTTTTAATAAGAAATCCCTTATTTTAATATAATAAAGACTAAATTAAAATTTAAAAATATAAATTTTAATATACTATAAAATAAAATAAAATACACTCAATTGAAATGAGTGTTTTTTTGTTATATATATACATAGAGTAATTTTTTAATAAGTGAATTTCTTATTTTAATAAAATAAAAAATAAGTTAAAAAAATTAAAAATATATATAAATTTTAATATATTACCAAATAAAAAACACCACCTTAAGGTTTTTATTTTTTTCATCTTTAAACTTCTCTTTTAGTAAAATTCTATTCAAGTGAGTGATTTCTTTAATGCAAAAGTACTCTTATATATAGCTTCATTTATTTATCTGTCATTTCCATCCCAAGCATAATAATATTGAAGTCCACGCCTGAAGCTCAAATTACGGACTATATTATTATGATGTGATTTCAGGGTAGACTTTATGATGGAGCAGAGATAGCTGTGAAAAGGCTGTCTAAGGATTCAGGACAGGGAGATCTGGAATTTAAGAATGAGGTCCTGTTAGTAGCCAATCTTCAACATCGTAATTTAGTCAGATTGCTGGGTTTCTCTTTGGAAGGAAATGAAAGACTTCTTATTTATGAGTTTGTGCCTAACACAAGCCTGGACCACTTCATATTCGGTATGCTTGCATTTAATCTGCATGCAATTACTTCCTATTTATATATATAAATTTATGTTATTTTATTTTTTAGCTAAGTCTAATTATATTATAGTCAGGAGGATATAATGAAGTGACCGAGGCATTAGTCCCTGGGCTAAGGTCCATAGACTGAACTTAGTGCAATGAGGTAGCTTAGGAAGTCATACCTGATGACTTTCGGAGAGACTTGTATATATGAAGCTGGACAATGGGAAATTGGGAAATTTACAATTCTTTTTAATACCACAAATTAAAGCAGTACTTTATGCTTCATAAATATGAATATGTATTCAATTTGACACTAATAAATATAAAATTAATCCTAGTGATTGTTTAATTCTTATTTTAGTAAATTGAACTATACAGTTTCATGAACGTGCAGATCCGACCAGGCGGGCACAATTAGATTGGGAAAGGCGATATAAAATTATTGGAGGCATTGCTAGAGGGCTTCTTTACCTTCACGAAGACTCTCGTCTTCGAATTATTCACCGTGATCTCAAAACTAGCAATGTTTTGTTAGATGCAGAGATGACCCCTAAAATAGCAGATTTCGGCATGGCTAGGTTGTTTGAGATGGATGAAACTCAAGGCAATACGAGTAGAATTGTAGGGACCTAGTAAGTACATTTCTCTGCAAGCTAACAATGCTATAATTATTGCAAATGCTGTTTAGACTTGACAAATTTTGACTTACCAATTAAATTGAAAATGCAGTGGGTATATGGCACCAGAATATGCAATGCATGGTCAATACTCGGTTAAATCAGATGTTTTTAGTTTTGGAGTATTGGTTCTCGAGATCGTAAGCGGTCAGCGAAATAATTGTTTCCGAAATGGAGAGACTGTTGAAGATCTTTTAAGCTCTGTAAGTAGTATAAACAAACAAACATGGAAACATTTCAGTTGTTCATGACACAGAAGATTGAATTGGGGATTAATAATTTTGTGGAATTCTTGTAGGCATGGAAAAATTGGAGGGAGGGAACAACAATGAATATCATAGATCCCACATTGAGTAATGGTTCAAAAACTGAAACGATAAGATGCATTCACATCGGATTACTATGTGTTCAAGAAAATGTGGCCAGCAGACCTACAATGGCTTCAGTTGTTCTCATGCTTAATAGCTACTCCCTCACACTTCCAGTACCTTCAGAACCAGCATTTTTTATGGATAGCATCATTGAATCCGACATGTCATCCTCAGTAGCCTACGACTCAAGAATTACGGAAACCGATCAGCCCAGGAGTGAAAATCCCCCATTATCAGGAAACAACTCTTCAATTACCGAGCTGCATCCTCGATGATATTGTGAATTGACCTCATTTGTAAACTGTTTAATTTACAGTTATTATTGTTTGTTGTGACTTGTGAGGACGCTATATCCATCTATTCTGTCTATACCCGTTTGGTTTCTAAAATTATCTTCCTTCATTTGAATTTCCTTTTCTTTATTGTTTCGTAAATTACATACTAGCGACAATAAGTAATTTTTAACGAGAGATCCTTAAGTTATTAAAATATGAGATATGATAAAAAATAAGTTAAATCAATAGCATACGTTTTTTAATATTTCAATTTTGAAGGGTTGATCAATGATCAATGATCAATTTAGCACAGAATGTAAACCCTTCAACTTTTGACTATTCTCTACTAATTTAAGTAATTTAAACCGAAAAATGAGTAAGTTGCATGGCTTAAGTCAAAGTTTGGAAAGGAATTTTTGGAAAAAAAATAATAATAATAATAAAAGTAAAATACAAACAAACGAACTGAACGACCAAGGCACTCGCTTCTGAAACTGCTAAGGCCCAGGAGCTGAAAGCAGAAAGATCAGACAACCTGGTGCAAGCCAGATTCCACGATCTGATTCTTCGCTCACAGTTCGACGAAGCCCGATCCGGCCCTATTAGATGCATTACACATGTTTTTCCTCAAGTCTATATGAACAATTGAAGAATTAATTATTTAATTGTTCGGATTGCAAGCTGCAGTTTACATAGGATATATATGAAAAAGAGCATGTATCTTCTTTCGCTTTTCCCAGCTTTGCACTATGGATTAAAATTTGTATAAATCATACAAAATATTATAAATTCCATGGTGGAGGTTGACACAGAATTATGGTAAGTCAGCTGTAAAGTTATAATTTTAAAATATTTAGTAAATACTTATAGTTATAAATTAGAAGTTAAATTAATTTTGTCTCATATTTAAATAATAAAAAATTAATAATATTTTTATTAAAATTATTATCTAAAATATGTATGTATTCTATACTATCAATTTTTATTTTATGATAATATTTTTTTTTACAGTATATAGTTATGGCAAACATTGAACTAAATTACTTGGTCCAATGCTTTTGTTGACCCCCGTTTCAAGGTCCAACTAAATCTCTTTTAAGGTAAATATAACGTTTAACGTTTAACCTCCGCAGCTCAGGCCATAGAGGCATCCTTTGTGCTCCTTATCTTCAACAGCGATCGGAAAGAGTAAAAGAACAGAATTGGTTTATCAGAATATTGACTAATAGATTAATATAATCATACTTTATTGCACAGAGGCACCAGCTGCCACCTTTTGCAGCCACGATCTTTTTTTGCTTTTTTTTTCCCAGATTTTTTAAGTGAGAAGTCTTACCAAATAAATACAACGGCGTAATTAAACAAAAGACTAAGACATATCTGCTAAGCAAACTACCAGTAGAAAGAAACGCAAAATTCTAAATTTTAAAACAAAAATAAGCAGTCAAAGAAAGCTGCATTAACAATTATATAAATATTTAAAGAATGAAAATATATGTTCGACATATGCCCAGTGGCAAAAGGAGACGCGTCTGTACTTACTCCAGCCCAATGAAAGTATCAAACATCCACAACCATGTTGCTAAAATCATCCTATCTGTCGAAACAAAGCAACAAAATGTTTGTTCAACAGATTTCAGGAGCCTTTCTTTTGTTCTTGATCACAATCTTTGCAATTACTTTCTCCATTAATTGCCAGCCAACGTACAATAGTCATAACTGCTTGGGTCCAGAAAATGATACAGCCCCAGCTGAATACATATCCAGCCTTAACTCTCTATTTGATTCTTTATCATCTACAGCTTCTTCCGAGAGCTTTTACAACGATTCATCAAATGGAATCTACAGCCTCTACCTCTGCAGAGGAGATGTCTCAACTAGTACATGTCGAATTTGTGTCAACAATGCCACTCAACAACTTAGACAACGTTGCCCGTCTGATAAACGTGCAATCATATGGTACGATGAGTGCATGTTACGCTACTCTAATATCAATTTCTTCGGAAGGGAACAAACACTTCCGGGGCTGCTGATGTGGAACGTTCAGAATAATACTTCACCTGAGCAACAAAACTATGGAGCATTGGGTTTGATATTCTCTTTGGTAGATTCTGCCCCACGTACGGACTTGATGTTCGATACAAAGGATGGAATTGTGGGTAATGGGGTTCAGCGAGGATATGCTCTGCTGCAGTGTACTAGAGATATAAATAGCAGTTCATGTCGATCTTGTTTGGCAACGTTGACTGAAGAAAGCCAAAATTGTTGCCAATTTAGGAGAGGATGGCGTATTTTGAGCCCAAGTTGCAGCCTAAGGTACGAGGAATCCCGTTTCTATGAGCAACCATCAGCTCCAGTGCCGCAGCCAACGCCTAATGATGGAGGTTAGTAACCAATTTGTATGAACAAGAGTATGATTCTGGTTTCCCCTGATTTTTCTTATATATGCTTGAAAAATTCAAATTGAATATGTTCAACAACTATCCATTAGGAAAAAACACAAAGACGGTTGTAATCGTCACTGTATCATCAGTAGCAGCTGTTGCAGCAGCTCTTTTGGGTTTGTGGTATTATATCTACTGCAGGAGGAAAAGCCGAAGAGGTACATACAGTTAAGCTTGTCTAGTAATAAACACTCTCCTTTCAAGTTGCTACTTTCTGGACAAAATGATTTATGATGTTTTCAGGGGAAGGAGTAAGTGAGGAAATTCTATTACGAAATTTCAAAGGCTCAAATCGGCCAGAATTAATGGAGGGAGGTATTCTCGTGACAGACGGAGAAGACAGCGGAGAGATGCATTACATCGGTTTAACTACTATATTGGTTGCTACAAACAATTTCTCCAATGAAAACATGCTTGGAGAAGGAGGTTTTGGCCCTGTTTACAAGGTTTGATACGTGTGCCTTTTTTATGCATTTGCAATGACAAATGGTTTGTACCACATAAATTGGTACGTTGTCCGTAATTTACTTTGACTTTAAGAAAAAAGAAGCTGTCAGATTTGAATAAACATCTGTATGTGCACTTAAATTAACACTGAACCTTTTTTGTGATGATAAATAGCTCCTAAGTGCCACCAAATTAAGATACAGTCATTTCTTTTGTTCACATTGTTAGTAATGCTTTCAGGGTAAGCTGCCAAATGGAAAGGAAGTAGCAGTTAAAAGACTTTCATTGAGATCAAGCCAAGGACTAGAAGAGTTCAGAAATGAAGTGATTCTAATTATCAAGCTTCAACATAAAAATCTTGTGAGGCTTTTGGGATACTGCTTGGAGGGAGATGAAAAGCTTCTAGTCTATGAGTACATGGCCAACACTAGCCTCGATGCGTTCCTGTTTGGTTTGTTCCTCTTCTCTCTCAGACGTGCTCTTAATTTGATTTTTTTTTCTTGCTCTTGATCATGTTCTTGTGGTAATAAGGAATAAGGCCTAGAGCTGTGATTCATTTTTTAATTGAGTAAATAGACAGACCAATGTCTCCATTTCATAGGTCTCTAAATGCTGCGGTAACATTTTTCGTATCCATCAACTCTCAAATAATTAATCAAGAGATCTTATGCCTCCTAATTTACCAAGAATGCAGACCCAGTTAAAAATAAGGAATTGGATTGGGCTAAGCGAGCAAACATAATTAATGGAACAGCAAGAGGCCTTCTATACCTACACGAAGACTCTCGGCTCAAAATCATCCATAGAGATATGAAAGCAAGCAATGTGTTGTTGGACGATGAGATGAACCCCAAAATATCAGATTTTGGCACTGCAAGGATTTTTGGAGGCAATCAGCTCGAAGCCAACACCGAGAGAGTTGTTGGCACATAGTAAGCCATTTCTATCATTTCCTTCTACTATGAAATTACACATATGATTTGCTCATTGCCTTGATGCTACATATTTACTCCACTGACTTCTTTTCATTAACAGTGGATACATGGCTCCAGAGTATGGACTGGAGGGTTTATTTTCAATAAAGTCTGATGTTTACAGCTTTGGAATCCTAATGCTAGAAATCATAAGCGGTAAAAAGAACAGAGGCATTTACCACTCCGAGTGCGGCCAAAGCCTTCTAACATATGTAAGTTTGTCTTGTAACGTTATGCACTTGAAAGTTAAAACCTTAATCATGAGGACAGTGAAACTTCATCAAACATGATACTTAACAGGCATGGCGACTATGGAATGAAGGCAAAGGCATTGAGTTGATTGATCCAAACTTAGTTGAAACTTGTCCTGTTAGTGAGGCTTTAAGATGGATACAGATCGCATTATTGTGTGTTCAGGATGACCCTGCACAAAGACCTACCATGTCAATGGTTGTTCTCATGCTTGGAAGCGAAGCAGTTAATCTTCCTCAACCATCAATAGCGCCATATTCAGCAGGCAGATTTACCACCATGTCTGATCAATCTACAACTTCGACATCTGGGTGGCGAACACGTTCTCTTGCATCAGATCAAACTTCAACTAGTATTTCTAGGTAATAAGGTTGTTGATTGATTAAAGCATTTTGTTCAGTTTAATCAACATATTACTTCTGTGTGAATTTTACAATTTTTTTTTACTTGCAAATACATCTTGTGCCATTGCTTGTGTGAAGAGTTCTTCCAGTATAAATATTTGTTTATTGTACAAAGGTAGAAGCTAATTTCTACGGGCTTATGATCATTAGGTTCTGTCAGGCTCCTTTATGCAGCTTTGTTCACTTCCAGGTTTTTGCCATTTTATTTTTAAGGAAAAGTACCCGTTCTGTGATTTTAGATGAACTCCAGTTTTTATGACTTCTTACAATGGCTCCACATATGTTGGAAAAGTTTGCATAAACAAAAATAACTTTTATGAAATTAATTTCAGTAAAAACTTGATTCATAGTTCACCTCTGCAGCACATGCCTCTTCCACTCTCCATTACAGAAGTTAAGAACTTGTGTTCGTTGCTCAAGCAGAGAAAATGGAATAAACCAGAAAACAATAACAATTTCCTGGATTGGCATAGTCTAGCTTTCGTATTAGAGAGAGGCCATCCATTGTCCACGAGCTAGAAAATTGAAAGATGCTTTAGCACTGCCACAGTCATGCCGATTGCAAACACTGAAGATGGCGATAATCTTCTAACACCTATTATCAAATAAACTACTACGTAAATACAAAATAAGTACCAAAAATAAAAATAAAAGGGCAATCACATTACTCACTTTCTCTTGAAGAAGTAGAAGAGATGTTGAAATAAAATTGAAAATCATGGTGCCACATGCTACAACTTGACCCATAAATTTCCCATCCTCTTTTACTTCCAACATTGGTTCTAAAAGTCATCAATTGACCATTCAAGCATTTGCCACAGTCACTCCTACCGATATCTCCGTTACACTGAGCCATGCCATATCTCTTCCCACTTTGTCCTGCATCCAAAACCGCAGTCTCAGACATTAGACGCCACCTTGGAGTTGTAATTGCAAGTTCAGTCAGGATAAATCCTCTTGCAATCACAGATGGATCATCAAAATTGGTTTCATTGGCCTTGGCCAGAGAACTTTGATCTCAAAAACCCAAAAAAATCCTCATCTGAGCAGCGAAGAAAACACCATTTGAACCAAACTTCAACCTTTTTGCTCTGCGAACAGTCATTGAAGGCTACTTTAATAGACTCCTTGGTACAATTAGCACAACCACATTGTACAAGACCGTAAATTCTACTTGAGCTTTTCCCTTCTGTTGTTTTGTAGAAACCATTCTGAAGAGATCCTTTTTGCAGCCAGAGAATTTAAATGATTGTTAAGACTGGTTCGGAATGCACTTTCAGAAGTAGGATTGTAAGTTTCCGAACATTCCCAACACTAGCATTAGTATCAGCATGGCAAGGGCTACATAGTATCAACATTGAGGATGACAATATAATGAACCATATTACTTTGTGAGTCAGCATCTTCATCTCTTTGATATCTCAGTAACTACTAGGAAAATTGAAGAGGGAAAGGCCATGAATGTGCCAATGTGAATGAAATCATGGCAGTATCGCTTTTGAATGTTAAAAGTCAACTCTTCATGCTATAATGCTCAGATCATACAATGGACTTTCATGCTTAGCATTATTTTAAAAAAAAAAATTCTCAAATCAACTAGAGTGTGTTATGGTTCAGTGAATAGAATGGATTACCTTCCACTAATTTTGAAAGCAGTTGATAAGAGAGAGAAGGAAACTAGTTGATAAGAGAGAGAAGGAAAATAGTTTACATGAGATTATAAAATCAATACTTGATTAGAGAGAGAACCTAGGCACAATAAACCTAAAAAGCAGGCAATTGCATAGGCAAGTGGAGCCTACTTATATAGAATAATTACAGCCTAACAGCGAATCGAAATAGAACCCAATAATAATAATAATAAATAAGGTGAATTTCTTAACTCTCTTCATGGTCACCCATGCAGATTAAGATGCTCTTCTTATTTGAATTTTTTTTAACTTCTAAAAATATTGTGTGATATAATTTTTAGTGGTAACTTCTCTTGTATTTTTATTTATTAATCATCAATCACACACGTGAATATTATTATTAAGGAGAAGATAAGATCACAAGAGAGCAACCAAGTCCCATTTGATGAAAAATCTATTGTGAGGGCGGATTGGATAACAAATTATCAAAAGGATACAAGAAATATGGGATTTATTATTATTTATTTTTTCTTCTCGGGAAGAAGGGTATCAACTGGCCCATAGTTCTGCTAAATGGACTTCTGTGAGGATTGCTAAATCTGCGGCCCAAGGTCTTTTCTTATGAGCTGTGTGTCTGTGACCCAAAACAGAGAAAGATTCCTTAGTGCCAAAAAATCAAAACCGAAAGAGTTGAGATGAAAGACGTTTTTCAAACAAAATTCAACGAATCCGCAATAACGTGTATTATTTAAATCCGTAATTTTGAAAGCGGGTGGGTTTGGCAGAGATATACTCGTGTGAGATCAGGCAGAGATATACTCGTTTGAGATCACCATACTGAGATGATGGGCTGGGTTAATGGTGCTTTACGAGGTGGTAAAAGCAATAAGCTGGGCAACACACGGGTTTGGGCCGGCCTTTTTCAAGCCTATGCCCTAGCCCATTGTACAGGAAGTGTACAGGAAGCAAATAAAATTTTAGATATTTAATCTTTTAAATATTAGATTTTTTAATTCAAACACCCTCTTAATTAATTAATACTAAAAAAAAAATTTAATATTATAATTTTATGTTTTTGAATAATTATTAATTTATGAATTAAATTTTTAAAAATTAGTAGACTTGGGCCTGGCTTAGACTTTTTTCTCTTAAGCCTTTGTCCAGTCCCTCACATAAAAAACCAAGCCAAAACCTGCGGGCTTGGGTCAGGCCGACCCATACTTTTTGCCCACTATACTTAGCTCCGCAATGGGACTCATTAAATTTTTATATTAAATTTAGTGTTCAAAGTGAGATTTACTGTTAGTTCCATTTAGAGACTCAAATTTTGCCACATGACCGAATATCATTGATCTCGTACAAGTTATTCTCTTAATAAAAGATTGAGTAGCCGACCATACCACTTGGCAAATTGATAAGTTTATCAACACAAATTTTTCTCTTTTGTTAAGTAGTATTACAGAACCTCGTTTATTTGTTAAATGACTAACTAATTACTTTGATTTATTATAAAATTTTGTCGCATTACTAATATTGTATTCCACCTTGGAATCCATCACCATCCCATTGCTGGTAGACTTAAAAATTAATGGCTTTCCCATTCAAAACTTTAACCGTAATCCAATTAAACCAAGAGAATGTGATTGAGAGTGAATGAAGCAAACCAAATTGTCACAACGCAATTGGTGGTGTGAGGGCGTGAGGCGACTGTGGATTTCCACTTTCCAGAGGTGTCATTTTGTTGTATGCTGGTCCTATCATCTCCAGGGCCGGTTTAGAGTATATGGGGTATTAAGCGAATTTTTTTATGAGACATCTTTTTATTTAGTAATTTTATATTCAAAAAAATATTAAAAAAACTCAAAATTCATTCTATCTTTAATTCTTAAATTTCAACAATAATAAAAAAAAATATCTTAAAAAAATTTAAAAATAAAACCTAAAATGAATAGTCATGAAGATATTTTTTTAATTTCATTAAAACCATTACAAAATAAACAAACAATTAAATAAGAACAGTATTATTTTCAAATAGAATATTTAGAATGATAGAACATAAAAAGTTGAGATAGTGAACTGATATTCAGATAATAGAAATAGATTTTGTATTTCAAGAAACTAATATTTTTCTTTTTTAAATGAACCACTGAATATAATAATTTCTTTGTAGAGAAGAGAGTGAGAAATTTTTCATCTACTAATTTTTGAGATTATAAGGTTTTTAATAGAAATTAAAATAAACACTAAAATTCAAAGTTTTTAAAGTTAAGTAATTAAAGTTTTTTTAGAAAATTGAAAAGGTAAATAATTTAATTTTTTTTTCAAAAGACTAATAATGAATGAACTGATAGTTAAATAATATTATTATTTATATCTCTTTAACATTAAGAATACCAAATATAAATTTTTAATAAAAAAATAATTTTTAATTGTAGGATAATTATTAATTAGATATATGTTTAATAAGCTTTCATATTTCCTACAATACATAATTAAAAAAAATTTAATTAATTAAAAAATTATTAAAAAAATACTAAAAAAAAATTCCTTCTTAAAATATAAAATCTTGAACATTTGCCTTATTCATTTATTTATACCTAAAGCCACACGAATTATCATCTCCCAAGTTCTCAAGAAAACATATAAAAATGTCAAGGTCATCAGAATGAGTGTTCTGAGATAATAATTGCGTCATCAGGTACTTGGCGCGTTTCATAATAGTAATTCATAATAATTACAATGATTAATAATAAAAAAAAAATCAACCCTACTAGTTTCAGAAGGAAACTTCCCTCGGCTCTCCTTTTCATTTTGGCTTCACAGGTTCCCCCAACGCACTTGTATTTTCGTGACATGCACGGACAAAATTGTATACGCCTGCATTTTATTATTAAAGCCCAAAACTTTTTGCCAAATCTTCCTTTCTTTAAAGGCAATCTAAGTCGAGTGTACTTTTAGCTTATAATCACTAAAAAATAATGTAAAAATGAATAATAAATAAGTAAATTAGGTGGGGTTAGTTAGTCTCAAATTTGTAATTATGAAACATAATAAATAAAATATAATTTTGAGAGATCCATTTTTTAAAATTTAAATTATTACAATCTTTACGGCGGACGTAAAAGAGGCGGAAGCAGGAAGTAGGCCGCTGGGCCTATAAAACATTGGAAAATGAATTTCTTTATATGCAAATGTTATACTAAATTATTATTAAAAAAATATTAATTTACTAAATTGTCGACGATCTAGTCACTCCCAATACAATACCTTTAACAGCCCGCCAATATGAAACCCTTAGACTTTTTTTTTTTTCGTTTGAATGATGAAAGAGTGAAATCAAACTGCTAATAAATAAGTCAATTTAAAAAATAAATGTGTCGGGCAACTAGGTAAAAAGCTAATGCAAGCATGTTGGGCAACCGGCGCTATCGGTTTGAAAAATTATGAATTTTAAAAGGGAAAATTAAAATAATAATATGATGCAAGTGGGATTTGTCATTTGTGTGTGGATAAGAAATACCACTTGTGTGCTTAATTAATTTTTGGGCCTATTTAACATTAATTTTGCTACAAGTTAATTTAATAATTAAAATTTACATGCACAATTAGGTTAGAGAGGAAAATGGTGGGTGTAAAACTTTGTGCATATAAATAAAATAACACAACAATTCATTAAACAACAAATAATAGCTCTTACCAAAGAGAGATATTAAAACAAAAGGGGAAAAATCTTACTATTTTATAATAAATTATAATTATGTAAATTAAATTTCAATAATTTTCGTATTGATGTAGACCAAATGCCATTTGTAATTAACCAGAAAGCCTTCATCGGTGCCAAACACAACTAGGTCACTTGCTGATGCAGTTGTGTTGGCCAAATAATACGCGACACATGGCAGACACTTCATTTTCTTTATTATCTTTTCTCTGAGGGTTGGTGAAATTCAATATTCATAATTCATCTTCGTTTCCAATATTTTTATTCCAACCTGTGATGGCAAAATACCAATTTTCGATTTGATTGCTTTTCCTTTGTAACAGTTCTCGCCGGACTGTGATTTTTTTTTTTTTTTTTTGGGGTGAAACATCTCCTATCAAATAAATTTTTAAGGATATCTGGCTACTTTAATATTCCCTCATTCATATTTGTAACTATGGTCGCATCTCAATATTATGAGTTAAATATTTTAGTTATTCCTCTTTTTCCTCCAAACTTTTTTTCTTTTTCCTCCAAACACTTTTTGTTTCAGTACGTAATTTGCTTTCACCATCTCTACTTTTATGAAAATGCTAATCAAATTACAACTTTTTAAGAAATGAGGCAATTTCTTATTTCTTATTAGTTGGTTTAACTATTATCCAACACTTAGTATTAACGATTCTATATTATAAAAACTGCTATCTTTTAGTTTATTTATGAAACAATTATAATTAATTATTTTACTTCCAAAATACCCAAAAAAAATTGAATACATATTTTGTGCTCATTTATAGATAGATACTTCTAAATTAAATTTTACCTATATTTGTGATGAATATATTCTACAGTCTTGAAGGAGCAAATTTCCTTCAATGCCTTGAAACGACAATTGTGTCCTTCGTCTTGAAGCTCCTATAGCTTCAAGCACCGATCCAGTACCTATAAAAGGCACTTCAATGTTCAAGTTAATATCTGATTGATTAGTTCATTAGAGAATACCATAAAATCAAGAAGAAATGTAATCTTGAGTATTGAGAGTGTTTTTCTCTCTTTATTCATGAGAGAGAAGCTCTAAATTCTCTTTTGAGAATTTATGTCTAGATCCCTTTAATTAACTCAATGCTTCTATTTATAGGTAGTTTCTATTGAGAAATCTAATATCAATTATTCTTTTTATTTATTTAATCTGATATTTTTTCATTTGTTTATCTGTCAAGTGACTCACATACCTTTTCTTTATGAGATTTTTTTGTCTATTTTTATCGCGCACATTCGAAATCTCCAAATCTGTAGTGCCTTTACAGACACGTGTTGTGGCGTAAGTGGCAAAAATATATGGTACTTGCATGCCTAAAGAGAAAAAATATATATACTAAATAAGGGTTATATTGATATTTACATGAGTGTAAAAAGTTAATCTGATCTTTTCCCCTCTCGTTTTATAAATCGTGTTATCATTTAAAATATTCCTAACAGTAAAATAATGGGATATTATAAAATACTTACCTAATATTTTCGGACATATCATTTTACTGCTAAGATTTTCTGATAACTACAGTTTACCATTTCATATTTCAATTGTTATTATTTTATAATCAAATGGTTAATTTTGTTTAAAAAATAATGATGTGGCAAAGGTATTTAAGGTATTTTAATTTGATAAATTTAAACCGCAGTGGTGATTTAATGCAAAACAAAAAAAAAACATGTAGTGACTTGATAATTGAAAAAATTTCAATAAAATAATACAATTAATTAATATTATTAAATTAAATATTGTAATTGATATGTACTTAATAAATTTGATATTGTAATTGATATGCACTTATTAAACCGCCTTCCCCGGTTCCACAAACCGGTGATAAAAAAACTCTTCTCACCGGAGAAGGCAGTTTCCGACCAGGGTAAAACTAAACAAATTTCTTATCACATCACGGGCTACATAGATGATAACTTCGAGGCCACTTGTCCCAATCATTGATTATTATAAGAAGCGCACATTCGTTATTGGAATTCCTTTAGTTAACTTACAACCACTAGAGGACACTGGGTTGTTTGAATTGACCACTTATTAGGTACTCAATTTTATCTTATTTTTGTTGATTGTAAATAAATAATACAAAATGTAACTTAGAAATGGTCTGAATTATTATTATTTTTAGGGAGCCCTTAAGTTATACTTGTAGTAACTTACTTCTCCTCACATAAACAATATCCTTATTTTTGTTGATTGTAAATAAATAATACAAAATGTAACCTAGAAATGTTCTGAATTATTATTATTTTTAGGGAGCCCTTAAGTTACCACGAGGTACTGTTCATGTGAGGAGAAGTAAGCTACCACAAGTGTAACTTAGGCTGGGGATGGCAAATATCCAGCCCAATGTGGATATTATCCATCTATGAGCAAATTCATAATTGTCCATATCCATATCCAGTTTTAAATGTTGGATATGGATATGGATTTTATTCACATGGATATGGATATAGATATCTATGGATGTCCATAGACATTAAATTTATATTTTTAAATTCAAGAATTGTGTAACACATAAATATAATAAAAACTAATTAATAATATATGACATTAAGAAATTCTTCTCATTTTTATTTATATTTTCTAAAATCATTAATTTTAAAAATTAATCAAAATTATTCTATTTAAAAACATAATTCTAAAATGGAGATGCACATGTACTATTATTATTTTTATCAAATTTACCAAATTACGTTATTTTCTTATTTGCATTCGAATTTTTTAAAGTCACTAGAACAACTTTTGAGAATTTTCTAGTTCGCATTGGGATTGTGATGTATAAAAAAGCCAAAGAATTTTATTTTAGAAATAACTTTTGAGAAATTTTTTTTTTGAGTTAGTTTGTAATGCGTCAATTTTCTAAAGTCACTAGTTTTTTTTTTAAGAACCTAACTCAAAAAAAAAAATTGACACAGAACATTTATGTTGTTACTTATATTTTTTTATTAAATACAAAAGATAATAATTAAATCTTTAAAGTTCAATGAAAATATAAATTAATAATTAATTAAATATAAAAAAATTAATAACAGATAACACGTGAAATTCATAATACTTAGGAACGTTCATCTTGACAATTTCAATTTTCTCAATTCAACTTTTTTTTTTCAAAATATGCATAAAATGATTTGAGACTAAAAATAAAACTAATGACCGATATATTTATAGAGTTTATATTCAATGTAATTTAAGCATTTAAAATATTTTATCATCCAAGAAAGTATTTTTAAAAATATGTACGTTAATTTCATGTCTATGTACAATATTTATGTACTTACATTAATTTATGGGCTTCTATGTATATGCTCATAATATTTGTTAATATTTTCTATATGCAAATGACAACTTTTGAAATTCATACATGAATCTTGATTAAAGAAATAGTACACATATGAAGATGACACAAGTAATTAAAATATAAAAACTCTTCTTAAATTATTAAGTATTCATGTTCCGATAAATTAATAAAATATTTATTTATTTATTTATTTAAACTTTCCATTTTTTATTTTATAAAATTAAATATTTTTAAACTTGAATATGAGCATATGGATATCTATTGGATAAAAAAAATTATTCAAATTCATCCATATCCAGTTGGATATTATTTTACAATATCCATATAATTTTTTATGGGTATTATCCAATCTAATATGAATGGATCCAATTGCCATCCCTAACTTTGGCCCCTCCTTATTTTTATCATTTTTCGATTTCAATCTGCCACTGACATTTAAAAAACTATCCTTTTAACCACAATTAATCACCTAGCCAAAACCAAACTAACGTAAATGTAGCATGAAATATTAACTTCAAAGAAATTTTTTGTGTGAGTTTTTACCGCTTGGCTTTAAGTAATTTTATTTGATTGATTATTTAAAGGAGAAAGGCCATGTGTACTCTCAAAATTTGCTTAAATAGTCACACACACTCCTTTAATTTCATAAATAATCACATACACTTTTTTTTTACTGTTATACTCTTGATTACACAACTTAATAATTGACTTTAAATAAACTTCTATAATAAATATAAATCAAAATTAAAATAATATAGTATATAAAATAAGGCAAATTTATAAATTATTTTAAATACTAAAAAATTATTTTAACATTATTAATTTGTCATATTATTTTAATAATAATAAAATGTATTTGACATATTAATAGTATTAAAATAATTATACCCAACATTCATAGTAATTTATAGAATTTATATTATTTTATTTACAATATATTTTTTAATTATGTCTATATTAGTATAAATCTTAAAGTTAATTTTTGGATTAATAGATTTTAGTATTAATAAAATCCATTGGGATAGACTAATAATAACTTAATATCAAAATTAATTTTTATTATATACGTTATTTTATTATGTAATATTTTATTTGTATCAAATGATATTTATTTATTATTTTTATCTTATTACCACATTTATATTTATTTGAGTTGTTATAATCAAATGATATAATAGTTATTTATAAAATTAGGGAGGCCTATGTGACCATTTATAAAATTAAGGGAGCCTGTATGAGTATTTAAGTAAATCTTAAGGGTGTAGATAATCTTTTTCCTTATTTAAAAATGAAGATCAGGAAGCTGAAAATGGATATATAATTAAAAAGTAAAAAAATCTAGATTTTTAAACAAAATTAAACATCTAATTTAATTAATATAATTAAGTTCATGAACAGATTAATTAACTTTTGAATAGACAAAAAGGCCATATCCTTCGGTTTACGTATCCATTCCCAATGTCAGCATTCTCTATAATAATACTCTCACAAGGCAACTAGCCCTTTCACTTTCTGTTTCCCTGTTTGTTATTTTTCAAACATATGCTGCCAGCCTTCACCATTTCATAAAATTTGTTTACATCTCTTGATATTCACTTTCACAAAATCACAGTAGCACCAGCTATTCCAAGCAAATTTTATTTTTCTTGAGCCATGTATTCCAAGAAATCCAAGACTCAAAATTTCCGAACATGGGTGATTCTTTTTCTTGCTATTTGTATCACCTTGAGGCAATCACATGCAAAAGAAACGCAAGCTGTTTCAGATAGTCAGTTGCAAAACAGAACTCAACAATGGAGGAGTTCCCAGACAGAGTTTCAAGATACCAAATTGAAACTAACTGCAAGAAGTGCAATTGCAGGAGTTTTGTGCTTCATTGCTGCCTCAATATCCAGTGCTGGAGGAATTGGAGGTGGCGGGCTCTATATTCCTATATTAACAATATTGGCTGGTCTGGAACTTAGAACTGCAACAAGTTTTTCAGCATTCTTGGTGACGGGAGGGTCTATTGCCAATGTTATGTACAATATGTTGGGGACAATTGGTGGTAAGAGTTTTATTGACTATGATATAGCACTTTTGTCCGAGCCATGCATGCTGTTGGGAGTGAGTATTGGAGTAATTTGCAATCTTGTTTTCCCAGAGTGGTTGGTTACTGTTCTATTTGCTGTTTTTCTTGCTTGGTCTACATTTAAGACCTGCAAAAATGGCTTTTCTCTTTGGAAACTGGAGTCAGAAAATGTGAATAGAGATTGTAATTGTGGAAAAATTGAAAATGGGATTGTGAAAAACGAGAATTGTGATGGAAGCGAAGGGGTTAAAAGTAATGAGGAACCACTGCTGAGTGTCGATGAGAGTAACCAATTGAGGTTTCCATGGGTGAAACTTGGAGTCTTGGTTCTGGTCTGGTTCTGTTTCTTTGTTCTTTATCTTTTTCGCGGCAATCGTTATGGGCAGGTATGCTTTCTTGTTCACATTCTGCTCGCAGTTCAATTGTTTTCCTTATTGGGTTAGTTAATGATATATATCCAAACAAGACTCCAGGGATGCAGGGTTCTAGTTTTTGGTGGTTGTAGATGTAGCAGTAGGATATATATCCTATCAAACATGATGATATATATGGTAATAAATTTAATAATATGATCAAGTGAAAAAGCTTAGTATAAGACTTGTTTAGTCTTCCCAATTTCATGACCCATTGATGTTTAGTTTTTATTCATTAATTTTCATTGTTTTATTTTAATTTCTGGAGTTTTGGAATGTGCTTCCTGGTATACACTTTGGATAATCCCTCTGAAAACGAATTGGGTAGAGTAATAGCGGTTGTATTTCCACTATCCCTTTATGGAATTGTCCATAGCTTCATGGTCCCATGGTTTCCACTATCGCCATGGGACACTCCAGTGAGGGAAAAAATAAATAAATGCTTACTGAAAGATACCCTTGACAGAAAGTTGAGAATGACACAGAGTTGAGAATTTGACCAGTTGCATACTTAATGCATCCAAAAGAGGACTAGGAAGCAGATTTTATATGCTAAAGTGGCATCAATTTGTTTATGGATAATGATTGCAAAAAGAATATTTCTAGTCTGCTTCGTGATACCATTCTGTATATTCTTTATCGGTATATCTAAGTAAGGAACTTTGGATTATATTGTGAGATAAGTCGTTTTGAAATTAATGTTCATCATTGATCCTTATGAAGATTTATATGTATAAGTGCATATGTAGGTTGATGTTGGCCTGCATTTGATCAAAGTCCAGGTCGCATCAATTCCAAAAGTCTCTTTCTGTTGATGAAGGAATAGGTGCCGAAATGTACTTCAATTTCGAATTCATATATAAGAGTATGTTTTATAAGAAGACCAATTGTGTCGATATAACCTATATAATGTGTCATTTCAGCACTTTCTTTCCCTAGATCTTAGAAAATAATAACTGAAAATAATTACAAATTTCAGGATAGAGGCCAAGTATTGGTTCAGCAGCTCATACCTTTAACAATTGAATGAAATATAAATAAGAAAAATCACTTTAGTGTTTATTTCTGGTTATTTGAATGAAACTGACTCTTAATTCGTGTGCAGTTCATAGTAGTTCTAGTATGTGACTATTCACAAACGTGATGCAGGGTATAATAACTATGAAGCCTTGTGGAGTAGGATACTGGATTCTATCATCCCTCCAAATTCCTCTAGCCATTGCTTTTACAGCATGGATCCTGTGTAGAAAAGAGAGCACCCAGTATCAAGCTCCAAACCAGCAGGTGCTCAAACGAACACAAATTACAGCCAAAAAGTGACGAGTATCTTATGAGATGTTTACTTTTTATCCCTTTATGTGAGGGTAAAACTTGTCTAAAATTTAAGCTCTTTGTGAAGGACATAGAAGACTTAACTAGGAGCGGAACATCCAACAAGCTCATTTTCCCATTGATGGCGCTGCTGGCGGGGATTTTGGGTGGACTCTTTGGAATTGGAGGTGGAATGCTTATTAGCCCACTTCTTCTTCAAGTTGGGACAGCACCTGAGGTAATTCTGGTATCAATCTACTCATTCCAGATTGTACAATGGCTAGTATTTTATCTGAGCTATCACTTTTCTTATGATAGGTAACAGCGGCAACTTGTTCTTTCATGGTTTTCTTCTCATCAACTATGTCAGCATTCCAATATCTACTGTTGGGCATGGAGCAATGTGGAACTGCTCTCATCTTTGCCATCATTTGTTTTGTTGCATCTCTTGTGGGATTGCTGGTGGTTCAGAAAGCTATACAAGAATTTGGAAGGGCGTCCCTCATTGTATTTTCAGTCAGTATAGTGATGGCTTTGAGTACCATCTTGCTAACCGGTTTTGGAGCTCTTGATGTTTGGAGGGACTATACATCTGGGAATTATATGGGGTTCAAGTTGCCCTGCTAGAAACAACCATATATACAAGGTCAGCAGACGATCTGAGTTTTGTTACCAATTTTGAATGAAGATATGTCCTTACTAGAAGTAACGTTTGTATATGGCTTAGTGATGGGCATGTAAAAACTGGGAACTTTTTAGAAGAGAAAAATAATTCCAATTTAAATCTCTCAATCCATCCGGCATCCATCTTCAACTTCAAAATTATTCACATTTCATTGTCTAGTCGGTTGCTATAATTTCCTAAGATGTTAAATTTCCAGAGAGCTGGCTGTGGCAGAGGAGCCTTGCAAAAAGACACTGGTTTTATTTTTACATGCCATTTGATGCAAGTTCAACTTCCCATCCCTTCCCTGGATTTTGTAATAAGTAAAATATCAGAAATTAAATATATCTAAAACATTCGATAAAGAATAAACAAGCAAGTCATCATTTTGACCGGTCAAAATTGGTAACTTCATCTAACGAAATTTGTTCAATGGAAATTACATGTTATCCGAACAGTCAATGAGTTCCAAGTTTCCCAATAAAATCAGTGTACTGGATCCCCAATTTCCCAGAAGAAACAAAATAAGGATAAATAAAAAAAAATTTGAAAACAACACCGAGATCTCTGTCAAGATTCATTATCAACAAATTAAGGCACCTTGTGCTGAGGGAAGGCCGACCCAGAAAAGTGCAAATTTAAGCAACTGGAGGACGGAGAACATGATCCTGTGAGGTATCAACTGCAGCAGGTGGCATGAACTGCCACATGGCAACTCCAGGATAGCCAACGAAGGGCATCAATTTGCCACCAACAACTTGACCTGGTGCAGAAAATGGAGCCGGGACTGGAGAAGGATGAGGTAGGAAGGCAGGCTGCGAACTCAAGGCTTTTACTTGCCTGTCAAGACTTTCCTTCTCAGTTTTTAGCCTCTGTTTCTCGTCACGAAGCTCATTCTTCTCACACTACAAAACAGAGCCCTATTCAACATAACCTAACAAGAATTGAATGAACACACACAATCCATGACAAAATCTATTCTTTTGATCCAAAGAAAAGCACTGAAACAGAAAAGAATTGCTCATTTCCGTAATCTCTTAAATCCTATGATACTGATCCTACAGCACCAAGGCTCTTCCTTCAAACTATAAGTGTTCCTTTAGTAATAATTCTATCCCATTCAATTGCCTAGTGCAGCATTCACATTGCACTCAATAATATGAGAAGAGCAACTTGAGTACGAAAATGAAGCACACCTTTAATTCACTGATCTTCCCCAACAGATTTTCATTTGACTCCTTAAGTTTTTGAGTTTCATCACGCAGTTGAGTCACCATCCGAACAGCATCAGTCAATAAAACTGTCTTGTCCATTTTGGGAGGCCTTCCAGGATCCAGAATAGAAGCCAATTCCATGAACCTTAAGATAAAGCCAGATTCAGTAGAATCAGTACATAATAGAAAGAGAGAGAGAAACAAAGACACTATAGATTCAGGACATGCCTGTCATTCAGCCTATCCCTTCGCATTTTCTCTCTACAGGCTTTAGAACCAGATGCACTGCATGATCCAGATCTCACCCTGGCATAGAATCATTCAATAAAAACAGAAATATAAAGAGAAGGATAGCACAACAAATATTTTCCAATGATGACAACACTGCATGTACAGAGCAGCTATATAGTAACTCTAACAAGTGAACACAAGCACCTACATACCTTTTCCTGGAGGCAGATTCCTTGAAAGCATCCAAATTGACAAAGGATTCATTGAATTCCAGACTGATAAAGTGATAAGAAATACATGAGTATGTCCTTAAAGCATAAATTACTATGCTCTAAAGAGCACATAATCCCAACAAAAACAAGAAGCTATCTAGCTCCTCAGAATAAGTATAAAGCAAAAGAAGTTTAGAAGGTAATGCATTTAAGTTTTCTTTCAAAAAACTGAATAGAGAAACCAGATAGGAGCTTCAACATGAATACATAACCAAGTGATCAAAGATGTCTGACAGTGATAAAAATAAAGAAAATTCAAAATTATCATACTAATAACTAATAAGAATTTAAAAGAGTAAAGTGGTATAATGACTCTGACCAGTTTCTTCTCTTTCATATTTCATTAGCTAACTACATGTATGATATTAATACTGAATATCCTTATTCCATCCCCCCTAAATACTTCAGTAGAAAAAATTGATCATCATTTATTTTCTTTAATTTCCTCTGCCTTTTTCAAGCTTAACACTGTGTTTGAAACAATGATATGACATAGATTTTACTTATATTAACCAAAGTTAACTGAAATAGCAGTAACACGATCAAGTATTCTAATACTAGTCCAATAATAAGATTTAACCTTGCTGAACATTACAAGTAAAATAAGCACCTAAAAATTAAAACAAAGACCATACATACTCATCAGGCATTGTGGCTAAAAGTAACTAACAATGAAATAGCTAAATTTCAGGACTAGCCAGTGCATGTGTATAAAATTAACAAGCAACATGGAACAAACTTTAAACGCATAATAATGCTGCATGCATGGATACCTGAGAGGAGGATTTGAGGTGGAAGAAGACCAAAGAACCTCCTGGGGATCAAGGGAGGGGAGCTCACCACCAGAGACACCAATGTCATCTAACAAACCACAATCGAATATCCAGTTGGAATTATACGGTGATGACATATCTCCTGCTCCGTATAATCTGGCCGAGTCCCACTGGCAATGGCAATGTGAGGATGATGTTACAAGTCAAACGGCGTGCCTTGGGGTCTTGAATGAAAAAGATTATAAAAGTGGAATGAGTGAATTGGGTTGGTTTGTTTGATGGCGAAAAAGATAGAGAAGAATATTGAGAAAGTGGAATAGAAAGGATTTTCTGAGAGAGAGACACACTCCACATGATCTTCCACTACCACCACAAGAAAAGAAAGAAAGCAACGCAGCATTGTTTTCATTTTTATTTTTTCACTTCTTTAATTTAAATAAATATCGCGACGAAAATAGATGTTGGGCCTTCAAGTGGTGGCCCATTTCCAATTACGCGTTTGTGAATAAGCCCTGATCACACCCCTAACTTGGATAAGGACCAGTCATCAGAGACAGAGAGTGGGTGACTGAAAACAGGAAGATATATTAACCATTACACATACACTACGGCATTCTCCCGCAACTCTGCAAGGAAATTATTCAAATCACATCCCAATTGTTAAAAATTATTTGGACAATGACAAGCTGATGAAAAGAGAATATAATCTTTACCAATAATTTGTAAGACGCAGGCCCTTTTCCTTTTTGCAATTAAGCAAACACCCCCATATCGACAGAAGCCAAATTCAGTACATAATCCCATAATTTTCACCTTATGAGCAAAAACAAAACAATTCCATTTATGCTACATGCAAAGTATGCATGTCAATAACCCAGAATTCAGACATCAAACAAAGGTTACACAACCAACTTTGATAAATTTATCGTGAAATGTATGGAATACAGGGTAGGGTAAAAACATCAAAACAAAAGCAGGTTCATTACATAATTCAAGATTGTAACCCAAAGACTTGAAAACCAGAATCAAACAACTTAACAAACCTGTTTAATGCAAAAACAAGCACAACCACATATTTCACAGGTTCAAACTATGTACAAAACCACAAAGCAATCTGATGTTACTAGGCTACATATATACGAATGGATTGAACAAAACTATCAATCCTTTTCCTTATCTCTTCTGGATTGGCACCCACTAGCTTGTCAACTACAGCTCCTTCCCTCATCAGCAAAAATGTTGGCATGGCCTTTATCTCCAGTTTAGACGCCACATCCTGACCAAGCAGACAGAAAAATCACAGAATAAGAATCAAACAATCAAGCAATAATTTATAGGGCCTCTCTTTATCACATATCACATAGTCATTACGAACAGATTGAACAATGTTCATGAATTACCTTGTCAACTTTAAAGCATCTGTTAAGTTACATTATATGTAACTTACAGTTGACCCAAAAGTAGTTTCCCCCTAATTGTTTGACAAGCAACAACTGAGTCATACAAAAAACTGATTTTGGGTAGTTACCAAGACCCCTAAATTTAATAGTTAAAAGATTATCTAAAAACATGAACACCGCATTCAAAATATGGATTGATTAGGTGGTTATGATCACCTAACTTTCATGACACTTGGCAATGAAAGATTCTCAAATTGACCATGGATAAGAAAGAAACTTGAAAAATTATAAATTGTTTAAAACTCATCAATTGGTGAAAATTGCAAAAAAATTAATAATAGAGTAAAATAATTATAATATCTGCTGTTCAGTTTTTCAAATAGGATAAACACTTTATTTGGTACTTGGTAGCATTTTATAGCACATAGCAGCATTACAGCAAATCTGAACTTTAAAATATATAACCATGTCTTTAATGACACAAAAAAATCCTAAAATCTGTGAATTCAAAAAATCTATGTAAGAACTTACATTCAAATATCTAGAAATAAGAAAACTATCCTAAAATCCTAGGACAGCAAACAGAAATTACTCATAAATGATATAGCTATGAGAATGGAAGGAAAATGGTAGCTACTTGTCGTATAGCAGCCTATCTCTATCTAAAAGGCAGATACTTATCATCAGCTTCACATGATGTCATCTAGCAGGCATATATTTAAAAGATAACACATATCTTTCCGCATTGTATTATACCATATCTTCCACAAGATTCTATCATTTCTTCAGTTTATCAAACTATGGGGGAGAAACAAAATCAAAATTGAATGTGAAAATCACTTCCCATTCAAAATGCCAACATACCCAATAGACAGAGTATCTGTCTGTGGAGAAACATTCTGAGAATTACAAAATAAATAGTGAAAAAAATAAAGTGAGATGAATATAACATTATATAATGGAGAAAAAAAGAGAGAGAATTACCTTGACATCATCAACATCAACAGAAAGAAACAGGACATCAGGATAAGCTGAGGCCAGTTCTTCAAATATTGGATTCATGGCCACAGAAGGCATGCACCAAATAGCAGTAAAGTGTACAACTAACTGCAATAATCAAATAGAATCAACAAGACTGTGTTATTGATAGAATGACGTTTTGACATGAAGATTGAAGGATTGAGAGAAGAACATGAACATACAGGGCAGCCTTGATTGTTGGCTTGGGAGACATAGTGCTCCCAAGATTCAACTGAATCTACTTTCACAACTCTCGACTTGTTCTGCTGCTCCTGTGCTGCTGCTTCCATGCCCTTCTTCTTCTTTTAGGGATTGGAAATAGAGAGATATTGGCTCGATGTAAATAACAACAGATTGCTTTCGAGTTCTAGATTAGCCAAAATATGAATGGCTTATGAATGGGCCCTACTCTCTTTCCCCTACCGACCTCATCTGGCTTGGTCCCACTTTCATTTTGTGCGTGTTTATTTTACAAAATTAATAAATTTTTTTTTGTTTTTCTTGAACACAAGCTCCTTAAACAAGATATTTACTAGCTGGAAAGCTAATGGGAGATGACTCTTGTCCCATAAACTTTTTAGACTACGCTTTGGATGAATTAATTTTTAGGATTAGATTAAATTATATAATCTTATCTTTTGGCTTTTGTAAGATAGTGTCTGACATGACTATATTTAATTTAATCTAATAAAGTTAAAATAATTATTTAAATAATATATTATTTTTATAATTTGTTAAATTTAATATTTAACATTCAATATTACTGTAAATAAATAATTAAATAATTTTTTATGATTAATATTACATACTAGTTAAAATAAATTATTGAATAAAAATTTTGACATTAATCTTAAATTTAAAACAAGTTAAAAAATAAATTATTGGATAAAATTTTGATCTTGGTAGCAAATTTAGATTAAAATAATTAGTCCTATCAAAATTCATGGTAAAAGAGGATTGATGATCCTTCTAGCTCAAAAGTGAAAACTATAACCATTTTTCTATTTGTGGAGGATTAAAATTTTCACTTACCTTGTCGGAAAAAAAAAAAATCACTTACAAGTGAGTTTGTTCAGGATAACTTCTCCATAACGACTCTATTAAGAAATACATATCACAAAAATGAGGGCATATGCTTACAATAAAATATTGGATTTTAAAAAGTGGGATTAGGTGCATTACAAAATTACTATGCTCGACATTCATCGCCCAATCATTCGAATATTTAAAAATAATAATAATAAGAAAAACCATCGGCGCCCACTTTAGGTCTTTTCTTAAGAAAATATCTGCCCAATTGTATATATTTTTTCCACAGAAATACACAAGGGAAAGTTCCCTGAGCGAAGAAATAAAAAGTACAAAATAAGAGAGTAAAAAGGACTCAATTTCAGAATCAATAAAAGTACAGATTACAGAAGCTGCTTCCACGATTCTATCCTCAAATTGTGTTCAACAACTGATGAACTTTGTCATACAACAAACAATAGCCACCTTTATAAGCCAATAAATTAACTATCATGCAATGAAAAGCAAAATTAACATCCTATAATCTCACCATGACAACCCACTCCAATGCATGTCCTACACTCATTATGAACACGACAAAGTAAACAAGTCAGTATTTCAACCATAACTCAATCGAGAATCAGCAGCCTTCAAAGTCAATTGGCGACTAGGAACCCCAATTTCGCAAGCATTGACTCTAGCAGCAAACCGTAGAGAGCAAAGTGACTCACCAACAGAAGGATGATCAGGTGAGATGTTAACAAACATTAAAGTTTTAGAATCTCTCCCAAGACACGGCTGTTCACAAACAGAAACACAAGTTAGAAAGACAAATTGATTTGAATAAAAGAATTTATGAGATGATGATTCTTGCCGATATTTCAGCCGCTTTCTCTGAGTAAGAAAGGCAAGATTCTTCCCATATACTCTTACATTTTGCTTTTTGGAAGTAAACATATATAGGTATATACTCCCATTCCAATGTAAGTGAACAACCTAATCTCACGCCCACTCCCACTCCCACTCCACACTCCCAATCTCAGGATTCCCACTCCAATCCAAAAAGTAAACGCTACCATATTAAAAGATGTTGAGGACAAACAATCAAAGAAACAATAGAAAAAAAATGAGCTATATATGCACACTAATGCTCCAAGTGATAAAGGATCGGTTACAAAATTATGGGATAGGAGTAATAATTACCTTCGTATTTACTACTTCTAAGGTTCTACCATACAGCTTAATCAAGAAAACTCTTGATGAGTTCAAATTTTCTACTAAATAAACTAACTTCAAAAAAATACAAACAATAATTTTACTATATACTGAGTGTGGTAAAATATTGGTGTCTCTAACAAATGTAATCAATTTTCTTCCTCTCAGTAGTCTTGAGGTAAAGGTCAGTGATTATGAATTAGAAACACAGAGAACACACAAGGCCAAAGTTGTTTTGAATCTGCCTTACCTGAAGAAGATATGTCAGCTTCGAGTTCCTATATGGAATATGATCCTCCTTCTTTGCCAAGGCAAATATAACATCACTCAATGATGACAAGCTTTTATTTATGGCCTGATTGTGTAGAAACATCAGCATGATAATAAAAACCACACGAATAACATATATAGCAAACACAAAAAGAAATTCCAAGGTTAAGATATTTTACGTAAAAGATACCTGAGTTTCTTTCAAACGGTCACCGGTTGCTCCACTTCTTGATAATCGCTCACTTCCAGCTAGATCAATGAGGTTTAAGACTCCCTGGACTTGTTGTTCAGTTGCCTAGCAAAGAAAGAAAAGATATATCAACAAATAATATATTTAAAAATAATAAAGAAAAATGACTATGGTGTTACAAGAAAATGTACTTCATTTACTCCAAATATTCGTAATGTGAAGACAAAATGGCTTCTTGATGAATACTCATTCATTTGAGTCTTGCCCACAGACCTAGCAAAGAAAAAACATATAAGTTTCAATCATTTTACTCTGTTCTCAATTAAGCAATCAACAAACATATTGCATATTCGCATTATCTAATGAAAATAATGCATTTTAGAAAATAGAAAAAAGTCTACTAAAGAATTTACCTGCTCTGAGCAGCCTGCCTTAAAAGCGATGAAATCTCTGATATATTACAAACATCAACAATGGTAAGGTCGCTGACATGAGTGTTTCCATTTGCATCGTGTTTAATTGTATACTGCTTTCCAGGAACACCATTCTCCGTACGTGTCAAATCACCAGCAGCTCGACTTGTTGACAACAGATCACGGATAGTTTCATTATATATCTCCAACATTGAGGCCTAAAATTTTTTGAAATTGAAGGTAAAAGTTTAATAAATACCTATTAAACCAAAAATTAAAAATTCGGTGATAGTGTGTACCTGCATTTTGTACTTCCAACCCTGTGCGAAAAGGGACTGACTGGTTTGGAATATCTGCTCCAACGAGCGTGGAATCAGTCCTTTCTGTTCCTGGGCTTCTGGCTTACCCATCATAGTATATGTTTTACCAGAACCTGTCTGACCATAAGCAAATATGCAGACCTGCATAGAGAATAAATCACACAAAAAATTAAAGACAAGTTTTAAATTTATGTGACACCTAAATTTTAGTTTCTATTTCCATGCAATTTCAAATAGGACTTTAGCAAATTTTGATAGTAGATAAGCAATAACAGAAAATTTTTGTTTGAAAAAATTAAGATGTTAAATTGCCAATGAAACTATGCCATGTCCAATAACAGCCATAACAACCAAATACAACTAACCCTACTCTTCAATTAGGATTACTTAAGATGGATCTTTAAAATAAAGAACTTGATCATCAATGGGGAATCAGTCAGCTTACTCAAGTTTTTAAACTGAAACATTAGTTGTTATCTCAACCAAGACCATGGTCCAATAAGCTAAAACTTCTATTCAATTTTTAAGAGGTAAACAAGAAATTATCACCTTATAACCGTCAAGGGCACTTTGTACCAACTGTGATATTTCTACAAAAACATCCTGTTGAGAAGCCTCATGATTGAAAACTTTGTCAAACGTAAAGGGAAACTTCTGCCCTGCTCAAAGTATAATAGAAAAGTTGTTGTAGGATAAGACATGAGTTAAAAAACTTAATGTTTTAATTTTCTTAAAGCACTTCCTGTGATTGAAATTAATGCAAAAAAAGGAACTAATAACACGTACCATTTTGTATCAAATCAATGCCTCTTCCTTGAGATTCTAAAGATGCAGGATAAGAAATAACCGAAGCATCTGCTCCAACCCCATCATCTGGTAACAAAGGACGGACTCGGCAGAACACTCGAATATTTCCTTTTAGCTCCTGTAGTAGAAAATCACTGATTATGACTTTCACAACATATACAACAAATAATATGAGCAAAAGAACAGTACCAAAATAGTATTATGCAGTTTTTTCCGTAATTTCTCTCCTTCAATCAGTTGATGTTCTGCCTCTGCCAAGCGTTCTTGTAGTTCTTGTACTACTCGCTTTTTCTCCTCAAATTCTGTCTTTGTTTCCATGGATGATAAATCAGCTATCTAGAAAAACAAAAGAGTGTTATTACGGTTAGTAACATCAAACAATAAATTAACAACAAAGAATAAACGGATAATACAAATATAACAATCAACACATAAGCCACAATTTTTACACTTAAAACAATTAATTTACCTTAAGTTTCTCATTTGCAGCAACTAGCTGAATCTCCATAATCCTTATCTGCTCTCTTTGGGATGAACATGTCTCCTATGAAAGAAGCCCATGTGTCATAAATGTAACCAACAAAAAATTATACCTATATTAAACATATAAATCCACGTACTTAAATCTATAGCAACAAACCTCCAATGATTTGGATTTTCTAGCCAAGCAATCCAACTCTGTTAAGGATTTTCCAGTACTTTCTTGATACTTCACTATTTCAGCAGTTAAAGTCTGCACCTGTGCTACTTGGCGGTCGCGATCATCTCTTACTTGTTGCAATTCGACGCGAAGGCATCTAACTTCATTGACTAATGAATCTTTCTGTTTAGTAGCCTCATCCTGTGAAGCCTACAACAAGACAATGTATGATATAACAGTAAGTATAAGTTAAAAATTAAGGGGAGAGAAATAATTCTAAGAATATAGTGCTAATAAATTGTTGTTGATTCAAAGTTAGACAAATTTCAACACCCTAAAAGCTTACTCTGGACAAAGCTAATTGCTCCTGCAAAGAATTATTGTGACCCCTTAGAGTGCTTAGGTTCTCTACTATGGTCAACTTCTCCTTTTCTACGCGTTTACTCGACTCGTTAGCTACTTCAAGGTCAGTTTGAAGTTTAGCATTGTAGTGTTGTAGACTCTGATTATACTCCTGTAATCGCTTGTACATATCGTCAAGGGAGACAGCCTGCAGTATAAAAAAGGTTTAAAAAAAATGAAAACATTAGATGATACTACCTAAGGAACTGACCAAATTCAGGGAAGAGCATAATAATTAAGCAAAAGAAATAAAAACCAATTATTATTACCCTCTGGTTGGCAGCTGCAATGTCTTGATGAGCTTTTTCAAGCTGTTCTGAGAGAGAAGCTTGTAACTTTTCAGCAGCAACCCTAGCTTCCTTTTCTATTCTATGATTTTCAATTGCATCCTAATTGTCAAAACAAAATAAATATTAAATTAATACCATCTAAGAAATGAATAAATCACTAACATCTAATGAATGATAATCTTACTAGCTTTTCTGATTCTTCTTTTGCGACTTTCTCTAGCAAAAGAGCATTTTCTTGCCTCAAGTCTAAAATAGTTCCATTCAGTTCACTCTCCCTATTCTTCATCTCCATTTCTAATAGCACCAAAAGTAAGTCACATAAAATGCTTAATCTGGCAGCATAGGGTGCACAAGACAAGGTAAGAAACTTCACATTACCAGTATCAGATAACTTCTTCTCGGTAGACTCCAATGCACTCTGAATCTTTTGCTTCTCAAGAACATGGTTTTCATCACCTTGCTGAAACCATTTGATGCAAAGCTTGAACCTCTTGTTATGCTCAGTCATTTGCTCAAGTTTTGCCTACCACAACAAAATTCAACTAATTAAAATCAAAACAGAACAATTAAAACTAAAGAGTCCCAACTAACAACAAATGGAATTACCCAAAACAAACCTTAAGATCAAACTTTTTTGCTTTCGGCTTCTCATTCAACAAAGCCTCAACTTCCTCTTTTGTAAACTCAATAGTCCCACAATCTGAACCCTCGGTGCTTGCCATATCACTTGCTGCCGCATCTTGTCTATTATTAACAACAGCAAATGCCTGCCGTGGACGTCCGGTTCCAGTACTCGTGGGCCCCACTATTCTTCCTGCTCCTATCCTCCTCCTCTTATCAAATGGAACATCATCCGTACCGTCTTTCTTCTACAAACAATTCAAAACACGGAGACTAAACACAGCACTAGCCAAAACATATAACTTAAGACAACAAATTAACTAAGAAAACACCTAAAGGTTATGTTATAGATGCTATAATTTTGGATTTACAAATCAAAATAACAGAATGCAATTTTCTTCAATTTTTTCGAGTAATCAAATGAAAAGAAATTTGAAATTGAAATTGAAAGAGTAGAGGGTTTACAATGGATGGGCTTCGAGGAGGTCTGTTCTGGTTACGGGACGCCATATCCGAGCAAATCAATAAAAAGCTCCCAGCGATTATTGGGAATGGTCCAAAAATTGCATAATCCGATTTCGATCTGCACCGTAAATTTCAGAAACTCGAGGTAGATAATGCAAAAGAAGAATTACGATTCTTGAAATTTGAATAGCTTCCTTTTTTTGAAATTTTTTTTTTCAACGAACGTTAGGGTTTGCAAAGGAAAGCGAGAGTGTTTGGGAGCGCGAGTTAAAATTTTGAATTCATTTGAAATCAGATCTGGCGGCCACCAAGTGGAATTGACGTTTCTCTTCGGGTTGCAAGCCTGAATTTAAATGATCCGAATTCCCCCCCGACACTTCAATTTTGTCTTGTTCCTACTAGTTTCACCAGGGTTTTTAATTAAATACACCCCATCCTTTAAAATTATATGAATATACCATTTTAGTGTGTGCATTGACTAAATTATCCCTTGAAAAAAATATATAAAGCCACACAAAGGTAAACCAGAAGCCAATCTTTCTTATCACTATTTATAAAACCTAATCCCACACAACAAAACAACACGGTTTGCAACACTCAAAATCATTTCTTATCAGCTAATGTATTGAGATTTTAGCTTGCAACTAAGTGTATTACCCATCCAATAAGTAAGATATTTTAAACTTTTCATTTTTTTTTGTTATTTATGCTTTTTTTTTATATTACATTGGTTTTAGGGCTATATTTGACTTGTGATAAACAACAAAACAAGTCACATTTTTATTATATTTGCATCATATGACTACTATGTGATGGATTTTCTAAGTACATTGGTTGAAATTTCATTTTGTGCTAAAAATTTTGTTCTGCACCCGTTATACACAACTGCAGTCGTGTATGCTTGAATTTACACAATTGAAGTCGTGTATTTCTATAAGTTACACGAGTACATTCGTGTATGCTTGAATTTACACAACTACAGTCATGTAATTAAGTAAGTTACAGGACTGCATTCGTATAGGCATGAATTTACGCAACTATAGTCGTGTATTTCAGTAAGTTACACTACTGATGTCGTGTATACATGAATTTACACGACTACAGTCATGTATGTATGAATTATACACGACTGCAATCGTATAAGTGTGAAAAATGTTGCAATTATTCTGACACCCTAGCTTTGTTAATGTCCTAAAAAAATATTTTTGGACTAAATATGTCCCTTGACTATTTGTTGGATTATAGTTGTATATTTTAGCAAGTTACACGACTGTCGTCGTGTAAATGGGCAGGCAGTTACAACGCTTTTATATTTGATTTTATTTTTTATTTGTGTGTTGTATTATTTAAAAAAAATGAGTACTTTTTTTCCAATTGTTTAAACAGTTTTCTCTCAGTAACACGTAACTTTTCAAAAGGAGTCGAGCAGGGGTTTATAAAAGCTAGGCTGATTTATTGAAGCAAATTACCTATGATGATTTTATTAGCAACTTGTGTTAACTTAAGGCTTATTTATGATTCTGACCTGTATTAGGGCTATATTGTTTCATGCAAAAAAGCTTTTGATATTTGATGTATTGAAATTTCAAATGTTAAAGATTATGTTGACAATGTATTATAATTATGATGAGTGGTTTATAGAGTTTTAGTTCTCTGTCCATTTACTCAGTTACAATCGTGTATTTATGAATTTACCAGACTATTGTCGTGTTTCTATAAGATATTGTAATCATATATATGAAGATACTCGACGGTAGTCGTATATCTATGAACATACCCGAAAGTAGTCGAGTATCTATGAACATACCCGACAGTAATCGTATATCTATGAAAATACCCGACTGTGGTCGTATATCTATGGTTATTTGAGTTTCTAATTATATCTGTGAAGATACTAAACTGTGTAATAGATGATAAAATTACTAGAGGTTAAGGAACAAATAAGATGATAAAATGACTAGTGGTGAAACACTAGTTGTGTATGTATGAAAATACCTGACGGTAGTCATGTATCTATGAAAATACCCGATTGTAGTCGTGTTTTTGGGCTGAGCATTTCTTAAATATATATGATCATCCTGTTATATCACAGACACTGTACAAAACTAATAAAATTCTTTTTCAATAATACATTTGACTAAAAATAAAACATATATATGATGTAAACTCATCTTTAGTCATATCAAATGTCAATTACATTCCAATTATTAAGGTTGTGTTTCAAACATTGTACAAAACTATTACATACCATGATAACTAATCCAAAAAATGGTAATATCACAACAATAAAATTCTTAAAGTTGTGTTTCAGTAATTGGTTTCGACGACCAATGTCCAAATAATTTGACAGCCAATGCTTTGCAAATTGTGCAACATCATCGTATTGGCAATATGTGTTGATGTCAAGTCCATTGGCCAGGACCTCCAAGTACCATAACAAAAATGCTCCACAATCACCACTAATAAAATTCATATATATCAGTAATAAAATCACCATTCTTACTTGGGAAAAAAAACAGTTTATAAAATTCAAAACTATTACATACCTGATTTTTGCTGCGGGATGTTTCGTACTCGCAAGATGGGCCAAGGATTCTTTGATATGACTTCAGCACAATCTGAATGTGATTCATGATATGATATCTTCTAAAGCAACAAATGTATCATGTCTGCAATATGCAGCAATTGTATGACCAAAGCTGAATCTTTTGTGTAGTCTATCACGGAGTCATAAACAAAAATCTTGCCCGCAGGTATATCGACCACCCCACGAATTTAATGCTCATTCATGAATATTGGCAATTATACCTGTGAAAGTTGGACTATATTTTTTACAACTAAATGCCATATAGTGTAAAAAAAATAAGTCGATAATGTGAAACTCACCGTAGAAACATTTTTCCAAGGAGTAGTGCAATCTAATTTTGCACCATTAGCATAATCAATGCAGTAACTATCATTTTTCCACACTCTATCGGGGTCTTGTATGTACACCTTATGTCTCTCCTTGATATTATACTAGAAAATTTAACAACAATATATTAACAAGTATGTATTATCTCTTATTATTTTGGCTACCCCCCATAAGATATAGTTTTCACAATCATTAAACCATGGGTCACAATTCAGAGTTTGCTCAAGCATGATTATCAATTCATATTTTGCCACTGTAACAACAGTCAGATGCAGAAGAGTAATGATACATACAGTATAAGACAAGTAACAATGATATAATATCCCACATCAATTTGTACAAATTTAATTCGTACAATAGTTTGTAGATGTATCATTCTCGGATGCAAAATAGGTTTTTGAAAATAAGAATTTTTAATTAGCAAGTAACATATATTATAAGCACTGCAATTCTTAAAACTCACATCCATGACTGATGGCCCACCATTTAGGAGCAATTTCTTATCACCCACCCCTGATCTAATGATTACTAATATGATCCTCAGATCTTTTATCTTTCCTAGAGTTTGTAAGACCATACAGCAGAATTGATCAAATATATATATGCATGAATTCTGTCTCTTAAAATTCCACATAACTGTGGATGTTAGTTGGTAAATTGGTAAAAACTCCTGAGGTTGTACAAGAGGTTTGGGTTTGGACAGGTGGGGAGGGGGCTTGGTATGAATGGTCTCCATTTGGAAAAGAGAGAGAAAATAAAAAAAATGGTAACAAAACTGTTTCATTTGGACAATTAATTGATAAATCTACTACATGCAAGTTACGAAACATTATTTCATCAGCTGAAACAATTTGTGCTAGCTAATCTTTTGGGGATATCCCCCATTTTAGATTTGCTGATGAACATTTTATTCTACTTATGGCAAGTTTTGTAATTTATATGCCTCAATCACATGGCTAACATATAGAAGACTTAAGAGTACATAAATTTCTTCTTCCAGAAAAGAGCTCACATGATGGCTCATGCCTTAGCATTTGGACTTCTTAGTGGATAATTTAAGATTAACAAAACCATTATTCTAATTTCACATAGGTGAACTAATTAATCGATAACTAAAAAATAATTAAAAAAAAAAAAGAAGATAAGCTCAGGGAGAGGGGAAGAGATCAACAACTTAGCAAAAAAGATCCTAATCAATTTAGCAAAAAAGATCATAATCAATCACATAAAAATCTATCTTATCTAGCTCAGTTAATCAAGTTCAGTTACATCAATAGATACTGTATTTATAGAAAACATAAATACATAAACCATACCTCATCCCATCCTACACCACAAAGAAGAAAGAAGACTTTAACAAAATGCATTTCACTGCAACCTTTGCAGAAACATATACGTATCACACAAGCACAGAAATTACACAAAAAATAAGATAAGTCAAAAGGAGGTCATAGCGAGAGAATCATCAACTACAAGCAACACAGCTAAAAGCAAAAAGAAAAGTAAAATTTTTTAGGCTGAATTAACACAACAACAAACACAAACATTACAGCAACAGTGGTAGAAAATGGATTTTTTTTTTCCCAAAAACTTAGACACCCAAAAGCCAAAACAAAGTGTACAGACAAAATATTAAAAACCAAGAGAAAAGAAATTCTTTAGAAAGCATAGAAAGAGAAGAAGAATAGAAACATACCTTGCTCTACTGATGGCTTCAAGTTGGCTTGCAATGACAGATCTACAAAGGCAATGGATCGAATATAACTTCAAAAAATGTAAAATAAAACAAATAAGAAGAAACAACACTATGCTGCAAACACAGAAATTAACAGCTTAGATTAAAAGTAGAAAGAAATTGGAGCTTACAGTTGGGCATTGCATATGCTGGTCGTGAATGAAGAATTTGGGTGCTGTGTACGCGACATGGTGGTTCACAAGTTTGAGAATTAGGTTTTGATTTAGGGTAGTTCAGTAATTACACATGAAAAAAGGCATATATGAGAAATTTTGAAATATGAGAGTATTTTTAGATAAATATTGTATTTTAAGGGTATAGAGCAGGCAAATTGCTGAGTTTCACCCCCTCCTTTTAGTATAAAATTGTAATTACAAAATCACCAGTTGGTGAAATTTGAGGTATAGTCTACATAGTGATGATAATGAGGTGAGTTTGGATCCTTTGGGGCGACGAATTTGCAGTGATCTCGAATTTGTTCTATATTTAAAATTTGTTATTTTGGGATGAATTAGGGATATTTTCGAAAATCTCCAAAGGGACAAGAATAAAACGGGAGCCTGATTTCCATTCCTGTCAATATACAATTTTTTTTCTAATATAGAGTACAAGGAGAGATCGTGATAAGTCTTTACATTAAAAGAAATTATTTTTGCATACTTTCACAGCATCTAAACATACAACAAACACATTCTAAAAAACACAAAGTCCCAAAAAAAGAAAACATACATTTTCAATATTTACAAGAGTCAAAGAATTATAAAACAACCAAAGAATTACCGAAACCCTAGTCAATCATGTTTACTGATTTACTTATATAGTGGATCTTACAAAGTTTTGATGTTTTTCTTTGTTTCAAAGCCAAAGCAAAAAAGAAAAAAGTCAATAAACACAATATCAATTGTCAAAGCTTATATTTTTATCTTTTTTTGTTCAATTTGCTTTCAAATGTATGAGAAAACTATTGAAACAAAGATCCAAGCTTCGTAGAGAGATTTAAGTGAACTTGAGCTACAGAGAGATCGAAGAAGAGATTGAACAAAGTTATAAAACAAATAGTGTACTGAAAGATTTTATTTTTTGACCATTTTTTTCATTTTTGTAGGCAAGATACTGAGAGCTAAGGGTGGACGTTCGGTTCAAGTTGAACCGAACCGAATTGAAATCGATTTTTTTATTTTCGGTTCGGTTCGGTTCGACTCTAATAACCGATCGGTTTCGTAATTCAGTTTGGGTTAAATTACGAAACCGATCAGTTTAATCGTAAAAAAAAAAATCAAGGACAGCACTTGCATAGTTAAACTACAGCAACAGAGCACACTACACACCACACAGTTCACATTACAAAGAATTCCAAATTTCCAATCACAAATCTGATCCCAATTCACAATTTCATAAACAGTTACACAAATACGCAATACAAAGTTACAAACCCAAAGTCAACCACGCTCGATCCGACGATCACATCGAGCCAGCACGCCCAAGTCTACTCTCTCAAGTCTCAATTCCCCACAATCAGTACCAGCACGCAGATCACATCGTCCGCATAGCCCTCAACTCTCCTCTCTGCCTCTTACAAATCCGTCGACTGTACAACCCTCAACTGCATGCACAGCCCTCGACTCTACTCTTCATGGTAAGTCAACACAGTCCTTATCTCTCCCTTATCTCGCTCTCACTGTTGCACTCGCATCTTGCCTTTTTTCAGTTTTATTTTTTTTATTTGGCTGCTGTTGAGTGTTGTGTGCTGCGTATTGTGGCTGTGGAGTAATTAATGCCTTTGTCCTTTTATTTGATTTTTTTGATTTAACGTTTGGAAACATTTCACAAATTGTTGCCGAATGGACTGCTTTGTTTTTCTTTACAGAATGGATTGATTTGCTTCATTATTTTCTTTTTGTTGATGGAGTCATGGAGAATTGGAGATGGATTTAACTTTTAATTCAATATTTTATACTTGTTCTTATTTACTTGGATTAGCTTCATGACTTACAAATTCTTTTCTTTATTATTGTAATTTGTAGTTAGAATATTTTAAATTTGTTGTTTTAGTAGCCTGAATATTTCATCATTTCTTGAGCATCATTTGCTATTTAATTTGTTTAGTTTTTGTTATTTTTTTCCCAAATTACTAACCCAACCCGTGATAGTATCCCGAACCGAATTGCATTATCCAAACCGTATTATAACCCGATATTAACAACCCGAAACCAAACTAAATTTGAACCGAACCTAGATATTTTTTCAACCCGTTTGGGTTGAATTCTCGGAACCCGAACGGGTTCCAAACCGAACCGTAAACCGAAACTTCTACCCTACTGAGAGCAAAAATTAGAAATTATGGTTTAGTCTTTAATTTTTTTAAAATTTTAAACTGTTTTTAAAATCGAGTTGGGTTCAGAGGCCTAATTAAATCTCCAAACCTGACTTGATTTGTTTGCGGGCCTTGGGCCTCGTCCCAAAATCAGGCTCGACTATCATTTTAAGGCATTTTGAAAATTTGTCGAACCTCACAAAAATTATTGTCATCCTTAATACATGACTAATTGTATGACATGAAAATTAAATTATATAAAAAGAAAATTAATCAATTTACATTGATAAAGGCGATTCATTACAATATTAAAGTAATTTCAAAGGTGGAGGCGGAGCCATCCCTTGACATACCACGAAACTAGTATAGTATTTGATGAGTAGAGATTGATCTTTTATTTTTTCCTTTTCTATGGATCTGTCTGTCACCAGTGGCTACTGGCTAATGCTTGGATATGTCATTATTTAATGGATGTTTTGTACAATCTATATATATATAAAGCTGAGACTAGAGGTGGTTATGTGGTATCACCATTTCTCTTCTTTTTATATTATCTATTATCTAATATATTTGATATTATTGTGAGAGTTACCATAGACAATTTAATAATTAATTAAAAATTAATTAGAATAGAGGTTGAATTGAAAACTTGAAAGTGGACTCATTTAATTCATGCACGATTTCAGAAAAATATAAGATTTATTTTTCTAATACCAAGAACAAAATTAATTAATTAATAAAGTATTAAAAACAAAGCCTGTCTCTCTCTCTTCATCTTCCGCGAATCTATTTTTAGCGTACCCTTTAAGTATCTCATTCTATTTTTAATTCGACAAGCCAAAAAACTATACACCCATTAATTCTACAAGAAAATGTATGTTCAAAACATAAACCCTAAATTGGCCTTCTTTTAGTTTTTGTTCACCATTTTGTGTTTTGTTTTTTTCCTCGTATTTTTTAATTTTTATTGTAGTAAACATTTGTTGAAGCTTTCAAATTCGAAGACAAGGGTGGAAGCAATTTTAAAGAAGAAAAATGTAGTTCATAAATACTTGAAGAATGATATTGTTGAGCTTATCAGGAATGGTCTTGATGTTAATGCCTATGGCAGGGTAATTTTTCACTTTTTATTTTGCTGTGATTTGTGTCTTATTTGTATGATTGTTGCTTTTGTATGTCTAATATTTTATTAAATTTGAAGAAATATTGGTCCATGATTAAATTCTACAGTCTTTGTTAATTTCATGCTCTGCCTCATCATTTTCTTCTCTTTATTTCTGATTTTTAATAATATCTATGAATGGCATAATATGGTTATTATATCAAATTGATTTTTTTAATTTTTCTTATCTTTTAGTTTTATTAAATTTAAAGAAATATTGGTTCATGGTTGAATTCTCATAGTCTTTGTTAATTCCATACTCTGCCTCATCATTTTCTTCTTTTTATTTCTGATTTTTAATAATATCTATGAATGGAATAATATAGTTATTATATCAAATTGAATTTTTTTTAAAGTTTCTTATCTTTTAGTTTTGTAGTCCTTTGCCAAGCCTCACATTATAATTTTCTGTTTTTAATTTTTTTTGGTCATTTTCATCTTCCGTTTTAATAATCAGAAAGTGATAACATTTCTCTATATTTTTTTTTATATTTAATATGCAACTTGAAGTTTCTATTCTACTAAGATATTGAATTTATTAAAATTTGACTTATGTTTAATAAAAATCTGTTTATTTTTAATGATATGAAGTTTAAAAATTCATTAATTTCGTATTAGATGTTAGAGTAAAAGGTTTAGAAACCCTTAATTATTTTCTTCAGTTACAAATTTACAATAGTAAATTAATTGTTATTATGATATTGGTGGTTACAAGTTTTTAAATGCACCATTAATATATCTAATCATTTAGGTTAAGTATATTTTTTATGTACAATTAAATTTTGATTTTATTACAATACATATGTTTAATAAAAATTTATTTATTTTTAATAATATGAAGTTTAAAAATTCATTAACTTCATATTAGCTGTTAGAGTAAAAGGTTTAGAAACCCTTAATTGTTTTCTTCAATTACAAATTTTACAATGGTAAATTAATTGTTATTATGATATTGGTAGTTACAAGTTTTTAAATGTACCATTAATATTTCTATCATTTTTTTAGTTATTATTTTATCATAAGAATTGATCTTTGACTTCACTTAATTATTACCTAATTTTTAATTTTCTTTTTCAATGAATACATCCAATATTTGTTGAAAATCGTTAAAAGTATCATGAAAAAAAGATATAGCCCTTAGAGATTATTTAGCGTATTCACAAAAAAAATTAATTAAAAAATATATTCTAAGTAGCCAAAGCATTTTTTCACAGACGTAGTAAAATAAACAACAGTACTTAGTGGTTAAAATAATTGATGTAAAAGAAATAAATTAATGAAAATTATTCTAAATCTAGTTAAAATGTAGAATGAATAAAATATCAAACAAAAATTAATTAAATTCTTTTTTTAAAACTGCACAAGCACGATTCTATTTCTTAGTTCACCAAATTAGAAAGGCTAATTAAGGGTCAGTCAAGTCTTTAGAATTTGGCATCGCAGCGAACTTAAAAGAAAATTTTGTTGATTTATGTGCTCTTTTGTAAATGCTTGAAGAATGGCGTTGATGAAGTAACTTTATGTTAAACAGCAATGTTACGATAACAATCCGGTGGAATCCACGTGTCAAAAATCCACCGGCCCACACTCAGACCCAATCCAACTTGTCAACAAGAACAATCATCAGTGTGACACATGTCTAAAAGCAATTGGCAAAGACCACAGCTAACTTATCCAAGGAGAAAATGGCAGATAAGGTGCTGGCCCAAAATCAATCTACATCACAGAAGGCAAAGAACAAAACTTATACCACAGCACCCAAGCATCCAAAATTATAATTTCATATTACTGCTTCAATTCTCCAGCAATTGAAACAAGCAAAATTTCTGAAAGGGGAGTTTAGTGAAAAATGGCACAAGCTATGGCATCAATGGCTGGCTTACGTGGATCCTCCCACTCCCAGGCTGTCCTGGAAGGTAGCCTCCAGCTCAGTGGCCCAAACCGCTTGAACGCTCCCAGCAACAGCAGAGTTACTGTGGCTCGCCCTGGTTTCACCGTTAGAGCCCAGCAGGCATCAAACGAGCCTGAAACTAGCCGCCGTGCTATGCTTGGTCTTGTTGCTGCTGGTGTGGCCTCAGGTTCCTTTGTTCAAGCTGTATTTGCTGATGCCACTCCCATCAAAGTTGGTCCTCCTCCCCCACCTTCTGGCGGATTGCGTAAGTTTTACCAAATATATGCCAGTCTTTCTTAGTCTTTGATATTCAAAATGTTCATGAAATTTGGAAATCTTTATGTTGGCATGCAGCTGGAACATTGAACTCTGATCAGCCAAGAGACCTGGACCTGCCGTTGAAGGAGAGGTTCTACATCCAACCACTTACTCCAGCTCAGGCAGCAGAGAGAGCAAAGGCGTCAGCTAAGGACATTCTTAATGTCAAGGAATTAATAGACAAGAAGGCCTGGCCCTATGTTCAGAATGATCTCCGTCTCAGGGCTGAATATCTTCGCTATGACCTCAACACTATCATTTCTGCTAAGCCCAAAGATGAGAAGCAATCCCTCAAGAACCTCACTGGAAAGCTCTTCCAGACCATCGACAATGTGAGATTTTTTTTTTTGTTTTTTTTGTGCCAAACTTCTGAAGTTGATTTGCTTGTTAATTTATTATTAGTATTTAGTAGTCTTAATAGAATATTTTGGACTTTTTGTCTTTTTGTTTGTCTGCCAGCTTGACCATGCAGCAAAGATTAAGAGCACTCCTGAAGCAGAGAAGTACTATGCTGAGACTGTATCTACCCTGAATGATGTTCTCTCCAAGGTTGGCTAAGCAAAATTAATGTAACCTGATGTAAACTATATTTTTCATTTTGTGAGACAACAACTTCTGTGAATTTTATTGGAACGAAATCTAGTGCATAAGACTTTTGCTTTGCAGCAAGTTGACGAATAGAGTCCAGGATGAAACGTCTATAATTTTAACTGGCTAAAAAACTGGCAGGCAGGGTCTCAAACATGGAGCATCAATTCCTGTATTGTTGTTGTGCATAAATTTTTGGTGACATAATAAACTGCAAGCAAAGCTCAATGGAGCAATCCATACTATAATACTATTTAGAACAGAGATGCAATCCAAAAACAAAAACCAAAAGAACACTCGAATGATATAGTCAGCAGATCGAAGACAATAAAAACTAAATAGCATTTCAATTGAAATAAAGAAAAGCATAGAAGGAAATCCTGGAGGAAGGAATGAAGAATTAATGAAGATAAACAACAAGACTAAAAGAAGATGATCGATGTGTGACCCTCTTTCGACTTCACAATTTCATTCATTTCTGGTTGTATCTTCTTTGTTAGCATCCCTTCAAACGTTACTAGGCTAGGCAATAACTTATGCATCTCCGAAGTAGCAGACCTCGTATTCGATATTCTTCTCAACAGAACATTATAGGTAAAAATTTTCCTGTCATTTGATGAATTATAGAACAACTTCCCTTGTTCTAAGATTGTAGGAACAAGAATAGCATTCTTTAAATCTTGATTTTCTCTCAGAAATGTCAAAGGACCAATGAGGCAATAACCTTCCTTTTTTTCTGTCCAATCCACTTGTGCTTTCTGAATTATGCAGTGTGGCATGCAGCTTCTCTTCCACTATATCAGCAAGTTTGTTCAAAAAAGCGAAAGCAAAGTTTTAAGCAAGAAACACTCGCTCCCGATATCATCATATCAAGACTCTATAGAACGAAGTAGCGATTGGATCCATTAGTGTCATTTTTTACATAACATAAAATAAAGAGCCTCTAGAGCTCTTCTAAGGGACGAAGAATTCTCTGCTCACGGATTTGCCAAGAAAGATACAGATAAACCTTTTACCAAAGAAAAAATGTTCTTTGATCGTAAATTATATAGATTTTGTTAAAGATTGTTTAATTATCCTAATGTAATTAAATATTTAAATTTTATATCATAAAAAACAGGAAAAAAAGTATAAAAATAAAAAAGAGTATTTTAGATAATTTAACCTTTTAAAATTTAATAAATATTTTTATTTTAAGATAATAGTTCTATTGGTTTGACTCTTAATTATGGTAGAAACTATAATTAAAAAAAACAATAAAATTAAATATTACCTCTTAACCATGAGCTGAACTCTTACGGTGTGTTTACTTGAGGGTTTGGGGAATGGGAATGAAACTTGGGGGTTTGGGAAATGGGAATGAAGGAATGAGAATGAAACTCTTGTTTACTTGGCAAAATGTAATTTAGGAATAAAATGTGCGAGTCCCACATAATTTAAAATTAAGGAATGGGAATTACATTCCTATGGGAGGGTTGTGAATGAAAATTTGGGAATGGGAATGGGATATGAATTGATATTTTATCATTAAAGAAATAAAAAAATTATTTATTTATTTATTATTATTATTATTATTATCATCAAAATTTATTTATTTATTATTATTATTTTAGTTATTATTAATTATTGTTATTATTATTTTTATTAATATTATTATTTTAGTTATTATTAATTATTTATTTATTGTTATTATTATTTTTATTAATATTATCATTATTAACATTTATTTTATTATTATTATTATATTAAATTATATTAACTTTATTATTTTAGTTATTATTAATTATTGTTATTTTTATTTTTATTAATATTATCATTATTAACATTTATTTTATTATTATTATTATTATTATTTTATTTATTATTAAATATTATTAATTTTATTTTTTTAATTAATATTATTTTTATAATAATATTTATACATGTATTTAGTTAATGAAAATCACATTATTTTATATTATGGGTATTTTAATAAATTGGTTCTCATTCTTATTCCTCATTCCTATTTATTTTGCCAAATAAACACATCAATGGCATTCCAACACATTCTCATTCCCATTTATTTTTACTAAGTAAACATTGGAAACTCATTCTCATTCCAGCCCATTCCCATTTTATCCCATTCTCATTTCATGGAGTCCCATTTTATCCCATTCTCATTCCATAGAGTAAATGCACGATTAGTAGCTTATAATAACAGGAGTTTTTAATTTCAAGAAATAACAATAGATACTTAAAAATTTAAATGCCTTGGAATCATCAAAGCTTTAAATAGTTTGATTGCCAACATTAAAAAAAAAAAGAGAGAGAAAAGAGAGACGGGGGCGCGGGGGGTAAGGAGGCAGAAGAAGAAGTTGTATGGAGAAAGGAGAGAGTTCATGGGAAATGGAGACGAATTGCAACCATAACAAAATTTGTAATCTGTTGTGCCAGATTCGGATATATTAAAAAGTGAAAATTTAGAGCCAATTTGGTAATATTGTAGTTTTTAAAATAATTGTATATATTTAGCAAATCCCACTTTTAAAATAATGTAAGAATGTAAATGACTTAAATAAATGTAATGTTCAATAAAATTTATTTACACATACTATATAATAATATTTTTATGTGTATATATAATAATTAATACCTAAAATAAATATTTTTATTTTATTAATTGTATGTATATTTTTATTTCAATATAATTAAAAATAATAATAATCTCTTTAAATATAATAATTTTATTTCTTAATTAAATAAGAACAATTTTAGATTTTTATAATATATTTTAGTATATATATAAAATTGTATTGAGTATGAAACTGATTCTCAAAATCAAATTTTTAAAAAATATTTTTAATTTATATTTTAAAAAATTTATTAAATATTAAAAATAATTTTTAAATTTTTAAAATTATTTTTAGGTATCTAAAAAAGAATCCTAAGCAGCCTTATTGGGGTGATGGATGGGCCAAGCGCAGGTACCTGGGCTCATTGTCGTCCGAATTTGCCAAGGAAATCAAATCAGGAAGTATTTAAAATCCAACGGTGACTAATTGCCTCGCCTTCAACTTCGATCTATACAGACAATAGATTAAGAATAAACAAACATTCAGTTTTCAATTTGTCTTATTTTAGTCCTTAACAATTTATAAACCTCTCCGCAAACCCTAGCCCTTGGGCTGTAACACACTCATATTCTATCAGTCTCCGTCTTTCTATGGCACCGAAGAAGCCGAATCCGATGGAAGAACCTCCAGCTGCGTCTTCATCAGAAGAAGTGGAAGAAGAAGACGACTCTTCGGGGTCAGAAGAAGTGTCGTCATCCGATGACGATGGAGAAGAAGAAACTCAAGAGCCGGCAAAGCCAGCGTCTCCTCCACCGCAAAAAGCCCATAAGCAGTCGGCTGTTAAAAAGCCTGAAGCTACCCCAGCAACCCCTCAGACCAAGTCCCCCAGCTCCGGGGAATCAGGGTCGGAATCTGAATCCGAGTCCGAACCCGATGCTACTCCGAAGCCGATAGCCACCAAGCCTATGGAAGAAACCCCAAAAGTAACAAAACCCAGGTCGAAACCAGTGTCGTCGAAACGCCCGAATGAGACCGAGGAGGCTGCAAAAGACTCAAAACGAGCTAAAAAGAAGAGTCCGGAGGCGGATCCGGATGAGGAGGAACAGAAAAAGCCTGGAGAGGATACAAAGAAGCAGCTTTTCCAACGGCTGTGGAGTGAGGATGATGAAATTGCTGTGCTAAAGGGAATGATTGATTATTCGACAAAAAAGGGTCTTGATCCGAATCAAGATATGCAAGCTTTCTATGATTATATCAAGAATTCGCTTCATGTGGATGTTAGTAAAACTCAATTGGTGGACAAGATTAGGAGATTGAAGAAAAAGTTTGAGAATAATCTTGGAAAAGGTATAAAGAAAGGAGAAGATCGTACTTTTTCGAAGCCACACGAGCAGAAAGCCTATGATTTGTCTAAAAAGTTTTGGGGAAGTGAAAGTACTGGTGGAGTCATTGAATCAGCTGCTAAGCCTAATGGGAAACCAAAGAAGAATCAGAACCAAAAAGGGAATAGTAAGTCATTGGCGGCTTTGAAAGCAGAGTTGACTGACGGGGCAGAAGGAGATAAGATGGAAGTTGATAATGATAAAGGGAATGCTGTCAACAAGACTGCGAATTTGAAGGATAAAGACAAGGTTTTGTTTGATAAGAGTCTTGGTGTGGCTGGGTTGGAGGAGTTTGTGCTCCGTGATGGATTGGACATGATTGAAGGAGCCAAAAAGGCCGAGTTGGAGGAAAGGTGGAAGGAATTGCAGGTTGCTCAGTTGGAGTTGTTCCTGCAGCGGAATGAATTGATAAAGGAGCAGGCAAAGTTGATTTTGGAAGCCATGAAGTAATTAAGCTGCTGGTTGTATTTAGGTATAAGTTATGGTTCTTGCAGTTGTTTTGAGAATAACAATCAAATTATTAGTTTTTTTTTTAAACTGTTTGTTGATTGTGGAATTTTCTGGTATAGGTGACTGTATCATTGTCTTGGATGGATTTTAGTTTAATCTTACCATAGCCAGATAAATATATTTCATGTTTGTGATGTGCTCATTTTGGTTCAATTATCTGGCAGGGACCTCTAAATTGCTGTTTCTTAAAGTTTTGTCCTGTTCCTAGTGATTACTATTATGTTATTGCTTAATTTGTAGGCATGGTTATCACTTTTCGTCTTTGCTTTGTTGATGGTAAATTCTGAATATTGCTGGCATATGGAGGTGGAGATCATGTTTTGATGAGTTGATCCATCTTTAGGCTGTTTGTTCCATTCATGTTAAGCATATACAACTGTGTCTTTCTAGTTAAATAGGTATTAAAATTATTTCTAAACCAGTTTCGTTGTACTATAATAACATATTGCTTTTGTGCATGGTCTCTGAAGCTAACGTTGGATTTTGATTTTTGCATCAATTTTGTTTGAGATAGGTGAGGTTTGGAATTAAATGAATAGGTAAATGTAGAAATTAGCTTTTACAATCTCTCTGTGAGAGCAACCTCTCTTCTCAGTCTCAGTTCTCACACGTCCTGAATGTGTTTTCATTTTTTCTGAAATGTTAGCTGTAAGCTGTAACTGAGGAGTACTACCGTGCATTTGAGTGCTTAATTGGGAAACTAATTAGCTCATAAGATAACAAAAAATGTTACTTATTAAAATATATTATAGTTAATTTTTGGTTATGGAAAACCATTTTTCATCATACATAGACATCTTCCGATTCCTTTTCTAAAGATCGAACTATTGCATTTTGGGATGCAGTTGTTGATCTGTTTTGGAAGGATATGGGGACAGTGGGGATTGTTATACGGAAGTTTTTCTTTCAACTTTAGGTTTAGATATTGTGCACAGAGACTTGTCAACAATGGGCTTGGAAGAGGGCAGTTTAAGTGCCATATTGTACGTAACAGAATAGTGTATCTATTTTTGTACCGGAGAAGTTTAGATATATGAGACTTTTGTTCCTGTAAACCAAATTTCATTGTGTAGGTCAATGATTGCTTGGTTTTCGAAGGGAACTTGTGATGGACGGCGGTATTCTCATTTACATAATTGATACTGCTGGTGGTTTCCGAAAAGATAGGAAGTTACTCTTTAATCTGAACGGAGGTATCTGACACTAGGTTCTGTTGGTTTAAGTAATATTGGGTTCTGACACTGGGTTTTGTTGGTTCAAGTAAACATTGGCTGGATTATCAAGATTTTATGTAGGAGTCAGGAGGAGGATTTGTTTTGGGAAACCTCTGATGAGTGGAGTTCCAGTTGACATTTTATCAAATGAAGTATCCACCTTAAGAACTTTGTATTGTTATATACTTTGCATCTTCAGTGAAACTTTGTGGAATGCTGCTGTCTTGCCCTTGGAACATCCTCTTATTGATTATTTGAAACCATTTACACTCTGTATACAACAAATAGGGATAATGCTTTGCAGATACTCTAAAATCTGTCTTCAGTTCTGATGATTGCTGAATGGCTTGAAACTTACTTTTTGATCGGACTGGTGTCTTTGCTAGTTTGTAATTGGAAGTAATCTGAAGAATAAGTTAGATTTCATTACATACAAATGCTGTTGTTTGCTGATGGTCTTGAATTTCATAAATGAAGACGTAAAACAGTTTGGCTTCAATTAATTCAAAGCTTGTACACAAAATCATGGGGAAGCGGTGTAATGTTGATAAATTTGGAATATCAACTATCTTAGCTTTGACCAAGGGTATGTAACGCAAAAGTTCTCTGACATTAGAACTGCAACCCCACTGCTTACAAATTGCTTGGCAATTGCCCTTCTATTATTTTGTCGTTATGATGAGCTAGGGTGACGAAGAATGGTGCTGTACTCGGCAAATTGTAAATTCACAGACTCTAAACTTGTGAATTGTGATGGTCAATAGTAGTACATTTGGTAATAATTGGTATTGGAATCAAGTTAATGTCAACAAATTCAGCAACTTTAACTTATTGATCACACTACAAATTTTAAATGAAACGACTGTCCTATGTTTTTGCGAAAATAAACAAGAAAGTTTTGAAAGCAAGAAGAATGCAAATGTATTTAAGCGTGGCCACCGTGTCCAGCCATTGTTTCTTCCCGTGCCGAGGCTGCGGCGGATACATAATAAGCAACCGTGAACAATCCATGGATAAAGCAAATAATGCCGCCTATAGAGAAAAAACGATGGTGAGATATCCCGCATGATTTTCTTGATTTTGAATTTGCCATTGTTCCTATGATCAGCAACGAGAACCCAGCTGCTAGTGTAATCCTGTTATTTAACAACAGTTGATATAATAAATTTTGGAGCAAATTTTGTTAGAAGTGATGATGAAATTATCAGAGGATGAGACCACATACCAAGCGAAGATGAGAGAAAATACAGCTAATTGCTTGTTAGCAGAAGCTTTTGCCATATCTGCTCTAGACCAGAAGCAAACGCACCCACCAAGCAAATTAGCAATGACATGGGCAAGAGCCAGAAGCACGGCAGCAGCCAACCCTAGTTTGAAAGCTTTGTGACTGGGTTCTCTGCACTCGAAAATCCATATCCTCAAATGTTTTACCTGTTGATGGAACAACTCAGGGTTATTATTATCAAATGCTGCAACAATAATTTTAACTTAAAATTACTTAAACATGCCTTGTTCTGAGCTACTTCAGCTTCAATGCCAAGTATGCCAGCAGTAACGTCAAGAGCCATGATCAAGAGACAAATCAAAAACCCAATGTTTTTCGGCATTGTCGCGGTAAGCAAAGACCCTGTAGAGGTTAATTCTGAAGGGGGAAATGGCAGGAGAAATCTTATAGGGAAATTTTTTTTTCCCTCTTGGTTAGAAAAACTTTGCGAGTTATCGTTGAAGAGGAGAATACGAATAAAGTAGGGACAGGTATGAAAATTAATAACAAATGTGTGAGAGATTAGCTGTGAGTTATGGAGTAAAAGCTTCTTTTGTCTTCACATTTTTCTTTATTCTTCTTCATTTTTCCCACTAACTCTTCTTTTTAAATTCTGATTCCTTACATGGGTGACAAGGAAAGTAGAGTATCACCAAGAGGTAGAGTAATATACAGTGTAAATTGATGAATGTTCAATGCTTAAGATGATCACACTGTGTTCCCAGCTTCAACTGGTATATGGAGGCTTCAAATGATATATAGAATCTTTGCTTTCTGTTACGAGTTTTTTTTTTTTTAAAGGTTATAAGCTAAATCTACATATATTACAATATGAAGTTTACTGAAAATAAGATTCATCAGATGTTTGTAGTGGAATTTAAAGTCTACTGAGACGAATTTAGAAATATAAACTCATAAATATTTGGGAAGATATTTTCTGAATTTATGACCTCAACTTTGTTGTGAGAACAAGCCCATCATTAAGCATAGGCTTCAGTGTTGTTTATTTTTTCATTAAGTTAGCAGAAGTTTAGTTACTTTGATGTTAAATATGAAAGAATAAAACAGTTGTGGTTTTACATATAAGCAAACTTTTTCAGGAAGCAGAAGTATCAAGTATGCTAATTTGCTTTGACAGATCATTTCTATTTTCTGTAAAGAATCGGTCCAGTCGTTTCGTTCATTACATTTTGGACCCCATCTTTGACTGGGCGGCACGGTCCAAATTTGGAAAGGCTTGGCCTTAATACTATTTTGAGCACAAAATATTGGGCCCGTCGAACAAGCGGGGATTGAATTAAAAATAAAATGGAAAATAGCGATGACACGACGACAGGACACTAGGACAGGGCAAAATATAGGAAATAGGACAACATTTTATTTTCTAGAAGGAGCTCAACACATCTCCAGAACGCCAGCCATTTCTTGATAAGAAAAGTGAAAATCAAACCGAAGAGAAGGACTGAGCAAAGAGAAACAGAAAGGAAATCAAAATTCAAAAGGGATCAATGTCAGGGTATTATTACGGATGGAAGAGCTTCGACGAGGACGAGGACAGGGCAGAGAAACCTCGGAGGTTCGGTGTCACCGAGATGAGAAGCCCTCATTACACTCTCGGCAGCAGCCATAACGTCCTTGAGGTTTTTCTCTTTCTTTATTTCTTAATTCTTATGAACTGAACCTTCCTTTTTATAATTCGTTTCTAATTTTTCGCGCGACCCATTGGAAACAGATTGTACGTATTACGTGAAAAATAAAAACTCCGAGCTTACACCTTCAGTTATTAAGTTGATAAGCTACTAACTTACATGGCATAATATGATGATCAGAAGAGTGGAAACTCATTTTTTCTGTTTTCACTCTTTCAATCATATCGCAGCCTCATCACTATTTACATATGACTTGACTTCCTCCTATAGATGGGTTGTCTTCCACATGGTTGAGACACCTAATTTTTAATTCCACATGCCATGCCCTATGATCTAAATTATGATTGATGCGGAACCGTGGGAGGTGATGCGGGTGGAGCGATTCTACTGGTTATTCTGACTGTTATTATGCTTTTCAGGACATTTTTGAGTCTATGGGGCAGTTTATTGATGGATTGAAGTTCTCTGGGGGTTCCCACAGCCTGATGCCAAAATCCTTTATCGAAGAAGTTGTTAAAAGGGCACACCAACATGATGTATATGTAAGTACTGGTGACTGGGCTGAACATTTGATCCGTAATGGTCCATCAGCTTTCAAAGAATATGTTCAGGTAAGTTATGCAATCACAAACAATTATTGAGTCTCTTAATGTTATTGCAGAGCTGATTTGGATGCCCCCCTGTGATATTTTTATAGGACTGTAAGCAGGTGGGGTTGGACACTATCGAGCTAAATGTAGGATCACTTGAGATTCCTGAAGAAACTCTTCTCAGATATGTCCGCTTGATTAAGAGTGCTGGTCTGAAAGCCAAGCCTAAATTTGCAGTAATGTTTAATAAGTCAGACATTCCTAGAGACCGTGATAGAGCATTTGGGGCTTATGTTGCTCCAGCACCTCGGTCGACTGGTATGACTGTGGACTTTCCTTGATGATCTGCTATTACAACATAAAACTTGGTATTTTTGTTATTTGTCTGCTTTTCTAGAGATTGCCAATTAACGTGAAAGAAGTTAACAATGCAGATATATACTTCTTATGATAAACATTGGCTACAGATAAACACTTTCTGGCATCTAAGCCTAATTAAGGACCTGTGGCTTGGTAAACTAATTATGATGACTCACCCTTAGCTGTATGACAGTTATCTTGTTGATGTGTTCAAGTTGGTGTAGGTATCAACAAATTGAGGTTGGTTGAAAGCATGTTTAGTTGTGGGTAGTGGAGGTATCCAAGCCATCAAGGGTAGTGAAGGGTCAAATTTAAATCATAAACACCATAAGATTAGCTCAGAAAACTGCTATATTGCACCATTCTTGAAATGTATACTTATTGAATGAAAATGCAAATATGGGACCTTTTAGTTAATTTGTCACAAATTGTTACAAAACTTTATTTAGGTGAGTGTTTAAGCAATTTCTTGTTTGCAAACCTAAATGGGCCCTTATGAGTCATGTTGGCAATTATGAATGGGCAGAGGTTCGTTGTTGAGCTCAGATTGTTTGTATAAGAATCTCCAACTTGGGAATCCAAATTACCCCAATATATATATATATATGTCAAGCAAAGCCGAATGCTTTAATGAAACGCTTGGTTTGTGTGAAGCCCTATCACTTTTCCTCTCTTAAATTGCCTAAGTTGTGCTAAACTTTGAAATATTGAACCGAAAACTAGTGGTTGCAAGATGAGAGATGTTGAAAGTATTACCAATCTGTGATGGTTTGTTTAGGAAACTGATAATGACAAGATTGTAAACAATCTTTCTAACGATGCATTACTTTTGTTTCTATAGAATATGTTGAAGATGTGGATCTTTTAATCAGAAGGGCTGAAAGATGCTTAGAAGCGGGTGCAGACATGATTATGATTGATTCTGATGATGTCTGCAAACACGCTGACTCTTTGAGGGCAGACATAATTGCAAAGGTCATTGGACGTCTAGGTCTTGAGAAGACCATGTTTGAAGCATCAAATCCGGGAACCTCTGAGTGGTTCATCAGGCGCTATGGTCCGAAGGTATAACATTTATTCAGTGTTTCATTCCATTTCTTAACTGGAGTCTTAGATGTGAATGACATATTTTTGAATGCCGTGGATTGGATTTGCAGGTAAATCTATTTGTTGATCACTCTCAAGTGATGGATCTAGAATGCCTTCGAGGCCGTAACTTGGGTAAAAATCACAAATCTGTTTTGGGTTCATCATATTTACTGCTCTGAGTGGTAACCAATATTTGATGTAACAATTTGTGTGTTCTGAAAATGTTGAAAATTGTGAGTGTATGAGTGTGAACATGGCCAATAAAATCCTCAAAGCTTTTTAATATGACATAAGGCCTGGTGTCAGGGGTGTCATTATAAAATCCCAACTGAAATGGTGCTTAGGAAAATGGTCAAGTCATTATAAAAACTCAAACTGGGAATTTGGATAATCTATTAAGCTACCATTCAATGATTCTTTTACCTCTCCCTTCGTTTTGACCATTTGAGGATGCGCAACTACAAAAACAAAATAAATCCATCAAAAACTGGGTTGGTGAAGACATTTGAGTTGTGACACGAACCTACCCAGAGCTACATCTACAAAGTGAGTGATGCGTCTTTATCAGGCTGCCTTGTCACCTACCTGATTTTATTTTAAAAACAGAGCAGCCAGCTCGATTTCTTAAAATTCATTGCATTTTATCGCCGATTTAAAATGACGAATTAAAAATTGTGTAAAATCACCGTTTAAAATTATATAAAGTTTCAGCAAGTATGAAGTAGAGCATAAAAATAAAAATTATAAACTTTAATTATAGATATTTTTTCCAGGAAAGTTTTACAAATAGATGAAAGAGGATTTATTGTATTTAAACACGATTGGAAGAAACAAAACCTTTTTCTACAAAATCTATTGGTAAAGCATAAATTGATTAAAAGAAGTCTTCTCTGATTTCAAATATAAGATTCAAGAGTCGAATCTTCTATTCTTTCTACAAAATATATGTGCCATACGATTTTTATTATTTTTTGTTCGTAATTAGGAAAAATTGCATTTAACACATTATTAAATGAAACTTGCTCTCAACTCTTAGAAATAACTAACACATTTGTTTTCCGTACTCATTTCCCAAAGTTATTTTTTACCAAATGTTTTCTACTAACACATGCATCACTAATAGACTGAAAAATACGTATCGTGTGCATGCAACACTCTCGTATTATATACAAATGTAAGAGTTTTTGAATGATATTGATATAACGTGAATGTTCGGTTAATCTTTCTGAATTATAACGTTTAGTAGTTGGATATTTACTTGCCTAAATTAATTTTGGGTGAAAGCTATATATACCAATTTAATGGCCATACAATAAATTATGTATAACAAATACAAATTTAAAAAACCAGGGGTTTGAGTCGTTGGTGGCACACGAGTCCACGTGCATACCTTCTTCCTCCTCTGGGCACAATTTGAATATTTGATGAGATGGAAATCTTTGTTAACTTTGAGCTCTATAAAAGCACACTACCTCTAAAATATAGTAACAACGCACACGGTCAGATTGCAGTTAATACCAGTGCAGTATCATCATCAGTCATGGCGAGCCAATCCACCCAAAAGAAGACGGCATGTGTTGTGGGTGGCACAGGATTTGTAGCTTCTTGCCTGATCAAGCTCTTGCTTCACAATGGCTATGCTGTTCGTACTACTGTCAGGGACCCAGGTTTGGTCTTGTATACATAGATAAGCGTAGAACTATTATCACCTCTCTTAACAACTTTTAAAATCCCTCTAGTAATGCTGCCATGGCGGTGAAATTCTTACAGCTGAGTCTTCTTACAACCAAACTCTTAACTCTAGTTTAAACAAACAAAAAGTCTTGGGTTTTAGATTTTATCGGTATGAGGATGCTTGTTTTTCCCTATCTTTCATAATACTACTTTCTCTATCAAATTATGCAACCGGAGATTGAAAAAAAAAATTATATATATATATATATAACCAGATTACTAGAGGTCTAGCCCACGATCAACTAATTATAAAGTTTATTGACCCTTCTTTTTTTTAAGTCTTAGTGACAAATCATTTGATTCATCTCCATGTCTTACTCAAGTTTTACTGGTGTTGACTTTCCGGCAACGACAAAGAAATTGTGAATTCAGAACTTGAGATTTATTATGACCGGAGGATTTGAAAATCTCGTTAAGTCTTATTAATTTCTCTATACGCTAAATAGACTTTGATTCAAATTTTGCAGGTATAGAAGTGTAAAGAGTTTTCATTTAAATCTATGTATAACCAAGTTTTATTAAAATGCAAATGTCTTTTTAAGTAATATCGTTTATGGGTAAAATTGTAAATACATAACAGTGGTTTGAATAGATATCATCAAATAACTCTCGTGGTGTGCCCACTTGTCTCATTAAGCAATATAGCATGGAGCAATGGACTAGAGTCTAATAAACTTGTATTGTGCAGAGAACCAGAAAAAGATCTCTCACCTTATCGCACTTCAAGAATTGGGTGAACTGAAAATATTTGGAGCAGATCTAACTGATGAAGAGGCATTTGATGCCCCTATATCTGGTTCTGACATTGTCTTCCATGTTGCAACGCCAGTCAATTTTGCTTCTGATGATCCTGAGGTATAATGTATTTGATATGTGTTTCTAGTTTTATGTGCATCAAAATGAAGCTGCTTGATTTTGAGTAACAAGTCTGTTTCTTTTTTCATTTTTTTTTTCCCTTCTATAGACTGACATGATCAAGCCAGCAATCCAAGGAGTATTGAATGTGCTGAAAGCCTGTGCAAAAACGAAAACTGTTAAAAGGGTTATATTGACATCGTCAGCTGCTGCTGTATCAATCAATGCACAAAATGCAACAGGTTTGGTCATGAGCGAGGAAAACTGGACCGATGTTGAGTTTTTGAGTTCTGAGAAGCCACCAACTTGGGTAATAGGAAAATTCATTTCAGTATCTTAGGATGTGCTCTGTGAGTTTTAACTTGTGTACATGGTCTAAAATGAGCTAATCTGAATTTGCAGGGGTATCCTGCATCCAAGACCTTAGCTGAAAGGGCTGCTTGGAAGTTTGCTCAAGAAAATAACATTGATCTCATTACTGTCATCCCCAGTCTCATGAGCGGTCCTTCTCTAACACCTGATATTCCCAGCAGCGTAGCCCTTGCCACGACTCTGATTACAGGTACTGAACCAGAACTCGAAATGCAGGCAATTGTAAAAATTGGTAGTTGATGGCGCGTCAACATTTTTGCAGGAAATGAATTCCTCTTAAACGGTCTGAAAGGCATGCAAATGCTCTCAGGTTCAATCTCCATTGCACATGTGGAGGATGTTTGCCCTGCCCATATATTTTTGGCGGAGAAAGAATCAGCTTCTGGCCGCTATATCTGCTGTGCTGTCAATACCAGTGTTCCTGAACTTGCAAAGTTCCTCAACAAACGATTCCCCGAGTACAAAGTTCCAACTGAGTAGGCCTCCAGCCTTAAAATATGCTTCTAATACATAATGTTAAACACATCAAATTGTTTACATTTTTCAGATAATAATAAGTTGCCGCTAACTTGGTCCTTTCTGCTCGTAATTGCAGTTTCGGAGATTTCCCCTCCAAGGCCAAGTTAATCCTTTCCTCAGAGAAGCTCATTGGTGAGGGTTTCTGCTTCAAGTATGGGATTGAAGACATTTATGACCAAACTGTGGAGTACTTGAAGACCAAGGGGATGCTCAAGTGAAAGTCCGTCTATTTATGGAGAAATATTAGTATTATTTTATCTTATCATGGAGGGACCGCTTGACCCAAAGCCTAGTTGAAAGTGTTCGCTCGCATGACGTATGTAATAGAATGAAATTTCTGATTTGTTTGGGCTGTGATGTCAGGTCACTAGCAAAAACCCAGGCCCAAACATGGTTTTGGAACACTTGGGTCGGGCAGGACATTTTATCTGGGCCTACAAGGCCCAGATTTATTGTTTTGCTTTTTTATTTTTATTATTATTATCATCACTATTATGTTTGGTAAATGAGCATTTCTTTTTTAATTTACAATAAGAGGACTATGATATTTATTAGATAATTACAATAAGAGGATTATGATATTTATTAGATAATTCTTAGAGGACTATGCTAATTAAATCTATGAAGCACAGTCTAGATGATAATTCTTGGGACCATTCTTCATTAAATTTATGATGCTATTAATATTTAAAAAAAATATCTGCTTCATTCGTATTTTGTAAAAGAGGAAACTACCTTCACTTTAATTAAAAATAATTGAGGGACGAAAATTTGAGTCTCCAATTTTAAACGAGGACTCATAACAGCAACCCACCATCCAGGCAAAGCCAAGTGGCTTATAGTATCTACCCCTTTTAAAATCCTTGCAAACCCCCCATGGAACAAACGACAAAACTCAATTGAACCCGAGGATAACAAACAAAAATCTAGCTTTCAAGAACCCACCATCATGAAAATCATCGAATGCCGAAATTTCAACTTTAGTATGGAGAAGAAGAACAATTAAAATAAAAAACGTTAGAAAAAGAACTTCGCCAGCCAAGAGAAAATATCAAATACCATGAACAAAACCATTGCAAGAATCTTCTAATTAGATACGGAGTTAAAATCAGAAAGAAATATACCAACAAACGTGTAAATCAGTTGGTTAAAGGATTATTCTAGCTTAACCAAGGTTCTCGGTTCGAGGTTGGGAATACAGCTGTGATTAAATATTTGTTGGGAGAGCTTTGCTGCCTTAGTGGTACTATCCAGTTCGAATATATATTAGTCAGGACCCAATGTGGTCACTGAATACTAAATGATTTAGACAAAAAAAAAAAAAAAAAAAGAAATATGAAAGACAAGTCCTAATAATAATATGAGATAAAAGATCATTTAGTCTTTGATTGAGTGGTGAATTGCTCGAGTCTTCTTATGGGAACGCAACATTCTTCTCTCAATTTAGAATTAAGTAGATGTGAGCATCTTCCCTGTTCTGTCTCAATACATATGTGACATAAATATCAATAGACTTTTGATTATACAATACATATCCATAATTCAAAAAAAAAAAATTGAAAGAAAATTAAGCTGTTTAAGCTGTTGAAATTACACAACTTATCAATTCCGACTTATCTAATCTGGCAATTGGATGAATGAAATTTAACTAAGCATAACTTTTAACTATAAGATTAAAGATTTTTCAATAGTATAATCATTTTAACTATATAACTAAATATCCTTAAACTAGCTGATCAGTCTGGTAATACTGTAATTTTAAAAATAATTGTTATTAGTTGCGCTATATAAATAATCAGCTATAAAGAGAATCATTAAACGTTTGGTAAAATTCATTTTTAAGAGTGTAGTGGGTTTTAAAAACATTCATATGTATTTGATAAAATTTTACTGTTGAACTACTATAAAAATACAAATGACTAAAACAGACATAATGTTGAATAAAATTTATTTACACATTTACAAACTTGTATATATAATATCTTTTATGTGTGTGTATAATAATTGATAACTAAAATAATTTTTTATTTTATTTTGTTATCTCAATATAATTGGCAATAATAAATTTAATAATTTTATTTGTTAATTAAATAAGGGTAACTTTGATTTTTTTTTATAATATATGTGAAGAGATATAAGAAATTGTATTAAGGTTAAAATTAATTTTTAAAATCAGATTTTAAAAATGTAATTCTCTTATGTTTTTTAAAATCTGCTATAGGATTAGTAGTTTTACCAAAAATAATTTAAAAAAATTACTGAATATTAAAATTAACTTTTAACTCTTCAAAATTACTTTTGAGTCTCTCTAAAACAATCTCATGCAAACCCTTTCTCCCTGTTTGCAAATGAGATGCCTACCTTAGTGCTATTATTATTATTATTTGGTTAAGACACTAATTTTACCACATCAGGTTAGTTCATTCGACGTACTTGGTTGAGGGTGATATTGAACTGATATAAATAAGCAAAGTTGATGCATTAGCACAATTATTAGCACACATATCATGCACGCATAAAATGCCACGTGCTATGTGAGATTGAAAAGTATGTAGCAGCGGCAGAGCATGACTTTTCCGTACGAGGACGGAGACACACCATGATCAAGCAGACGCTTCCTAATCTGTACTCTAGCAATTAATTTCAATTGATTCCAATTTTGGATCATTCGACTATTCAAAGGGATTAACAAACGCATCCAGTGGATTGGGCAGATATTTTTCCTTCATTTGATTGAACCAGTCACCAGACCACACGCGTCTCTTTCGTTTTTTCGGAAAAAATGTTTCATGCTTTTAGCCCGGACACAATCAATTAATCGTTACTTTTTACTTTGCAAGATTCACGTGGGTGTCAATATCGCTGTTAGTACTTCCTATTCCACTGATAACGTCGCTGCTGATTTATGACTTGTTATAAAACGTAGGAGGGGATTGGACCATGCTAAGTTACAGCAGCTGCTGTAACTTAAACTTAGTCTCCTCACGTAAACAGTATTTTTAAGTAGTTATAATTTAGTCCTCTCACATAAATAATATTTTTTTTAAGTAGTTGTAATTTAGTCCTCTCATATAAACGGTAATTTTGAGTGTTGGGTGTATGATAGGGGTACTGTTTATATAAGGGGCGTCTAATTACGATAATAGTTGCTTTATATTGTTATTACATGAAGATAAACTAGAAATTTATATTTAAAATACTATTATGCCATAATTTTTTGTGATTATAGATTCATATAAAGCCATAATCTGGGGAATTGATGGAGCACGTTTGTTTTCTTAACTCCATGTTGTTTCCATAACAATTTCCTTAACTTAATTCTTTCCTTTTAACATTGTGTTTAGAGATTTCGGATTTTTTTTATATTTAATTAATGTACGGAAGACTCTTCTGTTGATAGAGTATTGCTAAATATACATAACACTTGTACAAATAAATAATATGTAGTAATTGTATGATAACACGTCCTATTAATTAATACCAAAATTCATATTTTTAGTATTATTGATTTTGAAAATATAACAGTTGAAATGTTTAGTAAACTAAAGCCTTCAAATTATGATTCATGCACAAACCAACTGATAGGCATTATAAATTTATTTCAAAATAGCCGTTAATTAAAAGTAACATCACTTGAACACAAAATAAACCCCAACTAATTTATGTGAGCAATGGTATTTAAACAGAAGGAAGATAAAATTAATTATAAGATATAAAAAAATAAAATAATTACTTAATACTGTAACACCATAATGAATTAGTGTATTATATATACAATTTGTTTTTTCTTCCTTTAGTATCTTTTATCATTTTTCAATTCATGTCGTCGTTCGAATTCAATTTGAATACTAGCTAGTTCGATCAATCCGTGTACGCGTTAAAGAGTCCTGATGTATTAAGACCTTTGACCTTTCAATGATCCCCAGACATTATGAAAATGATGCCTCTTGTTGGATGAAGTCATAATGAGCACGTCACTTTGAATAAGCTAATACTTACCAGCTAATTCACCAAGGCACCAACTAATTATGATTTGTAGTAATAATCTGCACTGCTCTTTTTCCTATAAACATCAAGAGCTTACAAGAAACGTGTCTTAAATGTAATAAATGCCTTGGAAAGTGGTTAATATCAGACTTTCTAAGCTATATATATTGAAAATGAAAGAAAATTCCAGTTTAATGACAAAATTTTTGTAGTGAGGAGAATTTTTCTGTCAGAAATAATTGGTGACAAATTGAACTTAATACCATCAGTTCAATACTTTTATTTTTATACATACAAATTAAATTTAATTTTTATATTAATTTTTTTATGATAAAAATAAAAGTATAATATAATATTATCATATTATATGATAATATTATTTTAAGTCAAATAAGCATGATTACAGGAGAGTATGACAGTAGGATAACTCAACAGTTGGAAGCTTAAATAAATCAAATAAGCACGACAAGAGAGCAAAGCTACAGGACAGCACAATAGCAGGAGAGTTCAATAGTTGAAAGCTTGAATAAATCAAATAAACATGACTGCAAGAAAGTATGGTAGCAAGAGAACTCAATTGTTGAAAACTTAAATAAGTCAAATAAGCAAGACAGCAAGTATGGTAGCAAGAGAACTCAATTGTTGAAAACTTAAATGAGTCAAATAAGCATGACAGTAGAAGAGTGCAGCTATAGGAGAGTACAATTGTAGAAGATAAATTTAATTAAATAATCCCAGCGTTGGGGTCCAATTGTTGGGAGCTTTATTTAGACTAGAAAAGTTTTTATTCATGATTATTACAATAGAAGAATCTAGAAGCTCCAGAAGCTCTATGTAAGTTTAAGAATGAAATAAGTGTTGGAGATAAATGTTGACATTAGATAAAACTCTAATTAAGTGATAAAGATCATTAAAACGAGTAGCTATTGAGGATTTGAGTTATCTAAATTATTTTATAAAAGAGAGTTCTTGATGCACAGGAGGGACATGAGTAAATAGTAAAAAAAAAAAAAAGCTTCATTGTAATCATTATACAATAACAAAATTATTTTTTCTCTCTCTATGACGTAAGCCAACTAAACCACATAAATTTGTTGTGCCTCATTTATTAGATTGCCCTACTTATTTATTTCTCTTTCTCTAGTTAATCAGAAATATGCGTCAACAATAATATATTATGAATTATATATGTGTGTGTTTAATGCGTCAATTGGCGCATTACACAAACCCAGGTCCCCCCAGGTTTGTGTAATGCGCCAATTGCTACATTATGATGCATTCTCTAATTTGATCAAATCTAGAATTGTATTAGCTAATGTAATATAATTCCACATTACATGTAATGTGTTGTACCAACCACACCTTTAGTTAGACAAGTTACCTTTCAAGAGTATTACAAGACGCAGACGAATGGCTGAGATACTTTTTCCTTTATAATGTTATAAAAAAAAAAAAAAAACGTTCATTCATTAGGAATGAAAATAACGTGCATAAGTAAATGAACAGGTATACGCGCCCTGCTGCCTATATATATAAGTACCAGTACTTATTTCTCCTTCATACGATCTATTGAATAATAATGGATCAAGGAAAGCAATTAGGTCATCAGAACCAACTTATTGTGAGTTGCCAGATGAATTTCAAAGCTTGTAATTATGTGATACCATCAAGGCATTCTGCCAATTATAAGCCAAACATTTGGAAATATGATTTCATTCAATCCCTTCATAGCAAATATAAGGTACAATTAATTTCTACCCAGCTATATTGCATGGGGTTGATTGTTCTAAATTTATTAGTTCTGTTAAACTTTTTGTTGGTGTTTTGATGTTATCAGGAAGAAGGATATAGAAGCCAAGCTGAGAAGTTGAAGGACCATGTGAAGCAAATGTTTCTTGAAGCAGCTGACGTTTTAGCCAAACTGGAGCTCATTGATAGAATCTGTAAACTAGGCCTGTCCAATCTCTTTGAGGAACAAATCCGGGAAGTTTTAGTCGACACAGCAGCATTTTTAAAGAATGACACTTGTTTAGAATTAAAGGATCTCTATGCTACTGCATTATGCTTTAAGCTTCTCCGGCAGCATGGCTACGAAATCTCACAAGGTATATAATAATATATACCAAAATTAATTTCATATCACTGTCAATTCATCATGAGCAACTAATTATAATTGTTGTCAAATACTAAATTCTTAAATGCCCAATGTGTATGCGCATATTAATTATTTAGATATGTTTATCGACTTCATGGATGAAACGGGTACAACATTCTCAACGAGCAAATGTACGGATATCAAAGGACTGATTGAACTTTTTGAAGCCTCACATCTAGCATTAGAAGGTGAAAGCATCTTGGATGAGGCTAAAGTTTTCTCCAGAGGAACTCTAAAGGGTATCTATTCTTCTTTGAATAGTGACCTTGCACAAACAGTAGCCAGAGTTTTGGAACTTCCATCGCACTGGAGAGTGTCATGGTATGAAGTCAGATGGCAGATAAACTCATATGAAAAAGAGAAACAAATGAACACAATTTTGCTTGAATTAGCAAAACTTAACTTCAATATTGTTCAAGCCACACTCCAAAATGATCTAAGGGAGCTTTCCAGGTAATAACAAAGACAAAATGATTTTATTTTTGTGGAAATTATTAATATTTAAAGCACGGTTCCTAGGTACAACTTTGAAAAAAAAAAATTGCAGCAAAGAAATTATAGCAACACTTTGTTCTTTTGTGGAAACAGATGGTGGAAGAATCTGGGCCTAATTGAGAATTTAAACTTCTCCCGAGATCGACTGGTTGAGAGTTTCTTGTGTGCAGTGGGGCTAGTTTACGAGCCTGACTTCAGCTGTTTTAGAAAATGGCTCACTAAGGTCGTTATTTTCATATTAGCTATCGATGATATCTATGATATTTACGGTTCATTGGAGGAACTAGAACACTTCACCAGTGCTGTTGAAAGGTCAGTTTTGACGTATCATCATCACATTTGGTATTCTTGTGGCTGCTATGCTGTAGAACCTAGCTAGCTACTAAGTCAAGCAGTTACTGATTCTTTTCTACAATAGTTGTGGCTATGGCTAATCACCTGATCAAAACCAAACAAAGCCTATAAAATATCTCAGGTGCACTGCGTCAAAATATATGTCTAACATAAATATTTCTCAAATTCAGGTGGGATTCCAGGGAAATTCAAGGTCTGCCTGAGTGTATGAAAATTTGTTTCAAAGCACTTCACGACACTACTAATGAGATGGCTAGTGAAATTGAGAGGAGAAATACTTGGAAACGAGTCTTACCTCATCTAAAAAACGTGGTATTAATGTGTTTACGTTTAATAATTATTAGTTTGAGGCTTAGAGCTATTAATTGATATAAAAAAAAATAAGCATGTTTTTTTTTTTTTGGGTTTATTAAAGTGGGCAGATTTCTGTAAATCATTACTTGTGGAAGCAAAATGGCATAAAAGGGGATACACCCCATCCTTACAAGAGTACTTAAGTAATGCATGGATTTCATCATCCGGCACCGTGCTTTCTGTCCATTCATTTTTTGGCATAATGAACGAAGTGACCGAAGAGACCGCAGATTTTCTTAAGCTGAATCAGGATCTTGTGTATAATTCATCTCTAATCATTCGACTGTGCAATGATCTAGGCACTTCAGCGGTAAATTTTCTATCAAGAATTCCTAAAATTTAATAAATGACTTGATTTCAAGTTTTTTTTTAATTATTTTTTCTCATCGGTAAATTAAATTGTAATAACAGGCGGAACTAGAGAGAGGGGATGTGGCTTCATCAATCCTGTGTTATATGATGGAAATGAATATTTCGGAGGAGATAGCTCGGAAATATATTAATGGCATGATAAGTAAAACATGGACAAAGATAAATGGACAATGCTTCAAACAATCACCTTTGTTGCAGCCATTTATCAATATCACTACAAACTTTGCGCGTGTGGCTCATAGCCTTTACCAATATGGAGATGGATTTGGAGTTCAAGACCGCGATATTAAGAAGCAGATCCTGTCTTTGCTGATTGAACCTATGCCATAGATCGTCACTTTTTAGATGAAGTTTTATGTCTCTTCAGAGAACACAATAATGTGAATTGAGTCTCCGATCCCTTCAATAATATTAATTACTCTCTTGAAAAATAAAAAGATTTGTCTCTTTGCTCGCTGTACTTACAAATTTCGAATTAATGCCATCCAAACTCCAAAATGGTCCCTCTTTACTTAATAAAGAAATGGATTTAGTCTAGAAAAAAAAAATTAAAAGGAAACTAATTATAGAAATTAATATAGAAGCGCTGAGCTGTTTTTCAAAACTAGTGTGAATAGGGAATCGTGTATTTTAATAGCCGAATCAAATTGTCACCTCAATGAATATAATTTGACATTTTTGCGACTTGCAAGTATGCCAAACAGATCAAATAAACATTCACGTCTTTGATAGAGTAAAATGCATTTGCTCCGCATGCATCCGCGGATCCAATTAATGAGTCCCTTTTAGGTCATTATTATACCTCAAACCTTCTGAAAGGATTAAATAAAAAGAATTTTTTACAATATTTCCTATACAATAAAATACTTACAGTTTAGTGATAAAAATGTTATTTAATAATTTTAAAAATTTGATTCGAATTCAATAATTGTTGAAAAAAATTTAAGCCCCCAAAGTAAATTAAAATTTTTTGAAGTAAATCTCCTCAATTTATGTGTCTTAAGTCCGCCATTACGCAGATGAAATAAATTATTGTACCTTAAATCAATCTTTCTCTTCTCCACTGCATATATATGCAAAAAGTTTGTAGGAGTTTAATCGTTCAGACAAGCATACTTTTAATTCGTCAAAAAGCCAACAAGAGAGAGAGAGAGAGAGCAAATATTGAAAGAATATTCAACAACGTTCGTAACGTCCTGTAATGATGGTGTGAGCCACAGATCTCTTTCTACGCCGAATGTATGAGCAAGAGAAAACTTGTAGTTACTGCGATTAATAATTGCCTACAGGAGCAGCGAGATATGCATTTGCGCAAAGATCTCTTCATATAACCTCCAGTCTATTGCCACATGTCCATTAAGCCAGCAGACCAATAACAGGGACAAAAAAAAAAAAAGTATCTTGTGCATGAAATTCACAAGAAATTAAATTATCATCTTTTAATTAATAAAAAGAAAGTAGAATTAACGATGTTGTTCTCACCAAATTTTTGTTAGGATGTAATTCGAACCAATTGGGTGGTTCTTAATTCTTATCGAATTCAGCTCAAATCTGATTCAAACAAATAAATTTATATTTCAGAAGAGCTTATGCTACGTTTAGGTTTAGGTGTTTTTTTTTTTTAAATTAAGGGTATTTAGTTTAGCTGAATTACACTAAGTGGTGAGCTAAAGTAATACGCGTTGTGAGCTGAGGTGGTTATATGGGGAATAATATGGAGAGCTTAATAGAGCCCCGTAGGAGATGATATGGGGGCTAATGTATGCTTAGGTGTAGCTTAGATGTACTCGAGGGATAACTCAAATGCTCTCACATAATACTTAATGTAACTGGGGTAGCCTATATAAGCTTATACGTGAAACACAATCTCGACATCAAATTAAAAATATAGCAAAATAAATATAAATACAAAGAACACACAACATTTATGTGGTTCGTCCTTTGGCCTACGACCACGGGAGCAAATCATCACTAATCCACTATATATAAAAATGAGAGATTGCATGAAATTTTACATTATTCAAGATGAGTAACACAAATTAGATAGTTATGTAGAAGTGTTTGGTATTGATAAAAATAAAAATGGTGAATAAAGATATAGAAAGTGATAAGATGGTGGAGAAGATGATGAAGGTGGAGAATAAAAATGGCCTCTTAAAGATGGAGAAATGAGTGATAATCTAAAAGATAGAGACAAAGAGAGTGTGTGTGAGAAGGTGAGGAGAGTGAGAGAGAGGCCCCAAATATGGATTGAATAAGACATTTATATAGTGGAGGTTAGTGGTAAGGAGAGTGCAAAAAATTACGGAGCTAAATGTCATTATTAAATTAAGAGGAGAGAATATTTTAAAGTTATGTGTTATATTTAGAGAAAAATGATAAGAACATTTATCCTATAATATATCTTGAGAGGAGTGCTACGGTTAATCGCTCGTTTGATCGACTGCTTTACTTGCTCATTTTAGGTTCGACATGTGTCCCAGAGCACATCTTTTATGTTTCCTTACGGCAAAATTGTATTTTTGTCTCTTTTATCATTATTTTATTTGACTTAAACCAAGGCCGGCTCTAAAATACTGGGAGTCTTAGGCGAAATTTTTTTATAAGGCCTTCTTACTTTCACCAGCTTTAACACTCAAAGAAATATAAAAGAACTCAAAATTCAATCAAAATTTAATTATATTTTAAATATCAACAATCAACAAAATAGTAAGAAATTTCAAAAAAGAAAAACTTTCTTTAGAACTATTATTTCAAGAAATTATTATTACTTTTTTTTTTACTTCGAAAGTGAACCAATAAATGTAATAATTTTTTTTATAGAGAAGAGCGGAGTAAATTTTATATTGTTAAATAATTAAGATTTTTTAAAATAGATAAATAATTTAATCTTTTTCTTAGACAAACTAAAAATGAATTGATTGTTAGACAATATGATTAGTTATAACTTTTTAACATTAAGATTATCAAACACAAACTTTTTATAAAAATATTTTAATTGTAAGATAATTATTAATTAAAGAGAGTTTAAAAAATGGATCAGGATCTGGTGCTCAGCTGAGCTTGTGTTGAGCATCAGATCAACGATCAATAATTGCTTGGATCCCGCATGGAGCAATTGCTGACCGTTGGATCCAGTGCTCAGCACAAGCTCAGCTGAACACTGAATCCTTTTTCCTAAAAAATAGGCTTTCTTGTTATATGTAATTTAAAAAATCTATTAATTTGAGTATATTACAAAAATTAAAAAAAAATATTTCTAATATATGGGGTCTATGTGACCACAATGAGGCCTTCATAACATATGGGGCCTTAGATGACTGCTTAGTTCGCCTATGTTTAAAGCCGTCCCTGACTTAAACATCACCCAATACTTTCACAATAATTACATCTATATCGTATTTAATTTTACAACATTACCCCTTCAACTATAAACTTTCTTGAGCGCTTTTAGCTCTCAACTGTTTCCCCTCAACCCTTTTTTTTTTTCCTTTTGAACAATGTTTCCCCTCAATCTTAACAGAAGGCACATGAGTGCAGAGTTTTTTCCCTTTTTTTTTTAATATAAAATTTTTATTTAAAAATTTCATCCAGCAAGTTCTCTATAAAAGACTTAAAATTTTATTGGCAAATCTTTTTTAATTTTTACTGTTTTTATTAAATATACATTTTACAATATTATGTGAATTACATACACTTGTGAATTTTAATTTACAATTAAAAATTACTTAATGATAATAATTTTTAGATAATTTGAGTCTTGTATGTAGTAAAAGATTGTGTACTTGTTTAATAATTATATTATACAATTTATTAAGTTATTGGTCTTTTTTCATTGTCATTAAAAAATAATTTTTGAAATTATGTTTAAATAATTATCAAATTACATATTTTTAAATTTTAAAAACTAAATGGGTGCATATAATGCTAAATTTTATATAAAATATTAGTTTTTCTTGTTTAATCAAGACAGGTTTGAAATATTTCACTCTAGATAACTCTCCAAATAATTGAAAAGGTATCAAGAAATAATTTGTTTATTTATTTAAATCTATGTGTGGTTCTAAAAAAAAATTTACATGGAACTTAGATAGATACAAATAGAATTCGAAAAAATTTCTAAGTTTTTGCACCCTGTGGCTTCTCTGGAACTTGAGATAAGTAGTTGAAATCAATTTGTTGAAATTGAGAAGTAATTGGAAACAATGTTAGAGAAGCAATTGCGGAGCTAAGACGTGTTTGCTCAAAAAGCATTATGTTTAAACTTTGAAAGGGTATTGTGGTAAATTGAAAGTGGCATGGCTGTAACTATTGTAGATATATGGGTTGATATTTAAATCAAATAAGACAATGAATACAAGAGACAAAAGAGGCCATGAATAAATATAAAATAAAATTGTCAGGACACGTGTTGAATCTAAAATGAGAGAGTAAGTTAAACCTGAGCACTACTCGTATTTTGAAGTGTCCGATATTGGCCATTGATTTCTAAACTTATTCATTATAGTAAATTGTTTCAAATGATATCTATATATTAGTTTAAATATTATTCATATTTTATCTGTATAATTATCTACATGTTATTCATTTATTGATAAAAAATATCTTTTCAAATTTATCCCCTAACAGATGTAAATGCTTGTTCTCAGTTGACTTGTTTCCTGGCCAAAAACTCCATCCATGTCTGTCTCTCTTCTCTCGCCCGCTCTGTCTCTTAGCATTGTTGAATTTAATATTATATATCTGCAGAATGCTAGATGAACTCTGAAGCTTTCGATATGATAAGCTAGTCCCAGAGGCAAATAATTATATATTATGTCAGGGCTAATTAATTAAATAATTAACGTGTTGAAATATCAAAGAAAATTCCTGGCCCTGATAAAATTTTATTTATGACTCGTCTGCCGCTCAAAGCCTCAGACAATGTTCCCATTTCCTGCCCCACTTAATAATGGCCATTGGTTTAAGCAATATTATTACTTCTTCTTGACGAGTACCAGAGCAGACGTACTTTAGCCAGCGCTTGTCGTTTGGTTTCTTTCAACCACAAATCTGGTGAAAATCGGACCACAATTCTTGTGGGGGGTTGAGATTTTGCAGCTTCAGTTATTTAGTGAGAGTGAGAGTGACAGGCAGGGGCGAAGCGAGAAAAAATATTTTAGGTGGGTTAAATTTATTTTTAAGTCCAAATATTATCGCAACTAAAAATATAAATTTTAATAAAATTTTATTTAATACATAAGAAAATACATTAAATTTAAAAAGTAATTTAATTATAATTAAATACTATTTAAGTTATGTCTTACGATATTTTTTAGAATTAAATTAATCTATTATCTAATTTGAATCGATAGTGTTTATAAATTCTCTTTCAATGTAAATGATTATACAATCTGACATAAACTCCTTCTCCATCTTATTTCAAAGTGGTGCCTCGATAAGCTTCATAGCTGAAAATGCTCGTTCGGTCGTTGTCGTCGAAACAGAAAGAGTTAACACTAAACAAATCAATCTGTATATCAAGAAGTAAATTTGAGACTTTTTTTTTTTGGCTAAATGTCGATATAATTGAGAGGTTTTCTAGGTTTTAATGATTGATTGTTTGACATTAATTAATACTTAAAAAGTAAAGAAATATTTAATAAGAGCACTAAATAAAAACTTGCTTCTTCTCTTTCGCCAAAAAAAAAAAAAAAAACTATCTCTAATATATGGTGTATCAATAACCAATTTAAAAATTTGATTGCTAGAAATCAACTTAACAATAATTTAATTTTACCCAAATACACAATAAAATTAGAACAAGAACTAACTAAATAGAATGATATTTAATTTTTACTATCTTACAATTAATAAAATATATTATAAATGATTAAATAAAAAATAAAATTGTTATATATTCTTAGCAAAAGAAGACAAATAATTGAAGAAGGAACACCGTAAGAAGGCGGAAGAAGCCAAGACACAGAGGCGGCAGGTTCTGGAATCTGGAAGCAAATGATCTCTTTTTTTCATTTATTAATGGCAAAGTTGTAAATTAATAGAATGGCAAAGTAGTAAATCAAAGTATAAAGCAATGGCAAATTTGTAAATTTGATACAAGAGTAATTTTGCAAAATTTTGGATCCCTGCCCTGGTGAGCGGTAGGTACCACATTGGAATTAATATACATACATACATATATAACGACATCAACGGAAATGACATCTCCCTCTCTGAAACTTGAGCTACAGCCTGCCTACAGCCTTTTCAAGTTTTAAAGGGAAGCCCATCACTCATCAGACAACTCTCATCTTTACTATGAATTAATTTTAAGGCAAACAACTCACTCATCCACTTGGATTATACATATATATACGTCAACTGAAATTCAAACGGATAAATACAAGACAGTTCAACATGCAAGAGTTCTGTTAAATTAATTAAAGAAACATGCTGGTAAATAAAAAAAAAAATATATATCACATGAAATAGGAAAACCTGGCCTTGGATTCTCTTAAAAATATATATATATATATGAAAATTGTTCGAATTTTTTTTAGGTGACATATTTTGTTAAACCAATAGGAGATTTGCTAGGAATAGGGATGAATAAGTTGATGCAGAGGATTTAATTCTGAATTTAACTTTTTCAAAATTTACAGTCTTTCAAACACAAAAAATAACAATAACAGATATTTGGCATTGGGACGTACATTGTGGAAGAACCCAGTCACACCAACCATGTTTCTTCTGCTAAAATTTTACATCGGGCTTTGTCCGGGCTCGTGTTTAGCCCAACTCATTTGCCCTTTAACAGCCTTGTAAAGGTAATACTAAATACACCCCCCCCTAGTTTCTTTACTACACTTTCCTTTGTGTAAGCTTTCAAGCAATCAAGATGTTGAGGAGGTGGTTTATTTGCATTTTTCCAATCACAAGTTGGCTTTTGACAGTCCTCAAAATTTCTTTTTAATTGAAATTCTTTATATAGTTTCTTATTTTAAATCGAAATACAATTACTCACTTAAATGAAATTTTCTTTTAAAATTTTTTTTTACACACATCTCATTCCATAAATTATATTTATATTTTAAATTGTAATTAGGATTTTTTTTTTTGAGAAACTTATAAGAATTTAGGATTATAGAGATAGAGACTATATAATAAGAAAAAAATTATTTTAGATTTTAAGACTTTTATATATTTTAAAATAAAAAAATAAAAGAAATATTATTTTTAGAGTAAAACTGTGTGGCATGATGATTGATTTTAGTATATAATTAGAGTATTTTATAACTTAAGCCGGAGGAATTTTGGGAAATAAAATTTAAAAGGGGTGTTATAAAAATCTTAGAGGGCTGTTGAAAAAGCTCAACTCATTTGAAATGGATCTACGCAGAACAGAAGCCCAATCATTTCTGTTCCCCAGGCGCAGTATCTTAATTATTTTAAAGGCTGAATAAGGGGAGGTTTTCACTTGTGATGGGGGTTAAAAACTTATGGAAAATTAGTTTCTTAAATATGATTAATAGCATATATTAAAAACAACCAAGCTTATGACACACAATGATTTCGCTTATATTGGGAGCCGACCTAGTATTTGGTAGGCCTCTTGTCTAAGTTAGTATTGAATAGATTTGAAGCTCTGTGGATAGACCACTTATTGTAAAATTACTCTACATTAGTAGTAGATTGTAATATAAAAGGAAAAAAGGAAAAGCAAGGAAAAGGACAAGGACTCACATGGAACGAATACAAACTGTCCTTATTTGTGAGTTTATTAGAAATTATGGATTTGAATGTTATTGCGCCCATTTAAGTACTTAACAAATAATGAAATAAAGAAGAGGAAATGGATTTGGAGTGCACATTAAAAAAAAAAAGGAGGTATTTTGTTATTGTCAATAAATAAATACTCAATTGTCATATTTAACGGAACCATCCGGGACTATGTGTCCAAAGTAGATAATATCTACTTAATTATTAGGTATGAGTTGTTACAATTGATATTAAAAATGACTTACGAACCAACATAGATAGATATGTTAATGATATAATTTTGTTCTATTCTATTTCTGATGACTCTCACTAAGACGCAGAGTCCTTAAGGGAATGAAGTATGTAATATCCCACATTAATAGCAAGAGAGCTCCATCAGATTCTCCTAATTAAGCAACAGATGCGTTTTTAATTGTAAAGTCCAATAATAAAACCATAATGAATTTTGTACCTCTCAAAACACAATTTTTAATCTATAACCACCAATCATTTTATAATCTATCAATAAAATACTCTTATAAGTTATAAGATATCCAATTAGTAAAATTTTTCAAATATTTTGAAGTAAACAATTTATAGAAAATGAAGTATTTTCAAAGTCACTTATAAAATAATTTTGAAAAGTACAATTTTAAGAAGAAGTACATTTAAGTTTAAAATATGTATAAATTAAACTTTTCTCATATTTAAATGATGTAATTAGAAGCGAAAGCAAAGCGAACAAGCGAAGCGAGTGAAGTGGCAACTGGTAACCTCCCAAAGGTCCCAGCTTTATCTCTCTCATTCCCGTTGTCTCTGGGTCTGCCTCTCTCCAAGCACTGGACATGTTGTATCTGTAATTATCATATCATTTCGACCAGTACACATATAGGAACAAAGCGGAGAGTCGAGAGAGCAATCAATATCAAAGAAGCAAAAAAATTATGTCGAAGAAGAGAGCATTCGGTGGCAACACTATGACCCTTAAAGACTTCCATGGTGGCTCTATCCCCACTGATCTTCCTCTCCCTTCTGCCCCTGGTGTGTAAGTCCCAATTCATTCACTTTTTTTTTTTTTCATTTTCTTTGTTGTTTATTCTTTAATAGTTATTATACCCAGCTTCGTTTTTCTTTCTTGTTTGATTGGAGTTGCTTTAGATCTATTCTTTTTTCTTTTTTTTCAATTCTTTATTATGAGCATTCTCTTTAGATAGCATTGATTATTTGAGATACTAGATCTGGAGCTGGAAACTTTTAAACCCTAGTTAATTTTGTGATTGTTTTATCTAACAGAATGGTTAGGCCTATGGATCGTTCTGGTTTTGATCGACCTACATCGTGGGGGAACCCCATGGCCCGACCTGATAATCGGCCAAGGCCCAGTTCCTCCCCAGCGACGAGGCATTTTGATGATAAAACCCCATTTCTAGCTCACCCAGGGCACATTGGTCGTCATTTTGATGAGGATGAGAGAAAACCCTTGGATGGGGTCTCTGCTCCGCGTAGAACTGTTAGTGATGAGAGTTTCCATGTGGAGCTTAAGCCAGAGTCTGTATCAACTGGGAGGGTGTCAAATTGGGGGGGTTCGGCTTCATTTTCACAAGCTTCGAGTGGACTGGTGAATTCATATGCGGGTAGGGTAGCTGAGCAAAGTCATGTGGGGGTGAATTCACAAAATTCGGTTGGCAATAGTGTTCAGATGGGTTCTGGGTCGTATCCAAATGCTTGGACGGCGAGGAGGGACATGGCAGCAGGTGTCACTGAGCCTCTGCTATCTGGATGGAATGGACAAAGTGCAGTTTCCAAGTTTGCCCATGCAAGTGCGCTCGAAAAGGTTTCCTCAGGTAGATGGCAGTCAAAGCATTCGGTTCAATATCATGCTGATGTTCAAGTCATTCAGCATCCAGAAACAGACTGTGGATTGCGTCCTAAGAGTTATGATGATAATGTGTATAATGGGACAGATGTGATGGATGGGAGGGAATTTTCTGATGCAACATTGGCAAGGCACGTTGAAAGAGGTTTTAATATTGAAGATGGTTTTCGGGGTGGTAGAAAGGAAGAATTGGACCATGAAAGGACTAATTCCTCTACTCTTTTGGAAGTAAAAGAGAGGAAACCAACGTATTGTGCTGACAGGGTTCAACCTGCTTATTCTAATGGCAAATTCTGTGGACCTGAATCTCAGCCACTTGTGCATTCAGAAGCATCAGAGCGACCTAAGTTGAAGTTACTTCCAAGAACAAAGCCACTGGAGAATTCAGAATCCAATGGTCCTAATCCTAACGAGGTATTAATTTAAGTAAAAATATAAGGGTTTACTATTTGTTGTTTTGACGTTTGTATCACATTCGTTTGCTTGAAATATATCGTCGGGTGGAATACAGGGGAATCAGCAGTTAAGTGAATCTGCTCATGGTCATGTTGAAGCTGTTAATGGCTTGCATGGAAACTTGAATCCTACTCAACCTGAATTACCTGGTGCTGATGGGGCCAATCATGCAATAGACCGCCCAAAATTGAATTTAAAGCCTAGGTCACAGGCTACAGAACAACTAGTTGGGAACATTGAAACGGAAAGGTCAGTAGTGCCATTTGGAATTTGAGTAACGCTTCTTGCATCATCTTTTTTGTTTATAATTGATGAGTACAGAGAAGAGCTATTAAATAAATAAAAAGTTCCTTGTGATCAATAATTCTTTCACATTAAGATAGGTAAATACTCTTCTTATATGATGAATTATTTGAGCAACTGGAACTTACTGAATGGGGCATGTAGATGTGATAAGTTGAAGAAATTGCACTTCCATAATGAGGTTCAAATTATCTGTTATATGGGACATTAATTAATACCAAATGTAGAAGAGCATCACATTTGTTTAATCATCTAGTATTTGGTTTTGTCTTACAGCATTTCAACTCTGATGTTTATTTTATTTTCATTTATAAGTACAGGGCAGAAAAGCATTATTGATGGCATTTCTCTAGAAAGGTCGACAAAAGATTTAATGCATCCCTACGCCCCTAATGATGCTATTTTATGGAAACAAATTGTTTGTAACACTTGTAACACTTGCTGTTGTGAGATTTATAATCTTTCTTATTTTACTGGATATTTTTACTTCCTGTTCATATCCGTACTTATAATTTATGTTTTTTTATGCAGAAATGCATTGTTTGGAGGTGCTCGCCCAAGAGAATTGGTCAGTGTATTTGCTTTATCTACATATTAGGAAATCCTTCATCAATTCTTTACACAATTGAATATGTGTATTGATCTACACAGCAATTTTGAGAATAAAATAATCTCAATTGGTTATTATATCTTCAATGGACATTGTCTCTTTGTTTATGTCATGATGTAATATTTAAAAATTCCAGCTCGTGTCTTACCCTTCAAAAATAAAGAAGGAAGAAGAATAACCTCCAACTTTTGAGCCAATTTTGATTGGTATTCCCAAATCTTTCAAATCTAGGAATAAAGATTCCTATGGCATCTTAACTCCCACTTTATTCGTGTAAACTAACAAAGGAATGGAGGGAGGTGTTGTTGTGTTGGGTTGGGTTGGGGGGTGGGTGTTTGTGCACGTGAAGGACTTAGGATTCCTTTTCTCTCTCTGTTTTGGTCAACCAAGCATAGGCTTAGAACACTCTCTTAGCCATTATTGGTGACTTAATGTTCTAATCCTAATGGCCTACTAATAATGTTTGGCAGGTTCTGAGGGAGCGAGGAATTGACGATGCTCCTATCAGCAACCGTGATTCAAGTCAACATTCTGATAGGTAGTGACTTCCCTTTTTCAAATATTATCTTAATGCCACTCCATTTATGTCTAATGACAATTTAAAATGTTGAATTATTTCTTATGAACCATTGTTTGCTGTGAGAAGGACCAAGCAAAATATTTCCAAGACCGAAAGAGCTATTGAGCATGCAACTCCTGCTTGCCAAGGTGAAAGAGCTGAAAATCTTCCTCTTGATCAGAGGTTTGGAAGGAAATTTGATAGGAAGGATCATCGAGTGGATATTGAGAGAGCTGATATGCAGAGACGGAACTGGCGAAATGATAATCGATGGAACAGCAGGGGGACTGAAAGGGAGCAACAGCAACAGCAGCAGCAGCAGGCGAGGCATCCTTCACCAGAGACATGGCGCAAGCCAGTGGAGCAGCCGAAACCGGCTTCTGATGATTGTGTTGGTCCACGCTATGGAAAAGTAGCTTCAGCTGTGGAACTTGCACAAGCATTTTCTAGATCATTCTCAGATCCAAAATTAGATGATCGATATTCAGGGCAAAGGGGCCTTCCTGGCCGGAGTCAGATGCCCTTTTCCCGCTTGACGTGTCCAACCTCAAGGCCACAGATTAATGGCTACTAATTCTAAAGTGATTTAACTGGTAATTTGGTCTGCACTTGGTGATAAGATTGTCTATTAGGTAGAAAGTTATCTGAGCTGCATGGAAGCTGTGATCGTGTCCTGCAGTTCTAGGAATGAGAGTTTCTACACCTAGTTTTTTGGAATTTTCTGCAAGATGGGTTGCAGACAAATTCAATTGCCATCTTCTTCGGGAGCTAAGCGCCTACACATGGAGCCCCAATTTTTTTTTTTTAACTACTTATTTTCTCTCCTTTTTCATTTTTTGATAACTGTTTGGTTTCTCTTCGTTTAGGAGGAGAAAGTGATCTGTTGTCGCCTGAAATCGACAGTAAGGCCACTGTAGCATGACTTGACTATACGCTTTCTTGATACAAGGGGTGTTATTTTACTTATGTGCCGCATACGCTTTTATGTCCACAGTGGTAAAAATTGAATTGAACTTGATTCTCAAGTCATGGTCCCGGAACCTATCAGAAAATCAATATGAATGTGCAAGTGCAACTTACGTTTCTTTTTGTTTTGTGGGTTAAAAATTGAAATGCACTTGATTTCAAGTCATGGTCCCGAAACCTATCAGAAAATCAATATGAATGTGCAAGTTTTCAAGCTTCGTGTTGGCTTAAACGGTCTATTTCATTTCATCTACTTCATTTGTGGGTTCCAGAGTCCACTAAGTGGCCGATCTTACTTACAGTCAAGCCACTGCGAAAATTGGCGGCATAAGTAACGGAAAAGGCAAAGCGAATTGGTCAAACAAAATTACCCCATCGTTACCAATAAATATATATCAATCATAGAAACTACTATTAGGTTTCAAGCTTGAAGTTCTGTGACTGCTACATTTCCTCGATGCCATTACAAAGCAGAACTAAGATTCAGTGTTATCTGATATTTTACAAGTTCATGATTATTAGTTGTTGGTTAACAGTATATATGAAATTAATTCTATCCGAATATTATTATAAAAGCACATATGGCACATAATATTTAAAAGACAAGTATAGCTCATATCAAATTCTATAAATTACTCTTTACCAAAACTCATAACAGCGCACGAGAGCAAACGAAGTTAGAATAAGTTATTTTAATCTTCAACACCGGTTTCGATCGTGGCCCAATCAGGTTCTTGGAAGCCTCCGGTGTCCCTATTAGAGTACTTATTTATTTCATTTCATTTAAAAATGCCTTCTAGCTTCTTATTCCCTCCACTGTCTCTCTACTAACAAACAGTTGTCTCTATTATCATTGACCAAACAACAGCCGATTCAAAGACACCACTTTCTACTGCTTATCATCCCATCTTAGTCTGTCTCTTCATTTTTCAATATTTCCCTTTTCGAGACACTACTGATAATGCTCATCTTTTCCATACACAGCTTTTTCAGCTCCATAAAAGCTTGAACCTGAGTCCTGAAGTGGGTTTTTGCTCTTCTTTGTTTTAACAATGGAAGTGTGCTGTGATCTTGAGGTCGACGTCAATGGCGAAGAGACATTCATGGTGGACGAGGTAGCACGCATCTACTGTAATCCTGGCAACTTTATCTATTCAAGCTGTAATACATGATATATTTACTACCAAGTGATGAATTTTTGGCTTGGTTTTTTCTTCTGTTTCATTAATGACTTTTGTCCTCACAAAATATTAACTTCATTTTTGTCAATTTTCCTTTCGTTTCCTCTTTTTATTTATTATTTTTTTTTGTGCAGCATTTATTTCCTAGTACTTCATAGAGGTTACATATATACACTTTCAGTCCTTCCTTCCACGTTGCAGGCCGAAGTAGCTTCTATTTTGGCCACCTTGACGTTCTTGCATTTAGTAGCAATCATTTTTAACTACTTTTGTTCTTCTTCTTGTGCTCATTCATTACCTACTCTGGCTCCCCATTTAATTTTTACCAATCATAAAATTATCCCTGCTTCTGTGATACATATTTGTCAATTTTTTTATGGTTTTCCAGAAGCTATTGTTTCCACTTGTGCTTTTATGATTTCGCTTTTGACAAGCTGTACTGAAAGACGACACATAACAATTTATTGCTGATAGCAGCATCTCACCATAACTTTACTAAAATTGAAAGATTCTGTTAGTATATCGTTTGATGCATTTAAATCTTCAGTTGAGTTGGTAGCCACTGAAGAATTACATGGCTGTTGGTTATTTTCGCTTCCATATCTTTATGTAGGCTGAAATTTGGATTTTCAATTTCACAAGTTTGAGAGTTGAGACTCTGCTTGTATGCACATTTCATTAAGCATTAAATTCCACTCTGTCCACTTTGGCAGAAAAATCTTGCATCCTTCTCAGGCAGATTCAGCAAGTTATTCAGCAGATTGAATGGTAGTACCGGCAACCTGAAAGTGATACTTCACGATTTTCCTGGCGGCGCAGAGGGTTTTGAACTCATTGCAAGGTATTGCTACAGCCTTGGCAAAACTAAGATTACTGCCTTAAACATAGTCCTACTAAGCTGCGCTGCACGTTTCATGGAAATGGGTGGTGATGGCCATAGGAACCTCAATTTGATAGACCAAATTGAAAAACCTCTTGAAGAAATCAGCTGTTGGACTTGGCCTGAACTCCTCGTAGCTTTGAAGCAGTGCCAAGTCTTACTTCCTACAACAGATTCTTCGTTTGTACTTGAGAAAGTCTTGAGCGGCTTAGTAGAAAGAATTGCATTGTCTTTTGCTGCAAGCCCTTATACATCTATCTCAGGCAACTCTACAATTCGGTTTTCTTGTGACACCAAGAGCTGTGACAGCTTGATGAACATTTGCTGTCAAAGAATGTGGTGGTTTGAAGATCTTATGTTTTTAAATATTGATTTCGTTGAAAAGGTGAGTAAGATGATGATAACGCGGAACTTTGAGCATGATCTGATTTGTAAGTTTCTGTTGCATTATCGAAAATCAAGATTTCGTAGTGCCTCCCAAGTTGAGAAGTGCAAAATGACAGAGGTTGTAATCAATCTGCTTTCTTTGCTTGATGGGAGCTCTCCTTCTTGCAAGAGTTTATTCAATATATTACGTGTGGCTTTAAGCTTGAAAATAAGCAGAATTTACAGAAAGACGTTAGAGAGTCTAATAGGTTCACAGCTAGATCAAGCAACTGTGGACTATCTGCTTGTTCCATCTCCATGTGGGAAGGATTATATTTATGATGTAAGTTTGGTTCTGAGGCTTGTTAAAGCATTTCTGTTTGCGAATAGCAGCTGGTTGTCCATGAGTAGATTGAACAAAGTTGCTGGATTGATAGACTCATACCTTGCAGAAGTATCCCCAGATTCCCACTTAAAGCCTCCTAAGTTTGTGGCATTACTCAAGGTGCTGCCAGATTTCACAAGACAATCTCATGATGGACTCTACCATGCCATGGACATGTACCTTCAGGTATCCTTAGATGCGGAATCATTTGTTTTTGCATTGAATACACTGCATATCTACTTCTTCAAGCTTACAGAATTCATTTTATTGGGACATGTGCTTCAATTGCTTCTTGTGGCTGAGCCATTCACTAGCTGTCAGGTTGTTTAAGTTCCAAAAATTTGATTATGTTCATTTGGAATATATTGATGAAAAGGCATCAAAATTAAAATAGTTATCTGATTTGCAAGTCGGGAAAGGAAGAAAAACGGATCTTATGTATGACATTACATCTATCTACCTTGCAAGCTTGATATGCTAGGCGCTGACTTAGGTTATGTGCAGGTCCATGCTGGATTATGTGAAGAAGAAAAATTGAGAGTCTGCAGTGCACTGAATTATGAGAAACTTTCAGCTAATGCTTTGAAACAATTAGCTCAGAACTCAAAGTTTCCATCAAGAATAGCAATCAAATCTTTCATTTACCAGCAGTCCAAGCTCAAAAGTTTACACCCGAGTGCACAACGGATTTTAAGCTTCAGCAACTCTCTGGATGCCAAGGCTGCAAAAATCCTTCAATATGCCAAAAAGAATAATATTACAACAACTGAGAAGTTTGAAGCACAATTTCGAGGAATGCAATGGAGGGTGATGGAATTGGAGAAGATTTGCAGCATAATGCAGATTGAGATGGGAAATATGTCGAAAAGAAGATTATCTTGGGTAGGCAATACTAGATATCTACCAAAACTCTGCTCTCAAGGAGAAATCTTAATCTCCCTTCAATTTAAAATTTAAATTTTAAGTGTTATTTTCTTTGCATTGTGTCTCAACATGGGTTATATATAGTATGTAAAGTTGAGTTCTAAAATATGAAAGTGTCGAGAGTTTTTTTCTTTTGCAGCAGGATTAGGTGAAGCAAAGGTTCAAAGTTCAAACGCTGCCAGAACTTATAACTACACAACAGGATTTTACAGGGAGTCTGTCATGATTTATGTTGTCAGTTGGAACTGAACTTTTGACGTCATTAAAATGAAAGTAAAAAATAGTCTGAATTCATTTTATCCAAAAGCAATTATGATTCATAATTTCATACGTAAACAATCAACGTGATTTTCATGGTAAAAGTGATCAATAAGTTGATGGTAGATTTGAAAGGGTGGAGCACTGTCCAAGGGCAAATACGTGAAGCCGCTAGACATGTACATATCACACAAAAACATTAAACGTTGCAAATTTGATTGGTCACATCTGTAATGCAACTGGACAAAATCGAGACATTGTTGGCAAACATGTCATTTGCATAAACCGAGGACATTAAATGGGCAATAAGATGTTTCTAAAGAATATTCGTACTGAGCTTACTCACGGCCGACTGCTTCAGCTAGCTATGCGGCTGAGACCACGCGCAGTTGCGGGGCTCGACTAGTTAATCGTAGAGCCCCAGTTAATGGAGATAGCGTTGCATCAACCAATGCACTTCTAGTTTTCTGCAACACCCATATCTTCATGTCAAAGCTCACGCAAACCAACGAAAGGTTCCCACATAAGTTATTGGTCAAAACTTGGTGAAATTTACAAGCAAGACATGTTTTATTGGGTACTGGAGGGCCATTAATTGCCGGTGGTTTAAAATACGAGCCTCAAATGCATCTACCATGCTGCATGGACCAACATACTTGACATTGAAATTGCATCTTTTCTTCGATTGTAATGCAAACATTTTTGTTATTAGTGATGTTATATTCATTATTAGTCTCCCAATTTGTTGGAACAAGTGACGATTAATGAATAAGTGACAAAAGAAAGTCAAAAACCTTTCTCTCGGGTTGTTTCGTGACTTGATTTAAATTAAAACTTTTGTTTCACGAAATGTGATGTACTGAGGAATCGCATGGAGCACGTCGGAATTTCTCTAACCGGACGAGCCTGAAAAACTCCAGGGCCATCTTTTTTTAAGTTTAATTGGACTGTGCTAGGAGGGTCTGAGCACAAGCCTATGAGCCTGTAAATTCCTTTGTGTTCATTACTAAAAAGATGTATTTTTATTTTGCTAATTTATTCTTTCACTCACTAGTCCCTACAACAGTTAAATAAATCCGGCTATGGTGTACCGTTTGTATCCTGTCCCCACTTTCATTTTTTTTTAATAACTTAACAAATTTCAAATTTTATTGAATGCCCTACACTCTCCATCTTTATAAAATATTAATAAATATTATGATATTTTCTATTTACATGCACGGTTAAAGTTCAAATTAACACCTTTTTTTATTTACAACTCGTTTATAAATATTAAAGTACCTTTTTTATTTAAATCCATTAACTCGTTTATAAATATTAAAGTACCTTTTTTATTTAAATCCATTACACATTAATACTTATGAAGAGTTCTATTACAAGAAGCATCTTAATATTTTATTCTTCTGTACTCTTATTTTATCATATTATTTAATTCAACACCCCTGATAAGTATACTATGTGGTTGCTATTAAATTATATGTTCTATATAAAAAATAATATTAGCATCGGTGTTATTTATACTATATGTTTAATTATTACTTTTTAATTTATTTTTACACTAAACTTCAAAAAATAGTGAAGAAATACATAGAAATTGAAGAACGTTACATCTTCAGTGTTAACGATGTAAAATTATAAATTTATCCCTAATATAATCTAATCGACTAAACTACCTGGCTTGTGGTAATTTTTTATTTTTGGTTTGGATTCATTCCTCTATATTGCATTTAAAATTTACTCCAAAACTACTTGATAAGTTTTTTAATTCTTCCAACACTACTTTCTAAACAATTTATTTTTTCACTTTATAAATAAAATATTAGAATTAAAAAAATAAACAACAACAACTGAATTCATTGGATATTAGCCAAATTACTGAAGATGATACATTGGTCAAAATCCAAAATGATGTTAATTTAATAATGCAGAAGACAAGGGATTGACCGTGTCCTGTCGTATGATTAATCTGTTATCTTATGTTACAATTGACAACTAATGATCCTATCTTATAGTGACAACTAGACTGTTAGAAGTGGAATGAGCCCGACTTGGTTACTTTGAATTGTATCATTCACTGTGAAATTCATTCACAAGCAGCATGAATTTTGTCTGTGACATGCATCATAATTTTCAGCCATGGTACTAGGATTTGACTTGAAAACTCTCCCCGTCCTCTTTAAGGGAATAGGTTGAAAAAGCAATGACTCTGTTATATCCTTGCTCTCGAGGTCTTGAACACCATGTCCCTCTCCATGCTAATACATACAATGGGACAATCTCACAAGGTTCAGCGCCATGAATTCATTTGTTGCTTCAGATAACATAGAATCTTTAGCTCTGTGTAGTTTCATCTTCTTCCGCATTTGTCTCATCAAATCCTTGATATGTTTACGGATTTACTCAGTTCTTTTTTCAAGATGATGCTTTCTGTGTAATCAGCTTAACAAATTTAATTAAAGTTATTTAATACATCCCAATATTTATTTTTTGATATATATATTTTTTGGTTTTAACCACAAGGTGGTCCTAGGTAGGCCTCAACTGTAGGAGGTACCTTTAAGCCTGTACCATAACCTAGACTAATCCCTACTCGCACCGGGTCGACTAGTAAGAGGTAAAGTGCTGGCCAAAGATGATGACTCCATACGAGAGCGGGGGTTGAACCCATGACCTTTCTTAAGGATTGAGAGTACCGAACCACTCACACCAACCGTCTTTGGTTTATTTTTTTTATATTTTTAAATAAAGGTCCGGCTATATTCCAAACTTTTGAGTCTAAATGATACACAGCTCAACTATATTCCAAACATGGGTCTTCCATGCGAAGGCTACTTGCATTCATTTCCATTCCAAAAAGTTCTCACTGTTGTTGATCAAATAGGAAAGTATCCAGGGTGGGCAGAATGGCCCGGGCTAGCTAGCTTTTGGCCTGGTCCCACTGCTAGGGCCAAAAAATTCCATGCCCGTTGTTCACGGGCCTGGACATGGGCCTCCTTAAAAAGCCCGAGCCTAGGCCCGACCCGTGTGTAAAAAAAATAAAAACAAAAAAAAATAAAAGAAAACCCTAAATCACTAAATCAGCAAATCTATTCCTAAATGGCTAAATTTACAAACACTAAAACACAACACAAACTCACACACGCACACACACCAGCCAACCGTCACACCACAGCAGCAGTTCCAGTGTAGCACCAACATCATTACTGTCCTCGCCGTCGCAACAACTTTAGCCCCTTCATGATTCTCCTTGCCGTCGCGAGCTCCAGCAACGAACTCTAGCCACCAGCAAACTCCAGCCACCAGCGGCCACCCATCTTCACTCTTCAGCTACCAGCAACCATCTATCTCCACTCTCTAGCCAGCCACCAATGGTCCAGCAGCAGCCATCTGAGCCCGTGACCAGTGATGAAATTTTTTTAAAAATTTTAAAATTTTTTTAAAATTTTTTAAAATTTTTTAAAATTAATGTTAAAAATACGTGAAATTATTTGATGAAATTGTTGAAATTGAGATTGATGGTTGATAAAATTGTTGAGCTATGAACCGATTCTTTCATTGATGAAATTGATCAATGTAAGCTTATTGTTATGCTGAAATTGATAAATGTATGATTACTATTATGCTGAAATTATTAGAATTCTTTAATGTTTTTATTTTATATAGAGCAAATGTTTATTAGCTTATTACTTTGTGTAGGAGTACAGATTTGCAATGTCAAATCCTTCTAATTCACTTCCGATCCCTGAGGTGGAGGAAATAGAAAATAATAAGGGGCTGGATCAACCGAGTGCCAAAAGGAAAAAATAAAAAAACAACCTCAGATTGTTGGGATCATTTCACATAGATGATCGTTTGTGGGGAAGCGAAGGCAAAATGCAATCATTGTGGTCGTATATACTCTACTGGAAGTGGAACTAGTCACTTGAATAGACACGTTACTGCTTTTCACAGCCCTGCTCAGCTGACAGCAAATGATGTTCATCAGAAACACCTTGCGAAAAATGAAGATGGTCAGATCAGGGTTCAATCATTTGATCCATTGGTTGCTCGTAAATTACTTACAAAAGCTTTTGTAAAGCATGAGCTTCTCCTTAGGTTTGTGGAGTACGAGACTTTTTGGGAATATGCAGAGTATTGCAACCCATTGGTGAAGAGTATGTCTAGAAACACTTTGAAGACTGAGATCTTTAAGTTGTTTGATCTTGACAAGGTGAAGGCCCTCAGTTTATTGGAGATTAATAATAGTAGGGTGGCAATTACTTCAGATATGTGGATTGTTGGTAATTAAAAGAAGAGTTATATGGTTGTTACAGGACACTTTATTGATAACTCTTGGCAATTGCAAAGTCGAATCTTAAGGTACTTTATTCAATATTAAAGTTCTTTAATTACTTATCATAATTTATTCTTATAATTATTTTAATAGCTTTTCATAATATTATCTTAGGTTCATATATATGTCAGCCCCACATACAGCTGAGTGCCTTTCCCAAACTTTGGCAAAGTGTTTATTGGATTGGAATATAGATAGGAAGTTATCTACGGTTACTTTAGATAACTGTTCTACTAATTATGCGATGGTTGATAGATTGAGGGGCATATTGTCAACCGATTCACTTATATTGAGAGGTAAATTCTTTCATATGCGGTGTGCAGCTCATATTTTAAATTTAATTGTGAAGGATGGGCTAGGAGTGATTGAGAGTAGTATTGCAAAGGTAAGAGAGAGTGTGTCTTATTGGAGTTCCTCGCCGAAAAGGGTGGAGACATTTGACGTGGCTGCACGTCAAATGAACTTGACGGTTGTGAAGAAGTTGGGACTTGATTGTCAGACTAGATGGAATTCCACCTTTTTAATGCTTGACACTGCAGTGACTTACAGGACTGTTTTTACTAGATTGCAAACACTTGAGCCGTAATACAAGTGTGTGCCTAGTAATGAGGAATGGGAGTTGGCTAAGCAAATGTTAGATTATCTGAGGCTGTTTTACAAGTTGACTGAGTAGTTTTCAGGTTCGAAGTACCCCACCGCGAATCGGTTCTTTCCTTTGGTTTGTAAAATGAAGATTTCATTAAAGTCATGGCAAACATCAGAAGTTCCTGGAGCGAAGCAAATGGCTGACAGCATGATTGCAAAGTTTATGAAGTATTGGGATGAGATTTATTGGGTCTTGATCATGGCTGTTATTCTTGATTCGAGGTTTAAAATGAAGATGGTTAATTACTATTTCCTGAAGATTTATACTGTTGGCCTTGGCAATAAAATTCAGAAAGTGCGTGAGCTTTCTAATGAAATTGTGAATTATTATGAGGCTAAGTCTGCAGCTATGAGATACAGCTTTGTTGGTGAGTCTTCTTCTTTGAATGTTGTTCCTTCCGGCCAATCTCAATTGAATCTTGATGAAGATGATTTGGGTGATTTTGATGCATATGCAAATGATGGTTCTGAACTTGTTAGTGCGAAATCTGACCTTGAGAAGTGTTTAAAGGATCCTTTAGTCAAGAAAACTAAGGATTTTGATGTTTTACAATGGTGGAAGATGAACAAAGGCAAATAACCTATTTTGGCTGAGATGGCCAAGGATATATTCGCCATACCTGTGATAACTGTTACCTCGGAGTCTGCTTTTAGTATGAGAGGTAGAACCTTGAGTCCACATAGTTGCAGACTATATCCCGACATGTTGGAGGCGATAATATGCAGCCAACATTGGTTATGGGCTACCAGCAGTGGTGGTAAAAAAATATTCTTTACAAAATCAATTACTATTTTTTTTTTGTTTTAGTTATATAGTTCTTTACACTTTCATTTTTTGTTAGGTGTTATTCCTGAAGAAGAAATTTTTACTGGTGAAGAATTGAAAGATGAAGATGAATGTGGCCCACAAGTATTAGATTAGTTTGTTCTTGCTTTTGATTATTATTATTATAAGTATTTTTCGATTTGATATGAACTTATTAGAAGATTGTGATTATTATTTATTATGTTGTGATGAGATTTATGTAATTGTGTTATTTTGATTATTATTTAGTTAGTAATACTATGTTGAACATTTGATGATTTGAATTTGATATCTTGATTTTAGTTTTTTAGATTAATTTTTGAAGAATTAATATGTGAATTATGTAATATTACAGGTTTTGTTATTGTAACCTTAGTTTTTTAGGAGAACTTATGCCAAATTTAAAAAAAAAATTATAAAAAGCCCGGGCCCGACCCGCCAATTTGGACAGGCCTGTAGAGGGCTTGGGTTGTTGCAGTGAGTGGCGGGCTTGGGCCGGGCTTTGGCAAAGCCCGTCCAAGCCCGGTCCATTGCCAAGCCTAAAAGTATCCAGATATGCATGCAAATAATACAAACGATATAAAGATAAAGGGAACAAGATGATAATAATTAAGCCAAATGTGTGGAAGATGATATACTTATATTTTAGATATTTTTTAATATATTTTAGTTTAATTTTATTCTTAATTTTTATTTTATTATATTAATTATTGTCTTAATTTTATATTTTTATTTATATAGGTAATATCCAAATAAAGAGAGCTAAAAGAGATATTAAATTGAAATATTCAGGAAGAAAATCAAGTCAAGAATTAATGTTCCGCTGCCCAACAAGAATATCAAGACCGAAATTGAAGACAACTTCTTTAAGTAAAAAAGATTATGCATGTGATCAATTATTGAGGTGGCAAGCTAGCATGGAAACAGTGCACATGCAAAGAATTTGGCAAGCCATGCACGTGAATGATTGAATTCGGGTTTTGCAAATCAAATGCGCTTCACGTGAATGGGCTCTAAAGTCGGTTGGCTTGCGATCTCCTTTTCAATCCTTTTAAGCTAACGATTCCACGCTCAGCAACTATATAAAGTGACGAATAGAAAGTAGAAAAAAAGGGGGCTGCAGCCGCACAAAATCAAGAGAGAAAGACCGAGAAGAAAAGAGAGCAGCCACGCGAGAGGAAGAAAAATAGGAGAAGAAAGAGCAGATTGAAGATTTATTCCAAGAATTTTTCTATTAAACTCATATATTTTTTTCTTGTTTTAATTATAATGATGCTTTATTTTATTATGGATGTTATTTTTTTTTTATTATGAACTAAATATTTTTATCTAGATTTAAAATGGAACTCAGTATAAACCCTAATTGATTGATGTTTTAGTTCTTCAAAATTGCCTTTTATTGATTATTTATTATATTTTGTACTTAATTATTTGATTGCTTGATCACCAATTGAATAGCACATGTGTTTTTGCATAGATATCGGAAGAGTCATGCATTTATAGACCTAAATATGATAACATGTGTTAATCTGATATAGGAATATACTTAGATTATATATGCACTTGTTAAGGAACTTGAACTTAATGAATTGCTTATAATTGATCCTCATAAGAATAGTGGGTTGATTTTGAGTAATATATCTACTTGACCATCGGAAGAGGCTTGTAGAGACTTTAGTGTTCTAAGTGATAATTGAATTAGGTTAGTTAGAAGAACTGGACTAAGATTAATAAGGGGGTTACTAGGGAAAATTACAAACCTAGGTTTCATCATCCATTAATTATCTTCTTGATTTATTTTGTATTTAATTTATAGTTATAATTTTAGTGAAGACTTTTTATTTAATTATTTGGATTAGACTTGGAAGATATAAATTAATAGATAGTGATAGGATAATATTAGTCCCTGTGAGTTCGATACTTTCACTTATTACTTTATTATTTATTCGATACGTAAACCTGCGTAGGTAAATTTTTAGGCACCAGAAGACAAGCTACGGTGCATTTGTTTCACACCTATTTATACTAAGCTGGCAGCCTTGAAATAATGTTGAAAAGTGGCGAGAGTTTGATTTTTTTTTTAGAGGAAGCGAGAGTTTGATTGTTGGTCCTACACGAAGTGTGCAACACACCCTTTGAATTAATAAGTGAAAATCACTCCGAACAAGCCTAGTGGTGGATAGGGTTGGCAAAATCCGGGTCGGCAATACCCGGACCCCGCCCGGACATGCCTTTTTGGCCACCCGGTCCTGGCTTAAAAAACCCGACACCGGGCCAGGTTTTCTTATTCGAGTTTTAAAGCCCGGATTTTTATATTTTATACTATTATATATGTATTTTTTTAATTTAATATTTTTAATTTTTTTTAATGAAATTAGACATGAAAATATGAACATTAAATGTGTAAAATTTTAAATATATATAATAAATGGATTAAATAAATATTATTATTAAAATATATATATATTATAATCCGGGTTCCGGGCCGGACCCGGGCTTTTCAAGTGATGCCCGGGACCGGCCCACCCTCATCTCCGGTCTGGGTATTACCTGACCCGCATTGCCCGGATCCGGTTCGGGCGGGTATTTTTGCCACCCCTAATGGTGGACAACTGTTTTCACTTTTCAACTCATCACCAGGCGTGTTTTTTCAAATTTTCACTGAAAATTTAGTAAAAATATGTTTTGTTAAACCAACTAAATTAATAGCCATCATGTGAAAAATAAAAAATAAAAAGAGAGGCGAGTTTCATATAGATGGACTATTTAAACCAATTAAATTAATTAATATATTTTTTTAAATTAAAATTTTTATTATGAAAATATAATATAATTAATTATTTATTTGACCTTGTTCTTTCTTTCTTCATCTTCTTGTCTTATCAAAAAATTATTGTGATACATGAAGTACATATTATATTTAACAAATTAAATTGTTAAAAAATAAACAAATTCAGCCTTATGTAATCTAAAACAAAATGAAAGGAACAATACCCATCATGTGAAAAATAAAAAATAAAAGTTTTTGTACCACTTTAAATCGAATAAAAAATTTTGGTTAAATCTCTAAAGCACAAACTTTGAATGATAATAATAAGTAAGAACTAGTAATATTATGGTGAAAAGTAAAAGAGTTGATTTAATAAAAAGAATAAAATGATAAAATTGAAAGGGAAAAATTAATTTAAGCTTTGACTATTGCTAAAGTAGAGAGAGCAAGTAGTTAATCAAAAGTAATTTTATGATTTTTTTTAAATTAGTGAATTAAAATAATAAGTTATATAATTCAATAATTATTTTAATTTAAAAAAATGAGTGTCGAAGGGAATTAAAGAGTTCAAATAAGAAATAACCCTGGCTCAAACTGACATGGTGTCCTCAGTACTTGCAGTCCACTTTAGACTTTTTATTGCCGACTGTGGACGTTTTGAAATTCTTTAATTAGATTCACTTTTGTATTTGTCTCAGATTCGAATCGATCAAAATTCAGCAATTGTCTCAGATTTCGAAATCGTTCATAATTCAGCAATCGTCTTATAAAAAAAAATAAAATAAAATTCAACAATTGTCCCATGAATGCGCTGGTGATAAAATATAAGTTCACTTGTCCCATCCCGATTCCCAACCACCGAGCAAAGACCATATTTGCGGTGACGAGAAAAGCCAAACCACACAAACTCTGCCATCTGGAAGATTTCATGCCTCCCGCTAGTGGTGCGGGTCCCATCATGTGATCGCAAATAACGTAATTTTATATAGAATAATACTACGTATCCTAAATTTTTTTATCTCAAATAATTATTTTAAATAATTTGATATTTATTAATTAATTAATAATTATTTACAAAATTAAAGTGAATTAATTGTAATTAATTAATAAATATCAAATTATTTAAAATAGTTATTTGAGATAAAAAATTTAAAATATGTAACATTATTATTTTATATATAACATACGACAAAGCAGCCATAGGAATAGCCCAATAACTTTGTGTTTTGCTGTGCAAACGTGTAAAGGGTGGTACTCACTGCATGAAATAGAATCAGTTAAATTGGGTCTTCATATATATTTTGACCCATGTGTATTAGATTCTATATTTTCATATTATTTTATGTATTATAGAATTTTCTTCAAACTCAATTTTCACATTGTTATAATCGAAGAATATATCTATTAAAAAGGAGTTAAAATGACCATTTATAAGTTGAGAGAGGTTTATGTGGTCATTTAAATAAGTTTTGAAGTGTAGGGGACCTTTTATTCTTTTTTTTTTATTATTATTATTGAGATGTTTAGAGTTTGTTAGGAATTGTATTTGGGAGATTTAAAAGTGATTTTGAAAAATTAATTGTTAATTTTAGTTTTTAATAAATTTATTTAAAAATTACTTTGGTAAAATCACGATATCTTATGGCAGGTTTTGAAAAGTAAAACAAGCATAACTTTTTAATATCTAATTTTGAGAATTAGCTTTGCACTTATTACAATTTCATTTATATTCTTACATATATTTATAAAAATTTAAAATTATTCTTATTCAATTAGGAAATAAAATGAAGAAAATTAAAGAGATTAATATTGTTACCAACAGTATTGAGATAAAAAAATAAAAATAAAATTTATATAATAATAATATTTATATTAGTTATCAGTTATTATATATACACAATAAAAAAATTGTATATATATTTATAAATGTGTAAATAAATTTTATTTAGTATTATGTTCATTTCAGTCATTTTATTCTTACAACAATTTGACAGTAAAATTTATCAAACATATATGATTGTTTTTAAAACTCACAATACAGCCCATTACATCTAAACAATTATTTTCAAAGTTACAAAATTACCTAATTGGCCCTAACGTGCTGTTCGCTGCTCTAGCGTGTAAAACATGGTACTCTTGCATGGAAAAGAATCATATAAATTGGGTCTTCATATCCTCAATGCTTTCAGAAAACACAAGTAATTCTCATTCTTCAGAGGGATATTACAAAGAAGCATATATATTCGATGGCTTTCTCTTCTAGTTCTGGAGGTCAATTGTCTGCTACCTCCCACATTTCAAAGGTTCCACTTCCTGATAAGAGTTCAAAAATTAGCAGGCCCAACCTCATTGAATTTACACCTTTGCCTACTATCTATCAAAAAGCGTGCATTACTCATGACAATACAGTCGTTTCTTCTCCCCTTAAGCACTTCACCCACACAACTGCACACCCCAGCTTCTTCGTCTTCGTAAGTTGATTAATTTTTATATAATGTGGCAATTTTTATTTATTATTGTGATTAAACTTTTAAAATATTAATTAATTAATAAGCTGATGAGTATCCTGTAATTCTATTTTGATGTCTTTATAGGATGATGATATTCAAGTTGAAAATTCTCGGAAACTGAAGGAATTCAAGCATATATTTAGCCTAGTCGGAGGAAATTCTTTTGAAGGATTAGCCATGATTGATGCTGTTCAACGGCTCGGCATTGAGTACCTTTTCAAAGATGAGATTGAAGAAAATTTACGAAGGCAGTACATCATATCTTCCACTTATGGTGGTCACCTCCATGATCTTCAAGAGGCTGCCCTTCGCTTTCGATTGCTGAGACAAGAAGGTTACTATGTGCCTGCGGGTGGGTTATGTGCATAATTATTTTTGAATTAAACCTCGGCAATCGAGGAGATTTGTTGAAATATAAAGTAAAAAGAGCAAAAATAAAGCCTAACTACCCCCCTTAATTAATTGTTCAATTATTACCAATTTTCTTACTTAATTATGTGAAACGACAATATATTTATTTTATTTGGTTTTATAATTATTTTGAAACAGATATGTTTAACAACTTTAAGAACAAGGAAGGGAGGTTTAACGGGATCAATGCAAGTAAAGACATAGGGGGATTGATGGAAGTATATGAAGCTTCACAGCTAAGTATAGCAGGCGAAGAAGTGCTTGATGAAGCTGGACACTTGAGTGCGAAGATGCTCAATGAGTGCATGACACATCTTGATCACTATCAAGCTCTAGCCATCGCGAATACGTTGAGGCATCCATATCACAAAAGCTTGCCAAGATTTATGGCCAAAGACGTTTTCCTTGGCAATTTCGAAGGTGAAAGTGGATGGATGCTGCATGTTTTAAAAGAAATAGCGAAAAATGATTTCAATATGGTAAACTCCTTACACCAAAAAGAGATTGTTCAACTAACCAAGTAAGTACTTTTAATGACTACATAAATATTATAGTTATGCTGTCATTTACAGAATTCTAATTAACTCTAACCAGTTATTAATACAATATTATTCATTAGATGGTGGAAAGACCTCGGTTTGGCTAAGAAGTTGGCGTTTGCAAGAGACCAACCACTTAAATGGTATATTTGGTCTATGGCTTGCCTCACAGATCCAAGCTTGTCAGAGCAAAGAGTTGAGCTCACAAAACCCATATCCTTCATCTACATTATTGATGACGTATTTGATGTTTATGGGACACTTGACGAACTTATTCTCTTTACAGAAACTATTACTAGGTATGCATATTAGCAATCATATTGAATTTAAACCCGTATTTATTAGTATTTCTCTTTAACAACTAAATCTCCTAATTGACTGAGAAACAATTGATTCTAGATGGGATCTTGCTGCTATGGATCAATTGCCAGAGTATATGAAGATATGTTTCAAAGCTCTCGACGATATTACTAACGAAATCAGCTACAAGGTCTACAAGGAGCGTGGGTATAACCCAGTACAGTCCCTGCGGAAAGCGGTATGAATCATATAAATATATTGACATGATTGTCACAAATTTTTTGATGTCATATAATAGTTGAACTCAATATTGAATAATTAATTGCCCCAGTGGACAAGTTTGTGCAAAGCATTTCTAGTAGAAGCGAAATGGTTTGCTTCTGGACACACGCCTGAGGCTGAAGAATACTTGAAGAATGGGATTGTCAGTTCAGGAGTACATGTGGCACTAGTGCACATTTTCTTTCTCCTAGGTCATGGGATTACTAAGGAAACGGTGGAGCTTATTGACAATAACCCGGTCATAATATCATCAACCGCAACAATTCTTCGGCTCTGGGATGACTTGGGAAGTGCAAAGGTGGGCACCCTAGCTATTGCTGTTTCTGTGCATTTATGACACTACATAGTAGTAGTACTATCCCTTTCAATTGATGGGAATAATCTGTGTAACGCGCACTTAATAGCCACAAGAAATTCGAAAATACCGAAAAGAACAATCAATTGAGAAAAAGTATCAAACATTATTATGGAACTGTTGTATTATGGAACTGTTGAACATATATATAAATGAGTGTGACCAATCGATATATATATATATATATATATATATATATATATATATATGCTGACAGGTAAGGACCAAAATTATTGCCGGATTGCTTTTTGATACATGCATTATATTTGCTGTCTGTTGATGAATCACAAGAGCGGGCTATACAGCATCTGTAACATACAGCCCCCTCACATAAACAGTGCTCCGGTCATGGGACTCACGCCTGGGATACTGTTCATGTGAGTGTTGTATCGTACAGATGCTGTACCATATGCTTCTCCGCATCTTATGACGATGATACAATGAATACACATGCATGACATCCACGTAAAAAGTAATTGGACTATGGTTGATAGAATTATATGGTAATCTTGTTCACTCTATGTTGCAGGATGAGAATCAAGATGGTAAGGATGGATCTTACATCCATTACTACACGAAGGAACACCGATATTCTGCCGCCGAAGAGGCCCAAAGAAGTGCTATCAATAAAATTTCGGACGCATGGAAGCGGCTCAATAAAGAATGTCTCTGCCCAAATCCATTCTCAGCATCTTTCACGAGGGCTTGTCTCAACCTTGCAAGAATGGTCCCCTTGATGTATAGTTATGATGACAACCAACGGCTACCAAGCCTCGAGCAGTACATTAAGTCCCTACTCTTTGAAAGCGTACCTACTCAAGGAGTATATTAATTAATTAATTAATTAATTATGCTACTTTTCTATGAAAAATTAGGTGGCTCGAGTACGATGTAAGGAGAGTACTTTTGTGATTTCGATTTTATGCATTTTATCCTAATTTTCTCTTGAGTGGGGCTATCTAATTAAACTCATAAAATTACTCTTCAAACTCACTTATAATTTAAAAAAGGGTGAGGCTATTTGAACGAGAAATTCTACAATACATCGAGGTACCATGTCATCCATACAACAAGCAAATGATGCTTTGATATGTATGCATTTATTTTGAAAGACCATTATGCAAGTGGTGGTTACATTAAATTCAATTACACATGTCATGCATGCATCAATTGATTGTATTACCTTATATGTATTGTAGGATTTCTCTATTTGAGCCCATAAATGTACTCTTTACACTTATTAAATCATAAAAAAATTATTACTGAATTATCCTTAATCAAAATTACGTTTGTGTACGAAAACACTTTCATTGTCTTCTAAAAGTAATTACTTTCCTTCTAAAAGTAATTACTTTCAAAACAACGTTATAAAAACACTGTATTCTTTGCACTCTTTTGAAATTCATATCATCTTAATCACGATTGTTTAATTCAGTTAGCAAACTAATTCTGCATTCGTTAAACCTTATCACTATTTGCTTTTCTAGCTTAATTACCTATTCCTTGTGAATTGTGATAATAGCTTATTGTAGTTTGATAAAGGCAAATCACTCTCAGTTTAATGCTATATATTTACGCATAAGTGTATTAAATTATTTTTCCTTTTTTAAAGAAAATTCAAAAGTAATACAACAATTTTTTCCATTTTATTTGAATTATCAAACTTCCAATCAGATCCTATTTGGAGGTTTCATTGCATTCTTTACAAACGATACAAAGCCATTAAACCAACAAAGAAGAAGAAGAAGAAGAAACTGAAAGAACATATCACTTTTTTTGGTTTCATTTGTCAGTTTAAATTTGAATTAAGGAATAAAAATCAACAAGGAATAAAAAGATGAAATAGAAAGAATTTTGTCAGAAAAGAAAACTGATAGAATGAGAAATTATGGGTAAGTAGGGTTAAATTTGGAATATTAGGAGTTGTAGAGAGTAAAAAATTAATTCTTAAATTTTTGTAATAGGTGTAATTAGTAAATGGGTGTAGAAAGTAATTTAATGGGTTTAAATAGCTCCACCCATTAAAAAAAAATTAAATTACAAAAATACCTAAAAGACAACAACCAATCAGTGCAAAGTATTTTAAAATTAAAATATACGTTGTTTTTTTTTTTAATTTTTACATCCACTGCATAATATACCTACTAGTCAAATATATTTGCACATCATGATTACTACTCAAGATTTAATTCATCATAACATTCTCAATCAAATTCCTACACTTGATAAAATGTTGAGTTTTTAACAGTATCTTTAGCTTAATTCATCCTGTGAACTCGTGAAACTCAGCAAAAGAAGATAGCAATAAAAAGAGTTGAAACGGAAAAAAGAAAAGTGAAATTAGGAAAAAGAATTGGCATAAATGCTTCTAATAACCTACTTTCATTTTTCTCGTCTTAATAAAGTTTATAGCTCTTTGATTATTATAATGGTATAGTTTTGCAGTTTCGAATTAAGATTTAAAAAGGAAAATCATTAGATTAATGTCGTCTTGTCAGATTTATTTACAGTTAGCTAGGTATTTGACTATTACACATTAGAAAATGCTTTGATTTTGCAGTTTTGAACAAATTAAAAAAAAAAAAAGAGGAGATGAAAATAAAAAATGAGTGTAAAATATGTGGGTACTTTTGGTACGGTGTATAGAGTATAAAAACTTTATTTTATATTTAATTATGGGTTTACTAAAGAATGGAGCGTGAAAATGAATTTGTGGGTCCAAATACCCACACATTTTTCACTTAATATATTTTATATTTAAGAAATTATCGTTATCCCCCCACTGTTTCCTATAATTTTAAAAAACCTAAAACTTTTAATTTGTTTAGTGGTTAACTTATTGATTATAATGTATATCAGTTTTTCATATTTTTGTTAATAGACATTAACTTTTATCAATGTTACATAGATATTTTAGATATTTTAACATACTAATATCACCTATATTGCAAAAAGTATCAATTTTACTCTATTGATTATAAATAGTATTAATTTTACAGTTAATGATTGTGAAAAAAGTATCCAATTTCTTTTTCACTATTAACTAACATAATAAAATATGATTCCTTTTTTTTTTTCTTTTGTTCACTTTTGCATATTAATTAGGCAAATCTACATCATTTTTACATAACAAAATTCTACTCACTAGAATAAAAATAACAAGAAAAAGGTGCTTAAAACTGAATTCCCAAAAAAGATAAAGATTCGATATTTTTTTTTTAAATAAAAAACAAACATCTTTTCGTGGTGTTAAACAACGAAATAAAACAATTAACTGAGTATGGCCTTTGTTCCTCTCCTTGAGATATATTAAAATCTGAATTTATTTAACCAATTTAGTTCTTGTCAAAAATTGAACTTCAAGGACAAAATTATCATTTTATTGATATTTTCTAATACAGTTGATGGAAAGATAGAAAACTTATACAATCCATAACTTTTGAGTAAACCGTTAAGCAAATTAAAAACTTCCCATAAATTTTTTAAATCGGAGGAAATAATGGTTGAACGATTATTAATTTTTCCCTTCGTAATTTTTATAGCTATATACTAAAAAAAAAAAAAAAACCCCCCACAGTTAAAACCATCTATTTTTAATTGAGAAATGATAGACATCCACCACTGGCAAATTTCCTTTTGTATTTTTAATGGACTGTTACTCTCTTTACTAGCGAAAAATTGAAAATCATTGTCACACGACTCACACCGTCCCCCGTGTTTCTCACAACACTTGAATACGACAGAGAGAATCAAAGGACTGAAAAGTATGAGGACAGCAAGAAGTCGTCTGAATTATGAGTGCGTCTAATTGTGGTCAAAGAGCAGGAAACACGTTTCTATGAACACTAAAATAGAATCGAGGGCAGCCACACCACACACATTCATGAGATCAGAAAATTATCTGGCAGTGTAGGCAAAAATATTATAAGAAGAGTAATTACACATGTGTGTAAGTGTCTTTATTCTTATAAAAAGATAAAAAGACAAGTAATTATATTGGTGATTTTTTATTCGAAAGATTAGTTGTCTTTAGTACTTCTACAGTAATATATGATATATTTGGTTTGGAAAAGGAATACACTTATGTTCTTTTGTACTTATATGATATCTAAGTGTCTTTATTACTTCTACATTAAGTAATACACTCACTTAATGCATATATGATATATTTGCATTTGGTTTGGAAAAGGATAAATGCTCATTTAATTTCTATTTTTTCAATTAAGTATCTGTTTAGTCCTTATATTTAAAAAATACCCAAATACACTCATGTTGTTGAATATGTTACGCTCATATCCTTATTTTTCTTTCCTTTTATAATAATACACTTACAATAATATTATTTAGGATATTAATGAAAGAAAAAGATAATTTACGAAATTAACCTTAAAATTAATATAAAAATTTTGCACAAACTTTTATATTATTATTTTATTTTTAGGATTAATTTGATAAATTAATTTTTGTAAAATAATTATAAATAAATAGTGAGATTATTGTAATGATATTGAATATTACTTTAAGTTGACTGATATTAATTTATTTATAAATAATAATTAGCAATATTATAATTTATTAGTTAATTTACTAATAAATAATTATTGGTTAATTTGTTAATTAACTTTTTTATAGGTAAATTGATTAATGTTAAGAATATTGTTGTAAAGGCCTTATTGTAAAAGGAAATAAAAAAAAATAAGGGTAAGAATGTAACATATTTAATTGCAATGGTGTTTTGATATATTTTTTAAAATATAAAAACCAAAAGGGCACTTAAATCAAAATATAGAGACTAAACAATCATTTACCCTTTTGAAAAACCACCATTTAATTCATGCACATATATCATACATGCATTAAATAGATATAGTACAATGGAGATACTCTAGAATCTCTCGATGACTACAGTTTTATTAATTGATGGTGTCTAATTTTGTTAGTAGGGTGCGTAAGGGATTGAGGTTGAAGCATTTGAATTTAAAAGCTGACAAAGAAAAAGTGTTTGGTAAATACTAATTTCTTTGTAAATAAAAAGCTATATTGATATAATTTTTTACTTATATGATGAAAAAAATATTATATCTTTAATAATTTTATCAAAATTATTATTTAAAAATTATATATACTATATAATATTAACTTTTGTTGCATAATTACAGTTTTTTTTCCACAACAACGGTAACTTAAAAATTACAGCACCTCAATCCTAAACGGTCCCTGGTCCCTAATTGAGGCTTCTATGCTGTGGTCCATTTTCCTTTCTAAAAAAGTAAAAAACACGTGGATAGTCTGTTCGGACGGGAAATGCGTTCTATAAATTGCTTCGCTTATTCTTCATATTCTCAACATATCAGAATCAACTCTCTTCTCTCTCAAGATTATCTATTTCCATACATACATACTTTCCATGGCTTTCTCTTCCAAGGATATCTCGTCTGCTTCATCCCACATTCAAGTTATTCCAGAACAAATATCAAAAGTTGGCAAGCCAAACCTCAGTGACATTAATTCTTTGCTGTCTAATAATAATAAAGGCAGTTAATGATACCATAGGGGTTTCTGCCCCGTTGAAACATTTCACTAGTCACAGTGAGCACCCCAGCTTCAATAATGTGAGTCCAATAGATATATTTCTTGTTTCTTATTTCATATATGATTGTCAGACATCTTATGGGAAAGTGTTTAATGCTCTGTCTCTTATCTTGCGTAGGATGATATTCACATTGAACATGCGAAAAAGCTGGAGTTAATCAAGCACATACTTGTCAAAGTCGGAGATGACGACCCTTTGGAAGGATTGGCCATGATTGATACCGTTCAACGCCTAGGGGTTGATTACTATTTTCAAGATGAGATTGAGCAAATTCTACAAAGGCAGTATACCATATTTTTCACTCATGGTGATCGCTATAACGATCTTCAAGAGGTTGCCCTTCGCTTTCGACTGTTGAGACAACAAGGTTACTATGTGTCTCCAGGTTTGTGTGTGTATGTGTGCGTTTTTTTTTTCCCTGCCAACTCTTTGTTATATGAGTACTCTAATTGATCAAATTAAACTTTGAAATTGGTGTTAAACAGATGTGTTCAACAGCTTCAGAAACAAAGAAGGGAAGTTTAAACAGAATATAAGTGAAGACATAGTCAAGGCTACTCAGGATTTCTCTCAAGAAAATAAGCTGGGAGAAGGTGGATTCGGCCCTGTTTACAAGGTAATTATAAAGTGATGCCAATGCTGCTATAAATCACAGCAATAATCCATGCATATGAAATGGAAATTTAATTGCAGGGTGTATTAGCGGATGGCAAGGAAATTGCAGTGAAGAGGCTCTAAAGAACATCTATCCAAGGCTTACAAGAGTTCAAGAATGAAGTGACAGTTATTGCCAAATTGCAACATAAAAATCTTGTGAGGCTCTTGGGATGCTGCTTGGAGGAAAACGAATCGCTGCTCGTCTACGAGTATATGCCTAATAAAAGCCTAGATGTTTTCCTCTTTGGTTTGTCACTAACCCTTTCTTATATTAGCTAATGTACACATGAGTTGATTGCTTGGTCATTGCTGATTGTTATGTTGTACAAGTAGAAACACAATATGGGATATCTCGGCTTTATTCTGGTTTGTATTAGGCCTTCCAAGTTGGAAGTGGTCCTGTTTCCTCTGCATGTGGAACATAACTAACTACTAGCATAAAAACAACTATACCAAGTCTTTCTTTTTCCTCCTTTTGTTTTCCTTTTTCTCCTCAAGCCATAAGGCATGCTTCTAATCATGCTAAATGTTTAGTTTGTCCAATTAATTTTTAGATTCAACGAAAAGTGCACAACTGGTCTGGAAAAGACGTGTAAGCATCATTAAGGGAATTGCACGAGGTCTTTTATATTTACACGAGGATTCTCGACTCAAAATTATTCATCGGGATCTCAAAGTTAGTAATGTTTTACTCGACCATGAGATGAACCCAAAGATATCTGACTTTGGAATGGCAAAAATATTTTGTGGAAACCAAAGTGAAGCTAATACCAATAGAATTGTTGGAACATAGTAAGTACATTCCATTCCTATCTGTGTATGATTTATTTGTTTTCAAGGATTAAAATAGCTAACCCATATTCTATTGCGTATGATTTGAGCTAATTATGACCTTAAACGAGGGCCGTAATATATGTGACTAGTTTTTCTCTATGGCATTTAGTTTTTCTCTATGGCATTTATTATGATATCATTTATCATTATTGTTTTATTTTCAAACAGTGGATACATGGCTCCAGAGTATGCTATGGAAGGGATATTTTCAGTGAAATCAGATGTTTTCAGTTTTGGAGTTGTTCTGCTAGAGATTATCAGTGGGAAAAAGAGCAGTGGATTTTATCATTCAGAACATGGTCAAAGCCTCCTTGCTTATGTATGTAATTTTCTCTTTCTTCCTTTCTTTCTGGAAAAATAAATAGCTGCCAATGATTGATACTTTCTCACTCTCGTATGATCTTTATTTGCATTAACTTCAAATATGGAAACTATGGTGTAAAGGACATGCAATGGAGTTGATGGATTCAGTATTAAAACAGTCATGTGTTCGAGATGAATTATTAAAATATATTCATATTGGATTGTTGTGCGTTCAGGAAGATCCAACAGACAGACCTACTATGTCTTCTGTGGCTGATATGTTAGCAAGTGACATCCTGACACTTCCCAAACCAACCCAACCGGCATTTTCTGTCAGCCGAGTCATTCCTGGTCAATTGTTATCTCATTCTAAAGACCATTGTTCTGTTAATGAGCTTACTCTTTCAAATATGTCACCTCGCTGATAAAATAGCTATAGTACAAGTCAACTGTTATGGGAATCAACCAATTAATCTGATAAATTCTTAAACGTATCCGTGTGAAATGAAATGAAATGACACCAAAAAATAATAATAATAATATTTGCCAACCCCAACTTGAGACATAGCAAATTAGCAATTAGCAAATATGATGCTCATTTAATTTTTAAAAACATTTTCTTGTTAACAGTGGCGAGGCCGGCAACATTTTTTAGGGTGAACTGAATTTTTTCTTAATTACTATTTACAAATACTGTTCAACATTTTTCTTGGCTTGATTGATTGGTTGTTTGACATTTAACTCAGTAATAATAATGCCACTAATTAGCTCAACAAACAAATATCAACCGTTTTATAACAGCGGCTTTCCACCATCTAATTAAATAATAATTAGGCATGTTAGTGATATGCTCTAATTTGAAGCGTACACTTATCCACCTAAATGGCTAATTTTGTAATTAACTAATGCATTCATCATTACAATACTTAACGTAAAGTACATAGACAATCTGATGTGGTACAAATTTATTGGTTGAATAAAAATACAAAGTAATATAGTAAAAATTTTCTTATAGTAATATTCTATGTCGGAATAATCTTCATGTTGTCATAAAAAATTATGATTCCAATTTGGGTCAGTTGTAAATAAAAATAAGCTCTATATTGAAATAAGTTTAATTTTTTTTAGATCCTATTTTTAGAAACTTGCTTTCACATAATAATAATTATTTGTATATTGTAAAAAAATATTTTATGTTACATTAGAGGTTTAAGATATCATAAAATATTTTCTAAAGTTGCCAAGAACAATGATTTATTCTTTAAAATTGTTATCAAATCATTATATAATATTTATAGTAATTACATTAAGAGAAAAATGTTAAAGAGAATGCAAACGTTTAGAATTTTAAGATGACTTTACATATTTCTAATAATTTTTATAATTAGGCCTCTATTAAGTTATAACATCCTCATAGTTAAAAAAAAATGGTCCCAATATTATGATTATTAAAAATTTTTATTTGTAAAAATAAATCACGTGAACCAAATGATATTTAATTCAATCAATTTAAACAAATCATGCTAGTTTTGTATAACACAAATTTATACAATAGTTCGTAGTTCTATTATTACTCACTCCGTTAAGTTGAGCCTTGAGAAAACAAACAAACCTAGTTACCTTAATTAAATCAATTTCATTAATTCAAAAAATTCAACCATGGCGAATGCCAAGGAACTATGTGGAGATGGCTAAAAAAAAAAGCTCAAGCCGGCCCAGCTCAAGGCCGCAGGCTTTAGGGCCAGCCCGCAGTAAATGAGCTTGGTCATGGGTTGAAAATTTAAAAGTCCACAGTGAATGAGCCTGGATATGGGCTCCTGGGAAAAGCCCTGGCTTGGCCAAGACTTTATATTTTATAAATTAATCTTTTAAAAATATTATGGACTTTATATTTTATATTTCATATATTTTATATTTTGTGTATTTTTATATTAGTCTATTATACATTGAATAATCATTTTTAATTTAAGTGTTTTTTTAATTTTTTTCCTATTTTAAACTTTATTAAAATTTATTTAAAAATTTTATCTAAGCCCAGCCCGTCTAAGTTTGGAGCGGCAAACCCGGCCCAGGCCCTTAATTTGCCATCCCTAGTACTATGGAGGGACTAATAGTGAGCAATCATATGTGATTGTTACTTCAAGATTAAACATTATAGATAATTGAGTAATATATAGCCTACCCCCCAATGAATTGATATTTTGCACAGCATCCCCAAAAGAAATGACTGGTTGCACCCAACACCCAATTCTGTTACTTTATTAGTTAAGTGTAACGGTACAGGATAAAATTGGAAGTTTGTGCCTTAAATTAATTTTAACGAAAATATCAACTCATGTCTTCTTCATTTTGTTCTTTCATTTTCTTCTTCTTCCCCGTACTTCTCTTCTTCTTCTCCATGTCTTTTTAATCTTCATATTATCATATGAGGAGCAACAACTACTGCAACACGGCTCGCGTGGCGATGCCCTCAACACAAAGCAGGTCGCCATTGCGCGACTATGGTGCGTCAGTTGCTGCCTTTCGCTGCGCAACTTTCCATGCCTTGGCTCACAACCACGACTACCACCTCTTAGTTTCTTTTAGATTTATTATTATGGGTTATTTGGATTTTGTTTTGAATTATGATTTAGGAGTTTGCGTTTTGAATCCCTAAACCAAGTAACCAAAATTGAATGCTTCAACTAATGGTTGATGGGTTAATTTTGAAGATTGGAATTGCGTAAATTAGCAAGTGTACTAGTCGCACAAGTAATATAATGAAGAGTAGAGTATCGTTCCACAAAGGTTGTATATCTTATTAGCTATCAAAATTATTCTAACTCTAATTTATTTAAACAATCGATTAAGAGAATTTAGATTAAAAATTAAAATTAAATAAAACAACTAAAAATTAAATAAGAAAGCAAGTAGTAACAGAAATCACCAAGAGATTAAGACACTAGAACATTCGATTTCACTATAACTAATCCAATTTAATCCTCCATCTGTGTTAATAAAAATTATTACCCATGTTGACAGTGAATTTCCCTAACCCATTCAATATCCTCTCTCGAGTTATATCAAAAATACCTTGACATATTAACCCACTATATCTCTATGTGAATTTAAATATGCAAAGATTCATTAAGCTCTATGGAAATTCTAATATAATACTATGCGAATCACGTTGGCACATCTCTGTCTTTCGTTCAATTTATGGCATCTATTACACAAAGTAAAAATACATAAATCTCCTTTCGGTCTCATTATGTATCCTCAAATTATTCAAATATTGACCATATATTTAAAAGCATTAAGCACAATAATGAACACTCAATTATGGAATAATAAATTAAAAATATCACATATTTATATGGAATTAAATTTTTATAGTTAGACTATATCGTAGCCCTAACAAAATAAATTAATTCATGAAAAAATAAAGAGAATGTATAAATATTATAAGGATCATTGCAGTATGACAATTAAAAAAGAGAAAGAAAAATTCAATTCTGACTTCAATCGAGCTCCCTTGCTCTGTTGTGTGGCTGCTGCCTCTCGGTTTTTCCTCTTATTCGGTTCTGTTACTCTTTTTCTTGGCTTCCGTTCGTGGCTTTGCTCACGGTTTTGCCACTCCTCAATTGCTTCAACTGTAGCTTTCTGATATATTAATAATGCCAGCCGCCCTTTAAAATTCCTAATGCAACAAGAAATCTTGGAAAGCCCAAAGCCCATCTCGTGTTTGCCATTTTAAAGCAGTGCCAAAATATTTGCTTTCCACGTGCATCCATGATAATTAATTAAATAAATATTTCTTAATTTATTTTAATTAAATTTCTTTATTCTTTTTTTTTATTCTTTTATGTAGATTTATTCTGAATATTTCGATTTAATTTCTCTTATATCTCTCTTTATTTGGATATTACCAACATAAATAAAAATATAAAATTAAGATAATAATTAATATAATAAAATAAAAACTAAGAATAAAATTAAATTAAAAGATATTAAAATATATATAAAATATAAGTACATTGGGTTGAAGAAATATGGTGGTAGATAAAGATTTTGTTGGTGATGAAAATGGTTATGGAAGGGATTGAATTTGATTGTGATTCAAATTGCTGAGAATGTGCTCTGGTTTTTCTTAAATTTTTTAAATTTTTATTTATTATTCTTTATCTCCAGATTAATTTTTCCTGTTGGTTGTAAGGCTTTTCTGGGGAAAAAATAGTAATGGAACAATGTACGTGTAATAAGAAATTTTTTAGTTACAATTAAAATGAAATCCTTTACTTAAAAATAAAAGAGTAAGCTCGTTGCTAAACAAATTAAATAAGTTTAAATTTTTGTTTAAAAAAAGGGTATTTGCTCTATAATAAATAGTTTATTTAAGGGCGTTAACGTAAATATAAAATGTTAGGCTAGGCTTCATGTAATTATATTTATTTGTATTCATAAGGGGTATTTTTGTCATTTATCAAAAATCAAACAGAACCGTTAGAAATAATTGATAAAGTAACGGAATTGGATGTGGAATGTAACGAGTGAATTCTTTCAGAGACGCGGTACAAAATGTCAATTCAATTGGGAGTAGGCTATAAATTACTCTAGATAATTAATGTATTTAAGCCTTTTTCAAATAATGGACTCACGTCACATTCGTATTTCGTAGTCCCATAAGGATTTAATCCTTAATGAGGAGCCAAGTTTTCACATTTTAGAGAGAAAAGAAAGAGATGCAATAAAAGATAAGGAATTGGGGACTTTCATTACAACAGCAACATCATTGTCTCCGTGGTCAAAAACAGAGAGCCTATGCAATATGCATAGCTCGCCATTTTTTATTTGTGGCGTCAGATGGCCATTGAAATTACATCAATCTCTATATTCGAGTAGAATTTAGTACAATTATTGCATCAAGTGACGGACAGATCATGCGTTTATGTAAATTGTAATGTCGAATAAGCGAAAAATGCTTTTATGTCGTTTTGGTTACACAAGGACCAAAAGAGACGTACCAATGTGCGGTGGTTGGTGTGTGTGTGTGTATATATATATATATATATATATTTTATATGACATTGCATTTGAAAATTTTCGCCACATGGTCCCAGTGGGAAAGTACCATCAATCATCATATAACACACCTTTTTTTTTTCCCTCCAATTACACAAAATTTGCCACAGTTAAAACCATCTATTTTTAATTGAGAAATGATAGACATCCACCACTGGCAAATTTCCTTTTGTATTTTTAATGGACTGTTACTCTCTTTACTAGCGAAAAATTGAAAATCATTGTCACACGACTCACACCGTCCCCCGTGTTTCTCACAACACTTGAATACGACAGAGAGAATCAAAGGACTGAAAAGTATGAGGACAGCAAGAAGTCGTCTGAATTATGAGTGCGTCTAATTGTGGTCAAAGAGCAGGAAACACGTTTCTATGAACACTAAAATAGAATCGAGGGCAGCCACACCACACACATTCATGAGATCAGAAAATTATCTGGCAGTGTAGGCAAAAATATTATAAGAAGAGTAATTATACATGTGTGTAAGTGTCTTTATTCTTATAAAAAGATAAAAAGACAAGTAATTATATTGGTGATTTTTTATTCGAAAGATTAGTTGTCTTTAGTACTTCTACAGTAATATATGATATATTTGGTTTGGAAAAGGAATACACTTATGTTCTTTTGTACTTATATGATATCTAAGTGTCTTTATTACTTCTACATTAAGTAATACACTCACTTAATGCATATATGATATATTTGCATTTGGTTTGGAAAAGGATAAATGCTCATTTAATTTCTATTTTTTCAATTAAGTATCTGTTTAAATCCTTATATTTAAAAAATACCCAAATACACTCATGTTGTTGAATATGTTACGCTCATATCCTTATTTTTCTTTCCTTTTATAATAATACACTTACAATAATATTATTTAGGATATTAATGAAAGAAAAAGATAATTTACGAAATTAACCTTAAAATTAATATAAAAATTTTGCACAAACTTTTATATTATTATTTTATTTTTAGGATTAATTTGGTAAATTAATTTTTGTAAAATAATTATAAATAAATAGTGAGATTATTGTAATGATATTGAATATTACTTTAAGTTGACTGATATTAATTTATTTATAAATAATAATTAGCAATATTATAATTTATTAGTTAATTTACTAATAAATAATTATTGGTTAATTTGTTAATTAACTTTTTTATAGGTAAATTGATTAATGTTAAGAATATTGTTGTAAAGGCCTTATTGTAAAAGGAAATAAAAAAAAATAAGGGTAAGAATGTAACATATTTAATTGCAATGGTGTTTTGATATATTTTTTAAAATATAAAAACCAAAAGGGCACTTAAATCAAAATATAGAGACTAAACAATCATTTACCCTTTTGAAAAACCACCATTTAATTCATGCACATATATCATACATGCATTAAATAGATATAGTACAATGGAATCTTTATACTCTAATCTCTCGATGACTACAGTTTTATTAATTGATGGTGTCTAATTTTGTTAGTAGGGTGCGTAAGGGATTGAGGTTGGCCAAGAATTTAACTTAAAAGCGTACAATGAAGAAAGTGTTTGGTAAAATACTAATTATTTGTAAATAAAGCTATATTGATATAATTTTTTACTTATATGATGAAAAAAATATTATATCTTTAATAATTTTATCAAAATTATTATTTAAAAATTATATTTACTATATAATATTAACTTTTGTTGCATAATTACAATTTTTTTTCCACAACAACGGTAACTTAAAAGTTATAGCACCTCAATCCCAAACGGTCCCTGGTCCCTAATTGAGGCCTCTATGCTGTGGTCCATTTTCCTTTCTAAAAAAGTAAAAAACACGTGGATAGTCTATTCGGATGGGAAATGCGTTCTATAAATTGCTTCGCTTATTCTTCATATTCTCAACCTATCAGAATCAACTCTCTTCTCTCTCAAGATTATCTATTTCCATACATACATACTTTCCATGGCTTTCTCTTCCAAGGATACCTCGTCTGCTTCATCCCACATTCAAGTTATTCCAGAACAAATATCAAAAGTTGGCAAGCCAAACCTCAGTGACATTAATTCTTTGCTGTCTAATAATAAAAAAGGCAACGTTAATGATACCATAGGGGTTTCTGCCCCGTTGAAACATTTCACTAGTCCCAGTGAGCACCCCAGCTTCAATAATGTGAGTCACATAGATATATTTCTTGTTTCTTATTTCATATATGATTGTCAGACATCTTATGGGAAAGTGTTTAATGCTCTGTCTCTTATCTTGCGTAGGATGATATTCACATTGAACATGCGAAAAAGCTGGAGTTAATCAAGCACATACTTGTCAAAGTCGGAGATGACGACCCTTTGGAAGGATTGGCCATGATTGATACCGTTCAACGCCTAGGGGTTGATTACTATTTTCAAGATGAGATTGAACAAATTCTACAAAGGCAGTATACCATATTTTTCACTCATGGTGATCGCTATAACGATCTTCAAGAGGTTGCCCTTCGCTTTCGACTGTTCAGACAACAAGGTTACTATGTATCTCCAGGTCTGCGTGTGTATGTGTGCGTTTTTTTTTTTTCCCTGCCAACTCTTTGTTATATGAGTACTCTAATTGATCAAATTAAACTTTGAAATTGGTGTTAAACAGATGTGTTTAGCAGCTTCAGAAACAAAGAAGGGAAGTTTAAACAGAATATAAGTGAAGACATCAATGGATTGATGAGTTTATACGAGGCCTCACAGCTAAGTATAGGAGGAGAAGATGTGCTTGATGAAGCTGGACACTTTAGTGTGAATCTCCTTATTGAATATGCGACACATCTTGCGAATTATGATCTAGCGGGACTTGTTAAGAATCTGTTGCTACATCCCTATCGCAAAAGCTTGTCCTCATCTGCCCAAAACTTTTTCCATCGTAATTTTCAGGGCCGTGATTATGTTTGGATACAGGATTTACAAGAGCTAGCGAATATGGATTTCAAATTGGTCCAGTCCTTACACCAAAAGGAAATTGCTGAAATATCTAAGTAAGTTATTTTTGGCATAAAACATGACTAAATATAATTTGGAGTGAATGCTCTTCACATCCTCTTATAGTTTTGACTCAATAGCCCATCACGATCGCATCTAATATAGTTTGTAAAATACCTCAACACACCCTTGATTCTCATATTTTTGCTCAATTTGATAGTTTTACCTCAGATAAATTTGAATAATTCAAATAAATGACATAAATCATTGTGAGTTATTTAATTATGAATGACTAATAATAAAAGCAAAATTATCTTTCTCTATTATTCAAATTTACATTATTATTATTAATCGTGCAAAACATATTTTCTATAAGGGACAATATTTGAATAATAACGAAAAATATATTATTGACTAGGAATGTTATTGTTAATTATTTAATTTTCCAAATTAAATTATAAAAATATTTAAAATATTCATTGATTATAATTTACTGTTGATTAATTTATAAACATACATAAAATATTATTTTGAAAAGAAATAACAATTTAACAATTATATTTACAATAATAAGTACTTAAAGTTTCTTTTTTAATTGTTAATAATTTTAATTCCACTACAAATTATCTTTCAAAATTTTTTTAAAAAAATAATTATATCATTAAATTTTTTAAAATTCATTTAAATTATCCAATTAAGGATAAGCTGTCAAATAATATAAAAATTGAGAGACATGGATGGATTGGGATATTCTATAAATTATAGGGATGTTATGGAATATTACAAATATTAAACCGTTATACTATCATATGGTAAGAGTTTTCGATTGTATAAATCTTTGTGATATAAATATATGCCAGATGGTGGGAAGAGCTCGGTTTGGCTAAGAAGTTGGAATTTGCAAGAGACCAACCACTTAAATGGTACATGTGGTCCACGGCATGTTTCACGGATCCAAGCTTGTCGTGGCAAAGGATAGAGCTCACAAAGCCAATCTCCTTCGTCTATATTATCGACGACATTTTTGATGTTTATGGAGCACTCGATGACCTCACCCTTTTTACCGAAGCTATTAATAGGTACGATATATCTTTTGTAAACTTTAATGTGTACTAAAAATGACGTCAGAATTAATTAGTAACCAAAATAATCATAATAATAATAATATATATATATATATTTTTGGGTTTAATTTGTTCCCGCATCTCCCTTATTGATTTAAAGGAATTGAATCAACGATTGCAGATGGGATCTTGGGGGCATTGATCACCTGCCGGAGTACATGAAGATATGTTTCAAGGCTCTCAACGACACCACTAATGAAATCAGCAACAAGGTGTATAAGGAGCATGGGTATAACCCTGTGCACTCCCTGCGAAAGGCGGTATAAAATTAATCATAACTCTGAACTACGACATGTACATATCGTAAATGATTTTCTTCTTAATAAATTAATTAATTAATTGATGTTTGTTGTGTTGAGTGTACCACCAGTGGGGAAGTTTGTGCAACGCGTTTCTAATAGAAGCAACATGGTTTGCTTCTGGGCACTTGCCTAAGGCTGAAGAGTACTTGGAAAATGGGATTGTTAGTTCAGGGGTACACTTGGGACTTGTGCACATTTTCTTTCTCCTGGGTCATGGCATCACCAATGAAACTGTGCAGCTCATTGACAGCAACCCACCCATAGTGTCATCCGTCGCAACAATTCTTCGACTTTGGGACGACTTGGGAAGTGCTAAGGTAACGTCTAAATAACCCGAATTAATTATTTGACTCTTTCGGAGTTTCTGGTGTTTCATTTATTTTATTAAATAATAAATAGTTGAACTACTGGCCAATCAGGACTGGTCTCATATACTGATACACGTACCCTTACCAGTTACCGTCATCATATACAATGAATTTGTTGTCACCAACCAATGGCATAATTAATTGTACCAATTGTATGGTCATGCTTGTGGGGCATGACACATGATCAATGGAGCAAAGCTTTACATACAAATTTGTTTCGTCCTATATATATTAGTGTGATCACCATGTGTCCATTAAGATGATCCACAAAATGAGGTTTCCTGATCAACGATCCTGAAATTAGAGTTTATGATGGAATTTATTATAAATTAATATACTGCAGGACGAAAATCAAGATGGCAAAGATGGATCGTACATATATTACTACATGATGGAGCACCAAGACTTAACAGCTGAAGATGCACAGAAGCATGCCATGGATAAGATTTCGGATGCATGGAAGCGCCTAAACCAGGAATGCCTCTCCCCAAATCCGTATTCAGCATCTTTCACAAGGGCTTCTCTTAACACTGCCAGAATGGTTCCTTTGATGTATAGCTACGATGACAATCAACGTCTTCCGAAACTCGAGGAGTATATTAAGTCCTTCCTCTTCGATAATTTGCCTACTCGAGGAGAGGACTAGCTAGTAATGAAGCTTCTTAATTACCTACGTACATAGAAGTTTCTTCTATTTTATGATCAACATCTTTAAGGCCAGTTTGATAATAATGTAGCTTTTAAAATAATTACTGTTAGTTGTGTTGTAAAAAATAATAAGCTATGGAGAAAATCAGTTAAGTGTTTGGTAAATTTTATTTTCAGAAGTACTATGAGTTTTGAAAGTAGTTGTGGGTGTTTAGTAAACTTTACTGTTAAACTGCTGTAAAAAAACTAATGATTAAAATAAACTTAATGTAGGATGAAATTTACTTACACATATAAAAACATGTACGTACATACAAAATTTTTAATTGTGTATTATAATAATTTAATTAAAAATAAAATTTACACTATATTGGTTTTATTTCTTTTATTTTTTTATAATAAAAATTTATTTAAATATTGATTTTATTTCTAATTTGAATAAGGATAGTTTTGGGTTTAGGTAATAATTGTAAGAATATATATGAAATTGTATTAAAGGATAAAATTAATTGTCAAAATCAGAATCTAAAAGTTAATTTTTTCCTGCTTTTCAAAATAAACTGTATGAGGGGTAGATTTTGATAAAAGTGATTTTAAATTTTTTTTACCAAAATTAAAATTAACTTTTAAATTTTTTTTACCAAAAATTAAAATTAACTTTTAAATTTTCAAAATCACTTTTAACCTTCCCAAAATAATTTCAAACGGGCCATAAGAACAAATTCAACTTTATGCCAGCATTTCAATTACAACTTACAGTGGGGATGTGTAGTAATTTTCCATTTGTCACAACTCAAAACTCTCTAGTCGAGTCGACAAAAGGGAATTTGATTGTGACGTGGCTTCTTGAGAATTTCTCAATGGAGGAGAATAGACACACAGTCTGCACTATTCAATCAATAATTTCTTTTCTTTTTTTTCTCTTTTAATAAACCTTGATGAAATGACGGAAGTATATTGAAAAGAATACAAAAGATAACACTTAGGTGTTATTTTTTTTTTTTGTTTGAAATTTGTATAGAACTGAATTAGTTTGAATTATGAATAAAACTGAATGGTATATTTATTTTTTTATCTAAATTGCTAAAAACAAATATGAAGTTATTTTTTTAACTTAAAATTTTGAAAATCAGTATTTTTTACTTTTGTGCCTGCATAAATTATAAATGTTAAATAAATAATAAACATCTCAAAGAATTTAAATAAAATAATATATTATCATGACATAAATCACGTTCAATTGAATACAACCTTTTGTTTTCTGAATTAATATATGTTAATTAATTTTATTGTAGATCATGATGTTTTATATGAAAAATATTCATAAAATTTTTTTGAAAATAAATAATGCTAACTTGAAGAAAATAAAAAAATGAAAATAATAACAGTGTACCACTATATTATCACAATTCGTAGAGATGGGTAATAATGCTAATTATTAAATTTTATTTAGATAATGATGAAAATTAATTAGTTAGATAGGAATATTTTAGAGAATACTTTTTAGTAATATCATTCGGACTTTTTAGATTAAACAAAAAGCTAAAAAAATTGACTTAATAACTTAATTACTTACTGATTGAAAATTTTCATTAAGTTGAAAAAAATAAACAGACTTAATGATTTAAATGATTGAAATTAATTAAGTCAATTAAATTGTTAAGTCAAAAAAGATAAACAGCCCCTTAGTCAGTCTTCTTATTCTTTATTTGAACGACCACAATACATGGCAATTTATTAATGAAATGAAGAAAAAGAGTTAGAGTTAAGCATCATCAGCCTTTAGTACCAAGAGATGGTGTGAAAACCCTGTCTTTGTCCTCCAAGGGAATGGGCTGAAAAAGCAATGTAAACGCTTCATCCATAGTCTCTTGGTTTTGAACTCCATGCCCATCTCCATGTAGATACATAAAATGGGACGCTCTCACCAGATTCAACATGAAGTCAGCTGTAGTTTGAGATAAAGGAGAATCTTTATCAGCTCTGTATGCATTCACCTTCTTCCACATCTGTCTCATCAAATCCTTTATGTGTTCACGAGCAACTTCCTCTGAGGCACCAGTTTCATGCATGTAACACTGGATTGATTTCGGAACATCCCCTCTCTTCAACTCTTCCTGTTAAATTATTGAGTAAAAAAGGAAAATACAATCGATTTATGCCATCTAAAAAAATTGTTGGAAATTAATACATGGTGGTCTTATTATATATACCGTTGAAGTTCCCAAATCATCTTGAAGATGGAAAATCTTGGATGACCACTGAATTATATCTGGAATATTATTACTTTCTAGAAATTCCAGCTCCTTCTCTATGATTGGATTTGTAGCAGAAAGGTATGCACTAATTGTCATTATAGGGCCTGCTATTGATGCCACCCCATTTGTAAAGTACTCTTCCAGTGTTGTGTACTTACTGTTGTACCATCTGGCCTCCACCAAGTAGGCTCGTATTATGCCCAGCCACTGGTGCACGTGACACAGGGAAAAAGTCTAGTTACCGTTTATTATTTTCGAGACGTAAACATCATTAATTAATTTAAAGTGGATAAATCAAAGGAATGGAATAGGAGAGAACAAATAAATATATGCGCATATATTACGTACTGCATTTTTAATAATCAGAAGCTTATATGAATCCTGTTGTTTAAGAATGTAATAAGCAAATTCGTTAACAAAATTGTAAAGTACAAAAAAACATATTTTCATATAGTCCGGAAGCTGCTTCATAGCATAATCGATGTCCCACCTGTAGAAAAAAAAAGTCGTCAATTTAAATAAATGATCTGTTTGAGAAGTTGAAATAGATATGTAAAATTATTTTCCAACAAACCTCTCGACGACATCATCAGTGAATAGCTCAAATTCATCCAATGTTCCATAGACATCATAAATATCATCAATTACTGTAATTAGAGCTACCGTGATTGTGAGTACTCTCCTGCAGTAGGCGAATTGAGGCTCAAACACCATCCCCATGCCCCATAAGAAGGATGCTACCAACCTGCTCCTGGCAAAGCTCAATTTCTCCCCAAGACCTTTGTCCTTCCACCACCTTCAATTCACAGGCAAATTAAAGGAAACATTAATTGCTACACATGCATGTGATTAAATGTGATAAAATTATATCTTTGATATGAGTTATATATGTGTGTGTGCATGCGATCATGGCATGCATGGATAATTTGCTTGTAAATTTGTTGCAAAATGTCTACCCTGAAATGTCCTTAAGTTCTTCCTGGTATATTGCCTGCAGAATGTTGAAATCCAACATTCTTGTCCTTTCTTCCCTCACATGCATCTATGAACCACCTTGCCTCTAGCCTTGCCACTCTCCAATGCAAAGGGAGCTCCAATGCACGCCTCGCTTCCTCTGCTACCAATACATCCTTGCTCATCATCACTTCTTTAAGATGTTTACCGGTGAATTGCCAGGCCTCCTCCATGATGCTTTCTCCTTCTAAGCTGTAATATGTATATGTATACATATGCATTTAATTCAATGATTAAATTAATTCTTTCTCCCTAGCTATTTTAATTTAATTTAATTTAAATATATAAAAATTATGTTTACTTCGTCGACGTTTGAGTATTAACTAGTTAATTCAGATCGATCGCACATTCACTGACAATACTATATGTGTGTACCTTGGGAAACATGATAACCATGTTGCCTGAGGAGTCTAAATTCAAGAGAGGTTGCATATAGATTTTCTTTCTTCCATTTATCATGTTTATTATTGTAGATATTGTGCAATATGTTCCTTATCTCGGTCTCAAAATGATGAGCCAATCCAAGCCTTTGCAAGGTGTCAATCAGCTCTAGTTGGTCCAGTGGCTTGGTCACATAATTAATCACTGCCTTTACTTTTCCCCTCAGCTTTTCTGCTTGTCTTTGATACGTTTCACCCTGCAGCATTTAATTTTCTGTTACATGTATATGACCAAAGATCCATATTCCAAATTTCCAATAGATAGAACTGAACAAATTAATTAGAAAAACAAAAATGGAAGAAAAAATAATTGAACTCATCAATACCGTGTAGCCGCTACCCAACGACTGCAGAAAGTCGTGGTCCCAAATTGAAGATTGGTAGTTTGCTGATCTTCTGACAATTGTTGGATTACCAAGCTGGGCGCTGGCAAGGCATGGGACTGGCCTGTATGCACTCATTCTGATGGTTGCTCTATTTGTGGAATGTAGCGGAGGACACTTGAAACCATTTACACGAGTAGTGAAGGCTGATGGGATAATGCAAGAAGACATTTGATGGATTTATGCTTACTGTTTTTCTAATGCGCTTTAAATAACCTCTTGGTAAGCTGCTCAAATTAAATCTATGGTTTTTTTGTGTGATGCACAAGCTTATGTATTTATATAGGGCAAGGATGTCGTGTTTCCACTTTCCCGTGTTTTATTTTTCTTATTCATATCCTTTCCGCTAAAGCTGATAAAGATTCTCCTTTATCTCAAAACTATTAATGTCTAATCGATTTTTTTTTTTTTTTTAACGTTGGAGTATTTTTCTTTTCTTTTTTATTTTTAAAAGCGTTTAGTAAGATATCATTTATTTTTTATCTTTAATTTGAATGTATCTAAATATTATTTATGTCTGAAAGCATATATCTAAATGATATATTTTTTTTAAAGTTCTTTTTTTAAAAAAAAAAAAAGAAGAGGTACTTTTGAGACACAATATTAACTTTTTATTTAGATTTTTTTGTATTCATATAAAAATAAAAAAAAATAATTTTTTATTCGAAGACAAATGCCAGATAATCAAATATAAATTACAAAGAATAAATAAACTAAACTATCAAAACTTTTTTAAAAAAGTCAAATTCGGAATTCAGATTAAAAATGAATAAGCCCAAGTCTTAATGGTTCAAAAATATTATATTCATAAAAAAGAAGTGCACCTTGCCTGGTAGTGGAAATTCTAATAACGGGCTAACTTGCTCAAGCTTCAAAAATTATAATTATAAGATGTACAATTGACACTTACGCAGATATATGGATGCGACATCGATGATTATAAAAATTAAAATAATAAAATAATAAAGATCTCCTCATAATAACATTTTTGAGTTTGAAAGATCTTTAATTTGACACGTACCCATGTAAATAAGCATAACTAATAATTTTTTTTTCTTATTATAATATGTTGTGAAGTAGGCTTTTCTTATTACAATAAAAATTATTTATTTATTCATTTTTTTAATTATACTCATTAAATGATTATAGAATCCATACTTTCGAAAACATCCGAAGTCCTCCGAAATAATGACAAATGAAACTATGATCCTGAAAAAAAAAAAAAAAGAAAGGCAAAAAGAAGTCATAAAATTTCTTGTATCATCTTCTGGTGTGTACTCAAAAGTCTTTATTTTTTAAAATTGCGGAAGTCTAAGCTAAATTAAAATGAGCAATTAATGTAAGTAGGGACTAGGGATTTATTTTAGTCCGAGTTAAATGAAAATAATTTATAAATGAATATTTACATATTTATCATAAGTTTATTTAAATATTTATTTTAAAGTACCGACGTCTGCACATGACATTGATATAATAAATATATATTTATTATTTTATAATGAAAAATCTATTTTATAATAAGAAATTCTTCATTTTATTAAAATAAGAATACCAAAAAAAAATCACTTTCTCACACGTGTAAAATAATTCTTTTAGAGTCTAGTATAATATTTTTTATTTTATTTGGGTCTATAAGAAATTTTCCAAGAAATAGCCCGACATACAATCATGTAGATTGTAGGGTACGTGGAATCAACTACAACCAAAGTCTTGATTTGAAACATTAATATAAATGCAATTATTGACTCGTGATGCACTCAAGTTTGATAAAGCAACGATCATCATATTTCTTGGAAAAAAGATAGATGTCCCGAAGAACAGTGGGCACCGAAATCCTTAAATTAAAAAATTTTAAAATTTAAGTATTTTATTTATTTATATCCCTATATTTATTAATTGATTAATTGATTTCTTATTTCTCCGATTTCTGCAATTGGTATTGATATTGATTAATTTAATTGATATTGATTAATTGATTTTTGATCCGCAAATTGGTATCAGAGCCAAGTAATTGGTATAAATAATTAAAAATGGAAGAAGATCTAATTATTTATAATATTAATCCTGAGGGATATAATTTGTTAATTGATAGTAATACAATAAGATATAATATTGGACAACATATAGAATATTATTCTCAAGAAAGAAAAGATTTAGAGATTAAACAGTTAATGCAATTATATTTATCAAAAGCCCAAGAATATAGAATTGGCGAATTAATAATAATAAACAGAAGAGATTTAAATATAGATCCGCTCTTATTAGATAGAATAAGGATAGAAGTTTCTAGAAATAATTTTTCTTGGAAACAGTGGAATATTAATTCTGTTGAAGATTATCATGAAGATCTTGTAATAGATTATAATAGACTTTGTCTATTAAGCAAAGAGAAGATTATAATTGGAATAATAAAAGAATTAGAAGTAAATATTACCCTTCTAGTAATATGTTACTAGGATATAAAGACTTATTTATGCATAAACTCTGCTTAATAAATAAAGGATTAGAAAAGAATTATATTCCAAAAGAAATAAAAGATATTATATGTCACAAATATCTAATAGAAAGTAATGAAATATTATGCAGATGGTATAATGGATAAATTACCCGATCCATTAATAATTTCTCAAAATATAGAAACTAGCAGGTTTCCACCTTCTAGTTATAGGCAAAGAGGATACACATATGGAAGATTTCAACCTTTTGATTTAGTAAATGATTCCGACATGTGGGGAAATAACCAGTTAAACTGAATTTCTCTATATTTATTAAATAAATTAGGAAACCCTAATTTAAGCATAAATGATATAGAAAGTGCTAATGAAATACTAGAAATAAAAACCGTTAATGATGAAAATATCGATCAAATCAAAAGATTAGGAAGTCAAATGAGTCAAGAATTTGAACATATTAAACAAATAATAAACGAATACAAAATCGAAAACTTGGAATTATTGAAACAAAAAATTATAGATATAATAAATAAAAATTCTATAGAACTAAGATTGAATAAGATAGAATACCAATTAAATAAAATAGAAAAAATTATTGAACACTAAATTTGCCATAAACATACATGAAAAATTACAAGAAAATTGAAGTACAAAGAATCGATAATAATATGGAAGAATTACTTATGATAATTCAAGAACAGAATAAAATTTTACAAGATACAATAATATATTTTAATGAGAAGAAAAGTAATGAAATTCAGCCTATGATAAGGCCAATATTTAACAAGATAAAAGGTAATGAAAAATTAATAAGTTTAAGAATGTTAAGCGCAGATGCTGATAATGGATTAAAAGAACTATCTAAAAATAATGAAGAATCTGAAACAGATGAAGAAAATGATAAAGTCTTCATAAATTTAGAAGATATTGAAAAACGAATTGAACATTTAAAAATGAATGAATCAAAACCACGAGTCTTTGAACGAGGTGAATCTAGTAATAGAGCTTCTTATGCTAGAGAAGAAATACCAACATAAGAAAATGAAAGATCACAAAATCAATATTTTAGGCCAAGCAGAAGACCTAAGAGAGAATATAAAACACCGGGAGAATATCAAGAAAGACCCATCAGTCATGAGGGTATATGATTAGACTTAGATTGTATTAAAGAAAGAGATAAAATGATCACTGCTTGGGTAAAATCTATGAAGATTGCACTAGCATTTCATAATCTAAATTGACATAATAGTATTGAATTCCTTAAAACTTCTTTGGTAGGAATAGCTGCACAATGGTTTATGGGATTAAGTATTAATAATAAGAATAAAGTATTATATGGGGAGAACCCTAATGAAAATGAATCCCAAGAACAAATCCTAACAAGATTTGAAAGTGAAATAAGAAGAGAATTCTTAGGAGAAGATTGGGAAGCCGATTATCAGCAAGAATTAGATAGAAAAAGAATGGAAAATATGAGAAAGCTAACTAGGCTTGAAATATGTGATATATGCTACCTAGAAGCATACACATGTAGCTTCGAAGAACTATATTACAAATGTGAATTTAGAGAAGAAGATAATACAAAAATGTATTACAATAGTTTATATTTTATGAAAATACCAGACCCATGGGGTAAAAAGATTATGGAAGAATATAGCCAAGAATATGATGATACTACCAATACTGATACCCTTGGAAGTAGAATTAGGTTTGCTTGAAATAGAGTAAATCAGTGGTGTTCCGAAATAAGAGATAAACGATTAATGAAAAAACAAAATCGAGGATTATGTTGCTCAAGGTTAGAAGAACCTCCAAGATTTGGATGTTCTGAAAAAGTTTATAAACATAAGAAAAGATTTAAAGAGAAGAAATTTTTCAAGACTAATAAAAATTATTACAAGAAAAATAAATATAAAAGAAAGTTCTTTAAAAGGAACAAATATAGAAAATTTAAGGCAAAAACGCCTAAAAAATGTAAATGCTGGTTATGCAATGAAGAAGGACATTATGCAAATGAGTGTCCTAAGAAAAAGAGATTAAACATTAAAATGTTTGAAGGATTTGAAGAATTAGAATTAATCACTGATAGCGAAGATGTTAGTGAAAATGATAGCATATACTACCTGTCTGATGAAATTTTAAATACTTCAGAATCAGAATGAGTATAGAAGAAATAAATAACAAAGATTTATATCAGGACGAAGAAATAGAAGAACAAGGATCTTTTAATAAAGAATTAATCTTTGATAAAAAAATAATATCTCAAGATTAATAAAAAGGGATTAGAAACATCTATGACTTCAGTTAATAGGTTAGCACAAGGAATAGCTAACATGGTTAAAAGAAAAAATGTAATGTATTTTGGTGCCACTGTAAGAGAAGAACCTATTGACATTAGGCATGCAAGAGGAAATACAAATATACCATTGTTATTAAAATCTGATATAGAAGAAAAAATTAATAAAATTAGACCTAGTGATAGGCATAAAATTGGATATATTCAGATTGGAGGAATCCAAATCATGATAAAATCTCATTTCAGAGAAGGAATTGATAGTCCAGTAAATCTTGCTGTACTAGATAATAGAATAAAAGATAGAAAACATGCACTTCTTGGAAAATCCAAGGAAACCTTAATTATAAAAAATTAATATTTAAAATATATCCGAAATATTCTATAAGTCTAAAAGATAGAAATATAAATAAAACTTTAACTTTATGTCATAATTTTAAATACTTTGATATAATGCATGATGGATCATATCCATATAGCATAACCTATGCCATAGAATATGCATTAACAAATTCAGCCAACAGTGAAATGTTCGCTGATAAAGAATTTATAGAAATAGACAAACTCTTTATTAAAATTGGAAAAATACAACCCCCTGAATTATTAAGAGAAATTGATTTACCCGAAGAATGGGATATGGATTTAACAAATCAACCTACTTTAATTAGAGGAAATACCTCTAGGACTATAGAATATACACCAGAAGGTAGAATAATAATAAGAAGTGGAGAATCAATCCCCATGCCAAGAAATTTAAGTAGAACGCAAAGTAATCCTCTTGTGATATCTTCATCACAAGAAATATTAACAACAGTAAGAAAAAATAATCAAAATCTAAAAATCAAAATTGAATATAACAATGGAAAGTCATGGCATGAGACTTTTGCTATCCTAGATACAGGAGCTGCAAAATCTTATGTGGATGTTAAGATGATTAAATATTTAGATAGAAAGATTTTAATTGAACCACATACTTATGTAGGGTATAATGGAGAAAGAAAAACATTAACCCAATATAGTAAAATACCATTAAAAATTAGAGGAATAGAATTTATCTTTCCTTTTATCATAGAACCAGAATATGAATCAAATATAAGTCCTTTATTATTAGTAATGAAATTCCTTGAAAATTTCTCTCCTTACTGTATAGGAGATAGAGAAATATCAATAACAATTGAAGGGATTAAACAAACCCTATCAAGATATGTCTAATCCTTTTATAGTATATATAAAAGTGATAGTACCATATTATACGCATAAACCGGAATGGTTCCATGCTTTAATTGATACAGGTTCAGGAGTTAGCCTAGCTAATTCAAGAATTTATCCAAGTTCATATTGGAAAGATTATAAACCCTTAACGGGAAAAGGAATTAATGGAGAACAAATTTCTCTAGGAATATGTAGAATAAAAATTTTAATACAAATCAACGATTATATTCTAAGTATACCAATATTATGGTCATATGATTATATGGGTGCTGATATTCTTTTAGGAGTTAATTTCCTTCGTCAATTCATTTATATAATGACTAACGAAGCAATTACTCTTAAAACCCCTTGTAATCATACAATTACCACACCACGGATTTATAATCCCGTCCGGCGCACTACCCACAAATTACATTTTCGCCGCAGCCAGCGTGGTGATTTCAATATCAAACTTAATCAAATTATATCTGATTATGAAAAAATTTTAGAAAAACTTGATAAAAATTTTGGAGAAAATCCAATTCAATTATGGGAAATTGATAAAACTTATGCCAAGATAGAATTAAAAGACCCAAATGTTATTATAAGAGTTAAGCCTATGAGATATGGGCAAGAAGATAGAATAGAATTTGATAAACAAATTAAAGAACTCTTAGATCTTAAACTTATCCAAGAATCGAAAAGTCCACATAGTACCCCTGCCTTTATGGTTAGGAATCATGCGGAAATTAAACGAGGAAAAGCTCGTATGGTTATTAATTATAAAGAATTAAATAAATATACCAAATTTGATGGATACTTTTTACCTCACAAAGATACGTTAATTACCTCTGTAATTAATAAAAGAATATTTAGCAAATTTGATTGTAAATCTGACTTTTGGCAAATTAAGCTTGAAGAAGATAGTATACCACTGACTGCTTTTAGCACACCTCAGGGACAATATGAATGGACTGTAATGCCATTTGGATTAAAAAATGCACCACAAATATTTCAAAGAAGAATGGATAAAATTTTTAAAGAATTTCATGAATTTTGCATTGTTTATGTGGATGATATATTAATATTTTCTAATAATAAAGTTGATCATATTACTCATTTAATTTCTTTTGCAGAAAGATGTAAGAAACATGGAATATTACTTTCTAAAAAAAAAGCTGAAATAATGAAACATAAGATTAAATTTTTAGGATTAATAATAGATGAAACAGGAATAGAAATGCAGCCGCATATTTCTGAAAAAATATATCTGTTCCCCGATAAATTAGAATCTAAGGAACAAATTCAAAGATTTTTAGGATGTCTTAATTAAGCTGAGGGTTTTATAGAAAATTTAGCAAAAGAAAGACAACTTTTACAAGGATTATTAAAAAAGAATAATACAACATCATGGGAAGAATCTCACACTCAAGTAGTTAAAAGATTAAAAGAAAAATGTAAAAATCTACCAAGATTAGGATTCCCTACTGCCAGTGATAATTTAATTCTTGAAACTGATGCTTTTGATACTCACTGGGGTGCAGTATTAAAAACAGATCTAGAAAATATTTGTAGATATACTAGCAGAACATTTAAGCCCGCAGAAAGGAATTATCATAGTAATGAAAAGGAATTATTAGCTATTAAAAATGGAATCGCTAAATTTACTTTCTTTTTATTACCTAAGAAATTTAAAGTCAGATCTGATAATACCCAAGTTAAAGGATTTATATTTAATAAATTACCTAATCTCCCTCAATATAAGAGATTAATTAGATGGCAGCAATTCTTTGCAGAATATGATTTTGAAATTGAGTATATTAAAGGATCTAACAATTGTATTACAGATTTTCTCAGCAGGGAATATAATGGATAAAAGTCTTTCCAAAATAATGAAGGGCATAATGATGTGCTCCGAAGGACAAGAATTGCTTCTCAAAGGCAATGAATTGATCTATGATGGGCTTGCTATGATTGATGCTGCCCAAGAAGAATTGAGCAAACTTTGCCCCGATAAAAGTTTGCAAAATAATCCAGAAGTACAAACTTCAGAAGAATTTATTAGCAAAATGCTAAAAAGGGTCCATTTTAAGGACCAAAATGAGGGTCAGATCTCCCAGTGTTCTTCACAGAATACAAAGATCCCAATTCCAGAGAGGTTCCTCTCAATTCATGATCTCAAAGAACAGTATATGAAGGGAGAGGGTTCCCAAAGCTCTTCACAGAGTTTAAAGCCCCAATATGTTAAAAGTGGACAGTCACTTTCAATGGCTAAAATCCCATGTGAAAATGACTACGCTTATGAATATAAAAGAATTGGTAAAATAGCCTATGGGATTCGTCCTAACCAGGCCATAATACCAGATCATTCAGGGTTATACCCAAGGATTAATTTTGTTTTAGGAGGTGATCCTAAAATGATAGGAGATATGTTCGATTATGGATTTCTTAATCTGATTTATACTGATGAAAATTTCAGGGAATTAGAATTACTCCCCGAAAAGATCAAAGAGGCTGCCTTTGAACTCAAAAAGATAAGCATGACAAAAGAAGCCATTTTTGTCAAATTTCTCAGTGCTTGTCCTGAATATTGTGATAACAGATGGTATCTAGCTCAACACATGATACAAGTTGGAGTTAGCAGCAAAAAGATTAGTCCCACAATTGATTTAGACCAGGTTTATAATGATTATGACCCAGAATTATTTGAGCCCAAAGCACTCACCACCAAACGAGCAATAGGAATGAAAGTCCTTAATGAACAGCTTGAAAGGATAAGCAAAGAAAGTGTGTGGCTCTACGAGACCACAAAAGAATATATCATCTTTTCTATGAGTAAAAGAGAAAATATCCTAGCCAGACAGGCCATCATTAAGAAGAAAAAAGCTATATTCGAAAATCTTGTGGAATCTAGCTTGCCAACACACCATGAAATATGCAAAGTGTTAAAACACCAAAATAATTGTGGCTATTGTTATGGAAAATCCAAAGATGGATCTAGTGATGAAGACATGTTTGTAGATGAAGAATTAATAATAGGCATGTGAAGGGTCCACGACAGGAGATAAAGATGCCAGCTTTACAAGCTCCAATTATGTCAGAGAAAATGACAAAAAGATCAAGCTTATCAGCACAGTAGAAGCCTGTAGCAGATGTCAAGCAAAGATAAACGGGCAAGGTCACCTTATCCAAAGGAAATCTCCAAGATCTTTCAAGAATATAACATGTGTCTTGTAATCCATCATGTAATCTTATCTTTTGAAAGATACAAATAAGACGATGCAAGAAGGAGAGAGGCAATCGACTTTGTAGCCATCTCTAACCTTCAAAACTTCTGTAATCTTTTCTCTGTAACTTTTTTCCAATGATGAAATAAATAAATATTTTCAGTGAAATTATCATCTCCTACCTTATATATTTTAAGAAACAAATCAAGTACTTTATATGCCAGCACTTGTGCTAATCGAAGAAGATTTCATATTACTAAGTACTCTTCCAGAGATGTTTGCAAGAAAAGCACTCAGACAGATCCTTCTAGGCCGTGGAGCAGTGTGTTGCGTTAGGCCATGTGGAACAGTCGCCGAGGTGATCTTGCTGGACGTGTGGAGCTATGACGGTACTGACCATGGACCTCTCTATGGTTGGAGGCAACTAGCGAACATATCTTAGAATTCCGAGAGATATTACACTGGTTAGTAACCTTGAACTATCTTCTTAAATTTTAGCTACAAACGGAAGCATGTTGGGCCTTGATTGTTTTCTTGGATGATATAAGATTGGAAGTGTTAAAATTAGCTCAAATTCTTAAAACATGGAACGATCTGTTATTAAGTTTTTAAATGACATAGATAATCTGGATTTTAGTCAAGAATACCAAATTATTTATACAATTACTATGATTAAAGATCATTTAAATCTCATGAAAATTCAACATAGAAATATGACTAGAATAGATACTAAAAATGAACATGATATATTTGATGCCTTTGAAGAAGAAAATAGGATAGCATTAATGGAATCTATTTTAATAAGTCTTGAATTAATTCAAGATAGGTGTAGAACTAATAACAGGACTCAAAATCGCCCATAATGAATAACAATAATAATAATGTAAATATTTTAATTCAAAATGCAGAATTTAGATTACAACATTTGTGTGAAAGTATGGATAGAATGTACCTAAGTTGGAAAAATAGCTTAGGAGTATATATAAATATGTTAGAAGAAAAGATTTGGTCCCTGTCCTAAGAAAGACAAATAATAATTAATGCAGGTTCTAATATAGAACCAATAAATCTTTATGAATTTAATAATCATATAAATTTATATAAAATTATTATTAAAATTTTACAAAATTTTAAAAATAGAAGTTCAAGAGATGGAAGGATTAATTGTCTGGTTATTGAAAATTAAAATCTAATTATAAGAATTTCAACAAATATTACCAAAAGGACCTATTTGATTAATAGAAGAAACTTAAGGGTACAAGCAGTTAAGTTAATAATAAATTTTTAACAAAAGCTGGAGAATCTTACAAATAAACCCATTTCGGGGTTTGACCCTGGGTTTGACCCGGTATAAATAGCAAAACTGTATTTCTTGAAAAGGAAAGAATGTTTGATGTGGAGCTATTTAAGCAGCGATTATTTTTTTTTGGATTGGAATGAAAATTTTAAGGAATGAAAATTTTAAGATTAGGAGTGTGGAGTGAAAGTAAGAGTATGTTGTTTATTTACATTGAAATGAGAGTGTAGAGTTGAAATAGAATTTAATTTTATGTTTATTTTGTTTTAAATTTGGAGTAAATAGTTTAAATTACAGTTTTATCCTTATTTAAAAAATTATAATTTTTAATTATAAAATTAATAAAATATATTTGAATATAATAAAATATTTGTAAATTAATAATAATTTTTAATATTCTTAGTTATGTAAATCACAATTTTTATTAATTTTAATTATGTAAATTAAAAATAAAGATAGTATTATTATTAATTATTAATATTAAATAAATATAATACTATTATTTTTAAATATCTATAATAATATTATATTTTTAAATAAAGATAGTAAATAGTAATATTGTTAATTTCTATGAATATACTACTATTATTATTATTTTTAACTTACTATCAATTTAAATTATTATTTTTAACTAAATATAATATTATTATTATTTTTAAGTTTAATATTATTATTTTTAATAAGTATAATATTATTATTTTTAATAAATATAATTTTATAAAATAATATAATAATATTTTTTATTTTATTTTATTAAATATTAATTGTATTAAATTAATAAAATGGGTAAAATGGGAAGAGATGGGAGTGGGAGACTCCCACTCCTCACTCTAAAAATGAGTGAAGCCCACGGAGTGGGAGTCCCACTCTTCTCTTATTTTAAGTAAGTAAACACTAGATTCCCACTCCCACTCCCACTCTCACTCCCACTCCCATTTTACTCTACTCCAAAATGTAAACATACTATTGAACAAATTATTATGTACGGATCATTCTAATATTAGTTTGATGAAAATATAATATTTAATGTAATTAATGAAAATAAATTATAGAGAAACACGTGAAAATCATTTAATTAATTGTAATATAATTACCGGCAAGAAATTCAATTAACATGTCATGCCGCATGGCGGCGAGGCATCTTTGATGACTTTACCTCTCAACAAAATTCAAGTTGAGATGGTGTACAGCAAATATTATCTTTTGATAGCATGTGGCGATGGCAAAACAGTTAGATTTCACGAAATTTGGGGACTGTGTTGATGTCTCCACAACATTGGGGTAGACTGAAAATTGTCATAACATCTCTGAGTGAACTAAAATTAACCCAACGTAAATTGTCTTGATTGATGAGAATTAAAGTGTAATATAAGTTGAACATATTGTTGTTCATGAACAGATAAATTAAAAACAATAACAAAACGAAGGCAATGGCGGGTTTAGAGATGCTCCACTGTGGAGCACTTCTTCGTAATCACACGATCAAAATGATAAATATAAATAGTAAAAAATATGTTATAACTTTAATCATGGAGTTACAAAGAAATATTCCACAGTAGAGCATCTCCAATATGGACGATACAAAAACGAAATTGACTTATAAAGAATTTACTATATTATTGTTCTCAAGTTGGATATTTGAACTACTCGCTCGCCGGTTACTGGTGCCATAGCTTGTAGTATATCCAAAAGAAAATATGGCTGAAGACGCAGAAAAAAATACTATCCATAAAGATTTGAGATGTATGGAAGGAAATATATGCCCGCGTTTCAAACGAGGGACGTGTATAATAGGGAATTGAATGAAATGTGGCTTCTAGAGAAGATGATAAAGATGACAAAGGCCAGACAGTCCTCACTGGCAAATGGCCAATCAGTAAATGGTTGGTGGCACAATGAGCCTAATAACAAAGACTAGCCACCAACTGATCCTATTTCAACAAATACTAGCAATTCTGCCGCTCTAAGTTTTCAACAAAATTCACCAAGGTTCCACCATATTTACCTTAGATTATGGTGAAACAAGACGAGATCCAAATCCAATATCCACAATAAAACCAGCAGAAAAAGAACTTCTCAAGTATAACTTAAAACTTTCTCAAAACATTAAAAGCTAATCTTGTGCTATTCCTCCTTGAATCTTAATTTACTAAAGCAAAGAGATGCAAATTTATGCCATGTGACAAATTTGCTAGATAACAGAGTTAAAAAAAATCCGGATAGCAGAGTAATTCTTCAAATTTCAGCTCAATGAATGAATACACTCATGCTTAATAGAACTCAACAACAAAAGTGTACAATAATATTAATAAAAGCAGCAAAATTGATACTGATGTAAATTAGACAGTTAAATTCAGAAGCAGAAAGTAACTTAAGGACAAAAGCTTAGAAGGCACTACACTACTCCTCTGAAGGAAGTTTCAGGTTGTAAAGACAATAACTATTTGTATTTCCAAGCTCCACTAGCTCTTTAGCCTCCTCAACCCTTGATCCCTTAGCCAATCTATCTACAACAAGCTGCAAGAATGCCTGATCGACAAGGCATCGCTTACTGAAAGTCCTCTTGCAGAGATTAAAAGCAAACTCCAAATCACCTTTCTCACAAACAAAGGGAACAAGTAATTTGAAAATTGCTTTGTTTATAGCACAACCACTCTCCTCCTCCATATTGTTATACCAACGCTTGGCTTCTTCCAAATTCCCTTCATTGACAAATCCCTTAATCAAAGCATAGAAAGTAAACACATCAGGATTAATTTCCTTCCTCCTCATTTCTCCAGCCAACTCAAGAGCTTCTTTCATTTTCTTCTCAATTGCCAACCCATTTAACTTGGCATTGTAGCTCCTAATGTTAGGCCTAACATTCATATTCACCATTGTTTCCCAAATCTTCTCAGCATCCGCAAATCGGCCATTGCTGTAAAACCCAAGTAAAAGCGTGTTAAAAGTGATCAAATCTGGGCTGATGCCTTTCTTCTCCATCTCATCAAGTAAAGTATTCGCAGAATCCAACGAGCCCTTATCAACAAATGCCTTAATAATAGTATTATAGGAAACCAAATCCGGCTCAATTCCTAACTTGTTGGGTAAATCTTTGAACAACCCATCAACTTCATTGAATTTCTCGGAGTTAACGCACGCCCCCAAGAGCGCATTAAACGACAAAACCGTCTGCTTACAGTTCCGTCCAGGCATTTCATCGAACACCTTACGGGCATTCTCAAACATGCCGGCTTTCCCGTAAAGAGTGATAAGACGGGCGGCGAAACCTTCTTTGGATATGTCTTTGTACTGCTTTTGGTGTTCGAGGATCTCTTCGATCCATCTGAAGCGTTTAGCATTGGCAAGACGTTGAACAGTGCCCACGTAAATGCCGGTATTGGTGCGGAACCGTCCGAGGTCGGAGGATTTCTTGAACTTGTCGACAAGTCGTTTGAGATTATTTTCTCTGTAAATGCCGCTGATGACGGAGCCGATAAACTTGGGGTCGGTCCCAGTCGCGGTGGTGGAGAAAGAGCGGCTGAGGAGGCGGAAGGGGAACGACATCGTTTTTGTTTCGTGTCAACCGTCACTCCCAGGTGTCAAATGTGGAGAGGGTTTTGGAAGGGTGTTTACGGTTTTACTTTAACATTACAACTTTTTGGGGATTTCATTTCAGTTTCAGAAGTGTTTCGTTAGTGGCTTAGCGCTTGACTCTGAGATGGACTTGCTAGTCCGTATTGGTTGGGCCTCCTGGGCTTCTTGGAATACTCTTTTTACACCCTATCTTTTATCTTTGCAAACTCCTGCTTTTATTATTAACTATTGTTATGTATAATCTAATTGAAATTTAAAATTAATTTTTTCAATTCAAAATTTCTTTTAAAAGACAACCCAAAAAATAAAAAAATTTGTCATGGTTAAGAAGAATAACATAACCCTTTTGCATGTTTTGATTCACAGATCATATAAGCAGATGCTTGCGTCTGGATTTAAAAAGCACATGGGGTTTTGAACCAATTAATCTACCAGCTGAAAATTCATGGCATGTTCATGTTATTACAAGTCCCCCCCTTTTTTTTTCAGTTATTGTTTTATTTACTCCCTTTTTTTTGAATTTTTTTATGATCTTTTGTGGCATTTTATTTGCAGGTTGTTGGTACTGTAGTCCCTTTTTAGAAAGAGGGAGTGGTAGACATTTGTGAAGAAACAGTAATAATAATAAGTGAAATTAATGGCTGACTAGTTGCAGAATAATCAATCCTCAAAGAAAGCTTGTCCCGTTTACAACTGAGCTCTTTGAATTGTGACCTGTGCCCTGAAATACAAGATTGTTCGCATTATGCCAAGAGTGGCTGGGCAGCTTTACATGTGTGGGAATCAATTTATTTACTTATTTTGGTTTCATTTGAATTCAATGGATATTGAAACAGTTTTACAAGTATAAAAATAAATGGAGCAAGGACATTTGAATCCATCATTGAAAGTGGGAAGCCAAGCAATGGTGTCCTCGTAAAGGACTTGCATAGGAATGAAAATGAATGGTACTGTGGTCCTCAAATTACTTATATGAAAATTTTGCTAATAATATCAAATAAAAGTAAAAATAAATCATAAAATTTTGTCAAAAAATATCTTTTAACAGAAGAAGAAGAGTTGTTGTATCTGTTTGGGTACAGTTAACACAATTTAACACATCTTTAGCATGGCAACGCAATCCTAATAGAGAACAAAAGTGTATGTAGTGCCAGAGGCTGTGTCTCACTCTCACACATTTTGTATTTGTCAGTCCAAAATAATAATGATACTTGAAGATGGTCAAGATATAACCATTTGACCAGCAACAAAAACAGAAAAATAAACTCATATATAATTTACTATGTACAGAAATTGAAGCATCTTAGCCACATTTTGAATAATCTTCACAACTAAATATGTACATTGGATAAGTTACAGAAATGTAAAGTATGATCCTTTTATAACCATGCCCTATATATATATATATGAAATGAGAAGCTCCTAACAACATATCATGACTTACACTCTGAAATCAAAGACTTGTAACGAGATTGATATTGGAACTACCCTGGTTGATTTTCTTACAATGATTAAAAACCAAAAAAAAAAAAAAAAAAAAGGATGAAACTGAATAACTGATAGAATCTGGGACCATTAACAAACCAGAACACCAAATGTGAAGCGGTGAAATGATTGCTTTTTTTTTTTTTTTTGTTCGCCTAACAAACTACAACACCAAACGTGAAGTTCTGCTCTGTGTCCTGAAAATGTCAGTCTTGTGAGAAGCAGCAATATATATATACATAAACGAAAACCCCAGCAGCAGGCCCAGGACAAGGTGGTAGTTTCTTTTTTCTTAATAACTTTTTAGTGCCACCAGATATCAGCAGCAGTCACCCAACCAGCCTCCTCCAATGGAATTTGTAGGCTCTGCCTCCACTCAAACTTGCATTACTCAGAGGCGGGGCAGACGTGTCTATGGCGACGATCGGGACTTCAAGAGCAAAAATCTCACTGCTGAGAGACGGAGGAGGGAAAAACTCAGCAACAGACTCTTAACACTCCGATCATTAGTCCCCATCATTACTAATGCATATATTCTTCACTTGTCTTATTTTAGTCGTGTTATTAATTTAAAATGGCATTCCAAGAAAAAGAATTGTTATTCTAATTGTGGTTTCTTGCCTTTTTTTTTTTTTAAAAATTAGATGAACAAGGCAACAATTGTTGAAGATGCCATTACTTACATTGAGAAGCTGCAGATGACTGTCAAGGTCCTTAGTGACCAGCTGCTTGAAATGGAATCATCTTCGGAGGAGTCAGAGAGGCCAAGGAACGATGAGATTAATGCCGCTGAGGAGATGAAGAAGCATGGGATAGAGGTTGAATTTTAATTTTTACTCTCATTATCCTAATTTAGTGTGTAACTAATTAGAACTAGTGCTTTTTGTTTTTTCTGTTGTCTGCAGGAAAATGTAGAGGTCACTAATGTTGATGGGAGTAAGCTCTGGATAAGGATTATCTTCGAGAAAAAAAGGAGTCGAATCACCAAATTCCTGGAGGCTATGGCTTATCATGGCTTTGAACTCTCTGATACCAATGTTACTACTTTTAAAGGAGCAACCCTCATCTCCTCATGTCTCAATGTAAGTTGGAATCTAACAATCATTTGACCATTTGGGTAAATTTTTATAACAACAATCAATTGGATTTGACCTTTGCTTTTTTTTTTTTTTTTGAAAAAAAGGTATTGTTAAAGATAGTTGCCATGTACTCTGCCTCACAATTCCCATTTATGCTTTACTTGTTTTAGAAATTGAGATGTCTTAACTGATACATGTTTGATGTGATATGCCGCAGGGAGTTTACAGTTATAAGATTGAAGTTGAGCAAATGAAAGAGCTGCTGCAAGAGATCATCAAAGCTATCTGAAGATCAATCCTGGAACTGTTACTGGAAATTCATTGGTTTATCTAATAATCAATTCTTGGCATCTGGAAATAATTTAGGAGTTTAAAATTTAATCAACTAATTAATTTGTTTGGTTGGATGAACCTTTTAAAATTTAAGTGTGGTTAGTATTAAATATTGGAAAAATTGTTGTTTCTGGGAAACTAGTAAATTCTTATATATTTGTATTCTCCAGAAAATTTTATTAATAAATTAAATGGTTATGTTTCCTAGAGAACTGGTAATTCCCAAAAATGGTTATGTTTCTTGGCAGAGACTCATAGCAGATGCAGAGATGTCTATGGCCATCTGTGACAATGCTGAACACTGACTAGAGCTGATATCAATAATTAATTTCTTAATTAAGAATGTTAATTAAGGCAATTAAGGCTTGGGAGAGTTCAATTGACTTGCTAGTTCAGCTGCACGAGACTAAAATATGTTTACCCATTCACATGACTGATTAATTTATTGTGTTCAAGTACTACAACATTAGTCTAGTTTATGGCTCGATTTCTTCACTTTTGCATGATGTTATAATTGGCTGAGTTTTTTTATCTTTACAGCTGAAACTGAAACAACAATGAGTTCACCGAAAGCTCTAAAAGGTGCTGAACCTGTTCCACGTCCAGCTCCATTAGAAGTTAGTAAAACATTGGAAAGTCCAAGTATCAGACAGATGGGGAAGCAGCAATCAACTGATGACTCTGTGACTGGTGGAGGAGTGATCCTTGGAGGATTCATGATTCATCACAGCCATAGTTGCAGCTGTTGTATGCTACATTCAATTCCCTAGAAATTAAGAACCAAATATCCCTTGCCACAGTTTGATGAGAACCTTCTTATATTTGTAAGCTTTGGTAAAGTTAAATTTACAAACAAAACTTTACCATGAATTGATGTATCAAAAGATGGTAGAGTGGCAAACATTGTGCATATATTCTTAATTAAGAAAACATGATAGACGTGCATATCGCTGTTACTTTGAATGTGATCATTGATCATTTATCACTATTCTACCACATGGTAGCTCTTCATCTTTTCCTTTGGGAATTAAATTGTTAAGTTTTGGCACCCAACTGATGTTGATGTAGATTAGAAATACTCAAATCACATAAGCATGCATGAATGATGGCATGGTGAAACAAATGCTGTCAGCTTGAAATTGGGAATTGCAAGCTAGTTCAAAACTTTTGCTAACATGAAGCAGATTGAGCTATCCAAATCAAGAACTCAAAGCAATGAGAAACTTCCATCTTTTAACCTGTATAGTACTTTATTGATCATAAAAACAAAGAATATTGGCCATAATAAGAATAAGATAAGTGATAAGGAAAATTATTCAAGATCATTTTCTATGACTTTTGTAACTTTTTGTCAGTTAAGAATGTAAGAATTTAGAAGAATTTTTCATTTAATTCCAAAAAAAGGTCCCCAATTTTCCATTTTTACAGCCTCAGTAACATCTATGAACTATACTCCACATATTTCTTCACTTAGCTAGCCACGGAGGAAGAATAAAAAAAAAAAAAAAAAGGGGGAAAAACACACATACATACACACACATTTCTCTCTAAAATGCAGAAGTAAGACCTTTCATCTCTGAACTTGAAATCCCATCTTCCTCCCAACCTTGTCCACTAGATCACCTTCAACTGCAACATTGCAGCTTTGTAAAATTACTTTTATAACATTTCAATGCAAAATTTTAATTTTAATTAAAAAGAAGAATCAATTGCTGAGCCAAAAGGAGGGTACGTACCTTGAATATACTTGCAAACGGGAGGATCTTCAAAGAGAGAAAGAGAGAGTTGTTTATGAGCAAGACCAATATCAATCAAGATAAGCCCAGACGAGGGATCATTCACAATGATACCCTTAACAGGCAGCCAAAGAAAGAGCTCTTCTTGAGTAAGACCCTCAAGTCCCACAAGCCCACCATAGGTAAGATTAGCTCTCACGACACTATCAAAGAGAACCCTTGTGTCAAACTTAGCCATACATGGGCTTTCCAAGTAAACTTCCAAGCGGCCATCTTGATCCAGATTATAAGATTTAACATTTTCCGGGAAGAGACCGCCGGGCAAGCCCTGGCTTTCGAGCAGGTTTTGTAAGGATGAGGTGGCCGTCAAAGGAAGGAGAAGAGAGAGAGTGAGAATGAGGATGAAGATAGATTTTTGTGTCAGAGTTAGAGTCAGAGTCAGACTCATTGTTCTGTTCAAGCTCAGTTCAGGTTAAGGTAAAAGGAATGTGAAGATTGAAGGACGGACAAATATTTCTGTTTGTAGATTTTTTATTTTTTATTTTTTGGTCCGAGGGTTTTAGTTGTTTTCATTACTAATTTTATTTTCATTACAATTTAAAAACTTGAAAAACTTGTTGAGTGAGAGTGAGTTATGAATTATGAATTATGATTACTAGGTGGGGGCCAGTAAAGACTGTCCAAATTCTGGGTTGGCATAAGTTTTTTAATTGACCCAAATGCCCTTGCTTAGATGATATCAAAGACAGAGAGTGATGCGGTATATTCAAAGTTTGCTTAATAATGGATGGGTGGGATGAGGCAATTGGCCTTGAAGCAAACGTAATTTTATGTGCATGACTAGTTGACAACAAAACAGGATGGCAAAGCCAAAGGAATCTAATTTCAGGAAAGAGCCGTTTCAAAACTCACCAGAGACAAATGATAAAACGAAGCTACGTCGTTCCTCGATCGCTGATAACTAGCTACAAGGTTTCTTCATACTTGTTTGCCTTATTTTTTAACCATTTTTATATTCCTTTATGCTTAACAGCCAATCTGGTCTATTCAGTAAACAGCACAAACGATAACAATCAATGAAATTAAAACAAAACCCACCAATCAACAATTTTTTTTTTTTATAACAAATAATAATAATTATTATTATTATTATTATTGAAGAGCTAAAAAATTCTCTCAAATTGTCTTGACAAACACAACATGCTATATGCGTGATTTTGTCTTGTTTTGACACATTGAAAATCTTTTTTATTATATACAGGCGTCCGATTGGTTAGAAAAAAAAAATTATAATTACAGGTTTACATCTAGAACAAGTGATAAGATTTTTTGATAGAAGTGGGTGTAAAATAAACACAATAATCTTTCGTTTTCGCCCAAGTGATTTTTATCAAATTTGCATTGAAATTCTAAGTCAAAAATTAAATTAAATCAGCCACACTATATGAATTATAAGTGTTAGTTTTTGAACTTTGAAATTCGACTCCCTTAAAGCACGGGCGTCGCAATGAATAAGAGATTAATTTAGAAGAAAAATGAAAGGCCTTGTTGTATTTGAATTGATCAAGTGAAAAATGGGTTCCCACATAAATAAACAAAATGATCATATGCATAATCATATTATAAACAAGGTTTCCTTTCCCTTTATGACTTTTAGTTACATTAATGATATCATCGTGCATGTATTGATTGAAATGTCTTATGCTTTCTTTGACCTGACCCCCCTCTTCTCCCACCTTTGCTTTCATATGCTCCCACATTTGTTTTCTTTAATCAAAGCTCAGTCTAGCTTTTGGAAGTTTCCGATTCAATCAAACAAATACAATAGCATTTAAAAATATCTAGTGTTATCTACGGTAAAATTTGAAAGATCTCAGATCTTTTCCAGTTATGAATATGAAATGCAAAAGTTAAATCACAATAATTATGGCCTTTGTCTTTATCAGCCCGAGTGGACCGGACACACATATTAGACCTAACTTATCAATCTCTTGTATTAGGCCCAGCTCACTGGACCTGGTTTGGATAATGGGTCGGGTCAGCAGGCCTTGTTGATATTTATTTTCAAGTATTGATTATAAAAAAAAAAACCACAAAAAACAATATTGAGAATTTGAGATTGGAGAATGAGATCTTTATTGAGAGCCCAGTTTATGAAATTTGCAATACAAAACAAATCAGCTAACGTTGAAGCTGACTATCTCAATTATCAGGATACAAGAAAGAGAATTTTTGTTACAAGCATGCATCAGAAAATCTAAAAGTTGTGAATCAGAGAATCCTCAACGTACTCAACTTTTCTATGAAGAGATTGTTCATTACAATGTGTTTGATAGCCAGCTATGGAGTGCATCATCTCCTTCTCCCTTATGACCATAACAAGTTGTTCCATCTCTTCTTTCACCATAAGGATATGAGCTTCCAAAAAGATAATCAGCAGTCTCTTTCCACTGGCTGCACCTGCTGCTTTCTTCATTAGCATTAGCAAGTTCCTGACATTGTCCGTTGTTGTAACGAGCTAAACAAGGCCAGTAACCAAATAAGCTTTCACAAAGATCCAGTGCTTCCAAGCCATACCCCGATGGAATCTGAGGCACTCTCTTCTCAAATAACTCATATCCGTTCTCTGACTCTGAGGAACCGTCAGGAGTATCGCCAATGTCATGCTCTTTGTTCTGTTCATTTCCACTTCCACTGCTAGGTTGAAGCTGCTGCTCATCTTCAATAGTTGGAGTTGTTGGTTTACTTTCGATGTGGGGTTGGGGTTTTGCGGCTGCAGGAGGTTCCTCAATCTTCTCTTTTGGAGGCAGGGCAGGTGAATCCTGTGAAGAACGAGGATAACATGTAGCTTCTGATGGAGGCAGGGGTTTGCCATAGGTAAGAGCAAGATCGTAGCCACCACCATAAGGCGTGGGATCGTATTCTTCAAACTCAGGCTCATTGAATTCTCGCACTGAATAGGAGATTCTAAACTCAGTTACAGCATCACTGTAAGGATCATACACATAGGAGGATTTTGGGTCACTGAAAGTGGAAGATACAGAATATGCAACTACAGAGCCATTCGCTGGAGGATCATAATCATAAGCGCCAACATAAGGAGTTGGATCATATTCATAGTGAAACAAGTTTTGATTGCTGAATTCATGGCTGCAATCGTCCCCCAACGCTTGAAATGGAACAACATCATAATTGCCACCACAAGGAGTTTGATAATAAGACTGATCATAGTTGTAGCTGTAGTAATAAGCCATTGTAACTGTAGAATCTTGAACCTCTGTGACTATTCCTCAACCTGCTGTTCAAGTTTCGAGCAGCAAGCAAATCCTTAAGCAGAGCACGCTAGATAAGAACATCAAAGGATAAGGCACCGGCTGCTTTCCAGCGAATAAATTGCAATTATCAATACGTGCATCATTATCTCTAGCTACCACACAGTTTTTTATCTTATAATTACAAAAAATCCAAATACTTTTGTAGAGGAAAATGGTAAAAGCGAATTGGAAGCTACTGCTTTGTGATTATTACCGCATAAAGAACAAAGCGATATATGCAATCGCAAGCAATAAAGATATTAATTCAAGTAAGGTTATCACAAATGCCTTCAGTCTTTAGTGACGACAAGAATTTCAAAGACGCAAATGATCCCAAATGGAACGGAAAAAGGCAAAAAGAATCAAAACAAATTTTCGTTTGGTGATTTTTCAATTCTGGAACAAAAATGGGCTGGAATCCAATTGCGTAGCCAAACGTTGGCCGACAAGTCGGCATCACATGCCCGACCCCGATCCCATAAATAGATTGGGAAGAGTGAAGACAATGGTGATGGGCCATGGCAGTTAGGTAAAATGACGTTTGGATTGTCACATGGTGACACAGTCATTTGGGTCTTTTTATCATTATATTTCTTTTGCTCGTCATGTCACATGTGCAAAATTTCAACTTGTGGGCAAGAAAAAATGATCCAAGTAACATGCAACGTTCCACCTGCTGGCTCGCTGCCTATGGAAACTGAAAAGGATGAACTTTGCTCCGGTTTAGGCTAGTTTGAGAATGTTTTTAGGATCTTTAAAAATAATTTTAAGAATTTAAAAGTTAATTTCAGTATTTGATAAAAAATATTTAAAATTACTTTTGTCAAAATCAGCGCGGAAGAGAAGGAGTAACTTTTAGATTATGATTTTAAGAATTAATTTTATCATTTAATATAATTTCATAAATATCCTTATAATTATTACCTAAACCCAAAACTATCCTTATTCAAATTGAAAACAAAATTAATATTTCAATAAATTTTTATTATAAAAAAATAAAAGAAATAAAATCAATATAGTATAAAATTTATTTTTAATAAAATAATTATAATACATAATTAAAAATATTGTATGCACATGCTTTGATATGTATAAGTAAATTTCATTCTGTATTATATCTATTTTAGTTATTTATTTTTTTACAACAGTTTAACAGTAATATTTGTCAAACACCTACAACTACTTTTAAAATTCATAGTACTTTTGAAAACAAAATTTACCAAATACTTAACTGATTCTCTTCACAACTGATTATTTGTACAGTACAACTAACAACAATTATTTTAAAAGCTACATCATTAACAAACTGGCCCTTAAACTTGCTGTGATTTCAGTATGGTTCGTGTATTCAATTCCATATATCTCTATAGTTACTGAAAGTTACTTGGAACGTTTTGACCGTACATACCAGCTTGGCTTACATGGCCAATTGCCACAACGCCTAAAGGCCAACTCCAATCAAAGATTTAGCAATCAGTTGAAATTTTAGGAGGACATAGGGGTGGCAAAAATACTCGTCCGGATCGGACCCGGACCGGACCCGGGCAATGCGGGCCGGGTAATACCCGGACCGGATATGAGGGTGGGCCGATTCCGGGTATCACTTGAAAAGCCCGGGTCCGGCCCGGAACCCGGATTTTATAAAATAAAATTATTATAATATATATATTTTTCAATAATAATATTTATTTAATCTATTTATTATATATATTTAAAATTTTAAACATTTAATGTTCATATTTTCATGTCTAATTTCATTAAAATAAATTAAAAAAATACATATATAATAGTATAAAATATAAAAATTCAGGCTTCAAAACCCGGATAAAAAAACCCTGTCCGGTGCCGGGTTTTTTAAACCCGGACCGGGTGGCCAAAAAGCATGTCCGGGCCGGATTTTGCCAACCTTAGGAGGACATACATAGAAAATTAGAAAGAATCACAAAATACAAACAAAATTTAAAAATATAAAATAATAAAAATTAGTCATGTAAGCCAAGAAGTACTTAATTCAACTGATATATTTACGCTATATCAATATATGCAAAATAAGTTTGTAGCTACATCATTATTCTAAGGTTTTAGTTATTCACATAAATTTAATTTTGGTCTATTTATATGTTTGTTTTTTTATTATTTGGCCCTTCAAATTCAATGTTATTATGTTATGGCCCTTTCAATTATATATCTATATATTCTATATGTAGGTCTCGACAAGCCAAGCTAAAATGTAAATCATAAAACCCTCATTCCGTCACTGTATACGGCATACTTACATATTACAAGTCATTCGTATAAAATTATGAAAATCTATTACAAGTTATACTTAAACAACAATGGGCTCAAAGCATATCACAAGTTATCTCATTGAGCTAACTAAAGCCCTCCATCTCAGCTTGTCTGGGTATTTTGCTAACGGACCAAGTGTGTAAATATTGGACCTAAAACTCCAACGAGTCCAGGCTTTCAAAGCTTGGGCTCTTTAAATTTCTTCAATAGGATCACGAGAGAACATCTTTTTTCTAATGAATAGATATATTGGCACCCCTCCAAATCTTTTTGAAGCCCCTTTTTAATTCATTCTTCAAATATCATTCTTTCTAAAGAAACACAATTAGTTAGTGAATCTTTCAATTTTCTATTACTTTCTTGCTCCTAAAACTATTTTACGGTCTTATTACCTCATCTTCCAGACATGATAAACATCTTAGTACAAATTAATGAATTAAATTGAATATCTTTAAGACTATAGTAAAAAAAGGTTTTGGTATGAGCATAAAATAAAGATGATATAATTAATTTGTCGAACTCGATTTTGTTCACAATCAATAGATTGTGTTAGTTATTGAAGAAAAAAGATAAAGTGAACTTAAGAAAAAAAAATTGCCTATGTGAGTTTGACGAGAGATAAAATAAGAGAGTTTGGAGACAGAGAAAATACATGTGAGATATAATAAAGTATTTGTCCTCAAATGTACAGATGGCAGAATCTGGATTCGGATCCAGATATAAATGCATCTAGATTCGGATCCGCATTGAAATTTTGATATCCGAATCTGCAAAAAAATATACAGATTCGGATGTAGGTAATATCCGCATGGATTACGGGGGGATTTTTCGGGTATCCAGATTCACATAAAAATAAATTTGAATAGAATTTTAAATTCAACAATTTACCTAATAATATCAAATAAAATTCAATTATAATTCAACATAAATACATACGATACCACCATAAATCCACGAATAAAAATTCAACAACTTAAACCAAACATAAAAAAAAATCTAAGATAAACTGATTCATTACAATATTCTCTAATTATTATTATTATTATTATTTTAGTTTCTTAACATATTTTTCAAAGTCAATGAAGATTATAGAGTTAATTATGCTTATACATATTAAATAAATTATTTAACTTATGTATTTTTCAATTGAAATTTAATTATAAAATAAGAAAAATTGAAATTTAATTATAAAATAAAGTGAATCAGAATATCTAGTTTTTCGGATGCAATTACATATGGATCCGTACGGATCTTAGATTTTAAATTTCGAATCCAGATCTTTTAGATCTTTGTGGATGCGGGCCGAATCCGGATTTACTTGCCATTCCAGTCAAATGTAACTGCAACAGAAGAAGGATTTTAAGAGGATTTTGGTGGGTGTGCCAATAGTCCAGCGATTGTTACACAAACAGTCTGTCTATAATCTACAATATATTGCAACCCATGAAACTGCATTGGTATGCCACCGATGAAACTACTGGCGAGTACCAAGTAGCAATAGCTGCATATTATTATTAGTCAAATACAGTCAACCCCATCTATATGTTCTGCTTTGCAATTGACTTTAGATGCATAAAAGAATTACTATGGCCTACATACAGGAATTATGTCTAAGTTTATGTTCATAAAAAAAACTGTATCTCGTCCGCTTTCAGCATTGACAAAATGCTAGTTTAATTTTCCAATGTACTACTTACTTCCAAGATTAGGTACAAATTACATCACCAAAACTATCAAATCCGGTTCAACAAAATCAAGAAAATTGCCTAACTACTAGATAAGTCAATCACATATATATATACTTAATTATACTCTCTTTAGGGTATACAATAATTATATTAAACGGATGCTTACTACAATAACAAGACCAATGGAGTCAATTATATTATATCACAATTATTTTACCAAATCTACATTATATAAGCAGTTCAACAAAACTTGTTTATTTTAGAAGATATACTCAGACAATAGGGAAGAAGAGACACTACAAAACAGGAAGAAAAACCAACGTCAACTATACACACACACACACATATGTATGAATGTACATGTGTATGTTTATAAGTGTATATCTCATATGATATCCTATTTATTAGTTTTGGGGTTCCCATGACTACAGGGAGTAAAGAAATTACTATATAAAGTATTAATTATTAAGACTAGTGCCTAGTACGATGCTTAAATTAATTGATCGATCATGTAGACTCAAGTATATATGGATGCTTTTCAGAGTTTTTTTTTTTTTGGGAATTAGATTTTTATAATAGTTATGTAGATTAAAGTTATCACTTAATATTAGAAAATAGATAAAAATGACTACTTAAAAGTATGGACAAAATACTAAAAATATTCTATGGGTTAAACGACCAAAAATACTCTCTTGATATGAGTGTTTCGTAAATAAGAGTGGCCTTAAATCGTGTTTTTTGAAATTTATTATCAAATTAATTGAAGTTTAATTTGTCTAGTTTAAAGCAATTTACCAAATCTTTTAAATATCTTTTTCATAGATTTTATGTCCTAAAATTAGGTTGCTAGCTTATTCATATAGTGTGACTTGTATACTTAATTGACATTTGCACTGAAATATGAAAGCCAGCAAGGAACCTCGTGATGATTTCGTTGTTTGAAAAAGTGGTCATTAACCTGAAATTTAAAACCTTTCTTATTTTCTTGGTTGCACTGCACACAACTTCTCTTATGGTTTTGCCTTCAATCCAAATCTTTTATCAAGATAGAATTTCCACCAAATTCACATCCAAGAGCAGTTTAACCTTCCTTTGATTGGGTCATTTTGGAATGTAGGTCTTGGAAGAAACTCGTGTTGACTCTTTAGAGGATAATTAGTGTGTGGATATGTCGTGTCTTGTTTGACTTAATCTGGCAACAACTATTTGACATGAATATCTAATGTTGTTTGTTTCCCACGCTTAATTACATGTCCGTTAACTAATAAGCTCCCGTAACACAAAAGTGTCTTGTATGAGTCTTCTTAATATCATTATCTTAAGCTTTGTTTTATTATCACATTGGGTAAGTTGCTTAACCATTCCAACTTCTTCCTCAATGAGACAATGCGACTCTGCTATATGGACACTCTTGTCATCTTTCATATATTTATGGAAAAGGAATCGTGTGGCCATGGGAGAATCGCATAAGAAAAATCATCTATACATAGTGTTGTTGGCAAATATATATGACTATATATACATCATTAATTACTATATACTACATCATGAAACCTAAAAAAAACGTCATAAATATATTATCAGTACTCTTCCAATATATGGCCATGACTTCTGAAAGTCCATATATTAATTAAATTAAAGTTGACCCATCTCTGAATTGTTTCTCGGCGTGTAATAACGATGTCTTCCCATGGTCTCGTGAATTTTAAACAAGAAATAAAAAATGAATTTGAAAATGTATGTTCATTTTATGGTGTGCAAATGACAAGGATTGACAAATATATATATATATATATTTTAAATTTTCACTCAAGAGTCTTAAAATCTTTTAGAACTATAAAGGGTTAATGCGGGACCCGAATGATGGCTAGCTAAAAGAATAATTTCATCAACATGGGTCAATCGTCCATGTCAAACCCCACTCAAAGGCGGGATTAATTTCGTGACAAATCATAAGTCCACAATGTCAATGATTGATGGTTTGTTATTGTTTGAATTTAAGAGCGTTCTCTTCGGTTCAAAACATTTTTTTTTTCTTCAAAAAAAAAAAAATTCAACTCCATACAAGTCAATCTAGACAAGGATGGCTATAGAGAAGAGGATACAAATTAAACCCTAATTACCAAGAAAAACGAACAATTAATTAAGGGAGAGTAGTTGGTAAGAATTTAAAAAAATTGAACAAAGTAACCCCACGATATATCAGATGTAGGACGGCTGCAAAAAGCAAGTTTTTAAAGCTTTAATTTTCTCTTAAATATATATTTCTTTCATTGAGCATGTCATATATATATCCACACATCAATAATAGAATCAGTTGTAGGACGGCAGGAAAAGCAAATTTTAAAATCTTTCTTTAATACACAAATCAATGTTCAAGGTTATTACAAGAGATCTATGGATTGAATTCCACTCGCATAGGTAATAAGAAGGATGTAATTTCTATTGAACTACGTTAATAAGGATGTCAACTGAAATTTTGGTTAATCTCGATGTTCTTTACCTTCCAAAAAATAAGTGTGAACGGTAAAGAAAAGAAAAATTATGAAAAACATAAATAGTGGGCGGCTTTCAGCTCGCTCATGGACTTATGGTTCGTGTTTTAATTGAGTTTAGGGTTGACTAAAAGAGCAAGCAACACACGTTTGGTTTGCAAAACACATGGACCATTTTACTAAGATATGGGACTCAAATTTTGTTACTTGGTCAACTCCTGGCCACAGGCACAATAACCCAAAAGCTCATCATGATCAATGCCAATGGCACGGGTCTCTGTCTTTCTCATTTCTTTACTATTTTTTTTCGTTCTTTTTAATTTTTTTATGCATTTCCTTTCACATTCTTTTTGTGGGTCCTTCGGCACGTGTCTTGTTTGCACCCTCCTGCAATCTGCCACGTGATCTCGTGAAACTCTTTCCCCTGGACTCGGGCCACTATTCCTGTGAGACCAATCATGTTCCAGTACGTGCCCCCTTTTGGTCATCTTCTACACCTCATGGTCACCTCAGGATTATGTCATCATATATATTGCTTCATATATTACACTTGCCAATTTGTACGTATTTATTGTCCAATGATAAGAGCCTTCCAATGATAAGAGCCTCTTATGAAGAGCTAACCAAGTTTTATGCTGCTATAGAATATAGTTATTTAATTAAAATTATGGCTTGATTAATGAACCGGCCGGATGTTATCTAATTACTGTTTATATACGGTGCAAATTAAGCCATAATTATAAGGATACCTAAAGAATGTACTTTTTTTTTTTTTACCTAAAAGGAACTAAAGAATGATCTAAATCATAATAGTAAGCTTGTATTATTTGCTGTGTAGGCTTGGCTTAATATTAATTGGAGTTATCGAATGTTTTCATAATTGTCTTCCTTTACTTACATGACAGATGGGTAAAATTCATAAAGATTAATTCCATCTCACGAGTATATCAATGAAGTAAGTCATGTGTGTAATTAGTTGCGGTAGGAAATCAAAGGACTTTATAATTTCAAACTCTATATATATCTTGCATTCTTGTTGTCATAAAAATAAAAATATGCATGATTACAATCTTGAACAACTCTACCTGTATGTGGTAGGAGTCATAAGGCATGACATGAGAAGCAAAAATGGACAAAGTGGTCAATTTTGTGAATAAGAAGGGAGCATTCCGCAGGCAAAACACGACAAATACAAAAATCCAAAGTGTTGGATGGCTGTGAGTTCGACCTAATACCCTTTTCGCAAAAATGCAGCTTCAATATCTTGCTGTTATGCTTTCCCTGAGATACTAATTGGCACTACGCAGGCCACGCGCTGCAATAGCAACATATATGCATTATGCAAAATGCCTTATTTAAACCAAGCAGACCAAAATCTTTAACATGCTCTTATAGAAACAAGGATGTATTTGCATATTGCAATGCTTTCTTTGGATTTGGCAATGGCAGCACCACTAACTACTGATATGACTCCATGATTAATTAGCTGATGGGTTTGGAATCTTCCCTTCAGTCATGAATTGACTTGAACAAATAAAATAAAATCAATGGGAGTATATATAAATACACACACACACACAAATTTTTCAATATTGGAACTGGTTGATAACTTGTGAAACATTAAAAAAAAAAATTTACAAAGTTGTAAATCTATATAAAAGGAATATGAAAAAATAGTTTGAACGAGTTCACATTTTTTTTAGTAGTTTTCCAATAAGAGATTCGAATAAGTTAAAAGACAATGAAAATTACAAACTCTAATACAGGTTATAATGTCCGGTAGAATATTAAGATTTGTGTTTTTTTAAATTTTTTGACTTATTCCTTACCATATTAAAGTAAGAGATCTCTTACTCTACATATATATATAGTTATTTTCAGGTGCATGCATTAACTCTATTAAACTGCACAATTTAACAGCGTGCTCGCATAAAAAAAAAAAAGGACGATCGCACTAGAGAATTATATATATATATATATATATATATATATATATATATATATGTATGTATGCATATCTCTTGGATCCTATGCAAAGCCCACTATAATTATTAATAATCACGAGGAACGATTGATGTTTGGTCTGCCAATTCGTTTGAAACCAGTGCTTTCTTCTTTGCCTTGCTTTTGCGGCTTTGCTAATGCCTAATGGCAAGCAACCATTATCAATTAAGTTGATCAGTTCAGCTATCTTCTTAATTCTTATCCTCGAACTCCTCAAAATCGAATCGCATTTCATAACTCATCCTTTTGCATGTCTCCCCACATACCATATAAATCAAACATATGCGAAACAATTTGTAAGTTATGTGTATCGAATTCGAGGGTGAAAAAATGGATAAAGAAATTAATTCATAATAATGAAAAAGCTTTCTTAATTATTTTACTAACGGCGAGGAGTTGAAGTGAAAGTACGTGATTGTTAGGACAAATAACAAAGAGGAGGCTGTCTCGATCGTACTTCCACTCTTAAGACTGAGATAGATGGGCCTTGCCAAACAGGCCCCACGACTCGTTGCACGCGAGCGTGCTCTGTGGGTCTTAGTTGACTCACTATTTTTGGTCATAAGCGTGACATCAAATTCTCTCTCTAAAATGAATTATAAAGATGAGATTATGGTCTTTAATTAATTAATTTTATCTTTGATTATTTTATAGTTAAATTAAGGAACATCGAAAAGAAGGGAATTAAGCAATTGAAAATTGTAAACTTGTGGACTGACTTAGAGAATACTTTGACGGAAGTAAATACTGCCAACGAACTAATTAATTAATTAATTAAGGTTGTAATTAAGAGTAAAGTTTCGTTAACCAATCACTACCATAATACATGTACTATTGTTATGTTCCTTGTTACAAACGATCCTCTTAAGTTTATTTTATTTTAGCTCAGGAATATTTATTTTAACTAAGAAACTTTAAAGTAATATGTGTGTGTGTGTGTAACTAAAGATGGCTAACGGGTCGGGCGGCACGTGGCACGGCACGGCACGGCATGAGCACGTTTCGATGAGGCAGGCGGCACGGCACGGCACGCAGGTGGGCAGGGCCGGACTTAGAAATTTAGGCACGTGGGCCTTAAAAACACGTCACGATTAGAGATGGGCACGGCACATAAAAAAGCACGCAATAAGCACGCTTCACTTTAATGAAAGTAAATTTAAATTTATGATTTTACAAATAACTTGAAATTGAATCTTTTAATATATTTTTTTGCTTGCATAATTTTTTTAAATTCATTTAACTTTTAGTTTAAAAAAACACTCTAATTATTTTTTGTTTATAATTTATTAACTGAATAGCTGATATCATGATTTTAATAAATAAAAATTATAAATATCGTGATTTTATAAAATGAATGTAATAATGATATTATGAACTATGATTTATGACTGTATGTAAATCTAAGTTAACAATTAAGTTAATCGTTGAGAAAAGTTTATTATTATTATTGTTGTTGTTAAGTATAAAAAGAATTCTAATACAATAAGATCTAACTTAATAGTTATTATTATATTCTCTTATTATTATTAGTTTTTATTATTGAATATGGACTTGAGTTTTAAATTTTTGATTTTATTGAACTTGACTAAAGGCACATGGACTCAAAAAAGGTATATAGAATTTAAAAAAAATACATCAATAACTTAGCATACCTTCTTAAAAAAATAAAAAAAGCTTGTCGTGCTTTTTTTTCTTAAGCACGGCACGCATGGGCACAGTACGTGTGCCGAGCAGGGCCAAGGCAAAAAAAAATTAAGCACGTCACGGCACGGCCTGTTGGCCACCCTTAAGTATAACCTCTATAAATTAATGCTTGATAAATTTATAATCTTTATAACATAATAGTTTTTTACGATCCCGACTTGGGCCCTGAAGCTAAAATTAATAATTTCGATAAATTAATAAGATAATAATTTTTCTGAGAACTCCTATATAACTCTGTGGTCCCATTTATATCAGAAATTAATAATTGTAGAAATTATAAATACTGTGAAACTACCAATGTAACTGACTATGTCAGTTTATTAAAAGATGAGTCTATTGTAACTTATTTTTTCTTGAAGTTTAAAACTAGTTGAATCTCATCTTTAGTTTAGTTCATTGAATACATTTAGTAAAATTCATGAATTTATTTAATCAAGTATACATTATTTATTTGATGAATTTATTTAAATTCTATTAATTATATTTTTAAAATACAATGAATTTTCAATCAATTAAATGTTAGTTCTTTATACTGTGAACACACTCTATAAATTAATAAATTATTAATTTATTGTTTAATTAATATCTCTCTAAATTAATAAATTTTTATGGTCCCGACATTATTAATTTATAGAGGTTATATTATATATTATCGAGGAATTAATGTGAAGTGAGCTAGCAAAATTAAGAGTCACGGATGATGTCTCTTTCGATACATTTCCCGGCAGTTTAACTTCGAACTCATGCATGGATGATATATGGATCCGGCCTAACTTAACTTGCCTTCGATTCTTCAAAATTTCCAAGTCAATTATTTTTAAATGATTTTGCATAAAACTGGGAAGATGTTGATGTATTTTCTTGGTTAACACAAATTTTGGTGACTTAGCTTTCTCCATTGACTCCTCCTTATTTCCGGTATCTCCATATTCGCAAAATTAGGCAACACATCAGTCAACTGCTTATGTCAAATACTAGTCTCATTGTTCGGTCCACAGAGTTACTACGAATGGTCACCATCTTTTTGGACACCACCTTTTCAAATATAGACCAATTTGTTAAATCCAATTAGTAAATTCAAATGTAAATTATATTGGACAAAAAGGAATGTCTTCGCATCTGAGAAAATACATTCATTTTTTAAACCCCTGATGCAAATACCACGACATCAAAAATCTAGTTGGAATTCTGCTATATAAGAATTATAACCTTCAAATTTTTCTTAATGTTTATAGGATTGATCATATCAGATACTGAAATCTCAATACAAATATTTTTTTTATCATTAATTCTTTTTTTTTTTTTTTGGGGTCACCAAGGATTCCTGATTATTCGAATGTGAACAAAGTTGATATCCCAAAAAAATTTTGGGCATGGTCCCCAAACGAAAAAAGTTTATTTGCTTCTTATTTTATGAGAAATTGATATGAGTGGTGTTGCACGTTGGTTTCTGGAAATTAAGTACTAAGAGAGAACATGTGAATGCAACTTCAAGAATCATGCTGATGATTAATTTGCACATAGCAATTCAAGGACTGCATGGGAACTTAATTTTTCTGAATCTGGTTTTTATTTGTTTGGATTCTTCTATTCATGAGCTTCCATTTCATGATCAACTATATATGGAGACAGAAGTGTGAAACACTTAATAGTATAGGAAACTGCTACCTCATAATTGTGTCTTAATTTCTGTTTAGGAATATTCAAACATATATCATTATTGTTTGGATATATTGTTAATCCAGTGGATTTTAAAAAAAATTAAATTTTTGATTACAATTAGTTTTAACAATAATTGAATTTAAAAAAAAAAAAGAAAAAGGACACACGCGCCTCTGGAGCGCGGTGGGCTGGCCGCCACTAGAATATAGAAACGTAGCATGCTATACTACATAACATAACAATCATTCTATTCGGGACCGAGAGTCCCCAAATGGTCCTATAAAATATATTTCAGGTTATCTTGTATTTTCATTTTCGATTATGATAATCAAACAAAGAATACCAACCGTCTGATTTAACAAAGAATCCGTCCAAAAGCATGACGTGTCGGTCGGATCAAAACACCCATCATCGTCATCATCATACCGCATCCCTTTATTTAGAAGGAACAAGAATTTATTTTATAAAGTTGGAAGAAAAACAAATAAAAATATAGTTTTCATAAAGGAAAGAAAAGAAAGCGAAAATTCTTTCTTCCTTTTTTTTATTTTTTATTTTTTTTTAGTTTTATTAAAAAAAGAAAAAAGGAAAGGGGAGAAATTCGATTCAAAAATGCTTTCTCTTATTTGTCCAATCATCTTTGAAATGTCAACTAAATTCCGGTAATTTCCATGGTCCGTACTCATCAACCGTTTCATATATAAATTGCACCCCCACCACTACTATCTAAGCTTATTGATAGGTAACTTACTCACAAAGAGTAGTTAATATTATTATTATTCTCAAGAAACAACACGGAAACCCCAACACAGAAATAATCATCAATAAATTGATTATTGGGGGTACATATGGCTGAAGAGTTTCAGACGGGGATTTGCGGAGGAGCGTGGTGGATCAATCCAACACGAAGCAGCTCATTATCGCCTTGTTCAGCGGCGGGTATTGGGTTGAGTGATCACATGGGGAGCTTTCTTTGGCCTAGCAATGATCATTTTCATATGGTTGATTCGAAGACAACAACGTTAACACCTGCAGGCACAGCAACAACAAAGTTTTGTGAGGAGTCAGCTAATAATAATAACAATAATAATTCAGTTTCTGCAGATAGCACCCCCATGGCTTTTACTCAAAAGCATCAGCAGACCGATTCTGATAGTGGAGGCAGCAGCAGTATTTTGATGGACTCAACCTTGCAAATGATGAGCTTTGCCCCTTCATCATCATCACCTTCAACGGATTGGAACCAGGCCTTACTGTAAGTGATTTGTTGGTATATTATAATTTAATTATTTCATTCAATGGGTCATATATTTTAATTTGAACTATAGATTTCAATCATGTTATGTGGCTTCAACTACAAGTTTATTATACAATTAAAGACGAAGAATATTAATTAGTACTTACAATAACTTTTTAGTTTTCTTTTGTTGGATTCATTTGGGATAAAATAAAAAGGAAGTCAATAGATATGATCCAATTAATCAATTAAGTTTGAAGGGCATGGCATGGGGAATTAATTTCTGCAAATACAATCAACTTGATGATTGTTGTGTTATCATCGATCTTATACATCTATTTGGCAGTCGCGGGAATGGAAGAGCTGAGAACAATTATCGAAGCGTGAGGCAAGAAGATTTGAATTCTCGAATCCAAAAGGAGTGGAGTCCTAACAAGAGCTATACCAGTAGTGCAGGAGCAGGAGATCATCATCAAGAGTGCTTCCCCTTAGACCAAAACCCTGTAATTAAATCAGTAACAGCAAGCTTCTCCGACAATTGTACAGTGAGTGCGAGTAATTGCCAAGGCTTGTCCCCCGGGATTCCAGTAGATTCAGCTTCATACGGCTACACTTCAGCATTGTTGCAAAGTTATTTTGAACCTGAACCTCAACCCGTACAGCAGCAATCTCTTTATAGCAGCAACAACAACCGGTCAATGGGTAACTATATGTCTACAGCAAATTACGGGAACAACTATAATGAAGTATCGCCTCCTTGGCCTAAATTTGCTGCTGCTTCCTTCTTAAAACCATCATTGCCCAAACAACAACAACCAAGTGGTGGCTTGCACTTCTCCAACAATACTCCCTTTTGGAACGCAACTGCCTTGAATGACATTAACAGACCTGGAGGTCTTCTTGCAGCTGCGTTGGGAGAGAAACGCACTTGTCCCACCTTCACTGCAAAGGTATTATTAATTACATGGTTATTATTTTTTAATTGTTCATGATGATATATTTATAAGACAAATTGGTGATTTAATGTTGGAACTAAAATATTTTAATGGATTCTATACTTAATTAATTAGTATAACGACAATGAAGAAGTTCGTGATTCGGGGTCTGCTGCGAAGAAAGGAAGCAGTGAGCCTGCATTCAAAAGGCCTAGAATTGAAACTCCATCGCCTTTGCCAACTTTTAAGGTAACAACAAATATATATTCGATCAAAGTCTTTTCTTCTTCTTCTTCTTTTAATCTCCTAGTGGCATTTGAAACTTTTTCTTCCCCAATCGATCGATATATATATATTTTTAAATCTTTTCTACTAAAGATTTGGATAAGAACTCACAGCTATAGCTTTTTTATCAATATCAGGTGCGGAAAGAGAAGCTAGGGGACCGAATAACTGCCCTTCAGCAATTGGTTTCGCCTTTTGGAAAGGTGAATTTTTGTATTTTTCAACTTTTTGATCATCCCTATTGTGAAAATCTCTTTAAGCTTTAATTATTATTAGCTTGGCCTGAGGTTATTGGAAATTAATTATTCGTCTTTTAAATTCAGACTGATACAGCATCTGTTCTCCATGAGGCTATTGACTATATCAAGTTCCTACACGATCAAGTCAGTGTATGTTACACTATATATATTATATATAAACATCTTTCTTGTGTTTGAAGTACAACCCTAATAAATATGTATAGCTCTAATGCAATCTTTTATGTTATTTCAGGTTTTGACAGCTCCTTATCTGAAGCAAGGAACCCAGATTCCACAGCAACAGGTAACAAAAATTAATCACTCACTGGTTACACATTCCTCACTACATATTCATGCATTGTCGTCTTACTTTATTTAGATTCGTTACTTTTACAGAGTTGTGATCATAAATTGAAGGACCCAGAAGCGCCAAAACAAGATCTAAAGAGTCGAGGACTTTGTTTGGTGCCAATTTCGAGCACATTCCCAGTTGCCAACGAGACAACAGCTGATTTTTGGACGCCAACATTTGGAGGAACTTTCAGGTAGACAAGAGATATCACCAATTAAGTTAAAACAAGTGATTCTCTATCTACAGCTCGTTTTATGACAAAATCCAGCCAAATCGAAGATGATAACTAAAATTTAATTAGAGAAAAGAAGAAAGGATAACTGCAACTTAATTAGAAGCTACATTAATCAATGCTTTGCTGTACCAGTCTTGAGAAAAAGATATAAAGAAAAGGAGGAAAAGCGAGAACAAGGAAGTGACCCTTCAAAGATGGACAAGCAATGCTGGGCCAGCTACAAGCAGAATGATGGAGGCTAGCAATGATTATTAGGAACAGCTGAAATATATATATATACACACACGTAAAGCTTGGTTGTAATAGTAATCCAAGTATTTAATTTGTTATAGTTTGAGGTTGGGTTAGCAGCAGGAACAAGTGCTAAATTCAGCGAATATCAAGTGTTTTGTTGTTGTTGTTAGTAGCTGAAATTATCGGATGGGTTTAGACAGCCTTTTGTTCCTAGCTATTATGTGAATTATATATAGCTATTATGCTGGCACCACCACCTTTTTATCATTTAAGGCGAAAAAAATAGCAAAAAAAAAAAAAGTGGAAACAAATAAAAACTTATTATATTGAATTCTTCTTTTTCAAGATATATAGGAAGTGAGTGGAGCTCATTTGATTGGCTTTCTAACTTTTTCATTTGTTTATATGTTTGGAATTTGGTAGTGGAAGTCAGAGCGCGGCCCACTATTCCTGCTTTTAGGGTTTCTGATTATTTGAGAGACACAAGCTTAGAGCAAATGTGTGCGAGAGATATGGTTCTATATTTAGTTACAAAACTCCATATATCTTGCTTCTTGCATACATTATGGTATCTTAATTATAAATTAGAATAGCGACACATTGTGCTCCGTTGCTTATAATTTGCATTTTGATAGTGTAAATACGCTCCCTTAAGCATAAGGTTAATTGCCCTAATGCTGATAACTGTTTACTTAATTAATTAACAAATAAAATTCTCAACCCTATGATCCTTGTTTTATGGCACTAAATGTTCTAAAACTATAAATGTAATTTCAACACGACGTGGCTTCCGTTGACTCTATGGTCCAAATTAAAAGCTATCTAGCGCCTATGATTAAGAATTCTTGACACTATCTGAAGCCTACTTAGTTGATAATCTCTTGTTAATCATTATGTTCATTATATGTGTGATGTGTTCTTTAGCGAAAGACCTTTTGTTCAAACCTAAGCTGATGTTCTAGCTCAACTTTATCCAGCATGAATAGGAGCGCATGTGTCGCTATAATTGCTCTTGTCTTAATCCACTGCTCTACAAGTAGTAGTACTGTAATAATTAAACAATAAACATAGCAGCAAATAAAGTTGTCGTATTTATGGGAGGATTCAAGCTGGCCACTACATATGTTTCAATCAGGTACCAGCTTGTGATATTCATGATTATCACAATACATCGGTGGTGTAATGGCCGAAAAAGTTATTAAATCACGGTTTAATAGTTTTTTCACTCATTACACTATTAAATTATATAATTTGTTAGTTTTTTTCAATTTTAATAAAATTTAAGATTCTAAACTAAATTAGTACTATATATATGTGTGTTTGTGGAAATGTTCCAACCGAGGATCTTGGACTTTGTTAAAGTTCGAAAACTTTCCCAGATCTTAACAAAGTATAGGATGCTGGAGAAGATCAGTACTCTATATATATAATATAAATTTCTTTAGTATCAAGGTCTTGTTCAAATTATTATATTATGTTTAATTTCTTGCTTAATTAGGAGGATTTCTCTTTGAAAAGGAAAAAAAAAAAAACAAATGACGCTGTAAATAGAAAGGGAACTTCAACCACTTCGAATTTTTAATTACAGGCAATGTTGAATAATTAGTCCTTCATATTAGTTGCAACAAAGCCAAATGAAACAATGATATATAAATTTCTCTTCGTACATTATATATTTATTTGTAAATTTCACACCCTTTGGGGTTTGGCCGAGGGATTTCTAGTAATTTTCTGTGAGTTTATTGACCACCCACCTTTGAATCCCATAGGGCGCTAAAAGTCGATCAATTTGGACTGTCCACCCCCTGCCTTTAAGAAAATTTGTAAATTTCCTTAATCTACAAAATAAGAAAATTAATCATCTTTAATGATATCGAATTAGGGAAAAATATTATTTAGTGGAATAAGTCCTTTGTGTTGTAATGTTTTTACAGTAACGATAAAGAGTTTGCCGATAAAGAGTTTGCCTACTCAAACCTCATCTTAACCCCACACATAAATAAATAAAAGTTGAACTAATAATAAAATTATCCCAAAATTTGAGTTGGTGGGTTGGGTGGGATGCATTGGTTCGAGAGACATAATTTAGTAAGAGAGAAAACTGTCTCAACTCAATTGAGGGAGGAATTAAGTTTCGACCCAATTAAGTTTTCATATTATAATATGGGGACTCAAACTCTTGCTCTCACATCTGAGACCATTCGGCCAAAGGTCGAGTGGCTAATAAAATCAAGAATTTAAACTTTTGTATTAACGAATAATTTTAGGAGACGATATTACTTTTTTTTTCTGAATATGAGACAATATTATGGTAATTCTAATATACATGTATTGTTTGGATGGTCAAATGGAAAAATTTAACCGAAAAATAAGAACGAAAAGCGGGCGCCAGCTGTATTCTAATTAACGAAGATGATAGGAAATTAACTATTTTAGCTTTGAAGGAAAAGCAAATTGAAAACAGTTTCAAGTTGACTACTACCCATCTTTTGACTTTTCACACTCTCTCCAGGCTCCAGCCGTAAATGTGTAACATATTTGAGAATCCATGAAACCAAGAACCAGAATATATGTATATATCGACGTCGTTAATTGTTGATCGTTGTTCTAGATCCCAAACAGTTATACATTAATTCTACATAGGAAATATATATATATATATTTGTGGATTTGATAAAAAAATGCAAGCCGGTTAATGAATGTAGTCAATTAAATATCGGGAGAACTAAAATGAGTAACTTAATCAAGTATGCCAAAATCAAAAGATTAAGCTTAATATTGAAGAATCCATAGGACAAGTGACTAATCATGAGGAAAAGTACTTTAATAGTTAAAAATCATGTTGATTGGTATCTATTTGCTTCTGCTTTATCATCTTTTGGTGGCCTTGGAATTGATCGGCTGATGGGTATTATACCTTATACCTTCAAGCATCGGGATCAGTACCGCCGCTTGGTGTTGAGTACTCAATGGAATTCAATTCTTCTATTTCTTTTGTATAAGGCAAGGTTATATACTTGACTTGATGATAAAAAAGAAGAAACATACATAAAAGGAATTCTAAAAAGGAAAAGCATCTAGGCATCATTGTGATGTTAATAAAGTAAACGAGTCTCAGTAGTTACAATCTTACTTTAATAGCATACTTTCTTTTTCTTGTTTTGGCTAATCAAGTGCAAAGTCCTCAACAATTTGTCTTCTGCTACAAGTTTTTAAATCCTAGCTAGCTAGCTCAAAAGGGTTATTTCTTTTTGCAACTTTGAATCTAATCTTGTGAGCCATTTACAATATATCTATATATAAAAATATATTTATAGGCTTAAGCATCCCTAGCTAGATAGAGAGAAGTTTGATTTACCAATACGTATAAATTTTCTTTATGTCTAGCTTAATTAGCTTTTTCAGAAAGTGCTTTTTCTTCCCTTGTGTTGTCAATTTCTTTGACTATGAAATGTTCCCATCTGAAAGCAAAGTAGTTCCTCTTCATCTCAAAAGGAATCCCAAAATCTTAGCTTACTGCCTTTACGTTGCGGGATGATTAATATTTTGAGCTTCATAATCAGAGGATTCCGTGTCGGGGTGACCCAGGCTGGCATAATAAAAGATCATCCACTGATGTTGCGAGTGGATGATATGTCGTAATGTGACTATACTATTGGATGCCATGTTGGCTAATAAAATTTTAAATAGACGATATAACGTCTTGTAATTGTAATCGGGTGGCATGTTGTTTACTAGCCTTTCTTTCTGTGAGAAGTTCTGTTCTTCATCCTTTTGAAATACACAGATGGGACTAATGAACCCTGACTTAAGTTAATTAGAAAAGTAATTCAATACATATGAAACTAATTAAGAACAATTTTGATGGGATGGGGTACTGTATAAGTTTAAATAATTCAATTCCCTCGCCAGAATATTGTTTCAATTCTACGTATAACAAATATGAAATTACCCATCACAATGTCTAATTTTGAGAACAATATTGGGTTTAAGGTGGGCTTAAAGTTAAAGATGCTTGGTTGTTGTGTTAATCCAAAACCCAAACTTGGGCAACTAGAAATTTTGGCTTGAATTTCTTTAGCAGAATGAAAGAAGCACAACAGAATTGATCTCGTGTTTATTTCTAAAGCTGAACTAAAACTTGAGAGAAACGCTTTCCAAATTAATCTGAGGGCCATAACTGATAAATGCTTCTGTGATAAGACATAGTTGGACTTCTCATTGGGCAATATTATGTAAGAAATCCTCTTTAACATGCAATTGTAAATCACATGTGCCATTGTCTAGATGAGATGCTTAGTAGCAATTGATATAGCATCAATGCCACTTGCCATCATCCATCTTAATTCCGAATTTCAATAATGTTATGCTTGCTTAGTTTAAATACTTAGTTGGGATACATATTAATGTGTTACTAATCATTTAATACCATGTGTATGATATTAATTGATTTTATTATTAAATATTAACCTATCATCACTCAATAGATAATACATAAGATACCACATCAGTGAATATTCCAATTAAGTATCTAAAGTGACTAAGCATAACATTACTCTTTCGAATATTTGGCCTTCCCCACTTGTCAAAAATGTTTTGCAGCTGCGACCAGAATTTCCCTTCCCGACAAACAATTCAGAAACCTTAAGTATATTGTTATAAGTTCTTAAAACCAGAAGCTGTGTTTCTCTGTTTCTTCAAAAATCTTTTGTTTCCATTTAGAAGCCTATTAATTATATGACCTATCTGTCCAGAAAGATGTTTAAATTTAGCAGATATATGTCAAAATTTAGCAGAAATTTCATTTGAAATTGTTAATATATGTGAAAAATATGATCTTAAGCTGACTCTCACAACTGATATAGCACCATTTTATTTATGAAGAAAGAGAGAGTTTTTGTGAAACCTAATACAAGAAGCAAATATTATTCGGTACAAGAAAAAGGAAGTTGGAGAATGGTGACTAAAGCTGTGAAACAAGGCAAAGTAAATTGCAGCTGTAGAGTTTTTATGGTCAATTACGCCTAAGCAGATCCCTTGAGCTTCTTTGTAATACCAGCAAAGGACTTTCCCTGGTGAAAAGCTTGCGCTAGTTCAAGCTCTGAAGGTTGTCTTGAGCCATCCCCAGCAAAAGTTCCGGCACCATAGGGGCTACCACCCTTGACTTTCTCCATATCAAACATGCCAGCTCCAAATGTGTATCCAGTGGGCACGAAGATCATTCCATGGTGAACCAGCTGAGTAATGGCTGTCAAACTGCATAAATTTCCAATTGATAAAGCTATAACAAAATATGCTTCTGAAGCAAAGGGGAAAAAAAAGCGCTAATGCAGCATTTCCTTTTCTATTTCTGCATTCTCTCCATAAATAATAAAGAGTACAGGGAACTCACGGGGTAGTCTCTTGTCCTCCACCTTGAGATCCAGTGCTGTAGAAAATTCCAGCGGGTTTGCCGGCAAGCTGTTGTGATCTCCATAGACCGCCGGTTGCATCCAGAAACGCCTTGAATTGAGCAGCCATCATTCCAAATCTAGTGGGGAAGCCAAGAAGAATGCCATCAGCCTCTGCAAGCTCATTAGGCGTAATGGTAGGTACATCACTCTTTGGTCCAGCACCCATCTTTCCAAGAACATCTTCCGATAGTGTTTCAGGTACCTGCAATGACCAACTATGCATCACATTTCTCTATCCCCCACTCGTATAATAGAAGTACGGATATTAATTAAAGGAGCTCATCATATTGATTTGCAAGATTGGTCGCACATTTTAACAACACGTGTGCAGACTCAGTCAACTACAATTAGGCGCTGATAGCTACTTTGTCAAGAGAACCCTATCAATTGTTAAAATGATCTTATCTCTTTTGTTGAAGCATTAAACCTTCCCTGGTCAAGCACTCGTGCGAGCTTTTAAAAAATGAATAAATAAAATAGAATAAAATAATAATTCCAACCTCAAAAGTATTAATTAATGAATTTAAGAGGCACCGTTGTTTCCTCAGTCAAACAAGATGTACTCAAAAACAAACTTAAAATGTTCTGCATCTCTGGTCAATCTGAATCTAGGAAACTGAAAGTGATAGCTGCCTTCAATCAACGGTGGAGACCATATATTTCAGCCCAATTCAAGAAGGTATTTATGGAATGACAATCACAAACCTGCCATAGTTTTGCTTCTACTCCGTCGACAGATGCAGCTCCTTTCTTTATCTCTTCAGCCAGCTTCTCAACATGTCCATACATGGAATAGTAGCTGTACCAGACACCCAATTTTTTCACATCATTATTTGACTTGGAATTGAACTTTTACACACAATTCACAGCTAATTAGCTTTAACCACGGATTACCCACACGTTTTAGATTTTACATATATACGTCGACTGGCCATTATTCTGTGTATATTTACTTCCAAGATATCTACAATCTAATACAGGTTTCATTTTTTAAATCCAAAAGTAAAATTAAAGAACTTATCCATATCCTCAAGTATTCAATGCCATGAAAATGAAAGGCGTAACCATACAAAATCATATACAATGAACTAGACTCAACAATGATGAACAATGGGACCGCATTCTCTAAAAAGCTTTGGGGTAGCTAGCATTTCACTCTCCATTATTATATTGTCAAAAGATAGATTGCGTTTCGCAATCGCTTTTTCGTGGTTTGAAGAAAAAATTGACAGCAGAAATCATAACAGCTTTTCAATTATAGCCCTTCTTTCATAAGTTTTTATAACCACTCGTACATGTGGTAACATAAATTACAATTACTTATAAATGCCTAATCAGCAAACCCAGAAAAGCATGGACTTGGACTCCCATTTTGTAATACAAAAACTCAAAGAGAGGGCCTCTTTCAACAGGTGAGTACAAAAATTAAAATCAAAACAAATAAGCGTAGCGGGTAGTTAGGCCGGAAGTTCAAGATATTACTCGCCAGACAGGGACATTAAAGTTTCAAATTAATGAATTTTTATGGCTCTCTTATTTCCATATCATTGAATCAATGCATCATTGTATCAAGGCATGAAATATTCTCCATTTTTTTTTATCCTCAATTTATTTGTTGATGAAAGAGCCACCGCCATCATAAACTGGTGGAATCTTAAAAAAGTTGTCCAGAAAAAGATTTCAGGATAAGGTTCCATCAAAAGAAAACACAAAAACCCTTTTAAAAACTGAAAATATCATCTACATTTTGATCAGCCTACACCTAATGTATTCATAGATATGAAATAAAATTAAGATGAATTCTTATAAAAAAAAACACAGAAGCTATCAATATCATCAAAATGAAAATGAAAAATCGGAGAAGTATAAAACAAGAACAGAGCAAGTACCAGAAAATAAAAAATAGTAAAATTACAGTAAACCACAGAATTTAATATAAGGATAAAGATGATTTAGTACTTAAAACATGCGAATTGATACATGGCAAACCAGCTTAACAATCATATTAATAAACAAACTCAAATAACAAATACCCCAGTTGCTTTATAAATACTGCACTAAAAGATACAAAACCGACAAAATATGATCTCTAAAGGCTGCAAATAAAGAGAAATGCAGTGAATGATTAATAGAAACAAGAAACTAAAAATGGGAAAAAGAGTTTTGCTAACACAATATAGACTTTGGTGGCCATGGATTCCGAATCTTTTTTCACTTTCTCTGCGTGAATTTGTTGTAAACTTTGAAGCAAGAACGTGAAAAGTGAATGATACGTAGATAATGTAATGAAAAATGAAGTGGAGGGGACCCTTTATTTATAGTGCCATGCCATCTTTAGTTGTTTGTTAAGCTTCTTGGTGCGTAGTGTTAACGGCTGGCTAATTGAGTCATTAGTGGTGTCATTTTCTTTCTCAATTATTTTTTCAATTAACGTACAATTTGGGGCGTTGATGTCATGCGCATCATCATCGTCATCCTAATCAAATTTTGAGATTGGAATCCCTTATTTTTTCCAGATGAGTTGGCGTCATTAAATTTCAACCTTATATAAATTTGCATGCAATTTAAGGGAAGAAAATCTGAATCAAAAGATTTTTTTCCCGTAAAGACACTACTAATACTCATCCTAAACTGATCTTAATAAATAAAAATATGATCATGGATGAGATAATTATAATCATCACCTGCATTATGAAATAATCAAATAAATTATTTTAAAGACTATGAAAAATAATTGTACATTTGGTGAATGTCATATCATATGACATCTCATTTAGAATTTTTTTTTTTAATAATTCAGGCAGAGAACTGAGAAGGCATTATGTATACAACACACAAATTGGATTTTATGAATCAAATATGTCGTATTAAGATGATGTTAAATTGAACTAATTGTGCAAGGACACAATGAATTTTAAGATTGTATGAAATTAACCGATAAATTCTTTTTCTTAATTTAAGTAAAAAATAAATGAAAAATTTTCTCAATCATAATATGTATTATTATATTCATAATTAGTGTGATCTTTTACATATTTACATATTTAGATATTATAAAGTGATTTCAAAATTTTGTATTAGGCTAGATTTTTTTTCGAATAAAAGTGAAATGCATTAAAAATAAAGAAAAACTATAAAGAATTCAGGATTCCATATCATCCAACCAAACCACAAAATTACAATCCTTAACATAGAAAATTTTGTGATTGAATTCTCTTGCGATCTAATCTTTATATGAGCAAATGCAACCACTAGATTGCTAGTTAATAAATAAGTAAATTTAGACAATAAAAAATGAATACTTATTAAAAGATCCTTTAAAACTCACATATACTCAAAATCATTATAACATCTTTATCTGAAAATTTGCATCACAATTTACTTAAAAAAAATAAATTTAAAATTTTCCATCAATAAATTTATTATTACTTACTTAAACAAAAAGTTATGAATATATATATATGTATATTGATAGTAATATGTGGTTGATTTCAAATTTTAAACTAAAGCAAGTTTTAACAAATTACATGCAATCATTCAACCTCTTCGTTGCACAATAAATTTTTATTTTAGATTATTTAATGATGATTAATAGAGTTAACAGAAAGTAACTGGTTGATATAAATTAACTTAAGATAGTGTAAAGATGTTATCACAAATTTATAACAACTACTTATGTTTACTATATTGTTAAAGTGGTTGAGGGCATATTTTCCTGTAACATATAGCATCTCTCAAAAAATTATAATGCAAATCACAAAGCCACAAACTATGGAAGAGGTTGGACACGGAAGCTAACGCATCATGTCATCAGCTACGATGTCGTGATCGTTGACTTGCATTTATGCAAATTGCCATTGGTTTTCATTCCGAGATGAACTACTCGAATAGTACACCGAAAACATTTAAATATCGTCTTTTTTATTAAATAATAGATTATTTTTATTTTGTATCAAATCGCATTGACAAATTCAAAAACTAATATAATATAATAAAATTGCATTGATTTATATAGAATAAACTGTTTGTGTTAAAAGCGTTCGTATAGCTTACGTTCAAAATGAGTCACCGTCCGTGGCCCCCTTGCAAATAAATTTAGAGCTCGTTCACATGAATTGTCAAAGAAGAACTACTGTTTCTTTTGATAATTATAGCATTAAGTCTTAATTTAAATTTAATTATTACGTATCACTTATTTATTGAATGTTAATTTTATAATTTATGAAATTACTTATTACTTTATTCTACCATTTAATAAATAGATATTAAACATAACATTATTATTCTATTTCTTTCCCTTCTTGTTTTGACCACTGGATATATTTCCACTGATTCTGTAAGTACATTACATAAGTATTTTGTTAGAACTTGCGAGTAGAATAAAATACAAATGATATTTGTAACATGTGAAAGCTGCCATCTGTAATGATGCAATCAATAGGTCATGTACAGAACAGCGTTCATTTGCATCATTGTTACATAGGTTCCCCGTAAGCAAACTAATTCATACACAAATTCAATTTCTATTTGAAGAAAATATATATATATATATATGAAAAAGGCTTAGTATGTTACAATATGTTCGTGAATGACTATAAATATTTGCAAATGGAAACCTTTTTTTCACAATGGAAATTATTATAAATCTCAAACATTACAAGGAAAGTGGGACAGAAAATCTTCTCTGCATACAAAAGAATCAAAATAATTAAAAGAAAAATTAGTTTGAGTATTCACTGCCATTACAAATCCTGGAGACATACCGAAAATCATGTTTTAACACCATGTCTAACTAATCTGACTTGATCATCTATGGAGATAAAACCAATCGCGCTGGTAAGTCATAAGCCAAAAAGTAAGGGAACTGTCTCATTAAAATCAACGTCATCCAAATAAATTCCCTTACGAACACCTAAAACCATTACAAAAAGAACAAAAAAAAAGTAGAAAATAAAAACAAGAAAACTCACCAAAAGAGAAAAAAAAATAAACCCAATATTTTTGGTATTATATTTTTAATTTAAAACAAAAATAGCAATTTGTAAAATAAAGCTCTTTAAGAATATAATATCAAACAAAAGAAAATATTAATATTCTTCATGTTTAACATTATCAAATAATATAAAAAAAATCAACTATTTAGTTCTAGATACCAATATTATTGATTAAAATCTTAAGAAAAAAATTATAGAAAGAAAATTGCGTTACATAGTAAGATGTAAATGTACGGTGATGGCTACAAATTTTACAACAAGTACTTGGGAATTTTAGCATTTATCTTAACTATAAATAAATAGTCAATTTTTTTTTCTTTAAAATTTTATTAAATGTCAATGGTAATGGGTGAATTGTTTCCAATCTTAAACCTAAACCTGATCCCTTATAGAATGGTTTTAATGCACTACAAGAAAAATAATATTTTATAACAAAAAATTTAGTCACTAAATATAACAAATTAGTCACTTTATATTCTATATGACAAAAAATAAATCGTCACACATTAGTCGCGGAAGGACCGTCTTAAAAGGTTCTGCCGACCAAATTGTTTTCGTCAGTAAAGAATATACTTTTTCGTGACTAAATGTTTCGTTTCTAATTAAAGTTTGAAAAGTCACAAATAGTATTAAAAAATGTCCAGATATTGATTAGAAAACATATCTGCAACAACTTTTTGTAATTATTAAATGTTATCTTCAGTGACGAAAACTGATCGTCTCAAATTTTTAGAATTTGTGACTATTTCTTTTGTTACAAATTAAAATTTTTTGTTTTGCAAATAATTATTTTGTATCAAAAGAGAATTTTCTGTTACATATGGTTTGACTAAATTTGCTCTACCTTTTTTAGTTATGAAATAGTAGCATCACCCAGAATTATATTTAGCCAACAAAATGTTTTAATCATAAAATATAGTATTAATTAAAACAATACTTTTGACTACTATTTTTTAGTTTCCTCATGGTAAGTAATTATTTGTAACAAAAAAATGAGGTCTTAAAATTATAGAAAATAAGAATAACTTTTGAGACTAATATTATGTGTCACAGATGGTTTGCCTAAATTTACACCCGTTTTTTAGTGACGAAATAGTTTTGTCGCATATAATTATATTTCTTGACTATTTATTTTGTCATAAATGATGAAATATTGTCCTAGGAAATTTATGCGCAAAAAAAAAGTCTTGTTGTGATTAAATAATATTTGTCGTAAAAAGTCGAATCAGTGACCAATTAACGAGTCTCAAAACAAAAATTATTGGTTATAAACTATAACATAAGTTAGGACGAGACTATTGGCTACGATTTGAAACATTCGTCACAATAAGTATCATTCCTTGACCAAAATCAAAATTGTCATAAAAGATATCGCCTTAAAAAGTAAAATTTCTTGTAGTGATGGGATGAGTGGTTGATCCATTAACAATCCATTAATGGATCGTATGAACTTGTGCTTAAATGTCTTACTTGTAGCCATTAATTTTTACCACAAATTTTATACTCTAAGTTATATGTATGTAAAAAATAATAATCTCTAGATAATCAAATCTTAATAACAATTTTAGGGGTGGGCAAAATTACACATAACCAAATTGAACCGCCTAGCCAAAGTTAGGGCCAGTTTAGTAATATTATAGCTTTTAAAATAATTATTGTTAGTTGTGTTATAGAAATAATCAGCTGTGAAGATAATTAGTTAAATGTTTGGTGAAATTTATTTTTAAAAGTGTTGTGAGTTTTAAAAGCAGTCATATGTATTTTTTTTAAATCTTACTGTTAAACTGCTGTAAGAATGTAAATGATTAAATTGTACATAATATTGAATAAAACTTTTTACAAATTTATAAAAATGTATATAAAATGTTTTTTATTGTGTATTTATAATAATTGATAACTAAAATAAATATTTTATATTATTAATTTATATTTATATTTTATTATTTCAATATAATTGGTAATAATAATAATCTCTTTAAAGTTAATGATTTTATTTCCTAATTAATAATGATAATTTTATATCTTTATAATATATATGAGAATATGTATGGAATTATAATAAGTATAAAAATGATTCTCAAAATCTGATTTTGAAAAGCTACTCCTTCCCTAAATGATTGATTGATTTCTAAAAAAAATTTATTAAACATCAAAATTAACTTTCAACTTTTCAAAATCACTTTTGTGTCTCCTAAAATCAATCCCAAACAGGACTTCGTTCAATCCAACTTTCTACCGTAATCGGTTTATTTGGTTTAGTTTTTAAAGAACCGAAATTATCGAATTGAAAGTAAAAAATAGATTAAAACTGATCGAAAACCAATAATAATCAATAATAGAACTAACAATTATTCGACACAGATTGAATCAGACTGGTTCATTTTTCAAAATTTGGTCAAAAAAATTCTTGAACTGATCAGTTTCAAAAAACTCGAAGATGCTTACCCCCAAACCACATCAAATATTTTTGTTAAGCATTAATTCCTTATCATTTGATTGTCTACTTTATTATATCAATAATGATTAGGATCCCAACATTTGAGTCTCAACTTGAGTCCCAATGCTATGTGTTATTCATTTATTGGATGATGAATTTTATAGCTTATAAAATTACTTAAGCACCCTCCAATGAATGAATGACACATCAGTTAGGACTCAAAGTGAGACTTAAATATTATGATACCTATCATTACTCTTATTATATAGAACACAAAAGAATGATTGAAAACTCTAGTAATGTCCACTAGGTATTTTGGAGTAGAGAAACAAGGCTATGCATCTAACTAGAAAAGTAGAAATTTTTTTTTGAATATTATATGCAATACAGTTTACAAATAGATAAATAAGAATAAGGCCATAGAAATATTAATATACAAAAAAAGGTCTAAAAAATACATAATATAAACTCTCATAACCACAAAAGACTACCTTACAATTAAGGAAAAGATCGTGCTGACCAATTCAACCAAAGGGTTATACTTATATTTATTATTTTTTATTATATTCGTCGGTATCACAAAATTAAAGTTTAATCTTTTGGTATGAATCATGTTGATTTATATTTAAAGGATGTTGACAATAAATTCTTTCAAAATTGATTATTTACTTATCTTTAAGAGGTGTTTGAGAAATAACTGCACTTTAAAAAAAAAAATTTATTTGAAAGACACTGGCACCTTATTGAAGTTATCTTACATATGTAGGGCCCATTGATCGTCGTGCATGGGCGGAAAACTTCTTGTTCTCTCTGTGTCTCGAGGCATGCATCTAAATTCTAAAAGATAGCATCAATAACCTTGGTCTTGAAGCGTGCTTCTGCTATTAATTAAACCAATCATTCATGCTCTTCAATTTCATCCCGTTTACGCATTTACATAAATAATTATATATGATTAATTATTATCTTATATCCTTTAGCTGTATCAACTGCGTGATTCCTTAATTTGTCTAGAAATTTGGCATTCTATCAGCGTTGATTTTGTCTAATTCTTGTTCAAAATCCTATATATATATATTAAATAAATGATCCATTTGTCCCTCATTTTCTTCAAAATTTTTGTGTTATGGGAGCTTTTGAATACTATGAAAATAATAAGGGGATAAATAATATATATTAATTTCAGTAAAAAGAAAAATTGACAATCTCCCATTCTCATACTAGCAAGCATAGCATTATTGCAAGCTTGTGGCATGATGAAATTAATAGTTCCAAGTTCCAACAGTCAGTTTCCAAGTTTTGAGTAAGAAGTTGCATGTTCTTTCCAGAAAATTAAAGGAGAGGTTGGGAGGTCAACTTCAGAGTATTGGTGCCGGGTCATATGCGTGTGGTATCCGCAATTCAAAGATAATAAGTGCGCAAAAGAATTAAAGGAAGAGAAGAGAATTCGTTAGTTTAAATCGTAAATGTTGAATTTACGGTCGTAATTTTTTTTTACCAATTGGTTTGAATACTTAAAGGTTATTTTTTACTTGAAATATTTACCACTAGGTTGGCACATTGGTATTTATTGCTGGTGCCTGGAGGCATCAAAATTAAAGAATGATGGCGTCAATACCTTTGTCTGTCTTGAAGCGTGCTCCCCTCCTCATCAATACCCTCAATTGCATCCCATTTACGCATTTAAAAATTATGTAATATGACCATTATTATTTACTCGTATACAAAAATCCCATAATCATTGATTATTATCTCATCCTTTATCTGCAATCTGCATGATTCCCTTACTTAACCATGACTGTCCAAATAGAGATAATTAATTACTATTATTTAATTTGATTTAATTTATTATTAACTCGAGCATTTTTTATTTTATTTTATTTTTTACCCGATGCTATTGCCAGCTGAAGTGCATCAGCATCGCTTCAGTTTTTAGTACATAACGCAAGAGTTCTTGTAAAAAAATTCCCAGCCAGTTAAAAAAGGACCAGGACACACTTCTATTTCTAAATGAGCTTCTCTTGCATAAAAATTCATAGTATGAATATTTTGAGGTTTCACTCTTTGTCAACAAGGGCAAACTTCAAAGCGCGTTCCGTGATTTTATGATCACTAAAAAAAGTGACATACTTGCACTTTAAAACTTGCTAAAATGATGCGACCCACCACTTATATGAATTCCATCAATCAAGGAGACCTACAGATTAAATAATATGAAATTGACATCATTTAAAACAAAATATCTGTAAATCCCATCACAAGACCCATTAGACCTACCATAAGTGGTCGCACCACCTGAGCACCTTCCCATGCAAGTTTTCTTTCCCTCTTAAGAAAGAGTCAGATGGCTTCTTAGAGTATTTACATACCAGTAATCGGAATGAAAATTATGGAATGAGAATGAATAAATTATTCACTTGTAAATTAAAGATTTGGAATCATAATGAAAATCGCGTGAGGTCCACAATTTCGAGAATCATTATTGGAGTTTTGATTTCTAAGGGGGTTGAGAATTAAAACTAGTTCTAGAACTGACAAAAATGCCTTTCATTGCCGGAAATAGCAGACCCTAACACGTCGCCAGCTGATCTCAAATGGAAGCAGCTACCCGCTGTTGATCTCGCATGAAGGAAGCAGCATCACTTTGCAAATATAATGATGATTATTATTGTTGTTATTATCCTCTCTTTTTTTCATCATATATTATTGTTGTTATTGTCATGTTTATTATTATTAATAACTTTATTATTTTTTTCTTTTTTATTACTATTTTTTAAGATTATTAACAATATGTTTTTGGAATAATAATAATATGGAATAATAATAATAATAATAATTATATTATTAACAAATATAATAATAATACTAATAATAATAATAATAATAATTATTATTATTATTATCAAATAATATGACAAAAATTGTAATAAATAATAATAATTACAATAACAAATTATGAGTTTTTTAATAATCTAAAATAATTTATTCTAATTCTAAAATAAAATAAACATATTAATGACAGTTTCTAATTGTACTTCTTATAATTCAATAACTATTTTATTTTAATTCTCACTTTTCATTCTGATTTTAACTCATTTTAATTATTAATTACTTTATCACCAATCTTTGAAACAGTCCCCTGCTGAATTTTACCGTATTGAATAATCTATTAAAGATCAAAAGCTTGCTAGCAACGGTAAATGCGTAGCCAATGGATAAAATTATCAATCAGTCAAATCACGAACAAGAACCAGCACTGAAATATATTATATAGAATCCAGTTAAGTTACAATAATTATAAATTAAAGTCCATAAAAAAACACGTAGATCCACTATTATGTTACAAATTTTTTCATATGCTTGTACGTGTGTCGTAAATTTCAATTATTGTAACTTAACAAAATCCTATTACATAATGAACAACGTTATTATCCATAATATCGTTATACCACTGGTAGTCTGGGATTGGTCGGGAGCCAGTTAAGGAAAGAATCATCAATTTTTAATACATTGAAAAAAAAAAAAAAAAAACCGAGTCTAATTTGGCTACCAGAGGCGGCCTACCCGATTTCGTTAATTAATTCAAATAGATTTGATCACTTTTTCCAGCACTGGAAAATCTAACCAGAAACAACCGACCTCCCAGGTTGCAACTACCAACCAAACAAGGACTTTTCATTTCAAATAAAAGTAATAATAACAAATCAGAAGGCATTTTTCCAGCTTAGCACCATATTTTCAACATTTAATTAGCATACATCTATCATTATCAAACCGACATTATTTCATATATTTGTGTAGAGAATTTCAACTATACAAGCAAGCCGAATGTGGCAGGGAGACGTACAAATAAATGAAACCGGCATCTCAAAGCGCCTTACATCACAGCAACCTCACCTAAGGTTAATGAGAAACAAATCACAGCCTAAGAAAAGTAAATTAGAGCATTATCACAACAATTACATTAACCTCATGACTTGAAATACAAAACCAGGGGTCTTAAAAGTACCCAAGACAATCAATCAATCAATCAAGAAAAACAAACTATACCTTACACAGTTACATCGCATAGGCCATAGCAATAATCAGAACATAACAAACATATCCTTGAGCAAAAAGCCAAAAATCAACAAATGAAAACCTCAATTTTCAGGGAAACCCTAAATAAAAATTATCAACAAAATAAGTTTCATAATTTTACCAAGTCAAATTAGATAGGACCCCAAAGCTTCCCAGTCTCCACATTTTTCTTCAAAATACTGTCACTGAATTAGCAAGTCATAAAATGGCCATGGCCATGGCCTTGGGCTTCTATAAATAGTTGCTCTTCCCATCAATAGTCTTAATCCACATCCAGGCATTTATAAAATACCACAGCCCTCAAGGAATCATAAAACCAGCTTATCCTTTTCAATTTAAATCAAAGTATCGAACCCGCTACAAAGTTTTTGAAAGCCACCAACAAAGTCTCATAGTAGAAGGATATTTTTCCGCCTTGTGATAAAAATAACAAATTACATAAACCTATGGAACTTTACGAACTATACAAACTAAATCATGCAATTCGTACTTGTTCTCAGACTTCAATTACAGATACATTGAAATCATGCCACAACAAGCAAAGAAAGATCATTTTCACCGTATTTTCCTTCCGTGATAAAAGAAGGCAAGTGTTAGTACTGTTATATATCATGCACTGATCAGCTATCCGAAGTGAGAAGCATGTCAAAAGATAGGCATGAATAATTCAACTCAACTTCAAGAATATAATTAAGTAAATAGTAATGGAGAACTACCACGATTAATCTACTAAAGAACATTGTGCAAGTGATAAGACACAACCTTCAGGACACAAGGCAAACTGAACCATATACAGAACAAAAGGATTGTAAGAAATTCAATTAGCAAGCACCATTACTCACCTTCCAAATTAGCAATCAATCATCTGCGGAAAAGAAGATCCCATGTTCTGCACATTCTAAGTAGATCATACTGTCCAGAAAGAAATTTAAATATTTGCTTTTTCCGTGATCACTTTCATTAAATAGCTTATCAGTTCATAACTAACCATCCAAATTACCAACCAAATTATTTGTGAAATAGAAAATCCCGGGTTTTCCGTGTTCAAAACAGATCATCTTATCCAGATGGAATTTTTATTTTTTATTTTTTTTCTGCATTGACTTTCATTTAATACCCTATTAGTACATAACTCAGAGAGAAGAAGTTTGCCAACAGAAAACAGACACAAAAAATTGATTGGAGGAAAGGATTGCTTTAACAAGAAGCCAATTTCCAATTACAATTCAGATAAAATGTGATACTTTCTACACTGAAACATCTATTAACCAGAGAGCAAGCTCTCAATGCCACCTTTATTCCGATGTACAACATAAAAAAAGAAAGAAAAAATTTTTTTTTTTTTTTTTACATGAACAGCTATCCATCCAGGCATCCACCAAAATATAACCCACAAAAAGGAACTTACCGCGACTGGTTTCGCCATCACTGTCACTGCATAGAAGGATTTCCACTTAGAGTCTGAATCAAATTATTGGCATTTCTCCTAACCTTCTCATTATCATCCTCCAACAACCCCATACAAAAATCCAAAACCCCTTCTTTTCTTGAATCCACACAAATTTCCTCATTACAACGACACAAACAACTCAAAGTAAAAAGTGAACACTGAACCGCTCTTGAACTCCCCGTCTTTAACATTTTCACAAACACACCCACACACCCACTTATTCTCATCATCTCCTCTCTTCCTTCCTTGCATTTCACTAAAATACTCAACACCTCCACTGCCCTCTCCAGCCCAGAATCCGATAGTCTCATCAGTATTGGCACTGCCCCGCAAGACACTACCCGCTTCCTGTTCTCAGGAAACGATGTTAAAGCGTATAAAGCTGTAGCAGCTTCTTTTTTCTCTCTAATCAATTTCCCGTTCTGTAATAGGGACACCAAAGCGTTAATCGCATATGGGTAGTCTCCGATGGTTGCTTTGTTCACTTCTACTACAGCTAAACTCGTTATTATCGTCGCGGCTATTGCCCGGCAGTCAGGAGACCCGACCCGTAACGCCGCCACGACCGGGCTTACAGCCCCTTCGGCAACGAGACCCACTTTGTTATCGTCGTCAAGGGATAAATTAAGCAGCAAAGAGAGTGCTTTTTCTTGTAGGGTAAAATCGTCCGAATCGATCTTGAGACAGTTTAAAACGGCCGAAACGGCGCCGGATTCAGTGAGTTTTCTCCGGGAAGCCGAGTCGCGTTTGGAGAGCTTAGTGAGTTGGGCGAGCGAGTCCAGTTTGGACTCGAGAGGGGAAGATTTTGATGTGAGCATGGAGATTAGGGTTTGTGGGTTCGGGTTTGTGTGGTCGAGCTGTGGCTTCGGTAACGGGGTGTGGGTAAAATTGGAAATTAAAGATCTCAGAGCGTGGTTGGGGATAAGAGAGGGTTGGTCGGGGAGGGGTAGCTTAGTAATTGGACAAGTACGGTGACCGGAGTCCAGCCACCGTTGGATTGACGCTCGGTCAAAGGTATGGCCCGAAGAGAGTATGACCGGGTCGGACATTATTTCAAGAGAAATCGGACACTTGAAATCGTCCGGGAACTGAGTCGCCATATGCACTTCGACTCGGCCTCGAACCCAGCTAACTTCTTGGGACTTGTGCGGGGTTTATGAGGTTTTGGAAGCTGCAGTCTGCTGCTGCTGGTTATGAGATTTTCAGTTTCATCCGTTCCAGCAAATGGAGGACCCCTATTTACCAAGACAAACTGAACCTATTATTATAATATAACGGACTGACTGACTGTGATGCCCCTCGTGAGCCGTTGATATTTGTAAGCGTAAGCCTTCACAACTCTTAAGGGTATTTTAGGCAACTAATTTATTGACATTTTTCATCAAATGACTTCATAATTTTGCTACCAACCATAATGTATTTCACCGTATCACTATGTACAAAAAAAATTTGTATCCCACCTTACTCTCATTTAAATTTTTATGGGATTTGATTTTTTCAGGAAAGGCCGCTTGAAGCTTTGGACCCAGCATTTATTAAAAGAGAAAACACTCTTTAAAATTTTGAAAAAATCGTTTAAAGTACATATCTTTTTTTCATTAGTAAAATTCAAAACAATTTAATATATTTTATAAGTATACATGGCACAAATTGTTTTTTTTATATCAATAAGGTTTGTTATATAACTTAGAAGAACTCCTATTCGAAAAAAAATTTCTACTTTAATGAGATCTAAGTATATAAAAAGCTCCAAACGAGAAAAGTAGTGCCTCTTATCCACACCCAAAACACTAAAAAAAGTGCGAAAAATCTCCCACATTTAATTCTAACAAAAGAGGGATCAAATAAAGAGGTAATACTCGATTTCATAAAAAATCCTAACAAAGTAAAGACTAAAAAAGGTGATAAAACTCCCATAAATAATCCTAACAAAGTGAGAATAAAACTCTCACGAATAAGGTAAAACACAATTGAAAATCCATCTAATTATTAACATAAAAATAAAAAAAATATATTAATTGTTTTCTCCCTATCCCACAAGCAAGAGAGGGGAGAAAACAAGTGTTGAAAGAAACTTATTTTAAGTTAATTGTTTTTTTTATTAAAAAAAAGCTTAATTGCTTTTTTATTAGTACGTACGTTAATTTTGGAAAATATTGAAACTACTAATTATATTATATTTTTACTTTTTTATTCAATAAATATTATATTGAATGAGTGAATAAAATTGTACCAATTGTCATTTGTAATTAGTAAAAACTTAACTTCTCTTATTGAATAATAAAGAGGTAAACAAATCATTTTACCCTAGAATGGGAATATTCCATCCTAACAAACGGAATTTACTAACATACAAGGGTCTCTATGTCTTTTTTTATAATGTTTAGCAGTATTTTGTTCCTTTATTTTAAACATTAAGGGTTCAAGTGTCATTTGCCTTTAAATCATTAACAAATTAGATTTTATACAGACACAATAATAATAAATACGAAAATAACGAAATGAAATTTTATCATTATTGAAAGGTTTTGAGTTCTGATTTTATTTGAGTTTTTCATGCTGTTGAAAGCATGAGTGATGACCATCATAATAATAATAATAATAATAATAAGTAAATTCTGGATATATAATGGTATTACAAACATGTTTTTATTGGATATCATGTAAGAGTCTTATTAAAGCAAGTCTTTAAATATCTTTAAAAAATGTAAGTAGCAAATGTTGAATAAAAAAAAAATAGCAAATGTGATATTATTACCTTTTAAATATCTAATTTATTTATTAATTTGCCTTATACAGAGCATAATCTCATCTATTACAACTTTTTTTTTTTTTTTGTTGTCAATTCACTAACCTACCTACCTTGTAATTTTCTTATATTGATAGCAAACATAAAATTGAACACGAATTTATCACTTAGTTTGTAATTTTCTTATTTAGATATTTCCACAATAAGTAGGAATCTAACAAGCAAAAAAACAAATAAATAAATAAAAAGATGATCAAATTGAACTAATCACCTTTTTTATTTTTTTATTTTAATTGTACACCACACTTTCATCGTGACTGAAAAGTTAAAGAAAAAACCTTCAGAAGTAGGAAAAGCAAATACACATTGAATTTGACCGTAAGAATATCTATCCCTAAACCTTAGATTAATGATTGGCAACCATCAAAACTACCCCTTACATTATCAAAATTCAAAATGGATTCTTGTGTATACGTGATATTTAGTGGTTGTATCAAGGTAAATTTGTTGCTGTCCCGCCAAAAGGAAAAGGAGTTTATTCCATGGCGCGTTTATTCTGTCTCTATACTCCAAATGATGACAAAATACAAATTCGGCAGCGCAGGAATTTCTGTACGGCTCAGACCACCCACTTAAATATTTTGATTCAAGGTGATAAGATCATTAATTCAAAAAAATAAAATAAAATAAATGAAGATAAGATCGAACTCAATTGTCACTCATGTAAATTTTTAGATTGCGATTGTTGGACGGTGAAAAAAAAAATCATTAGGACTGAATTATTTTAATAATTTTTAATTTAATTCCATGCCCGCACTTTTTTTTATCCGCCCCCGCACTTTCGAGTTTCAATCTGATAAAAACAAAAATATTATAAAACAATATTAAATTAAATTTTATATTACATTATAATTATAACATTATAAATTTTAACTTTTTTGAATTTAGATATTTACTTGTTTATTTTTTATCAACTAATAATTTGAATGTTAATTACTAACATTTATATTTAATTAAAAATAAACGTGATATTAATTTATTCATTTATTCATTTTTATCCATAATTAATTCAAAATATTAATTAAATGAAAAATGATTTTATTAAATAAATAATTTAATTCACAATATAACAGTCTTTAATTTGTTATTATACATAAAATACTTATACTTGTTCCTATACGTTTATATGTATATATATATGTGTGTGTGTATGTATGTATGTATGTATGTATTTATTAATACCTACTAATATATATATACATTAAAACCTCTATATAGTCATATTGTTGGGACTGAATAAATTTATTCTTATAAAGAGGTTATAACTCAATAGAGGTATAGTACAGAAATTATTGTCTTTGCTTAATTATCTCTAATGCAAGTGATATAGAAGTAAATTATTTCATGTATTAATAAATTAATAAGGGAGTCAAATTCAATGGATAGATATCAATAAAAAAAGATATATAGTTTCAAAAAACTAATACACATCTTAAAATCCTAAATTTTAAATTCTCTTTAAACTTATTAATTATCTCAATTTATATCCTCTCTCTCTCTATATATATAGCATATTGTATGATAAAACACACATGCTACCGAAAACCATACATTTCCTTCTTCCTATAGCAAATCAACCATGCCACCAAAAGATAATAAACGAACCCATTTAACCGAAAATATTTGTGTTGAATTATGCAAATTAAACTAATCAAACCCAAATTGGAAGCAAAAAGATCTTGTGAAGTGGTTAGAAGAAACTCATGGTCTTACGGTATCACAAGCAGTAATATCAAAAATACTCAAACGATCAGCCAACCTCCTTAAAGAAGAAGTACCGTTGAACCCAAATGCAAAACGTTCAAAGAGTGTAAAGTACCCAGCAATGGAGTATGCCCTTTATGAATGGTTTGTAGGCCATCAAGAGCATGTCAATATAAGTAGTGAGTTGCTAAAAGAGAAGGGAAATATTTTTATAAGGCAACTCTATCCTGAAGCTACCTTATTTGAATTTTCAAATGGATGGCTGGAAAAGTTCAAGCAACGACATGCAATTCATTCCTTCCGTCGTTTTGGGGAGAGTGGTTCAATTGATATGGAGAAAATTGAGGCTAGTTTGCCACCAATAAGAGAGGAATTAGACAAATGGGCTTGGAAGGACATCTATAATATGAATGAAACTAGCTTATTTTATCAAATGCAAGCTGATAATTCTCTTGCAACAAAGCAAGTAGAGGGTTGAAAGCAAAATAAAAAGAGGGTTACAATTGTTATTTGTTGCAATGGCGATGGCTCTGACAAACTTCCATTGTGGATCATCGGTAAGTTTCTTAATCCAAGATGCTTTTAAGATGTTAACCGTGATAATCTCAACTGCAAGTATCGAGCGAATTCAAATGCATGGATGACATCTTTGTTGTTTATAGAATGGCTTAAGTGGTTTGATAGTCGTTTGGATAGAAATGTCTTGCTTATCATTGATAATTGTACTGCACATGGCAAAAAAGAGCATCTTCCCCCACTTATTCACACAACTGTTATGTTTCTACCACTAAATAGTACTTCCAAAATCCAGTCATGTGATGTAGGCATCATTAGAAATTTCAAAGGTTATTATCATCAATGCTTTACTCGCTTACTTTTGAAATGAATAGAAGATCGTGTCTTGGAACCAGTAAAGATAAGTCTCCTTGATGGAATTGTAAATGCAGTGGTTACATGGTCAATTGATGTGAAGCCACAAACAATTGCTAATTGTTTTAAGCACTGCAAAATTAAAACCCTTGATGTCGATGAAATGGAAGTTACAAATGAAGTGGATGAGGAAAATCAAAGAGTCATTTCAGAATTGGGTGATCAGATTGGACAACTTCACTACACTAATCAAATGGATATTAATGTCTTCATCAATCATCCAAGTGAACGACAAGTCGGGTATGGTTTAATTAAAGAAGAAATTATCGATGCAATTAGACAAGAAGAGAAAGGGGATAATCTTGAGGATGGCAGTACAGAAATACAAAAAATTTCACGCCAGGAAGCTACAAACATACTTGAGAAGCTAGAAATATTTTGGCTTCAACAAGAAGGTGTCTATACTGACCAATTAATATATACCCGCAAGTTGAAAGATGTGGTTGCAACTTTAAAGAACAAATCATTGTCACAACCAACTTTAGAAAGATATTTTGTTCCATCTTAATTATTTAATGTAACATGGCATATATTTTTGAAATATTATTATTATATGGAGGTAAGTTTATTAAGGCAGGATCTGCAACAAATATAACTTATTACAATGTGGAGTTTATTCCTAATTATAACTGGTCCGAAGTTGGGACCACAATTTTTTATTACTATGAAGATGTTATTCCTATTTCTTATATAGAGTATTCTTATTTGGAGGTTCTACTGATACATATATATATATGTATGTATGTATGTATTAATACCTACTAATGTAAAATAATTAAACTTACATTATTTTCATTTAAATAATTCAGTTAGCTAATAATACAACATGTCGTCTATATACAGAAAAAATAAGTGATATATTATACGAGTCTTATAACCTATTCCAATGTGTCATATTTGTGTAAATTATATACAATATAGTATGCATATTTCATATATTGTACGATACATCTTCTATATGATGAATTTATAAATGATATGTTTACGATATTTACTATGGAATAAAAATAATATGATGTGTCATATATTTACCATGAATTGTTATGATATATCACACATTAAATTTTAATATAGTCTAGTATACCAAACATGTCCTTAAGAAATGGCCCAATAAACTATCAAGAGTTATGAATTAAAAAAGCAAAATGTGTTTCCACAAACTTGTAAATCAAGGATCAAGATCCTCTACTAATTTTTACTTGATGTTTGTATCAAGTTTGTGTTTTGCTGAAAAAAAATTAATGGTGAATATTAAAGAAAACGCAAAATTCTTCAATTTTACTGAAGTAGAAGAGAGTGGGAGGGGTATGATTAAGTTCAATTATCACATGACAGCTGTCCAAAAACTGATGGCTTGCATTAATTTACAATTTTTTTTTTTTTTACCGATATTTGCATTAATTTACGTAAGGGAAAGGGAAAGGTAAAGATAGCGATGGGTGGATGAGACCGGTTCATTAATCTCAACCCCAAATGCCTTAAAATTTAAAAAATAAAAATGGCAAAGCTAACGTGTCAACAAATTTGATTGATTAAAGACAAAAGGGGCCCTTCATTTTGATTATGATAATAACAATAAAGAGAAAACGTGATCCATGAGCATTGCCATTTGCTTAGTGTACGTTTGGCCCCTTGTACAGGTACTCGACGCATGCATATGAATTTTTCATTTTTTTCCCTGATTTTTTCTTGCTAATTTCGGTGTTCTTTAAACTGAGTGATACTACGTTTATTCAGTTAAAATATTTAATTTGTATTTTAATTAATGCATTACCAACAAAATTTTATTATTTGAATTAAAAATAATAAGCGTTAATAATTAATTATTACTTAAACTAATGAAATAATAACACATCATTTATATACAAACTAAATATCTCAACTAAATATGTATAATATTATTTTTTTAAAAAGTGATATACTATTAGCACTCTTATAAAATCCTTATAAAACCACTTATTAATATTTATAATCTTAAATTAATTCGAATTACATAGATAAACAGAGAAACCAATTGAACTTATAAATTGTTTACACCAGCCTATAAATTATTATTTTTTCTCTCTTTTAGTCTCTAATTTAAAGTGCAATGAAATTTTTTTCTTTTCAACAAACACAAAAGAATTCGCAGTATGAGAAAGAAACTACAGTGAGATGAGGATTTGCATTCATTCTCTTTCATGCTCATTATTTCTCTACTCCATTTGGATTCAATCCTCAAATCAATAGTGAAGAGAAAAAGAAATCTTAATTTGTTTACAAGAAATTTCCAGTGGTTTCGTTCTCAAACTTATAATATCTATTGCTTTCCACATCTATTCGAATTAATAAAAAGATTTTATTTATTAAGATAAAAACAGAGTTTCATTTTCAGATTTAATAATTGAGTTTTTAAACAAGTCTTGTAGGTTGGTTATTTCTTTCTTTTTTATTTTTTGGTTATATTTTTATTGTCCTTAATGGAGTTTCAAAAGAATCAAAACTGATATTTTTAAAAGCAACAAGCTAATAATTGGGAAGAGAAAAAGCAAATCTTAGATGGGGTTTTATTAGAAAATTAAAAGAGTTAATCCACAACTGATGAGCATATTGGGGAATAGCGCACTTATTTGTTATTTTTTATTTTCATAAGGGGTTTTAGAAGAACTTTCAAAGGGTGCCAATAGCTCTACTCTTATATAATACAAGTAACTATATAAGCCCAAACATAAATATGTTACAATTAAGGCCTAATGCCCAATTTATAAAATTTAATACAAAAAATATAACGATAGAACTCTTCGAAAGACTTGAATCTTCCACTTTAATCAGGATATTAATGAAAAAACGTTAATCAAACTTGATTTCTATGGACTTTAATTTTTTTCTCTAGAAATCTTTAAGGATTTAAGACTTTTTTTTAACAAACATAAATTTCATTACAATAAACACAATAGTACTGTATAATCGCAAAACATTATCATCACAATTCAATTCATATAGTATCATTAGTAGAGACTATTACTGCAGTCAACTGGATTACCGTTAGATCTCACTAACAAAATTGGAAGAAAAAAAAGTATAATAGAGAATTTTTTTTTTGAGAATACATCTATTTATTAATAAAAAGCATCAAATACGTCTATAAACAAATAGTGTGCACACAACTAGTAGTAGCTTCATTGGAGATAACTCCAAATTCTTTTACATCGCACCCCACTAGATTCATTGGTTCCCATATAACGAAATGATAAATGAATATGCTGAATCAATTTTATCTTTTTTCTCTCTTGATTGTGTGAAATCTTCTAAATCTTTTGGTAGTTCGCGTGTAGAAGCAAGTTGCCTCAACTAACAAAAATTGACATACCCATTCAGAAAGAGAGAGAGAACAAAAAGAGAATTTAAAAAAGAGTAGAAGAACAATCAAGCAAACAAAACAAGAAGGCAACTGGACGTGTAATATTATATATAAATTGAATGCTTATCATTTTCTTTCCGTGAAATTATGAAGTCACGGATCCCATTTGACTTTAGTTATGGGTCTTGACTCCTTGACTAATTTTTATTTTTATTGGACTCTTGATCACGTTAAAAAGACTAAAATACCTATATTTACATTATAGTGTAGTGCAATACAAGACAATTCATGTAATACATGACACTATAGTGTAGTACAAGATATTATCATACAATATATGATAGTATTATGTAGTATTATGTAATACATGACAGTATGGTATAACACAAGACTTCCTCATGCATGACAAGTTAGAGTTTTTAGAATTGAGAGTGAGTGAGACTAGAAAATTTGTAAGAAAATTTCTTTTTATACCTTACAATAAAAATGACATGATGGATATTTAACTGGTTTTGGGTCCAAATTTTACCATGGAACCCAAATCTCATGACTGAGGAATTCTCTTAAAAAAAAAATTTCTTTCTTTCCGCGAAATTGCAACAGAACCTTTTCCTCAGTGGAATTTGGTCAGCATGAGAATATTCCGTTTCTTCTACATGAGGGTCAGAGAATTGGGCCATGGAATAGAATTAACCTCCATTTTCAGATCAAGATCACCAACGCCAATGGCAATGAGCACGTCCATTGAAAATTAAGTGGTATATTGTTGAAGAGAAAAAAAATGACGATATACACAGCGGTCAATTATATTATAGAGACGAATTGGACTTGACTTAGGATAAAGCTGCTGCTTTTTAATTATTGTTGCATCATGTACAATGTCCTAGCTAGAGCCTACCGAGCTTGAAGTACAGTAATTGTCAGGTCATTCACGGTAGTAGTAACTCCTTCACTAGTCCAAAATTCATCGAGATTGGAAAGTCTTTTGGCAATGAATGCTGGATGTTTTGGAGAAGGGGGAGCATTGTCGTTGCCCAACATAAAAACAACTGTTGACATGTTCGGCCGATCTGTTGCTTGTTCTTGCACACACAAGAGCCCGATGTGAATGCACCTTAAAATTTCAGGGGCACAACATGATTCACCCAATGATTTATCAACTGTCTCCATTACTGTGCCTTCTTTCCATAGATCCCAAACCTAATGTATATGGCAAATTTATTATGATTAATTAATGCTATAAAGTGAAAAACTAAATTTAAGTTGTGAGAAAGTTATATTTGGTTTACTTACATGTCCAACCAAATTTGATGATCCAGAGCCTTCTTCAAGATGAAAGGCGTTGTTCTTTCTACCTGAAATTATCTCCAATACTAAAACTCCAAAACTGTAAACGTCTGATTTTGTAGAAAATAGCCCTTCCATTGCATATTCTAGTGCCATATAACCACTGTAAGCAACATTGCAATGCGTGAGAATTAAACTATTAGCCTTAAAAACACCCAAAAAATTTTTTTTTTTCAGCATAGCCCTTTTATATGATTGTGACTTGAGCATGTATGTCTATATATATGGATATTTACTATGTTCCAACCACGCGACTGGTGTTTCCTTCAATTTGGTCCCCTCCAAATATCCTAGCCATACCAAAGTCTGAAATTTTTGGGTTCATTGCAGCGTCAAGTAGAACATTGCTAGCCTTTAGATCTCTATGGATGATTCTCAATCTTGAATCTTGATGTAGGTATAAGATTCCTCGAGCAATTCCGCAAATGATGTCAAAGCGTTTACTCCAATCTAGCAATGATCTTTTTGTTTCATCTGAATCAGAAGTTAAATAACTCTACTAAATCATGACATAATGAAAATGCTATATATATATAGTCATTCTCTAGTGCTGGCGCCCTCATTTTTTTTTCCATGAGCACTCGTTGTTAAGCTGTGCGGTTTAATAGAGTCAATGAAAAACACTATTAAACTGCATGACTTAAGAGTGTGTCCGTATTTAAAAAATGAGGGTGCTCGCAATTGAAAAATATATAGTGGCTTTCAAATCAAGGATTCCTGACTTTATAAAAGTTAAGAATAAGTTAAAAAAAATAAAAAAACACAGATTCCAATACACTGAGGACAAAATACAGTGCACTGAAGTCTGTGTTTTTTGTTTGTTTGTTTTTTAGTTTGTCAGAATCAGAGAGAAAAATGATATTACCAAGTGATGATTAATGAAAGAAAGAATACCGAAAATGAAAACGTCCAAGCTTTTATTAGGCAAGTACTCATAGATTAACATTTTCTCTTGTTCTTCAATGCAACAACCTAGGATGCTCACAAGATTCCTGTGTTGGAGTTGTGCAATAAGTGCAATTTCAGTTTTGAACTCTTCTATTCCCTGCCCAGAGGACCTCGATAGTCTTTTAACTGCTATTTCCTTTCCATTCTGAAGCACACCCTAAAACCATGATTCAAAACCATTACTAATGCAACTCTCAAAGGTAGCTCTAGAAAACATACAGACTGTAGGTAAAAGAAAATAACAAGTGCTTTGAAGAATAGACGTGTCTATGAAAATAGCAAAAAAGTATCTTTATGGAGACAAGGGAGGCAAATTACCTTGTAAACAGAGCCGAAGCCACCCTCTCCAAGTTTGTTATCAGAAGAAAAATCATTTGTGGCTGCAGCAATGTTGCTCAGGTCAAATACTGGAAGACATTCCGAATTTCTTGTACTGTCATCTTGTTGATTTTCACTTGTGATGGAGACGTCCAAGTATGATGATCTTTGGCTAAATTGAAAAGAAAATCCGCTAAATTTGCAACTTGTTGGATTCTCTGGTATCAAACACATTAATTAATTATGCTAGCCAAAGTTTGTGAACAATTATACGTATGTTAAAGGAAAAGGAATACAAGTATAAGAGTTGACAGAAGAAGGAAGTGAGTAAAAAGAAAGCTGATTACTCATTAATCTTTTCCTTTTGATTGAACAATATACAGCCGCGACCATCAGAAGCATTGCAATGAAGGAAAATACCACAATTGCCTCGATTTTCTTCTTGGCAAGCGAACCATTCTTCATATGTAAGGCTAAGCAGAAGAAGAAAACTTATGATCAATAAAGCATAAACAGCATTTAGGTAACTATGTGATGATACATGTCTAAATCATTATCATGGGAAATTTTTTGGGCTTGACATTTCAACAGCTAATACTTGATATTTATGAAATCAGGCCAGGCCAGTTAATAGTAGAGAACTAAAAGAACTCGATGAAAATTGATCTGTACCTAATTCAACTGCATCAACACGTACATAAAGATCTTGACCTGCGTTGATATACGTTCTTGTATCCATCATATCCCCATGATATGTCAAGCAACCAATCCCTCCGCTGCTTTCACTTTCAGCATTTGCACTTGTGTAGGCCAAGCAAGAACAATTGCTCATGCACAATTGCTTGCATGCTTTCAACCCCAAACTCATGTCCACACGTGCAACTGACATATCGGGCACCTTGATACGTGCCACCCTTATGAACCCATCTCCTCTTCGACACGTGGACATCTGGGGTTTTCTCACGCAGCCACCCAACCCCTCTCTCAAGAACCATTCTGACGGATACTTGGGTTCGAACCCGGGTAGGCATGTGCACTCATACTCGTCATCCACACGATACGGGTTACAATTACTATTTGATCCACAATGCCCGTAAAAATCACATGGCTCCTTTGGAGGGGAGAAATACCCAATCCATCTATTTTCCTGTTTACTCCAAGTAAGCCGCTGCTCATTTCCGGACTCATTGACAATTATTCTTGTTAACATAGATGGATCAGTTACATTATAAGCTATAGATACTTCATCTTCGTTATCAATAAAGGTAGCATTAAGAAATTTTTTCCCCGTCCAGGATCCGACCCGCCACCACTTAGCCTCGCCCTTGTATAAGAACAATTGAGGAAATCCAGCGAGTTCCATCCTGAATGTACAATCCCCAGTTGCGGGGTTATCCCAGGATTTCCAAGACGTTAAATATCTGTTAAGACCACTTCTCTTGTCCAATCCAATTTTCATATATGGAAGCATAGTAGCTGAAGGGTGATCAAAACTTTGCCACAACGTTTGTCCGTTATCATTTCGAGCCAAAACAAGATTTCCTGTATCTAAAAGCTGAGCAACAGTGTTGCTTTCTGACGAGTCCGAAACATTTGCGTGCCAGACAGGAACGGTTTGGTTTCTTCCGTAAAGGACAAGGTTTCCAAGACTGCTGATTGTGAGAACTCCCGATGTATCGTTTACAGGATTGTCTCTATTTGCGACCCAAACAACAGTTTGCACCGGAATTTGGTTATACCAGATCCCGACGTATCGTCTCACAGAGTTGCCAGGACTGAAGAACCCGAGCGCAAAGATATTTCCGCTGGAGACTATAACATCCCCGTCTTTGATGGGCTGGTTTGATGTAATGGTGTCGACGGAAATGGAGACTTGAACAAGATGGAAGAACAGCAGTGCTTCCAGAAGACATAATTTTGCCACATTCATGGTTTTTGATTCGTTTGCCGGTGTAACTAGAGTGGTTTCCGAAGATTTGTCTGGTAAGCGTAGATGTGATTCATTAGAAGTATAAGTGGGACTACTTTTACCGGGATGATTAATATAAGCCATATCCAAGAGTACTTCACCTGTTAACAATGACATAAGTAAAACATGAAAAGGACTTGCGCTTTCCATTTATTTCATGAACGTCCATGGCGTCAGAATTTCTTTCCAGGCTAACACATGTGATTTACTCTTGCTCATGTGATTTCCACAAACGACAAAAAAAAAAAAATTTCAAGCGGCAGGTTAAATCCTAACAGAATCCATGTTGAATGATTCTCAGATGCACGGATTTTGAGCTCCAATTCACATATTGTTCTTTGCTTGTCATAATTTCTTGACAGTGAAGCAATGTGCCCTCGACCTGAAGCAAAGGAAATGTTTAGTTTTAGTACCTAATAAACCTATGTTTTTCGTTTAGTGCCTGCCATAAATGTGAAGACTTTGAAAATGAATTGGATGCTGCAAGTCAAAGATCCAGGAAACATACTAGAAGGATTAAAGGAGTGACAGGACGCAATTTGACGTGACTCTATTAACTTGGCTTTTTTGACCACAAATTAAAAGATAATTTCCACGAACCAACACTATTTCTATCTTGTAATAGAGCTATTCTTGAACCGTACATCAGTGGTTTTGTTGGTTTGTTTTCTTTCGGCATCAGTCTTCTACGTCTATTATCGAGATTGCAGTATACGAATCTCAATAGTTATTTAGTACCGAACAAGCGTGTCAGTTTGGACTATATCTTTGACCGCATTAATTGTCACTCTATTCAGTATTCACATTTCGTTATGAACTTGATTCAAATAAGTGTACTATCTTCTCTTACAGACAAAAATTGACGAAGACAGTTCTGAAAACAGAGCACACAACCGTCTGAAACCCGAAAGGAGAAGTCGGGTCTCGCTAAATAGATTGTTTTCTTCTTTTTGCGCTTGAGCCCTTGAGCCCTTGAGCCCTTGTTGTTTGTGGAAAGGAACTCAGAGACCAAATATTTGTAAAATACATCAGTGAAGTCCTCCCTATTTATATTTCTGCAACCTTTCATGTTAATTTCTGTTCTTGCCTCACTCTTAAAAACAGCATTTCAAGAATTAATATCAAAGACTCACACGTTTTGCAGTACAAAGTCTATGGCAGTTGACTATCTATAGCCACTTTATAATCCATTGTTAGAACAGATTTAATCAGTAAATGGGTCATTCAAACTTAGTGGATTTTTCTGAATTTAATTTATCAAGTTTGAAGATAGCAATCACACCTACTGCAAGGTGCTGTGCATCTTCAATTACCATCACATAATAATCATAGCCATGCTAGGACATTTAGATCTATAAATATTTGAATTCTATTGTTTTTTCCCGTCCTTGAACCTCTTGACTTTAATTACTAGGTCTTATTATCATGATTTTAAAAATGAATTGTTTGTCTGCATACAATTATAATATTACAAGCTTTCATTCTAGAAAATAGTTGCAATATAATAGAATATCATGCAAACTCATCGAGCATTAAGTGTAGTTTGTGTCACCTCATTAACAGAAGACTTTGTCCCAGTACTAGAGTAGTCTGTGTCAATTTCAATTCTCCGCACTGAAAATGTAGGTTGTTTGGGGGAAGGAAGAGATGTTTCATTGCTTAACATAAAGACAACTGTTGACATGCTTGGACGGTCTGTTGTTCTGTCTTGCACACACAAGAGTCCTACTTGAATGCATCGCAAAGCTTCAGGAGCAGGGCATGAATTAGCCATGGACGAGTCAACTATCTTCAAGGCCTTGTCATCACTCCAGAGTTCCCATGCCTTTGTGCATGATTTAAGTTATAAGATATCAATAAACAGATGAACAAACTTCATCTGAAAGAATCAATTGCTCAAGAAAGAAAAAAAAGAAGACTGTAATCAAATCAATAAAAAAAATATTATCTACTGCAAAGGCAATGTCAAAAGCATTTAACTTACATATCTTATCAGATTTGAGGAATCATCATCATTAAAAATTCCAGAGTTCTTCTTGCCAGTTATAATCTCCAATAATAGGACTCCAAAACTGAAGACATCTGATTTCGTAGAGAATAGGCCACCCAGTGCATACTCCGGTGACATATAGCCACTGCATGACATATTATCTTAGTCACAATATGCTCTTCGCATCTTTAGTTACAATAAATTAAAAGAAGCAAAATAACATCTTATGTTTGCTTACTATGTTCCAACCACCCTGTTTGTATTTGCTGATATCTCCTCTCCTCCAAATACTCTGGCTGTACCAAAATCTGAGATTCTAGGGTTCATCTCTTCATCTAGAAGAATATTACTAGCTTTTAAGTCTCGATGGATAATTCTTAACCTGGAATCTTGATGTAGATATAGGACCCCTCGAGCTATCCCTAAAATTATATCAAAGCGCTTTTTCCAATCTAACAATTGCTTCCTTGATTCATCTGCTTCATTTCACATTTTATCATATTTGTTACAACAGGAAGGCACCAAACTAAGTGGATATCAGGTGCATAGTTAAGGAGTCATACCAAAAATAAAGTAGTCCAAGCTTTTGTTAGGCATGAACTCATAGATTAGCATCTTTTCGTCTTCTTCTAAACAACAACCCAAGAGCTTTACAAGATTTCTGTGTTGAAGTTTTGCTATCAATAAGACCTCATTTTTGAATTCCTCAATTCCTTGTCCTGATGTTGTTGATAACCTTTTGACAGCTATCTCCTGTCCATTTGCTAGCTTACCCTGAAATTTGCAATATTCAGATGCCAAGTATATAAGTCTAAACAAATAACTTCAGCATGTGATTGCTCTTATTGGTAAGCTTTCATTCAGGTTTCCTATCGTACAATTACAACTGAAGATCTAAAATTAGTGGAATGATTGTAAGACAGTGTTCACCTCACAAGTAATATATTCTAACTAAAAGGGAAAAAAAATATTATGTAACTTCATGTAAGGGAGATTACCTTGTAAACTGGTCCAAAGCCGCCTTGTCCAAGCTTATTAGAAGTGGAAAAATTATCTGTCGCTGCTAGCACAGTGCTTAGTTCAAAGAATGTCACATCTACATTCCCAGTTTCTTTGTTGCCTTTAGTACTAACAGAGGCTTCACGATCAGACAATCTTGTGCTCGAATTCAAAAATAACAATTCACGTCGCCTTTGTCTTTTCCTTTCACCTAAACGAGATGATGCATTTAGACATCCATAAGAAAGAGTGACCATTCAATATTAATTTTGTAAACTGTCTGGCTGACGTTCTATTTTGGTTTCTTAGTAATGGTAGGATTCAAAAGTACCTTAGGAACCTTAAAATATATTGAGTCAGTGAACATATATACAGTCATACCATTTTCAGAATCTTGCCTTATGTCTTGATAAGTCTACAATATTCTGCAGACCATTGAATTTTGGGTATAATTCTAGTAGATAAGTAATTTGCTCTATAGCAATAGTATGAAATCGAGTGCCTTGCGCTACTATAGATGGTGAAGTTAATGGTATAATTGTTTGGTTTTTGATTACCTATTCTTGTAGCAAGCCTTCTCCATAAGAAAAAGTAGCATAAGCCCAGCAGAAGCACTCCGAGAACAATAGCGACAATAATAAGAGCAAGCCTCCTTTTTCTTGCTCGATTGGATTTTGAGTTTTTTTGTGCCTCTGCAGCTGTGAAAATAGACTAGTCATTTAGACATAAGGGGTTCAGCCACACATTATTTCCTTTTTTATACTACTATTGTGGGTTTGCTTAAACAGGCTTTAAGCATTTAATGCTGAAAAATTTTCCATGCGGCCATTACAGAGTAAACTTGAAGTTAAAATTGAAAGTAATTAATTAAACAAACTAAGTTGATTGGAACTTTCTATAGTGAAATTTCAGAATGCTTTAGCAGATGGTCAAATTTCAGCCTAGCTAGCTAAGCATAAACAAAACAAGAAATAGAGATAAGCGAGTTCCTCTTAAATAATTTTCAATTGGTTTATTGAGATCGCAGTCTAACATTGAACCCATTGACCAATAAATTAGATGACTGAATCGATTTTTTTTTAAACTTATTTCTTGAGGTGTAAGCTGCAACAGGAATTTTAGGGTGCGTTTGGGATTGAGGTTGGATAGTTGTAGCTTTGAAGCTATAGTACTAAAGTATTTGGTAAACACTAGCTGCTGTAGTTTGGAAGTTGTGTTGATATGATTTTTCACTTTTGTGATGAAAAATCTATTATATTTTTAATAATTTTATTAAAATTATTATTTAAAAATTATATTTACAACATACTATTAATTTTTGTTTCATAGTCACAGTTTTTTTTTCCACGGCAAGCTATAGCACCTCAATTCCAAACGGACCCTTAGACTCTTCTTCTTATGATTATGAACAAATTACAATGTCTTATCTTCCGAGATGGTTAATCAAGCATCGAGGCATAATAAACATAAAGAAATTAGGTGACAAACTGACAATAGACATTTTACCTAATTCAGCCGCGTTAGCACGAACAAATAAATCTTGACCAGCATTTGTGTACGTTCTTGTGTCATTCAATTCTCCGTGATATATCAAGCAACCAATCCCTCCATTAGTCTCAGCATACGCACTTGCGTAAGCCATGCACGAACAATTACTCAAGCACTTTTCCTCGCACGCTTTTAGTCCTAAGTTCATGTCCACATGTGCTGCAACTGAAGTATCTGGCACCTTCACATGTGCTAACTTTATGAACCCTTCCCCTTTCTGACACGTGGACATCCGCTGTTTCCTCCTGCACCCACCTGACCCATCTCTCAAGAACCATTCTTTCGGATACTTGGGTTCGAACCCGGGAAGGCACGTGCACTCAAACTCATCTGCATGATACGGGTTGCAATTGCTATTTGGCCCGCAATGCCCGTAATAGTCACACTGCTCCTTCGGGGCTGTCCAGAACCCGATCCATCTACGATCCTGATTATTCCAGGTAAAACGTTGCTGAAATCCAGTCTCATTCACTATCATTCTTGATAATATAGAGGGGTTATTTAGACTATAATATACGAATACTTCATCTTGATTATCAATATAAGTAATATTGAAGATGTAATTTCTGGTCATTTCCGGTACACCGCTCCACCTTTGGCCCGTCCAAGATCCGGCCCGCCACCACTTGACGTCCCCTTTATATAATGATGCCTGAGAAAATCCAGCACGGTCCATCTTGAAAGAAAAGTTCCCGCTTCCAGGGTCGTCCGGGGATTTCCAAGCTGTCAAGTACCTGTTAAGACCGGTTCGTTTGTCCCATCCAAGTTTCATACCTGGAAGCAGAGTATCTGTAGGATGATCAAAACTTTGCCACAGCATTTCTCTGGTATCATTTCGAACTAAAACAAGATTTCCTGAGTCTAAAAGCTGAACTATAGTGTTTCCCGCTGACGCGTCGGAAATATTTGCCTGCCAGACAGGAACAGTACTTTGGTTTCTTTCGTACAGCACAAGGTTTCCTTGAGTGTTGACTGAGAGGACCCCAGATGTATCATTGATAGGATTGTCTCTGTTTGCGACCCAGACAAGTGTTTGATCGGAAATTTGATTGCACCAAATTCCGACGTATCGTTTTACAGAGTTTCCCGGACTGAAAAATCCAAGCGCATAGATTTTTCTGCTCGAGACTATAGCATCACCATCTTTGATGGGCTGGCTTAAAGATATGGTGTCAATGGAAGTGGAGATTTGAGAAAATTGGAAGAAAACTAAAGTGTTCAGCAACAATTTTGCAGGATTCATGGTTTTTGATTTCTTCGACTTTGATAATGGAGAAAGATAATGCAAAAGAGGTTGCTGAGGATTTAGGTGGTAGATCTAGTTGTGATATATTAAATGAAAGTGGGACTACTTTTTACTATGCATTAAATTATATGATTGGCAACAATAATTGCTGAGGATGTAGGTGGTAAATCTAGTTGAGATACATTAAATGAAAGTGGGACTACTTTTTACTATGCGTTAAATTGTATGATATGGCTATGGCAACAATAATTAACCTCTCTAAATTGAATAAACTGTGACGGAGACTTATTCCATAATCACATGGCCTCAAAATTTCTACTCCGTTGAAGGACTGATCAGTCGTATCGAAATCAATCTTGACTAGTTCTCGTAGTCGTATATATGACTAATCAGCTACAATTACTTTATTTCAGGCTTTACACCTATAGCACTGTGCCGCGTGCCGTTGAGGGCACAAGCAAAGACCACTCTCTTTATTTTTTCTTTTTTTTGACAGAAGCAAAGAATACTCTTATAGTGCCAAAAAATCTATGTTTTACTTTGTGGTAGGAGTAGTTGCCATGAGCATAAAGACTTTGAAAGACGATGTATAAGTGAATTAAATCAATCAGTATTTCCTCTTGAAGTATGCTCTTTCAATGTTAAAGTTGACCCTGCTTTCATATATCTAAACCCGCCCGTAAAATGGTTTTATTAAGAGAAAATATCGGCCTTATATAAAACAAGTTTTCACATACCAAGTCGCCAACTGCAGCCTCATGCTTGTTTGAATGCATTTAGTATAAGAATTGGTTTAACTCCTATATTCCCAACTTTAGTCTCAATTAAACTGAACTTCCACTCAAATGATCAGGTAAAAGTGTACGGAAGAACTTGATCTCTTTCATCAAGTAAAAGATTAAGATGAAGTTCCTTCTGCCATGTTTGCTTTGATTCTTTCAAATTCCTAGAGATTCTACTATATAACTTAGTATGCACTTCCTATTCTTTCTTAGCAGAGCTTCAGCATTTCACCAGTTCTATGTTATCATAGCATCAAGCTACGACTTGATCATCTATATTATCTTTATTTCTAAGAGCAATTAATAAATTGAAATATTGCTGGTGGCAAATATGAGATACAACATCATTATATTAGAGTTGGTATATGCAGTTTTACCATTTTGACCATATAAGCTACCTCTGACTCCAAGGGCAGGTAATCTCCAAATTATCATGGTTCTGCTCCTCATTACCACCAACACATATAATAATCATAATTGTGAGAGGAACGTTTACAAGGATTTTTTGTTTGGGCCATCATTTTCGTTCCTTATCAAAACTTTTGGGATACGATTATACCATTCAGTACAAGTGGGATAAAGAGAATCAGGGAGCTAATGCGTTATCTCGCAATACAAATTTCCATTTTTTGTGCAATTTCTTTGCTTATTGCTGATTGGTGGTTCACACTTCAACAAGAAGTTTCTCAAAGTCTGTTTTATGTTAAGTTGTCTAGTTCTAATTAATTGTAATGTTTCAAAAGAGGAAGTGTTTAGATTAAAAAAGAGAAGCTTCTATTGAGTCCTACTTCTACTCTACTCACTACAATCTTATTAGAAGGGCACTTCTCACAAATAGGCGGCCAGTTTGGTTACCGTAAGATGCTCAATAGACTCAAAAAGAATTTTACTTGGCTCGGAGTGCAAACGTCAATCAAGGAGTATTACGTAGCTGTGATATTTGTCAATGCTGTAAAACAGAATGTCTACAACCTGCTGGGCTACTTCAACCATTATCGGTGCTAGAAAGAGTTTGGATTTCATAGATGGTTTGCCTCCATCCCAGGGCTATACTGTTATTATGGTCTTCGTTGATTAGTTAACAAAATACAGCCACTTCATTCCCTTGAAGCATCCTTATGCAGCCCTGATAGTAGCTAAGGTGTTTGTATAGGAAATTGTTCGCTTACATGGTATGCCAACCTCCATTGTCAGTGATGGTATGTCAGTGTTCACTGTTGGAGCGATATTCTTACCACTTTGTATCTCTAACAATAAGACATCAGAACTAAAAACATCCGATTTCACTGAGAAGAGTCCATCCGTTGCATATTCAAGAGACATATAACCACTGTATTTCACAAAAGTGTCAAGGAAATTATACTATATTTTATTTGTATCAATTTCAATAAACTAATATTTGTAGTACTTACTATGTTCCAACAACTCTCTTAGTATTTGCTTCAGTGTGATCTCCTCCAAATATGCTAGCCATTCCAAAATCTGGTTATATTAGGGATCATTTCTTTATCAAGTAGGATGTTGCTTACTTTGAGATCCTAATGGATAATTTTAAACCTAGAATTCTGGTGAAGATATAGCAGTCCTCAAGCAATCCCACAAATAATGTTGAAGCACTTTTGCCAATTTAATATGGAGCTTCTAGCTTTATTTGAAAAAATTTAACTAGAAATATAAGTACCTTTGAGTCAAAATAACCATATCTACATTGACTAAAGAAAGCCTAATTTGGCTTATTAACTGAATATAACAAAATCGAGGCTTCTGTTTTTCACGTACTCATAAATCAGCATCTTTTCATCCATCTCAATTCAACAACCAAGAAGTCGAACCAGATTTCTGTGTTGAAGCCTTGCTATCAATATAACTTCATTCTTAAATTCTTCGACGCCATGCCCAGAGTTCCTCGAGAAACTCTTAACAACTATTTCTTGACCTTCTACCAATTTACCGTTATTACGAAACACATTTTTTCTCTATAAGCAAATATTGGGTGTATTTTATTAGTAAAAGGCAACATGTTGCAACCTATAACAGGTAAATTACCTTGTAAACTCTACCAAACACACCTTGTCCAAGTTTATTATAATCAGGAAAATTATCTTGGCTCTAACAATCGTTTCAAAATCAAATAGTGGCAGTTTGAGGTAATCTGTTTTTTTAGCCGAGTAATCCCTCTTACTTGAATAACCAACTGATTTAATAGTAAATCCTGGCTTTTTTCAAGATGACCTGATTTGCATAAAGCAAGAAACACATGAGTTAGATATACAATGAATGTACAACACAACAACTTCGTTTCTTTGTTCATTTATTTCAAGGCCAAAATACTATGATGTTACCTTTAGGTTCTGTCTTCCTTATTTGTCTACAGAACAATGTCTTCCTTTTCCACACAAAACGGGCAACAAGTCCTAAAATCAGAATGGCACTGCCAATAGTAATGCCTATTATAAAAGGAGTTGCATTTAGTCCATCACCAAAAAACAAAAATATTCTAATCAATCGATAAATTACAAGCTCATTTGGCAAACTGCAATTTCTTACTGGGTATTTTGGTGTGAATGGGTCAGGTAGGCTGTTGCTTTCCAATCATTAATGCATACGACTATTAATTCTTTATTGTATTTATGATGAACTACTATATGACTTCCATGTACCTATATCACATATTATTTTCATTAATACTTTTCCACAGTTAAAGCAAATACACTTGTGGTGCGTTTACTTATATTAATCAGAATAGGTTAAAATCGAAATGAATTGGAATTGAAATGAGGAATGAGAATCATAATAAATTATTTACTTTAGCGGTATCAATCATAATTGGAATGAACGATATTGTCATTGAAGTGTTTACTTTCTATTGGAATCAAAATGGATTGTTGCAATTTACTAAATGTCCTTAGTTATTATAATAATTGTGATTATTATTTTTGTTTAAAATAATTAATAATAATAATAATTATTATTATTATTGTTGTTGTTGTTATTATATTTTAAATAATGAGGTAAAAAGGAATCTAAATTTTTTGCTAATGTACAAATATCTATTTACTCTTCATTCTCATTTCTTATTCTTATTTCCAGCTCTCCAATTCAAAAATTTATGGAACCCACACTAATTTCATTTTCTGTCCTCCATGTTTTTAGTAAATAAATACTATCAATAATTCTCATTCTCTATCCTTATTCCTCAATCCCATTAACCATTAATAGAGAAAGACTCTGGAAAAATTAGAAGACGGTATTGTGCATCTTCAATTACCATCACATAATAATCATAGCCATGCTAGGAAATTTAGATCTATAAATATTTGAATTCTATTGTTTTTTCCCGTCCTTGAACCTCTTGACTTTAATTACTAGGTCTTATTATCATGATTTTACAAATGAATTGTTTGTCTGCGTACAATAATATTATTACAAGCTTTCATTTAAGAAAATAGTTGCAATACAATAGAATATCATGCAAACTCATCGAGCATTAAGTGTAGTTAGTGTCACCTCATTAACAGAAGACTTTGTCCCAGTATTAGAGTAGTCTGTGTCAATTTCAATTCTCCGCACTGAAAATGTAGGTTGTTTGGGGGAAGGAAGAGATGTTTCATTGCTTAACATAAAGACAATTGTTGACATGCTTGGACGGTCTGTTGTTCTGTCTTGCACACACAAGAGTCCTACTTGAATGCATCGTAAAGCTTCAGGAGCAGGGCATGAATTAGCCATGGACGAGTCAACAATCTTCATAGCCTTGTCATCACTCCAGAGTTCCCATGCCTTAGTGCATGATTCAAGTGTACAAGATATCAATAAACAGATGAATAAACTTCATCTGAAAGAATCAATTGCTCAAGAAAGAAAAAAAAGAAGACTGTAATCAAATCAATAAAAAATATTATCTACTGCAAAGGCAATGTCAAAAGCATTTAACTTACATATCTTATCAAATTTGAGGAATCATCATCATTAAAAATTCAAGTGTTCTTCTTGCCAGTTATAATCTCCAATAATAGGACTCCAAAACTAAAGACATCTGATTTCATAGAGAATAGGCCACCTAGTGCATACTCCGGTGACATATAGCCACTGCATGACATATTATCTTAGTCATAATATGCTCTTCGCATCTTAAGTTACAATAAATTAAAAGAAGTAAAATAACATCTTATGTTTGCTTACTACGTTCCAACTACCCTGTTTGTATTTGCTGATATCTCCTCTCCTCCAAATACTCTGGCTGTACCAAAATTTGAGATTCTAGGGTTCATCTCTTCATCTAAAAGAATATTACAAGCTTTTAAGTCTCGATGGATAATTCTTAACCTGGAATCTTGATGTAGATATAGGACCCCTTGAGCTATCCCTAAAATTATATCAAAGCGCTTTTTCCAATCTAACAATTGCTTCCTTGATTCATCTGCTTCATTTCACATTTTATCATATTTGTTACAATAGGAAGGCACCAAACTAAGTGGATATCAGGTGCATAGTTAAGGAGTCATACCAAACATAAAGTAGTCCAAGCTTTTGTTAGGCATGAACTCATAGATTAGCATCTTTTCATCTTCTTCTAAACAACAACCTAAGAGCTTTACAAGATTTATGTGTTGAAGTTTTGCTATCAATAAGACCTCATTTTTTAATTCCTCAATTCCTTGTCCTGATGTTGTTGATAATCTTTTGATAGCTATCTCCTGTCTATTCGCTAGCTTAGCCTGAAATTTGCAATATATTCAGATGCCAAGTATATCAGTCTAAACAAATAACTTCAGCATGTGATTGCTCTTATTGGCAAGCTTTCATTTAGGTCACCTATCATACAATTACAAGTGAAGGACTAAGATTAGTGGAACGATTGTAAGACAATGTTCACCCTACAAGTAATATATTCTAACCAAAAGAAAAGGGAAAAATTATTACGTAACTTCATGTAAAGGGGATTACCTTGTAAACTGGACCAAAGCCTCCTTGTCCAAGCTTATTAGAAGTGGAAAAATTATTTGTCGCTGCTAGCACAGTGCTTAGTTCAAAACATGTCACAGCAACATTCCCAGTTTCTTTGTTGCCTTTAGTACTAATTGAGGCCCTACGGTCAGACAATCTTGTGCTTGAATTCAAAAACAACAATTTACGTTGCCTTTGTCTTTTCCTCTCACCTAGACAAGATAATGTATTTAGACATCCAGAAGAAAGAGTGACCTTTCAACATTAATTTTCTAAACTGTCATGCTGATGTTCTATTTTGGTTTATTAATAGTAGGATTCAAAAGTACCTTAAAAACATTAAAATATATCGAGTCAATCAACATATATATTACAGTCATACCATTTTCAGAATCTTGCGTTATGTCTTGATAATAACATGGTCCATAATATTCTGTAGACCATTGAATTTTGGGTATAATTCTAGTAGATATGTAATTTGCTCTATAACAATAGTATAAAATCAAGTGCCTTGCACTACTATAGATGGTGAAGTAAATGGTATAAATGTTTGGTTTTTGATTACCTATCCTTGTAGCAAGCCTTCGCCACAACAAAAAGTAGCATAAGCCCAGCAGAAGCACTCCGAGAACAATTGTGACAATAATAAGAGTAAGCCTTCTTTTTCTTGATCGATTGCTTTTTGAGTTTTTATGTGTCTCTGCAGTTGCGAAAATAGACTTGTCATTCAAACATGAGAGTTTCAGCCGTGCATTATTTCCTCTTTTATACTTTTATTGCCTGTCTGCTTAAACATGCTATAATCGTATAATGCTGGAAAATTTTCTATGCAGCCATTACAGATGTAACTTAAAGTTAAAAGTGAAAGTAATTAATCAAACAAAATAAGTTGATTAGAATTTTCTGCAGTGAAATTTCAGAATGCTTTAACCGACGATCAAATTTCAGCCCAGTTGGCTAAGTATAAACAAAACAAGAAATTGGGCTAAACCAGTTCCCTTTAAATAATTTTCAATTGGTTTATTGAGAATCTCAGTCTAACATTGAACCCATTGACCTATCAATTATATGAATGAATCGATTTTTTTTAAAGTTATTTCTTGTGTTAAGTGTACGGGTCAGCAAGCAGCATTGTCATTGTTTCTCATTGTTTCACAAAGTTAGTTAAATAACTAACTTTGGTAATGTGGCTGATTGAGTCAATTGAGACAATACAAGTTGTTAATAATTAGCAAAGCTGTAATAGTAGTCTGTTACTGATTTGTTAGTCTATAGCTTAATCTCAGCACATGCATCAAGTGTGTGTGGAACGTTTTGGACAATAGTATAAATAAGGCTTGTAAATTCAGTTTCAGTGTGAATGAAAAATATCTCATATTCATCAATTTTCTTCTTCAGCTCATAAAAATTACAAATTAAATTTTGATTTTGAGGAATAAGCTTCGACAAGAATGTTAGAATTTTCTTCTCATGATTATGAACAAATTACAGTGTCTATTCCGAGATGGTTAATCAAGCATGAAGGCGTAATAAACATAAAGAAACTAGGTGACAATAGACATTTTACCTAATTTAGCCGCGTCAGCACGTATAAATAAATCTTGACCAGCATTTGGGTACGTTCTTGTATCATTCAAATCTCCGTGATACATCAAGCAACCAGTCCCTCCATTAGTCTCCGCAAACGCACTTGCGTAAGCCATGGACGAACAATTACTCAAGCACTTTTCCTCGCACGCTTTTAGTCCCAAATTCATGTCCACATGTATTGCAACCGAAGTATCCGGCACCTTCACACATGTTAACTTTATGAACCCTTCCCCTTTGTGACACGTGGACATCCGCAGTTTCTACTTGCACCCACCTGGCCCATCTCTCAACAACCATTCTTTCGGATACTTGGGTTTGAACCCGTGAAGGCACGTGCACTCAAACTCATCTGCATGATCATGGTTGTAGTTACTATTTGGCCCGCAATGCCCGTAATAATCACACTTCTCCTTAGGGGCGGTCCACCACCCCATCCATCTACGATCCTGATTATTCCAAGTAAAACCAAATTCGGTCTCATTCACTATCAGTCTTGTTACTATAACGGGGTCCGTTAGACTATTCCATACGAATAATTCATCTTGATTATCAATGTAAGTAATATAGTAGACGTAATTTCTGGTCATTTCGGGTATACCGCTCCACCTATGGCCGGTCCAAGATCCGGCCCGCCACCACTTGACATCACCTTTGTATAATATCGCTTGAACAAATCCAGCAAGGTCTATCTTGAAAGAAAAGTTGCTGATTCTAGGGTCGTCCGGGGATTTCCAAGCTGTTAAGTACCTGTTAAGACCGATTTTTTTATCCCATCCAACTTTCATATCTGGAGGCATAGTATCTCTAGGATGATCAAAACTTTGCCACAGCGCTTCTCTGGTATCATTCCAAACTAAAACAAGATTTCCTGAGTCTAAAAGTTGAGCTACAGTGTTGCCCGCTGACGCGTCCTAAATATTTGCCTGCCAGACAGGAACTGTACTTTGGTTACTTTCGTGCAGCACAAGGTTTCCTTGAGTGCTGACTGAGAGGACCCCAGATTTATCGTTGATAGGATTGTCTCTGTTTGCGACCCAGACAAGTGTTTGCTCAAAAATTTGATTGTACCGGATTTCGACGTATCGTTTTATAGAGTTTCCTGGACTGAAAAATCCAAGCGCATAGATTTTTCTGCTCGAGACCATAACATCAGCATCTTTGATTGGCTGGCTTAATGATATGGTGTCAATTGAAGTGGAGATTTGAGAAAATTGGAAGTAAAGTGGTCAGAAACAATTTTGTGGGGTTCATGGTTTTTGATTTCTTCGACTTTGATGATGGGGAAAGATAATGCAAAAGAGGTTGCTGAGGATTTAGGTGGTAAATCTAGTTGAGATATATTAAATGAAAGTAGGACTACGTTTTTCTATGCATTAAATTATATATAGCCATTGCATCAATAATTAACCTCTCTATATTGAAATTATTAAATAAACTATGACAGAGACTGATTCCATAATCATATGGCCTCAAAATATATCTACTCAGTTAAAGGACTGATCAGTCGTGTCTAAATCAATTTTGACTAGTTCTCATAGTCATATATATGACTAATCCGCGTGCCTTCGAGGGCACAAGCAAAGACTACTCTTAGTTTTGAACATTTACATGCATGTGGCAAACAATTCCATGTGCCTAGCATGCCAATTTTGACTCTTCGAATGATTTCTTGAGTGAGTTGGAGACAAGATAAAGTGGGAGACATGTAAAGTAAATAAGTTGGTTACTTTTGGGGCCACTTGCAAGCTATTTTGAGTACCACTAGCTTTTGTGTAATAATAAAAAATTAGAGGAAGGGGTAACTATAGCGTATAAATAGAGGCCTCATTTCCTTTCTCTAAGCATCCCCATTCTTCAGTTAATTGAGAGAAGCCAGAGTTAATGAGTGTCTTGAGAGCTTTAAGCTCTTGTTCTAGTGTTTTGAGAGTTTGGCTGTATTAGGGTTTTGGGTTGTGAGACAAAATACTATAATGCTTATAACTCCTTTTCACTAGTAAAATATTTCCTTCTGTCTTCACCGTGGACGTAGCCTAAAAGCCGAACCATGTAAGTTCTGGTGTCTCTGTATGATCATTGTTTCTCAATTTTACTTTATTTGTGTGTCTGCTTCAGCCATCAATTGCCTAAAAGTGGTATTAGGGCCATTGATTGTATTTTTTAGAGTCAGAGTACTGTTTATAAATACGTTGATGTATATAATACTATTCACGTATACGATACTATTCATGTGAAACAGTGTGAGCGATCCAAGAATTTTGTTGTGCAAAGCAAGGAATAGTGGTGTGAGTGGTGCAACCGTATAGTTTTATACATGTCTAGGAAAGTTCTGTCACAAAGGCAATAAAAGCCTAAGAAGTATGGGTTTTAAGCGAGACTGTTGTGACCCTCCAGTCTTTCTTAGGAACTTTTCTAGTTCGTATTTTCATACATATGAGCACTCATAACTATTCAAGGTTGTACACTAGCTTGTGTACGGTATTTATTAACAAAATGGCATCAAAGTTTGAAATTGAGAAGTTCAATAAGCGCAATTTCTCATTGTGAAAAATGAAGATGTAGGCAATCTTGAGAAAAAATAATTGCTTAGAAGCAATTGGAGAAAGGCCTGTGGAAATCACTGATGACAAGTGGAATGCAATAAACGGTAATGTAATTGCTGATCTACACTTAGCACTTGCAGATGTGGTGTTATCCAATGTGGCGGAAGAAAAGATAGCTAAGGGTATTTGAGATGCTCTCACAAAATTGTACAAGGCTAAGTCGTTGCACAATAAGATCTTTTTAAAAATGAGACTCTATATTCTTCGTATGGTAGAAACCACAATGGTGACCGACCATATCAACACTCTGAAAACTTTATGCTCACAAATTACATCATTGGGTTATAAAATAGAGGAAATTGAACGTCCGGAGCTTCTATTTCAAAGTTTACCTGACTCATATGATCAACTCATCATAAAATTGACGAACAATATCCTAATAGAGTTCATAGTCTTTGATGATGATGCAGCCTTTATGTTAGAGGAAGAGAGTAGGCACAAGAATAATGAAGACATGAAGATAAGTTAGCCGCAAGCAAAAACACTAACAATGATGAGAGGGAGATCAACGAAACATGACCCTAATTGGGGTCACAGTCATGATTGATCAAAGTCAAAAAGTAATAAGAAAACCAGGTTCTACAAATATGGCAAAATAGAACACGTCAAGAAAGAGTGTTGGAATAAGTAGAAGAGAAGAGAAGGTAAAGATCTTGAGTTATCAAATGCTCAGGGGTGTATAGCAAGTACCTCAAATGATGGTGATGTTTTTTACAGTAAGGCAACAATGGTTATAAAAAGCAAAAAATGGCTATCTGATATCTGGCTTGTAAACTCATGAGCCATCTGGCATATGACCTCTCGGAAAGAATGGTTTCACAAATATGAACCTATCTCAATAGGATATGTATATGAATCTATCTCATGAGGATCTGTATATATGGGTGATGATTATGCCTTTGAGATCACTGATATTGGTACTTTCAAAATTAAAATGTTTGATGATACAGTTCGTACAATTTAGGAGGTACAATATGTTAAAGGCCTGAAGAAAAATCTATTGTCTTTGGGACAAATAGATAGTCTTAGCTACAAAACTTATGTTGAAAATAGGATCATAAAAATTGTTAAAGGCGCGCTTGTATTGATAAATGTAGAAAAGATTAGTGCTAATATATTCATGCTTAAAGGGAAACACTACAGGAAACTGATGCTTGTGTCGCATCAAATAGAGAAAAGTCAGTGATAATGTGGCACTCAAACTTGGCCAAAACAAGTTTTGAGGATTCTCTGTGAGGTAAAGTTGCATTCAGGGCTCAAATCAATGAACTTACCGTTTTGCAAGCATTATGTTACAAGTAAACAGCATGGATTGAAGTTCAGTAGATTTGATGCTAGAAGTAAATGTATTTTAGACTTGGTTCAATCTAATGTTTGGGAATCGCCGGATATATCCCCAAGAGGTGCAAAGTACTTAGTGACTTTCATTAATTATTATTCCTAGAGATGTTAGGTGTATTCAATCAAGAAAAAGTCAGATGTGTTTCCGAAATTTAAGGAATACAAAGCGTAGGTAGAACTTGAATTCGGGAAAGGATCAAGTGTTTGGGGACAGATAATGGTGGAAAGTATACAGATGGCTAATTTCTTGCATTCTGTAAGCAAGAAGGTATTCAGAGACAGTTCACCGTAGCATACACTCCTCAATAAAATGGAATGGCAGAGCGAATGAATGTAACTCTTACAAAAAAAAGATAAGAGCGTTATTAAAGACTGCTGGTCTACCACACTCGTGTTAGGCAGAAGCAACCAAAACAACAGGTTGTGTGGTAAATTGGTTGTCATCAACAGTAATTGGGTGGAAGACTCCAATAGAAATATGGACTGGGAAGTCAGCTGATTACTCCCATTTGCATGCATTTGGATGTCCTGTGTTCGTGATGTACAATGCCTAAGAAAGAACAAAGCTAGATCCAAATCTAGGAGATGTATCTTCTTAGGGTATGTTGTGGAATCAACGGGTATAGTATGTTGGATCTCATTGCCCATAAGATTGTCATCAGCAGAGATGTCTGCCTATAAGATTGTCATCAGCAAAGATGTTATCTTTGTAGAAGATCAACCACAAAGAAAAGATGGGGATGATAACAATGTAAAAAAAAAAAGTCAGAGACTATGCCGATATATATGAAAAATAATCTAGAAGATTCAAATTCTTCTAAGCAGTGCCAGAGCACGATGAACGATTACCAGTCGAGTTCGAGGCTCCAGAGATTTGTCGGCCAACTCATAAAAGATGACCACTAGTGTGGCACTAAGAGTATGTTATAGAGATCAATGTTGCATACTTTCTTCTAACAAAGGATGGAGAGTCATCAACTTTTCATAAAGCTTTAAATAGCTAAGATGTTGCTTTGTGGATGATAGCAATGCAGGAAGAAATATAAGCTTTACACAAGAACGAAACTTGGAAACTTATACCACTACCATGTAGGAGAAAAGCCATTGGAAACAAGTATGTCTATAAGATCAAACATGATGGCAATGACTAGGTGAAGCAGTATCGTGCAAGATTGGTGGTGAAAGGATATGCTCATAAAGAAGGTATTGAATTTAATGGAAAATTTTCTCCGATGGTTCGACTCATGACAGTCAAGTAGTCCCGACTATGTGGTGCTACATTTGATCTACATCTAGAGCAATTAGATGTGAAAACTGTATTTCTTCATGGAGAACTTGAAGAAGAAATTTATATTTTCCAACCAGAAGGTTTTACTGAAATAGGCAAGGAGAACTTGGTTTGCAGGTTGAACAAATCTCTATACGGTCTCAAATAGGCGCTGAGGTGTTGGTATGAGAGATTTGATTCCTTTAACATGAGCTTTAGATACAACAGACTCGGTTCAGACCATTACGCATACTATAATAGGTTTGAAGATAATGACTTTATCATTCTGCTACTGTATGTGGATGACATGTTAGTAGTAGGCCCCAACTAAGATCGAGTCCAAGAATTAAAGGCGCAATTGGCTAGAGAGTTTGAAATAAAGGACTTGGGACCAGTAAATAAGATTCTAGGAATACAAATTCACTAAGACAAAAATAATAGAAAGATTTGGCTTTCTCAAAAGAATTACTTGAATAAAATCTTGCGATACTTCAGCATGCAAGATTGTAAGCCAATTTCTACTCCACTTCTTGTTAATTTCAACTTCCTTAAGTATGTGTCTTACCAATGAAGCAGAGAGGAAGGAGATGTCTCGAGTACCATATCCACCAGCAGTGAGAAGTTTGATGTTCGCTATGATTTGTACTAGACCAGACTTTGCACAAGTAATGAGAGCAGTCATTCGATACCAGGCAAATCCTGGTGAAGAGCATTAGAAAACTATTAAGAGAATTTTAAGATACATCAGAAGAACCTTGAATGTTGCATTATGTTACAAAGAATCAAAATTTACTGTCAACGGCTACATGGATTCAAATTTTGCAAGAGACCTTGATAAAAGACAATCCACTACTGGCTTTGTGTTTACACTTGCAGGAGGAGTTGTAAGCTGGATTTGAAAACTTCCCGTTATGGCGTTATTTACAATAGAAGTATAATACATGGCAGCTATACAAACTTGCAAGGAAGCTATTTGGATACAAAGGTTATTAAAGGAACTCGGGCACAAACAAGTGAAAATTCCTATGATTTGTAATAGTTAGAATGCCTCGCACATTACAAGGAATTTAGCCTTTTATTCTAAGACAAAGCACATAAGGGTACAGTACCACTTCGTTCGAGAAGTAGTGGAAGATGGAAGTATGGATTCGCGAAAATCCATACCAAAGAAAACCTAGCAGATGTTTTGACCAAGCCAAACAATATTGATAAGTTTGTATGGAGTAGATCCTCATATGGCCTAGTAGAGACGTAAGCAACATGATAATGGCAAAGAAGAGTAGATGGTGTAGAGAAATGATTGGTTCTCAATCAAGTCTCCAAATGGGAGAATTGTTGAACATGTGCATGCATATGGTAAACAATTCCATGTGGCTAGCATGCCACTTTTGACTCTTAGAATAATTTGTTGAGTGAATGGGAGACATGTGGAGTGGATAAGTTGGTTACTTTAGGCGCCATTTGCAATCTACTTTCGGTGCCACTTGCTTTTGTGTAATAATGAAAAATTAGAGAAAGGGGGAGCTGGAGCCTATAAAATAAAGGCCTTATTTCCCTTCTCCAAGCATCCCCATTCTTCAGTTAATTGAGAGAAGCCAAGAGTTAGTGAGAGTGTCTTGAGAGCTTTAAGCTCTTGTTCTAATGTTTTGAGAGTTTGGGTGTATTGGGTTTTTGGGTTGTGAGACAAAATACTACAATACTTATAACTCATTTTCATTAGTAAAATATTTCCTTCTGTCTTCACCCGTGGACGTAGGCTAAAAGCTAAACCACGTAAATTCTGATGTTGTTGTGTGATCATTGTTTCTCAATTTCACTTTAGTTGTGTGTCTGCTTCTCCCATCAATTTCCTAACACTTAATACTAAAAAATCTATGTTTCACCTTTTAGTAGGTGTAGTTGCCATGAGTATAGAGACTTTGAAAGACGATGTATAAGTGAATTAAATTAATCAATATTTCCTCTTGAAGTATGGTCTTTCAATGTTAAAGTTGACCCTACTTTCATATATCTAAACCCGCCTAGAAAATGGTTTTATTAAGAGAAAATATTGGCCTTATATAATACAAGTTTTCACATACTAAGTCGCCAACATCAGCCTCATGCTTGCTCGAATGCATTTAGTATAAGAATTGGTTTAACTTCTATATTCCCAACTTTAGTCTCTATTAAACTGAACTTCCACTCAAACGATCAGATAAACATGTATGGAAGATCTTGATCTCTTTCATCAAGTAAAAGATTAAGATGAAGTTCCTTCTATCATGTTTGCTTTGATTCTTTCAAATTTTTAGAGATTCTACTATAACTTAGTATGCACTTCCTCTTCTTTCTTAGCAGAGCTTCAGTATTTCACCAGTTTTATGTTATCATAGCATCAAGCTAGGACTTGATCATCTATATTATCTTTATTTCTAAGAGGAACTAATAAATTGAAATATTGTTGGTGGCAAATGAAAGATACAACATCATTCTATTTGAGTTATTATATGCAGTTTTACCATTTTGACTATATAAGCTACCTTTAACTTCAAGAGCAAGTAATCTCTAAATTATCATGATTCTACTACTCATTACCACCAACACATATAATAATCATAATTGTGAGAGGAAAGTTTACAAGGATTTTTTTAGGCCATCATTTTCGTTCTTTTTCTCTATTTGGCGCTCTTTTAGGCCGGTGTCCCGTTTTCACAGCTAAAAGAAGCAAATACACTATCAGATTGCAAGTTCCAACTTAGAATACAAACCAAAGAATAATTCAATTGGTTTTACGTGTTCGTTAACCTCTAAACCTAAGAGGTCTAATCATCATCATTTTATTTTAGACATTATTTTCTCATTTTACAAATGATTGTAAGTTTATGTAAGCTAAAAACAATTCAACTAGAATTCATGCAAATACATCGAGCACTAAAGTGATGTTTGGTTAGAAGGAAAAGATGGAGGAGAGGAGTGTAATTTGAATTCTTTTTTCATTTCCATTGTTTGGTTTGACATAATATATAAGAAATTAATTTCTATTAGAATTTAATATCCATCATAATGTAGAATTTGAATTACACACTAAGGAGTGAAGAATTTGAATTCCATACTAAAAAGTGAAGAATTCAAATTCCCTTTCTGCTGGAAACCAAAGCTTCCAAAAATACCCTTTTAACTTTTTAACTTGCTTAATGTAATCAAGTTATTATTTTTTATAATTTTGTTTTATCAATTTAACATTATAGATAATTTTATACTAATTAAATTTAAGTAATGATTTGAACACCTTAGTAAAATAAAATAATTTATTTAATTAATCTGAAAATATAGAAATATAATTTTAGCAGTCGGACCACCGCCGCAGCCACCGCCATTGTCATTGGCGCATGCACTTTCACCGCCAGTACCATTGGACTCGGCAGCCAATGATCAACATTAATACATTGTTGTTGAGATAAGAAAATGGATGTATATTTTTCAAATCTGGTTCAAAATGTTTAGGAACTTTTTAATGTTGAACGTTGTCTTCCTTCATCTTGAATGCTGTCAAAATGTGTATAAATAGCATCACAAACCACCATACAACCCTTTCTTCACCTTGAACGATGTCTTCCACTCATCTCTGGGCCTAGTTTGAATCTGATGATACCTACCGTGCAAGTCTATCTTTGAGAAAACTCGAGCACCATCTAGCTGATCTAACAAATCTCAAAGCATCAAAATAGAAAAATGACACTTTACTGTAATCTAATTAACCCGCCTACTGTCTACACAGATATGCCAACTCCCATCCTTCTTTGGCACCAACAAAGCTGGTATAACACATGGACTCATGCTCTCATGTATGAACCCTTTCCGCAACAACTCATCAACTGGCCCTTGTAAGATCGCATGTTAGTGAGGGCTCACGCAACGGTGAGGCAAGTTAGGTAAACTCACACTGGGAACTAAATCTATGTGATGCTATATATCTCGCAAACGCAGTAGGCCATCCGGCATCTAAGAGGGAGTAATATCAAAAAACTTATTTAATAATGGATGCACCTCTTCAGGAATAGTATTCACCTCGAATTCATCTTCTTTCTGCAGCTTCTTGCAACCATCACAATCGTCCTCTAGATGACACTTGACAATAGCTAGAAAGTTCTTCCCTTCAGCCTTAGAATTCTTCTTCTTATTCATTAAAGGCACCAAACGAACCTTTTTGCTATTCCACCAAAATTCATATAAATTATCCCTTCCTCTATGGACTGCGTCTACATTAAACTACCAAGGTTTGCCCAAAAACATATGATAGGGTGGTTTTACACCACTTTAATAATAATTAAGTTTAGCATGAGATTTGCATTGTTTTTAATTATTTTAGAGTTGTTTTACTTGTTGTATGTGTGTTTGTGTAGGCATTGATGATTGGAAGCATGGGGTGCGAGTTTGATCGAGAAAAGCAGAGCCAAAACGAAGAAATCAAAGAAATATGCTTCAGTGGCATTTTCATAATTTTTAGCAAACTCGTGGCAGCTACCCCTACCTATTGAACAGCTGCCCCCGAGACAGATTCTATCAGATTTTGGCCTAAAATTCATGGCAACTGCCCCGAATTCGGTGCAACTGCCTTAGTGCGATGAATTTTATTTTTGTGCGGAAATTAAGTCCTAAAACTATAGGGATTCTCAATTTTAAAGTGCTAAACTCTATTTAAAGGGTCTTTCATTAGCTTTTAAAAAAGGAAAAGTCTTTAGAAAAGAAAATAACAAGAGAGCAACAAGCACCTAAGGAGATTAAAGATCAAGAGATTAAAGATTGAAGGTTTCTTCTAAGAGTCTCATTAAACCCATCTTCTTTTCTCTTGTTTTAGATTATGAAGATGCTTTATTTTATTATGGATGTTATTTTCTTCTTTATTATGAACTAAATATTTTTATCTAGGTTTGTAATGGAACCTAATATGAACCTTAATTGATTGATGTTTTTGGTTCTTCAAAATTGTCTTCTATTGATTATTTATCATATTTTGTGCTTAATCTATTTGATTGCTTGATCACCAATTGAATAGCACATGTGTAGTTGCATAGATATCGAAAGAGTCATGCATCTATAGACCTAAATATGATAACATGTGTTAGTCTGAGATTGGAATATACTTAGATTACATATGCACTTGTTAAGGAACTTGAACTTAATGAATTATTTATAATTGATCCTCATAGAAATATAATGCGTTGATTTTATTTATATTTGCTTGAATGTGTGAGATTAAGTGTGTAGCTCTATCTATCTAGCATTTGTTCTTGAATTAGGAAACCCAATAAAGATGACTTTAGTGATGAAATATAGGAAAAGTTACCTTCAAATAGAGACAATTTGTGGATAAGGGTTGAAATTCTGTCTTAACACTTAGACTTTGGTTGAGTTATGTGAGTATGCTATAGCAAAACTAGGATGAGCAATTTAGAAAATTTTATGAAACTATGGTTAAGAATAGCTCAAGTTTGGGGGGAAATTAGGAAATATTTCAAAAATTTTAGCAAATTGTGCTAGAAGTAGAATAATTGTTGCTCCAATGACTTAGTTGCTGAGTAACCAGGGCTGTGTATGCACCCCATATGCAGACTTGAGTAAAAAGGTTGCCAAAGTTATGAGTAGCCATGACTGTGCATGAACCCCATGTTCAGCCTTGTGTTAAAGGTGTCTAAAGACAAGACTATAGCTATAGCATTTCATATGCTTCTGCTATAGCAACTTTGATTTGTGCATTGATGAAGTAATTGGGTGTCATCAGTACCCCTGATAGGCATTCACATGAAAAGTTAATGATACATTGAGGAGTAACTCATGAAAAAAAAAAAGAAAAGCGAAAAAAAAAAGAAAGAAGATCTTTTGAATTAAATGAATGAATAATGATGTAGCACAGTTTGTAGTTCTTATTGACTCCTACCCCCCTTATGAATGAAAATGTTTTTATTGTTTTATCTTTGAGATGTGTTTGAAGCTTGAGTTATGCTACAGCAACTTTGAATTTGATCAAAGTAACACACACACATTGGACAGAATGAAACCCGAGTCTGGAACTAAAATTGTTGTTGGTAACTCTGCATGTTTAATAGAGTTAAGTATTTATTGCATGAATGTGTGATGGTTGTGTTTGTGCTATTGTCATTACTTGATGACAAGTAATGGTTTAAGTTTGGGGGTGTGATAACTCTATGAAATGAGAGTTATTATGTTATATTTAGACCTAAACTTACATTACTTAGAGAGTAATTAGTGAAGTTTTATTATATTTTTATTACATTTTGCATGTGCATGTATTTAATCTTAGTTGTAATAAAATGATGTGTGAAAGACCATTCCATGCCCTTATTTTGTGTATAATTGTAGGTGACCCCAAAAACTTATGGATTAACATGGGATGCTACAGAAGAAGGATCACATGCTGCAGCAACAAGCTTGCAGAAAATGACAAACGACTTATTTACAAATGAACAAAATCAAGTCTGAATCAGAAGAGATGCTGTAGCAATCCAGGAGCGAATATAGACAAGACTGACAAGACAGCTCCTGTACTAGCAGATAAAATCTACTGCAGCAGAATATTCTGCTGTCATAGTCAAGTGCAGATAAAACAACAACAAACCTGCAAAAAAATACCAAAAGATCAGCCTGCACGTGAGAAAATATCAAGCAAAAATCAGAAGAATGCTGGAGAAGTTGCTGCAGCAATCCGGGAGCAATAAGAGAGACAAGAAGGACTGTCCAGCTGTCACATGTCAGCAGCAGATAGAATTTGCTGCAGCTATCACTGCCACTATCAGCAGCAGACAAATAGTGGCTACCAACACAAATTATCATGTGGTCCTAGGTTATCAAATGGTGATAAGTGTCCTCCATTCCTTTTAGGGTTACCAAAATTCTAAGATAAAAAGGCTCATTTTAAAGAAACCATCATCCTTTATCATCCAACATCATCCATTCCCACCCATTATCATCACCCACGAGCCTCCACTTAATCCACCATCATCCACCACCATTCACAGCCGTCGCTCACAAAAATCAAGGGGATTTTCAGAGCTATAACAAAAGATACACAAGAAGAAGAGAGGATACTTCAAGAGTGAAGCGTGACACTTCCTTCTTTGTTGTATCTAAACCTTATCTTTGTATTTATTTGTTTTAAATCTCTCTTGATGATGTATTTGATGACAGACACTTGTGCTTTTACTGTTTTGAAGCTCATAATGAGCTAAACTTTTAAGTAGTTGGATTTTAAATGAACTTGATGGTTATTTGACTCATATATTGTATTTCTGAGTATATACTGTAGCATTTTGCCTTGGTTGTATGTGTTGCAAATCTCTATTTCGGTTGATCACCCATTTAGTAGATACAAGCTAGGAAAGAGCCTAAAAAAGGTCTGACTTAGTGGATCTAGCCAAGACAATACATGATTCTAGGTTGGGCTCCCGAAGTTGAGTATAACTCGATTTGAATAGGGCTGTGCTTAACCTAGAATTCGTGATGAACTAGACATAGGTAGTCACCTTGTAGGGCTAATAGAACCTAGAACGTGTAATACTATAACTAGATGTTGGCTTAACAACTCATCACTGTTAGGTTTTTTTAGATATAAGATGTCCAACAGGCGACAGCTAAGGACGCATGAGTGTTTCTGCTTAATGCTGCAGTAGATGCTATAGCAACAGAACCTTAAGTTAAAAAGAGTGAAAACCGTTAAGAGAGTTTAATTACCCCTTTGTCGTTGAGTATATCTTTATGTGTGACGTGACTTTCTTTTATTGCACTTTTTAATTTCATTAAGTCTTTAATCTTAAAATTTGATCTTGTTTAATTACTTGGCTAAAATTTGCGCCATAAGATTGCTGTAGCAGGTTGCAATAGATCAATCCCTATAGAGACTATCTGATTACTCATCACTTTACTACTTGTTGTGTCCGCTTGCACGTTGACATCATTTGAATTCCGCAACAGTGAGTTCCGCAAATCAGTTTGCTAATGTGCTGACCAAAGCTTTTGGAAAAGAAGTTTTCATGTCTATGGTTCGCAAGTTGGGAGTGCTAGACATCTACTCTCCAACTTGGGGGGGAGTATTGGAAAGTAGATTCCATATTATTTATTGTATTGAGCTATAAATATATCTTTCTATATGCATTCCTAAATTACAGTAGACTTTGATAGCATAGCTTAATTGTAGGGATCCTAGCTTAACTATAGGAACTGATGTATAGCAAGTCAATTATTTGTGTATGAAATCCATTTTGCTTATTCTACTTTTCTCTCATATTTTTCATGGATTTCTCTATGATGCTGTATGTATTTTTACTGTATTGATGATGGGATTGTTGTGAACCCTTAGATTTAAGTGTTTTAATCTCAGCCATTTATTCAATATAATTTAATATAATGATAATAAATTAATTAATTGATTAAAAGATAAGCATTATGTAATGCAGATTACTTGTTTAATGTATCAAGAATTCAATTTCAAATAAAAGAACTTGAGATATTGTATTTTATCATATCTGTTTTTATTTTTATTTTAAAATCACAATTATTTGTTAATTGGCTAAATTATTTTAAAAATAATTAAAAATTTTTTATTAAAAAAGATAATGTATACCATTGATTAGATCTAACAGTATATATTTCTTACGTTATTGATGCTGCAAAAAAATTACACCATCATAGAGGAACCATTTTAAATATACTACGTTTTTTTCTAATTTGTATTTATTTTTAATCTATGGTAATCTCTGTATAATAATAATTAATTATTAATCACTTAATTGACTATAAATTATTGCCATATGATTTTTATTTTATTAATTTATGTTTTTGGGGTGGGCGCGCATGTTAGGCGAAATAAAAGGTTGATCATAAAGTTTATGAATTTCGGACCAATATACTTTGATTAAATCACATCCGTTATGTATACAATTAATCCCATATCATAATACATTGAATGTCTCAGGAATTTACTGATTTTTCAAAATGTCCTAAGAATTTATTGATTTAAGATTGAATGTTACATCTGTCTTTGATTATTTAATTAAGGTAAAACTGAAACATGCATATATCAAGTCATTCTTCATGCGGACATCATCATTTTATGAAAAACAGATTTTAAGCAGTATAATGCAGTTCTAGACCAAAATAATGTTGCCTATATAAATAACATTTATTGCTCCATTCTAAAGCAATTATTTCAATTATATACGGATATATATAAAAGCTGTGATTGGCTTGACAAATGTGTGTCGTTTTGTAACTTGGTTGGGCTGCACTGAATGCAAGCAATTTCCAAATATCAGTATTTCTTCATTTTGTTTTTTAGATAACGAAATGAACATTTCAAAGCTAATAAAAAGATTGTTAGTAGAAGCGCGTGGGTCAACAAACAAACAGCTAGCACAAATTATGCTTTCAAGTTGTGCAAGCAAATGATGCAATTTTGGACTCATAAATTTCGTGAAGTTGATGCACTGAAGTTCAAGAACCAACGATTGTGGTGGATGTGAAGGCAAGTAGTGGATGTGGGCATTATCTTTCTTTAGATAAAGAAGAATATATAATATGTATGTAAAAGTATCATGAGTTTATTTTTTCTTTTTGGGAAAAAATCCTGAAATAATCCATGCCTAGAATTTATGCTCATGAGCATATAATTTCATTATTAACAGATCTATAAAATTGGATATAATATTTCAATAGGATAAATATACTTTTAATCCACATAATTCGAGCAAATTATCCAATTAATCTTTATGATTTAAAAAAAAATACTTAAAAGATTCATGTCGTGACTTCTATAGTTGTATATTTAACTTTTACAGCTACATTCAGTCCCTACGTTAATCTTTTCTTAAATTTAACTATATGCCTATATCTATGAAAGATATTTTAAGTATCCTCTATTAGGCTTGCAAATGGACAAAGAGGAGCTCGACTATATAACACTTTATACAAACTTGAAAAATATGAGACATCAAAAAGTTCTTCTATATATAACAATAATTAAAGATGTTATATATAGAGCTGCTTTAAGGTAGCTGTGAATATCTGGAATAATTTTTATTTCCCTCTTTCTATTATAAGTGACTCAACTTTTAGAACAATAATAAACTTTTGGTGAAAATCATCACCTATAAATCGGGAGCATTCATGTTGTATCACCAAAAATCAATAAATAAATTTGCGGAAACGTACCTGAATTCATAACGTTAAATTATCCTCTAGAGTCGTGTAGTTTGCCTTCTAGATCAACACATTTTCCTAAAGAATCCTTTAAATTTCTCACTACACTCTCTTTTTTTATGGGATGTCATAAAAGAATAGAACGATAAATGTAATCTGGGGATTATAACCACTTATATGGACAACTTTTCCTGTTACCTTTAGGTATTCCTATTTCAACCCATCGTAGAGATAGTAATTACCCTTTTAGTCTCTACACATTAAAGGCCCACACCCCATTAGATACATTAAAGCGCAAATCACAGAAAATCTTATGAATCACTTTTAATTGGGTTTAACCTTATATGACAATCCGCAATACATAATTATTCACATATAAGCCCAACGTTGGATTAAAGATCCAACAATGCTGGATTAAAAAATCCAACAATCTCCCACTTGAGCTATATATGTAACTATATAATTATGCTTTACAAAAATAACCGTATGAGCTCAACCTTACTGTCATTACCAAAATGTATATATAACCAATCCGGTCCATCAATCATACTAACATAGGATCAAAGCGGCCTTCGTTATAACTGTCGTAACTCGACCCATCAATGGTCACAATGCTAAAACAATTGAATGACATCGATTATTATGTGGATGTGTAGCATGGAAATTTATACAATGTGATCTTAACATGCCAATTTCCAACTTGTCCACCTTAAGCCTTAGTGAGATCAAATCATACCAAAATCATAGTGTGAATAAACCAAAACTTTATTTCTACAGAAAATAACCTTAAATATCCATAAACAGAAGTAACTGAAAAATGTCTGTATAATAAGAGTATCTAAAATCACAAACTGCCACTAAATCTAAATATCCTTTAATGATATGACACCCATACGAGTAGTGTACTCATGAAAGATTTTGGATGGCAATCCCTTAGTAAGCGAATCCGCAATCATAGAGCTTGTGCCAACGTGCTCTATAGACAACTGTCCACTTCGAACTCTCTCTTTAACAACTAGGAACTTGCTCTCTATATGCTTCGACTTTGTCGAGCTCTTGTTGTTATTAGAATACAGTACTGCTAACTTATTGTCACAAAATAACCTAAATGGTCTTTCAATACCATATACTATGCACAGCACCGCGATAAAATTTCACAGCCATATTCCATGATTGGATGCCTCATAACATGCTATGAACTCTGCTGCCATCGTAGAAGTGGCTATAAAAGACTGTTTAGCTAGCAAAATTCCAAGAGACAGCACCCCCAGCTAGCATATATATATTGTTCGTTGTGGACTTCATACTATTTTTGTATCCAACAAAATCGGAATTAGCATACCCAATGATCTCATGTTGATCCGACCTCCAATACGTGAGCATGTAGTCTTTTGTTCTCTATAAATACCCTTTTGACTGCTTTCCAATGGTCTACACCTGGATTGCTTAAATATCTGCCCAACACCCCAGCAACATACGCAATATCTGGTCGCGTACAGACTTGAGCATACATCAAACTTCCTACTGCTAACGTATAAGGAATCTTTTGCATTTCCTTTTTCTCAAAATCAAAGGAATCTTTTGCATTTCCTTTTTCTCAAAATCATTCTTAGAGCAATGATTGAGACTAAACTTATCTCCCTTAGCCACAGGGGTATCACCTAGTTTGCAATCATGTATGCCATATCTCTTGAGAACCTTTTCGATATAACTCTTTTGTGATAATCCAAGAATATCCTGGGAGCGATCTCGATGTATATGTATCCTAATGCAAAAGAGGCGTCACTAAGATCTTTCATCTCAAAATTCTTAACTAGAAATCTCTTGGTGTCGTGCAATAAGCCTATATTCTTTCTGGCAAGCAAAATGTCATCGACATATAAAACCAGAAAAATGAACTTGCTCCTACAGAACTTATGGATATATACAATCATCAACCAAATTCATATCAAAACCAAATGAATTCTTCCACTAGTGTCTACAACACAATAGCTACAAGGTGCCACTTAATTTTGTAATAGTAAAGTTGCATCAAATTACCAAGTAGAAGTAGGTTACAAATTATAATGAAGGAAACTACAATTTTTGTAAGGTGTTTTCACTTAATTTTGTATTCAACAGAAAATCTACAATTGTTAACATGTTTTTAAAACACCCATTTCAACTAGGAGTTAATTTAAATAATCATGTACCCACATTCTACGGAGTAAATGATCTTTTAATTCCTACGGTTTTAATCAAATATCCCGTTAGTCTAATATATATACATATATATATATATATATATATATATATATATATATATATATATATATATATATATATATATATATATATATATATTAGACTAATGGGCACCCTCATTTTTTTAAATGCGAACACACTTTTAAACCATGGGGTTTAATAGGCTTATGTTTTATATGAACTATAAAGCCATTGTTGGAAATTTTCAAAATAAATGGTGCCTTATTGTAGAGAGATATCCAATTAATTGTGCCTTATGGAAGAGACAATGTCCAATTAGTTGTGTCTTATAAAAGAGGTATCTTTTCATTTAAAATTACATCCATACATGGTGGCATTTCATTTGAAACTGCATCCTTTCATGGTAACTTTTCATTTGAAACGGTGATGGTTCAATTTGGACCATTTATTTAAATTCAAATATTAATCTAATGGTCATGAATGAAGGGGTATCATGAAAGATGACAACCCAAATGAAAGAGCACAAGTATATCTATAAATAAAGGTTATGTTTAGGCCATTAAGACATGAAATTAATTATCCTACACTACTCTTTTCTCACCCCTCTTTCCTAAAACAAATTTCATCGTAAAACATCAATTTTTTGTGCATCAAATATTTAATATATTGTTTACTGCAGAAACAATATATTGATTCATGACAAGCTTGCAACATTCAAGAGCATTCAGGTTTGCTTTCATCAATGCATAATGCAAGTAAATAAACAGTGCTTCATTGTATCCTGGAGGCGTATTTGCTTAACCCATGCACATCACTCAATTGGTGGGGGCAAATAACATCTCAAGGAAAGCAACATTTGTAACGTGCCTTGAAGTACACATTATTTTTCTACAGTTATCTATTACTATTATTTTCTTTCTACATATAGAGCTGTAAACACTTTACTTATATCATAAAGTTCCACCTTACATTTGCCATTCCCCCCAACAGCCATGCGGTTCAATAGCATTAAAAACTAACTCTCTTAAACCACAAGGCTTAAAAGCGTGTTCGCATGAAAAAAAATGAGGGCACCCGCACTAGGGAAGCACTATATATATATATATATATATATATTATTATATATATATATATAATAATAAAAAAATATCTTTGTCGTTACTATCATAATTGTTAGACCTAATTTTTCAAAAGCAAAAAATGTAAAATAATATTTTTATTAGATATAACTTAAGAATCAAACAAATTTGATATGCAACATTTAAAAAGTAGAAAATAATTAAGTATATTTTAATGAAAATTAATGAACATACAACAAAGACTCTCGGATAACTTTTTAAAATACAAAGACTAACTGACAAGTCAACTCAAATTATAGGGAGTAGAACAACATTTACCCTCATTCTAAGGCAGCTTTCAATCATAAAATACAATATAAGTCGATATCAAATATTAAATATATGTATATAATTTATCATAACTCTTTGAATTAGCACAAAAAGAGGACCTCTAATAATATTAAGAGCATCAAAACTTGAATGGCATGCATTATATTGACACTTTTTGATACACAAGGAACTTCATCAAGCTGTAAAGAAAACTTTTGCTTTACATAATTTCTACAAGAGGAGAGGTGTCAAAATTTTCAAGAATTAGAAAAAGAAAGTGTCGCATTCATGACGGAGAAAAAAAAAACAAAGATAAAAAACAATAGAGAATTCAAATTAAATTCAAAGACACTGTCTAATTAAAAGAGTTAAAGTGCCTTTGATTAATAACTTTTCTTTCCTCAGTTATTGGTAACCAAAGAAAAGAATTTGATACTGCTTGTCCACCTAGCTACTACCAATTAATGGCAGCACATAATCATCACAAGCTAAGTGGCTGCAGCCCCATATCTACGTGTTATATTTTTAAGATTACAAATAAGTTAAAAGCATTTTGAGTGATCATATTGCAATTTTAATGAATTATGAATAGGAACATATTCTTTTCACATAACGATTGATGAGAAGCCATACACGTGAGAATTTAGATTCTGAGGCTTGTTTTATGCAAGAGATAAAATATTAAAATAATAGCTTGATACAGCTATCCGTTCAACTATATAAGCAATGGAACTTGATCTAAGATGACACAAACCTTACAAGTTGATAACCCCTTCTTTGTTTCTTGGGTTGTTTGGACTTCTGCTTCCTTTAAGTTGCAGAGAACCATTGAGAAGAAAGAAAGGGTTTGGGCATGAAGGTAATTACAATAGTCTTGAGCTTCCATTTTTGTACTCGTTTTTAGAAGTATTTCATTTTAATTTACAAATCATGAACATCTATTATCTTGACACTTGGCATTCTATTAATTTTGCGTGGAATTGTTTACATTTTAATATTAAGGAAACACTTTAAATATTTTGTAGGGGAAAAAACATTTATATATATATATATATATTGATAGAATGTTTTTACATTTTTAAAACCAAAAAAACCAACTAATTAGGAAAGCAACTCTGCTCCTAACTCCTAAGGCACTTATAAAATGTTACTTACCCGCTAACATACATCCAATATTGATCACCAAACCCTACCCAACCAACAAGGAATATTTTGAAAGCCACATCTACATGTAAATATAAATGATGGAAAAGTGCTTTCAAGTTTCAAATTTAGTTACCCATTTTGTACAGCCAAAGTTGAAAATTTTACTGCTTTATATTTCATTGTACCTTAATAAAAATAAAGCAAGGCATATATATTGGGTAAAGTAACTTTGTTAGGTAAAAAGGAAAAGAAAAGAAAAGAACTGTGGACTCAAAAACAGTGACAAGTTGTTTGTAGATTCAAATTGCAGTTACCTGTTTTTGTTGAAAATAGTGAAAAGGAAAGGCGTGAGAAAGTGATCATGTGGGGCAGAGGTAAATGGTGGGGGTGAGCTGAGTGATGGGAGAGAGGGTAAGAGAAGCAGCTTTGAAGATGAGATTTTTGAGTCAAAAATCATTTCTTTTTCCCCAAATTGTCACGGTTTACCTGCGGTATACATACATGACTTCGATGTAACAGTAATCAAGCGGTGATTCTTACCTAGCTATGGTCGACCCATTCTTGTATAAATAATTTCTCCGACTACAATATAATGTTTCACATCAATCAAATTACCGAACCAAATTCGGCAGTTGTTACTTCCCCGAATGTTTATGTTTGTGTAAGCCAAACAAGAAGAATTTTTCGAACACTCAAACTCACATGTAAATTCGCCTTGTCCAGAAGCTTTATTCCTTCAAACTTCAGAAAACCTTCGCCATCTCCACAATCCCGCTCACAAATTCGTTTTCAGCTACCAGACTGAATTATCATGTCCCATTCCTTTTGAGACCGCGGCCTGAATCCTTGTAGACAGCAGCATTCAGGATCGGCATCATTGTAGCAAATTGCATAAGGTCCACAAATCCCATATCTGTCACAATAATCGTGTCCAAGGTTCAACATGGACATCTAGTTGTTACTATGATTATGCCATACAAAAAAACAAATGGGAGACATTGTCGGTTAGGGAAAGCCTCAGTAGAATGGAGTTATCAGTATTACTGAATGTACAATAAATCTCTTCAGGATTTGACACAAAATTATTTTCGAAAATGAATGTTCTGCTCACTGCTTCTTCTAAACGTGATCTCATCCCACGAGCGGAATACCTTCTCAGTTCGTCTCCATAAAACCAGCTGAGGTGTGCCAGGTTCTTCCAAGCTGAAAGTGTAGACCAAGAGAAGGATCGTCTTCAGACTTCCATGCTGTTATATTTTGGTTCAAACCTGTCTTGAGGTTCATTCCCAGCTTCATTCCAGGCAAGATTGTATCGGATGGAGAATCAAAGCTCTCCCACAAGTACCCTTCTGAATCATTTAAGGAAAACTCGCTCAAAACAAGGTTACCTGATTCCAAAAGCTCCAAAGCAGAACTGCTTGCAGGCCTTGGAAGGATTACATTCCATATAATGCTCGAACCATTGTCTAGTGAAAGACTTTCAGAGGATAACTTTAATTTTCCGGACTTAGAAATTGATAGAACCGTTTCTGTTGGCCATTCAAATCACATGGGGGGTAGATTCTTGTACCAGATGACCAAGAAACTTTGACTGGAGTTTCCAGGGCTGAAGAATCCAAACTCAAAGATTTAGTTTGAAGACATCGAGGTACTGCCATCCTAGTGCAAGCAAAATGTCTCTTACCATGGTTTCATTGAAGCTTGGTGATAAACCAAACATGAAATTGTGAACGAACTCTAGGAACAAAGAGATTACCAATGTTTCGCTGCTAAATTGCCGGATGCAATCCATTCTTTTTTTCACAGAAACAGAACAATATGATAGCGCCTTGCTTTTGAATTGGATAATGATGAAAAAGGTGATGACCGCGTATTCTGTTGCCTATGTAATCAATGTTAGTGTGAGTTTAAGTAGGAACAAGTTTACTCAGTAATTTGCTGTTTTTTTATTTGAAATGCTTTACAAAATACGATTTTTTTCCTATTTTGAGTATTGTTAAACGAGATATTGTTTGAATAATCAAATATATTCTCTATTGTGGTAATGATCATTGTTCACTTCAAAATAATTCAACTCAAAAGCTTTCCTCTCTTATTCCATGTTTAGACTTGGCTACGAAATGTTTCCGCATCCATTTGTGTTTTCTTACTTGATTTTCAATCGAAGAGTCTTGTTAATACCAGTGACTTAATTAGCACCATAGGCCAAGTTCAGGGATAAATCTTAGTTTGATAGATCCTTTAGGTATTTAAGTATTTTTAAATGTATGCAAAAAAAAAAAAAAAATTAATTAATGTTACAGCATGAAATAGCTTTTCTTTACTGAGATGGATTAATAACAATAAAAGAAGGATCCATGAATTGAAGTTGTAACAAAAATCACAGATCAACATATACAAACAAAATTCCAAAGGATACTGCAATATACATTTTTTGTAGATGAGGTAATACTCTCTTTTCACTACCTAGCATCTAACATTGTAACTGTGACCTGATTCACTGTAAATGTTTCATCAGGCTTACTTGAAGATGAGTCAGTTTCAATGGGATTTCTCCCTAGGCAAAATCCAGGGGTTTTAGGCTGGGGCATTGTTGCAGTTTCGCTACTCAACATCAAAACTGCAGATGCCATAGTTGGCCTTTCTTCAGCATTCTCTTGGATGCATAAGAGGCCGACATGTATACATCTCAAAACTTCATTTGCAGGATAATTATCCATTGATGAATCTATTATTTCCAACCCCTTTCCTTCCTTCCACAATCTCCACACCTGCAAATACTACCAATTTCAGTTTTTGCCAAGAAGCATTGATTCAATCATACGAAAATATATCACTAACAGTAAATAATAATCTTTGGAGGAAGAATTATTCACTTGTGTACTCACATGTCCAAGGAGGTTAAGTTCACTGTTTGAGTGATAGAATCCTCTGTTCTTCTTACCACTTACTATCTCCAATAATAAGACACCAAAACTAAAAACATCGGATTTTACTGAGAAGAGTCCATCCATTGCATATTCAGGAGACATATAACCACTGTATTTCACACAAGTGTCAAGGAAATTATAATCTATTTTATTTGTATTAATTTCAAAAAGCTAGTATTTGTAGTACTTACTATGTTCCGACAACTCTTTTAGTATTTGCTTCAGTTTGATCTCCTCCAAATATTCTAGCCATTCCAAAATCTGATATTTTAGGGGTCATTTCTTTATCAAGCAGGATGTTGCTTGCTTTGAGATCCCTATGGATAATTCTAAACCTAGAATCCTGATGAAGATATAGCAGTCCTCGAGCAATCCCACAAATAATGTTGAAGCGCCTTTGCCAATTTAATATGGAGCTCCTAGCTTTATCTGAAAAATTTTAACCGGAAATATAAGTACCCTTGAGTCAAAATAACCATATTTGCATTGACTAAAGAAAACCTAATTTGGATTATTAAAGTACTGAGAGGCACTAACTGAATATAATAGAATCCAGGCTTCTGTTTTCCATGTACTCATAAATCAGCATCTTTTCATCCATCTCAATGCAACAACCAAGAAGTCGAACCAGATTTCTATGCTGAAGTCTTGCAATCAATTTAACTTCATTCTTGAATTCTTCGACGCCTTGCCCAGAGTTCCTCGATAGCCTCTTAACAGCTATTTCTTGACCTTCTACCAATCTACCCTGTCATTGCGAAACACATTTTTTTCCCTATAAGCACATATTGGGTGCATTTTATTAGTAAAAGGTGGCATGTTGCAACCTGTAATAAGTAAATTACCTTGTAAACACTACCAAACCCGCCTTGTCCAAGTTTATGATAATCAGGAAAATTATCTGTGGCCCTTACTATCGTTTCAAAATCAAATAGTGGCAATTCGAGGTCATCTGTTTTTTCAGCTGAATAGTCCCTCTTACTTGAAACAACCACCTGATTTAACAGTAAATCCTGGCTTCTTTCAGGATGACCTGATTTGCATAAAGCAAGAAACACATGCGTTAGATATACAATGAATGTACAATACTATACCTGCATTTCTTTGTTCATTTATTTCAAGGCCAAAATACTCTGATGTTACCTTTAGGTTCTGTCATCCTTATTTGTCTACCGAGCAATGTCTTCCTTTTCCACACAAAACAGGCAACAAGTCCTAAAATCAGAATGGCACTACCAACAGTAACGCCTATTATAAGAGGAGTTTCATTTACGCCATCACCTGAAACAAAAAGATTCTAATCAATTGAAAAATTACAAGTTCATTTGGAAAACTGCAATTTCTTACTGGGTTTTTTGGTGTGAAGTGGTCAGGTAGGCTGTTGCTTTTCCAATCATTAATGTATACGACCGTTGATTCTTTATTGTATTTATGATGAACTACTATATGAATTCCATGTACCTATATCACGTATTATTTTCAGTAATGTTTTTCCCCAGTTAAAGCAAATACCCTTTTGGTGCGTTTACTAATCGTTAATCGGATTGGGTTGAAATTAAAATGAATTGAAATTGAAATGAAGAATAAAAATCATAATAATTTTTTTACTTTAGCGATAAGAATCATAATTGGAATGAGTTGTATTGTCATTAATGTGTTTACTTTCTATTAGAATCAGAATGGATTGCTGTAATTTATTAAATGACCTTAGTTAATTATTGTCATTATTTATTATAATAATTGTTATTATTATTTTTATTCAAAATAATAAAAAATTATTATATTATTATATTTTAAATGAGGTAAAAAGGAATTTTAAATTTTTACTAAGGTGCAAATATCAATTTACTCTCCATTCTCATTACTTATTCCCATTCTCAACTCCCCAATTCCAAAATTTGTGGAACTCACACTAATTTCATTCTCAGTCGTTCATGTTTTTAGTAAGTAAATACTATCACTAATTCTCATTCTCTATCTTCATTCCTCAATTTCATAAATAAACATACCATTAATAGCGAGACTCTGGAAAATTAGAAGACGATGTAAACTGTAATAATGGAACACAACAAATTCCATTCCAAAAGACAAAGATTTGTCGAAATATAGAACCCGAATTTCAAAGGTGTGGCTCATCGGATTATCGCCTAATCTTGCGAGATTAAAATCTAAAGGGTGGGGTTTGACATACGATGGGACTATTGTTTGAACTTGTGGTAGTAATGTTCCACTTTGTGAACCCAATTTGTGAGTTAAAAGTCTGTGATTGGAACATTTAAGTTGAATATCAAGCTCGGCAACCGTGATTGTGGACTTAATATGAGACTAAATTTTCTAAAAGATCACATGCGCTAAGTGGAAAATGTTAAAAGATGCCTAAATTTATGATTGAACGATGAAAACTGAAAGCCTATGTAGAATGTAAGAACCTACAAATTATAGGTACCGAAAAAACATCGTGAGTCTTTTACATCATGTAAAAACATCGTGACCCTAATAAAAGCTAATTGAAAGTATTTTCCTCGATTATTTTATGAGCACTCAATTTTGATTTTTGAGTCTTTTAAAATTTAAAACACTAGTAATAGTAGATATTCTAAATTTTATTTCACGTGAATTAATTACATTATTTCACTATCTATTTAATGAATTCTACATCATTTGTGATAACATTTTGGAATGTCTAATATTACTCTATAATATAGCCATACCATAATAAATATAGTAAAAAAGGAATGCAATTTGTACCCATATTCACCTAAGCTTTAAAATAATAATAGGGACAGGTTGATTTTAGAAAGTGAGGTTTTTAATCTCATCGTAACTTTCTTTGAATATATATATATATATAATTCTCTCATCATTTTAACAAAATAAGAATATTATTAATAAACTAAAAAATACATATTTTACTACACTAATAGATAGAAAAAATATAATCTCTAATTTGTTGAAATTTGTATTTTTTGTATTCCTTACTAGAAAATTTATATATATATATAGTGCAGATGTCCTCATTTTTTTCATGCGAACATGTTATTAAGCCGTGCGACTTAATAGAGTTAATTTTTAATGATATTAAACCGCACGACTTTATAATATATTAAAAATTAACTTTATTAAATCACACGGCTTAAAAAAATAAGGATATCCACACTTGATTATATATATATATATATAAATTATATGTATATATGTGCTCAATTATCGCTCAACCTAATTATATTAGAATCTTTAACTATTGTTATAACTCATCATATGTATTCCATGCCCCCTTATCTATATCTAACTACTTACTGTAGTACACAACTATAAATAAGGAAAAAGTGACAATCACAAAATTATCTACGTACTTTCCAAACGAATAAACAATAAAGGACAAAATGAAAAAGAAGACTCAAGAAGATAATAAAGGACTACTGAGTTGGCCTCAACGGCTCAACGCCACCTCTATTTGAGGTATGTGCAAGTGCAAGTGCAGAACATTATAGCAACTCCAAAAGCTAAGTTTAACCCGCCTTTTTCTCGTTATAATTTTTTTTTAAAATAATTCCCCTTATCTACGTTTTGATCCTTCTCAATTCTCAAATCAGAAGACTTGACACTCTCTGGGAAAAAAGAAAAATAAAAATCAGAAAACTCGACTTTAATGGAAAAACGTCTTAGGTGGGACCCCCAGAAGTGTCGCTTCCGCCGAAGACATTTTTAACCCGTGCACTAATTGAGACAACAATCTCAATGCACAGGCCCAGCCCAAAACATTTTACCAAGTCAAAATTGTCTGCCCTGAAACACTTTTAACCCAAGATTTTATTGTGGGCCCTGACGAAACTTAATAGACTTTAAGTTGGACTTTGTGGATTATGTATATACATCACGCAATCATTCAAGGATGAATTAGAATTGGGATCACGGATTTAAACTGAGGCAACTTTTAACCACCACAGACAACCTTATCAACGTCTGATCAAAATCTAATTACCATGGGACCCTCACACCCAATTCATACAAAAGGCTCGTGGATGATGATACGAGTCATCATCATAGTTCATAGACGCATAGACGGTTAAACACCTGTTTGATTGTCGGACACTTCAGTGGTGGTAATATCCTCTGGCTCAGCCCTAAGGATATCACCGGTGCCCACTAACGTTCAATCCCGCTATGCGTATACCTAAGATGGACGGCCAAGAAGCCTCAACGTTAAATAAAAATCACAGCTCGAAGAAATTAACAAAGCAATTGCAGTACTGTCCCATATAACTCCCGTTTCTAAGGTACAACAGGGGCCAAGAACTAGGCCCTGCCACGTTTGTGGTCTTTTCCACTTGGAATGCCAAAGCTTGAGGAGTTCGAATCCAAACTAGAATCTTATGCAGTCCTCTAAGCATGTGTACGTCTGTCTATCACAAGCTATAGGCTTAAAATTCCTCAACAACGCTAACCAAACCCTGTGTCTAATCATCTACCCCAGCGGACTTTTGATACTTTATGGTTATGAGTTGTGATCAGAGAGAAAAGCTAAAAAAAAATGTTCGAATTTAAGATTGAGTTAATGTGAGAATTCAGCATACGTACCAATATCAGAAGCAGCCAATCTAACGTATAGATCTTGGCCACCTTCAGCATATCTCCTCGTGTCCATGAGCTCACCAGTCCAAGTCACACAACCTGTGCCTCCAGTAATATTCGTGTTGGCATAAGCTGTGCAAGAACAATTCCTCAAACAAAAAGCTTCACAGTCTTTGAGCGTCATATTATAGTCCACAAATGACGTCGTAGTTTCCGGCAACTTGATGTTTTTCAAATGTAAAAATTTGTCTTCCGAGCATTGCAACTCTGTTTTTCTCACACACCCACCTGACCCATCTCTCAAACTCCAGGCTTGAGGATCTTTAGGCTTGAATCCTCTCATGCACTGGCAAACTGGAGAAGCGTTAGTGTCACAGATGCCAAATGGACCACACTCGCGGTAATCGTCACACTGATCTTTTGGTGCGTACCAAAACGGATTCCATATTTGGTTCCCTTGGATCCATGTGAATCTTTGAAGAAGCCCATTTGGAGTGACAATCAACCTTGAGAATGGGCTCTTATTTTCAATAAAAAATGAATAATAAACGTCATGATCTTGATCTATAACAAATTCGAAGTTGATTCCTTCTATCGGCTTCATTTCTGGGACGCCACTGAATCTGACACCATTCCAGGGCCCGCTGCGATATTTCCTCACTTGTTTATTCCACAAGAACCCTTCTGGGAATCCATGAAAATCAAGCTTGAAAGAGTAGTCACCTGTTGAAGGATCATCTGTGCTTTTCCACGACGTTAGGTGCCGTTCAAAACCTGTTCTTAGATCCCACCCAAGCTTCATTTGTGGCAACAGAGTATCGGTTGGATAATCAAAGCTTTGCCAAAGAATCTCATCACTACCAGCTTCTTTTAGAACAAAGTTTCCAGAGTCTTGCAATTGTGCAACTGGGTTGGTAGCCTTGGTTTGATTGGATGACCAGACAAGAATCTCTGATTCATTAAAAAGACCAATGCTTTGATTGATGATTCTGAGAACTCCTGAGGAGTTTGCAAGTGGGTTGTCTCTGTTAGCAACCCACACATATGTCCTCTGAACAATGTTCTTGTACCATATACCGATGTACCATTTGCCTGAACTGCCTGGTGAGAAGAATCCAAGCTCAAATACATCATCGGAAGAGACAAGGGTTTTGCCGTTTGTGAGATTTTGAGTTGCTGTTAAGGTGTCTACAGAGATGGCAATTGTTGGAAACAAAATGAAGATAATTAAGAAAAGATATGTGTAACAACGGTGGCTTGTTATATCATTCATGATCATGTTCTTCACTGAGGTTTCTCTTCTCTCTATAACAAAACATTTGAGGGTAATTTTAATTTGGTTTAATCATGTGGAAGACATTTGGTATTGTTCGACAGGAGAGGAAAGTAGAGCCTTATGACTCTGCCTATTTTCTTATTTACCAAGTCTTTTGTCTTCCTGGATTTTGCTTTGAATGTGTGCTTAAAAAGTCAAAAGTTACCAGAAACTGAAATTATATGAACACGAAAAACATGGTCGGGGTGGGATAATGTTGGGCTTTTAAACTTGGGCCTGTCGGTCTAATTGGAATGCGACCTAAGTGTAGTATTTCATTCATCCATCAGGGCCATGTTTTTCATTATAATTATTTCCTGGATATATGTGAATGAATAGAGTAAATTTTGTATAAAAAAAAATACAAAGACTGGTATGGATATATAAATATTTTTGAGAGAATAAACAAGCAGTAAGCTTTTCTTCAATTTCTTTTTCTTTCAAAATTCAAAATGTGTAGTTTATACTGGATGGTGACCAATTTATAGTAAAGTTCCACCGGCCTCTACAAAATCAAACGTTGGTTCGGATCTGATTTGCACGAACAGAACAGGAGTTTTGTAATGCATTATTAATTAAATTAATAAAGATAAATAATTACACAGTAAATTGTGAAGTGTGGATGAGACAAAATAATAACAAGACCTTGATAAATATAGACAAATAATAAAATTTCCATACGAACGACGGAATGAGAACAAATTTCCCACTTTTAAAAATAAATTGAAAGGTTGCTTTCAAAGACCTGGTTAAGCATGAAACGCAAGCCCTTGTATTTTAAATTCCATGGGACCCATCAATCCCATTTCATTCTTAGATAGTTTACCAATAAACCTTGAAATAAAATCTGGACACGACACAATTCATTCACATTGGAAGTTTTGGATACTATACGGGGAAGGGTGGATTCATACTACAAATTATAGCAAAATCCGATTTTGGCATTTCAATTTGTCAGCATCTGGCTTTATTTACCGCCCAGTTTCATTTGATTATCATAATAAATGTCCTCTTTTGTTGCAGGCAGCCAAATTTTTCATATGAATAATACAATCTAATTTCATGTTAGTCCATTGGCTGTTATTCCCATGACGAAATTTCTGTAGAAAATGGTTCATCGTCATGATAAAACTATTAAGTGAGAAACACTAAAGTAAACTCGTCCAAGGCTCTCTAAGCCTAACTTCCATTGAAGTACCAATTTTTCTTCAAAGGTCATTATGCATATCTATTTCTTTTTCTCTAGTTTAGATTATAATTACGTATCCATTTTGAATCCTGGTCTAAATCGACATTGACCCTGTCCTGGTGCCTGCCAAGAAACTAACAATTGATCACCCTTTTCTGGTAGGTTCAAATTCAAAGGTATTATATTTTAATCAAAATTTGACCTGAATTAGGTTGCGGTTTGTTTGAGTTAAAGTTGTTTAATATATTTATATGGTCGATTGCTTTCCTGTATCCATCTGTTTGCGTATTACACAATCATGGCTTATTAGACTTGCAAATTAAATAAAAATATGTTTACCCTGCATGCATAAAGTTCGCCATCATGTATAGATGGGTGGGGACCGCATTTTGATTTGCCGGTTGGTTTATTCAATGGTAATGTGAAAAAAAAATTTAAATAATAATAAATATATAAATTTAAAAGGTTTATCACACTTCAACATTTGTTTACTATTATTAATGAGTTTGTGGGTCATTTAAAAATTAAATTAATGTTAACATTTATGGGTTAAATTCTAGTTTGCAAAGCCCAACTCTTTTAATTTGTAATTAAAAATTTTGGATGTGAGAGCTAAGTGTAAATAATATTGGAGATTTTAATGAAAAATTATCTAAACATTAAACGATTTTTTTCTTTCAAGTCATTTGGCATTGTACATATATTTTTATCTAATGAGGACATCCTTATTTTAACAAAGTAAGGATATCATTAATTAATAGATAAAAAAATATAAATTTCAATGTAATAATAAATAAAAAAATATAGTTTCTAACGTATTAAAATATATTTTTTTTATATTTTAGCAACATCTTCACTATAACAAAGCGATGATATCCTATTTATATGATGATGATGGTGATGATGATAATTCTTTAACAAAGATATCTTTATTTTAACAGAGTAAGAATGACACCAACAGATAAGAAAACATAAATTTCAATATGTTAACCAAAATATATATATAATCTTCAATACAATGAAATATGTATTTTATGAATAAAATGGGAATATCCCAATTACAAAATGACTATATATATAGTCTTCTCTAATGAGAACATTCTCACTTTGTTAAAGTAAAAATGCACACTAAAATACCAAAAAATACATATTTCAATACTCTAACAAGTAAAAAATATATAGTTTTCAATATTTTGAAATATGTATTTTTTGTATTTAAGTGATATACTCACTTTAACAATTGATGATGCCATATATATATATGACTAGACACCACTGTAGATGGGGGAATGAGTCTATACAATGTCTCTCTTTCCTTTCAACTATTTGCAAGTTTTGGTGTTTTGCTATTATTGACGGTAGTCATGGATGCCACTTGTGTTTTATTATATATATATATATATATATATATATATATATATATATATATATATAAATATAAATTCTCAAGTGCAGACACCCTCATTTTTTTTTATGCGGACATGCTATTAAGCCATATAATTTAACATAATTAGTATTAAATTCACTAGAAAGCTATATAGTTTAATAGTGTGTATACATTGACTATATTAATTATTAAACTTTATGACTTAATAGCATGTTAACTAAAAAAAAAAAAATGACAGTGCTTACATGAGAGAAATGAATCTCTCTCTCTCTCTCTCTCTCTCTCTCTCTCTATATATATATATATATGCCGATGACCGAGCAGCACAACGCATGACACGCATTCGTATAATACAAGGTGAGGTATGCATGTGGGCTGGGCTGAACTTAGATGTTTAGACACATGAGTCATAAAAGCACAATAAGAATGGAAACGGGCCAACGCACGGCACGCGAAAAAACCCGCAGAAAATACAATTTAAATTTTATGCTTTAATTTTAATTAAATTACACCACTACCGATTATTTGAATGAATGAATTTGAAATGAAAAACATTAAATCAAAAAGTTGTTAACTCTATTTCTATTTAATTAAATTTTATTATTAATTAATATTATGTTAGTTTAAATTATAAATTGATTTTAAGTTATTAATCAAATTTGAATTGAATAGGTATTATCATTGTGCGATGATGATTGTTAAGTTTTCTTATTACTATTGATATTATGTTATGCAAATGTAAGAAATTTTTTAATATCTTTCAATTCAATGTATTATTATATTTCTAACAAAGTTTAATCAAAGATATTGTAATTTATCTTATTTTATTTTATTATAATAAATATTTTATAAAATTTGGATGTTTGAAGTTTCAATAACATTTAAAATTTTGTTTACATTACATAACCAACAAAATCTTTATTTTACTTTGGAAAATGCATAAGATAAACGTTCTTACCCGTGGGCCAGCTTGTGTTTGACACTTATTGGTGTCTAAGTTCATTTTTTTTTTTCAATTGAATCAAACCCAAATTATTTTTTAAAAAAAGGCTGGGCTAGCACGGCCCACTGAGCCAGTGGGCCACGCTGTGCTGCCACGCATGCCCTTATATACCTGTGCCGAATACGTAGGCAAATATATATATATATACACACACACTTATTTTTTAAAAATATATACATACACTTGAAAATTAGATATTTGGTTTTTTTTGGTTCTCTTTTTCTTTAAAACTGAATAATAACGATCAATGCATCTATAATTGGCTTTTTTCGTGAAATGCCAAGCGAAAGAATTGAAGTAAAATTGTTTGCACGTTACAATTCAATATTAATCATGTTCATTTAATACGTTGCAATTCAATATTAATCATGTTCATGTAACATAAATTAAAATGATAATTTCATGTTTTTTATTTTCTCATCGGGGTATTTTTATATTAAAATTTTAGTAGACATCTTTTTTATATTAATTACCCCACTTTAAGTCTATAATTTGTATAATTATTGTATTCATTCTTTATTTTAAAAGTAAATTTTTTATATTAATATTTTTCGGGTAATAATATCTCTAAAATGTGAACGAAGAGTATTTTTCACACATAAGGATGACATTTTTTTTAATGCACCCATTTATAATTAAACTAAAATCTAAAGGCCCAATCCAAAGGTTCACTAAAAACATTTTAAAATTTAATTTTTTTCCTTTTATTTTGTCAACTCTTAAAAAATATTTAAAATTTAATTTTTTTTAAGAACAAAAATAAAAATTTTTTGAAAATGAAATTTTGAGCTTGGAAAATTCCTAGGCCACCTCGACCCTACACACAAATAAAGATCACATTTAGAGTAGGTCTTTTGACACCTCTCAAAATTCCTCATAAAATTCTTTTTTAATTAAAATTATTTAAATAACCAAAGACAATTTAATTTGTTTCTTGTTTCCAATGAGAAATTTAATTAAAAACTTAAATAAACTATTCATTTAACAAACTTTTAGATCCAGCACATTTTATAATTTATATATATATTTTTATATTAATTAAAAATATTTTTTTGAAAAATTTAGAAGATTTAGAGTTGTGGAGATGAAAATTATATAATAAAAGAAAATGATTTAAGATTTTAGGATTTGTATATATTTTACAAATAAAAACTTAAAAGAATTTTTTCTTTTTAAGGATGAAATTTTATAAGGTGATGGTTAATTTTGATGTAGGAGTTTGTATTTTGAAAAGTAAATTGAAAGTGTTTTAGGAAATAAAAATTAAAAGGGGTGTTATAGGGATTTTGCAGGAGTGTTAAAAGCTAAACTCTTATTTTTAGGGTCCATTTGAGATTGTTTTTAGGAGGTTCAAAAGTGATTTTGAAAAGTTAAAAGTTAATTTTGGTGTTTGATAAATTTTTTTAGAAATCACTTTTGGCAAAATCACCTTATCATATAGCAGATTTTGAAAAGTAGGGAAGGAGTAGCTTTTCAAAATCTAATTTTGAGAATCACTTTTATAATTAATACAATTCCATATATATTCTCGTATATATTTAAAAATCCAAAGTTATCCTTATTAATTAAGAAATAAAATCATTAACTTTAAAGAAATTATTACTATTACCAAATATATTGAGCTAATAAAATAAAAAAATAAAATTAATAATATAAAACATTTATTTTAATTATCAATTATTACATATATACAATTAAAAATATTTTATATGCATGTTTATAAAAGTGCAAATAAATTTTATTCAACATTATATTTAATTCGGTTATTTATATTTTCACAGCAGCTTAACATTAAGATTTACCATATACACTCGACTACTTTTAAAATTCACATCACTTTTAAAAATAAATTTTACCAAATATTTAATTGATTCTTTTCACAGCTGATTATTTATACAGTATAACTAACATCAATTATTTTAAAAGTTACAATATTATCATACTGGCCCTTAAACTAACATCCCGACTATTTTTCACCCCAAAACCCAAAGCAAACCTAGTATCTAAATGCCCCTTCGTAGTTTCTATTAATTAAAAATTTACTTTAATTGTTTTTATATAACAGCAAAAAACAATCTTGAATTCAACTATATATATATACACATGTAGGTGTTCCAATTCGAGAGTCCCGAATTAAAACACTATCCAGAACATAAGTTTATGTGATGTGGCATATACTTGGCCACATCATAAATTATAGTGTCAAGTGGTTATACTTACGGAAGCTACTATTCAACATCAATAATGACATGAAATATTTTATATTAACGCTTCTTTAAATTGGATATACTTTTTAGTTATCAACTTTACATTTGAGAAAAAAAACTAATTATAAAATCCTCGTCCTAAAATTTTATTAATTAAAAAACTGATTCCGAAATTTTCTCAAAGCCCAACATTATCTTGAGCTGGCAAGTAGGGATCTACTCCTAATCAAGTCCATTTTGGTTCTAATAGTTAATTCTGAGTGGAGGATGGCTATCATTTTTTGTAGGACAAAACTTGTAGCCCTATATCTCCAATTATTATTATTATTTTGGTTTGGGATGAAGACGAGCCTTTTAAATGAATTCCCCTAACCGACAAATATTCATCATCAATTTATCAAGTTGCATTATATTGATACGGACGTATGTATCATTACATTTTCCTTTTAAAATTGGCCAACATTTTTTTTAACAAGGAATATGTCCGTTCCATTTTGTAGCTACCGGATTGTATATTGTATATAACATAAAAAGAGTGATGATTACCAATTGAATAATAGATTAAGATTACAAACAAGTAAATTCAATTCTTATACACGGAGTATGAGTTGTCCAATTACATTGCCCAAATCCTTGAAGTTGAAGACCTTCACTAGTCGTCACAACAACCCACTCTAATATGAATCATGTGACCAAAGTTGATGGGTGCATGTGGCTGCGTCAATCCAGCTCAGTGCTTCTTTTAACTCAAATACTTGCCCCTTTTCTTTCTTGTGAAAATTCTCTCTATTATTGCAACATAAGTTAATGAAAGGCCACTCTAATTTGTATTCGAATACAGAAACAAGTAAATAAATACAAAATCTCATTAACACTATACAGATTGAATCCTGATGTATAAAACAGCATATCAGTATTAATAATCAAAAGAATATGTGAGTGTTTTTGGTTTTGAATTCTATCTCCCTACTACCATAGTTACTGTCAAATCATTTGAGGATACAGTATCATGAGCTTCCATGAAAAAATCACCATCGACAGAGCTTCTCATTGAAGTAAATGTGGGTTGTCTAGGCAATGGAAGTGTTGGAGTTTCACTCTCAAGCATTAGCACCACGGATGCCATTGTTGGTCTATGCATTGCAGAATCTTGGACACATAACATTCCCACATGTATGCATCTCAACACCTGATTTTGAGAACTTGAATCCCGGATATTTGAATCAACAAGCTCCATTGCTTTGCCTTCATTCCAAAGATTCCATGCCTGAAAATGATTCCAAATTTTCATTCTACTGCCACAAACCTCTAATTACTAATTATGAAAATCGTTTATAGTAGGTTTAATAGAAAGTAAATCAATCTGCTTACATGTGCGATAAGGCTGGAGTTTTCTTCTAAACGGAAGCTAGTGTTCCTCCTGCCACTCACAATCTCTAGTAACAATACCCCAAAGCTATATACATCTGACTTTACTGAGAATAGGCCTTCCATTGCATATTCAGGAGCCATATAGCCGCTGCATTTTAAGAAAAGGTGTCAAATTCATATTAGTAAAGTAGTTGCATGAGTTGGAATGCCAGCGGCCTTGTGTTGTGTACATATGTGAACATGTCATACTTACTATGTGCCAACAACTCTGTTTGTATTTGCTTCATTTTGGTTAAAGCCAAATATTCTGGCCATCCCAAAGTCTGAAATCTTTGGATTCATTTCTTCATCCAGCAAAATGTTGCTAGCCTTTAGATCTCGATGAATTATTCTAAGTCTTGAATCTCGATGTAGATAAAGTAGCCCCCTTGCAATCCCTTCAATAATTGTGAAGCGTTTTGTCCAGTCCAGTAGTGCTTGCTTTGCTGAGTCTGCCACAACAATTATCAGAAAATGCTTTGCTCATAAAGGCTAATATAATCATTTTAGTCATGAATTGTAAATTCCGACTCTGTGATAAGGTTAAAAAACATACCAAAAATAAAGAAATCCAAACTTTTGTTTGGCATGTATTCGTAAATCAGCATCTTTTCTTCGCCTTGAATGCAGCAGCCCAGTAGTCTAACAAGATTTCGGTGTTGTAGTTTGGCAATCAGTATAATCTCGTTTTTAAACTCCTCTAAGCCTTGGCCAGATCTTCTTGAAAGCCTCTTTACGGCTATTTCTTGTCCCTCGGGAAGCTTCCCCTGGTAACAGAAAGAAAAGTAAAGCTTTCATCTTTAGCACATTTCAGCTCACAAACTTACTGCAATTTACCTTGTGGACGGGACCAAATCCCCCCCGCCCAAGTTTGTTTCCTTCTGAAAAGTAGTTTGTAGCGACTGCTATAGTATTAAAATTGAACATTGGTAAGTCTGTCCCATTTACTTGACTTCCATCCCTAACCATGTCAGATGGTCCAGAAAAATCTGTTGAGATTTCTTGGCTCTTGCTCATGTCTATTATTTGAGTATCATTGTTCTTGCAACATGAAATTGTTGAATCTTTGCACAAGGCTACAGAGAAAAAGAAAGAAACACAATTTTCTTCAAAACTCCTTTTGTATTTAAATTCTATTTCCTCAATTAAGAGACGAACAAAAAGTCCCTACCTTCCATTCTTCCTCTGAACCTCCACAAGAACCATACAGATACGCCTAGTAAGAGTGCTCCTATCACTACAATTACAGCTATGACAGCATTGGATATTTTACTCTTGCCACCTATATTTAAGAGTTGTTAATGAATTTCAGTTGATATTTGTATCTAAAGGAAAATAAGAGTTAACACTGGAGAAGCAACAATTCATGAATCAACAGGACACACAAGTAGCATCTCTACTTTATAGCTGGAAAGAAGCAAATACATTTGAGCGTGTTATGGTTATTAGGAATGAGATAAATTCAAGATTTCAAGTGGCAGAAAATTCAGCAGACTCGAGAGCATTTTCCAAATACATTTTCTTAACTAATTTCCAATTCAATAGAGATTAACTGAGGACTCATGGCCTAAATTGCAACTTAAATGAGGTTGCGCTTGTTTCTGATGATCATTTTTTAGATCAAAAACCTCCATTAAATTCTTATCATATAGTAATGAAATTTTGCTGCCATAGTGTTAAATGATTCATATTATTCATTTTCAATAAAAAAATGGTATCCCTCAAAAGGATTTCAACATTCACAACACTAACTGATCAAGCAAATATTTAGATTATGCACATCAACTGGGCAGTTGATCTAAAATTCTCTCCAAAGAAAAGATAGAAAGTAAAGATCAATTATAACAAAGTTAGACACAGAAGAAAAATTAACTTACCTAATTCAGAATCTGGAAGACGAACATGCAGTAAATTGCCGCCTTTCTCAAAACTCTTAACATCAATCAAATCCCCTCTCCATATCATGCACCCAATCCCAGTAATCTCGGCGTATGCATTACAAGAACAATTCTGCAGACACTTGTCTTGGCAAGTTTCCTGGCCCCTTGGCCCTACGTCTGCAAAATCCGGCAACTTGACATTCTTAAACCCTTTAAACCCATCTTCTCCTCCACTTCCCCCTGCTTCACTACGATTCCTCTGGCACTGCAATTGAGTCCTCCTAACACACCCAGCTGACCAATTTCCCATCCTCCATTGCTCAAAATGTTTTGGTACAAATCCTTCCATACAAGTGCATTTGGTAGAACCCAATGCATTACATATCCCAAAATTTCCACAGAAATTATAAAGCTCACAATCATCTGCAGGCTGCTTTTGCATCACAGACCACTTCTTTGCACTATCATCCCACCTTAGCTGCTCCTCATTCCCATCCCAGCCAATTCTGAACCTCAGCAAATAAGATGCGTCTGCTGGGACATATGTAAAATACATGCTTCCATCTGATTCCCTGGGAGATAGCTTGAAGCCAAATAAAAAACTAGTTAGAGTAGCCATGGTTGGAACTCCGGTGAATATAAGTGAATTCCATTGGCCGCTTCTCCACCGCCTTTTTAGCTGCTCCCAAATCACAATCTGCGGGGAACCCTGAGGATCAACTCCCATTGTGAAGTTTCCGGGAGAAGGATCACTGGCAGATTTCCAGGAAGTGAACACACGGTTCTCTCCCAGTGCAGAATTTACCCGAACTCTCATGCCTGGAAGATACGTATCCGTTGGCTGATCAAAACTCTGCCAGTAGGCCTTACCAAGATTACCAATGTTCTCTCTGCTGCTAAGTATAAGATTTCCATCATCCTGGAGTAGTGCTGCCGTGTTGTTTGACATAACTGAAGCACTAGGTGACCAAACCGCTTTGCCATTCCCATCTAAAACCATCAAATTGCCATCATTACCAATTGTCAGAGTCCCCGTTTTATCAGAAATTGGACTGTTTATGTTTGCAACCCAAACAACAGCTTTTTCATCAATCTGGTGATACCATATACCAACATACCTTAGACTAGAATTTTCAGGGCTAAAAAATCCCAACTCAAAGATTTCGCGGTTGGAAATCAAGCTTTCACCATCTTTGATCGACTGTCCTTTTGTGATTGTGTTGACTGCATGGCCAAAATAAGCAAGTGAACATACAACAAGAAAGAATGAAAGAAGAACAACATTAACAGGGTGCTTGCTGTTGCTGATAACGTCCATATTAAAATCTCTGAGAATTTATGCTGAGATTCATGAGAAAAACAGACAAAAGATTTAGAAGAAATGAGAGTGTAAGAGCGCATAAAATTCAAAGGAACATATGACGAATCGCTGGCTGGCTGACCTTGAGAAATGAGAAGACAATTAAGACTTAAAAACCTCAATTTGAGTGTAAGCAACAAGCAAGTTTTAAAAATCACATATTCTTGGTTGGTTTAGGTGCAATTGATGGTCAAGAAAATTGAATATTGATGGTCAAGAAAATTGAATAACACATGCTATTGTTGACAACATTTCGAGTCATCTTTTTGTAAAGGTCAGAAATTATAATTCCCCCCATAATGCAATGGATCGTATGGTAAACCATTGACCAAGTGGATCCCACTTGAAAAGCCTTCAATTGCAAGATGACTTATTTATATTTATTTTAATTTTTATTTTGGGTCTATTTCAAATTTTCAATCAAGTCTTTTTATTTTGATGGTATTTCTTTAGATAATTGTTGGATGCTTCTATTTTAAGGTCCTATTGATTCACATAGGTAATTTCATACATGTGAGGCCCAAAAAAAACATAATAATAATAATAATTCTTGGTAGCCTAATTCAACCAATTTGTGTAAAAACAAAACATCCTGCCAAAACCTTTTTTGAACTTTTGGTAAATTGAAAAGTTAATTTTAAGTCAGTTTTTTTTAATATTGTGTAAAATTTAATTCCCCATTCCATTGATAAGAAACCGTGAGGCAGATGATAAATGTGACAGATACGGTTAAATTTATGAATAAATAAACAATTGCTGGCTAAGCTTGGCAGCTAGAGACATCAAATTGGACGGTTTGGTTGGAGCTGAAGCGAAAGAGACTCTTCTGTTAAAGAAACACTAAAAAATATCCACACAACAAATACACACGTGAACCAAGTCACCAACTTCCCCTGTTGTTGATAATTACAATCACATACAATACACGACTTCTTTTATAAAAAAATAGATAGATAAAATTACATACGAATTACAATTACACGGAAACATCAAATTAGTTGGCAGCCGCAGCCACTGGCAGCCCAGGATTTGGAATCTACAATGCGTGGCGTTTGAACCATTAACTCAAGAGGAGAATCAGCGGACCCTAGATTAGTTTCCAGGAAAGAGCGTCTATCGGTCGATTAATTTTCTATTCTAATCAATCATGGCTTCTAATCCATTCTGGCCCATGCAATTATTTTATTCACTTTTCTAAATGGATAATAATTTAATTGCATATCAATAATGAATGCCTAAGCTGGTTGTATCTGCCTAGCTAAGTATGGACCATCACCATGTACTGTAGTGTTGTGAATTGTGAGATTATTATTGATGTACTGAGTGATGAGCATCTCTCATTCATTTTTCTTAGAATGGAAGGTTTGAAATGATAAATCTGAAGCACATGTTCATGTTGTGACGGAGGAATAGATTGTGTTTACATTACATCGTGTCTGAACGCCATTACATTGTTACTTCCTTTTTACTTGTCTTCTGCTGGTGACAAGTTAACCAACCAAGTACTGCCTACTGTCGTGTCGTGACTGAAAATTTTCCAATTTCCTATTCAATCGGAAGATGTTGAAATGATTTTGGAGATATTTCCCATTTTCATGTCATGTGCCCACATTTCATCATTTCAATATTTTCAATGCAGATTTTTCTTGTTGGATTAAACCCTGTATAGTAAGTATTGAAGTGTGTATGTTTCACATTTATTGAAAATGAGGTGTGCGCTGAGCTTAGGCCTATAGTTAGCAATTCATGCACGCGTATGATGGATCGATCATATGTTGCTTTTTTTCCTCATTTTTCATGATCATGCCCCAAGGCCGAAGATTTTTTCGCAAGTAATTGACATGCAAGTCAACTTTTTGAGATGGTGGTGGTGAGTTCTTGGGTTGCTTTGCTTGCTCTCTTGGTGTTCTAGATTAGAATGCATTATATTTAGAGTTAATGGGAGTGATTCTTGCCATTGAAAATGCTCCTATGCGAGATTGGAATAATTTATGTAGTGAATGAACCCTTAATACACTTAGATTTATCACACCCCAAGGCCCAATTAAGATTCCAAGATTCTGGAATCACTCTAATCTAATCGGAACAAGTTCAAAGCTAAAAAGAATCAATACACCAGAAACAAGAAACTACAAGATTTTAAAGTGGTTCAGCACTTTTGCAAGTGCTTACATCCACTTGAGGAAACAATATAGGGATACACTCTTATTAAGCTCAAAGTGATACAGAGATACTAAGCTTTTTACAAAAAATACAAAGACACACTTTTCACTCTCTACAGCTCATTATAAGTTCTCATGACCCCCCTGCAAAAGTGACACCAGAATCAACTTTTATCAGCTGTTGCTGGGTTGTTACAAATCCAGATCATTTCCCTCCAAAACCAACAAACTTAATAGCCCTATACACGTGCTCTTCATGAGTGAATTAAGATACAGTTAAAACGACAACATCGCCTGCCGTTCAACTTAAAACATACACATGAACTGCACGTGATCACTTAACAAATGGATGACAGTCAATGAATGTCGGTTTGAGCTTTCTGGAATGCTGAAATGACTTGTCATCTGAACTTACACTTATAAACCGACAAAGCGTCTACCAAGTTTGAGTTCACTTTCACAATCTCCACCTTGAACTCAACACTTAAGTTCTTCCCTTCTGCGTTTGCTTCCTCATCATCTACAGTCTTTTAAACCCTGCAGATTCCTACTAAGTCCATACACAAAATGAACTTGGCAGTAGGCATAACCTTGGTTAACATGTCAGTTGGATTTTCTTTTGTATGGATCTTCAATATTTTGATAGCCCCCTTTGAAACTTCAATTCTAATTAAGTGCAGCTTCACATCTATATGTTTTGTCTTCTTATGATGTGATTGGTTCTTAATTAGATGTATAGCACTTTGGCTATCACAATATACTGCTATAGACTATTGTTCAGCCCCCAACTCAGTCACCATTCCTTTTAACCAGATGGCTTCTTTAAAGGCTTCTGTTATTGCTGTATATTCTGCTTTTGTAGTTGACAGAGCAATTACATTTTGTAGAATTGCTTTCCAGCTGATTGTACAACCTCAAAGAGTAAACAAGTACCCTGTTTGAGATCTTCTTTTATCAAGATCTCCACCAAATCAGACTAAATTCTAAAGTGCCCTTTAAGTATCTCAAAATCCACTACACAGCTCTCCAGTGTTCATAGCCTAGATTTTCCATGAATCTACTCACCACACTCACAGCATGTGAGATATTTGGCCTGGTGAGTACCATTGCATACATGAGGCTGCCTACAGCACTTGAATATGGAATTTTTGCCATTTCATGCTGTTTTGCTTCAGTTTAAGGACACTGAGCAGTACATAGTTTAAAATGGTTTGCCAATGGTGTCTGAACTGGTTTAGCTTCATTCATTCTGAACTTCAGTAGCACCTTTCTCAAGTAGCTTTATTGAGTTAAACTCATGATCTTCTTCTTTCTATCCCTAATTATATCCATCCCCAATATTCTTTTGGCTTCCCCAAGATCCTTCATTTCAAACTCACCGCTCAAAAGTTGCTTAAGATGATCTATTTCTCCTCTATCATGGCATGCAATTAACATATCATCCATATATAGTAGAAGGTATATTATCTTTCCTCCACTTATCTTTTTGAAATACACACAACAATCATAACTGCTCCTCACAAAGGCATGTTTGATCATGAAGCCATCAAACCTTAGATACCACTGCCTAAGTGATTGCTTCAAACCATATAGAGACTTTTGAAGTAAGCACATATGATCTTCCTTTCGAGAAACCACATACCTATCTGGTTGCTGCATTACAATCTCTTCTTGTAACTCACCATGCAGAAATGCTATTTTAACATCCATTTGTTCAAGATGCATATCTTGAATAGAAACTAATGCTAGAATAATTCTGATGGCTGCATGTCTCACCACTAGAGAAAAAACATCAGTAAAATCAATCCCTTCTCTTTGTGTGAAACCTCTTGCCACCAATCTAGCTTTAAATCTTTTAGGCTCAGCACTAGGTATTCCTTCCTTTATTTTAAAAATCCATTTACAGCGTACTGTCTTCCTCTTTTTTGTTTTTTCAATCAGCTTCCGAGTTTGATTTTGCATTAAAGATGCAATCTCCTCATCCATTGCCTTCCTTCATTCCAGCTTATCCTTGCTTGTGATAGCTTCTTTATAAGTTATGGGAGCAGCAGTTAGAGCATATGCAATTAAATTTGAAACTGCATATCTCCTGGGTGGCTTAATGGCTCTCCTCTTTCTATCTCTTACTAGTTGATAAGAGTCCCCTTCACTTTTTGTTGATTTATCTTCTTCATCAGCTTCAAATTTTTCATCAACATTCTTTATTTCTCCATCAGTTTCTGGTTCTGCCCCTTTTGTTGCATGAGGCTCCACCTGAAACTGCACTTTCTCAGGATCAGCTTCTGGTTTAAGTGCATCAGCAGGATTTCTGAATTTGTTCAGCATTTCCTCTTCATTGAAAGTCACATCTCTACTTATTATGCACTGAGGTGGCTTATGATAAACACACCATAACCTATAGCCTTTAACACCATCTGGATACCCTAGAAATCTGCACTTTAGTGCCCTCGGTTCCAGTTTGCCTTGCTTTACATGACCATATGCCAAACAACCAAAGATTCTGAGCTTTGTATAATCAACTACTCTTCCTAACCATAATTCCAATGGTGTGTTACATGCTATGGCTGGTGATGGGCTCCTATTTACCAGATAGCATGTTGTATGTAAAGCTTCTGCCCAGAGAGTTTTAGGCAGCTTTGAAGAGATTCGCATGCACCTCACCTTTTCCATCAATGTTCTGTTCATCCTCTCAGCAAGACCATTTTGCTGAGGAGTATAAGTGACTGTTTTATGCCTCAAAATGCCATTTTTCTTACAGTACTCCCTAAACAATTTGTTGCAATACTTTAAGCCATTATCTGTTCTTAGTGATTTAACCTTAAGATCAATTTGATTTTCAATAAGAGTTTTCCATCTTTTGAATTTTTCAATAACCTCATTCTTTCCTTTCAATGTATATACCCAGACCACCTTAGTAAAATCATCTATAAAAGTCATAAAGTACTTATAGCCCCTCAGTGAAGTTACTTGTGCAGGCCCCTATATGTTAGAGTGTATGTATCCAAGTTTCTATTTGGTGGTGTGAACTGCAGTTTCAAACCTTAGCCTGGAAGACTTGCCAAGGATGCAATCTTCATAGAACCCCAAAGAGCCTATCTCTTTCTCCCCAAACACTCCCTGTTTTTTAAGTTCTTTTAACTCATTCTCACTCATATGTCTGTTGTCAATTTTATACAATAGGATGTCAATGCGCAAGTTTACACATAACAAGTAATAAAGTGATAAGTATTGAGTATCGTCTCCACAGGGATTGATGTTATAACTCTTGCTACAGCAAGCTTATTCAGTGCAATATTTAATAATTTAATGAAATTTAAATTAATAAACGATTTAAAAATTAAATGAAACTAATTAAACAATGAACCAGGAGATAATAAAATAAAATGGATGTCAAACACAAAGAATTATTCAATGGCTAATAGGTAGTTGGGGATCTAAACTCACTTAATGACTATTAACTTGTTTAACAATTTTCTGTTCAGTTGCTATAGCATCGTCTACAGCACTGGGCAGATTCTTAATATATTTTCATCTTTCACCTGCTGGATTCTTATATCTATATGCAACCTAACAGTGACAAGTTGTTAAGCCAACATCTAAATATAACATTATACGCTCTTGGATCTATTAACCCTACAAGGTGAATTCCTATGTCTAGTTCTTCACAAATAATAGATTAAACACGGCTCCACCAAATTGATAATAAATCAATTAAGGAAAAGATTCAATCTACAATCTTGTATTGTTTTGATTTTTTCAACTAAGCCGTCCCTGTTGAGGATCAAACCTAGCTTGTATCCCTAAATGGGTAGTCAGCCGAAATAGAGAATTAAATAAACATAATCAAAACAAAATGTTGTAGCAGGCGCTGAAGCAACAATATTGTAAGTCAAATCATCATTAAGATCGTTTATAACCCAACTACATTAAAATTAGTTCATACTTAATAAATAAAAATAAATAAAATTCTGTTCAGCCATTGAATTCATTCTTAATAAAAAATAAAATCAAGAAATAGAAGAAGATAAAGATAGGGCTAGAAATCCGATAAGCTTCTCTTGTGAATGACGCAATCTGCTCTTCTTCTCCTTCAAACTCCTTTTGCCGACTTCTCTTGATTTGTTTAAGGTTTTTGTGTGTGTGACGGCTCTCCCTTGTTGTAAAAATGTGCTCTCTTTTATATCTTCAAATAAGGGGTTTTCCAAAAAGGCAAGGAAATCTCCATGTATCCTTAGGGCTCAAGGAAAAGATCTTTTAATATTATTAGGATTCTAGGAATATATATCATTATATTTTCCTAATCAAGGAAGATCTTTTCCTTTAGATCAATGAATGCCACGTCTGCCCTATGTTGTCCATCAAATAATAATCAGCTGTAGAGAAATTAGTTGTTAAACCCGCATAAAATTGTATCTGTCCAGTTTTTGCGTGCTATAGGGTCTACTGCAGCAGTCATTGCTGTAGCAACTTCTGCCTTGCTGTAGCATCATTTCTGCTCTAGACTTGCTTTATCTTTCTTGTACATCAGCTCTTTGTCATTGTCTGAGGCTCTGTTCTTGCAGCAACCATCTCCATAAAATAACATTTTTGGTCACCTGCAATAATGCACTTAATAAGAGCATATAATGATGTAAAACATATAAAATTATTAAAACTAAACTTAAATAAACACTTATGCAAAATATAACTAAAAATAGGATAAAAATATATCATTAACTTTCGGCTGGAAATGAGTACAGGAAAACTGCAGAATGAAGTCATGGATGATATGAATGCTAATATTGCACAAAAAGGTCAGATTTATGGCAAGTCAGGAAATAGTAATAAAAAGAATGGTAATGCTGGAAATTTTAGAGGATATGATGAAAATAGGAATGCAGTCAGTGGTGGATTTGGTACTGGAAAAGATATTGTTTGTCAAATTTGTTTCATCCCTGGTTATGAAGCTTATAAGTGCAAAAATAGGTTTAATCAAGGATTTGTGCCTAGAAACAGAGGTAATGGTGGTTTTAGACCTAAAAGAGGAGGCCAAAATTTTAGACCTTTTGCTGGAAATGGTTTAAATGTGTTTGGTAGAGGTGCTGGTTTTGGATCAAACTATCCAAGGCCAAATGGACCTTTCTATGGCAATGTAGCTTATCAGAATCCAAATATTATGTATCCACCAGAAGTTTCTCATATTCAAGGAGGTTTTGAATACCATAATGGTGCACCTTATGGAATGATAGGAGTTATGCATGCTGGCAATACTGAAATCCCATATAATACATCTGTTTTTGCACCTATGGCAAACTTCAGCAGTGTTGCTAATCTTGCTTGGTGTATTGATTCAGGTGCAACTAATCATGTAGCAAGGGATGCAGGTATTTTCTTTCACTCTATTACTTATAGAGGTAATGAAAAATTATACATTGGAAATGGAATGGGATTGCCTATCTGTCATGTTGGATCAGTTGTGATTCAATCACGTTCTGCTGAACATGTTTATTTACATCAAGTTCTGCATGTACCTTCAATTACCAAAAATCTCATTAATGTATCCAAGCTGCTAGCTGACAATAATGTACTTATTGAGTTTCATTCTCATGCATGTTTTGTTAAGGCCAAGAACACATGGATCACATTGCTCAAGGGGATTGCTAAAGGAGGATTATACCAAGTTGAAAGTTTGGCAGCAGTCTGTTATGATCTAAAGTCTTTTCAGTCTAAATTCAGTCTCTTATTCAATAATGAGTCCAGAGTCAATGTTTAATCAGCTGAGTTCATCTTATGCTCAGAATCTTAATCAGTCAGATGTTAATCTCTTTCAAAATTGTAAAAACAATTTCTCATTCAAAAAAACTCTTTCAATAGCTTTTGTTGCTTCAATAATAGTTGATTATAATCTGTTGCATAAAAAAATGGGACATCCAACTGTTCATGCTCTTAAACATATCATGAAATGCATGGATTCCACATTTACAATAAATAAATTAGTATCACCTCAATTCTGTGAAGCTTGTCAATTTGGCAAATGCCATATGCTGCATTTTCCTTCTATAGAAACATCAACCACTCAACCACTTGAACTTCTTCATGTTGATCTTTGGGGACAAGCACCCATTCCTTCTTCTCAGGATTATCATTACTACCTTTCTATTCTAGATGATTATACTAGATTCACATGGATATTTCCCCTCACAACTAAGTCACAAACAATGTCAGTTTTTACTTTCTTTAAAAATATGATTGAGAACAGCTTGAATAAAAGAATTAAATGTCTTTAAACTGATTGGGGGGGGAGGAATTTAGACCCTTTGTGTCTTATCTTTCTCAACATGGCATCCAGTTTAGGCATCCATGTCCTTATATTCACCATCAAAATGGTATAATAGAAAGGAAGCATAGACACATAGTTGAGACAGGACTGACGCTCTTGGCTCAAGCTCACATGCCTCTAAAATTTTGGTGGAATGCATTTCACACTGCTACCTTCCTTATCAATAGGTTTCCTTCACCAATCCTTAATAATAAATCTCCTTTTAAACTGCTCTTTCACAAAAGACCAAACTACAGCATCATGAAAGTTTTTGGTTGCTCTTGTTACCCTTATCTTAGACCTTACAATTCTCACAAACTTGCATTCAGAACTAACAGATGTGTGTTTCTAGGCTATTGTTCTCTCCATAAAGGTTATCAATGTCTTCACCCTTCAGGCAAAGTCTATATCAGTAACCATGTTATCTTCAATGAGTCTTCTTTTCCTTTTGAGTCCAATACCAGTTCATCTTCAAAGTCTGATTTTTCCATTTTGTCAGCTTCTGAGTCTTTTGCTCCTCCAGTGTTAACTTTGTCATTACCTCAAACTGCTGCTCAACTTGGTGACTCCTCCTCTGCATCACTTGTCATAGCAAATGATTCTCATTCTCCTTCTTCTTTAAATGCCCAACCCTCCGTTCATGCTTCATCCTCTTTCAATCAATCCTCTCCACTACATAATCTTTCCTCATAACCACCTTCTCCTATTGGCCATCCAATGATTACCAGGTCTAAATCAGGCATTTTTAAACCAAACAAGTCTATATGGTGAACTGTGTATCCAAAAACTTATAACCTAAGTCAGTGTCAGCAGCATTACAAGATCCTACATGGCTTCAAGCTATGCAAGCAGAATTCAAAGCCTTGATGGATAACAACACCTGGGTTTTAGTTCAGCCTACTCATCCAGTCAAGGTGGTGGGCAACAAATGGGTTTTCAGAGTTAAATATAACCTTAATGGTAGTGTCTCTAGATACAAGGTACGATTGGTAGCAAAGGGTTTTCACCAAACTCAGGGTATTGATTATATAGAGACATTTAGATCGGTTGTCAAGGCTTTTACTGTCAAGATTATTTTGACTCTTGTAGTTATGAATCACTGGTCATTGAGGCAGGTAGACATCAACAATGCTTTTCTCCATGGCTATATCACTGCAAAGGTTTATATGCAACAGCCTGAAGGATTTGTAGATCCATCCAAGCCACATCACCTCTGTAAACTTTAAAAGGCCCTGTATGGTCTGAAACAGGCTCCTAGAGCCTGGCTTGATAGACTCAAAATGGTTTTGACTCTCCAATGGGGCTTTCACAATTCTAAGTCAGACACTTCTCTTTTCTTTGAAAGGGAGCACAATCATTTATTGTTGATTCTTGTATATGTAGATGATATTATTGTCACAGGTTCTAGCCCACAACTGATTCAACAAGTCATTACCAACCTCCAATCTACATTTGCTCTTAAAGATCTTGGGGAGTTGAGTAATTTTCTTTGCATCCAGGTGGTTCACAACAAGGATGGATTGCATTTATCTCAGTCCAAGTATATCTCTGATCTTCTTGAAAAACTTCAGATGACTGATTGTACTCCTTGCTCTACTCCAATGGTTGCTAGTAATCATCTTACAAAGATAGACAGTGAATTATTTTTTGATGTGTCTCTCCATAGAAGTACTATTGGTGCTTTACAATATGCCACTCTTACTAGACCAGATATCGCATTTCCAGTCAATAAGCTTAGTCAATTCTTAGCTGCACCCACCATTGGCAAGCTTGTAAAAAAATCCTTCGTTATCTTAAAGGGTCTTTACTCAAGGGGCTGCAATTTTATAACACTGGTCCACTGCACATCGATTGTTTCAGTAATGATGACTGGGCCAGTGATAAAGATGATAGGCGTTCCATTGCTGGCTACTGTGTTTATTTTGGTAACAATTTGGTCTCCTGGTGCTCTAAGAAGCAAGCAGTTGTCTCCAGGTCCAGTACTGAATCAGAATATCGTGCACTTGCTTTGGTGTTTCACTCTCTTCTACACCTGTCCTCTGGTGTGACAATCAGAGTGCAGCAGCTCTCACTTGCAATCCCAAATTCCACCCTCGCACCAAGCATATTAAGCTTGATGTTCATTTCTTGCGCTAAAAGGTTGCAAATCAAAGTCTCACTGTCAGTTATGTTTCCAGCTCTCAGAACAATGCAGACATTCTCACCAAAGCTTTAGCATATACCTCTTTTCATTGCTTAAGTGCCAAGCTCAACCTTGTTTCTCCCAGCTGAGCTTGAAGGGGGATGATAGAATATTTGGATGTGCTGATGTGGCAGAGGAATATGTGCTGTTAATACTGCTGTATCGAGCAGTTATGAAAATGACAGCTGGCTTGCTATAATTGGTTAAGATATGAATTTGTTAATCATTTAAGCTTTGTAATTGGTTATTAAGCTTTGTAAGTTTGTATAAATAGAGCTTATCGAGCTCATAATGATTGGGATAAGAATTTGTTTCAACAAACTTGCTTTAGAGATTCCAGATTCTTCTTAATAATTTTCTCACTGATCTTCTTTCAATCTAAACAAGATCTAAATCTTCCATTGGTATAATAACTCTAATGTACTCTAAAATTTATCCTGTAAATTGGCCTCAAAATTAAATGTTAGTGTTATAAAACCCAAAAAAAAAGTCAATAATAAATTATAAATAATTGGTTTTAAATATATGTGCATAAGAAAAACATGTGAGCCAAGTCTTTCCATTGCAACTTGGATTAATTATTATGCAACAGAATGAACAAGGAAAGGGCTATGAAATGGTTCAGTAAGGATCATGGAGCTTCGTGTGAATAACTGAATTGTAATAATCCATGCCTTTTGGTGAAGTGGAAACACCTAATCAATTATGCTGGGAAGATAGTGTAGAAACATATATTACAGAATATTGACCCATCTCTATCCGTTTTTCTGGATGTCTGTCTTCTCACTTACTTCTCTGTAGCCATTAAAATCACATTATTTTAATCACGTAGAATAATGCTATTCTTATTAATTTTTGTTCATGTATGAGGTCACTACGGTAAAGTGTGTGGTAACGTGAGAAAAATAATTTGCCAACATCATTTTTTTTTCAATATGTACATAGAATCAATATCAGCCTTCATTATCTTCTCTTTATTCTCTTAACCATCATATCATTGCACCAACATTCTATTTATTCATTTTTTTTTCAAATAGGATGTGCATCTAAAACATTCTACTTTTAAAAAAAAAAATTCAATCAATCTCCAACTTATCACCACAATAATCTAAAAGAAAAATCGCTTCAAAAGTGAAGGGAAGAAATAGTTTACAAATAATTTCTTAAATGAATGATAAACATATTACATAAGCCCATTGGATACCTTTCAGTGAGCGCAGGTCCTTAAGTTATCGTTTCCTGGGATTTTTCGACCGAAGTCTTTTCTTTTATTTTCTTCCAGATCTGTATAACTTCGGTTGTCACTCGAGTTGTAGAAATAGTACGAGGAGTCGTTAATCGTTCACCGACTTACCATTCATTAATTTAAAGACCGTGTACCAACTCATGGACCATTGAATGCTAAAATATATATGCTTATGATGAATTCAACAAGTCAGTTTATTACACAATTCCTAAGATTTGATTAACCAACCAGAAAAAAAAAAAAAAAAAAAAAAAATATATATATATATATATATATATATATATATATATATATATATATATATTTAAAGTGGATGAATCTTTTCATTCTGCAGGCCTTTAAAAAATAATTAAAATTGCAATGTAAAATTGAGCAACTCAATGCTTTCGAAATCTAAACAAAGGTAACCAAACATAGAAATGTCAAAGAAAGAAAAGAAAACAGATATTAAGATGTTGTATGATGCTATCAATGACTGTAACAGTAACGTTGTTTATAGAACATCTCTGTTGGCTCTCTGTATCTAACGCACCCTGCCTCTCTGTGACTGTGAATGCAGGCTGCTTTGGAGATGGTAGATCAACAATTTCACTATTAAGCATGGATATAACAGTTGACATGCTTGACCTATCCTTCATAAATTCCTGCACATGGAACAATCCCACATTTACGCATCTTATGATCTCCAACTCGAAGCCCGATTCATATATCACTGCCAGGGCTGGATCGATTAAGGTGACAAAATTCTCTTCATTCCTCAATTTCCACGCCTGCAACGGAAAACATGGGAGTCATCTTCTGATAGCAAAAAAATAAAATAAAATAAACAAGTTGGTTGGACTGACGTAGCTTAGAAGATTCAAACAATCCTTGTCATGATAAAAACTTGTGTTTCTTCTACCACCAACAATCTATAATAATAATGCTCGAATCAGTGGTGGCTTTAGGTATAGGCGAATAAGGCGGTCGTCTAAGACCCCGTATTTTTGGAAGGCCTTATTTTTTAAGTATTTCCTTAATAATTTTTTTATTAGTAAAGAATTTTTTTAAAAATTAAGTATTGTAGAAAATAAGAAAGTCTATTAAATATCTATTTAATTAACAATTATCTACAATTAATAATTTTTTTTTTATAGAAAATCTATATTTAATAACCTTAATGTTAAAGAGATATAATTAATAATATTATCTAACCATTAATTCATTCATTATTAGTATTTCTAAAAAAACAAAAATTATTTCCCTTTTCAATTTTCAAAAAATAAAAACTTAATTAATTAACTTTAGAATCTTTGACTTTTAGTATTTCTTTTAATTTCTATTCAAAAACCTTACAATCTCAAAAATCAATAGGTGAAAAAAATTCTTGCTCTCTTCACTACAAAAAAAAAATATTATATTCATTGGTTCATTTTAAAATAAAAAAAATAGTTTCTTGAAATACAAAGTCCATATCTATTATCTAATTATCAATTCATCATCTCAACTTTCTATGTTCTATCATTCGAAAATTCTATTTAAAAATAATATTGGTCTTATTTATTTGTTTGTTTATTTTATAATAGTCTTAATGGAAGTAAAAAAGATTTCTTCTTGACATTTTTTAGGTTTTGTTTTTGAAATTTTTTAGTATATTTTTTATTATTGTTGAAATTCAAGAGTTAAAGATAGAATGAATTTTGAGCATTTTTATATTTCTTTGAGTATTGAAATTGCAAAACAAAAAGATGCCTCATAAAAAAAATTTGCCTAAGGCCCATAACACACTAAAGCTGGCCCTATTTCCAAAGCTGAACACATTAGATTTTTTGGAGAACGTCCTTTCATTGTATATTCAGGGGACATGCATCCACTGCATTTCAGCATATCCCAATGTTCTTGAGCTCAATTAACCATTCTATATTTTAGTTGAATTTTGAAATAACACTTGTACTTTCTATGTTCCAGCAACCCTTATAGTGTTGGCTTGATCTTGATTGCCTCCAAAAATCCTTGGCATGTCAAAGTCCGAGATTTTGGGATTCAATTCTTCATTTAACAAGATGTCACTTGCCTTTAGGTCTCTATGTATAATCTACAAACTAGAATCCTTATGCAGATAAAGGAGGCCTCGACTTATTCCTTCAATAATATTGAAGCGTTTCCTCCAATCTAGTATCTCCTGCTTGAGTGGATCTAAACGAATTGTTGTAGTCCAATGATGAGAAATGAGTTGATTGTGTTAGATTTGTTCTAAGTATGGCTCACATGATAAATTGAGTCATTGAGGATACTAATTATCCATTCCCTCATTTTAAGGATAGTGGTGGAGAATAATTATTTCTTTTAATAATGGAAGTGTTAAAAGTGATTAAATCCATAACACACTTCTTTGATGGAAGGAAGTGGGGAGTTCCATTTATTAATCTTTTTAATTAGAGGGAATTTAAGAAGTTTTAAGTTACTAAGTCTTGCTATATGAAGGGGTTCCTAGCCTAGCCAAATAATGCCTATAGAGTTAAAATTAGTTTTCCATCACAAGTTTGGCTAGTAATGGAATAGGCTAGAAGACAACTTTGTGGTATATGCTTAAAAATCTTCAAATACTTGGACAATCATGGCTGGAGGTATGTTTTATACTTAACTATTTTAAAGTTTCATCATGTGGTATCAGAGCCATCTCCAATTCATATTGTTCAGTGTATATCTGTATATTGTATAGAAAATATATTGATATGCATATGTCTTTTGTGGAATTTGAGAATCTATGTCCATGACCTATTCTGTTGCTTGTTTAAATATTATATATATTTATAATGTTTTACGTGTTCATGCATGTAAATGCTTAAGAACTTTTATTAATCATAGAATCATGAAAATGGATGACGATAATATGTTTATATGTATTGATTATATGATAAGGATCTTGGTCTTATTACAGTGGCATGACTTAAATTCTGCATGTTTATGTTTGTAATTATATTAAGACCTGATTTGTTAATATTATTGTGGATTGTTGCTGTTAATTGTTTCAAAGTTGTTAGAAGTTACATGTGCGCTTGTTTTATGCTATAAAAGTTATCTGGTGTCATTGACATATCATTATATTTTGAAAATAGCCACAGCATTTCATGATATAATGATTTTTAAATACAATTTATCATATAAGAATATGAATTCTATATGTATGACATCAAATACATAGCATTCAGTTTATTGAGATAATTATTTGGCCCTACAGGGAAATAATTATTTTGATAGTTATATGCAATAAGATAGTGAACCATGTTAATTAAAATATATGTAGAAATTCCTTAGGTCCACAGGTATGGGAATTATCTATAGTTTACTATCTTCTTAATATAGTTGTAAGTAAATTCAATACATTTTTTGTAACCTCTACCCATAGGAAGGTTAGAATTTACTAATAAAGTCTATTAGTTCATTTTAATTCTAATTTTGATTTCATAGCATTAAAGAATATTTCCTTGTTATTGCAGTTGTTTCTAATTCATATGTTAATGATCCATCTAATGTTTTAATGCTTAATGGAGTCAATTATTTTGATTGGAAAGAAAGTATTCTTTTTACTTTGGGTTGCATGGATCTTGATTTGGCATTACGCGTGGATAATCCACCTGTGCTTTTGGAATCAAGTACTCTAGAAGAGAAAGTTGAATTTGAACGGTGGGAGCGGTCAACTCGCTTGAGCATAATGTTTATAAAGGCTCATGTATGCAAAAGTATAAGGAATTCTATTCCTGATTGTCCAAATGTCAAAGATTTTATGAAGGCCATTGAAGAACAATTTGTTACTTCTGACAAAGCATTGGCCAATACCTTAATGAAAAAACTTTCGGGCAAAACTTTTGATTCCTCTAAAAATATGCGCGAGCATATAATGGAAATGAGGGATATTGCAGCCCAACTCAAGAATCTAAAGGTTGAGATTTCTGACTCTTTTCTTGTTCATTTTATTTTAAATTCTCTTCCTACGGAATATGGACCATTTAAGATTTCATATAACATACATAAAGAAGATTGGTCTATTAATCAACTTTTAGCCATGTGTTTTCAAGAGGAAGAGAGATTGAAACAAGAAAAGGTGGAAAGTGCTCATTTAGTAACTTCTTCCAAAAGAAATTCCAAGACAGTTAATGAATCATCTCAATATAAAAAGAAAGGAAAGAAGCTAGCAATTCAAAAGGGTTACAAAATTGCTTGTTTCTTTTGCAAGAAAAAAGGGCATATGAAGAAAAACTGTCAAAAATATAAAAAATGGCTGGAAAAGAAAGGTAATATCATGTCTTTAGTGTGTCATGAATCTTTTTTCATTGATGCTCCTAACAATACATGGTGGATTGACTCTGGATCTTCAATCCATATTGTTAATACCATGCAGGGCTTTCTCAACCTAAGGAAGCCGAAGGGAAATGAAACTGGCATCTATTCTGGAAATCAAATGCGTTCAGAAGTTCAAGCTGTGGGGACTTTTAGACTTGTTTTAAAAACTAGTTATGTTTTGGATTTTAAAGAGACTTTTTATGTTCCGTCGTTTTCTAGAAATTTGGTTTCTGTTACAAGACTTGTTTCCAATAATTATGGTGTTTTGTTTGAAAATGATACTTTTAGTATCTTTAATAATAAAAGTTTCGTTGGTGGTGGTGTTTTAATAAATGGTTTATATAAAATTGATTTAGATCCCACTTTTGAATATAATTATTTGGCCTTATATAGTGATTATGGCATAAAGCGAAGTATTATATATGAGAATTCCTCCTTATTATGGCATAAAAGATTGGGACATATCTCTATAGATAGAATTAAAAGGTTAGTAAGTGATGGAGTTTTAAAAACTCTTGATTTTACAGACTTTGAAACTTGTGTGGATTGTATTAAAAGAAAGCAAACCAACAAGAATTCTAAAAGTGCCGAAAGGAGTTCTGAGATTCTTGAAATCATACACTGATATATGTGGACCATTTTCCACTCCTTGTTAAAATGGTCAGAGATATTTTATCTTATTTATTGATGACCATACAAGATTTATGTATCTTTATCTTTTATTTGATAAATCTGAGGCATTAGATGCTTTCAAAATCTATAAGGTAGAGGTAGAGAAACAAAAAGAAAAGAAAAGAAAAGAAAGTTGGTAAGATCTGACAGGGGTGGTGAATATTATGGACGTTACACTGAAAAGTGACAATTACCATGTCCATTTGCTAAGTTCCTTGAGCAAGAAGGAATTATTGCTCAATATACAATGCCAGGCACACCGCAACAAAATGGTGTTGCTGAAAGAAGGAACTGAACTCTTATGGACATGGTAAGAAGCATGATTAGCAATTCTAGTCTACTATTATCCTTGTGCAGTGAAGCCTTGAAAACAGTTGTGTATATTTTAAATAGAGTTCCATCAAAAGCAGTTCTAAAAGCACCATTTGAATTATGGAATGGATGGAAACCTAGTTTAAATCATTTACACATATAGGGATGTCTTGTGGAAGTGAGAATTTATAATCCTCACATTAAGAAATTAGATCCTAGGACAATTAGTGGTTTTTTCATTGGCTATGCACTAAATTCTAAAGGATTTCAATTTTATTGTCTTTCTCATTCTACCAAAATTGTTGAGGCTAGAAATGCAAAGTTTCTTGAAGATTTAGAGCCTAGTGGGAGTACATCTTCTCAAACAATATTATTTGAAGAAGAAAAAAATTCAATTGAGTTGCATATAAATGATAATAATATCACTAAAGATCAACCAATTGAAGACCGAGCAACCCATGAGGAATTAGCTCTAACAGAACCTATTATTGAAAATTCTCAAATTAATAATAAAGTTGTAGGTTTACGAAGATCTTCAAGAATAAGAAAATCAGCTATTTCCAGTGATTATATTGTATATCTCCAAGATACAGATGTTGATATTGGGTATAAAAATGATCCAACCTCATTTTCTCAAGCCATGAATAAAGAAAATTCTACATTATGGTACAATGCCATGAAGGATGAGATGGAATCTATGGCTAAAAATCAAGTCTGAGATCTAGTTATGTTACCAAAAGGAGCTGTAGCTATTGGCTGCAAATGGTACTTAAAACTAAAAGGGATTCCAAAGGTAACATTGAAAGGTATAAAGCTAGGCTTGTAGCCAAAGGTTTTACTCAAAAGGAGGGAGTAGATTACCATGAAACTTTTTCTCCAGTTTCTAAGAAAGATTCTTTTAGAATCATCATGGCTTTAGTAGCTTATTTTGATTTAGAGCTACATCAAATAGATGTTAAAACAGCATTTTTAAATGGGAATTTAGAAGAAGCATATATGACTCAACCTGAAGGTTTTTCTTCTAAGGAAAATAATTTGGTTTGCAAGCTTAGGAAGTCTATATATGGACTAAAACAAGCTTCTCGTCAATGGTATACAAAGTTTCACAATGCAGTTATCTCATTTGGTTTTTTTAGAACATTGTTAATCAATGTATATACCTTAAGGTTAGTGGGAGCAAATTCATTTTTCTAGTCTTATATGTAGATGATATTCTACTTGTAAGCAGTGATTTGGGTTTACTTCATGAGACAAAAGTATTTCTCTCTCAAAACTTTGAAATGAAGGATTTAGGTGAAGCTTCTTATGTCATTGGCATAGAAATTCATAAAGATAGATCTGAAAAAATGTTAGGACTATCTCAAAAGGCATATATTGAAAAAGTTTTAGAGAGATTTAAAATGAAGGATTGCTCCTATACAGCTGCTCCTATTGTTAAAGGAGATAAATTCAATCAAGATCAATGTCCACAAAATGCTTTGGAAAGGAGTATATGAAAAATATACCATATGCATCTGCTGTAGGCAGCCTAATGTATGCACAGGTTTGTACAAGACCTGATATTGGATTTGCAGTAGGCATGTTAGGCAGGTACCAAAGTAATCAAGGAATGGAACATTGGAAAGCTGCAAAGAAAATTATGAGATATTTACAAGGAACAAAGGACTACAAATTGACTTATAGATGTGTTGACAATTAGGAAGTTATTGGGCATTCAGACTCAGATTTTGCCGGATGTTCACACACAAGAAAATCTACTTCAGGATACGTTTTCCTTCTAGCTGGAGGGGCTGTGCTTGGAGAAGTGTTAAGCAAACAATAATTGCATCATCCACTATGGAAACAGAATTCATCGCATGCTATGAAGCATCTTCGCAGGCATTATGGTTGAAAAATTTTATCAGAGGTCAAAAAGTTGTCGATTCTATAGAAAGGCCATTGATGATTTATTGTGACAATTCCGATGCAGTTTTCTTCTTTAAGAATAATAAGAGTGGAAGCCAAAGTATGCATATCGACATTAAGTTTCTGGTTGTTAGAGATCACATTAAGAAAAGTGAGATAGCTATCGAATATATAAACACAAAACTCATGTTAGCAGATCCTATGACTAAAGGTTTGTCACCTAAGTTGTACAAGGATCATGTCAATAATATGGGCCTTATTGGCTCAAAGTGAGTTTGTTTTATTTGATCTCTCGGCTTCTGTATAAATTTTGTAATTACATCAATAAATAAGTTTGCTATTTCGTGCACATAAAGATATATTTAAAAGTTCATTGGGAATTTTTAAAATTGGACCCTGAATGATTTATGTAAGTTCATTCATGCAAGTTATAAATATTCTTTTGAAAGTATCGTACATGTAACACATGGAAGGAAATGTAATTTTCTTTAAAATAACCGCCATGATTCATATATTGATATTTTCTTAAGAGTTCCACTATCAATAATTTTTGGATAATTTAAGAGTTGGTGGCCATTTCAAGTCATAACTTTTATTTAATTCATTTAACATGTGAGCCAAGTGGGAGAATGTTAGATTTATTCTAATTATGGCTCACATGATAAATTGAGTTATTGAGGATTAAAGAATGATAAACTTATACTAATTATCCATTCCCTTATTTTAAAGATAGTGGTGGAGAATAATTATTTCTTTTAATAATGGAAGTGTTAAAAGTGATTAAATTCATAACCTACTTCTTTGATGGAAGGAAGTGGGGAGTTCCATTTATTAATCTTTTTAATTAGAGGGAATTCAAGAAATTTTAAGTTACTAAGTCTTGTTTTATGAAAGGGTCCCTAGCCTAGCCAAATAATGCCTGTACAGTTAAAATTAGTTTTCCATCACAAGTTTGGCTAGTAATGGAATAGGCTAGAAGACAACTTTGTGGTATAAGCTTAGAAATCTTCAAATACTTGGACAATCATGGCTGGAGGTATGTTTTATACTTAATTATTTTAAAGTTTCATTAGATTGGTCAAATCTTAATGTACTGGAAGATGTTAATGTGACGCTATAAAATTGTACTCAATACTAGTATAAGGAAAAGAAATGCATCCAAACTCTTATTTGGCATGAATTCATAAATCAGCACTTCTCTTCCCTTTCAATACTGCATCCGAAGAGTCTAACAAGATTTCGATGTGGAGTTTAGAAATTACCACCACCTCATTCATAAATTCCTCTAGCCCTTGCCCATCTTGCAAGTTTCCCTATTAGAAAAAAAAAGCAAATAAAAAAATGTGCAATGTAATTATTGTACTGGTAACAAAGTTTTAATTACCAATTATTACCCTGTAGACGGGCCAAAACCACCCTGCCCAAGCTTATTGGTTGAATAGAAGTTACAGTTGCCAACTCTTCGAAATTAAATACTCGTAGATCCTGGAATTTAACTTGGCTCATGTTCAGAGATCCCTCTATCAAACTGTAGCCCTCTCCCTTTGCATTTTTTAACTTCAACGCTGATTTGAAACCAGAGTCAGACATGCATCCATAGAAATTGGGCAAAGGTTATGTTACATTAGCTGTAACAAACAACCAATGAACATGGGCTATTGATTTTAATATTTTTTAAATCTAATGGATGGGAATAATTTTGACGTAAAAATAAGCACGGGTGCAACAGTAATTTACAAAAAAATTTATTTTTAATCATATATTTGCTTATTTTTTCAAATCAGTCCTTATTGATTTCATATAACTATATGGTTTTATCGTTCATCTTTCCGGCATCTATTTTTAAGACCATTTAAAGTTTTTACTATATTTTTATAAAGATCTAAATAATTATCGTACTCATAAAGATATAAAAATTCTGAATATATATTTGTACCTGCATCTATAATTTCTTATCTCTCTTAAGACATAGACCAAAATTTATGTATATACATACAATATAATCCCATCCTAAATACATACCATCAAAACTTTCACATTGATTTTGTAATTTAAATTCAGTATCCCAAATTATAAGAGATATTATATATTATAAATATCTTATTAATCTAATGAATTATTAGAAATATGGTACAATTAATAAATTACCAGAACATCTAATAATTTCACAAAACTTTGAAACCAATAAGTTACCATTTTCTAATTATAGGCAAATAGGATTTTCTTATGGAAGATTTTAACCCTTTGATGTGATCAATTATTCAAACATGTAGGGAAATAATTTATTAAATTAAAATTTATTATATTTATTAAATAAATTAAGAATCCCAAATTTATCTATAAATGATATAGAAAGTGCAAACGAAATATTAGAAATTAATAATTTCAATGAAGAAAGTATAAAATAAATTAAAAAGTTAAAAATAAATTAAAAAGTTAGGAGATCAAATGAGTAAATAATTAATTAGTGAAGTTAAATATTTAATAAAAGACTTCAACATTGAAGATTAGGATGTATTAAAACAAAAGATCATTAATATAATGAAAAAAAACTCAATAGATATAAGATTAACAAGTTAGAGATTCGATTAAATAAAATAGAAAAAATTGTTAAGCAATTTAGTACTAAATTTGCTATAAATATAAATGAAAAACTTCAAAAAAAATTGAAGTATAACAGTGTTGCCTGCTACAGTCTGGGGTTTAAAATAAACTTTCAAATTTTATTGACCTTTTATGTAATTATTATCTTTTTTAAGGATTTAAAATTTTATAGCTGTAACATACAGCTAATGTAAGATAAGTTCTGCCAAGAAAGTGAACATTAATTATCAATGTTAGTTACACTATGCAGTACTTCATAAGCAAATTACCTTTACATTTCCCCTTCCACCACCATGTGAAGAAATGCAGAGATTGCAATTGCAACTGTTCCTACAACCACTGGTACTATGATAACTACTTTCAGGTCCCTTTCATCTGCAGATCCAAATTTAGAACAAGCATTTATCCAGCCCATAATAGATAATAAAGACTTCAAAATTGATCAAACAGGATTCGACATACCAAGTTCAGAATCTGCCGATCGAATGTAAAGACTAATACCACCACTGGAGAATCTTTGCGTGTCAGTTAAGTTTCCTCTCCATGTCATACAACTGATGCGAGCACCATATGCATAAGCTAATAGGTACAGTTATTCAAGCACCGGTCTCTGCATTCATATTCGAGGGCAGTTGACCTTTCTTAGAAAGTTGGCACCTTCATCAACGCCAGCTTCAAAAATCCTTCTTCTTTGTCAATTTCACCATTTGTGCTTATTGATAACTCTATTCTTAGAGAGTAAATGATGAATTTTTATCCCATTTTTTTAGTTACATTTTGCATAATTATCTATTTAAGTTTAGTTATAACAATTTGATGTGTTTTAGACCATTTTGTGCTCTAATTAAGTACACTATTATAAGTGACTAAAAAGCTCATGCCTTATTGATGGATGCTGCAGAAGAAGGATTGCATTGCTGCAGCAACAGGTTTGCAGAAAAAGACAAAAGACTTATCTGCATATGAACAAAAACAACTATGAACTAGAGAGTATGTTGTAGCAACTGCTGCAGCAATCCAGGATCAAATACAGACAAAACTGTCTAGACTATTCACGTGCAAATGGCAAAGTCTACAGCAGCCGTTACTGTACTGCCACTGTCATGTGCAAACAAAACAGTGGCAAGCACCACAAAAGGGAATATGGTCCTAGGATGCCAAGAAAAGACAAATGTCCTCGTGCTTTTTGGTTGCCCTAATCTCAAGATATAAAAGAGCACATTTTAAGAAAATATAGGATTGATGGCCGTCACACACAGAGAATTAAAAGAGAGATTTCAAAGTTATAACAGAGGCATTTTTTTTAGGAGAAGAATAAGAGATAACTGAAGATTAAAAGCGTGACATTTTGGTTCTTTTGTTTCTCAACTTTTATCTTGTATTTGATTGTTTTGTTCTCTCTTTGATAATGTATTTAATGGCAAACACTTGTGTTACTATTTCAGAGCTCATCATGAGCTAAACCTTAATGTAGTTGGGTTTTGAATAAGCTTAATGGTTATTTGATTTACATGTATATGTTGCTCAAAATTTGTTGTAGCATTTTATTTTAATTTTATTTATTGTAATTCCCAATTTCAGTTGACTACCCATTTAGTTGATACTAGCTAAAAAAGAGCCTAAAAATGTTTGACTTAATAAAACAAATTAAGACAATACATAGTTTTAGATTAGGTTTTCCAAGTTGAGTTAATCTAGATTTGAATGAGGCGATGCTTGATCTATGATTAGTGAAAAACTAGACATAGAGATTCACCTTATAAGGCAAATAGAGTCTTAAACATATAATGCTATGTCTAATATTAGTTTAACAATTAGTCACTGTTAGATTGCATAAAGATATAAGAGATCCAAAATGCGATAGGTGAGGATGCATTAGAGATTTTGTCCAGCACTGTAGTAGATGTTGTAGCAACTGTGCCTCAATTGAAAGATAATCAATAACCATTAAGTGAGTTTAAAACCAACTACCCCTTTGCCATTGAGTATATTTTTAAGTTTGACTTTAGATTCTCTTTACTACATTCTGTTTATTGCATTTTTAATTTCATTAGATCTTATCATTCATTTTATTTTATTTAGTTTACTAAAATTGCACTATTAAGATTGCTGTAGCAAGCTATGGAGATGATCTTGACACTCATCATTACATTACTTATTGTGTACAATTGCACATTGACACTTCACCACTTATCCTTACACATTGGAGTGTTTTATTTCTGACACAACCGCTACTCCAATTTCATCTTTTCCATTCATCCACATTCTTTGGCTCAAAACCTTTCAAGCAGATGCAAATTGGTTTTTCCTCCTAGTTACATCTTCCAAACACTCCACACTTGCCATAAACATCGCACTTAGTTTCTGGAAATGAAGCAGTAAGCTCCGAATCATTCTCCCCATCAACTCGATTTGTTTTCACAAGTTTCCCTTATGAGTTCATGATATTTGCTCAATATGCATAGGGATTATATACAGGGTTTGCAAGCAAAAGTGAAAGGCTTGTTCAAGTTGGTTAGAATTTTATTAGTTGGGGATCTTAGTAGGTTTGGTTGGATAAGCATTGGTTGCTGAATTTCAGCATAAGTCTAGTCATGTTCCAAATTATTTTGCTATCGTTGTTTTATTTCTTAGCTTAGTGTTGTAAAGTTCAAAGGCCATATATGTGTAATTTGGAACAACTAGAAGGAAAGATATTCCTATAATATTTCCCCTCTCTTTCCTACTTTTATCTCAATTTCACTTCTTAGTCACAAATTTCGTATATCAATTTGGTATAAGAGATAGCCTCTGATTATGGACATTCGCAGCAAACTAATGTTGAATTATACGATGACGTTAGCGAAATTTTAGCTCGACATAAGTCAAGCCTCAATCGAGTTGATGCCACCTTACAGACGGTATCAACTAAGCTACAAGCCCTTCGAACCTCACGCAATTCAAATACAAGCAATACCCTTTTGCCCTTGCAGAATCTTTACACCACCCAAACCAACCAAGCCCTTCTCGCCTTGGACCAACCGCCAATCACCCCTATCAACATATCAAATTGTCTTGTCCAAAGTTTAACAATAAAGACCTCACAGACTGGGTATATAAAGCAAAGCAATACTTTGAATTTAAAGAAATTACCGGTGGTTAACAAGTTCAACTAGCATATTTCCACTTAGAAGGGATTACCTTACAGCGGCATCGTGGATGACAAAGTTTGACAGACTACTCACTTGGGATGAGTTTATTGCTTCGTTTTGGTCCGACAGATTATGAGGATCCCTCTAAAGTTTTAACACTCTTGAAACAGACTTCCACATTAGCTGAGTATCAAGAAAACTTTGAAAAGCCTTCACATCAGGTTGATGGCTTATCCAAAAGTTTTTTAGTTGGTTGTTTCATTATAGGTCTCCAGGATAAGATACAACTAGATGTCAAGATTAAACAACCATGTACCTTGGCTTGAAACCATTGGTGTGGCAAGATTGATTGTGGAGCAGAATTCACTTTATCAATGCTCTAGTAACTTTTCTCTACCACCCCCTGTTTCGGTGATGTAGCAACCAACCACAGATAATTTCACTAAGGTCTTAGGTCCACCTCCTAAGGTTGACCAAATAGCCAATGTCATCACTCCTCCTATCCAGTGACTATCTAACCAAGAAGTATGGGCTCGTCGTGAACAATGGTTGTATTATTATTGTGACAAGAAATTTGTTCCTAGCCACCGTTGTCAAAAGCCGCAGCTATTCATGATTGAAGATCCTATGCTATTCGCACAACTCGATACTGTTTAAAAGGATAGGAACAGCAGTCAAGGATGCTAATTGGGACTGTTTCTCGAAGATTCACCCTGACTTTGACCTTGCGGACAAGGTGGTACTAAGGGGTGTATAATGATATGTGCTCAAGCCTCACTTGGGATTGAGATTCAAATTCAATAAGCAGTTTATTTCATAATTTTTTATCAAAATAGTGTTTGGTAAATTTTGTAAAATTTGCTTATTTCATAATTTTCTTCATCTTGACAGCAGTTCTTAACAGCAGGTAAGGGGTTACTTTTTATAAGTAGCTTATTAAATAAGTCACCACACATTTTCAAAGATCCCATTATATTCTTAATATTTTTACAAAAAGATTATTATGCCCTATTTTTTTTTCATACTCCTTAATATATAAGCCATTAGATATCATATTACCACCACAATCAAATTCCCTCACAATTACTATAAGTTCTCTCAAGTATTAAAGTTTTCATCTAGTAAGTTCATATTTTTATATTTTACTTTTATTTTCTATTATAAGATTCAATAAGACTTGCATATGATTTTGTAAATATTTTTAAACTATGAACAATTTCACATGAAAGTTAACCATAACTTTTAAAATCAATTTTATAACCATGCTCAATCTATATATATTATTTCTATAGTCATTGTAGTTTAACGTGAATGTATTGCATATTACTTTTTTATTTTATTAGGATTATGCATTAATATGAATTTTTATCATATTTTATGTAATAGATAATAAAATTCATTAAATTTTATTTAATTGAGCTTTTTTTTTACTTTATATAATTTTATTATATTTTAAAAAGAAAAAGGCTTGTTTAAACATTTAAACATACTCCAAAAAATAAAAGGTAATTTAAATTTTTGTCCATTTTGGTCATTATGTAATAAAACAACACTTTTATAATAAAATTTACCAAACGCATGAACACTGCTTTTTAAACTCACAAAAACCGCAACAACATTTACCAAACACTAAGCTGTTTTTTTAATCAGCAGCTTATTTTATCCGCGCAACAAAAGTAGCTTATTCAATCAGCCACCGCAATTCCAAATCGGCCCTCAATATGCATGGGAATTACGTGCACGGTTTGCAAGCAAAAGTGGAAGACTTGTTCAAGTTGGTTAGAAATTTATTAGTTGGGGATCTTTGTGGGTTCGTTTAGATAAGCTTTGGTTGCTAATTTTTAGCAGGAATCTAGTCATGTTCCAGATTATTTTGCTAGAGTTGTTCTCTTTCTTAGCTTAGTGTGCGTAAAGTTTAGAGGGTATATATGTGTAATTTGGAACGATTGGAAGGGGAATGTAAAAAAAGATATTACTGTAATATTTCATCTCTCCTTACTACTTATATGTGTGTAATTTCACTTCTTAGTTATAAATTCCGTATATTAGTTCAAGACAAAGATTGAGAAAGCCATTAACAGAATCCATGTTAGGCACTTCAATAAAGATCGAACCATTCCATGGACCGCTTCACCAATAAGGGAGATAATTGCTCCAAAAAAAAACTTCAGGAATGTTTAAAGGACCAATCCCAGCTGAGAAGCTTCCTATGGATGGATTAGAAGGTCCTTCCCATGATGTCAGCTGCACTTTAACTTCAAGGAATCTCTTCTATTTTGTATTTTAATTTTTTCCTTTTTATTGTATCAAATACATTTTCAACTAAAGAGTGACCACCGAACAACGGCTATAAAGACTGAACCTAATAAGATATCAATTACAACCCAAGAAGTAAAAAGTAATTGGGCATGAACTTGGAACCCACCTATTTGCCAATAGAAATGTTGGCCTTGACTGTTCTTACATCATTACTACGTTTCATATTTGTCCAGAACGTATCTGTAGGTTCTGGGAAACTTTCCCATATGCTTATTCTATGTGAGGTGTCACTCAAGACAAGATTCCCAAATTAGACTTAAGTTACCGAATTTTCAACATTTGATGACCAACGAACCTCTTACTGTCCATTCAAAACTACAAGATTGCCATCCTCATATATGATGACAATCCCAGACGAATCATTGAGAGGCTTGTTTCTGTTAGCTACCCAAATGACAGTTGCAGGGGCGTCATTGTGCCAAATTCCAACATAGCGATTAGCAGAATTACTGGGGCTGAAAAATCACTTTCTTAAGACACCGCCATTGGAGATGATCGTTTCAGGATCTCTACTAAAATTAGATGATCTTATGGTATCAATGGCAGTGCAAAAATCTGAACAAAAACAAGATAGTAGCTGCACAGCAAGGGCTACAGGCTACTGAAATTCTGCGGTTGATACGTTCCATAACATAACTTACTTAATTGCTTCTTGTTGATCTTTATTAAACTTAAGGTGCGTTTGGTATTGTTTTTCAAATGGTATTTTTGAATTTGTTTTATAGAATCATAATTATTATTAGTTTTTGGTGAAATTGAAAATGCGCTTGGTTGATTGTTTTAAAATAGTATATGAAAATGAAAACAGTAAAAAGAAATTTGGTTGTTTGTCTCAAAATTTAAAGACAACGAAAGAGAATGATAAAATAATTTAGTGAAACCTTTTTTAATATCTAATTATTTTAAATTGTCTTTCATTACTATTATCATAGATGTTAATTTTAACAAATAACATAAACAATTATAAAAATTATAAAAAGGTATAATTTATAATATAGATTTTATATCATTTAAAACTTTATTTAATTATATTATTAGATGATTTATACACATAAATTTTAGATGATATATAATTATAGTAATTTTTTATTTGTTAAAACATTAATTATTATTATCATTAAAAAATTAAAATAATGTTGGCGTACTATGTTTTAAAATTTATTAGCATCTTATAAAAGAAAAATTATAACACAAATAAATAATATAATATTAACAAAGTAGGTGATTGTGGGACCTGTGCACGATTATTAACAAACCAAACATAAAAGCTGTTAAAAAGTTGTTTTTCACTTTCTTTCGTTAAAGTGTAAATCAAGATGGATTTATTTTCTTTGCAAAATAAAAACTGGTCCTGTTTTGTCCTAATCAAATGCATTTTCTTATTTTATGTTTTTGTAAAATAAAAAATGACAAATATAAACCAATACCAAACGCACCCTTGGATGTTAAGCTTGATCTGTTGACTTTTTCTTATGGCAAAACAGTCTGTGTATATCTATTTTTCTGTTCCACGTTTCAGTTTGGTAGCTTTAATTAAACTAGGTTCGTCAATGCTCCCATAGTTGAATAGCGTTGAAGTTGGAAAATGTATCAAAATGATTGATATTGATTACCGAATGAAGATCATAAAATGATGAAAAAAAACCCAAAAGTATTAGCTGTTTAAGATGATGATAATGATGATAATTAATTAAAAAAGGGAACTTAATTAATAGGGAGATTGTCAATTTTTTTTTACTGTAATTAATATAAATCATTTACCTCATTATTATTTTTATAATAGTCAATAATCCCCCGACAGCATAATTTTATAATATTACTCTTATTTTTAAATATACTTTTATTTATATTTATTATAAATTAAATAAATCATATGAACGAAAATTAAAATAAAAAAATTAAGTATTAAAAAGTAAAAACAACAAATATGTGTTTTGATGTGAATAAAAAATATATATTTTTCTTGTACTTTTTTTATTTTATATATTTATTATAAGAAAATGTTTATAAAATTAAAAAAAGTACAAGTAAAATATTTTATTATTAATTTTTTATTCACATCCAAACATATATTTCTTGTTTTTAATACTTAATTTTTTTATTTTAATTTTCATTAATATGGTTTATTTAATTTATAATAAATATGAAGAAAATATTTAGAAAATAAAAAAGTGCAAGAAAAATATTTTTATTATTAATTTTTATTCACATCAAAACATATCTTTCTTATTTTTAATACTTAATTTTTTTAAATTTTAATTACCATTCATATGATTTATTTTATTTATAATAAATAAAAATAAAAATGTATTAAAAATAAAAATAATATTATAAAATTATTCTATCTAAGGAGTTATTAACTATTATAAAAAAAATATAGAGATAAATAGTATATATTAATTACAATAGAAAAAAATTGACAATCACCCTAATTAACCTTTTAAGTGGGCCTTTTTATCAATATTAATTGTCAGACCTCAAAACCATGCATTGACTTAGGAACGTTCAAGGAAATAGCAAGAAGAAGGCATTCGTGTTTATTTTAATATGTATGGGATAAAATCCTAAAAGCTAAAAGAAAGAAATCTTGCGGCCTGCATTTCTTTAATTTATATTGAAAGTTGAAACTGGACTTTGCCTCGTTGGGAAGGTCTCTGCATGTTTCCACTGCATCTGTTGTAAATAGCATTGATCGCTGACTTTTAGAAAAACAAACTGGTGCCTGATTAGTGATTTCATGAAAATTCAGACCATATAAAGGGAGCGAGTTCATGGTGAATTTCATTTTGTAATATAAATTTCAGAGTTATCAATATTATATTAATTATGTGTAAATTGAATTCTAAGTACCTCGATCAAAAATTTCATTTGAATCAATCAATACCCACAATTTTAATATCGATTGCATGAAATTTAATTTTATACATTACATGTAATCTTTATTGTACCAAAAGGTCAAAAACCATCATTCTAATTCATTTAGCCAATCTAACTGTTTCCTACTTCCACCTAAAATAAAAGTCTTGACATCTCAAATTAGTGATAATAGTTTGTCAGATAATTCATTTAATAAAAAAAACTTGAAAAGTACTATTTTACAAATTCCATAAAAACATAGATAGGGGGATTCAGCTGTGTTACTACAGTGCTAACATACCTCCTTTTTTGTCTTTTTTAAGTTAATTACACTGTAATTCTTGTTTTATTATTAAATTAAAAAAAATCAGATAGTCCTAACTTTTGATTCATTAGTCCTTTTTTTATTTTGTAAACTAAAATCAAAGGGTGGAGCTATTTTTTTTAATTATTAATTAACAAAACTATCATCAAAGTTTTAAAAAGAAAATTTATTCTATACACCTACTTAAATGTTAAATATATCCTTGATAAAACTAATTTTTTATTCTTACTAAATAAATTAATTAAAATAATATATAAAAAAATTGATCAAATTGTTTACATGCTCACTAGTTTCAATTTCATATCTCTAGCAATTAACAATTGAATTCTATCATTGTCTCAAAGTTATCGAACATGAGATGTGGAAAATTTTCCTAAATAAGTGTGGAACATACAACGGCTTTGGCTCCAAATCCTTGTTAGAAAACTTCTAAACTTGTTCATCAAGCTTGTAGATGTAAAAATAAATGAAGAGCAAGTTGTTTTGTTTTGTTTTTTGTTTGGTTTATTGGCCCTACTTTTTGATACCTTCTTATTAAACAATAAAAAAACACATTATTAATTGGTAAATTAATATATTTTTATTACATACTGAAATTATTGACTGTATATTAAATAAGTATTATGAAAAAAATATTAACAACAAATTAAGAACAAGAGATTAAATTCATATTCACATTTATCATAAAATACTGCTTGTATAATTAATACATGATTTTACTATATATTAAATTAATTAATTTATAAGAAAGAGTATCAGTTTGAATATATTAATTCAAATATAAGAGTAAGTCATTTTATAGGTGAAATTAACTAGGTCAATACACTTAAGGGTAAAATATTTAAAATATTATGGATTTATGTGTCAAAAGTTTTAATTTTATAGCAAACATTAGGGAGTATGGTGTTGATAACCCAACGAAAGCATCTTAGCCAGTGGATTAGGAAAAGACAAAGAATTGGGGTATGACCCCAGTGATAACATAGTTGGACCCTGGATGGGGATAGGGATGGGGAGGGATTTTCAATTTTTCAGCAACCTGCTGTCATCTCTAACTTATACAAGACCAGTAATTCTTTATATATATATATATATATATATATGAAAAAAAACAAAAAAAAAAAGAAAGAAAGAAAAAACCAACGTTATCCCAAAGGGGAAAAAAAAAACAAAATATCCCTACCAGGGAAACTAGGATCTAGGCAGGCACTTTCCAATAGGGCTCACGTGCATGTCACGACTCACGAAAGCGCCAATAGTACTGACTGGTGACCTCACTCATCTTCATCGAAGCAACGCACCACTTTCGGATTGCACATTGCAGTGGTAAATGCCACTATGGCAGTAACTCAAATCTTATTTTATTTTATTTTATTTTTTAAAATATACTCTTAGTTAGCTATCGAATTAAAAATATAAAAATTGATATGCACTCCATTTTGATGCCACTAAAATAAATTTATGAGGCGATTTTATTATTAATTTAAATAATTTTAATTTTTGTTTACTTTTATTTATGTGAGGTTATAGCTAAGTTTCTATTTAATATCATATAAAGATATGGTACCACTAGATCCAGAAAAGAACATTTCTACTCTACAAGGCTAACGCTATGTTTTTGCTGGCACTGTGCACACAAATGCTGTCTAGAAATAAATATCAATTAATTAATTAAAGTTGTAGCGTGGCGTTTTAGTAAATTGCCGTTCAAAACAAAAACTTTAATGATTTTATCTTATGAATAGGAAAATGCTTGCCATGACCAAAATTAAAACTGGTGGCACCTTCCCATGCAACTTCGAGGAAGGAGAACGTCCCTTTTCAGTAGACGAATTATACTCAGCAAAATGCCGGCAACTTCTACAGCTTCTGCAACTTACCTGTACCTTCGTTGTCATTCATCTCTTCACTCTTTCCTCGAACACTTTTTTTTTTTTTTCATTTTTTTCTTTGCCCTCAAGCTATCCTTTACATTTCTCTTAATTTACACATCGCACACTTTATGTACATTATAAATACACCCCCACCCACCTTCTTAGTTCTCACATTGCAGTAGTAATTAATTATTCAGAGCTAGCTCTAGCCTTAATCATTGAACAATGGCGTCTGTAAATGGGGGAGTTGTGTTTGAAGATTTCTTTCCTGCCATGGTCGAGAAATTGGGAGCTGAAGGGTTCATGCAGGAGCTGTCTAATGGGTTTCGTTTGTTAATGGACCAGGGCAAAGATTTGATCACTTTTGAGAGCTTGAAGAAGAATTCTGCCTTGCTTGGATTACAAGCTATGAGTGATGATGAGTTGATGTGCATGTTGAGAGAAGGTGATCTTGATGGAGATGGGGCTTTGAATGAAATGGAGTTTTGTACTTTGATGTTTAGGTTGAGTCCTGGCTTGATGAAAAATTCTACCAATTTGTTCTTAGAAGCTTTTAATGTTGATGATTTTTAACTCGTACTTTGCTCATCATCTAGAGCTTCCTTCCTTATTATTTCTTAATTTTTATGTCTCTGGCTATATATCTATATATTATTTTGTAATGCTTGTTAATTATTAATTAGATATATGTATGTCACTCTTCTTAAGCCTTAACAACGCAGTTGAGATGGCACCTATCTCAATTATCCTCCTTACATGGCTTTATTTGACCATCTTTGATGGTTTAAAATTTTAACTCATCGTGCTGCGATTGTGGACATGCATATTACATATGCATGCATATAGATTGGTGGATGTCTACAGGAAAATATTAGCATTACTCGATCATCTGCTGTTCTTGTATATTCACAAATTAACTAATTAATGGGCTTCAACTTGCCAAGCCCAGCCGAGTCATCTATTGCAACTTCAAAATTAATACAGGAAGATTGAGGATATATGTCGCTTATGCCGAACCAAATACATGTTGCCATGTGGCTATCTTTTTTTTTTTATATACACTAATATATTACCATCAGAACTCTATTAATATTTACATTCAAAAATCGATAGAGACTCTCCTGGATAATTTTATTATGGCACAATCTGAATTGCTACTCTTACATAATACTAAAGAAATATTTATTCTACTTTAAATTATGAGAAAACAATTATACCCCTACTCAATTTTATTTTATTGAGATTGGAGTGCCAATGGCCTACGTGGCCATTGGCATGTGGCTACCATTATTCGGGAGCATTTGTGCAAAGAGAAATGGAGACAAATTCTTTGGTGGAAGAAGACGCCCAGCCGCAACGTAAAATGGAAACAATTCTCTGGTTGAAAGTGTTCCTAACAAAAAAAAGGAAACAATTTTCTGGCTACCGGCTGCTCACATTCAAGGAAGGGCATGCTTGCCACTATGTCCATGAGAAGATCTTTTTTACTTATAGATCAACATCATCACCATTGATGGGAACTCTCCTTGGGTTGTATATATCATTCAAACAATCCTATATTTGAAATTTTATCTTCAATCAAGGATTATAATTTTACTCAACGGAAAAGAGGTTTCAAAATCAAATTCAGTTTCAGAATTAAAATCTTGCGGTACACACAATTTAATTTCCTACATTCTATTTAATTGTCAAAAAGTATAACCACTTATATTACACCACATGTCTAAAAAATATAATAAAAATACATGAAAGAATGTTTTCATGTTATTTCAGGTAAGGGTTTAAGAGATGACAACACACGACAATATAAAAATCACATGACAACTTATATTAAGTCTAAAAAACCACGTGATTACTAATAAAATCACTTGTCAATAGTTCAGATAATTAAGGAAAAAAAGCTTAACAAATCTAACAGCATAGAGTAAAATTAAAAAGGACTTTTGGCTAATTTTTCAGACTTGAGCAAGAGAAATAAGTTCTCGGATTCATATAAGTTCATAAAATAAATAATTGAAAAAAGCATCGGAGTGCCTTCAAAAGTACATACTCTAGTCTGATTTGCGAAGATTATTCAAAACAAAGATAAAAAAGCCCCATCTATTAGCACGAGCAGATATAATTCTTTATTTGAACTTCTTATCTAAATATATCCGGAACGTTGAAGCTGGTTGATTGAACCTTTAGTTACCCATGTAAAAATGCTACCTACCTGCCTCGTCTTTCTGCAACAAAAATTTCACGCCGATGGATGCAAGCATGCATCAAAGTTGCTGTTGTTATTGAGAAAAGTAGATTGATTTTTACCATTCTAAAAAATGGGTTTCAGAGTGTTCTATGATATGACAGTGAGAACAAGTTCAGTGGTACCTTAGGTAATATATATCCAACTGTATCGCGCAATTTAATAAGATTTGGATGGTCATGGCCTTGGAGCCACACATTTTAGAGTCTCAAGAAACATTTGATCTTTATGACACTAACACCAACAAAACCTAGCAAGACAAACTAACAAAGCATAAAATTAAATAACTTGTTACTTTTTTTTTTGTTTTGAGAGGAAATAACTTGTTACTTGACTAACCCATAACGAGCTTCTTGATCACGGACACATCAAAATAAATCCATACATCCTAACTACCCAAATTGAAAAATTCAGACAATCAATGATAATCCATAGAATCTATCTTGAAACTCGAATGTGTCGACATGTGTCCCTGTCACCAGGCACCATCATTTTGAAATACAAGAACAAAATAAGACGGACCGTGAGCATTATCAAAACAATAATAATGCCAAAAGGGCTACAGTCTTATATTTCATTTTCAATGTGTGTCTAAATACAGAGAAGAAAGTGATTAATGGAAATAATTTCAGCCAGAAGATTGAAGCAAATTAAGAAGGAGCAAGTCAAGTTAGGTCCAGTGCTTGACATCCATGTTAGCATCTGAACTAAAAACAACTTGTGGATATCATATGACGTGGGAAAATCTAAGTGGGCATTCAATTTCCAATATCCAATAGCTCACCAAACACAAACCTAAGGAAATACAGATATAACTTAATACATCAAATTCATTAATTTAATCAATCCCATTATTTGACTAATAAGAGCATTTTTAAAAAGTTCTTCAAATGATCAATAAGCCTTTAGCTTAGTGGGAGAACACTTGCTCTCACAATGTCTAGTAATTATTTTATTGTAAATATCAATAGTAATCTCATATAATATGAGTTGTAATCTGAGCAATAATTTCAAGTAAATTATGTAAATTAATAAAAAATGTTCCATAAAACTCTTTAAATGGAATTTCACTTCTTATTTGAAGAGTCACTTCAATAACAAAAGTTCAAAAAAATTCTTCAATAAGATTTTTAAAATAAGATTGTTCTCATCTCTCTTCAAAGAGTATTTTTTCCTTTTTAATTAGTATTATATTATTATTATTATTTCTTATCATTGTTAAAGAAAAAAAAAGTACTATAATTACTATTACTTTAATAGAAAAAAAAAATTGATTGAAATAATATTCTTTATTTTTATTTGAAGAGTCTTTTATAAAAGGAGTTTTTAAATGCTAGAACAACCAATTATTAAATCTATTTTGAAGGGAAAAAAATAGACAAATATTAACTAACTGCAAGTTGCCCTGATCCCTGAACCATGTGTTTTGTGTTCTAATTAAGCTTTAAGCACAAGGTTGGCTAACATAGATAAAAGCAAACAGGGGTATTTAACATATTGGTTTGGAGTAGCAAGTGTAAAATTAAAATCTCTTTAGTTTTCTTTGAAAATGAAAAAGTGTGAGCTCTGTCAGTCTCCAGCCAAGATGTTCTGTGAATCTGATCAAGCTAGCCTGTGTTGGGACTGTGACACCAAAGTTCACGGTGCCAATTTTTTAGTGGCTAAGCATTCAAGATCTCTCCTTTGTCATGTCTGTCAATCTTTAACTCCCTGGAATGGCTCAGGACCAAAACTTGGCCCCACTATATCTGTCTGCAATGTTTGTGTTGGTAACGGCAATGGTTCTACTTCTAGAGAAGAAACAAATCGTGGAGAAACACAGAATGATGATGATTATGATGATGATGATAATGATGGGGGTGATGATGATGAAGATGAAGATGATGAAGAAGAAAATCAAGTTGTGCCGTGGTCATCGACACCGCCGCCTCAAGTTTCAAGCTCTTCAACACGTGATCGAGAATTTTCAAGTAAGTTTTGTAATGGTGAAGAGGGCACTTATTCTGAGTCCCAGATGTCATTCTCTTTGAAGCGTGCGCGTAATGAGATTACAAAGTTTCATTCTCATCAAGTATGCTGTTTCTATTACTCCTGAATCTTACTAGATCTTCTTGGTAAATTGAAATCTTGCATTAATATTATTAAATTGTACTTGAACCAGGATTATTATCAAGGGTACTCATCATCTTCTCAACAAAGCAAGAATTCATATTTGTGAAATACATCTATGTATATCTCAGCTTGTTTTAAGTACCTTCTGGGCTAATGATGAACTAAAAAAGTAGTGCAAGAATGGATAATAGTGAGGCAGCGTCAAGATCGAAGACCAATATAGTTAATCAATCCATTTTTCTGAGACAGCAAGAATAATGACTCATCACATCTCATGGGCAAAAAAAAAAAAAAAGAAGCAAATTTTAAAGAGTTGTTGATGGCATTTTCATTGACTAATAGCTGCTTAAGATGATGAGGTATTTGAATTTTAAGTTACCTAGTGCTAGTCTATTTACATTGATGATCGATGTTGTCTCTCTTGAGTCCTATTGATTCACATCCTTTCTTCAATATCTTTCTTGTAATGTTCTCTGATATTTATATGAATTTGTACCTTAAAAATTAATCTCAATGTTATCTTGATTCCGGATCAGTTGCTGGATAATTCATTGCCACAACAAGCTATGTCTGATCTTTCTACATAATGCTACCATTAGCGAATGTCCGTTCATAGAGCACACGAAATATCAGGTAACGGCCAGGCCATTTTCATGAATGCATTGAGTTTCAAGACAAAAAGGGGAAAACAAATGGTACCCTAGTTATAAAAAGAATGTGGATATAATTGGCTAAGTCTCCAATTTGGATTCATCCTTAGACCAGTGAAATACAAGGGAACAATTAACCAAAACCATTGAACTTTTATTCAAGAGAGGAAGGTGGTATTCATTGTTTCTTTAGCATGCGCCACAAGTTTTTTGGTTGTGCCTCTGTTTTGAGACCCCTTTTGCACACCAGTGTAAATTCAAGGTACATTCCATTCCTTTGAAATGCTGAAAGCATAATAAATTATCGAATGGTTTTCATTTATAGTTGGACTTGTGGATCTCAAGCCACACTCTTTCATTGTCTTTCTTTCTTTCTTTTTTTTTTTAATAATAATTATTATTATTTTCAATTGGAAGCTTTGATCTAGGCTTCAAAATTTCTGCCAAGTATCCAGTAACATGTAATTTTAATTGAAGATTGTCAAACGTTTTTTTGTCAATCAACAACCTGAACCTGAACCTGAACCTGAACCAAAAGAGGAAGACAGAGAAATGGTCTCCATTAGAATAAAGAGTCATTTTTAATTATGGTAATCTTATTTCTTGAACAGGAATCTTTGGATTATAATCTCAAGATAATTTTCACAATAAACATTTCATCTCCGTAGCAGATCTATCAACACAACCGACCATCACTCTCGATTTATTTAGGAGTCCTTGAGTGATAATTCGACACCTCCACGTGATTACCATAAGGCATGGATTTGTATTATAATTGCAAGTTGATGTCGATCTCTGTTCCTTAACAAAGTCATTATTATTAATAATAAAAGGCTTGGACAAAAGAGAAGGAATCAATAAAAGAGTCAAGCTAGCTAATGGATAAAAATTGTTGCTTGTATGGGAGAAAATTTAAGTGGCTGTGCGATATATTCTAATACCATAAATATCCTATGGAGAATCGGATAGATATTTGGAGATTTTGTATCCCCTTTGGAATGATAATAGGTTAGGATTCCCTTACTAGTTTCAACCTCCCTATCATAGATTTTTTGGGTCACCATGTGATAGCCGCGAATTTAATTATTCTTCTCAAAGAGCATTGGCCCCTTTTTTCTCTTGCAATTATAGCCAGTTATTCACCCCAATACAGAAAGCATAGGCTCAAATTGCTTCCGTTTGGAGGGGATTCTCTCGGATTTTCACATTTGTTTACACCCATTTCCATATGCAGCCAGCAATTATTGTTTCATAATGCACGTCAAAATGCTTTTGACCTTTTCGACAAGCTCAAGGACCTTCGATATCCCTCAGTCTCAGACTCGAGTCCCAGTTACTCTTCCGTGTTTTTTTTTTTTTTTTTAATTTTTAATTTTCTTTTTTCTTAAGACAAATTCCGGGAGGCTGAAGATCAAACCATCAATGCTGGAACCCCCTGAAGCCACAGCTTGCACGCCCGTGTATTCTTTTTTGTCATTCTGCATTCAACATCGGACTTGTTTCTTTGTAAGACATTGACACTTGAAATAAGCTTCTCAGCTTATCACAGTGTGGCAAGTCACCACACGACAAAAAATTTTCTCTCATTTTTTACTCAAATTTTCTTGTTTTTAAATATTAAGAGCAATTACCAGTGGGCATGACACTGCTACAATGCCAGATTCCAAATGCAAAATCACATTACTTCCAAACCATTACCGAAAACACATGAGAGATATCAAACCACATTTACAGCAGCAGTATCAAATATATTATGTATTAAAACTGAAAGCTTAAGGTTGCAAACTGGTAGAAAGGTTTCTAATAGACAATTCTCATTACAAGATAAAAAAAGGTAAACACTACTTGCACTAAAATACCAAGAAGGAACCAAAAGAAATGATTTGTTATCCAAACTTCACAGGTATTCAAGGCAGCAAGCAAATGAAGAAAACATAATCAACTGCTTCCACACTTATTCACAAGACATGTTCACACACCCACAAGCACCCCTCCAATTTATGAAACCCGGCATCTCCTTATCTGCTCAAGAAGCCTTCTCAATATCTGTGACAAATGAAATATTGCTCTCAATATCAAGTTTCACTTTAAAAAAATGGACAACGATTACAGTACACGACTAAAGGTGAACCAAAAGAGAAGGGAAATAGACGGACAGGTGAGAACAATTCTGGCACTTAGTGCATACCATTAACTTTCGTTTTAGCCTCTACTAGTTGGCCACACACCAGTTGGGAGTGAAATATCCTAACATCATAAACATCAAAGTTTTTCACCATAAAAAAGTTGTCCACCAGTGCCTACACACTATACCATCTAAAACACGAGCAATGTTCTAGCAATATCGACTAGATGAATCTATATGAAACAGTCTTCGAACATAAGATGCCTACAAGCAAAGATAGTCACAAAAAATCAAAGAATGTCAATCTATCTTGGTTTTCTTGTTGGGGAACCCACAACTTCAGGTACCATATTGTCACCAACAGTAGAAGGCAGTCTTCACAAGTTGAAATTGCAACACCGTCATTCTTCAATCTCATTGGAAAGTGTCAACCACACACCACATCAAAGATACCATCACTAACCCAAAGTCCTCATTTATCTCTTGTTCAAGGATTCAAAATCTCCAGCCTCAACAATAAGAAACTACCAATCTAAGAGGCTATCAAAAGTGCAAGGCAAATCTATAGAAATACTTAGTTTGAACACAGAGAAAATACGAAAAAGTATTATCAACTAACAAATTTTGCATGCTCAAGATGCTCTGACAAATATTCCAATTGCCCACGAATCCCATTTATAACAGAGTATCAGAGAAACAGTGTTGTCACTGCAGTATGCTTGTCATTCTAGCAGCTGTCTAGATGTCATTCTAGCAATACTATGTATCAGTGCAGCATAGTATTGCTAATAGTAAATTCATTGTTTGGATAAAATTGGTTGCTTCATTACATTGTCACACATTTTTTCCATTAAACTCAGCATTGCAGAGACCACAATCACCATTATTATCCTTGAAGTTATCACTAAGGTAAGCAGTTCTCAGAATGATGCTGCATTTGCCATAATCCCCCATTTCAGTAAAAGAAACAACCAAAAGGAAAACAAAAAATTTCTGTCCCAATTATATTTCACTCACTTTTAGGCAAACACAGCAGGACCAGGTCATTAACATTCAAAATTCATACTTGGCTGTACCAAGTTTGCCCTCAATCTTCTGAAGCTGTTTTGCTTTTTGCAGAAACATACACAAATCACATTAAAATTTAGGAGTCAAATACGAATCTGAGTTACAATTCCCTTTTGAGTTTTGGTCATACACAAATATTTCAGGACATCTAAAACTAAAACCTGATCACTGCTTATGACAGTAGATATAATTACAAATCCATATTCTCATATAGTTAACATTGTAACAAAACCAACATGTATTCAAGCCTAGTTGAATCTATCATTGAATAGCAGCAAGAACTCAGTAACAAACCCTTTTTGCATCAATGAGGAACACCGGTGCTATAGAACTTTTTTCATGACTGAGGACAAAATTATTCTTAAGACTAATGAAGCCTCATAATGGTACATGTCTACCAATCCCCAAAGTCTGAATTGAAGAAGAACTCCACGCAACAATAAAAGCAGCTCTTGTAAGGATTTATTTGAGAGAGATCACTCCAACCCTAGGCCACTCACAAAAGGACACAATAGTTTAACAGTTAAAGCAACAATTAATTTCTACAAAGAAGATACTTCACGAGATAGAAGATTCCATATTGATATTCATACCAAAAAAGAACCGATGAAAGTACTCCACCAAACAACTATATACTAAAAGTGACCAAAGAATTAAATCCAGTTCTCATTACTTCTTTTTTCTTTTCTTCATTTAAAAACAAAAGGAGAAAATTAAATTGCCTTCAATTTCCTAGATATCAAATTGGTAATATTGAAGTCTAAATGGATGCTGAATTTGCATCATGAATGTTGGAATCTTGAACTTAAAACCCAAAAAAAGGTCGAAACTGTTCCTAAACTTCTACACTTTCAAAGTAGACATGTCCCCAAAACCTGGAACTTCGAAATAGTGCTTGCAACGGTGCCATGAAATTTCATTAAATGGGAGAGTGAAGGAAAGAAAGATCGTTGGATTGCATGTGCTTTGAATACAATGCCCATTAACTTATCTTGGAAATAATTAGATGAAAAAGAATTTTTTGCATAAATGAAGTACCGGCAAATGCATGAATCAAGTGGAAACGACAAATTACATTGTAACAGATGACTGACCACAAAAGGACCATACTTAAAATGATGCGGAATCTATTCTTCTTTCTTTTTCTGGAATATGACACATTGGCAATTCTAAATGGATTATCAGCAGGAAAAACAAAAAAAAAACAAAACAAAGTTTACAACTTGGGAAAGGAGGTGCCTAGAAATAGAAGTATTTTGAAGAAGATAAATCGATACAAAACTGCAACAACTTTTATGGAGTGTAAACAAGAAAATAAAAATTATGCATACTTGTCAAAAAACAAAGGACATTTTCATATGACAAAGGCAACAGCCTCTAAAAACTTTCAGCACCAGGCACTAAAACTAGAGAGAGTCCTCATTATCCCTTTCATCCAAATCAAATGATCCAGCCCTGCTAATTTCTGAGACTAACCATTTGATGCAACAAAATGAAAAAGGGTCAAGAAAAACATGGTTAACAACTGATAATCTATAGCAACACAATGTCAAAACTGAAAGACTGATCACCATACAAAGTGATCTTCAGTTTAACAGAAATCTGTAGGTATATACAAGGAGTGAAAATTTATAAATAATAATTCTTATACACTGTCAATATCAACAATAAGAACTGCTTGGACCACAAAGAAAATGAGGCAACAATCACAATAAAGACCATAATCTGGGAAACAAAAATGAAAGAAAAATTGGAATGAAATTGAAAAAAAAAAAACCTGAATGTTTATCGCAAGCATCATGGTACTCCTGCTCATCCTCTTCCGCAACCGTACAGAGCTCTTTCTCTTGACCAAGTTTCAGTCCATCGGATTTGGAGGCAGCATCAGCATCAGCAGCGTCTTTATCATCAGAAAATCTAACAACAATAACAGGGCAAACACAGTGATGCACACAATAATCACTCACACTCCCTAGCCTACTCTTACTACTCTTCTTAGCAGCACCAAAGCCTCTGCTTCCCATAATCATCGCACTCAGCCCTAGCCTCTCCACCTCCAAACACAGCCTCTCTTTCATATCATGATCCTTCACTATGTGGATCTTGAACGGTATCTGCGCCTCCACCAGCGGCTGCGCCAGATCGTTGGCTTTAGTCGTCGTGAACTGATCAAAATCATCCTCCAGCTTCCGCTGCGACTCCTCCGAGTCGCTCATCTCCAACGAAACCTCTATCGCGCCCCAGTCCGCGCCGTACAGCACGCTCGTGGGACGCACGTGCAGCAGGACCACGGCGTCCCCCGGGCGCAAGTAATTCTGCACCGCCCACTTCACGGCGAACGCGCTCTCGTCGCTTAGATCCACGGCTATCCCGATCTTGCGGTGGGCCCCACATGTTGTTGGAGCAGATATCGGGAATCTCGGGGAGGACGGTTGGACTATCACCGCCGTTGCTTGACGGTCCGATAACTCCGGCGGGTGTTTTGGTGACGTCATGCTTTATTTATATAAATATAATTAAGAGCTTCAACAAACTTATAATTTAGTTTTTCTTGTTCATAAGTGATTGAGAAAGGCAACGCGGAGGGGTAGAGGGAAGCGGGCGTGCTGTGTATTTAATTTTTTATTTCAGTTTAACGGGGGCGAGTTGCTGCAGAGTGAGTCACGTTGGAAAGTGTCAGCAGTATCAGTGGCAAGTGTTTGGCACATTTTTTTTTCTTTTTTTTTATAGAATTTTCTAATATTTTGTTTTACCTGTTGTCTTGGCAAAAATAAAATTGTTGTCTTTATTTTTTTCTTTATACATACACACACGTATATATAATTAAAAGATGAGTATTTATCTGGTATAAGATTTTATATTTTATTACAATTTAAAAAAGTTATTTACTTAGTTATTTTAATAGTATATTATTAAATCATATAACTTAATAATTTTTTTAGTCATTACACTATTTAAATCATATGACTTAATAATTTTTTTTATTTTAATAAATTCAGAATACTGCATTGAAATATTTTTAATTAAAAAAATAATCTCTATTTTTAAAATTTTGTTAAATTATGTCTTGAAAACATATATATTTTCCTCCCAAAAGCAAACTCTATATATATATATATATATATATATAATATATGTTTGTGTGTGTGTAAAAGAGATAATCTTAAAAGAATTGTATACTTATGGTTTCAAAAGTGTGAAATAAGAAATTATGATTGGTCTGGGACCTGTAGGATTATTTGGTTCGGAGATAATACAGACGGAACTTTTGAAATTAATCACGATGCAATTTTGTCAATGGGCTCACAGTCCATAAAACCTCCAGGTTGACTTAGGCGATTTGATTTGGCTTCGTTTCTCTTCTTTCCAAGATGAGTTTCTCTTCCTTCGTTGCTCTCCCTCGTTTTTTCGAAAAATAAATATACCCGATTGATTAAATACATCAATGATCCATAATCACTTCTCTTAAAATTTAAAATCGTGATAATCAACTCCATCTTATCACAAAATAAATTTTTAATAAAAAAATAAATAAATTTAATTACACAGACAACTTATGAAATTAAACTTGAATCGTTTCTATTTTACCTAAGGGTGGGTAGAACCGAACCAAACAGAAAAACATATCAATTTGGTTTTTTCTGCCTTCGGTTCGGTATTTTTTAAACTAAAAAATCAAATATTTTAGTATCGAACCAAGCGGAAAAATTCAGTTTTTGGATCAAAAATTCGATTTTTGGATCAAAAATTTAAAAACCGAACCGAACTGATTACAATGGCATTTTCGTAATTTTAGGATACAATATATATATATATGCACACATTACACCCACAGCCGCACACCCGAAACCCTAATCCAATAATCCCTCACCTCTCAAGCTCTCTAAAAATCTCCAAATGCCACACCTCCAATTTCAAAACGGAACTTCCCCTTCCCAGCCGTCGCGTCGAACGCTGAGCGCCACACCTTCGAGCTTCACCGTCAATGTCACTCTCCTCTCTCGTGGTCTCGCCTAAAGACCAAGCTTTGCCAAAATCTGCTAACCCTTTATGACGGTTGTGAAGAAAATAAATATCTCATGTTTTGTATTTTTTTTTTCAGCTTTAATTTTAATATGAGAAGATGCTGAGTATTGCTCTACTTAAGTAATTATAGTTTAATGAGTTTATTAAACTGCGGCTGCCGCTTAATCCTAGTCTCATTTTTTGAAAATGGCTCTGTTTTTTTTTTAAATGGTTTTTTCTAATTTCATGTTTGCTGTATTTTATCATTATTCATTTAATTTATTAAATTTTAATAGCGTTAATTTTATTACTGTATCTGGGTATGCGTTTGCCACTCTGCTTTTTCCATTTCATGCGATACTGTACGTGACGAAGTTAAAGATGAAGCGGTCCACCTGGAGGGATAATATCGTTTGGATCCCTGGCTTTTATAAAAATTCTGTTATGGCCTAATATGTTTTGCAAACTTTTCAAGAGGGTCTTTGACCAAAAGTCAACAAGAAAAAAACGAAACCGAACATGAACCATCAGTTTCGGTTCTGTTTTTATTTTTTTCAAAAACTGAATGGTTTTTTGAATTTCAAATTTGAACCGCACCGAAACTGAAAATTTATCCTGAAACCGAACCGAATCGATGCCCACCTCTAATTTTATCATAAATCATCCCTTAATCGTCCCCATTTTACCATAACCTAAATCAGCCAAAACTTGAATCGGTCAAGTATCGAAGCATTACTTCAAGTGCACAAGTCTCACGTTGGTTGTAGTTGTTGTATTGTGAGTGGCTATGATGAATTCGTGAATGGCTGTGGATTCGTGCTCTGTCGCATGATGGATTTGTGCTCTATAGTTTGAGTTGGCGGCCGCTTTGTGAATGGCTGTGGCTGTCTCACGTTGGCTGTCGGTGGTGGCTGTAGCTGTGACGGTGGCTGGGTATGCGTGTGTGATGATGGCTGATAGGGGTGGCAAAAATACCCGCCCGGACCGGACCTGGGCAATGCGGGCCGGGTAATATCCAAACCGGAGATGAGGGTGAGTCGGTCCCGGGTATCACTTGAAAAGTCCGGGTCCGGCCCGGAACCCGAATTTTATAAAATAAAATTATTATAATATATATATTTTTCAATAATAATATTTATTTAATCCATTTATTATATATATTTAAAATTTTAAACATTTAATGTTCATATTTTCATGTCTAATTTCATTAAAATAAATTAAAAAATTAAAAATTTTAAATTAAAAAAATACATATATAATAGTATAAAATATAAAAATCCGGGCTTCAAAACCCGGATAAAAAACCCGGCCCGGTGCCGGGTTTTTTAAACCCGGACCGGGTGGCTAAAAAGCATGTCCGGCAATACCCGGACCCGGCCCGAATTTTGCCAACCCTAATGGCTAAGAATGGCAATTTCAGGCAAATGGCTGTGGCATGCGAATGGCTATCAATGAAGGAAAGGGGAGGGGAAAATATTTGGTAGTGTTGTATATTAGTAAAGCGGCACATTTTTGGCTTTAGGTAAAACAGCGTAGTTTAGTGCTAATTCGGGGTTTGACCCGGCGAAAATACCATTTTCCTTATCACATTAGGCAAATGCTAAAGCTTATTCTTCCCAAGACAGCAAGCTAATTAGCTTGCTATTCAGCCATATTTGATTCTTTTGCTTACTGTAAGGGATGGCAAAATCTCTCACGGATTTGGGACTCCAAGGGACCCCATCCTAAATAGGGAGAATTTTAAATAATTTTTAGGGAATAGAGAAAAAATAATTTTCAAATTTTTAATGGGGCATGGTTTGGTTTTGTGGGGTTTGGTTTTATATTCCCCACCCCACCTCAAACCCTGTCCTCGTTATATGTAATTTTTGTTTTATTTAATAAATTTTGTTTTATCAATTACAATGTTGGTTAATAAATTTTCTTTTTTTATCTAATGTAATTAGGTTATAACTAAAAGAAAAACCTATAATATAATTTTTATTCAATCCTAAAACACTATTATGTTTTCTTTTTTTTTTTAAGGGTACTGCTCTCTTTAAACATTTTACAATTTTGATATCATTTGAAGATATTATTTTGAACTTTGGAGATTTTTTTAATAATTTAAATATTTTATGATATGGTGATGATTTTAATTAAGTTCTTAATTTTTAATTTACTGAAATTATGTATCCATAAATATTATAAAATAAGTAAATAAAAAATGAGGCGATGATGAGAAAATCATTCCCCCACCTACTAAATTTATTGGGGAATGGGATGGGGAGTGGAAATGAAACTTTTAATGGGGTCATGAATGGGATAGGTCCCCCCCCCCCCCCCCCCCTAACAAAACCCCATTGCCATCCCTACTTACTGAACACTTGCAATTCAAAACTGACCAATGGTGGATAGCCACCAATATCACAACAAATGAACAAAAGACAATTAGTATACTAAAATGATCAAGCCCTTAAGGGTGCGTTTGGCGCGCCGCACTGGACTGTATTGTATTACTCTGTATTGTACTATATTGTAATGGACTGTACTATATAATAAACTGTACAATGTTTGGGGTTACATTGTATTGTACTATTTATCAATTATCATGTGTTTGGTGCATACTGTGTATTGGACTATTTTAATTTTTTAAGAATAAATAATTTAATTAACATAAGATTATTTTTAATTTAACATAATATTATTTCTAAAAAAGTAAAATAATATTATATTTAGCAATATCAATTTAAGAACATTTTATAATTACATAATTTAATCCTTGTTTTTAGATTTATGTAATATTTTATAAATTTTGACAGCATTTCATTTGTTTACTTACATATCTCAAATTTGCTTCTTGTGAAAAATAGAATTTCAAAAAAAAATTACAATCAAATTAATTATATAAAACCAACAATAATAAATTATAAAGTGTAATGTTTAACCAAAATATAGTAATACAAAAGCTTACTCCTATAATACAAATAAACAAAGTTAATAATGCACATCCACATGTTAAACTATAATAAAATATCACTTGTTTCAAAATACCACTTGTTTCAAAATGTCACAACCTTTCAAACAACAAATCAATGTTGCGCTCTTTCTCACGCAAAAGCATATAAACAAATGCCAACTTGCGTTCACCTCGTGAAGATCTAAAAACTAAAATTTTTTATGGTTCCTTTAGAATTAACGCTTGCGCCTGAAGTTCGTCTTCCACAAAGAGCCCCATCATTGCAAGTTTATCAGCAATCTTCGTGGCAAGTTCATCAGAGTTACCAGTACGATCATCTACACTAGCCATCATTTGCTGCGTAATTGCATTCATGTTTTGAACTGATTGACTGAATGCTTCCTGAAATATCGTTGCAATTTTGTCAAGGCTAGTACTAATGCTATCTTGTGATCTTGACCTTTTCCTACTCGATGTTTGTGAGTGTGCTCGAGTAGTATGCTGTGAACTTGAAGGATGTGAAGCTGACATTGGAGAACATCCATCATCCATCTCATAATCATCATCATAAATCTCTTCTTGATTTGCTTCATCAACTATGTCAGCTTAAGTTTGTGCTCCACATCCAATGACACGATCCTTTCCAAATATGTTAACCAATTTAGGATAAAGTAGAAATGACTTGCCTCTACAGTTTTTGGCCACGTTATGTGACTGCATCAAGAAACAAAGTAATTAAATTTGGTTCAATGAGTTTAATAGTTAAAAATCACTCATATAAAATATTTTGCACTAACCTACACATATAAGTTCCACACTTCATTACTATCAACTTCTACACATTTTTTCTCATCATTCCAGCCAAAACTGCTTGTGTTCAACATATCAAATATCATGCCATGTTTTTTCTTCCACTTCATAATCTTAGAATCTATATGAGGTGAAGCCTTCAAGCCATAATTTGGCAACTTTTGGATCAAAGCCTTTTCAAGTATTAAATAGGTACCACTCTTGAAGCCATTATCAGCACGAAGGCCATTTGCAATCGCATCATCAAGTATCCAAAAGTACTTCTTCCTAAGCACATGTCCATGATCGCCTTGTGTTTGTATTATTTCCCGCAGTATGGCTAGTGCCTCCGTCCTCCATTCCTATAAATTAAAATTGATAATACTTTGTGAAATATAATTTAAACATAATCAAGGAAAAATTAATACAAAGAATACAAAGAATGCTAAATTAAACTACAATATTCCAAAAAACATATAATAAATCAAATCATTAATATAATCCTCAAAGTATGAATACAAACACAGAACATTCTAATAAAACATATTACAAACAAATCACAGAGTACCACATGACAATAAAGTCACAACATAAGGAAAAACATTCCTAATGGCATTTCTATTAGCCACAAGCCAATCATTATACATCATAGTTGCCAAATCATTCCTCCAACCCGTCAATTGATCTGAAGCTTCAAGAGTTTCTATGTTATTCACATCTCCTACTTCATGATCAATCATCTCAGGTAACTTGTGCTCCAATGGATCTACAGACATTTCTCTCCTAATCAGATTATGCAATAAACAACATGCAGTAATAATGCGACATTGGGTTTTTATTGGGTAAAAAGACGGACTCCGTAGTATGGCCCATCGCATTTTAAGTAAACCGAAACATCGTTCTATAACATTTCTCATAGATGAATGCATCATGTTAAAGAACTCTTCTTTATTCTAAGGAGCACATCCATCTCTCCATTCTGATAAATGATATCGTGTTCCCCTATAAGGTGCAAGAAATCCTTCGGCATTTGAATATCCAACATCTACAAGATAGTAATAATTTGTCATGTCACATGAATATTAGTTATACAATATATTTTATAAATAAAATGTTTAAATAAAATGGTAACAATTGTATATACCTATTGGAAGTTTTAAACCAGTTGGCTTGCTTAAGGCATCTCGGAGAATCTTAAAGTCAGAAGCGGAACCTTCCCATCTAGGCATCACGAAGATGAATTTCATATCTCGTGAACATACCCCCAAAACATTTGTTGCAATCTCACCATTTCTTGTCTGATATCTTGATTTATCTTTTTCTGGTACACGCACTTTTATACATGTTCCATCTAATGCCCCCAAGCAATTCTACATACATAAAAAATAAAATTGTATAAATATTAATCTCTTGCTAAAATATTAAATAAACAAATTGGATGAATTTTACCTTGAAATACTTCCATCTCGTATCAGTGCAATCTTCTGGTACATGCTCAGGTGATCTGAATAAGATGTCTTGTAACCGTAACACTCCATTTAAAACTGAGTTGAAGTATCTAATTATAGTTTCACCAGATCGAATAAACCTACTACCCATTGTGTGATTCTTCACATGATGAGCTAGAATGTGCAAGAACATACAAACTTGCTCTTCAACAGTATCAAACCGTCAATCTTTACCTTTCCAATTGATCGAAGTAACTCGCATAAAAGACCAAATATTCTTCTATTCATTCTTAATTGATTCACACATTGAATGTCACTATTGCTTATTATACTATCTAAATAATGCAATCGAGTAACATGGTTTTCAAACGTGCGACTACGACTTATGTTCCTTTCATTGTGTTTTTTAAGCAACTCCAATATGCACAAATACATCATCATAGATAAAAAAAAAAATATTATTTGCCTTTGCCACATGGTCATTAACATGTATAAGACAACTTTTCGTTTTTTATCCATATCTAAAAATAAATAAATAACATATCAATTTCACCAGCTTAAATGGTCATTTTATTTAATCTACGTCAATCTCTAATCTCATTAAATGTAAGCATATAAAAGAGAAGATTAAAAAACACCAGTGTTAGTGGTGCGACAGGTACCAGCCTGTCGCACCAACAGGCACCACCCTGTCGCACCAGAAACTTGCTTTCAAATAAATGCCCAGGTTTTAGATTTGGGACTTGCACAAAAACCACACATGAACATAGATATACAAACAGAGAAGGGCATAATCTTTACAAAATTGAGTAAGTTAAAATCAAACTCATAGATCTAGTTATTTTTTTTATCAATTGAAGCAAAACACATATATTTATTTCAAAGCTCAACTTTGATGAAATTTCAAATAACAAAAAAGAAAGAGAGATGAGATTTGTACCTGGAAGTAAAAGGGAAAAGATGATATCTTGAAAGGAAGAACCGAAGTCAAGGGAAGAAATTGAACTTTTGAAAGTGTGTTGTAACTGAGAAAGAAAGCACCGCTGATGAAGAACAAAAATAAAAAAACTTGTACTGACCAGGTTAAACACGGGGGAGGGAGCGGGTTGAAAAGTAATGTATTAGAACGTATTTTTTATCTAGTGCAGGCCTTTTAATTTTTTGCGCCAAACATGGTCTTAATTTTATACTCCAGTCCAGCCACTACACCAAACATGCCCTAAATATCTCTTAAAAAGGCCTTTTTTTTAATTAAAAATGTTAAAATAAAAAAAATTTAAAAAAAAGCTTAATATCATTCATATTGTCATTGGCCCTTTAGCCCATTTCCTCAATTCAGAAACTCCCCAGGGACTCATTTGCCTTCTAAAAATTTGAAAATTCCCAAGTATTAATTGAAGCAGATTTCTGAGCTAAGTGTTGGGTAAAGTTTTGGGTTATACTAAATTGAATGTCCTAATAAAAATATCAAATTATAAAATACTGTAAATCATAAAAATTTCAAAAAGAAAAAATATATCATTCGTATTGAAATAAAAGCTTACATTCTTTCAAATAAAAATAAAAGCTTACTTCAAAAAACAAGAAAAAATAAAATAAAAGCTTTAATATATCATAATTAGAATCACTCACCAACGTCTAGAAAATTTATTAACCGTCAGATTGAAATCAACCAAAACAGTGGATGGCGGTGATGCCCATCTCTTAAATCCGAGGATGGAAAGTAAAACTCTACCGTCTTTACGAGCAACATCTAAACTTGTCTCTTTAGGATACAAGTAAAATAAACCAAAAGCAAAATCATCGGATCGAATTCGATATCTCTCTCTTTCTCTGTCTATTTCTAGGGTTTCACGTCTGTTGTTTACAGCAATCAATTTGGGGCTCTTTTTTTCTTAATCAGACAACAAAACCAAACGATGCCGCAGAGACACTCCAAAAACAATAACGATCTCGCGTTTTTCACGTACGATGAGAAGCGTAAGCTCGGATACGGTACGCAGAAGGAGCGGCTTGGCAAGGACTCTATAAAGCCCTTTGATGCATGTTGCCTTTGCTTGAAGTCGTTCATCGATCCCATGTGTTGCCAGAAAGGCCATATCTTCTGTAAAGAATGCATTCTCGAGTGCCTTCTCTCCCAGAAAAAAGACATTCAAAGGTTTGCTTGCCTTCTGCTATGACTCCATCTTTCTCTCTTTATTTTTTTTATGAGTTATTTTTTTATTTTTTATGTTTAAGATTTAGAAATTCTGATACAACTATGTTTATTACACTTGATTGAGTAGATTGGAGTTTATAGGCACAAAACTCAATTGTATTTCATGTTAATATAATGAAAATCAAATCATACTATGGAGCTCCTCCACATAAATCTTAAAACAGGCAATGGAATGATTAAATCATAAAGTAGACTTGTTAGTAGCATACAAGTTAACAAACATGCTTATTATTTCCAATCCGATGCTACTTGTTTCAACATTAGTATAAGCTGTTAATGCTAGTGATTTATGCGAGGGGAACAGATTAAGCATGGAAGTTATAATTTCGTGTTTTCCATTGAACTGATTCGAGAAATGCTATATTCAATGATTTCTATTAGATTGGCTGTATGAAGTTGTGATCCCAATCAACCACTGAACAGGGGAAGGATTTTTTGAGAACTAAAGACAATATGCTAGTGATTGTTTGTTTCTAATTGTAATAGTGGAATCACCCAATAAGTTAATGGCACATGACAAGTGATCTACTATCTTGTATAAACTTGGATCACTTTAAAATCATGTGCAATTTTCTTTTACTCAAAATGTTTTTGATCTATATTTTTCCCTTGTTACTGTATGTATATGAAGTGATGATTGATTTGATGTTTTTATGCTCTTAACTGTGTTATCCATTTAGAAAATTATAGTTTTTGGCATCGATCTTCATATGTTCTTTTAATCATGTAATTCTTCTCTTTTTCATGTATGTTTAACTGTGATGATTGATTTGATGTTTTTATGCTCTTAACTGTGTTATCCATTTAGAAAATTATAGTTTTTGGCATCGATCTTCATATGTTCTTTTAATCATGTAATTCTTCTCTTTTTCATGTATGTTTATTGGCTATTGTGATATCAGTTTTTGGTTTGTGTACATTTTTTAAAGAATTTTTTGCCAAGGTATCACTTGCCTGTTGTTGGTAGAAGTCTGGAAAACTCATTTCAAAGTTTGTTCCAAAGTATCCTAACAGTTTCCAGTCTCTGTTTCTTCTTCCCTTTTAGGAAAACATAATTTGGTTTACTTTAATCGAGCATCTTCATTTAAACTTTTGCTTCTGTTGTGCCATTTGTTGGAAATCTGAGTTATTTATAAATGACAATTGCGCTGTAATGGAACATATATTTAAGAGGGAAAAATAAATTTCTGGTTGTGTGGTTGAATGCTTATGCAATAGCTACCATTTGCTCATCCCTCATGCGTTAGTTTTCTGAAAGAGAACAAAGGCAGTATAACAATCTACACATTTCTTGATTTCCTATTTGTCAATATTTTGCTGAGCAGTCTACTTAGTTTTCCTGGTATCTTGTGAATTCCATGCCAAAGAGCTTATTTTCCCTTCTCCTGGCAGAAAGCTAGTTGCCCATGCCGCCCAGCTGAAGCAGGAGAAGGAAGAGGAAGAAGAGAAGTTAATGTTGCAGAAAGCCAGGGAGCTTGATGCATTTGATCAGCAAAACCATGGTGCTGTACCACAATACAATGATAGAAATCACGGCGAAGATAAGAATGGCTTCCATGGGGCAAATAGTGTGAAAGTCACATCTTACGAAGAGGAAGCCCTTCGAACAATGAAGGCATTTTGGCTGCCTTCTGCTACCCCTGAGGCTCCTGTTAAGGTTGAGGCCCCCTCCTTTAGCACGGTATGTCCAGAAGGCCAGGAGAAACTGAAGCTGAAATCCCTTTTCCCTGTCTACTTCACCGAGGACAAGAGTGAAGAGAAGAAATCCAGTTCTATTGATAAGTCTTTTATCTGCCCCAGCTGCAAGGTGACCTTGACCAACACATTGTCCCTCGTGGCCCTTAGCTCGTGTGGGCATGTCTTCTGCAAGAAATGTGCTGACAAGTTTATGGCCGTTGATAAGGTTTGTTTGGTGTGCAATAAGCCATGTAAAGAGAGAAACCTGGTGAACGTGGAAAAAGGAGGGACAGGGTTTGCTGGCCATGGTGATCGACTGGAAGCAAGGGACTTCAAGCATTTGGGTAGTGGTTCAGGATTGGGGCTGGTGAGACCTGCAGCCAAGACATAACACATTTTGCTAATTCAATTGTGTATGAATTCCTTTTTGGCCAAAATGCTAATAAAGGAAAAAATTGCATTGAATGGCCGCTGCTGATGTATTTTAAATTAGCATTCTTCATCTATTGAAGTTTGTTATATTACATTACAAATATGTTTATTGTGCAATTCAAACTGATGAATAGACGTGAGCATATTACCGTACTAGAAACTTTTGTCGATGGTATCTACCCAAATTCTTGCCATTAGTTTTGAGTTGCTGTCGGGGGTGGTGGCGAGATTGCTTCTTCTCCCCGTGTTTACTTGCAGTCGTACCAACTTGCTTATATGAGGTTTTGAAAATTCAACCTTGTATGAGTTGGCTTCATTATTTTGCCGTCGGCCGCATTATTATTTTATGCGGCGGCAAAACCAACGTAAAGGTGATTGCCTATTCTGTGAATTTGAAGATAGAAGGAGAACAGCAAGCAAAACTCCCAAAATATAATTTAAATGGACCACGAAAATTCCTACTTTATAGTGACTGGATCCGTATAAGGAAAAAAGAAAGTCACTAGAATTTGATGAATTTTTTTTAAAGGAACCAACCATTTGATGCTTAGTACAGTACAGTTAACGAATGTCTTGATCGCGAAAACAAGTTCATGATAATTTGATTCTTTGATTGAGGTCCCGTTTCGGACTAATGTGTGGCAGCTGCCAGCTGGGCTTTGGTTTGGCCAGCCAATATTTTGAATCCACGAGTGAAATGGCCATATTATCCTTATTACTTTACTAAAAATATAGTTATATCCTCATGAATTGTAAATTTTTTATAGGGTAAAATTCGCCCCACTCCTTATTAGATTGACATACTTCAATTCACTTTCTAAAAATACAAAAATATCAATCTAATCCAAAAACCGTTATTTTTAACAATTGACTAACGTTAACTGATTAAAATATAAGAATGTCCTAAATCCAATAACTAACAGATTTATAGAGTTAATAAAAATAATTTTATTTCGCCCCTTAAGGTCTGACATATTTTAAGTTAGATGAAAAAAATAAATTTATTAACGAAAATCCCTAAATAGTAAAAGACCTTCAAAAAATAAAATTAATTTTTACTTATTTTTAATTTATAAAACAAATATAATAATAACAAATTTTGTTTACACTATCACCACAATGAAAATAAAAAAAATTAATTTTTACCTTTATCTTGAATCTAAATATTTGATTAATATAAATCATTAATCAATTAGTTGACGTTTACCATTCAAATTATCATTTTACCCTTCAAAGTATCTAAAAGACAAATTAACTAATAAAATTTATTTACATTTCATTACTAATATAATTCAATGGATTAAAAATTATAAAATATATAAAATTTAGCAAAATTCAAAAACCAAAGCCTTAATCCTAATCCCAAATTTTTGTCGGTTTCTTTTTTATTCATATTATTTATTATAAATTTTAATCTTCCTTTTTTTTAATAATAATTCTTTTTTATTGAAAGTCATTTTAGTATATTTTTCTTCCCAAACATGAAGCTAAGGGATAAAATAATAAAATAATTAATAATTTATAAATATTTAAATATATCAAATATTTATCATTTTTTATTCACAAATCTTAAGAATCTTGAACAATAACTCATTTTTACTTTATGATTAAAATGTTATAATCTTTTAAAATAAAAATTGAAATGAGTTATTGAAAAAAAAAATAATTTTATTCCTGATTTGCGCTTTGAAATCTAATAAATTACCAATCATGCCATCCACTACAATTTATCCTTAATTAAAATTAGAAATTGCACTGCAATTTTCTTTCTTTTTTTTTTCAAATTCATTTTTCTTTTATTCTTCATCTTTGTCTTCTTTTACCTTTTCATCTTATTTCATTACCGCCACCACCTCCCTTCCAAGTCGGTGACTATTCCTCTGATTGGCAGCCACCATTATCGTTGCAACAGGCCATAAACTGTACCCCTAGCCCATGTTTACCGTCTCTAAACAGCCCCACCACCACCGCTGCTCCTTTGGCCGCCGCTAGCCTCACCCAACCACCATCAACCTCGCCCTTTCCAACCCAGCCATCTTTTTCCTCACGGCAGCCGCAAACTTTTGCAACTCAAAAGTCTAATCTACCTTCATCGTTGCCCACAACCGCCACCAATTTTTCTACTGCCATGACTAGCATTTCTCACCGTTGGGATCGTCCTTTGTCCACCATGATCGATCACATGCCTTTCATCATCAGCAAACCCTTCAAATCGTGATGCCCCTCTCCAATTCCAACCGACACATCTCTCACCCCTCTCCAATTTCGGCGGTTAAGGTTTGTAAACGGTGGTGGTGGTGGTTGTAGGGTTTGTAGATGGTGGCAAGGAATTAATGGTGTGGAATCCATTTAGGAATTGATAGCAATAATTAGAAAATATGAGGAATTATGGAATATTAATATTTTTATGGAATGTAAATAAATTTTATGGGTTAATTTGTCTTTTAGATACTTTAAAGGTAAAATGGTAATTTGAATAGTAAAAGTCAATTAATTGATTAATGATTTATATTAATAAAATATTTAAATTCAAGATAAGGGTAGAATTTTTTTTATTGTTATTATTATATTTGTTTTATAAATTAAAATATAAGTAAAATTAATTTAATTTTTTAAAGATCTTTTACTATTTGGGGGGGTATTTATTGATAAATTTATTTTTGTCATCTAACTTAAAATATGTTATACCTTAAAGGGCGAAACAAAATTATACTTGTAAACCCTATAAAACTATTAGTTATTGGGTTAGAGGTATTCTCGTATTTTAATCGGTCAACATTAAAAATAACGATTTTTTAAAATATTTTCGTACTTTTAGAAATAACGATTTTTTAAAATATTTTCGTACTTTTATAAGATGAATCGAAGTATGTCAATCTAATAAGGGTTGGATGAATTTTACCCTTTTTTGTATTTAATGAATATTAATTTAATTGTAATATTTATAAAAACAGTAAATCATTAGCCGACGACTCGCTGGAAAAATCAAAATGTGCCCGTGACAACACATTCGATATTGTTGAACTCCATTTCTTGCAATCTATCCTACGGTGCGATTATCGGCGTCAAAGGAGCAGCAGAGAAGCCGCAATTGCCGGGCGGCCAATTTGCAATTGCTTCATAACACCACCGTCAAATGGCACTGATTTTCAGTACATCGCCAACTAAATATTGCTTCCGGTTTGACGCCCTCTTTGAATCAATAGGTGGTGCGCCGTAACTCGTTGCCTTTTCATGGCGGCGCTACGTTGTAACCGCGAGTTGAGCTGACGATCGCGACTTCTCTATTACTGCTTTGACGTGGATGATACTACCGTTAGATAGGTCGCGAGAAATAGAATCTAAGAATGCTTGATGTGTTGTGAAATTACACTTTTTTTTTTTTCCAACAGAGTCTCCGACGGCAACAACCACTACCGAAATTATTTGCTTTTTTCATATTATTTTTTTAATAACTACAATGAATGAATTACATTTTGAAATTTAAATATATTCTTCAACATTAATACATATTAACACAAATTTTTAAAAATTTTAAAATTATATATACAAATATCTCTAATTTTTACTCCACAGCTATTCGATTTATCAAATACATCACAATTTTTTTATTTTTATTTTTTACTGCTACTGATTTTATTTTATGATAATTATTAACTGAAAAAATATAATACCCTGATACGAATTAAGGCCTAACATACGAAACCCAAACCCAAAGTGTATCTGCAGGCTCTTGAGTGGTATTATTAAGGGTCCATTGAGCTGGGCATTACCTGGGTCCAAACTTGGGCTGGGTGTTTGCAGTTTGTTGCAGGCAAAGGTGCAACTAGGGCTGACAATGGGGTGGGGGTGGAGAGGCCCACCCTATTAAAAATTTTAGTTCCATTCCCCATTCCATCCTCAAATAAATTTTATAGGGGTGAGGACATGTGGGGAATGGTTTCCCTATCCCTACCCCATTTTTCATTTATTATTTTATTTTAGGCATACATACATTATTTCAGTAAATTAAAAACTAAAAACTTAAATAAAAATTATTATTTTAATCTAAAGTATTTAAATTATTAAAAAATCTATAAAAATCTGAAACAATATCTTGAAATGATATCAAAACTGTAAAATATTTGGATAAATAATAAATAAAATCATAAAAATGTATAACAATATTTCAAATTTTTCTTTGTTAACGGCTTCATCTTCTTTTTATCATATTTATATAACCCATGATTGTAAGGTTTATTATTATTTTATAAATAATCCAAAGTTTTAAGGTTGAATAAGAATTATATTGTAGGGTTTTCTTTTAGTTATAGTCTATTTGTATTAGGTAAAAATAAAAAAAAATTATTAACCAATATTGTAATTGACAAATAAAATTATTAAATAAAAATTAAATATTTATATATAATGGGGATTGGGGTGGAGAGGGGGGGGGGGGGTGAGGAGTACAATAACAAACCCCACCTCATTAAGAATTTAGGGATTATTCTTTTCCTATTCCCCACCCCATTCCCCCAAAATTGTTTAAAATTCACCTCATTTTAGGGTGAGGCTCCATGAGGCCCCAAATCTGTGGAAATTTTTGCCATCCTAAGTGCAACATGGATGATTTTCAAAAGAGTTGGAGCTTTTAACACTCTCCTAAATTCCTTATAAAACCCTATTTTTAATTCTATTTCTTAAAATACTCTAATTTAATTTATAAAATACAAATCCATATATTAAAATTAACTATGTTTCTCATAAACATTCATCCTAAAAATAAGTATTTCTTTTAAATCTTAATTTATAAAATACATATAAATTCTAAAATATTAAATAATATTTTTTCTTATTATATATTTTCTATCTTCATAACTCTAAATTCTAACAATTTTTTTAAAAATAAATTTTAATTAAAATTTAAAATTTAAATATAAATATAAATTATAAATATAAATATAAATTTAAATTATGAAATGAGGTGGATTTAAAAATATTTTTGTTAAAAGAATAATTATTAAAGTATTTAATTGAATGTTTATTAAAAATAAATAAGTTATTTCATCTTTAATGATTTAAGTAATTTCAATTAAAACCCTACTCTTTTCAAAAAATCACCTTCACCAGTCAACTTGCAACAAAATGGCTTTCTGCATGCGGGGGTGGTTGATGTTTTTAGATAAGAGTCGTACAAAACTTTGTTAATTGGGAATAAAATAATATTCAACAAACACGCCGAAAAAAGATAGACATAAAAAATCAGATATAAGCCACCCAGGTCCCACCACCCAGCTTGGCCCTGCCGTCCACTCGGAAGTTGAAACAAATTGACTGATGATCATCCTTTTTCTTTCTTTAATAATATTCCGAAACCTACCAGTACCACTATTATGTTCTATTGATCTATTCTTATCATGACATCTGACTTTAATTATAGACAGTTTTTAAAATAGATAACCTAACTTGAACTGCAGTTTAGATGTGATTATTGTTCTAAACAGGAAGGAAACTGAATTTTAAGGAAAAAAAAACATCGGTTGCAACTTTCAGCGGCTGTTAATAGATCCTCCAAAGATAAAAATACCTCTGTTTTTATTTGGGAGATTCTTATATTAGAGGAGCGTTAATTATTTGTTTAGTAATCAAGGGTAGTGGTGAACTGGTGATTGTATTAGTAGTGATCCTCTCCTACATTTTAGATCCAACGTGGCAACAGCTGTATCGTCAATTAATCAGCCGCACTGGGCCCCACTCTCACCCATTAATTGCCCGCCAACGGCCGAGCTTCCTAACACACGCGTTCGTCGTCACTATCCTCTCCTCACTGAACTCCATCCAAATAAAGCAAGCCCAACATTGTTATTTAAAATCACGCAAAACGCGAGAATTAGAAAAGCAAATTAAAACTATTTCAAAATATAAATAACAGGCTCGTTTTTAATTAGCTGAAGCGGATTGTTTGAAACCGTGAACGAAGGGAGACGAGACGGCGTATTGATGGCGGAAATGGACAGGCAGCACGAGAAGGCGGGTGGTGAAGAGGAGGGCAGCTTGCTAGAAGGGATGGCGGTAGTAAATTTCGACGTGCTGTGTTCGACGGTGGCGTTGCAAACTCAGGGGAAATGGAGGACGCTGGAAGGTGACGGCGTGGAAGTTGATGTGGATGGAGGTGAATTCGGCGCCGTTTTGAGGATGTGGGAAGGTGAAGTCCTTGACTGTTTCGATGACCGTCCTATTGCTCTCCAATCCGCCTGGTTAGTCTGTTGTTTCTTTCTTTGGATATTTGCTTTTGTTTTCTCTAAATGGTTTTTATTGTTCCCGAATTAATTAAACCCAAAACTGTTATTAAATTTATAATTTTGTGTTTTAAGGCAGGTAGCTCGTATCTGGATTTTGTATTGAATAATTTTTTTTTTTTTTTAAATTTACAGAAAGATATTAATTAGGGCGTGTTTGGTGTGCTTTTTTAGAAATGGAACTTCAAGAGTAAAATTAAAATCGCTTTCTACGAAGGCACCTGAAATTGCTATTTTGAATATCATCCATCGACTGCTTCCATAGAAAGCTAAAAACTTTTGAGCAAACATCATTACATGTATTTTACCCCCAAATAATAATAATAATAATAATTGTGCTTCTGAATAACGGTATGAATAACAGTGTCATTGGTCTTGCAGCTGTCCTTGCTACCGGTTCGGGAAGAACATGAGACGGGCTGGTTTTGGTTATTGTTTTCTTCAGGTAAATCTTGCAGCTTTTGGAGAATGAGAATGTTATCATATTTGATATATTTTAATACTTGTTCTCTAGCACTTAGAGATGCAGAATTTGATGTTGTTGTTTATGAAGCTGATTTAGTCAAACCCTGAGTTTCTTTTTGAAAATTTTCAGGGATCTGCTTATTTCATTCTGGCCATTGGTGCCCTCATGAATTTCATTGCTTTCATCGTTACTAGGCGGCATTGCTTTTTGTATTTGGCTGTGGCTTTCGCCATTTCTATAGGAGGGTACTTGGGTTTTTTCCGGACACAGATGAAAAAGAAATTTAATATCTTGGTGAGCTTGTCGTTGTTGCTTCAACATCATTATGTTGTGTGCACTAGTTATGTACTTTTTCTCTTCTTTTTATTCAGTTGTTTGTTCCATATTTTAATCATGTGCCCGTTCATAATAAGTTTTACCTATCAAAGGGATTTTGTAACCTAAAAGTTAGCTCAAGAGTTGAGGGAGGCAAGATTCATTCTCAGCCAATGTGGGATATTATCCCTAACAGTCATTTCCAAAAGTTGCATACATTCTCCAAGCACTTCTGTATTCTCCGTTACCTTGTTCAACCTTTTATTTATTTATGGGTTTTTTAAAATGTGAGTAAGGTCATCTGGCCTTTTTCTGGCTTTCACTTTCCTGACAAGTTTACCTCATAACTGACATTTGTTAGTGGAATATGTAGAGTAAAGTCACCAATTCTAATGTATCGTTCGGAAGTTTCAAAGTTTTGGGTGTATTCTCTTATGTCTTATAATTCGTTTGTATCATCGGAAGAGTTTGGTCCTCGTTCAATTATCTTCATTGTTAACATGAATGAGTTGAGTCTTAGTAGAATTCTTATTTAATGACTAGTGCACTTTCTGAATCTTATGCCTTTCGACGAATAGTATCTGTTGCTTTTGAAATGTGTTGAAATCTCTCTCCTTGTTTTAATGAAAAAGTTTGATTGTTTTCAGGGTAATGATAGTTCTATGGATGACTGCATCTATCATCTTGTCTGCCCCTGCTGCACATTATGTCAGGTATATTCTGTGCATTGCCCTTATTCGCAGAAATCTAGTTTCTTGTTTAAATGTTACTGCAAACTTTTAGTAGTGAAGATATGATGTCATTTTATAGAAAATGTAAATGAGACTTCGATGAAACTTGCTCAAACAGTTTTTTTTTTTTTTTGAGGAGGCTCAAACAGTTAATATATCTGAAAATTGATAATGACTATGCTTTAATTATGAGCAGGAAGCTAGAACTTTGGAGATGAACAATGTTCAAGATGGCACTTGGCATGGCAGGGGTGATACAATATGCATAGGCAGCTATAGGGAAGGGAATAGAGACTTCTTTGAGCTACACCAACCCCCTGTCTCAACAAAGTGCCCTGACCCCTGCATCATGGAAAAGAGTAAAGGTGTGGTGATCACTCTTGAGCCAGAGAAGCTGTGAATTATTTCCCATTTCTTTGCTGAGGGAGCAATATTATACTGGCTCCATTAAGTGATGATTCATGTTCAAGAGTTAGTAACAGCCAACATGGGGAAGAATATAGCCTTGGCTGCCCAGATTAGTACCCTGCATTCGCAAATCCGAATGCTTACCTGTTCAATCTCTTGATGGAGATATCTCTAGTCCTTGTACATAGCAGAAAAATTGTATTTATTAAGGTGGGGTTTTTTTTACCACCCCTTTTCAACCTTTACCTGTAGTTGTTTGCCAAAAGTTTCAGCTATAATCCATTCATCCCGGTTGATTTGAAATTTAAATATGCATTCCATTTTGGAACACTACTGGGTCTCCTGAAGGTTTCTGTTGAATAGTTGTATATAGATTGATTTTTTTTGCATTCACACCCATTTAGTTTTTGTTTATGATGATAAAGCTTCAACTTGTTTGTTTTCTATGTGTCTCAGATGTTGCTTTGTTCGACTCTTGAATTGTGTCATACTAGTCTTCAGGTTGTTCATTTTTCGTCATGACTCGTGAGCTTCTTCACTGCTTATCTTTTGTTTTCTCGAATCAAATCTTCAAGCGCTATTAAAATTCTGCATAGACTCTTTTGCCATTGGGGGAGATGAGGTTATGAATTAAGACAAAGAAGTGGTCGAACAAATTCCCAGGCCCCAGCAAAGGGAGGCCATCAAACTTTACAGTGTGGTTCATAGACAAGCTAAAGTCAAATTCAACTGAGTTTCAGAGTGAATTGAAAAGCAATCATGGAAATGCAATTTTCCTCCGGAATTCTCGTGCTATTGTAGAAATTGGTAATAGTCATCATAAGTTTCACCGGCATGAATACATGGATCAATTGATGGTCCCAATCATGGAGTAATTGGTCTTTGCAGGAGGAACATCAATTGTGCAATTCAATTTTAAGCCAAACTTAAATCTTATTTGGGATTTGAAGTTAGACAATTATAGTTTAAAAGCTATAGCATTAAAGTATTTGGTAAACATTAACTATTGTAGCTTGAAAGTTATGTTAATATGATTTTTTACTTGTACGATAAAAAATCTATTATATCGTTAATAATTTTGTCAAAATTATTATTTAAAAATTATATTTACTATATAGTATTAACTTTTATTTCATAGTTATATCTTTTTTTTCCATAGCTGTTGTAGTTTAAAAGTTATACCACTTCAATCCAAAGCAAAACATTAAATTTTTTTTTTTTTGAGATTAACAAAATATTAGTTAGATCTATTAAGGTCGCATTTACTTGTGATATCCTTTCGCATATCACATTGAGATTAGTACATTTTTAGCCACCTCAATGTACTTACAACTTGTCATTAACAATGCAAACAAAAACAATCACTTCCCATATCCAAACAAGCCTTGATAAATTCGAACAAAAAATATATGTCTTCATGGTATGTATGAACGAATACCAAGTTTACTTAATTTTCTAAGCCAATTAATGGAGCTAGTGTTTCAATCACGAGGGGTTGAACTTTGACTAGAAAAATTTGTTGCCATGTATTGAATATAAGCATGTGATAAACGCTCTTCCTGTCGTTTCTATGCAATCTTCAAAATGTCATTTTCATCTTCGTGGAAACTTACTAGTAAATCCACAATATAATTCAAGTGGCAATCGTCACCAATAGCCATAAAAAACATCACTCAAGTGTGAACGATTTCATAAAGTTTATGATAAATCGAAGTTTCTATCGATCTTCTTTAATTTGTTCTTAAATAATTGTTATGATTATAGACTGTCAGACAAAAATTTGATCTTCTTATGTATATAGTGAAACTCTAGCATGGAAGTCAGCCAGACTGCCCCCCCCTTTTGAAAATGAAGTTGCCAGCTTGTCTTTTTAAAATAAAAAATTATTCTTCCCCTCACAATGGGTCACTATGCACCAGAACTTGTAAACTTGACACGATTTGTAAATTAAATTGTTTTGTATTCCTCCAATTTCATTATATTGGATTAAGATCTTAATCCTTGTTTATTCAGCAACTTGCTTATTTGAAAATGATTTGATGCTTTTTTTCCCCAAATAATTACGTTCACACTGATCTAAGTGGCCCTACGTCACCACCAGGCACCAGTCCAGCCATCCTCACATTATATTAACATGTGGGTAAAACTAAAATTTAATGAATCAATAATCATGTTGACGGAGTCCTAGATTGAGTTAATTATGATTAGTTAACTACTTTTAAACTAATGAAATAGTTGAACACACGCTTATGAAGCTGACTTAGCACTGGATTCCAAATTTTATCATGTAGAGAATGCAGACCAATATCCCCCGTCGAAGCTTCAGGAGTACTCGGTTTAGTCATTACTACTTTTTGGTTGAAAATTGAACGAAAGAAATTATTACGGACCAAAAAATACTAACACCACAATACCACAGAAGCTTCTGATGCATCTATCTCAACTTACGAATTATCAAGTCACAATTGTCTTTTAAAATTTCATAAACAAATTCATCTTCCCATTTTCTTTTCCTTCATTTCTACTTGTTTTTTTTAGCAAGAGTTTCACCGCTGATTCCGATGGCCTCTTTAGAAGAGCGTTGGATGTGCCAGATTTGTAATGTTTAATGGCTTATTTAGGAAGTGGCTCTTGTTGCCTTAATTCTACGAGTTCATCTGCCCTTGTTTGCTTAGACTTTAGCTCAGCCTCAGGGTGTACCATATGTATATGCTATTGTTCTAATTGTTTATCAACTTGTGTACAATCTATCTAATGATGTGTTGACTTAATGCCAAAGCTTATTACGGGCGGACTTAGGAACTTAATTTGATCAGATCAGCCAAAACATATTAATTACATGATCAGATCAGCTAAAACATATTAATTACATTGTTTTGTGTGAATGCTTGTGTAAATATATAAAGGAGGGAAAAAATATGTATTTGATAAAATAAGTCTTTAAGTATAATTAAAATGACCGATTACTTTTCTAAAATTGAATTTTAGAGGTCAAGAGTTGCTTAACTATAAAATTGTATTCATAGATTATTTTTTAATATTGATTTAGAGATCATTTTTGGAGAGAAAATTGAACACAAAAGTTTAAAGACTTTTAAAATAATTTTGCATATTTCCAACACTATATACACTATATAGAAACATGTACTAGTTTTTTGAAATTAGATATATCTCTTTTATCAATCTCTATATATTAGATTTAAAATGCTCTATTGATTAATTATTAATATAATACATACTTTGCCCCCATAACACTTGCATTAAGAATAACTAAGTCAAAATAATAATTTTTGTAACTATATCTCTATTAAATTATAACATCTTTATAGTAATAAAATTGGTATGGTGCCAACATTATGACTATAGGGAGATTTTACTATAGTGTACAATAAATCATACAATTTTGTAGATTTTCATGAATTTTTTGAGCAAGTACGCCACTAGAGCTTTTACTGCAAACAAAACCACCCCCCCTCTCCCCTCCTTTTTTTTTTTAAATGTTTCATTAGATGGTATAATACAAAATCAAATACCAATAAGTATAGTCGAGCTCATGGCTATTGAGACTCGTCTTATTAATAAATAAACTATAAAGTTATTTAATAGCAGGAACTAGGAAATATGGTTTATTCTTAAAATTTGATAATAAATAATTGATTGTGTAGATTTTTTTTAAAAAAAATCCACATAGTAAGAAATAGATTAATTGGAAGAGAGTAGTTTTGAAAGTTAAATTAAATAATAACTCATTTCACATTCAGCATTAAGTTTTAAGTTTTAGATATAAATCACTTTTATTAAATAATAAGTGAAGAAAAAACATATTAAAACATCTAATTCACAAAAAAAAAAAAAAGAGGTGAGTGATATTGTAAGCACTAAACGACAAAGTTTCAAGGGACTTTATGGATAATATTAGGATCTAGAAAGTAATTATATTATTTTTCTGTATAAATCACAAAGTCTTTTTTTTTTTCCTTTCCCTTCCGAATTCTTTTATTGTTAGTTTACTAGTCAAAATTGATCCGAGGAAATTTGTAATATATATAATCCAAGTACGCAGCATAATGGCATCTATCAGGTATTAATCTATGTTTTCGGATGGGCCCTCTCTGCTGAGAATGCGTGTGCTTTGTCGTCATTGAAAAAGTTAGACATTTAAAAATAAAATTTCTACATATATATATACATATCCAAGCCCAATGAACTGGTTCGAGGGAAAAAAATTGCTGAAAGTGAGTTAGATCTACACTAAAGAGGAAAGATGGTGAAGGCTCGACGCAGTGAGAGGCCATCTTTGAGAAAAGGATCATGGGCTCCTGAAGAAGATCGGAAATTGATCGCTTATATTATGAGATACGGCATTTGGAACTGGAGTGAGACGCCAAAATATGCTGGTATATATATACACACACACACACATATCTAAGAACAACAAAGGAAGGAGGGAAAAAAAAAAAAAAAGAGAGAACCTCAATAATTTTTATCATGAAATGAGAGATTAAATGAATAATTAGATGGCTGGCTAGCTACTTAATCTTCGTCTCCGCCTTGTTCTTGCAGGTTTGTTGAGATGCGGGAAGAGTTGTCGACTTCGTTGGATGAATTATCTCAGGCCAGATATTAGGCGCGGAAACTTCACTCAAGAAGAAGATGAAACCATAATCAAGCTGCACGAACAACTTGGAAATCGGTAAGTGATTACAAATTTTAGCTTAAATTGGTACGTAGCAAGAACAACATCTATACTAAAAAATGATCTTTCTTTATGATTAGCTTCTCTTCTATTAGCTTTCAAGTACACCCATTAATTTAATTATAAGCTCAGTTGGCTTTGATATAAATCATATTGAAGCTCAATTGCCTAACTTGTACTCAATTACTTAGCTCAAGAGAGTTGAAGGTTGTTTTTAAGTGTATTCTTAATAATTAGCTCTTGAACTATTCTCAACCATGTGCGCAGCCTCTTAAATCTGTAATTAATATAATATTGTTGCTCAATTAGTTTTTACTAGAACAAGGTAATTAATTAGCTGCACCACCTGAAATTATTAGTCCATTTACAATAATATTGTTATGTGAAGTGATAAAAACGTCCTGCAATTATATTTAGGGTTTTTATAAATTTCCGGCAAATTATTAATCTAGCAATGGTAATCCTATCTCAAATTCCAGTATGATCTGGTCTCTTAATTAATGTGTATGAACTCATTATTATAGAGGTTGTTTTTGCAGATATATGGATCCATATATTAATGCTTAATGCTTCTGTAAAATTTACACATTAAATTTGTGTAAAGTCTGGTCTCATAATGTATATTAATGCTTAATGCTCCGGAGCTGCCAAAAAGATGGGAATCTAGCTATTAGTTGAGAATCAATTATATATTGCCGATTATTATTAGATTAATGCTTCTGTAAAATTTACACATTAACTAATTAATATGTGTATGAATTCACGTCATCAGATGGTCCGCTATTGCATCAAGGCTGCCTGGAAGAACAGACAACGAGATCAAAAATCACTGGCACACTCGCTTGTGTAAGAAACGCTTAACTAAGACCAACCAGCAGCAAGTGTCAGTTACTAAGTCTTTACAAGAAACTCAAAATAAAGCCATATTTGAATTTGATGAAGCCAACAAGCAGAATCAGAATCCACCTGAAGTATTATTAGCTGATCCCTTACCTATTATTCCCAATAACTCTCCAAAACCACCAAACGTCCTTACTGGCTGCACTTCCCCTTCCCCACAACTTTCTACTGATAATTGTTCTTCATCAACCAGCTTTGTTTCTGCTAATTATGATGAAATTTACATGATCCAGAGCTCAGAAGTGAACAATTATGATCATCCATCCGAAACCTTAGATGAATTTCACAATTTTTGGGAGCAGCCATTTATAGTGGATCCCTTATGCATGACTATGGCGGAGAGTTATGGTCAAGAGGAAACATATACAGATCCCGGATTTGTGGTATCAACTCCTCTGTGGGGGTACCAACAAGATTATCAATTTCCATCTGCTTCCAGTACTTCCTCTTATGATGCTGACGATGATTTCTGGGTCTGTTTCTGATGCAAGGAAATTGATACGGTGTCCAAGTCCGTTAATTTTAGCGTTTTCTTTTAATTTGCACTTCATATGTATATAATGTTATATACTGTTGCATATTGGATGCTAGGTTTATCGATCGCCTGTCCTGATTATTGTATCGAGTCTATCTAGATAAAGTGTTTGCTTGAGCGTATCACTATCACATATGGCTTGGATAAGAAGATCAAACCTTGTGTTCCTCAATAATTGCAGTTTGAAGATCTTAAGCCTTAATTAGACTGATACGTGGTTTTTTTATGTTTTTATTTATTTTTAGTTCACTGCCCGTATATTTTATTCCAAATTCCCAGTTGGTGGATGCTAGAGATAGATTATTAGACTGGCCAGAGACGGCGTTACCTGTCAAAGTGCCAAATTCAATCAATGTTTTTGAAAATTAAGAAAGACACAATTAAGACAGAAATAAGGTTATTGTTCATGCTACAATGCCACGACATGCTATCATTTTTATTTTAGTTGTGTTTTCTTGGTGGTTCAATATTATTTTTCTAAATACAATAAGCCAGTCTAACATTTTGTTTTTTTATCATGCTTACTAGCATCTTACATAACATTGTTAAGAGAATAATTCCACACGGCCGATAATTGATAGACAAACAATATAAGTTTTAGGCAATTTTCGATTAAGTATCGAGGTTATTTTCAATTTGGATATAAATTGTGTAAGATGTTGTGCCATGTAAAACAAGTGTACGATTATTTTATTTATTAATTTATTTTTGGAATGGAGAAGAATAGAGAAAGAATTGAGAATAAAGGAGGAAGGATTTTAATATTATTGTTTGGTTTGATTCATTCTTTATCTCCTTATTTTTCTTTTCCCTCCCCTCCCCTCCCCTCCTTTCCTCTCATTTCATTTCTTCAAACCAAATATACAATAATAACTAATAAGGGCATGAAAAGTATAAAAGCACCAATCCAAACAATGTGGATGAGGATTTGGAAACCTGAAGCAACGTTTTGAACAAATACATTAATATTAATGCAACTGAAGAGAGTTTATGTCAAAAATAAAATCTACATAAATTTTCCACAGCTACGCGGACAGTAATTAATTACTAAGGAAAATAAATTTCTCAGGAAATTAATGAATCTCTTCACAAAAATAATTAATATGAAAGTGAATGTCATTTTTTGTAACTTTTTTTTTTGGCCCCAGCGTATGGCTATGAATCGATGCTTAAACGTACTTTTGGCTAAATAACAGATGCTAGAACAACAAAACGAGGGAGCCTAACCCGCGCAAACAGGTTTGACCGACTATTAAAGTTGTAAATTAGCTACTTCCTTTTCCACTCTTTCTTTTTAATATCATACAAATACAAATTAACCGAACCTAGAGGAAAAAATTGGAAAAGAGAATGTTATTCTTGCTTCTTTCATCTTTTTGAAAAATTTAGATTGCTTTGATAAACTGAGAAGATCTATATTTTGTTAGTAGGATCCTCTATGTTGGGGTTGTTAATTAAGGAAAAAGTCTTAGCATTACTTGAGAATGAATCACTGATTGTTGCACTAAGTATATAAGTTTGAGACAACCTTCAACTTAATGTAATGAGCTTCTATATGGTGTTAAAGCTAAACTCACCTATGTGTTGACCCACACTATCTTTCCAATATCAATTTGCAGGTGATGAGGTTGTTAAGTGAAAAATCTCATATTAGTTGATAGTTAATCTTAAACTAAGTACATAAGTTTAAGGCAAACCTCAACTTTTAAGCTAACTTTTAAGTATAAGCTAGGGCTGAAGACTTGTAGTTTTATAGGGCTTGTTTATAGACTAATGCTGTGTTTACTTACCTATAATTGGAATGGGAATGCTGGAATTAGAATCATTAACATGTTTACTTATAAATTTGAAGCTTGGAATTATAATGGAATTCATACAGGGCCCACAATTTAAGGATTCATTATTAAGGTTCTAATTCCCAAAGGGTGAGTTGGGAATCAGAACCCCATTTCCATGATTGATAAAAATACTCCCATTCCAAATTCTAAATTCTTATTTTGTCCTGATTAATTAACAAAAATATAAAAGAAAAAAATCAAATTAAAATCATGAAGATGGAATCGGGCATTGGGAAGCATCCAAAATCCAACTAGTAGCACCCAAACCAAAATCGAACCTCTGACGATTTGCCATGGATCTTGTGTCGAGCAACAACAGCTACTGTCGTTAGCACGCCGAACCAGTAGCTCCCCAAATTGTAGCAGCAACACCTGCCGTCGTTAGCACACCGAAAAAGCTCCTCCCCAAATCATAGCCGCAACACTTGAAGTCATCGAAAATAGCCACTGCTGATGCGTCGCCAGTCAATCTCGCATAGAAGCAGCAACCAATCTTACTCGCTTCAGCAGCCATTGCAAAAATGATGATGATAATTATTCTTATTCTTATTGTTATTTTTTTATTTTTTAGGCATAATTATTATTGTTGTCATGTTTATTATAATTAATTTCATCTTATTATTATTGAAATAAAGTTATTATTATTTCTTATTGTTATTAACAATAAGTTTTTTGAATAAAAATAATATAACAAACAATTATGATATTATTATTATTATTTTTAATAATATGACATATATTATAATAAATGTTAAATAATAATAAATATTATTATTATTATTAAATTATATTAACTTTATTATTTTAATTATTATTATTATCATTATTAAAATTTATTATTTTATTAATATTATTATTATTAACAAAGGATTGTTCAATAAAGAAATGAATGTGGCATAGGTCGAATTATTATTTGAAAGCACTATCCTAGATAACATACAACTATGGAGGTCAGTTCCAATCTTACAGCAGAGAAGATTTGGAATTAAATAATCGAGCTAGTTTAATTATATACCTAATTATTGTAGCTACTATTATATGTACCCATATGATCCTCGTGTTAGGTCATTTAATTGACTGCACCGCTACTTGATTGATAAGCAAAATAATTAGCTATTTGGGTTAAAAGTCTAAATATATTATTCAGTGAGAGGCTCGATTTGATATGTTTGTGTATAAAGAGCCTTGTGTTATTTTACAAAGTAGGCCCCTATAACAAGAACAAGTGATGCATTACTTTAGGCTTTATCTTATTTTTAAAAGCCTAGTGTTTTCACCAAAAGGATAATAAAAAGGTTTGTTTCTCCAAAAATGGGATATAAGAGCTACAATATACAGATCAGAGAAAAGAAACATTTTTTCTCTAACTTTAAGAGAAAAATTTTCTCTTGCTGGTTGCTTTTCAGTAGTGATAAAGGCGTCCACACGTCAAGTGCAGTTCAAACTTGACTCATAACCTAGAAGATCGTTGGTGACGGATTGTTCTAAGAACATTGGTGATAACAGATCATGACTTAGGAGCTTAAATTACTTATACGAAAAAGTAAATGTATGATTTATAGATTATGGTAATTCTATATGTTGTATGAGAAACACAATTCAAATATTTTCTTTGCAAAATAATTTTTAACCAACACAAAACAATATATATATATATATAGAGAGAGAGAGAGAGAGAGAGAGAGAGAGAGAGAGTACTGATGTACTATCAAAAGGATTGAGAGGTAAGTGGTAAAGTTCGAAAACTGAAAGGGTAAATGTCAATTTCCCTTCTTAATTAATATGAACTCTTTAGAAGCTTATATTCACCCGAGTGAGATTTTAGTTTTTTTTTTTAATAAGAAGATAAATTAGATTATTATAGAGTAAATGCTCTTTCAGTCCCTTAAATTGAGTGAATTACCAATACTTCCCAGCTAAAGAGTTGCTGTCCATTGGCATGATGCGCATTGCAAGCTAACGTACAATAGCTTGGGCAGGGAAATCGATGCCGGAAATGAACACTCCGAGGTCATTAGTCTTGAAAGAGATGTTTGGACGACATTCTCGACTCAAAAATTGCAAGCAGTAACCGAACTCTCCAAAGCCACTTTCTCCCTTTGGAGCAGAATGAGCTTATGAATTGTGAGACAATTAAAAGTTGAATAAATTATCATGCAACTTTACAAGTATCAACAAGCTAATTAAAGTCAATAGTAACAGTTATCATAGGTTTCAATTAAACTGTGGGCGTTTTGTTTAGTGGAAAATTAAGTACATTGATATCACTACCCTGCCACATTCCACTAAGATTAGTACAGTTTTAACAACCTCAATGTAATTAAAAATTGTCTTTAATTAACAGAGAACACACTTTCGATAACCATACAAAGTCTTCATAAATCCGCAAGTAAATATATAAAAACAATTCTGTTTAAATTGTATACACACACACACACACACACACGTGAATAGAATACCTATTAATTTCAATTTTGCCTGCCTAAATGGAGCTTCTAGTCATTCAATGACGCGAGGAATACGAGTGGACTTTGACTTAGAGCATTTGTTGGGTGGCTGTGACTAAATGAAAACTTGTTGCTCAAGTAATAATTAGAATAAACTTAATTAGATTCATATTCGTGGAAACTTACAAGTAAATCCGCAATAATTCAAATAATAATTAAACTATTAAATTAAAGGTTATTAAATTGAAATCAAGTGTGAAAGAATTGATATAGTTAATGATAAATCAAAGTCTCTCTAGCTTCTTATAGTCTTTCAAAAATCTAAAATCGGTCAACTTAATTTTATGGTGAAATCTAACCGGCGGTCAGCCAGAGGCCAGAATGCCTGCGACCTTTTAGAAAATGAAGTTGCCACTTGCCAGCTTGTCTTTTCTGCTCCACATAATTCATGCCTCTCTCTTTTTCCTTTTCTTAAACAATTCAGGTCCTTTTACAAGAAGTGTTCCTAACTAAAAAAAAAAAAGTATTGTTCATTTTCGGTTCTCCACATTATAACGAGTAATAAGGAAAACCTAGTGAGCACAGTGCTTATTATTATTGGTAAATCACACCTAAAAAACATTTTCCTACATAATAAAATCAGCAGAAGTCAAGATCTTTTTCTTGATTATGTATACATGTATTAGATTACAAAAATATCTTAATTTTCCATTGAAAATATGAAGAAGACGATTGCAATCTTTTCCACCATCATTATTGGAATATGCACAATATAATTATAGTCTTTTCTTCTATCTTTAATCGTCTTCCCCACACATATGGGCGTGTAGAATGTAGAGAACTTTAATTACCGTGCAGGAGATGGAAATCTTAGAACATTCTTTTTTTATTTTTTCTTTTACAGAGACAAATCTTTGTACTAAAAGATTACCTCAATTCTAAAAATCAACTGAGTTTCAGAGTTAATTGAAAAGCAATCATGGAAATGCAATTTTGCTCCGAAATTCTCATGCTATTGTAGAAATTCGTAATGGTCATCATAAGTTTCACCGGTACGAACATATGGATCAATGGATGGTCCCAATCATAAAGTAATTGGTCTTTGTAGGAACATCAATCGTGCATTTCAATTTTAAGCCAAACTTAAGTTCTATTTAGAATTGAGGTTGGACAACTGTAGCACTAAAGTATTTGGTAAACACTAGCTAATACCAAGTTCACTTAATAATTAATGGAGCTAATCTTTCAATCACGAGGGTTTGAACTTTGACTAGAAAAATTTGTTGCCATATATTGAATATAAGCATGTGATAAACGCTATTCCTGTCGTTTCTATGCTGTCTTCAAAATGTCATTTTCATCTTCGTGGAAACTTACTAGTAAATCCACAATATAATTCAAGTGACAATGGTCACCAATAATCTTAAACAACTTCACTCAAGTGTGAAAGATTTGATAAAGTTTATGATAAATCGAAGTTTCTATCGATCTTCTTTAATTTGTTCTTAAATAATTGTTATGATTATTGACTGTCAGACAAAAAATTGATCTTCTTATGTATTATGATTATTGACTGTCAGACAAAAAATTGATCTTCTTATGTATATAGTGAAACTCTAGCATGGAAGTCAGCCAGACTGCCACCCCTTTTGAAAATGAAGTTGCCAGCTTGTCTTTTTAAAATAAAAAATTATTCTTCCCCTCACAATGGGTCACCATGCACCAGAACTTGTCAACTTGACACGATCCGTAAATTAAATTGTTTTGTATTCCTCCAATTTCATTATATTGGATTAAGATCTTAATCCTTGTTTATTCAGCCACTTGCTTATTTGAAAATGATTTGATGCATTTTTTTTTAATTAATTACGTTCACACGGTCCAAAGCTGCTGACCTAAGTGGCCCTACGTCACCACCAGGCACCAGTCCAGCCATCCTCACATTATATTATCATGTGGGTAATATAATATAACATAATCAATAATTATGTTGACGGAGTCCTTGGTAGAGTTAATTACGATTAGTTAACTACTTTTAAACAAATGAAATAGTTGAACACACGCTTATGAAGCTGACTTTGCGCTGGATTCCAATTTTGATCATGTAGAGAATGCAGACCAATATCCCCCGTCGAAGCTTCAGGAGTACTCGGTTTAGTCATTACTATATTTTGGTTGAAAATCGAACGAAAGAAATTATTACGGACCAAAAAATACTAACACCACAATACCATAGAAGCTTCTGATGCATCTATCTCAACTTACGAATTATCAAGTCACAATTGTCTTTTAAAATTTCATAAACAAATTCATCTTCCCATTTTCTTTTCCTTCATTTCTACTTGTTTTTTTAGCAAGAATTAATTCACAACTGATTCCGATGGTCTCTTTAGAAGGGCGTTGGATGTGCTAGATTTGTAACGTTTTAATGCCTTATTTAGGAAGTGGCTCTCGTTGCACTAATTCTACGAGTTCATCTGCCCTTGTTTGCTTAGACTTTAGCTCAGCCTCAGGGTGATATGTATATGCTATTGTTCCAATTTGTTTATCAAATTGTGTACAGTCTATCTAATGATGAGGTGAGTGAATGCCAAAGCTTATCATAGGCGGATTTAGGAACTTAATTTGATCAGATCAGCTAAATTATATATTTATTATATTGTTTTGTGTGAATGCTTGTGTTTATAAAAGAGGTGAAAAATAATGTAATTGATAAAATTTCTTTAACTTTAATTAAAATGACCAATTACTTTTTCTAAAATTGAATTTCAGATGTCAAGAGGAGCTTAACTATAAAATTGTAGAATATTTTTTAATATTGAGTTAGGGATATTACTGAGTGAAAATTGAATGCAAAAGTTTAGAGACTTTGAAGATAACTTTGCATATTTCCAATACTATATAGAAACATGCACTAGTTTCTTGAAACTAGATATACCTCTTTTATCAATCTCTTTATATTAGATTTGACATGCTCCATTGATTAATTATTAATATAATACAAACTATACCTCTACATCACTTGCATTAGGAATAACTAAGTCAAAATAATTATTTTTGTAACTATATCTCTATTACGTTATAACATCTTCATAGTAATAAAAAATAGTACGGTCCCAACATATTATGACTATAGAGGGAGTTTACTGTAATGTACAAGTAATCATACAATTTTGTAGATTTTAATGAATTTTTTGAGTAAGTTCGCCACTAAAGCTTTTACTGCACCCCCATTTTTTTAAAAAATATTTCATTAGATAGTATAATACAAAATCAAATACTATAAATAAACTATAAAGTTATATAATAGTAGGAACTAGGAAATATGGTCTATTCTTAAAATTTGATGATAATTAATTGATGGTGTAGATTATTTTTTAAAAAATCCATATATTAAGAAATAGATTAATTGGGCGAGGGTAGTTTTAAAATTTAAATTAAATAATAACTCATTTCACATTCAACATTAAGTTTTAACTTTATTTTATATAGATATAAATCACTTCTATTAAATAATAAGTGAAGAAAAAACATATTAAAACATCTAAACCACAAAAAAAAAAAAAAAAAGTGAGTGATATAGTAAGCAGTAAGCACTAAACGATAAGGTCTCAAGGGCTTTTATGCATTCTGCTAGGATCTACAAAGTAATTATATATATTGTTTTTCTATATAGATCATAAAGCCTTTTTTTTTGGCCCCATCCGAATTCTTTTATTGTAATATATATATATTCCAAATAAGCAGTATAACGGCATCTAGCAGGCATATATTAATCTATGTTTTAGGATTGGTCCTCTCTGCTGAGAGTACGTGTGCTTTGTCGTCATTGAAAAACTTAGACATTTAAAAATAAAATTTCTAAATATATATCCGTGCCTCATGAACTGCTTCGAGGGAAAAAATTGCTGAAAGTGAGTTAGATCTCCCTCTAAAGAGGAAAGATGGCGAAGGCTCCATGCAGTCAGCGGCCATCTTTGAGAAAAGGATCGTGGACTCCTGAAGAAGACCGGAAATTGATCGCTTATATTATGAGATACGGCATTTGGAACTGGAGTGAGATGCCAAAATACGCTGGTATACACACACACACACACACACACACACACATATATATCTAGGAACAACAAAGGAAGGGAAAAAACAAAAAAAACGCAATATTTTTTAGCATGAAATGAGAGAATAAATGAATAATTAGATGGCTAGCTAGCTTATTAATAATATCCGCTTTGTTCTTGCAGGTTTGTTGAGATGTGGGAAGAGTTGTCGACTTCGTTGGATGAATTATCTCAGGCTATTAGGCGCGGAAACTTCACTCAAGAAGAAGATGAAACCATAATCAAGCTGCATGAGCAACTTGGAAACCGGTAAGTGATTACAAAGTTTAGCTTAACTTGGTACGTAGCAAGTACAAATAACATCTACACTCAAACATGATCTGTCTTTATATAAATAACATCTACACTCAAACATGATCTTTCTTTATGATTAGCTTCTCTTCTCTTAGCTTAATTTCAAGTACACCCATTAATTCAATTATAAGCTCAGTTGCCTTTGATATATATCATTTTGAAGCTCAATGGCCTAACTTGTACTCAAATGCTTAGCTCAAGAGAGTTGAAGGTTGTTTTAAGTGTATTCTTAATAGTTAGCCCTTGAACTATTCTCAACCGTGTGCGACAATCTCTTAAATATCTGTAATTAATATATTTATTGTTGCTAAAGTTAGCTGAGAGTTTTTACTAGAACAAGGTAATTAATTAGGTGCACCACCTAAAATTATTAGGCCATTTACAATAATATTGTTATGTCAAGTAACATAAACATCCTGCAATTATATTTAGGGTTTTTATAAATTTCCAGCAAATTATTAATCTACCAATGGTAATCCTATCTTAAATTCCAGCATAATCTGGTCTCTTAATTAATGTGTATGAACTCCTCATTATTATAGAGGTTGTTTATGCATATATATGGATCCCTATATTATTGGTTAATGTTTTTGTAAAGTTTACACAATAAATTTGTGTAAAGTCTGGTCTCACAATTTATATTGATGCTTAATGCTCCGGAGCTGCCAAAAAGATGGGAATCTAGCTATCAGTTGAGAATCAATTATATATTGCCGATTATTATTAGATTAATGCTTCTGTAAAATTTACACATCAACTAATTATTATGTGTATGAATTCACGTCATCAGATGGTCCGTTATTGCATCAAGGATGCCTGGAAGAACAGACAACGAGATTAAAAATCACTAGCACACTCGCTTGAGTAAGAAATGCTTAACTAAGAACAACCAGCAGCAGGTGTCAGTTACTAAATCTTTGCAAGAAACTCACATTGCAGCCATATTTGAATTTGATAAAGCCAACAAGCAGAATCAGAATCCAGCTGAAATATTATTAGCTGATCCCTTACCTATTATTCTCAATAACTCTCCAAAACCACCAAACGTCCTTACTGGCTGCACTTCCCTTCCCCTCAACTTTCTACTGATAAATTTCTTCATCAACCAGCTTTTTTCCTTTTAATTATGATGAAATTTACGTGATCCAGAGCTCAGAAGTGTGAGGATATGAACTGTTGAGTTTATGGACTCAAGTGAAACTTTTAAGGAAGTTTGGGGAGTCAAGTGCAGTTCGACTTCAGTTTAGGGGGTGCTGATGAAATATGCATGCTAAAGTCGAAAAAAGTTTGTTATATGTGTTATTACGATTTCCAATTTTAACAGTATAAAAGAAGCTGATGGTTAGCCTCTGATATAGTTCCAATTTCTTCTTCAATTCTGTATGAAATAAGTTGCAATTTATTTTGTTCAATTGCATGTAATCTCCTCTCGATCTTTCATTGTATTTGATTCATTGTGATTAATAAAGTTAAGCATATTTTTCCTTCTGAATCTGATTCCTTGGTGTTGTTCTTGGTGTTTTTCTGGGTTTCTGGTTCTTGGTTTAATCTTGTTTCAGTTGTTGCATTTTTTCAAGATTCATTGTAATTTGAGTGAAAGGGCTTTGAAACTTTAACAAGTGGGATTAGAGCTTGGTGAATTTCTATCATGTCTCTTCGAAAACCTGAAATAGAGAAATTCACCATTGGTGGTGATTTCTCTTTATGGAAGATGAAGATGAGGGCTCTTCTTGTTCATCAGGATCTCGAATCAGCTTTGGAGGAAGAAGATTTAGATGGAGTAGGAAGCTCCAAGCCTGATGAAAAGAAGAAACAGATACAAAATAGGGTACACAACACCTTAATCTTGAGCCTTAGTGACTCAATATTGAAGGAAAGTTCTGAAAAGAAAACAGCTTAGGTATCTGGAATAAGGTGGAGGCCTTGTGCATGAAGAAATTCCTGGCACATAAGCTGTTCTTGAAGAAAAGGTTGTATACCTTTGCAATGAAAGAAGGTGTATCCATTCAAGAACATATTGACACCTTCAACAAGATCATTCTTGATCTTGGGGGAATTGAAAATGTGAAGATTACTGATGAAGATAAAGCCTTCTTCTTGCTGAGTTCCTTGCCAAAGTCTTATAAAGGCTTTCTAGATAAAATGTTGTATGGCAGAACTACCTTAACTCTAGAAGATGTCAAGGCTTCTTTAAGTTCAAAGGAGATTCAGAAGAACAATGGACATGAAGTGAATAATGGTGATGGATTGATTGCAAGAACAAAAAAGAAAAATGACCAAAAGAACAAAAAACAAGGAAAGAATCAAGAAGCTACAGAGAAGAAGAAGAAGAAGAAGAAAAAAAAGTGCTTTTATTGCAAAAAAGAAGGTCACTATATAAGAGATTGTCTTGAAAAGAAAAAGAAAGAGAATCAAGAAAAATCAGGAGATGCAGTAGTAGCCTCAAATGATGCCTCAAAAGATCGATACCTTAGTGCTGATTTGTTTGTGGTTTCAAATGGCAATACAAAAAGTCAATGGGTTATTGACTCAGGTTGCTCTTTTCATTTATATCCTGATAGAAATTTGTTTTACAAATATGAGGTATGGATGGTAGTAGAGTTTTAATGGGAAATAACAATGTGTGTAAAATTGTTGGGATTGGTTCTGTTAAGGTTAAGATGTTTGATAGAACTATAAGAGCTTTACATGAAGTGAGGCATGCTCCTAGGCTAAAGAGAAATCTGATCTCTTTAGGCATGCTGGATAGCTCAGGGTATTACTTTACATCTGAAAATGGTGGCTTAAAGGTAATTAAACGGACTGAGGTAGTAATAAAGGGGGTTAAGAAGAATGGCATGTATGTATTGCAAGGATCATCAGTGCCTGCAACAGTGGGGTTATCTATTGTTTCTGAAGAAGATAAAACCAAATTGTGGCACCTTAGGCTTAGACATATAAGTGTGAAAGGGATGCAAGACCTTAGTAAACAAGAACTGCTTGGTGGAGACAAAATTAAGAAACTGAATTTCTGTGAAAATTGCATCTTTGGCAAGGCTCACAGGTCTAAGTTTTCAAAGGGGCAGCACTTGTCCAAACATGTTTTGGATTATGTGCATGCTGACCTTTGGAGGCCTGCACAAATCTCATCTCTAAGTGGTAGGAGATATTTCATGTCCTTGATAGATGACTTTTCAAGAAAGGTGTGGATCTACATACTCAAGGCCAAGGATGAAGCATTGGAGAAATTCAAGGTGTGGAAAGCTTTGGTTGAAAACCAACATGGTTTCAGGCTTAAATGCCTTAGAATAGATAATGGCATGGAGTTTTGCAATAAAGAGTTTGAAAGTTTCTGTCAAAGCCATGGAATAAAGAGACACAATACTGTGAGATTCACCCCTCAGTAAAATGGTTTAGCTGAGAGGATGAATAGAACTTTTGTGGACAAGACAAGATACATGTTGGTGAATTCTAAGCTTCTAAAAAGATTTTGGGCAAAAGTTGTTAATACAGCATGTTATTTGGTTAACAGAAGTCCATCAGCAGCCATTGGTTTCAAGACACCAGAAGAAATGTGGTCAGGAAGACCTGCAAAATATGAAAATTTGAGAATTTTTGGGTGCCCTGTATATGTCCACATCAATCAAGGTAAGCTTGATGCAAGAGCCTTGAAGGGAGTCTTTGTTGGATATCCAGATGGGGTCAAAGAGTATAGAATCTGGTGTGGTGAGCAAAAGAAGTGCATCATCAGCAGGGATGTTGTTTTTCATGAAGCTATTATACTGAAAGAAGATTCAAAGACTAATGCTGATGTGTTTGGTGATCACAATAGTGACAAACCTGCTGATAGTTCCAAACTTAAGGTGGAGTTATCTAATGACAGAGATGGTGAAAAAAAGGTAACTGATGTTGAAGAAGAAGCAAGGATTGAGACTGAGGATGCTGAGGAATCAGAATTGCAACAAGCTGATTGGGAACTTATCAGTTAGCTAGAGACAAGGTTAGAAGACAAAGTAAGGCACCAGTGAGGTATGGTTATGCTGACTTAATAGCCTATGCTTTGTGTGCTGCTGATGAATTGGCAATTAAGGAATTTAGAAGCTATACTAAAGCTGTTGAGAGTAAAAACAGTGATAAATGGCTTGAGGTAATGAAGGATGAAATGGATTCACTACTAAGAAATAAAACCTGGTCTCTGGTGCTAAATCTAGAGAATAGGAAAATAATCAGTTGTAAGTGAATTTTCAAGATGAATGAAGGAATTCCAAGCATTGAACCTTCTAAGTTTAAAGCAAGGCTGATGGCTAGAGGCTTCACACAGAGGGAAAGGGTGGATTTCAATGAAATCTTCTCTCCTATTGTAAAGCACAGCTCCATAAGAGCTCTCCTAGCTATGGTGGCTTTACTTGATATGGAATTAGAACAATTAGATGTTAAAACAGTATTTCTTCATGGCAATCTTGAAGAGCAGATATTGATGGCACAACCTAAGGGTTTTGAATGCAAAGGGAAGGAAGATTATGTGTGTTTGCTGCATAAGTCTTTATATGGACTTAAGCAATCTCCTAGACAATGGTATAAGAGATTTGATGAGTTTATGACCTCAATTGGTTTCCATAGAAGTAAATATGATAGGTGTGTACTTTGGTTGTTCAGATCAAGAAAGAGTTGATTACTTGCTGCTGTATATGGATGATATGCTGATTACCAGCAAACATAAGTCTGAGATAGATAAGCTGAAGAATTTGCTTAATAAGGAGTTTGAGATATAGAATCTTGGTAATGCCAAAAGGATTCTTAGCATTGAGATCTTCAGAAATAAAGCAGCTGGTACTTTGTTCTTTAGTCAAGAGAGGTATATAAGGAAGGTTTTAGAAAGGTTTGACATGATGGATTGTAAACCTGTTCTAACTCCTTTAGGTGCTCATTTCAAGTTATCAATAGCTCAATCATCGAACATTAAGGCTCAAGAGGATGAATTCCAATATGCTCAAGCTGTTGGGAGTTTAATGTATGCAATGGTCTACACCAAACTTGACATAGCATATGCAGTAAGTGTGCTTAGCAGATATCTCAGTTGTCCAAGCAAGACTCATTGGAGTATTGTGTAATGGATAATGAAGTATATTAAAGGGTCTACTGTATGTGGTTTGCTTTATGGGAAATCAAAAAGTGAATCAACCTTGGTTGAGGGGTATGTGGATTTTGATTTTGGTGGAGATTTGGATAAAAGGAAGTCAATTTCAGGATACATGTTCATGTTAAACATGTGCCTGATAAGCTGGAAAGCTATACTTCAGCATGTGGTGGCTTTGTCCTCCACAGAAGCTGAGTTTATTGTAGCTACTGAAGCTATAAAGGAGGCTATGTGGCTCAAAGGTCTTCTTAATAAGCTTTGGTTAGATCAGAAAACAGTTCAAGTTTTCTGTGATAATCAAAGTGCCATACATTTGCTAAAAAATCATATGTAACATGAGAGAGCTAAGCATATAGATGTGAAGCTTCAATTCATCAGGGATGAAGTTACTAAGGGAGCAGTGGCTGCATCCAAAATCCACACTGACATTAATCTAGCTGATGCACTCTCCAAGGTTCTGCCCTCTGCAAAATTTGAGTACTGTGTGGACTTTATGGGTGTTTTACCCAAACCAAACTAAATTCAGGAGTGAATTACAGTTGATAGGAGGTTTTTTGGGTGCTGCTTTATCAATGGAATCAACTAAATCAAACTGCAAGGTGGAGAGTTGTGAGGATATGAACTGTTGAGTTTATGGACTCAAGTGAAACTTTTGGGAAAGTTTGGGAGTTAAGTGCAGTTCGACTTCAGTTTAGGGGGTGCTGATGAAATATGCATGTTGAGGTGGAAAAAAGTTTGTTATATGTGTTATTACGATTTCCAATTTTAACAGTATAAAAGAAGCTGATGGTTAGCCTCTGATATAGTTCCAATTTCTTCAATTATGTATGAAATGAGTTGCAATTTGTTTTGTTCAATTGCATGTAATCTCCTCTCCATCTTTCATTGTATTTGATTCATTGTGATTAATAAAGTGAGGCATATTTTTCCTTCTGAATCTGGTTCCTTGGTGTTTTTTTGGGTTCTGGTTCTTGGTTTAATCTTGTTTCAGTTGTTGCGTTTTTTCAAGATTCTTTGTAATTTGAGTGAAAGGGCTTTGAAACTTCAACAAGAAGTCAACAATTATGATCATCCATCCGAAACCTTAGATGAACTTCGCAATTTTTGGGAGCAGCCATTTATAGTGGATACCTTATGCACGACTGTGGCGAAGGGTTATGGTCAAGAGGAAACATATACAGATCCTGGATTTGTGGTATCAACTCCTCTGTCGGGGTACCAACAAGATTATCAATTTCCATCTGCTTCCAATACTTCCTCTTATGATGCTGACGATGATTTCTAGGTCTGTTTCTTATGCAAGGAAATTAATACGGTGTCCAAGTCCATTAATATTAGCGTTTTCTTTCAATTCGCACTTCATATATATATAATGTTATATGTGTTGTAAGCGACGTATATGTATACTGTTGCATATTGGATGCTAGGTTTATCGATTGCTTGTCCTGATTATTGTATCCGAGTCTATCTAAAATAAATAAAGTGTTTGCTTCAGCGTATCGATCACTTGAATAAAAAAATCAAACTTTATGTTCCTCAAACTTAGATCCTCTCCCTGTTTTTTTCCCTCCTAGTCTTCCTTGTTTTTCAATGATTGGTCAAGTGTGTGATAATTAAGCCAATTTTTTTTATTTTAATTACTCACTTAACCAATCATTGAAGGATGACTAGGAAGGGAAAAAATAAGGAAATGATCCTTGTCCCCAAAATAATTACAGTATGAAGATCTTAAGCCTTAATTAGACTGATTAAGCCCGCGCCCCCACCCCCTTTTCGATAATCGAATCTAACGAGGTTTTAGCTGTTTTTGTTTATTTTAAGTTCACTGCCCATTTACTTTATTCCAAATTTCCAATTCGTGAATGCTGGAGATAGAAGATTAGATTGGCCCGAGACGACGTCACCTGTAAAAGTGCCAAGCGCAATCAATGTATTTGAAGATTATGAAAGACACTATTAAGACGTTATTGTTCATGATATAGCACCACAACATGCAAAGCCGGCTAAACCATATTTGGGGCCTTAGGAAATGGTTTTGGTTAGATTATCCTAAAATTTGAGGAAAAAAATATATAAGGGTTATATTATAAAATTTATTTATTTAATTAAAATTAATTCTTCCAACAATCTAAAATGTCAAATTATTAAATAAAATTTTCTATTCTAATACTGCTAATATAAGAACTTTTAATTCAATTATAATATTTCCACTTACTAATTCTTCACGCAAATTACATCTTTCTTACTATTCTTTTTTTAGTTTAAACAAAATTTTCAATTCTTCTATTTTTTAAAAGCTTTTCGTTACAGTTTTATTTCAAAATAGATAAAACAAGCACATAACAAAAATAGATGAACAAAAGAATATTTTAAAAAGAATTAAGAACAAGTAAATAACACAACTAACTAAGAGAATAATAAAAAGATAAAATCTGAAATTTTTTATATGAAATCATAAATTAACTTTATCTTTAATTGTCTGAGGATTTGGGCAATGACAAGAAAACTATTAGATTTTTTTTTTTCTTGAGCGGAAAGTAGAGGAAGCACGTTTATTTGTTTTTTTTTTTTTTTTTCTATTAGAACACCAAGAGCATATCACGTCTTGGTCTTTGGAGGAAAAAATTAATGAATAAGTAATAAAATGTGGGGCTTTTATAGAGGTTCAAAAAGAATATATAACTTTTTCATTATAACATATCAATTCTAACGATAAGATAGAGATTTTTAGTATTGAAACTATTAAGTATTAAATTTATTAGACTTTATAGGAATTTGATAGTTTATTTAGGAAAAGATAATTACAAAATAATAATAAATTACATAAATAATAATAATTTTAGAATTCACGTTCCCCTTTTATATACAAAATAATAGTATAATATGAATGTGGGGCCTTCATAAACAGCGGGCCCAAGGCAACTTCGCCTAGGGTCAAGCCGCTTCTGACAACATGCTATTATTTCTTATTTGGTGGTATCTTCTTAGCGGCTCAATATCATTTTTTCTAAATATTATAAGTCAGTCTAACATTTTGGTTTTTATCATGTTTACTGGCATCTTACATATCATTGTTAAGAGAATAGTTTCACGTGGTCGATAATTGATAGACAAATAATATAAGTTTTAGGTAATTCTCGACTAATTATCGAGATCATTTTCTATTTGGATCTAAATTGTGTAAGATATTGTGCCATGTAAAACAAGTGTAAGATTATTTTACTTATTTATTTATTTATTTTTGGGAATGGACAAGAAAGAGGAAAAAAAATGAGAAGTAAAGAAGAAGGATTTTAATTTTATTGTTTGATTTGATATAGAATTCATTCTTTATCTCCTTATTGTTCCTTTCCCTGCCCTCTTTTCCTTTCTTCTCATTTCATTTCTTTAAACCAAATATACAATAATAACAAATAAGAACATGAAAAGTATAAAAGCAGCAATGCAAACAATGTGGATGAGGATTTGGAAACCGAAGCAACATTTTCAACAAATACATTAATGCAACTGAAGAGAGTTTATGTCAAACTAGCAATTTCAAAAATAAAATCTACATGAATTTTCCACAGCTACGTGGACTGTAATTAATTACTCAGGAAAATAAATTTCTCAGGAAATTAATGAATCTCTTCAGAAAAATAATTAACATGAAAGTGAATGTCTTTTTTTTTTTTTGGCCCCAACGTATGGCTATGCATGATGCATCGATGCTTAAACATAAATAACAGATGCTAAAACAACAAAATGAGGAAGCCCAACCAGCGCAAACAGGTTTGACTCTTTCTTTTAGTATCATACAAATACAAATTAACCGAACCTAGAGTAAAAAATTAGAAAAGAGAATGTTATTGCTGTTTCTTTTATCCTTCTGAAAAATTTAGATTGCATTGATAAACTGAGCAGATTTCTATTCTGTTAGTAGGATCCTCTATGTTGGGCTTGTTAATTAAGGAAAAAGTCTTAGCATACTTGAGAATGAATCAATGAGTGTTACACTAAGGTAGCGTTTGGTTTTTGGATTACAGTAAGAATTCTAAGGAGTGGAAATCCTAGGATTGGGAGTGTCGAGTGAGAATATGAGTAGTTTGTTTACTTACACTGGAATGAGAGTATAGAATCGGAATCATAATCCAATTAATATGTTTACTTTGTCTTGGATTGAGAGTAAATGGTTTCAAATTATAATTTTACCCTTATTTAAATAACTGTAGTTTTTAATTATAAAATTAATAAAAAAATATATTTAAAAAATAAAATATTTATTTTATTTTTAAAATAATAATAATTATTAATATTATTTATTAATAACTCTAATAATACTATTATTTTTAAATAACTATAATAATATTATATTTTTAAATAAAGATAGTATATAGTAATATTGTTAATTTCTATGTATATTATTATTATTAATTATTTTTAACTTAAAATCAATGTAAATTATTATTTTTAACTAAATATAATAATATTATATTTAAATAAGTTTAATATTATTATTTTTAACAAATATAATTTTATAAAATAATATAATAATATTATTTAAATAAATATAATATTATTTATTTTATTTTATTAAATATAATTATATTAAATTAATTTTAAAAATATGGTAAAAGATGAAGAGGTGGGAGTGGATTCACACGACACCTCCCCTCATGGGAGTCCCACTCCCACACCCCACTCCAAAATTGGGTGGGGTTCATAGAGTGGGACTTCCACTCTTAAGCTTAAATAAATAAGTAAACATTGGAGTGTGAAGACTCCACACTCCTTACTTCTACTCCAGTAATTAAATGTACCCTAAGTTTATAAGTTTGAGACAACCTTCAACTTAATGTAATGAACTTTTATCTAGTATTAAAACAAAACTCACCTATGTGTTGACCTACACTATCTTTCCACGTAAAAACAACTAAGCAAAAATATCAACTTGCACATGACGAGGGTGTTAAGTAAAAAATCTCGGATTGATTGGCAATGAATCTTGAACTAAGTATATAAGTTCTGGGCAAATCTCAACTTTTAAGCTAACCATAAAATATAAATTAGACCTAAAGACCTGTAGTTTTACAGGGCTTGTTTATAAACTAAAAGTGAGTTTCTTCAAAAGGTGAATGACACTTTCCCACTATATTTTATGACTTTTATCAGTAGCCCTCGGCAGTTTTCATCAAGGACTGAGCTAGCCTTAGGAGGTACCCCCACTTGATTAAAAAAGTCATTAAATTGCATAATTATTTTAGTGCCTATCCCCCTAAACTTAATTGAAATACCCTTCGAGTTGAAGAATTTATGCTCTTGCTTTGCCCCCTACAAACTAAATTTCTAGATCCGTTCCTAATTTTTAATAAAATTTTGCAACCGAATAACGTCAAAACTTTTACACAAAAAACTCAGCCCATGCACAAAACTATATATATATATATAAAGAGAGAGAGTAATGAAGCGATTTCTGAATAAAAAGGGGGGTAATAATAAATAATAGTAGAAAATAAATATTTTCTTATAATGGTTAGGCAAAACTCACTTAGCAATTCATCTGTGGCTGATGAGCGGGATAAGATCTACGTCTATTTTATAAGTTGACAATTGTTGTACCTTTTACTTGTATATTAATTATATTATAATATATTGTCCACGCTATTTATTGCCCATTGGTACCAAACTTGGCTTGCATATGATTACCATTTGCTACTAGAATGTCGGCGTATTGATGGCGGATGGTTAGTCTGTTGCTTCTTTCCTTGGATATTTGCTTTTGTTTTCACCAAATGATTTTTATTTTTCCCGAATTAATTAAACCCAAAACTGTAATTAAAATAATATTTTTGTGTTTTAAGGCAGGTAGCTCGTAGCTGAATTTTGTACTGAATAATTTTTGTTATTTGATGATTTTTTTTTAATAATTTACAGAAAGATATTAGTTAGGGCGTGTTTGGTGTGCTTTTCTAGAAATGGAACTTCAAGAGTAAAATTAAAATCGCTTTCTACGAAGGCACCTGAAAATGCTATTTTGAATATCGTCTATCGACTGCTTCCATAGAAAGCTAAAAACCTTTGAGCAAACATCATTACATGTATTTTAGCAATAAATAAATAATTGTGCTTCTGAATAGGTATGAATAGCTGTGTCATTGGTGTTGCAGCTGTCCTTGCTACCGGTTTGGGAAGAACAAGAGACGGGCTGGTTTTGGTTATTGTTTTCCTCAGGTAAATCTTGCGGCTTTGGGAGAATGAGAATGTTATCATCTTTGATATATAGCCAAACCCTGAGTTTCTTATTGAAATTTTGCGGGGATCTGCTTATTTTATTCTGGCCATTGGTGCCCTTATGAATTTCATTTCTTTCATCGTCACTAGGCGGCATTGCTTTTTGTGTTTGCCTGTGGCATTGCCATTTCTATAGGAGGGTACTTGGGTTTTTTCCGGACACAGATGAAAAGAAATTTAATATCTTGGTGAGCTTGTCGTTGTTGCTTCAACATCATTATGTAGTGTGCACTAGTTATGTACTTTTCCTCTTCTTTTTATTCGGTTTTTTGTTCCATATTTTAATCATGTACCCGTTCATAATAAGTTTTACATATCAAAGGGATTTTGTAACTTAAAAGTTAGCTCAAGAGTTGAGGGAGGCAAGATTCATTCTCAGCCAATGTGGGATATTATCCCTAACAGCCATTTCCACAAGTTCCATACATTCTCCAAGCACCTCTGTGTTCTCCTTTACCTTGTTCAACCTTTTATTTATTTATGGGTTTTTTAAAATGTGAGTAAGGTCGTCTGGCCTTTTTCTGGCTTTCACTTTCCTGATAAGTTTACCTCATAACTGACATTTGTTAGTGGAACCCTGTATGCAGAGTAAAGTCACCAATTCTAATGTATCGTTCAAAAGTTTCAAAGTTTTGGGTGCTCTCTCTTATGTCTTATAATTCGTTTGTATCATTGGAAGAGTTTGGTCCTTGTTCAATTATCTTCATTGTTAACATGAATGAGTTGAATCTTGGTAGAATTCTTATTAATGACTAGTGCGCTTTCTGAATCTTATGCCTTTCGACGAATAGTATCTGTTGCTTTTGAGATGTGTTGAAATCTCTCTTCTTGTTTTAATGGAAAAGTTTGATTTTTTTCAGGGTAGCGATAGTTCTATGGATGAATGCATCTATCATCTTGTCTGCCCCTGCTGCACATTATGTCAGGTATACTCTGTGCATTGCCCTTATTTGCAGTGTGAAACGTAGTTGTAAAGTGTTTGTTTGAAAAGAAAAACAGAGAGAAAATGAGAGTGAGAATGATTATTTCTATTATATTCTCTATGTACATAAGTGCGTTATATTTATACAACAATATTGTAACAGCCTCAGCTATTAACAAAATTATCAACTACAAATAATAAAGTGACACCTGTACAATGCTTAACAAACTCAAGCCACGCAGGCAAACTAACTATTCAACTTGCAAGTCACGTTGCTGAGCTAGCTACAGGTTGTTGAGCTCTAGAAACTTCAGCTGGAAACATATACTCCTAACATCCCCCCACAAGCTCAACAAGGGGAACAATGTTGAGCTTGGAACGAAGATAGTGAAAAGGCTGAGAGGGTAATGCTTTTGTGAAAATATCAGCTGTCTGATCAATACTAGGAACATACTGAATCTGCAAACTTTTATTAGCGACCTTTTCACGTAAAAAATGAATATCCAATTCGATGTGCTTTATGCGTGAGTGGAACTTAGGATTGCTTGCTAGAGCAGTGGCACTTTGGTTGTCACACCAAATAACAGGAGTAGAGATAGGAACAATACCAAGTTCAGTGAGTAAAGATCGAATCCAGAGAATCTCGGAGGCTGCCATAGCAAGAGCACGATATTCGGACTCAGTGCTCGATCTGGAAACCACTGCCTGTTTTTAGAACACCAGGAAACTAGATTAGAGCCAAAATAAACACAGTAACCAGCAACTGATCTTCGATCATCTCGGTCAGTGGCCCAATCTGCATCAGAGAAACATTCAAGGTGCAGATGACCAGAAGAATGAAACTGAAGACCAAGATTGATGGTGCCCTTGAGATAACGAAGCACCCTTTTGCAGGCTTGCCGGTGAGCATCTGTAGGAGCATTAAGAAATTGACTTAGCTTATTAACTGAGAAAGCAATTTCTGGCCTGGTGAGAGTGACATACTATAGAGCACCAACTGTGCTTCTATACAAACTTACATCAGAAAATAGAACACCATCAGTCTTAGTTAAAGGAATGCCAAAAGCCATAGGAGTTGCACAAGCTGTACTATCTTGCATACTCACTTTAGCAAGTAAATCAGTAATATATTTAGACTGAGAGAGATGCAAACCAGCAGCATTTTGAGTAACCTGAATTCCCAAGAAGAAATTTAGATCACCTAAATCCTTCAAGGCAAATGTAGATTTCAAATCAGAAATGACTTGAGCAACCAAAGAAGGACTGGATCCTGTGACTATAATATCATCAACATATACCAAAAGAAGTGTAAGATGACCATCCTGTCGACTAAAAAAGAGTGAGGTGTCTGACTGAGAATTAGAAAAACTCCACTGAGTGACTAAAGCTGCTTTCAACCTGACAAACCAGGCTCTTGGAGCTTGCTTGAGCCCATACAAAGCTTTATGAAGCTTACAGACATGAGTAGGTTTTGCTGGATCAACAAAACCTTCTGGTTGCTGCATATAGACATCTTCTGTCAAATAGCCATAAAGGAATGCATTATTTATGTCAACCTGTCATAGCACCCATTTGTGAGCCACTACCATGCTGAGTATAAGTCTGATTGTGCAAGATTTCACCACTGGACTAAATGTTTCTGTATAGTCAATGCCTGGTGTTTGATGAAAGCCCTTTGCTACAAGTCTACCTTTGTATCTGTTAATGCTGCCATCTGGATTGTACTTAATCTAAAACACCCATTTGTTTCCAACAACCTTGACAACTTGTGAGGGGTGTATAAGTTCCCAAGTTTGATTAGCAAGTAAGGCTTGAAACTCTTCTGACATGGCTTTGTGCCATTTAGGATCAGCAAGAGCAGCTGACACAGTAGGTGGTTCTTTTGGGCTAGACAAACAATTTGTAAGGTAGGTTTTTGGCTTGAAAATACCAGCCTTTGATCTGGTAAGCATAGGATGTCCAGTAGGATTGGGAGAAAGAATAATAGTTAGATAAGGTGGTGACAGTTGAGATGAGGTATTGGAAGAAGAAACTGATTGAGAAGGGGAAGCTATATGAAAAGGTGGAGAAGAAATTGGAAATACAGAGGAGTGATCATTTGCTGCATTGAATGGAAACTGATAGAGAGGCAGTTGAAGTTGTACCACAGTCTGAGAGGAAGAATTACTGGAATTTGAATGTGACTCAGAAGAAAATTGATGACAAGTATTTGACACTGAAGAAAAATCAACTCCAAGTTGAAAAGGATAAGAAGACTCATCAAAGACCACATGGTTGCTGATATACACTCTACTAGAAGAATGTAAACAGAGATACCCTTTATGTAGTGAGCTATATCCTATAAAGACACACCTACTGGTTCTGTAATCAAACTTGTGACTATTATAATGTCTCAAACAAGGGTAACAGGCACAGCCAAATATTCTAAGATGAGTATATGTTGGTTTTTTATGAAACAACATCTCAAATGGTGATTTGTTATTGAGAACAGTTGTGGGAAGTCGGTTGATAAGATATGTGGCTGTATGAAAGGCATTCCACCAAAATTTTAGGGGTAAGTTGGCTTGAGCAAGAAGGGTTAGACCAGTTTCTACAATATGTCTATGCTTCCTCTCAATTTTGCCATTTTGATGATGAACATAAGAACAAGGATGTCGAAATTGGATGCCCTGTTCAGCAAGATATGTTGTAAATGGTCTAAACTCACCCCCCCCAATCTGTTTGAATGCACTTAATCTTCCTAGACAAACTCTTCTCAATCATAGCTTTGAATTCTTGAAATGTTTGTAAGGTTTTGGATTTGGTAGTGAGAGGAAAAATCCAGGTAAACCTAGTGTAATCATCAATGAGGGATAGATAGTATTTATAGTCTTGGGAAGAGAGTAAAGGAGCTGGACCCCAAAGATCAGCATGTAACAATTCTAGTGGCTGTGTAGTTGAGGTTTCAACAGAAGGAAAATGTTGCATATGACATTTACCAAATTGACAAGCACTGCAGAAATCTGGTGTGATATCTTTGTCTATATTAAAAGTTGGATTACAGTGCTGCATGACCTGTTTTAAAGCATGTATGGTTGGATGTCCCATTCTTTTATGCAAGATATTGTAATTAAGACTCTTAGAAGAAGAAACAGATAAGGCCATTTTGGCATCTTTATTGAATGGAAAAGTGTTTACACCATACAGATGTTTGTCATCAGATGGAATATACTGAGAAAACATTGACATAAAACCATTTCTGGAGTTGAGTACAGACATTGACTTAGAAGAGAACAAAGCATGAGTGTTAATGGAAGCACAGACTGTGGTGAGACCTTCAACTTGATACAATCCATCTCTAGCAATCCCCTTAAGCAATATGATCCCTGTGTTCTTGTCCTTGACAAAACACACAGATTTTTGAAACTTAATAATGGCATTATTATCAGTTAGCGAGCTAGAGACACTGAGTAAATTTTTTGTTATTGCAGGGACATGCAGAACATTAGAAAGGTAATATGCTTTGAATTGATGGTGTTTATAACTGTTGTGCCAACATGCTCAATAAGGAGTCCTAAGCCATTACCTATATGCAACTTTTCAGCACCATTATGAGCAGAACAAGATAACAATATACCTGCATTTTGAGTGACATGGTTTGTGGCACCTGAGTCTAAGTGCCAAGCTTGATCAGCAACAACATTGTTGTTGGCCAAAGGTGCAGTATTCTGATTTGCAGCAGTAAGAGCATTATAGTTTTGCTGAGGAACAGCAACACTTGGACTTTGAGTAATAAAAGCATTTTGAGAATTCAGATTTCCATTTCCCATTTTCATGCCAACAGCATAGTTTCCATTATAGAAGCCAGGATGACCCTGAGAAAATGTAAAGCTTGGTTGCATTTGTGGCTGGAATGCAAGATGACCTTGAAATGTGCCAGGTCTAGGAAAACTTCTAGCAAATCCTCTACCAAATCCTCTTCCATAATTGCCACCAAAAAACTGACCACCTCTAGGCCTAAATCCACTTGAATTACCCCTACCTTGTCTAGGAATAAAGCCATAGTTAAATCTGTTTTTACACTTGAAAGCTACATGCCCAGGTATGAAGCAGAGTTGCCACACAGCATTCTTATCTCCAAAAGAACTACTAGATCCTCCCAAAGAATTACCAAATCCAGCAATATCATGTATATTATTGACATTATTGGACTTGTTATAGTTCTGAGGTTTCTGTGCAAAATTTGCACTCATACCATGCATGATATCAAACTGAGTTTTGCCTCTGCTCATTTCAAGTCTTATCTCATGACTAAGTAACATTGAGAGTAATTCTTCTGCAGTAATTTTTTCCTTCTCAAGCCTTGTTAACACATTTGTAACAAGTGACTCATAGGAATCATCCAAAATACCAAGGATATGCATAATAAAATCATTTGATGAAAGTGCATTACCTCCAATGGCTAAGCTATCAGAGATCTTCTTCATCTTGTTAAAGTAATCACTGATGGACATTGATCCTTTCTTTGTATTCTGAATCTGCATCATCAGAGGCATGAAACGTGCCTTTGACTGAGACATGAAGATTTCACCAAGTCGTTTCTAGAGATCTTGTGAAGTTTCACAGTTGATCACCATTATTAGCACATTATCCACCATTGATGAAAACATCCAACTCTGAATCAGCTTATCAGTCTTCTTCCAGGTTATATATTCTGGATTTTCTATAGTTCTTGCTGCTGTGATCTCAGATCTGCTAGATTCACCAGCTGATGCAGGCAAAAACTGATCAGGACAAGACTTTTCTCCATTAATGAAACCTTCCAGACCATTCGCAGTAATTGAAGCAAGAACTTGTGTTTTCCACACAAGATAGTTTGTGCGATCTAGCTTAACAGGCTGTATGAAGCTAAACGAGAGCGAGGCTGAAGCTGTAGTAATTGAATTTGCCAGCCGTAGTTGTAAAGTGTTTGTTTGAAAAGAAAAACAGAGAGAAAATGAGAGTGAGAATGATTATTTCTATTATATTCTCTATGTATATAAGTGCGTTATATTTATACAATAGTATTGTAACAGCCTCAGCTATTAACAAAATTATCAACTACAAATAATAAAGTGACACCTGTACAATGCTTAACAAACTTAAGCCATGCTGGCAAACTAACTATTCAACTTGCAAGTCACGCTGCTGAGCTAGCTACAGGTTGTTGAGCTCTAGAAACTTCAGCTGGAAACATATACTCCTAACATGTAGAAATCTAGTTTCTTGTTTAAATGTTACTGCAGACTTTTGGAAGTAAAGATATGTCATCATTTTATAGAAAATGTAAGTGCGACTTCGATGAAACTTGCTCAAACAGTTCATATATCTGAAAATTGATAATGACTATGCTTTAATTATGAGCAGGACGCTAGAAATTTGGAGATGAACAATGTTCAAGATGGCACTTGGCATGGCAGGAGTGATAAAATATGCATAGGCAGCTATTGTGAAGGGAATAGAGACTTCTTTGAGCTACACCAACCTACTGTCTCAACAAAGTGCCCTGCCCCTGCATCATGGAAAAGAGTACAGGTGTGGTGATCACCCTTGAGCCAGAGAAGCCGTGAATTTCAATGCAATTGGTTTGTTTATCCCTCCATGGCTGCTGCTATATACAAAAGTACCGACTTCCCATTTCTTTGTTGAGGGAGTAATATTATACTGGCTCTATCAAGTGATGATTCATGTTCAAGGGTTAGTAGCAGCCAACATAGGGAAGAATATGGCCTTGGCTGCCCAGATTAGTACCCTGCATTCGCAAATCCGGATGCTTACCTGTTCAATCTCCTGATGGAGATATCTCAAGTCCTTGTACATAGTAGAAAAATTGTATTTATTAAGGTAGGGTTTTTTTACCACCCCTTTTCAACCTTTACCTGTAGTTGTTTGCCAAAAGTTTCAGCTACACTCCATTCATCCTGGTTGATTTGAAATTTAAATATGCATTCCATTTTGGAACACAACTGGGTCTCTTGAACGTTTCTGTTGAATAGTTGTATATAGATTGATTTGTTTGCATTCACACCCATTTAGTTTTTGTTTATGATGATAAAGCTTCAACCTCTTAGTTTTCTATTTGTCTCTGATGTTGCTTTATTCGATTCTTGAATTGTGTCATACTAGTCTTCGGGTTGTTCATTTTTCGTCAAGACTCGTGAGCTTCTTCACTGCTTTTCTTTTGTTCTATCGAATCAAATCTTCAAGCGCTATTCTGCATAGACTATTTTGCCCTTGGGGGATATGAGGTTATGAATAAGACAAAAAGAAGTGGTCGAACAAATTCCCAGCAAAGGGAGGCCATCAAACTTTACGAATCTGGTTCATAGACAAGCTAAAGTCAAATTCCACCGATTTTCAGAGTGAATTGAAAAGCAATCATAGAAATGCAATTTTCCTCCGGAATTCTCATGCTATTGTAGAAATTGGTAATAGTCATCGTATGTTTCATGAAGCAGGATCCGGTGCTCAGTTGAGCTTGTGCTGAGCACCGGATCAAGGGTCAGCAATTGCTTGGGTCCCACATGAAGCAATTGCTGACCGTTGGATCCTGTGCTCAACACGCTCAGCTGAGCTCCGGATCTGTTTCCATGTTTCACTGGTACGAACATATGGATCAATAGATGGTCCCAACATAAAGTAATTGATCTTTGTAGGAACATCGATCGTGCCTTCCAATTTTAAGTCAAACTCAAGTCTTATTTAGGATTAAGGTTGGACAGCTGTAGCTTAAAAGCTATAGCACTAAAATTTTTAGTAAACACTAACTATTGTAGCTTGAAAGTTATGTTGATATGATTTTTTCTTACATGATGAAAAATCTATTATATCTTTAATAATTTTGTCAAAATTATTATTCAAAAATTATATTACTACATAGTATTAACTTTTGTTTCATACTTATACCTTTTTTTTCACAGTATTAAAAGTTACAACGCCTCAATTCCAAGTATAGCATTAATTAGACCTATTAAGGTCGCATTTACTTGCGATACCCTTTGGCATATTACATTCAGATTAGTACATTTTTAGCCACCTCAATGTACTTGCAACTTGTCATTAACAATGAAAACAAAAACAGTCACTTCCCATAACCAAACAAGCCTTGAAAAATTCGAACAAAAGATCTATAATTCTTCATAGCATGCATGAACGATTACCAAGCTCACTTAATTTTCTAAGCCAATTGATGGAGCTAGTCTTTCAATCACGAGCTTTGACTAGAAAAATTTGTTGCCATATATTGAATATAAGCATGTGATAAACGGTCTTCCTGTCGTTAGTCGTCCCTATGCAGTCTTCAAACTGTCATTTTCATCGTCGTGGAAACTTACTAGTAAATCCACAATATAATTCAAGTGACAATCGTCACAAATAGTCATAAACAACTTCCCTCAAGTGTGAATGATTTGATAAAGTTTGCGATAAATCGAAGTTTCCATCGACCTTCTTTAATTTATTCTTAATTAGTTGTTATGATTATAGACTGTCAGACAAAAATTTGATCTTCTTATGTATATAGTGAAACTCTAGCATGGAAGTCAGCCGGACTGCCACCCCTTTTGAAAATGAAGTTGCCAGTTTGTCTTTTTAAAATAAAAAATTATTCTTCCCCTCACAATGGATAACTATGCACCAGAACTTGACATGATATGCACATTAAATTTTTTTGTATTCCTCCAATTTCATTATATTGGATTAAGGTCTTAATCCTTTTTTATTTAGCAACTTGATTATTTAAAAATGATTTGATGCTTTTTTTCCCAAATTAATAACGTTCACACAGTACAATGCTGATGACCTAAGTGACCCTACGTCATCACCAGGCACCAGTCCAGCCATCCTCACAGTATATTAACATGTGGGTAAAACTTACATTTAATGAATCAATAATCATGTTGACCGAGTCCTAGACAGAGTTAATTATGATCAGTTAACTACTTTTAAACTAATGAAATAGTTGAACACACGCTTATGAAGCTGCTTTGCGCTGGATTCCAAATTTGATCATGTAGAGAATGCAGACCAGTATCCCCCGTCGAAGCTTCATCGGTACTCGGTTTAGTCATTATTACTTTTTGGTTAGAAATTGAACAAAAAAAAATATTACGGACCAAAAAATACTAACACCACAATGCCATAGAAGCTTCTGGCGCATCTATCTCAACTTACGAATTATCAAGTCACAATTGTCTTATAAAAATTCATTGACAAATTCATCTTCCAATTTTCTTTTCCTTCATTTCTACTAGTTTTTTAGCAAGAATTTCGCCACCGGTTCCGATGGTCTCTTTAGAAGAGCGTTGGATGTGCTAGATTTGTAATGTTTAATGGCTAATTTAGGAAGTGGCTCTTGTTGCCTTAGTTCTACGAGTTCATCTGCCCTTGCTTGCTGCTTTAGCTCAGCCTCAGGGTGATATGTATATGCTATTGTTCCAATTTGTTTATCAACTTGTGTACAATCTATCTAATAATGTCGTGAGAGAACGCAAAAGCTCATCACGGCGAACTTTGGAACTTAATTTGTTCATATCAGCTAAACTATATATTTATTGTATTGTTTTGTGTGAATGCTTGTGTATATAAAAGAGGGGAAAATATATGTATTTGATAAAATAATTCTTTAACTTTAATTAAAATGACCGATTACCTTTCTAAAATTGAATTTTAGATGTCAAGAGCAGCTTAACTACAAAATTATATTAATAGATTATTTTTTAATATTGACTTAGGGATATTATTGAGAGAAAATTGAATGCAAAAGTTTAGAGACTTTTAAGATAACTTTGCATATTTCCAACATTATATAGAGGCATGTACCCATTTTTTGAAACTAGATATATCTCTTTTATCAATCTCTTTATATTAGATTTGACATGCTCCATCGAGTAATTATTAATACAATTAATGCATACTTATCTCTATATCACTTACATTAAGGATAACTAAGTTAATATAATAATTTTTGTAACTGCATTTGTGTTAAGTTACATCTTCATAGTAATAAAATTATTATGGTCCCAACATTATGACTATAGAGAAAATTTATTGTAGTGTACAAGAAATCATACAATTTCATAGATTTTCAGGAATTTTTTTGAGTAAGGACGCCACAAAGCTTTTACTGCACCCCCATTTTTTTAAAAAAAAATGTTTCATTAGATAGTATAATACAAAATAAAATACCAATAAGTATAGTCGAGCTAATGCATATTGATGCTCGTTATATTAACAAATAAACTATAAGGCTATGTCTGGGAGCTAGGACTAAGTGTGGGATTAGATTAATTTTGGGATTAAATATTTATCACATTTTTGGCAAATTTCCTTGGATTGGATTAGGGGGGACTAAATTCAAATTTAGTCCTTAAATCATTGGATTAGTAATCCCAATTTATAAGTAGGTTTAGATGGGATTAGAATAAGAGAAAAAAAAAATTATCTATTTGTAATATTTCATTGATACACGACACATTTATTATTTATTACTTAAAATTTAATTAATTAATTAATTAATGATTTATTTGAAATTTATTTTTTTATAGTCTGATTTAATTTGTACTTTTACTTCAATAAAATTAACTATTTAATAATTTATTATAATAATTGATTGTATTAAATTTAATAATAAATAATCATGAAATTAAGTAATACTAGTAATTAATTTGCTAACTTTTTGATAAAATAACATAAATCTAAAATATCTGATAAAAAATTACTTAAATATCTGATAAAATAACTTTTTGATAAAATAACATAAATCTAAAATATCTGATAAAAAATTACTTAAATATTTTTATTAATTTATATTTGTTTATTATAATTATGACTACCCAATAACTAATTTACCATATATTAAATGTTCTTATTAATTACCTTTAAATTCATTTTAGTTATTAGTCTTAAATATTCATAATACTTGTTTTTTTGTATTTAACTATAATTTAATATTGTCCAATCCGATATTATACCAAACATAAGATAGTATTGTATAATCCAATCTAATCTAATCCAACTTAATCCAGTCCAATCATAATATTTAATCCAATCTAATCATGCATGCCAAACGCAGCCTAAACTTATTTAATAGTAGGAACTAGGAAATATGGTTTGGTCTTAAAATTTGATAATAAATAATTGATTGTGTCGATCTTTTTTTAAAAAAAATCCATGTAATAAGAAATAGATTTATTGGGAGAGAGTAGTTTTGAAAGTTAAATTAAATAATAACTCATTTCACATTCAACATTAAGTTTTAAGTTTTAACTTTATTTTATTAGATATAAATCACTTTTATTGAATAATAAGTGAAGAAAAAACATATTAATAATAAGTGAATAAAAAACATATTAAGACATCTAAATCAAAAAAAATGGTGGGTGATATAGTTAGCACTAAACGATAAAGTCTCAAGGGCTTTTATGGATTCTATTAGGATCTAGGAATTAATTATACTATTTTTCTGTATAGATCATAAAGCCTTTTTTTTTTTTAACCCTGGCGAATTCTTTTATTGTTAGTTTACTAGTCAAAATTGATCTGAGGAAATTTGTAATATATAATTATATATAATCCAAGTATGCAGTATAATGGCATCCATGAGGTATTAATCTATATTTTAGGGTGGGCCCTCTCTGCTGAGAATACGTGTGCTTTGACGTCATTGAAAAAGTTAGACATTTAAAAATAAAATTTCTACATTTATATATCCGAGCCCCATGAACTGGTTTGAGGGAAAAAAATTGGTGAAAGTGAGTTAGATCTCCACCAAAGAGGAAAGATGGTGAAGGCTCGAGGCAGTGAGAAGCCATCTTTGAGAAAAGGATCATGGACTCCTGAAGAAGATTGGAAATTGATCGCTTATATTATGAGATACGGCATTTGGAACTGGAGTGAGATGCCAAAATATGCTGGTATATATTATATATACACATATATATCTGGGAACAACTAAGTAAGGAAAACGCAAAAAAAAAAAAAAAGAACCTCAATAATTTTTTTTTCATGAAATGAGAGAATAAATGAATAATTAGATGGCTAGGTAGCTATTAATCTTCGTCTCCGTTTTGTTCTTGTAGGTTTGTTGAGATGTGGGAGGAGTTGTCGACTTCGTTGGATGAATTATCTCAGGCCAGATATTAAGCGCGGAAACTTCACTCAAGAAGAAGATGAAACCATAATCAAGCTGCACGAGCAACTTGGAAATCGGTAAGTGATTACAAATTTTAGTTTAACTTGGTATGTAGCAAGTATATATAACATCAATACTTAAACATGATCTTTCTTTATGTTAGTTTCTCTTCTCTTAGCTTTCAGGTACACCCATTAATTCAATTATAAGCTCAGTTGGCTTTGATATATATCATATTGAAGCTCAATGGCCTAACTTGTACTCAAATGCTTAGCTCAAGAGTGTTGAAGGTTATTTTAAGTGTATTCTTAATAATTAGCCCTTGAAACTATTCTCAACTATGTGTGACAATCTCTTATATCTGCAATTAATATATTTGTTGTTGCCAAAGTTTGCTGAGAGTTTTTACTAGAACAAGATAATTAATTAGGTGCACCACCTAAAATTATTAATCCATTTACAATAATATGGCTATGTCAAGTAACAAAAACATCCTGCAATTATATTTAGGGTTTTTATAATTAAATTTCCAGCAAATTATTAATCTATCAATGGTAACCCTATCTCAAATTCCAGAATGATCTGGTCTCTTAATTAATCTGTATGAACTCCTCATTATCATAGAGGTTGTTTATGCAGATATATGGATCCATAGATAAATGGTTAATGCTTCTGTAAAGTTTACACATTAAATTTGTGTAAAGTCAGGCCTCATAATTTATATTAATGCTTAATGCTCCGGAGCTGCCAGAAAGATGGGAATCTAGCTATCAGTTGAGAACCAATTATATATTGCCGATTATTATTAGATTACTGTTTCTGTAAAATTTACACATTAACTAATTAATTTGTGTATAAATTCACGTCATCAGATGGTCCGCTATTGCATTAAGACTGCCTGGAAGAACAGATAACGAGATCAAAAATCACTGGCACAGTCGCTTGAGTAAGAAACGCTTAACTAAGAACAACCAGCAGCAGGTGTCAGTTTCTAAGTCTTTGCAAGAAACTCAAATTGCAGCCAAATTTGAATTTGATGAAGGCAACAAGCAGAATCAGAATCCACCTGAAATATTATTAGCTGATCCCTTACCTATTATTCCCAGTAACTCTCCAAAACCACCAAACATCCTTACTGGCTGCACTTTCCCTTCCCCACAACTTTCTACTGATAATTGTTCTTCATCAACCAGCTTTGTTTCTGCTAATTATGATGAACTTTACATGATCCAGAGCTCAGAAGTGAACCAATTTGATCATCCGTCCGAAACCTTAGATGAACTTCACAATTTTTGGGAGCAGCCATTTATAGTGGATACCTCATGCATGACTGTGGCGAAGGGTTATGGTCCAGCGGCAACATATGCAGATCCTGGATTTGTGGTATCAACTCCTCTGTGGGGGTACCAACAAGATTATCAATTTCCATCTGCTTCCAGTACTTCCTCTTATGATGCTGACGGTGATTTCTGGGTCTGTTTCTGATGCAAGGAAATTAATATGGTGTCCAAGTCCATTAATATTGGAGTTTTCTTTTAATTTGCACTTCATATATATAACGTTATACGTGTTGAAAGCAACGTATATGTATACTGTTGCATATTGGATGCTAGGTTTATCGATTCCTTGTCTTGATTATTGTATCTAAATAAAGTGTTTGCTTGAGTGTATCACTGTCACATATGGCTTGAATAAAAAGATCAAACCTTATGTTCCTCAATAATTACATTTGAAGATCTTAAGCCTTAATTAAACTGATTAAGCCCGCGCCCCCACCCCCTTTTCGATAATCGAATCTAACGAGGTTTTTTTATGCTTTTGTTTATTTTCAGTTTCACTGTCCATATGCTTTACTCCAAATTTCCAATTGGTTGACGCTAGATATAGAAGATTAGATTGGCCCGAGACGACGTCACCTGTGAAAGTGCCAAGTGCAATCAATGTATGAACATTAAGAAAGACACTATTAAGACAGTAATAAGGTTATCGTTCATGCCACAGTACCACAACATGCCATCATTTCTATTTTGGTGGTATCTTTTCGGTGGCTCAATATCATTTTTCTAAATACTATAAGTCAGTCTAACGTTTTGTATTTTTCTCATGTTTACTGCCATCTTACATATCATTGTTAAGAGATTAATTCCACATGGCCGATAACTGATAGACAGATGATTTTTTTTTTGAAGGAGAAAAAGAGATAAAAAAAGAGAATAAAAGAAGGAGAATTTTAATTTTATTGTTTGTTTTGATATAGAATTCATTTTTTATCTCCTTATTTTTCTTTTCCGTCCCCTCCTCTCCCCTCCTTTCCTTTCCTCTCATTTCATTTCTTCAAACCAAATATACAATAATAACTAATAAGAGCATGAAAAGTATAAAAGCAGCAATGCAAACAATGTGATGAGGATTTGGAAACCTGAATCAACATTTTCAACAAATAAGGTAATGCAACTGAAGAGAGTTTATGTTAAACTAGCAATTTCAAAAATAAAATCTACATAAATTTTCCACAGCTACGTGGACAGTAATTAATTACTTAGGAAAATAAATTTCTCAGGAAATTAATGAATCTCTTTGCAAAAATAATTAATATATATATATATATATATATTGGCCCCAACGTATGGCCATGCATCGATTCTTAAACATACTTTTGGCTAAATAACAGATGCTAGAACAACAAAAAGAAGGGCGCAAACAGGTTTGACCGACCATTAAAGTTGTAAATTAGGTACTTCCTTTTCCATTCTTTCTTTATCATACAAATACAAATTAACCGAACCTAGAGAAAAAAATGAGAAAAGAGAATGTTATTCTTGTTTCTTTCATTTCTTTGAGAGATTTAGATTGCACTGATAAACTGAGGAGATCTCTATTTTGTTAGTAGGATCCTGTATGTTGGGCTTGTTAAATAAGGAAAAAGTCTTAGCATTACTTGAGAATGAATCAATGAGTGTTGCACTAACTATATAAGTTTGAGACAACCTTCAACTTAATATAAGTTTAGAAAATTTTTCTCTTAAAGTTAGAGAGAAAAAGTTTCTTTTCTCTGATCTGTATATTATGGCTCTTACATAACTTAAAACTCATTATATTAAGTTATATTAAAACTAAACCTACAACTCTGTTCACCCACACTATCTTTTCATGTGACAAGAACTAAGTAAAAATATCAATTTGCAAGTAACGAGAGTGTTAAGTGAAAAATCTCACATTGGTTGACAATGAATCTTGAACTAATTGTATAAGTTTGAGGCAAACCTCAACTTTAAGCTAACTTTCAAGCATAAGTTAGGCCTAAGACTTGTAGTTGTAGTTTAACAGGGCTTGTTTATAAACTAGAAGTGACTTTCTTCAAGAGGTGAATGACACTTTCCCAATTCATTTTTCGACTGTTATCAATAGCCCTCGGCAGTTTGCCACACTCCACTAAGATTAGTACAGTTTTAACAACCTTAATGTAATTAAAAATTGTTTTTAATTAACAGAGAACACACTTTCTATAACCATACAAAGTATTGATAAATTCGCAAGTAAATATATAAAAACAATTATGTTTAAATTGAATACACACACACACACGTGAACAGAATACCTATTAATTTCAATTTTGCCTGCCTAAATGGAGGTTCTAGTCATTCAATAACTCGAGGACTACGAGTGGACTTTGACTAGAGCATTTGTTGCGTGGCTGCCACTAAATGAAAAATTGTTGGTCAAGTAATGATTAGAATAAACTTAATTAGAGTCATATTCGTGGAAACTTGCAAGTAAATCCGCAATAATTCAAATAATAATTAGACTATTAAAGGTTATTAATAGTTTATGACAAATCGAAGTTTCTGTAGCTGCCTATAGTCTTACAAAAATCTAAAATCGGTCAACTTAATTTTATGGTGAAGCCTAACCGGCGGTCAGCCAGATGCCAGAATGCCTGCTACCTTTTTAGAAAAATGACGTTGTACTTGCCAGCTTGTCTTTTCTGCTCCACATATATATTCATGCCTCTCTGTTTCCTTTTCTTAAACAATTCAGGTCCTTTTAAAAAAGATGTGTTCCTAAAAAGAAAAAAAAAAAGGGTATTGTTCATATGCGGTTCTCCACATTATAACGAGTAATAAGGAAGATCTAGTGAGCACGGATGCTTATTATTATTGGTAAATCACAACTAAAAAAATATTTTCTTATTTAAAAAATAAGCTGAAGCTAGGATCTTTTTTTTTTTATTATGCATACATGTATTGAATTAAAAAAATGCCTTGATTTTCTATTGAAAATATAAAGAAGACGACTGTAATTTTTTTCACCATCATTATGGGGATCTGTACAATATGGTTGTAATCTTTTCTGTTATCTTCAATCGTCTTCCTCACACATATGGGCGTATAGAGCGTAGAGAACCCTAATTATCATGTAAAAGATGAAAACCTTAGAACATTCTCTTTTTTCTTTTATAAAGAAAAATTTATGTGATAAAAAATTACCTCTATTCTAATTTCCTTTTCCTTTATATAGGCACTTTTTAGAGTTAGAATTTGACTAAAAATTAAACTAATAGAGGGACTATAGACTCATAGGCTTTCTAGCTTCAACTTAATAGTCACGGCCTTGTTATCTCATGACACACTAATAATACTAAGTTAACCCTAGGCTATTCCATTAAAAGCCCAAAGTTGTACTATAGTAATTCATATTAATAAATAAAATCATAATTTATTAAAACTCCTTTTAATTTATTCTAGGCCTAGTCTTAGAGCAATAATAACCACTTAATTGACCCTCTACTTGATGCTCGTAATTACAGCTAGTATAATGATAAATGTCGCGTTTTTGTAATTATATATTTACCCTTAAATCATTGTTTGTTCTAATGATCACTTTTATTATATCTATATTTGTAAATAAATTTACAAATAAATATTATTATTCAGTAAACAATTTATTGAATAAATTGCAGCCACAGATTTAAATGATCAAATACCACAAACAACTTAGGTAAGCATCATTTGTATAATTTTTATCTTGTAAGTATATGTTCCCATGATCTATGAAATCATATCTCCAAGATATAAAGGTTTTGATTATTTATTTAAATCTCACTTTATGATAACTCAAAAGACATTATACATTAATGCAAGTTCATTACTCAATCAAGATTAAGGTTGATTAAGCTTATTGAAGCTTATTTGAATTATGATCAATGCCATTTGTTAAACTAAATCATAATTCACTATAATCATGTTCAATATGTATATCACATATACTTATTAACTATTCTACTTGAAGTCTTCACTTCAATGATCAAGATAAAATCACTCACAATAAAAATAAAAAAAATTACAACCTTACATAATGAAATGTCTATTTCGTTAGTAGTTGTGAACAATTTTTTATTGATAAAGAACCTTTGATTTTATCTTCTAGTATTGACATCATATGCCTAATATAAAAATCAACTACTTTATAAATAAAAGCTAATAATATATGCTCAAATAAATAAGGGCTAATAAATTTTATTGCATGCTTTCAGGGCACCAAATAATAATAAGTCTAACAATTATATCGTGAGAATTTAAAAAGACGGTAGAATTTTTTTGACTCACACTAAATAATATTAAAGTCATAGCTTAATCAAATAGCACTACTTGATCTTATTGATTATCTAATCATTATGTCGCTCTCATTAAATAGTATTAAAGTTGCTAAAATAATTAAGGACGATGAAAGACGTTTATGTTTCCGGATATTCTAAATCATGGGAATTTATTAGTTGCATTATATTGTGGGGGAGGGGGAAAGAGAATAAATTTTAGACTGTGTATATAAATTTGAGGTCAGACAACTCTTACGGTACGTTTGCTAATCGATAATCAGAATGGACTGAAAATAAAATGGGCTGGAATCATAATGGAGAATAAAAATTAAAATAAATTGTTTACCTTATTTATAAGAATCGAAAGCAAAATGAGCTGTATTACCGTTGATGTATTTACTTTGTTTTAAAATCAGAATGAATTATTGTAAGTTATTAAAATAACTTTAGTTGATTATTGTCATTATTTGTTATAATAATTGTGTTGGTGATGGTGGTGGTGGTGGTGGTAGTGATGATGATGATTATTATTATTATTAATAACAACAACAATAATAATAATAACAATATTAACTATAATAATAATATAATAATAACAATAATAATGACAATTACAATGACAATATGATGATGATGACGACGACGGTGACCTCTGTGTGTGTGTACACTTTTCCAATAAGAGATTTCTTGAGTTATTAAAGTAATGGATAAATTAAAATACAAAAAAAAAAACACACACTCTAATTGCATTATAAGACAAAATATACTATATTAGAGTGTATATTTGGTTCTTTTTTTTTTAGTTTATCCCTTAACTTAATAACTTAAGAGATTCATTATTAAATAATGACTCCATATATGTATGTGTGTGTGTGTGTAATTAAGTTCACAATGTCCAAGGCCGGTGACAAGTAGCTATAAGACAATTCGTGAACATTGTGGGTTAAAGGCATATTATATGAAACACTATTGATTGATTCCTAGGTCAAGTTCATTAATAAAATAATTAATTTTAATTTGAACTAATGAATTAATTTCTCACACGATTATGACATCTTTATTGAACCCATGCACTGGCTTTGAAAATATCAAGCCTGTTTAGAATTGAGGTTGGCAGTTGTAGCTTAAAAGCTACAGCACTAAAGTATTTGGTAAACAGCAGCTGTTGTAGTTTAGAAGCTAAGCTGATTTGATTTGATACTTGTATGATGAAAAATCTATTATATCATTAATAATTTTTTAAAAATTATTATTTAAAAATTATATTTACTACATACTATTAATTTTTATTTCATAATTACAACAGTTATAACTTAAAGTTATAGCACCTCAATCTCAAACATAACCTCAGTCCCACAGGCCACTGGCCAGTTCATCACTCAGTTTAGTCTAATAAATTACAAGCACACATCAATCTTAATAGATTACAGACGAATAACACAAAGAGCTTGTACTCTTGGAGCAAGCTACTTTTTAGTTTTCATATTTAATTTACCTCGCTCATTCAATTTAAAGAATTATCATTATGTGTACATGACATGATTTTGGTTTTAACTTGAAAATCTGATTCACTCATCATAGAATTCAAACCATTCAACTACATCACCATTAAGTGAGTGATTTGTGAAGGTTTATCAAATTATATGGATTTAAACTTAATCACTACTATATCAATATGCTAATTGTGGGCACACGTAGGGATGGCAAAAAGCTAGTCTTGTTACATGCTTGACAGCTTGAGGAGCATTGCTCTTTATGGTCCGTCAAGCTAGCCTATTTATATTATTATATATACTTTTATTCTGAACTCATCAAGCTTGTAAATCCCGTTCTTACTCCATAAGGACTTTGACAACTTTCAGAATACAGAGAGTCCAATCCAGGTCCGGCCCGTGTTCGCAAAGATCCAAAAAATCAGGATCCCGATGCTGATATTAAAGATCCATGCAGACTAGGATCCGGATGCAAGTGCATATGAAAAGCTGAATATCTGGATCCGCATATCTTTTAGTTCAAATATTATTTGTTAAATTAAAATTGAATTAGAAAATATATAAGTTAAATGATTTAAATAAAAAAATCTAACCTAACCCTAAAAGTAAAACACACCAACTTGTAATCTACGTGGATTTGTGGTGTTTTCATTTGTGGATTTGTGGTGTTGTTAGACTTAGATAGTTGGATTTATATTATTCTTGATTTTTTATTTATGTTGTGGTATTTTTTTTGTGGATTTGCGGTGTTGTTGTATGATATTTTAAAGGAAAATTATCCACCGTCCACCTGATTTTTTTCACTTTTTAAAAAATACACAACTCTTAAATTTTTTGCTGAACTCCATCTAAAGTTATATTTTTTCCACTTCCGTCTTCAAACTGTTATAATTTTGCTGACGCCATTTATCACATATTTCGTTAGTTCTCTTAACGGTTTGAAGACGGAAGTGAATAGATGAAAAAAAAAAAAAAACTTTAGATGGAGTTCAGCAAAAAAAAATTAAAAAATTGTGTATTTTTTAAAAAGTGAAAAAAATCAGGTGGACGATAGATAATTGCCCCATTTTAAATGTTGAATTATGATTAGATTTTATTTGTTTTTATTAGGTAAATTCGTTGAATTATTTATATTTAAATTTAGCATCATGTAGATTTGGATATTCGCAAAATTCACCCGCAATCCGTATGGGTATTACCCACAGCCAAATCCACATAATTTTTTGGATATCCAAGTACGGATGAGGATGCCAAAATATCAATGCGGATTCGAATGCGGATGTACCTATATGCATATCCGGATCCGGATTTTGCCATCTTAGGCACACGTCTTATATAAATGTACTCTTAATCCCCTATTGTTTTATCGGCATTCTCAAATACAAACCAGCAGAAATTCTAATGGTTAGGCTTCAATAGTTGGACTACCAACCGTGGCCCGTGGGCTATCTGAGTCCCATCTGGACCGAAACTTATACGAGGGCTATCAAAGGTATCCTTTTAGTTTTCCTTTTTTGAACTTTGACCTCAAAAACTTGTCGGTTTTACCACTTTTACCTCCCCAAATTTCCCTTTCTGGCACCGCATCCGTTTGCATGCATTTCTTAACATAAGACACTCAATAATTAACGTACGTCAGCAAGCAAGCAAAACACCAAAATGATTGGACAAACTCAAAAACTTAAAACCAATAAAACTTAAAATTATAAGTTAAATTATAATTTAACTTAACACACTAAATACACCTTGAGGAGGGGAATGAGCCTTAACTGCGACTTTGTCCCCAAATTCAGATTAATCGGTGCCCAATGTAGCCACCTGATACCGGATGGTTACGCACCAAAAAAAAAGAAATTATAAGTTAAATTACTCATTTGCTTCTCAAAGATCGGCTACAGCCGCTTCCCAACCTGCTGTCAAGCACATAAATGGCTTTTTAACTTCGACAAAGATACTACGATCTTTAAGAAAGCTACGTGCCTTGAACGCTGCTTCCTCTCTCTTATCCCCACTATAACTCTCACAATAATTTCTCACCTGCAGGCTGCTGCAGCCAGTTACTTTGCATAGTTGTATCCATTAATTTCCTTTACAAAAAAATTGATAAATTGAATTCCATCCATAAATTGACCTTGCAAATTGAAACTTTTCAAGAAAATTATCATCTTATTGAATTGAAAGCATTTGTTATTCCTTCGTCGCCACCAAGCGAGAGACACTGAGACATAACCAAAAAAACCAAGGACACAAAACAATTATATATGGCAGCATTCAACATTGGACTCGTCCAATTTTGTGCTTTCTGGTACAAAATCTTCTCTTTATTTTAATTAAATATTTGCTTGTTTCCTTAGTTGAGTTGGTGGGTGTGCCTCATTGTGAGCTTTCAATATCTTCTTCTAGTCTACTTCAAATCAGAACCATCCATTACCTTTCTCTTTCACTTTTTCTTTAGATAGTGACAATGTGCTGCTGCAATTTGGACCAATTTCTTTGTCTTTCAGTGTATTCAACAATGTTGAATACGAGAGAGCTGGAATTTGCTTTCACTGCAAAATCCATTCATCTTGCGCCGCTTGATTTCTCTCTTTTCTGGCATCACAGATGTGGTTGTGATGCTACTATCCGTGATTTGCTGGCTTTCTGATTTTGTGCATTTGTAATCCACCACGCTAAATGGAGTTCTTGAGCTTGACATTGTATCTAAAACAGACTCATAGCCTTCCATTTCCACCATTTCTTGCATTGTATCAAAGCATTTTGACAGGTTCTCCTAGACAAGAAGTACAATGTAAGTTAAAGTAAGGAATACATAAGTAATCAAAATGTGAGACACGATTAATAACAAATTTATCGATCATTAACTTGTTGCTTACTTTATTTACATAATCAATACTTAAAATTGAAGTCTTGAAAGAAGGGAACTGCAGTGGGAACAGCTCATGTGATGACCGAAGAACTGCTGATGCCGCAATTACTGATGGCTTGAACTCAAGTAACCTGATTTCTGCAAACAAAAAAAAAAATGTTTGATCTACTTTTTCATAAAAAATATGAAACAATAAAATTTATTTGTGCTTTAATCGTTTAGTTCCGTAATTCATATGTTACCATTATGAGCTCTGAAGATGATATCTGCAGCTCGATCTTTGAGAGCTTGTGTCAATGGAGGATCTTTCGGCTCAAATAGAGAAATAAAGAAACAGAGAAATGAGAAAGGTGTTATTGATCTCATTCTCCAATTTAATGCATCAAGAATGAGAAGCTCCATTCGGCGAATCGTTTGTGCATCAAAGATGAGCTCTTCGTCACCCTGTTTCATTATCTCAACAATTTTGCATGAGTTGCTGCTCTAGCAATGTCAGTGTTCCCAAATATCCCACTACATTTCATAATTAATGGAGAGTAAAGCCTCTACCTGGAATTTAGAGAGGGAGAAGTGGGTGTTTTTCATCTTTGCGGCCAGAGAAATGCAGGATACCACAAGAAGCCTTAGAATCCATGGCTTGCCTTGCTGCAAATTCGAAGATTAATTAGAACTGTTAACTGAATCTATTTGCATATTCAAAATCATTCTCTGTTTTATTACAAAGGCAATGTAAAAAGAAATTAATTGTGTATGCTACATTTGAAGATTTTTTTTTTTAATTTTTTAATATTATGTGAAACTTCTCTGCATTGAACAGAGCATAATGCGCAAACAATCAAAATTGCAAGTGAAAATATACATGCATATGTATCTATATAACCTAAAAAATAAGTGTCAAGGTCTATAATCATTACCGGAATTTCTTGCCGAGAGATGAACCGGTCCAAGTAAGTAACAGCTAGGTAGGAAACGAAGGGCTCAAAATTGCAGGAAAATTGTACCTGCCCAACAAAACAAAATAAAATAAAATTAAGGAAGGAAATAAGTCCCAAAGTGATAAGAAATACAAGTTATGGCGCTATTTTTACCTGTAAAATGAGTGAAACAGCTTCTTGACGAAGGGAGACATAAAAATCAGTGATTTTTAAGCATTGTATGAAGTTATGTGAGGGCATATGATCAGGTTCAGTGGCAAAAAGATCCAAAAGAGTATCAGATTGGTGTTCTTCCAAGCTTGTGAAGGGGTTCTCAAGATCAAACTCCATTTTGTTTTTTTTTTCTTTTAAGAAATTGGTTGTGTTTCGTAGATGCAGTAGAGAATGGTCAAGAAAGAGAGAAGGCAAAAGACATAACAAGAAAGAGAAAGGGAGCGAGCGAGAGAGAGAAGAGCAAGAGAGTGAGTAATAATTTTGGAAAAGAGAAGCTTCGCTTTCTGTGCTGAAAAAGAAGCTCTGTCAGTCTTCAACTTCACTACTTCTCAGTCTCCTCCGTGCAGGAGCAGCAGCAGCACCTCCATTAACTTAATAATATGTGTATTTTAGTCCCTGCCCCTGCCTTCCATCTCTCTTTCTCCTTGGAAAAGAAAACATTAAATTAAAATCTGTCAATAAATCTGTAGATAACCTTTATGCTAACCGTTTGTGCAACAGTGCAAGTGATAAATATTATACGAAAGAATTTCAACTTTCATATTTTATGGATGTTAAAATTAGTGATTATTCGAGACAAAAAACAGAAAACGAAATTATTTATTATTTATTAATTATATCTATCTAAAAAATTTAGAGGTACAAAATCTTTTTTCTTTTTCTTTTGTCACTTTTTACCCCAATTGTAATATTATTTATAAACATACTGCAGTTGACAAATTCCTCAGTGTGGTCACATGCATCTTCCACATTCCACTCTCAAATTAAATATACTTGGCTTGTAGCTAGCCCACTTCCCCTTACCTATGAAGTATGAACCTAGTCCTTCAACTCAAGTTCAAGAATGTTTAGACCACAAAGTCAGCAATTAAATAAGTTCGGGCCTTCTTGTGTTATATTTTATGTAATTTACAGTAAGATAAAATTCACCCACTGATCTATGTGATCTCACTATTTTATTATTCATTTTTACATTGTAAAGATTAATTATAAATTATAATAAATGTAACTTAGGAAACCCAATAAGTTCGAGAATATTTCAACCTTAAAAGTTGTAATCAAACATGAGTTCATTAAGTCATTTATGCGGAATCTTGGGTGCTCGTGCTAGTTGAATTATTGACACACGGGTATCTAGACTAATATATTTTGTTGAGCAATGTACATGGGAAGAATATCCCCAATTGAGGGTGTTGAATATAACGAAAGCACTCAAAATTTTCCTGGCTGCACAAGTCATTTCCCAAGTTCGTTAGATCCTAATCTTTCACTTTAATAACCATAAACTATCTCGCTTAATAAAATCTATGGAGTATTTGGAATTTTCTTCCGGTATATCATTGGTCTTCTTGAACAGAAAAAGAAAAAGAGGGAAAAAAATAAAAGTTAATATGCGACGCGCGGGTTCTTTTTATTAAGCATATGAATGGGAGTGATACACCTTTAATTCGCATCTAAAATCTCTCTCTAAGGATCCAAGTACATTTGGCTGTTTAAATCGTAAATGGCATCTGTTGCTTTATTCATTTTTTCGGGGACAGCATCATAAAATGGTTGAATTGACGATAAAGTCAGAAAGCCTGTCTTTTTACGGCCAAATTAAAACTTGAACCATAACTACACAAACCAAATGGCCAAAGCCAAATGGGCGCGATTTACTCTTGCTCTGTACTGTCATGGATGCCAATTTTCCCGCCTTCAACTCAAGGGTCTCTCATTTTCTATGCAAAAGACATACAAAATTACAAATAGCTGAAAATCACTTTTGGCGTGAAGTCACTTCCACAAAACAGTGCGTTTAATTTCACGATTCAACCCGGCCACAACCTAAAACATACAATATGATGTCCATAAAGCATTTCCCTTACCATTTTATATAAGGACATCTTCTAGATGACAAAATTTAAGAAACAAGGTGAATTTACAAGATATTTATTCAATAATATAAAAAGAAAATAATCAAACATTATAAATCAATTAAGATAGAGTTTACTTTTTGGATTGGAATGAGAATCCTGAGGAGTGGGAATCATGGGATTGAGAGTGTACAGTAGGAGTGGGAGTAGGTTGCTTACTTCCACTTAATCCAATTAATATGTTTACCCTTATTTAAAAAATTATAGTTTTATTATAAAATTAATAAAAAATATATTTAAATATAATAAAATATTTATTTTATTTTATTTATAAATTAATAATAATTATTCTTCTTCTTAATTATGTAAATCACAATATTTTTATTAATTTTAATTTTATTTATATAAATTAAAAATTATTGATAAGTGCAACACAAATAAAACATTATTATTAATCATATAGTACAAAATTAATATTTTTTTAGAATAAACTTTTTATAATTTTAAATTATTAATATTAAATAAATATAATAATATTATTTTTAAATAATAGTATTATTATTTAACTTAGAATCAATGTAAATTATTATTTTTAACTAAATATAATAATATTATATTTAAATAAGTTTAATATTATTATTGTTAATAAATGTAAATTTATAAAATAATAAAATAATATTATTTAAATAAATATGATATTATTTGTTTATTTTATTAAATTTAATTATATTAAAATTAATTTTACAAATGAATAAAAAAAAGAAAATGGAGGGAGTGATTCCCACTCCTACCTCCCCCCATGGGAGTGAGAATCCCACTCTCCACTCCAAAAATAAGTAGAACCCACGGGATGGAAATCCCACTCTCCCTTTAATTTGTGTAAGTAAATATTAGAGTGGAAAGAATCTACATTCTTCACTCCCGCTTTAGAATGGAAAGAATCTACACTCTTTACTCCCACTCTAGCAAGTGAACACACTATAAAAAATTCATCTTCTAAATCTACGTTCACCTAATAATCTTGATTCTTTTATATATACATATATATTATGTACAACATAATTGTCTTGATTCTTATCATTTGTTGAAGGCATGCATCCATGTACATGTACCCCAGCTTTAATTTTATGATGACTAACGTTTCTCTCGCAGCCAGCTTGCTAACTTGCCTAGCCAATCCGACCTTCAAATACATTTTTCGTCCATCAGCTTTTATACTTTTATTTTATTTACTTCCTTGAATGGATGGAAATATTATATTGTCGACCTTGTGCTCAATGATTTAAATTAGCGAATGACTAGAGTTCGAGTGCAATTTTGCTTGCCATGAGTCACACAGACACCTAATCTTAGCTAGCTTATCTAATCTAAATAATTAGCCTAATTAATGTATCAGTTAATTAACGAATTAATAGCTGGGGACTGGTGACAGTTGGTCGCATAAGCGATGGAAAGGGAAACCACGTGTCAGGCTGCCATTCCATCAAGTCCCATCAGATTGGAGAGATCTCTGGCTGGCGCCGGCGCCTCAGACTGCCCCAAACCTGGCCAGTAGCCGTGCATGTGACTCACGTGTTTGTTATAAATGCCTGTGTCCATTGCCCAGTATATTGCGACTTTTTTTTTTTATATGCATGCAAGGAGATTATTTGCTTCAATTCTAATCATTAATTGAATTACAGAGATTAGAGAGTATTTTAATGGCAATTATCTGTGATTTGTGAATGAATATTTTTTATTACAAAGAGAATTTGCCTGACACTGAGTCACTGACAGAAGCCATAGCATAACCCCACCACAGCGGGCTCATCAGATTCCTGGAAATTTCTTCTCTACTCAAAAAGATGTAATAATTTGAGTGTGCTTGTCAATTCGCTTATGCTGTCGATGTGGGTGATTTATCTTTTGTTACACACAAAGTCATAAAACCTGATTAATTAAGTATTAATTAACTTCTACTTGCAAAGGCTTCATTTGCATATGGAAATCAAATCTCCTGAGTCTCCATCAATAAGTCTAATAATTTAGACCATGCTTAGAATTGAGGTATTGTAATTTTTAAATTATAATTATTATAAAAAAAATTTATAAGTATGAAATAAAAATTAATAATATGTGGTAAATATAATTTTTAAATAATAATATTAATAAAATTATTAATAATATAATAAATTTTTTATTATATAAATAAAAAATTATATTAATATAATTTTTAATTTATAATAATTAATATTTATCAATCACATTAATATTATAATTTTTAAACCACAACTACCTAATTTTAATCTCATGCGCACTCTTAATATTCCATATCACTTTGAGACTTTCAAGCAAGATAAGGACAAATAAGATACATTGCTACCCCACAGGAAACCGGCTGAAGGCACGCATACATATATAATATTATAAAGTTGTTAAAGTTGACTACAATCTTTAATACAAAACGTCAATGGACGATGGATACATATATAGTGTTAGCTTAATTGGTTCATGTCCTTGTGATAGATGAGAAGCCACTTAATTGGTTCATGTTCTCCACGTAAGTACCTCATCTTAATTGAAAAAAAAAATTCCCTTCTTGATTCAAGATTCAAAGAAGATTACCAGAATTGGGTTGAGACAAGAGAGGCCCCATCAACAGAGATGGGGCATTTCCCTCCATGTAAATTATTTCAATATGAAAAAATGCTCAAATCAGACGATAATATTGCTTATAGAAATTTTTTGTGCAGTGCCTTTGTTGCTGTAGTACTAAAAGGAAAATTCAAAATTGCCCTTTAATTTTTCCTCCAAAATATCAAGCATTTAAGGGCGTAAAAACAATGCTTTATGCTACTGTTGAGCTGTATTGCCCTGCAAATTCAGACATAGTACATAAGTACGATCCAGACCTTTCCTTGCAAAAAATTTAAGCCAATTAATTAACATATGGTCCATTGAATAAGACATACATTCATTAATGGTGACACCATGTTGTCCCGGTGAACTTTAAAGTGAACCATTCATACAAGCTATACACATGCGTGTCTGAATTTCAGATTTGTGTGTTTCATATTGTATCAAAACAGGAGACCCGCAGATAAATTAACCCGTGAAAGGGAACCCCCGGAAGAGACATAAAGATGAATTGACTTGCTCGAAATTTCCAGGATAATTCTTTGCTGCTTGGGACATAAAGAAAGACACCCAAAAAGCAAGACTATTTTGTATAAACTGTTTTCAAAGAGGCAGGAAGAATTTATAAATCCAAGTGGAGGTATCCACGTAAAGCATATATATATATATATATAATCATTCTTTAACGCGAGTGTTCCTAATTTTTTTTTTCATACAACACATTTTTAAGCGTGCGATTTAAGAGAATTAATTTTTAAGTCTATTAAACCTTACGGTTTAAAAACGTGTTTATATAAAAAAAAATAAAAGCACCCTAAAAATGATTTTATATATATATATATATACTTTGGGTTGGCAATGAGACGAAATAAGACAGGATTTGCCAATCCCAATCCTGTCCCGTATATGCAAATAGGATAAAAAAATATCTCATTCTCATCTTTTTATTTTTTTATGGACAAAAATTTGTCTTAGTCCCATCCCGTTAAATATTCCGTCCCATCCCATTATCCCGAACAATCCCGAATATAAACAAAAAAATTTTGACATTTTTTTAAGGATCATTATAATTCAATATAGCCAAAATATTGAATAAATACAAGGCATAATAATCAAATAATAGTTTTATTTTGACTACATGCATGTTCAAATATAATTTTATGCTAACATTTTTTAATTGCCTGTTAGCTTCCATTGTATATTAAATTGCATATTAATATTAAGACTTACACTTCAAAAGCTATATATTTGGACAGTAACCAACTTCAGGCATGTTAAAATATCCAATAATTCAACAAAATAATAATAAACCAAACCAACAGTGAAAGAATCAAAAGTTCAAAGTTTCAATACTAAACCAAATCAATCTAAGTTCTAAAGTTTAAACAAAAATAAAAAATTAACAAAAATTTCCAAAAATTGACTTCATGCATACTTTCTAATTATATTATTTTTATTATTTAATTTTAGCTTTTAGGTTTCAACTTTAAACCTTGCTTAAGTTAAAATTATAAAATAATTAAAAATTTAGAATAGTTTTAAAATTATAATATTAATGGGATATATAGAATGGGATGAGATTTTATAGTTGGTCTTCTCCTGTTCCACAAATAATGACCGGACGTATTTTTAATCCTTGTCCCATTTTATTTTAATTTAAGATATAAAAATATGTCTCAATCCTATCCTAACAAAAAAAATTACCGACCCTATATATACCTAATAATTGCGGTGAGGAGTTCTACCAACAAATTAAAGAATCAACCCTTGATTACCTTTATCAAGGATATGCAGGAAGTGATAATCCATACTTTTTGAAAAAATAAAAAGAGTGATAAGCCGTACTTAAGTTGTTTAGAAGTATATGACATTTTCATAAAATCCTTTCTGTAAACTTACAATGAGCTGAAGTAAAGAAAATCCATAGATTTGGATAAAATATTCAACCTTTAATCTGACCATGCTCTATATGCTTTTGGGCATTTGGCCTTGGAATTACTCAGGTATTATAGAAATAAAGCCGTTGGTCCTCTTTATTAATTATTACTGCAGTCTTGGATCATCATTGCGTCAGTCAAACAAGCCATTTGAGCTAACTTCCTTTCATGTAGCGATTTATGCAAATATAATTACTAATTAGCATTAGACAGCTTCATCACGATGAACAATGATTAGCTTCTTTTGCTAGCACGGCAGAGAAGGAAGAAAAAGAAACATGAAACATGATATCATGACCACTTACCACTGACTGCAGTGCAATGCACAGAAGTCATATCATTTTCTTATCATTAATACCACTTTAATTTCAAGGTTATGCTTACATCCCACACAAAAATACGTAAAAATTTGTAATTAAATAGCGGACCGTATGATTTTAGATGGAAGTTACATAAAATATAATTATTTCATGACAGAGATTAATGATGCGGAATGTATGCTCATTTCGTTTCTCTAACAAAACCTTGATATATTATAGTTAAAAGTATGATTAATTCTACAATTTGGATCATGCATATATTAGATAATTTTACGCAAATGGTGGATTGACATATGTGACGCATTAGCATGGTTACGTATTGCTATATTCATCATTTTAAAGAAAGCAGAAATGAAAAGTAAGAATTGATTAATTGAAAAGAAGCAATATAGCTGGCTATATAGAAATTTTAGTTGAAGCAGAATAGCTTTAATTATACATTTGTGCACCCACGTTAAGTTGCCCCTAGAGAATGTACCTTTTGTTGTACAAGTTTTTCTTTATTGGCTCTTCTCTTTATTTTTCATTCAGTAGTGACTACGAGTATCTTCTTCTTGGTGACCCTACGGATTCTCTGCTTCTCATAGATACAAGAGAAAGGCTGATTATTAAAGCTTATAATGAAATTATTCCAGTATCTGCTATCAACTACTTTGGAGACCAAATCAACTTTTGCTTTTCTTCTTTTCTCAATCCGTTTCTCCGCACAATCTTTCTATTTTAAATACCAGCTTGATTTTAGAGAACAATAAGATTTGGTTTTGGTGTTTTATTCTGGGCACGCTTGGTAAAACTATTAACTATTACGAGAGACGACACTCGTGATTGCATGAGTGAATGCATGCACGCTTTCACCCCATGCAGAAAGCATCATCATTATCGTCTGAACGTAAGACCATCAGAGAGGGTCGTCTTAACAAGAGACAAAATCATGAAATGCATCCATTGTTTTAGTAATTATTTTTAATGGGTAGTATAGTATCTGAATCAATCATTAATTCAAACTGAAACTGCTGAGACAAGGAGACAGAGTTGAGGAAACCAACATCATTCAGGCCGAGGTTTGGGGCCGTGAATCCAAAGCCTGCCTAAGAATAGATTGGGCTTCTGCGACCGCAATGCATATCCAAGAACTTCAGTTATCAAGCCCATAAATGTGGTCCAACTTTCCCAACCCAAATGGTGTTTGTAATTGATAAAGTAGTGCTTTTCACACCCCTTTAAATCCTTATTAAACACCACATTTGTAATCATAGTTCCATTTCTAGAATAAATTACATAAAAGGACAAATATAAATTTAACTAGATTTAAATGTTTTTACAATTACAAATCATGAACTCCCTCATTTTTAAATTATATAAATAATTATTTTACAATCAAAATAATTTTGAGGCAATAAAGTAATAAATTATAAATTGATAAGATTTGTATTATTAAAAAATTATATTTAATATTTAGTTAAACTCTATTGTAATCTTTTGCCATTTTCTATAATGTTCATCAAAATAATAGCTATACATACATATATATACATATATATATATATATATATATATATATATAATAAGTGGGATTTTTCATAAGAGTTTTAAAGAGGTGCTAAAAGCTCCAGTCTAATCGAAAGGAGAATAAGAATAAGACAAGCTGAAATTTGACAAAATTATTAAAGATATAATAGATTTTTAATCATACAAATGAAAAATTATATCAACATAGTTTTCTGACTACAACAACCCAACCTCAATCCCAAACGGATCCTTAATCTTCAAAAACTCTACTTAAAAAACAATCAAGCTACAACCAAAAATTTGAAAAGAACTTATGAGATTAAATAAGCACTTATAGCCATTAGATAAGTTATACCAAACTGGCACTAAGTCAAGATAGTAAAAAGTATTATATAATAGAGATTATTAATTTATTCAAGTATTATTTTATTGAGGTTATAATGTATCTATGAATTTTACAAAAAGTGGTAGTCAATTATATTTGATTTTTAATTTTTAATTTTAGCAGGGACAAATTAAAATTATTCCATTAGTAAATTTAGTAATTTTTTGGAATGGCTGCGCCACTAATCCCACCTCAAACCCCATTTAATAATGAAAATGTTCGAATTATTATCAAAGCTACCCTTTTTAAGATTTACCGAAATGGGGTTGAGGTGAGGTAAGTATCATTTTTCTTGATTAAATGCTTCTTTATCCTCATTCAGAAAGAGAAGTTGGTAAAAATAAAAAAACAAAGCAATTCATACTCTTGCAGTCACCCGTCTTAATTTGCTTCATTATCTTGTTCGATTATGAATCTAAAAGTGAAACTACTGCTTCAATAATGTACCAAGTACCAACCGTCCAGAAATGCAACTATACCCCAGCTCAAACAGAAACCGCAAAAAGAGAGAGATTATCTCCTTCTCAAAAGAAAACATAATACTGTTATAGCAAATTTGCCATTCTCTGTACACTTCCATTAAAAAGTGTTAGGAATAAGTACTTTTTCAATAAGGAAATAAAGAAATAAGAAAACATAATACTGTTATAGTAATTACAGTACAAAGTGTTAAGAAATATGTCTCATTTTTCAATAAGGATTTTCTAAGATTTTTTCTTATTTAGTAAGACCTATTTAAGGAATAAGTACTTTCTTCTTTAGGATTTGGCTTCTTATTCAAGGAGGAATACTATTAGTACAAGAAAAGGAATACTTCTCTTACAAGTAATAAGCACTATATATAGGGAGGTTGGGTTCACTTATTTACACACAGAAAAATAGAATAACACAACAATGAGGCTCTTTGTAAGAAGACAGTTTCTAGTGTGTAAGAAACGGTAGGTCTATTGAGAGATTGGGTGTTATTGGGGGTTTGGGTGTGAGAAAATTACTAGAGTGATTGTAACAATTTTTCACATAGTGGATTTTTCTCTCGTCGTCCTTGGCGGCCGTGGTTTTTCTCCATTATAAGAGTTTTTCACGTAAATTTTTGTGTTGTGTGAATTGTTTTATTCTTCATCTATTTTCTGTTTATTATTTGTTTGATATTTTTGCTTGCAAGATCTTTGGTGGAATCAAAAAATTTCCTAGCAAGTGGTATCAGAGCTAAAGGTTGTTTTGCATAGCAATTATATCAGCAATGAGGTTTTCAAAGCCTGTGAAGGTATCAATAGAAAAGTTTGATGGAAGAATCAATTTTGGCTTGTGGCAAGTTCAAGTCAAGGATACGTTGGTTCAATCTGGTTACACAAGGAAAGCAAAGGCGATGTAAATCCTGGCAGAAACCCTGGAGGTGTGTAGACAATCAAGGCACCTTAAAGAAGATTGTCAGAATAGAGCAAGTTCGGCAAGTAGCTCTAAATTAGTAGATGGAGATACTAATAATGTTAGCTAGTGGTGTGTCTCTTTTCTCCATAAGAGACTGGTTTATCCTTTTTGGCGTGCCATGGAAAATGATGTGTTACTGTTAGCGGGTCCACAAGGTTTGCACACAAGGCATGGTTTGGCATTTATGCAAGGTGTGTCGTGAAATTTTTTGTGTTGATAGCCGAAGACTCTCAAGGAAGCCAAACATGAGAGTGGGTATTTTCAGCAAAGTGATCGACATGTGCCGAATATGTGTACTCTATATAAGGTGGAGTATAATAATTCTCGGTGTAGAGAATTATGGTTGTTAGATAGAGGTCAAGATTTTACCCATGGTGGAGTGATTCTCATAAGCCCTATGTGAGTGCGGTTTTGGTGGAGCAAAGAAGGTAGAGACGACGACATGGTTGTGTGGATACACGGTAGATCATGTTTTATCGCCTAATTGAAAAACTCATCAAAGTAGAGATTGTTAGGAAATATGTCTCCTTTTTTAATAAGGATTTCCTAATATTTTTTCTTATCTAGTAGGATTATTGTTTAAGGAATAAGTAATTTCCTCTTTAGGAATTGACTTCTTATTCAAGGAGGAATACTACTAGTACAAGAAAATGAATACTTATTCTATAAGAAATAATCACTATATATAGGGAGGTTGGGTTCACTTATTTGTACACAGAAGAATAATACAGCAATCAGGTTCTCTGCAAGTAGACAGTTTCTAATGTGAGAGAAACGGTAGGTCTATTGAGAGATTGGGTGTTATTGGGGTTTTGGATGTGAGAAAATTACTAGAGTGATTGTAATAATTTTTCACATAGTGGATTTTTCTTCCGTCGTCCTTGGCGGCTATGATTTTTCTCCATTATAAGAGTTTTTCACGTAAATTCTTGTGTTGTGTAATTTATTTTATTTTTCATCTATTTTTTATTTATTATTTGTTTGATATTCTTACTTGCAAGATCTTGAGTGGAATTTAAAAATTCCCTAACAAAAAGCACTCACAGCAACAATACAACACAAACAAACCATATAAAAAGCATGACAAAATGAAAGCAAATGCACAAACACTCCCAACAATTTTAAGATTGGGAGATCCGACCCGGAGTCGCATCAGAACTACTCTTCCGCAATTCTTCTCCACCCGGAACCATCATACCGGGGTAACCCGGAACCAAACCCGCATTTCTAACCCCGTAGTAAACCTGTTGATTCACTCCATCAGCTGAAACAACTCTCACTGATTGATCATATGAATGATCCATTGTCACAACGGACCTTACCGTCCCACCATACACTTGGCCCGAACCAGGAACTGGCTGATGATACCCAACAGGTATTTGACCACCAGGAGGAACGTGGTACTGCGGAACATATTGTGCCCGAATAGGACCGGGCTGTTGCACGGGAGCATTTCCGGGTTGAACCGGGCCCGGAACATAATAAACAGGCATTTTTTGTTGTACGGCAGGACTCGAGTAACGAGTTTCCGGAACATAATGCCACATGGGTTGACCCGAATATCCCGTTTGGTGCACTGCCTGCGGCTCTGAAAAGCCATCGATTTGACCACTATGTTTTGACTCCAATAATGGGGCCGGGTTATCGGGTTTGGTCTTAACCGGAGGAAGATCCGGCATGGATGGTACAATAGGTGCTGATGACGTGGAGCAAAACGGCGAAGAAACAACTGGGGCAGGAGAACCGGGATCGGAAACGGACACATTATCATGCAACATGAGGCGGCTTTTGGGTTTGAGTTCACGAGGTTGCGTCTCATCAGAATTTTCCAAACCGAATAGATAATCGGGTGCTTCGGAAAAAATGGAAGAAGCCTCGGATCGGCCGCGTTCGAGGCCGGAGCCAGGAGCGGCACCGTTGTTGATGGCGTCAAAGAACCAGTGCTCACGATTAGTGGAGCCGTCAAGGAGTGAGCTGATGCTACTGGCTCGTGATACCGAATCTTCATCTTTAGTGAAGAGAAAAAAACGGAGCCGAGCTGATCTTGTGTTTTGATTCTGTGCCAAGCGGTCGTACTCTTCCATCATGTTCTCCACATCTTCGTCGGTTGTCACCGATATTAACGCATCAAGATCCTCGTTTGGCAGCTGATACTTCACGCTGATATTACTACTACCTGCCACCACATTAAAATTAATTACAAAAAGCATATATGTAATTAATATAAAAGAATTATTTTATCTCTCTCTCTCTCTATATATATATATATAATGCAATTAAATTAACCTGCGATTTTTGAGAGCTTGGTGAGCAGAGTGGAGAAGGTGGAGGAGCGGTGAACGGCGACGATGCGGGTGTCACCGCCTACATATCGGAGTTGATTATCGTGGGGCCGGGGGAGGATCTTGCCTCCAAAGCTGCACATGAATCTTACACGTGTGAGGTGGAGATCATGCTGGTGTTCAGAGCGAGGGGAAGAGGTGACCGAATCGGTGGTGCCGGATTCCAGCTCCGATGGATGAAGTGATGTCATTCTCTGCACTAGATTTGAAATTACCGTTACTATATGTTAATCAAAAAGACAGATTGATCAGAAAGCTTGAAAAGCCTTTGAAAAATTAAAGACTGTGTGGTAACTGGAAATGGTTGGAATCTCCGCTCCAAATTTGTTAGCTTTTAAATGCGTGTCGATGCAAAACAGGGCGCTATTATAAGCCTACAAATTATGTACAAAGCCATAGAAGAATAACTGCTTTCTGACTTTCAGCAGATGACAAGAGAGACCGTAAAAGGAATGTCTGCTGTCTGCATGTAAAAATTGTTAAAGTGTCTTCTGGATATATATAATATAATATTGTGGTTCGTTTGTGATGAACTGGTATGATCACAGATGCATCTTGATCGCTTAATAGTTTATCAAATCGATTAATTGATGATGCTGCGGACCCACCAAGTTGCGTAATATCATAGATCATTGAAGGATGATTGAGGAACCAAAGTATGATAATAAGGTGGTAAAAAAACACTCAAATAATATTGTTTTAAAAAAATTAAACTCACAAAAAAACATTACTATTTTAAGACAATGGTTTCATATAACATTCGTTCGTAATTATATAATTAAAATAATAAATAATAAAATATATATTTTGATTTTAACCATGTCATTATAAAAATATATATATTCTCCGATAGAATATTTTTACTTTAAATATATTTTTACCCACTTTTTATAATATATTATTGATTCAAATATCTTCCCTCGTCGTTACGTGGATGATGATTATATTGTGTGCCCTTGTTTAAAGGGTAGGTAATGCGAATATGCCATATGGCAGCACGCCACCTTATGCTGTCAACTGTTTTCAAGTCGGTTTGTAGGGCCCCCGCGGTGTTCATTAAATAAATACTGCACTAATCTTGTTCATTAAAAGAAAGCTCTTACCAATCACATCATCTTTTTAAAGCAGCAAGAAAATGCGAGTTAAACTGGAGATTAGATCACCTTTATCAAAATAACTCGTTAGTTCGAAAAATTAGCTGGTGGGTGTTAGTTAATTCAGTTAGTAAAACTTTTAAAAGATTTAAATTTAAATCCCACACATAAACGAGGATGAAATTGGATTTTATGTATATAGTTACGGCTTATGGGAGAGCGACTAGCCTACTACTAACACCTTTGATAAATTATGTTATCATTGACCATCGTCTTAAGACTGGGAGGCGCGTAGCATACTTAATATTGGAGAACCTATGAACAAATATTCAATTCAATGTGAAAGCGGGAAATTTGATGCAATAATAGTCGGGCAGAAGATCAATACTGAATTTTAGATATATGCCCATTCAATACATATATGTATGTTATGACTTAATTTTAATATTATTACTAGACTTATTAAATTTTTTAGTCAAATAATTTCTCTAATAATATATATAAGAAGAGTCACTCTAAACTATGCACAATCAGAACTTCTTACATGAAAATAAAGATTAATTATATATTTGCATGATTCGATCATTATGGATCCTTTAAAATTAAATGATATGCATAACAAGACCAAATCCAGTTTTCATTCATGCATTCAGTTTACTGTAATTCTTGGGTTCTTCATTGTTTTATTCCCTTTTTATAGTGAAGCACTCATAGTTGGCTAGTCGTAAATTAGAACCACAAAAGTTTGACAAAACATATGTGTTGGCTAGTAATCAAATCGTGACGATGATAAATTAGTACTAAAAACAATGCTTTTTTCAGATTCAATTAAAAGCTTCGACAGATCGAGATTGTTTATGAAACACTAACTATAACGATCAAGATCAGCATATACTTACTTGTAAGAGACTTTAAAGATTGCAGCTTTGGATGATTCTCTTCTCAGAAGTCAGAACTTGTCTCGTAGGTTTAGCCTAAAAGATTAACAAGAAGATTGAACTTCGCAAAAAGTTAGATTTAGAGACGATGAGCTGATTGTATGGTCCACAAAAGGCGGGGCCAAGTCGGCTTGTCTGATTGTGATCTTTTAACGTGGTGGCCAGTCACCTTTTTGTCCTTGACCCTGAGTATTTCTATCCCCACTCAGTTGCTTCTATCAGTACTTACCGCCCAATCATAAAAGGTCCCACTGTGATGACACTGCGGCCCATCATATTTTGTGTTGAATTGGTGATTTTCAGGTGATGTAAGTCGTTGCTGCCACTTGGCACTTGCCGCCGTGAATTATTTATTCTTCACGTGTAAAAAAAATTAACCAAACAAGGGAACTATTCCAAGATCCACGCGAATCTCTGAAATATGAAGCGCTCAATTTCAGTTAGTGAGTTATTGCATCATCACGCAATTACTATATCTGAACGGCTGAATTATTGTATAGCCTACGTGGCATTCACACACCCGTTCTCTTTTTTATTCTTTTATAAAGAAGAGAAAGATACAGTAAAGGGCAATCATCCACTGGTTTTTTTACTGAATTCTGCCTAAAATTCTATTTTTTTTTTATTTATCTACTTCCGTCTTTAAACTATTAAGAGAACTAATGAAATCTACAATAGATGATGTAATGAGTATTTTACCTTTATGACGTCACAGAATTTATAACGGTTTGAAGACAGAAGTGAAAAAGTAAAAATAAAAAAAAACTTTAGGTAGAGTTCAGCAAAAAAATTTTTAAAATTGTGTATTTTTTGAAAAAATAGTAAAAATCATGTGGACGGTGAATAATTTTCTTATAATAAATCATTAGTGGTGATGCCTAGGTGATCAAATCTTATTGTCTATATGATAGAGTGGCTTTGTAACACCAAAGATAGTGCACTATAACTATAAAATTAAAAAAAATTATTACAAAATTAAAAAGTTCACTATATGACAATTTTTTGTATTTTTGTATTCAATTTTATGTTATTTTTGGTACATGTAATATAATTCTTACGAGTACCATAATTAGATCCTAAGTTATAATCTTTTTATTTTATTTCAATCTCAAAAGATTTCTTATTATAAGAATCACCATTACAATGAAAACTCTAGTACATCCTAAAAAAATTATGATACTTCGATAATATTATAAGCTGTAGTTTATATCTGTATTATACTTTTAAAAATAAAAAATAAAGAAATTGTTTAATGTTGTCATACAAAATTTTTTAAATTAAAAAAACAATAATAAAAAGATTGGACTCGTTCTATTTTAAAAGCCCTTACCCGAATGGCCGCTTACCGTTCTCAATTGGCAGGCCAACTTTGGCCCAACCAAATATCAACGAGAGGATACCTTCCAATTTTCCAACAAAATAATTAATTTAATTTCTTTCTAAACATATATAAACAAATAATTTGATTTTTCTTTTTGTCTATAGAATAAATATCGGATTATAATCAATTAATAAAGGAAAAAAATACATATAGGATATTTGTTTATTAAAAAATGAAATATGCATCAATGAAAAGATTCTATTGCCTCGGCTTTTTCCCTTCTTTCCCCAACGTTAACCAAATTGTCAACTATTGAAAAAAGTTTTTTCTTTTAATCCAAAAGGATTCCTTAAAAGTTAAATCTTTCACTATTCTTTTATATATATATATATATATATATATATTTAATTTCTAAACTTCAAGTTGCCTTTCTATTATTCTATGAATTTTAATCCTGGAACAACATAAAGTTGAAATCACTCTTGCCCACTTGATCATTCTAATATTGTTGGACTAAAAAAAAAATTATCTTAGCGAGAATATTTATTAATTCAATGAGAGTTTTATTTTTTAATTACTTGTATCATGTTAAATATGTGTACTATTTTTTTGAGTTTTGACCAAGATTCATGAATAAATTTTAAAAGTTATTATGTATGAATATATAAACAAAATATGGAAAGGGTTAGTAGCCCTTTTTTTTATACACAATTATTTACACATATTTATAACCATATGATTACATCTCATATAATAGTCAAAATTAAAACTAAGTTATATTTGTAAGGGACTATTTAATAAAATTAATTTAAATTCTAAGATAACAATATGAATCTTTTTATGATAATTTCTAGTGTTAAAAGAAATCCACACAAAAAATTCTTATGTATTGCAACTATATTAAGTACCACATCAAGATTTAAACTCGAATCAAACTTTTTTTTTCCAATTTTATTTTTCGGAAATGAACAATTGAATAAAATCTTCTGGAAACTAGAAGACATCTATTGTTAGAAACACATAAGAGGAGAATTTCAGATAGGGGCCAAACTATTAATGTCGACAAGTAATTCTTGCACCAATTCTGAATGTCTTTCCCTTGTGGACAAGCTGCCTTGTTTTGACGTTTAGTGCTTTAGGATTTGTAGGGAGAGAGTGAAACAAAGAGATTATAAATCATAAGGAGGGGGAGAGACAAAATAGAGACAATTGATTATTAATTAAGATTTAATCAAATTTATTGAAGACAAAAACAAAGTGAACCGTTTCAGGAAGTCCAAGGAGGAACGAGACGGAAAAATTAAACATTACTAATGGGTCCACCATTTTATTAATTAATTCTTTGAAAAAATATAATTAAGTTTGTTTTAATCTGGACCATTAGATGAAACATAATCTAACGATTACAAATGTATGTAAATAATTGCATATAAAAGGAATGTATGTGAATAATTGCACATAAAAGGAAAGTCTCTCGATCTTGTCCCTTCAAAAAATATTAATAAATGTTACATCTAGCTCAAAAATTAATGTAAGAACATTGTACACATGCAAAAAATTGATGTACGTATTTTTTAAATTTAATGTCGTAAAAGATAAACTATTACAAATGCTTAAAGTACATAGAACATAAACTCTATAAATGCATCGGTCATTATTTTTTTTAATAGGGTCATTAATTTTATTTTTTGTCTCAAATCATTCCACGTATATTTTATAAAATAGTTGAATTGAAATTTGAAGATGTCAAGAAAAAAAAACTCCTTAATATTATGAATTTATATATTATTTATTATTAATATTTTTTGTATTTGACTAATTATTAATTTATATGTTCATTGTGCCCCAAAGGATTCAAAAAAATAAATATCATTATCTTATGCATTTAGTAAAATTATTAATTTAATACATTAGCCTAAGTTTATTTTATTATTTAATAAAAGTTATTTATCTATCAACATTCATTTATTGAGATTTCAATGTACTTATTTTCTCATAGAAACAAACTTATGTGTATTTGATGTTGAAACATATGTGCTCAAAATATCATAATGTCAAGTTGGGAGAGATTAAAAGAGATATTTATGGTCATGTCTCATTTAATTGGTCGGACATTTAAGTCCTTTTTAAAACAAAGACTTGGAGTTAAAGTTAGATAGATTAAATAAATAATTAATCAAGATTAAAATAATTAATAAAAAAATTTACTTAAAATTATGACTTAATTGTAATTTACTTAAAATTATGACTTAATTGTTTAATCTATTAAGTTTATTCTATCTGATGGTAGATGAAAGATGAGTTAAATACTACTTATTCACATTACAATTACATCATTCGATTGAATGCATCCATTGAAAGCAACCTAGCATGTCAAGTGTTTTGAGAATCTTTCTTTTCTTGTACATATTTAGCGCGTAGACTGTTATTATGTATCCTGATTTTGCAACTTGTCATTTTAATTTAATTTTTAGTCACACCAATATGTTTCATATCTAATAGGTTTATAATAATAGAGTAGGCTATTTAAACCCACTAATTTTCTTTTCAAATCCATCTAAAAAAATATTTGTTATTAAATTTTAATTTTTTAAAATTTGAAAGTTAATCCTCACTAATTTCTTCCTTCTTTAATTTCACTGTAACAAAATTTTCTCTTTACCATGGTTGCCTGTAAATAGAACATTCTTAACTTTAGATAAAAATTAAAACAGAGATATTTGTTAATTTATTTCATTACCTTCAGATACAAATTAGGAGGTGTTAGTTTTTCTTTCTGAAAATATAGATGAAAAAATCATATGTTCTTTATGGTATGTGAATATTGCATGTAGATGATGGGTTTTGTTTCTCTTTATTCTTGATAGATTATAACAATATCTATTTAAATTTTAGTTTATCTCATCTCTCAATATTTTTTGCAATCTATCACTAAAAAGAAATGTAAAATTGTTGAGAAACTAAAAGAACAGGAGAAAGAGAGGGAAAAAAAAGATTAGTTAGAGAAAGAGAAAATGTGGTTAGTTAGGTATATTCCATCAAAAAAATTATTAATAAAGGAAAAGGACTAATACACCCTCAACATTTATTTTGTAAAATTTGTTATGTAGAAATAATCAGCAGTGAAGAGAATTAGTTAATTGTTTTGTAAAATTTATTTTGAAAAATGTTGTGAATTTTAAAAACAGTCGTTCGTGTTTGATAAATCTTACTATTAAGCTGCTATAAGAATATAGATAACTAAATTAAAGATAATGTTGAATAAAATTTATTTACACATTTATAAACATGTATATAAATTATTTTTAATTGTGTATATATAATAGTTGATAACTAAAATAAATACTTTATATTATTAATTTTATTTTGTTATCTCAATATAATTGGTAATAATAATAATTTCTTTAAAGTTAATAATTTTATTTCCTAATTAATAAGGATAATTTTGGATTTTTTAACATACATGAGAATATATATGAAATTTTATTAAGTATAAAAGTGATTCTCAAAATCAGATTTTGAAAAGCTACTCCTTCCTTGCTTTTCAAAATCTGCTGTAGGAGGGGGTAATTTTAGCAAAAGTGATTTATAAAAAAAATTACTAAATACCAATATTAACTTTTGGCTTTTCAAAATTACTTTTAAACCTCCCAAAAGCAATCCTAAATAGGCTTTTATTTATAAATGTTGGAATTTTACTGTATAAATCCATTTTCTTTATCCAACAGCTCGAGACACTTTATCCATTTTCTTTTTAACACAAGGAATCACTTCCTGAACCAGCCTAAACCCCATTTCTCTAAGGACACCAGATGTTTTTTTTTGTTCCCCTCTAACATGAGAAAATCTATCTCTGGATGTATTAAAACCCATTGATTCCAAATAAGCCACAAATCTAGATGATGCCCCTGTTATGTTTGAATACCAGCATGTAAAGTTAATCTACTAATACATGACATGAATGATAGCAAATAAAGGAAACATATGCTTTGCAATAAAGAAACATCATTATAAGTTATGGGATGACAATCCCGAATACGGCTAGGGGTGGGTATCAGTTCGGTTCGATTCGGTTTCGGATTTTTTTTTCTTTATCAGTTTGGTTCGGGTTGAAAATAAAAAAACCGACTGTCATTTTTTAAAAATAAAAACCGAACCGAATCTAATAGTTTGGTTTCGGTTTTGGTTTGCTTAACAGTTCGGATTAACAAATCGGTTTCGGTTTTCGGTTCCAAATTCGGGTTCGGTTCGGGTCATGTCCAATATACAATTTTATCAATTACTCCTAGATTTATCAAAATATATCATCAATTACTACCGCTACCAAATCATTCATTATCGCCACTAAATTAACTTAATATCATCCATAACACAAGTCTATAATAACATAAAAAAATAAAATAATTCGAAATAAAATAATTCTAATAATCACACAAAATTAACTTAATATCATCTTTCATGATCTCTTCTACATCATTGTTATTTTCTTCCATCTTGCACTCAAGTCCTACTATAATCAATGTATAATAAAAAAATAAAATTTGTATTCGCAAAAAAAAAATGCAATAATTTTGGACTAAAATGTAGAAATTTCAGAATTATGGTTACTGTTTTTAATATCAAAAATTTTGGGTCAAAATGAAATAAAAAAGTTTCCGTAGCATAGTATAATTTATCAAATGTAAGGGATTGAAATGATATTTTATATTGTTGACTTTCGGTCAAACACCATTTTGAAGCAAAAAAAAATATAAAGATTACGGTGCAAACGATATTAACCCCCCAATCATCTTCATCCTTCGTCACAAGCATATGTACCACCAAATTCATTTACTATTCACATTCAAGTATTCAACAAATAACTATCTATGTAACACCCAAAATGAAAAAATTTTTGGTGTGGGTAACAGCAAAAAATTACCCATGCCACACACACCTAATAATAAATTGAAAAGAGCCATTTCCCACAAAGAAAAAAAAACCATTTCAAAAAAAAAAAAAGGAAAACAGAGCAAGTTCGTGAGTTACCATGAAAGAAAGAAGGAAGTGATATGAGAATGAAGCAATAACGGCAGCAGCAAGTTGGATTAATGGATTTGGTTGCAGGGTGAAGGTTTCGGCAGCAGGCAGCAGCAAGTTAGCTTCGGGTTTGGAAGCGGGTGAAGGCCTGAAGGGTGCAGGGCAAAGAGTTAAGTGTGTATATATATGTTATTGTAAAATTACAAGAATGCCATTATTTCTGTTCGGTTCGAATTTTTTAATTTTTGAACCAAAAATAGAACTGAATAGAATGATTCAGTTCGGTTTTCACACTTTCGGTTTTTTTGCTTTAAAAAATTCGAACAGAAACTGAAAAAAGCCAAATCGAACATGATTTTTTTCGGTTTCGGTTCGGTTCTGCCCACCCCTAAATACGGCATTCTACTGTGTTTATTAGGACAAGGGAAATAAAATAGTGTTACAAATATATACATGCTGAGAATAAGCCAAAAGTACTGAGCAACAACTCAATTGATCGAAGTTTTACTTTCTAAATGGATCTGAGTAAAATGCTAACACTTATAAATAATCGTATGTTTGTAATTTTATTAATAATTTATGGGCAAAATGGAAAAGTTAATATATTGACTTATGCGTTAGAGGGAGATAATGGTAATTATAAGTTGAAAATAAATTTTTTGTTAGAATTAACGGAATCTGTTAACAAATTAATATTTAAATGTCTTTTTCGAAACGTTAGGGAGTTTTGTATCTCTTTTCCTAAACGATTTGGGTGTATCAGTCATTTTTCCTATTAATAATAAAAGATTAATTGAGATGATAGTGTAAGGAGAAATTAGTGGGTTCAAATAGCTCTACTCATAATAGTATTACCATAAATTTAAACATTAGTTATTTTGGATGCTTGGGTATAATTTTTGCACTCATGGTCACTCAAATTGTGAGTAATAATTATTGCCTTAATAATAGGGGCAATGATAAGTATTTCGTGTGTGAGAATGCTTATCCCAATCCATACATTTTTAAGACAACAATCTCGTAACAGATGAGAACTTACCTCTTTATTACTCACACTTTCAAGTTTCTAACAGCGTAATAGTAAACTCAAGAGCAAAACGTTCATAAATTTTTTTTCTTTAAACTGCTACGTCTACAGGTACGTTACATCTAAAATTTATTGGGAATCTAGATACATCAATTTTAGTGCACCTTAGAAACATGTGGGGAATAACTAGTTTGAAAATCTATTACTACAATTATTGGGGAAGTATCTAGTTATCTACCATTATACAAGGGAAATTACCTCGGAAGAGCTTGAACTCATTTCCTCAAGACTCTCGACATTGGGCTTTGCCCAAAAAGCTCGAGTCCAGCCTAAAAGTCCGATAAATAAAAATATATATTTTATTTTAATTAAAATACATAGTTTAATGTTTATTTAACTCGCCCATAATTTATATTTAAAGTTTAAAATACTTTAAGCCCAAATTTTAAAGCTTGATATAATAAAACAAAAATTTATAAAAACTATAAATTTGTGAATATATTGAATTTTTTTTAAATGTAAAATAGAAAATTCATACTTTTAAGGCCGGCCCGAAAAAAGCCCAACATTTTACCATCCCTGTTTCCCACCAATCACAAAAGTTGAATTTTATTGTTTTAACATCTTGTATTCGTCATATTTATTAATTTATATAATGATTTACGTTCACTTCAATGTTTATCTTTTGATTGTTGGATGATTTGGGGGGGGAAGAGAGAGGTTCATTCCTTAACATTTCTTGAAGAAAAAAGAAGCATGCAAATGGAGGCTTTTGTCTTCTCTTTTGAAAAACAAATAAGCTTGCATATACTGGTTAATATCGTGGTGAAGAAAATCATTAAGTTTATCGAAGAGAATTAAAAATCTAAAATAAAATAAATAATAAAATTAGTTTGGCAAGATCATATCTGGCTGCAATAGTAGTAAGGCAGTGGCAAGATTCTGGTATGGAACAAAACAAGAGAAAAGAAGTATTCATTGGTTGAGGTGGGAAAGGATGAGTCAAACCAAAGCAAGAAGTGGAATGGGATTCAGAGATTTTTCAAGCTTCAACTAAGCTCTTATAGCTAAGCAAGGATGAAGAATCATAAAATTTCCAACCTCATTGGTGGCAAAAGTCTTGAAAGTTAGATATTTCAAACATTCAGGGTTTTTGGATGCAGGCATGAGATCAAAACCATCTTTCATTTGGAGGAGTATTTTGTTGGGAAGGCAAGTGATTTACAAATGGTCCAAGTAGAGAATTAGGAGTGGTCAGAATAACTGGATACCCAGACCTTCAACTTTTAAACCAATTTTAGCCCCAACAATAGTGATATGAACTACAGTTACAGAGCTAATTGATGCTGATCAATGCTGGCAGGAAGCTTTGATTTATGAACATTTCAAAATAGAAGATGCAGGCACTATTATGCAAATCGCACTCCTATGAAGACCAAATAAGGATCAGTCGATGTGGCACTATGATAAAAGAGGTCAATACTCAGTAGGTGGCTTTGAAGCTGAAGTACCCTAATCATCCAAGTTGTTCTGCTCATAATCCAAACCAGTGGAGTGTCATTTGGAAGATTTCTTTACCAGATAAGGTGAAAACTTACTCCCCACTGCAGAAAATTTATGGGAAAAAAGAGTACTGCAAGAGCCTAGGTATTAAATTTGCTGCAGTAAAATGGAGAGCATATCTTATGCTCTATTTAAAAGTAAAATGCAAGGAAAACATAGCAAAACTCTTTACTGGCAGCTGATTTTCACGACGAGCATATTCATGATATAGTCAGTTTGCTGCCTTTTTTGCCTCAGCAGCAGAGTAAGCTAGATGGAGAGTTAGTTGCAACTTTATTTTGGGTTTTTTGGAATGCATAAAATAGATGGTTGTTTGAAGGCAAAAGCAGTGGTGCCCCCCTCCTAATGGCTGGCTAAAAGTTAATGTGGATGCTGTTGTTGATGCTGGAAAACAAGTAGCACGTTTGGGAGTTAGGGTCAGAGACTCTGATAACAATTGTATGGTTGCTGCTGTCACAACTAAATATTTTGGCAATATGGCAATGACTAAAGCTACTGCTGTCGAGCGGGGAATGCAGGTTGCCTTGAATGTTGGGGGGACTTCTGTGGTTTTAGAATTTGATTCCCAGAAAGTAGTGGACTGGATTAATAATAGAAAAGGTAGCATGACAGAAATATTTTTGGTGATCTCATAAATTCTGGAAACCGAAAAGAAATTTCAGAATTTCAAAGCTCAGCACACTCCTAGATTATGTAATGACATAGCTTACTCAATAGCTAACCTAGCACTCAAAGGATGGAAACTATTATATGGTTGGATGAAATTCCAACGCATTATGTTCTTATTTTCAAGTTGATATATTGAAAGGTTTACTTTCTTTATATATATTTTCAGATGGGATCAAATAAAAATTCATACTTTCTTCAATCTTTTTTCATATATATATTCATTCTCTTTGAGGGCATGATACCAGTAAAATTAAAAAAAAAAAACATATTTCAATATAGTGGAGAATTTCGTTTTTGTATTATTATTATTATTATTATATAGATATTATTATATAGAGTGATGATCTAGTTCAAGATATTGAAATTTATTAAAGTCAGAGATGAATTGACAACGGTGTGAACATATTTTTACAACATTATTAAATAATTTATAATATTGTAAAAGTATGTTCACACCGTTGTCAGCTCGTCCTGAATTTTAATTCCAAATTATAAGTTTGGATAGAGATGATATTACAACGCACACCTTATCAAAATTATATATATATACACACACACACATTTTAGGCTTATCTCCAAAAGATAATATAATTAATTTGGCCTTCAAGCGTTGCAAGGGTTCAAGTGCAAGGGATATGTTTAATTTGGAGTAGGGGTGAGGAGGGGTGGGATGCCACAGTTAACTATAGAACAGAACACAAACACGTTCATACAAAATTGACAACAAACTCACCAATCATTTATCATTATCCACTACAAAAAATAGAAACAACACTCTCACTATGCAAGCTTTAGCACCACTCAAATGAATCCAGCCTCCTTAAGGATTGGATTTAGGTATGCCCAATCGCAGCTTCTGGCTTTTCTTTTGTAATCTTGTAACGTCAACTTCAGCAACAAAAATACTATACGTATTTAGTTTGGAGAAATACGGTCATCGAACTGAAATATTAGTAAACAAATCAAAGGCAGTGGGCACATGGAAAATTAAGTAGTGTTAAATATTATAGTAGTCAATTTCCTTTCTTTTCAATGATACGCATTTCAAGGCATTTAAATGAATCATGATCATCAATCAAATGGGGATACCAAACCCTAGTTTTAAAATTTGGTGTGTCGATATATACAGCTAACATATAACGTGGACAACTTTGTTTCTTGCTCATATTTGACTTCTCATTCAAATTTTATGGCACCAAATGGGTTACCTTTCGCACATAATGATTCTGCATCTCATGCCAACTATCTTTTCCCATGCATATCCGCAATTATAGCTTACCAAATTAAAATCCAAGATATTTTTACTTTCCTGAATATATTTCCCAAATTAATCTTAACGTATAGCACATGTAAAACTATACTAATGTTGATGCTGCCAAAGAAATTATTAGCACAAGGTTAGAACATGTTCCATATTATACATATATAATTTAAAATATGAACATCCGTACCTAAGCATGACTCTCTCTCTCTCTATATTAGATCTCTCTCTATATTAGAGAGAATTATTTTTTTGGTGCATAAATTTTGGTGCAGATGTCTATTTTTATAGTCTCACAAAATTAATAGAAATGTAAATATATAGAGTCCTTCTCTTTTTGCAGTATCCTCAATTTACTATTAAATCATATTATTTAATAAAATTAATATTTAATTTACTGTTAAATTACGTAGTTTAATAGAATCCGTGTTTAATTAAAAATCATATTAAATCTCGCCCCGCACTTGAATATATATATATATAGGATGTTATTTTACTTTATAAATTTTTGGCCCTTTCGATCCACCAAGCTTGCCGTGCTTGTGGGCTGTGTGGAGTGTGGACACTGGACAGCCGGTTTTGACTAATATACACATAAGCAATAAATGCAATTTTCTTGCGCCAAGATTCTTTTGATACTCTTTCCTTATTACCCGCTCCATACTTTCTTCCCTGTAGATATAAATCATTACATCTATCTTATTCTATCCACCGTATCCTTTCAGGAATCTTGAATCTCTTTAATCATTAGTTTCAAAAAAATAAATAAAATCTCTTTAAATCATATTTCAACTATTAAATGCCGACTAATTTTTTGCTTTCATAGTTTTCACTTTTCAGTCCTCACCCATCCTTTTAGGAAACTATAGTAAGCGCATTACTTTCTTCTGAACTGTTGATAAGGCCTCCTGCTTCTTTTCCTTTCTATATATATAACTTGTATTCCATGCGCGGTTGCTGCTTCAGCCTTTATTGTTTCTGATATTTTTGCCAGCATAAGCTAAGGTACTTGTTTTTCAAGTTCTGTTTTTTAGTCTTGTAATTAGTTTTAAAATATTTTTCTTTTCTCATATTTCAGAATTCACAAATTGCATTCTTTTTTAATGCATAGAATACCTTAATTGTCATGTAATCATGCTGTGATAACTTTTTAATTATGTTATATTTGCATTACTCTGTTTCATAGACCAATATCTTTATCTGTTTGTGATAATGTCAACCTCCCATGTAAGGAGTCAAACTTTTAGACTGCAGAAATTAAAGTTTATATTGTAAGCGTTGATAATCAATTTTGGAGGGAGCAGTCATGACTCTTGCTGTTGAAACTGAGACCCCAGTAAGGCTTGAGGTTAGTACTTGATCTTTCTTCCATTGATTCATGCCATAAGTTCCTTCAAAATTAGTTTTGTTAAATTTGATTTTCATTTGATTTCTGTAATCAACAGGGGAAGTACAAAGCTATGGCAGTTTGTTGGGTTCTCGGGTTCGGCTCCCTCATCTCTTGGAACAGTATGACGACAATAGGAGATTACTACAATAACTTGTTCAAGGTGGGTAGGTAGCTGACGTTTCATTATCACACCCTTTTTTTTTTGTTTTGTTTTGCAGCTAAAAGTCACTTTATTAATTGTTCCTTTTGAATATCAGTGTTAAGTTACTTTATAAGCAGGAAAGAGGTCAATTGTGATTAAGTTTTTTTTTTTTTTTAAATAATTGATTTGATTAGAAATTGGATATTTTAGCCTTCGTAGAAAATATAAGAACTATTTATGAGCATTAGGTGCTTAGTTTGATAATGTTTTAATTTCTTTTGAAGAAATATCATCCAACAAGGGCACTTACCCTTGTTTATCAACCATTTGCGCTTGGAACAATGGCAATACTCGCATACAATGAATCAAAGATCGATACTAGAAAGAGAAACATTACTGGTTACATTATTTTCTTTGCAAGTACTTTGGCACTCCTACTTGTAAGTACTGTGATGCTTCTCTCTGCACCGTATCTTGATTATAAATTGCTTCCAGCAAATTTGTGTCTGATTTGCTACTGCTTTCTGTTTCTGACAGTTGGATTTAGCCACATCAGGGAAAGGAGGATTTGGACCTTTTCTTGGTATATGTGTGTTTGTTGCTTTGTTTGGAGTCGCAGATGCCCATGTTCAAGGTGGTATTGTTGGGGACTTATCCTTCATGTACCCTGAATTCATGCAGGTTGATATTTCTAATTTGCTTTGACAATTGTCTCTAATCTATTTTTGAAAAGAGAATTTATTTCTTACTACATGTTGGCATTCTGTTCTACAGTCTTTCTTTGCTGGTTTGGCTGCATCAGGGGCTCTAACCTCTGCTTTGAGGCTACTAACAAAGGCTGCATTTGAAAAATCTCGTGATGGTCTTCGCAAGGGAGTTAGTACGTTTCTTTTCTCGTCAAGTACACAAAATTTGGTTTGAGTTTCTGTTTTTCAACTGCAAAGCTTTTGTTTTCCTCAGCCCATAAATGTTGATTTTTCTCATACTCTGTAGTGCTTAAAATGAAAAGTGAACAGTCATCTAAAGGTTACCACTTACCAGAAGCTATATTAATGAGAATTTCTTTTCATCTTTTTTGCAGTGTTATTCCTGGCAATATGTACATTTTTTGAGTTTTTATGTATTCTCCTATATGCATATTTCTTCCCCAAACTCCCAATAGTCAAGTACTTTCGCTCAAAGGCTGCTTCAGAAGGATCAAAAACTGTTTCAGCTGATCTTGCAGCTGCTGGAATCCAAACAAAAGCTGGCCAGGTGCTATTTTATCTTACTTCTTGTTTGAGGATTTTTTTGCAATTCCAATTCTCCTAATAGTTTTGGCAGTTCTGCAGGCTGAAGACGAAGCTAAACAACATGAACGGTTGAGCACTAAGCAACTATTCTTCCAGAATATTGATTATGCTCTTGACCTGTTTCTGATTTACGTGCTGACTTTGTCCATTTTTCCGGGATTCTTATACGAAAATACCGGACAGCATCAGTTGGGTGAATGGTTAGTGCTGCTTTATGGCAAAAGAAAATTTGGATTGCATCTAGTATCTTAGTTGTGGATATATGCATATACTTTGTTTGTCTTAGAATTAAATGGAATATGCTTTGAAAGAGTATTATTTTTGTCCCTGTAATATTCATTGCCACAATTTGAATAACTTGCCTCCATGTTTAGCTAATTTTCTGAGTACTTATGTAGTATTCATGTTCACTGGAACTGAAAAATTAATCAGCACACCATTACTTGAAGTTGACAATTGAAATTGGAAACTTTAATTCTTGACTAAACATATTTTAGCATATTGATATCCCTTGCAGATTTTTCATATGGCTGATGCTCTTTCAGGTATGCACTTGTTCTGATAGCCTCATACAATGTGTGGGATCTAATAGCAAGATACATTCCCCTCGTGAAATGCGTGAAGTTGGAATCCAGAAAGGGCCTTATGATTGCTATTCTCTCTCGTTTCTTACTCGTCCCTGCATTTTACTTCACTGCTAAATATGGTGATCAGGGATGGATGATCTTTCTCACTTCCTTCTTGGGATTGACAAATGGTTACCTGACTGTATGTGTTATGACAATAGCACCCAAAGGTTACAAGGTTAGTTGGCACCATACTTCATCATTATTTTGCGATGACCCTTGATTTGCATCTTTTCCTAATCAAATGTAACTGGGTTTTTGGTTTTGTAGGGACCTGAGCAAAATGCCCTGGGTAACATACTTGTGTTATGTCTCTTAGGCGGCATATTTGCTGGGGTTGCTCTTGACTGGCTGTGGCTCATTGGTAAGAAAGACGGCTTTTAATGATAAGAGCCAAATTTCTCTTGTTGCTGATGAAGAAAGTTCAGTATGAGTAAAGGGGAATGGCATTTAACAGAGTAACAGACCATGAGCAATTTTAAAAAAGACTTCATTTATTGGGGTCAATGACAGAGTTGTCATCCTACAGACTAATTTCCACAGCATTTCCTATAAATGAAAATTTAACTATGTTGGACTTTCAAAATTAATGCCAGTGGAATTTGAATGTAAATTGATCTTTGCAAAACAATTGACCTGCTTTCTTCATTCTTTTTTCAATTGCTTAATAGAATATGAACTTTGTGACAGTAGGCCAGTATCAAAATTGATATTCAGCAACAATTGAATTTGCGCCAGCAAATTTCGAAGCAATCGTTTATCAGGCCATATTTGCCACGTGGCAATCAAAATTATTGAAACCCCCAGCATTCAAGGATAAACTACCGCATAAATTTTTCTTATTTCTACAGTTAAGAGTTTAACGGTCAACAATTGTTCAAACATGTCCACTCTTTCTTGTCACACGACCCTTCTTCTCCTTATAAAACTTATGCACTCAAGCTTCTCCTTGAGAAAACGAAAACATAATATAATACAAAACTGTGTTTACCAGCAAAAGTTTTGAGAGTTCTTGAAGTAATAACCTCTCAGGCCATCGTCATTATCTGGGAATCAAATTGTTGCCTTGTTGCTGAAATATTCTGAATATACCTTGCTTTTCCTTTACTCCCTCTTTATTGATAAAACATTACACGAAGAAATAACTCTTTATTGGTATCTTTAAAAAGAGATGGTTTAAATTCATTCTCTGACATTAAAAATGTCATCACAATCCACATTGCCTTTGAAGCTTTTCTAATCCTGTTTGAATCCTCTACATGGTAATGGCATCAACAGGTTTTGGTTCTTATAGATGTTTTAGAAAACAGTTTGTTTTCTTATATTATTAAATTTCTTAACATTTGTTGATATAAAATTGATATTTTTATGTGTAAATTCTGCCTATAAATCTCTCGAACTGTAAATATTTGTCTTCCGGAGAAATTTCAGCAATCACATCCTGAAAATATTGCATGCATGGTTTCATTTCCTTGGTTTTCTTTGATGTTTGATTTCTTGTCTTTAAGTTTTAAATATTCTTTAACAAAAATTTTCTAAAAATGATGTTATCATCCTTTACTAACTTTACAAGGTGCCAAAGAATTGTAAATAGACCAATTCTAATATTAGTCAGGTATTGGCACAAAGAGCCAATTCCTGTATCATGGGAGAAGCCTGATATTGGCTGGACTAAATTAAACTTTGATGGATCCTGCAAAGGCAGAACCGGTAAATCCAGTATTGGAGGGATCTTCAGGGACCACAAGGCTGAATTCTTACTTGGTTATGCGGAATCCATAGGCAGAACAACTAGCACCATTGCTGAACTATCTGCACTACGGCGAGGCCTCGAGTTGGTACTCGAAAATGGATGGAATGATGTATGGCTTGAAGGTGATGCCAAATCATTGGTTGATATAATTGTGCAAAGAAGACACGTTAGATGTGCAGAAGTGCAAAGGCACATTAGTGACATAACATCAATCATACCGGAACTTAATAACTGTGTTGTGACTCATATATATAGGGAAGGCAACAGAGCTGCCGATAAGTTTGCTCAACTAGGACACCAATTGAAGAAGCCTCAAATCTGGCGGCATCCGCCTGATGAAGTGTTACAAATTATGCATGATGATGCAGGGGGCAAGATTATTCTTCGTAGGAGATAGTAAAATTGTAGGTATTGTTGATTTGTTTAGTATATATGACAGAATTCTTTCTTTTTGGTCCTTAACCAAGGGTATCTATATTCTTCATTTTTTCATGTACATAATGCAAATCTAGTTATAAATGTAACCAATTGTGGAACGATCATATTGAAATGAATGTGTAAATTATCAATGTTCTGCAACTTAATTTAAGCCCCCATGCGTTTTAATTTTAAGACTGTTTATGAATTCAGATAGAGGCTGTGTGACAGTCAAAATTAATAATCCGTACAAGCTTTCATCTAAAGTCGTCCCTTTGGATTTAAATATTGCTCGAAGCACGCAAAGCATCACTTCTTTAAATAATGATGTAGGAACCGGTCAATTAATGAAAGGGTAAGTAACTGCCACGGCTCTAATTCTGGACCTACCACCAATCAAACGGTCCCCATCAGCATGTAGGAGTCGTACGTGAAATTGTTAGCATGAGATGACTAAAAATTTTGGTAGACCAGAAAAACTAATCACATGTGGAGAAAAGATGCAGTACAAAAACTCTAGTACAAAATCCAGTACAGTTCTCTGATGGCAATTTAATAAGATGACAAACAGCCAAGTTGAGTTGAGGAAGAGATTTTACAGCATTGCTTGAATGAGGGCCGGAGACACATATAATAATGTGTAGTACAATGTAATACGAGTCGCTGTACTACATTCCATTTCCATGACCATGTTTTCCAATATAAAAATAGCAGATGCGGAGATGCACTAAGATTTATGGATCCGTTGCAGTTGAAACAAGCACCTGAAGATTCCCAGATTTTAAAAACATCATTGAGTGCAGCGTTGATGAATGTCGTTGGTGCTTTTCCAATATTTCTCTGTACTAGCTAGGATTATTTCAACAGCGCTGCACTCAATCATGTTTTTTAGTTCTGCCGGTTCAGTATTATCAAAGATAATACACACATGACAGTTGACAGGTTTCTTCTCTCACTTTGTTTGATTTCAATTTTAGTCTTGGTTCAATTATTGTCAGCGCTGTCAATAATGTAATCAATCCATTATGATTATGTTTATTGCTGCTTATTATCAGAAATCGTCAAGACAAACCAAAAAGACCAATTTGGGGCCGCAGTCAATCTATCAACGCGGGTGTTCACATCCAATATTTTGTGCTTAAATTGGTCTCCTTGATGGTAACCACACCATTCACCAATGCGAAAAGAGGGTTTCCACTTTTCAAGTAATTCAGCATTGGAATCAGAATTCAATGGGCCCTTCTGTGCTAAAAAAAAATCTTTTCCACACAGTTATTTGAGCCTCTCAAGAAACAGATGGGCCTCGTAAATCTGCATTTTTTTTTTTGATAAGATAAATCTGCATTATTATGCTGCACTATCTTTTCACTTTTTACCGTAATTGTATTAAATTTAATTACATATATTAAATATATATTAATTAATTATATTATTTTTAATGTATTCTAAAATTTCTCTGTTTGAATAACATTTGCTTTAACATTAAAGCATTCTTCTTATATACTATGATTACCATTTTATTTTTATCATACATTTCTATTTCTGCAATTCGGCCCATAGCCAGAATCAAGTGGGATGCGTCTATTACAGGCCATGTTCAGATCAGAGGAGATGAGATATACAATACATCTAATGCAATGAAAATCATAGGATTCTTCTTTGCTTACCCTTACAGTGGATTCACAGGAAAGATAACAAAAAAAATGTATCAACTTTTGTTCTCTGTTGATGCATTTCTGGCTTTTATAGACAGAATTTCAAACTTAACAGTTGCAATTTGATGCATGGTGCAAGATTGAGTGCTGATCTGATACCAAAATTCAACCAAAACAAGCATGTGACATAAAATGCAGCAAAGCTAATTACCTGCGGCAATTGGCAAATTACAACAGTATTAAAAATATAATAAAATGATCAAGGTTTCTGCACTGAAAATTCAATAAAACCGAAAACAATAACTACTGAACTTAAGAAGGCCTACCTGGCTATCTCTAACTCGCTCTCTATACACACATATAGAGAGTGGAAAGCAGAAACCAAACACTGGTCGAAATCGAGGCGAACGCACGATCTCCATTCGCCACCAAATTGAAGATTTCGGAGACCAAATTGGACTCAATCTCTGTCATAAATTACGGAATATGCCACTATCTCTTCGCTTCATTCCACTCGAGTATACCAACTCAACAATAATAAATAGTCTCCAAACGCCCACTATATCATCAAAAACTAAAACCTCAAACTTTCGCCTCACCCTCCAAATTTTCTCGAGAAAATCTCAAACTTTCCGGGAAAATCCATAACTTTCCCGGGAATTTTCAAAATGCAAGAGGAAGAAAATCTGCCGGACCATCTACGGTGCAAGAGAACGGATGGTAAGCAGTGGAGGTGCAATCGGCGCGTAATGGAGGACAAAAAGCTCTGCGAAGTTCATCATCTTCAAGGCCGTCACCGTCAGAACAGGGAGAAAGTTCCCGAATCGCTAAAAATCCAGAGAAAACATAAGAAAATCTTCAAGGTTCAACAGAGAACAGAAATTAGGGCACGGAACTCAAAGAAACTGAAAAGAAAGAAGAAGAAGCGAGTTATAGGCGAATCTGAAGCGTTGGATGAGGCTTTAAAGAAAATGAAGCTAAAGCGAGGAGACTTACAGCTGGAATTGATAAGAATGGTGTTAAAAAGAGAAGTTGAAAAGCGAAAGAGGCAAAAAAATTTCGATTTCGAAGATGAAGAAAACTGTGATAACAGTAATTATAGCGATAGCGATAGAGAGTTAACAAGAGAGTTGCCTAATGGCTTAATGGCTATTTCTAGTACAAATTCTGACAATGCAGGTACTTCTTGTGCTGTGAAAATAGGAGCTGAGGCGGCAGCGGTTAACAGAAGACGTTTTCGCTCTAAAAACATTGAACCAATGCCAGTTGGCACATTGCAGGTTGTTAAATAATTTTAGAATTATGGTTATGATAATTATGTTTTGGTATTTTGAATGTTTTCCATTGAGTGTTTTTTATGTTATAGGTAGTACCGTATAAAAGTGATGTGGTGAGTTTGAGGAGGAGGAGGAGGAAGAGATGTCATTGGTGTAGGAGAAGAGGTCAGAGTTTGATTAAGTGTTCGAGTTGTCGTAAACTGTTTTTCTGCGTGGACTGTGTAAAAGAGTGGTATGCTTTTTTAGTTTTTATATATATTTTTTTAAAAGTTTTTGGTAGAATTCATTATTCATGCTATCTCTACATGATTTTACTTTTGTGCAAGTAATTTTCTTCGAAATGTAGCACTAAATGCAAAATTACTAACTTGGCGTGGAGTTAGGACTCAATATTTCAAGCAGTATACTAAATCTGACTCTGAAAAAATGATATTACAAATGGTGCAAGTGTTAATTTATGATAAATAAAGAAGCTATGGCTTACCTGTCGTAGAAACATATTTACATACTCACATTTGGGTAGTCCAGAAAATAATGGTTTTGGGAAGTTACACATCCAGCAGGAGAAATTGGTGTTGGTTTTCGTACAAAGGCAGGTCATGTAACAATGCATTATCTTCTTCTAGTCGTGCACTAAATGATTGGTGACATTTATGAAGCTTTTTACTCTTTGATGTATCTCTGCTTTTGCTTTGCCAATCATAGTTGGAAGAAAAGTTTTGGTATTGAAAACTCTTGACATCTAAATGAATATAGGTATTTTGATACGCAAGAAGATGTTAAGAAGGCATGTCCAGTTTGTCGTGGAACTTGTGGCTGTAAGGCCTGCTCATCAAGTCAATATAGGGACATTGATTATAAGGTCTGAAAATTGATATGCTGAATTATTGACTAATATATGCCTATTTTCAGGCTGGATATTGATCCTTCAATTTACCTACAAATTTTGTTTCAGGACTTGTTGAAGGCCAATAATGAAGTTGACAAAGTTTTACATTTTCATTATTTGATCTGTATGCTTCTTCCCATTGTGAGACAAATAAACCAGGACCAAAGCGTTGAACTAGAAACAGAGGCAAAAATAAAAGGTAAATAAAGCTTGCCCATTAGATCTTCATTCTCAGATTCTGCTTGTTGATCTTCTGACTTTAAACTCGCACATCCATCGTCTAATCATAAAATTTAGAAGAAGATGGTATCTTTAATGTTTCCCTGTGTAACAGGCCAAAACCCGTCTGAAGTTCAGATACAGGAGGCTGAATTTAATTATAATAGGCTATGTTGCTGGTATGTTCCTTGCTGCTGATTTGTTATGCCATATCTTGAAATAAAAAGTAGATAACTTTGTATCGTTTTCTGGTGCATGACATGACTTCTGGAGCAGCAGTAGTTGCAAGACCTGTATTGTAGATTACCATAGAAGCTGTGCGAGCTGTTCCTATACCCTGTGCTTAAGCTGTTGTCGAGATATTTTTCAAAGTAGCTTATCTGGCAGTGTTAGACCTCACATTTGCAAATGTCCAAACGGACGGAAAGTGTATACATCTGGAGTACGACTTCTAGAGAAGAAATCTTTAAGGACCTATAAGGAAGGTTATGGCAGCACATATTTTGATTCTTCTGCAGTATCGCCTAGTTGGAAAGCTCCTGATGGAAGTGCTGGTATATTGTGCCCACCCATGGAGTTTGGTGGTTGTGGTGATAGCTTTCTTGATCTGAGATGTGTTTTCCCTTCGTGTTGGGCTAAAGAACTGGAAATTAATGCCGAGCAAATAGTAGGTTGTTATGAGTTGCCAGAGACCATAGACATGTCCTCGTGTTGCTCGGTTTGTACGGGGATGGATCATGAAGTTGATGGGACCAAGCAGTTGAAAGTAGCTGCTATCAGAGAGAATTCAAATGATAACTTTCTATTTTACCCTACTCTTATGGATGTTCAAGGTGACAAACTTGAACATTTTCAGAAACACTGGCGTAAAGGTCAACCTATAATAGTTCGAAATGTGCTTCAGGTTACATCAGATTTAAGTTGGGATCCAATAGTCATGTTCTGCACTTATCTTAAGAATAGTGGCCTCAAATCTGAGAATGATGGAGGAGCAGTTGAAGAAACTGGTTGCTCCGACTGGTTCGAGGTTGGTGTGACCATTTTTTAAACTTCTAGATGTTGTTCTCTCTCTCTCTCTCTCTCTCTCTTCTTGCTTGGTTAATGGACCATAACTATATTTTGTGGGGTGACTGGTCTAGTAATTGTAATATGTGAACTTAATGTTGGATTTCAATTATGAGGTCAGAGAAGAGAATATTGCATTTTTTATAAGCTGCATAAACTTTCCATTAATGGTGGTCTGGAGGTCTGTCAGTTCTCCAAAAAATTTGATGTCCTCTGCCTTGATGAGAGCTTGGGACACTAAGCAACTGATCCATGGTATCACGCTAACCTGGTTGGCAGAAAAATGGAGCTTAAGTATCTATCCATTTAGGTTAAAGATTGTAAGACTTCTGACTTTGAGCTTCTGCTTTTTTCAGTCATAAAACTATCATTCACTGGTTTATTTATTGAAAAATTAAAGCTAAACGTACTCATTCAGTCATTTCAATATTCTTTCTGTGTTGGAGCAGCTGTGTATCTAAAATGATCATCTGTTTCACATTATTTATTGGTCTTTTCTCAAGAGGTGATGTTACACTTCTGTCTGTTGCAAAGTATGTTTCTGTTTATTGCATTGTAGAATCTGGAAGTGAGTGTAGTTCTTTAACCAGTTAGCTTCTGTTTCATTTGGCAGGTAGAAATTGGTGTTAAGCAGTTATTTTTGGGGTCTTTGAGGGGGCCAAAGCACGCTGATATGTGTAATGAGAAGCTAAAGTTGAAGGGTTGGCTTTCTTCTCGATTATTCCAAGAACAGTTTCCTGCTCATTATGCTGAAATTATTCGTGGCCTACCACTTCCTGAATACATGGATCCAAAAACAGGTGTATTGAACATTGCTACAAAGCTGCCACAGAATTTCCCAACTCCTGACCTTGGCCCATGTGTGTACATCTCATATGGTAGTGGTGAGGAACTTGCACAGGCTGACTCCGTGACAAAATTATGCTATGATTTATGTGATGTGGTATGTCTAGCTCTCTTTCATTTTCATTTATGCTGTAGTCAAGTTCTCTTCTCTGTTAAAACTTAATTCATGCACTTTCTCTTTGAGTTGTTTCGTTAACTGTTTGTACGTTACATTAAAGATGCATTGCCTTCCATAATGCCCTAATGCCGTATCCCTACTTCATAGGATGAGAATGTTTTAGGAGTCTCCAAGCAGTTTTTTGATGTATTAAACCCCCGGACGAACAAATCTCCGGCTTCAAGTGTTTTATACAAGCCTTTATATAAAGCTTGAGGGATAGTGCCTTATCCTGAATTATAAATGCTCTTGTACTCGAGAATTTTAGTTGATAACATCTTCAAAGAAAACTGTGAAGTTTAAGCTGAAGCATGTTGCTGCATGCACTTTTGTTACCATGTAACACCTGCAATACATGCATTTGGTGGTCTTCCTTTGAGTTATCTTGTTTCTCATTGACAAAAGAGGGAGGGAAAGAGACCAACTTAATCATGCCAAAGAGTTTAGAGGAATGTGTGAGTAATTGGTTCCTTTCTTTCTTTCTGTTTTTTATCCCAGGTAAATGTTTTGGCTCATACTACAGATGTCCCTGTATCTACAAAGCAGCTTAATAATATTAGAGAGTTGATGCAAGGGCACATGGGTCAATATCAAACGGACTCTGTGGAAGTTGCTCCTGAACAAAAGATGGCAAATGGAATAGGAGGAAAATCATGTTCAGATTGTGAAAACAAGGAAGTTGGATTATGTGATGTGTTAGACGAAGAAATCACTGGACATGAAGCCGGTGATTTAAATCTCAGATATAGAAACTCATCTCACGATGGGGATTATGATACTGATTCTGATCCTGATTCCTTAATCCTGGGTTGTGGGACTATTCGAAACTCAAAAAAATCCAAAAAAAGGATGCATTTTAAGGATCACAAGAATAATTCCAATTATTTTATTAAGGAAAGACTGGCAGAGTCTTGTGGTGCCCAATGGGATGTTTTTCGCAGAGAGGATGTACCAAAGCTTATTGAATACCTCAGAAGGCACTCAAATCAGTTTCCTCATAAAAATGGCTTCCAAGAGCATGTAAGTTCAGAATAGAACGCCATACTATTAGTTCGATGGAATCAGTGCTGATTGATTATTCCTCTGCTGCAGGTGGTTCATCCAATTCTTGATCAGAATTTCTTTCTTGATGCAACTCACAAAATGAGGCTTAAAGAGGAGTTTGGTAAATATAACTGACCATTTATTTTTTCAAATTACCAACAAAAAATAAACTTACTGAAGGTGTCCAAACTTTCACTGTGTCTAGAAATTGAACCCTGGACTTTTGAGCAACATGTTGGAGAAGCTGTCATCATTCCTGCCGGATGTCCTTACCAGATTAGGAATCTTAAGGTAAAATGTGTAACACAGTTGAAACTCTCAATTGTAGTTCGTAAACTTTTGATACTTACCAGATCACATGTATATCACTCGATGGCCATTGTGATGGCTTCACATTACAAATGTGTGAAGTCCATTGGTTTCCCTTTTTTTCCTAAAAATTTTTTTGATCTGTCTTTCACTATCAATGAGTTATTTGCAAATGATTACAAAGGTGTGTGAAAACTTGAAAATCTCAAGTATGTTTATTGGAGAAAAGTAGGAAAGGAGAGTGAAGAAGTCCATTTTTTCGGTTTTTTTTCCTAAAAATCTCGAGTGTGAGTTATTTGCAAATGATTACAAAGGTGTGTGAAGTCCATTTTTCGGTTTTTTTCCTAAAATAATTAGTTGTGTTTAAATGCTTATATTAGTTTCAAGTTGAATAGGAAATTTATTTGCCTTACTATTGTTCGTTTAATGTATAATTACCTGCAGTCCTGTGTTAATGTGGTTTTGGACTTTATCTCCCCGGAAAATGTTACCGAGTGCATTCAGTTGATTGATGAAATCCGACTGCTTCCTACTGACCATAAAGCCAAAGCAAACAAATTTGAGGTGAAGTTTATCATCATTTTGGTTGCCAATTTTCTTTATTTATCAATCTTCGCTCACGTGGAATTGATTGACAAAATGAAAATGGCTTTACCATGTTTGCCAAAGCAGGTGACAAAAATGGCTCTTTATGCTGTTAGTACAGCAGTCAAGGAAATTCGTGAGCTTACATGTGCAGAGTAAGTGCCCATTGGATGTAAAATTCCTACTTTGTGTTTCTCTGTCAAGTTCACTTCATATGAGATTTGTCACAGAATGGTGTCCAATTCATGTCTGTAATTGCCTACATTATCCTGGAGTTGAGTCGCCTGTTGGGTAATTCCAGCCAAACTTGAGTACATAATTGAAACTGTTATTAAGAATTTGATAATTTTTCATGTATATAGGATAATTTTTTTTTTTCATTTTTTCATTCTGGAAAAAATTACTTCCTTGTAATCAGATCATATCCCAACTCTTGAGATGGATAAGAACTAAGAAAATTGTAATTGATTCTCAATGAAAAGTTTGTAGCTTAGCTGCCGCTATTGCTTATTTATATTATTGTTAAAATTAGTTTAGTTGAACAGGTCACTTAAACTCCTTGTTAAAATCTAGTTCCACTGTTCCTGTTTGATAATCCTTGTCAAATGTTCAAGGAATCATGCATATTAAAAGTATGGACTTTGAGGGGTTCGAGTTCTACCTATTCCACTCTCAATTTCAAAATTGAGTACTTGTTCTATGTTGTCCTGTAAATTTATGATTGTAAATATAAATACATTTTTTATTGTAATATACATATTAGTGTTAAAAAAAAAATTGTAAGTGCTCGAGATCAGGTAAATTCTTTTATAACAACGATATACTAGCAGTACACTATTTGTGAACAAATTTTGATAAAATCTTGATGTGAATTATTAAGCGATTCATTTATCCTAGGTTTTTTTTTTTTTTTGATGAGTTTATCCTTGGTATTTGAGGAGTGATAACTGACTACAGAAAATAGAGCACATTTAAGTGAGAGACCAAGATTTGCTCAGCCAATAGCATTTCTTGGCTTCTTGCTTGCCAACGGAAGTAAAATGCCCTGTTTCCTGTCCGTTGTTGTCGTCTGAAATTATCGGTAAATTAAGTATAAAATAATAGAAATTTAGAGTTTATTCTGTTTCACCTTTTTAGACTGAAGGGTTTTTGCAGTAAAATTCCATCGTGCAGTTGAGACTCGTATATCATAAAAGTTGTTTTGTCAAAGTTTTCTGTCTAATAGTTAGTGGTTAATGACTTAGATTGTTGGATATTGAGATGCTTATTCTTATAAAAAAGAAAAAAAGTATAAAAGTTGATTATATTTCGTAAATACAATTACAAATAATATTTTTTACAAACTAATAGAAGTATTATAAATTTTTCATCAAATAACTAACGTAAATTTAATTTGATTTAAAAACTAGAGTAAGAAGAGTTTACCAAACACTATGTACCTGTAGTTTTTAGCAACAAGTCAACTGCCCAACCGCACTGCCGAGCAGGCCCTAATCTAACAGGCTAACAGCAAAGCGGGGTTACCAGCGACTGAAGTTGGTGATCAAGTTTCCAAGCTCGAAACTTGCATAGATTGCGACCGACTTGCGGACACTATCCCTGTTTTAACTTTTGAGGGAAGCCTTAAAGAGGTAATAGTAGAAATTGCAGCATAGCATAGGGACAGCACTGTTTGGGTTGGCATTCATTGAAAGGACCTCATTTTTCTTCGTTCTTATATCACCACTGTCACTCAAATAACTCATAACCGGCGAGGAGAGGAGAGCTTACAGAATATAACCACAGGGATAATTTGAAGTCAATTCATTAAATTTAAACCCAAAAATAAAAAAACCTAATAACTCAAAAAGTGATACGGCAGTCATATATGAGCTGCCAGATCACTTGGAACCAAAATTGTGAGACACTATTTGGCAAATAGCATTTTCCTATTTGGAAACACCCGTGATCGTTATGCTTATTTCAACCAAGTCAGCCATCAGACAAAAATGGGAAAAAACAAATCAATATAGTTAACTGCCGCAACAGAAAATCTTATAAAAATAACATTATTGCTTTTACACTGAAGAAAGTACAAACTGTACATAAAGAAAACTAGTAAAAAAGGAATAGAATGTCAACCATTTTATCCGTATCAATTGTTGCTCCCCATCACCATTAGTGTGCAAGTTGTGGAGGCTGAGATATAACAATAATGATTTGTTGTAAAGTACTGAAACAAGTACTGAAGAACAAAATTTTCACATTTAAAAGGAAAGTGACAAAATTTTAGTAAAAGAACTCAGAGAAGCTTGTATTATTTCTGGGACTGGTATATTATAAGGCCTTTCACTGTCAAAATTGTTTCAAAGGATCAGCCAAAAATACGACGTAAGGACCCTGTTATGGGGCCATTAGTCCATCAATCGTGTAGGAAAGAGACTTTGCCCAATCAGCTTTCAGTAGCAATGTTTGTAATGTGTCCATCACATTATATCCAGGATCAAGCTTACGCTGCCAACCCTGTAAAATTGAAACAAGCACCACAAGGCATACAAATTGTCACATACAGCATTGAAGATACCAACAATCATAGTACGGAAACGGAACAGGTCATAACCCATGTCAGCTAGTATTTTTCTTGCGACCAGGCTACTCAACCAGCGCCAAACTTTTTCATAATTGACTGATAAATTATGAGATAATTACCTCGAGAACCAAAGTTGTTACCATCACAGTGCAAACATTTCCATCAATATTGACTCTATGACGTCGAACTTTCTCAAGTAATTGCTGCATGCACTCAGCAGGATGGACCAGATCACCCTCCGGAGTACCCCAAAAAGTAAAAGCCTCTTCCACTTCCTATTAAAACATTATGTTAAAAGCAACAGAACTTCAAGACAAAGAGTTTTCTATTTATAACCTTTTTAGTGTGATAGTTACCTCAATAAAAGCTTTTGGATTTGGGCAGTTTTGTTGCTTTGACAATCTGAGTGTGGATTCTGCAGCTGTGCGGCCATCTCGACGAGCAACAGCCTTAAAAAATTCCACTAAATTTACTCTATCACTCTTAGAAAGTTCAGCAGTCATGCCTACATCAAGGAAAATGACATGAGGCTTTGATCTAAAGAGCCGTTTCTGAGAAGATTTCTTCTGAGCCACCCGAACAAGAATATTTCCAGGATGCATGTCAGCATGAATAAAGTTGTCCACCTGGAAAAAAACATTAAAAATGTCTCAGAAACATTGACGGTCTATTTTGAAACAACTGAAAAACTACTAAAAAACTTCTAAATGATGACTATCTAACAGAGAAATACCGGATCATAGAGAATCCTAGACTTATCATGAGAAACCACAAAGAGAGAGATACACAATTCAAAAAGGAAAAATACACGTGTCAAGAGAAAAAAAAATTCTCTGAGAGCATGTTGAATGTAGATTTCAAGTCCTTTTAAAGGAACATGCAGGTTTTCTATGATATTTCCTGGAGAATGTTCTATCATTAGCCCATCAAGCTTCTTCCAACAGTTAAACTTTATGAATCATGCAAGTCTTCAGCATCAGTATATGAAAACTTTGAAGCTCCAAAGTACTCATAAATGCCCATCATCTATATCAGGAAAGATAACCTCTAAAATGATCATCATCCCAAGCAATCTAGAATATTTATGGTTCGTATAAAGTTCCTTATCCTTATCCTCAGTAATGCAGACCAAATAAGGGAGGACAGCAACCACCTTGAGCTATCACACATGAAAGCAGATTTAGTGATTTGGTAAAAAGACTAAGTAAGGAGAAGATTTGGATTCTATTATGCTAAAGAGCCTGATGCATGCATTACTCAGGAGTAGCAAATTACTAAGCATGATTACTTCAGGCCTGGTCAGTCAGACTATAGAAGTTCAAAACCCACACAGGTAACTTTCATCATATTGTAAAAAAAACAAATTTATAGACAATAATAACCAGATGAGCTTTCTACAAGAATTTAATTTAATCATGCATAAATGCATAATAGAACAAGCAAATCACCAATGGCAATGGCATAATCAAGGCAAAAAAACAAATCAAAATTCAGTTATTTAGATATGGTACCAGAAGCATCTTCAACAGTGCATGAGTCCCTATGTGAGCAAGGGCAGATTTCAGCCGCTCATGTCCTTGAAGTTCATCGACATAGCGAGAGACACTCTCCCCTTGTTCATAAGTTTCCACCAAAACAGCAGGATGTACAAGGGGATACACAGGCTTGGGAAAAGAAACATCCTTCCATCTCCGGAAATTATAAATAAAGCGGCTCAAATGGGCAGCTTCCCTTGCAAGGTCAACTTGAGACATCATGAAAACTGCAAACTGCTGTACACTCTCATCTAATCTTAACCACTTCACAGCAGGAATAACACTGGAAATCTTGGCTGCCAAGTTGATTATCACAAAATCTCTCCTAATTGATTCACCAACACCAGGATGTCTAACCTTCACGGCAACTACTATAGGCTTTACCTTTTGACCAGGATATCGAAATCTCAAAGATGCGCGATGCACTTGAGCAATACTACCAGATGCTACAGGTACCTCTTCAAAACCATCAAAAATTTCTGAAAGGCTGCGGCCAAATGCTCTTTCAATAGTTTTTTTAGTGTAGGCAAAACTATGTTCCGGAGCTTTACTGTGAAGCTCCGAAAGCTTCTTGCATAAATCTCTGGGAAATAGATCTGGCCGGGTAGCTGCCCATTGACCCCATTTTATGAAAGCTGGACCTGCGGTTTCCAGCGTCCGAAGAACAAGATGTAGCCACAATTCCCTGAACCGGGGTCCACAACAATCGGCAAAAGGTGCCATCATTATGCTGGGTGAGAACAAAACTCCCAGATAGAGAGCTCTCACAAGCAAAATAACACATTCTACCAGGGAGTATAGTGTCGAGGTCACAAAAGCATGCCCGTCTTGTGCACGTGTGTAGAAAGCATTTTGAGATGGGAAATAATCGGTCTCTGCAGACACTCGCTGTGCCCATGCCAACTGACCAGATGTGAAGGCAAGGATACCGGGAACTAATAGAGGTGAACGTGTCAAAGCCAAGCTGAATGCCTGTGCAATCCTACTGATGCAGGGGAAAATTCGTTCACTGAAAGAACTATAATCAAAAAGCCTTTTCCAAGCAATTTGGGCTTGATGCGTCACTACACTGCTTGCAGAGGCAACAGATAAACTCCTAATTGAACAACTCCTACAAAGAATCTGCTTCGTATTATACACTGGGACTGAACAATGTCCTCCAGTAGGAAAGCCATAATGCGAGTAAAATCTATAGTAGGGCACACGTAAACCAACTGTAACTATTGCCCCACACTTCCTTAATTCTGAATGATATCCCCTCTCATTTGTAAGAACGGACTGTGCAGCTCTCCGAATATTTCGAAATGTCAAAAGTCTGCACCAATTACATCACAGTAAATAATTAAAAAAAAATTGTGCCAATGTTTTCAATACTTCAAAGTTCATTACGAACTGGCTCACTGAACAAAAATAAATGCCAACAGTAAAATACTGATCCTAATTTATCTATTCACTCCCGTATTTTGATTTTTCTGGAAAAAAAAAACACTGAAATTTCATACAATTATTACAGGAAATGAAAAAAAATAAAAAAATCAAGTAACAAATAATCAAAAGCTAGACGGAAAGAAATAAAAGAAAAGAAAAAAAATGGAAACCCAACTCTTAAGATTGTGACTAGTTCCAGAAAAGTAGGACAGAGTAAAAAAATAATAATAAAAAAAAAAGGGAAGCGACCTGGACATGGCGATTGTAAGAGACGAGGATGGATAGATGCTAACGTGCAATTGTTACGGTGAATGATGGTGGTTGCTGTCGACAGCATTTTCTCATTGATTCTAATCGTCAGATTCTGTTCGGTTTTCCTATGTTTCTTTCCTTCTCCCCTTTCCAGGTGAGATCTTTAGATACCTAGCGCCGCGCGACGCACACGCAGAGAAATAAAGAAATAAAAAAAAAAAGGAAGAAAGAAAGAAAAGTCGCTTGATGGGCCGCCGATGTGAACCCGCTGGCTAGGCCCATCGTTGATATTGCTTTGTTGTCGTGGGCTTTTCTTCTCCTTCTTTTATTTCCATGTTATTTTTTCATTGAAAATAAAATAAAATATTTTTTTCGTCAAATGTGGGTACTCCGGTTTTCGTTTCCGGTTAGATATTTTTCCCAAGAAAATGAAAATAAAAAAATCCGAACAACAAAAATTTCGGCTCGGCTCTTAGTTCAAATTTTTAAAACCGAAACAAAACCAATAAAACGATTGGTATTTTTATAATAAAGTATTGCTATATCGCATGATATGAAATGCATAAAAAATTAAAAATATTAAATATAATATTTGAAGAACCAAATCAAAAACCTCAATTTCTGATCTACTCTTATTTTAATTCTATTATAATAAAAAACCTCATATTTACGTGGTTTGGCTTTTGGTCTACGTCCATGAAAAATAAGTTATCATGAATTCACTGTATAAATGAGATTTTACAATATACAAGATGAATAATATAAACTAAATGGTTATATAAAGATGTTTGGTATTGATAAAGATAAATAAGGTAAATGAAGATTTGTAAAGTGATAATATGACGAAGAAGATGATGAAGGTAGAGAATAGAAATAACCTCTAAAAATAAAGATTTTTAGAGAAGTTGATGATAATTTAAAAGATGGAGAGAGAGTGTGTGAGAAAGAGAAGAAAGGAGAGGAGAGGAGGCAAGAAGATGATAAGAGATGAGATAGGAGAGGAGGTTAGGAAATGATTTCATAAGAGAGTCCCAAATATGGGTGAATAAAACACTTATATAGTGGAAGCTAGTAGTAAGAGAAGTGCATAAAAATTAGGACTAAATGTCATCCTTAGTCTAAAATAAGAGAATACTTTTAAGACTATGTGTCAGAAAATATTTTTAAGGATATGTGTCATATTTAGGAAAAATGACAAAAATATTTTTTTTATAATAAATTTATTCTTTCTCATAAATATCTTGATGTGTCTTAACCTTCGATTTTCAAGTTTATCCACTACAGTGAATTCTTCCAAAATGACATATATATATTACTTCAAATATTATGCCCATTTTACCCTTGTAAGTATCCATACGTCATTCATTTGTTAGTTCAAAATATCCTTTTAAATTTAGCCCCAAACAATAATAAACCATATCTAACGAAATAAAACAAAGACAAAATGAGTAGATAAGTTGAAAGTTGAATGGGCATTTGAGGTTTGAATTAGAACTAAAAATGAACAAACAATATAATTTTCACCAGTTGATTTCTAGTACAAATTTCCTGACACTACTAAAACTAAATTTCAAGAAGCCTGACCGAAAGGAATTAAAAATGAAAAATTGGAAAAAAAGAAAAGAAAAGAAATTAACACGTAGAAATAAACCCAAATCAGTTATACGTACATATCATTGACAAGATTTCATTTCATCTACTTAACAAGAATATTCTTCAACGTTTTCTGACAGCAACTTCTTTCTGTGAATTGAAATAGACAGCAGCGACTGGCGGTTGAAGGCCATTGTCAGCAGCAAACCGGCGGGTGCTGAAATTGCTGCGAGCGTCAGGAGGACGACAACCCGCCATCACTTTACCCTTCTGATTGAACAGCACAAACACATAGCGGTGAATTCCGGTGGGCGGCTGGGGTCCCGTGTATGCCACCAACTCTTTTCCTACATTATATCCTTCTTATCACTTATCCAACATCAACATCATTCATAATAGTAATAATAATAATATAAAACCAACACCACCCTCTCTCCTTTTTTATTTATTATTATTTTTTTTTTTTGGGCAAATGTGTTTTTAAGTTCAATATATTTGTTGTTGTGCGTCAAACTTAATTAATCTCTATTTAATTTGGAGGAGGGGAAAAAGAAGAAGAAGCCTAATTAGTAATTAATATACCTTTGGTGGCATCTGATCCTTCTGGAATATCTACAACAATCCTGCAGTTAACAAGAAACTGTTAAATATCTAATAATTGAGATAAAAATTTTTGAAAATAGATTCAACACATTAAAAACATGCAGCTGTAATATTAGGGTACCAATGGAGCCACTCTCTGTATCTGGGTTCACTCGGACTTGGAGCATCAGGATCCACCATAACCTACAAAGTACAGAGAAGAGATCATATGACATAACATAATAAATTTCCAAATCAGTCAAGCTTAGCTCGAAGTAATTATAGACAAAACGTACAGAAAAGTTTATTGGAGAAACAAAGAAAAGAAAAGAAAAGAAAGAGAGAATTAAAATAAAAGTTTGGGTGGCTTTGGTTCTCACAAGTGTGTAGAGATTGGAAGGGGCAGGAGGAGCATGAATTTGGACGCTGGGTTTGTCAGCAGAAGCAGAGGGCTTGATATCACAGCCGTTGGCAACCTGTTTAGTCCCATAATGAACCGTTATTTCAGTAGCTGGAGTGAACATGTCAACTACATCTCCAATCACTCTCCCAACAACCAGTGGTTCCATAGACCGCGCCATGTCGACGTGCACGTGCTTCTATCCGGTAATTAACTTGTGATAATTTTTATCTTCTTCAATTTCAATCAAAATCGATCACCTTGGAATGTAATGGATTCCCAGAAATAAAATGTAACGTGTTTGTTGTGTTCTCCCAACTTGTGATGAATGATTATTTATTTATTAATAGGCGTACCATTTGAGTGTGAGTCCAACTTTTGATTTTGTTTTGAAAAACGCTTTGTCCAATTCTTCTTTTTGGGTGGAGGTGGTGGATGCGTGACACGTAATCGAAAGATTTGATGAGTAACGCGTCTCCTGTCCACAATGATAGTGCCAAGGGGACACGTGTTGCTCTGGCGCATGCCTGTCGGTTCTTGATGTCCTCGGGCTCTGCCGCCATATATTATATACTCCTGTTGGGACAAGGACTCATCATCCCTTATCTCCCGAATGAGGGAATAACCTTGTAAAATTTCTTTAGTTAGAACGCTAATCCAATCGAAGTTAAAAGAGTAAGAGAGATTTTCATGTGTTGTTCAAATTTGAAACTGGAAAGAAAGAAACATTTTCATGTTATGTTTAATTAGTCCTAGCTGGCAGTCTTAGCCGCTCCCACTGTCCACTGAAGTAAGTGGCCAGCTTATAGTATAGATACTTTTAACGTTATTGGATAGGAGGTTTGGTAACGCTGGAGGTGGACTCAGTTCAGTTACGCGTAAATTCACATGGTTACTATCATCAGGTGGCAACATTATTAAATGGAACGGTGCCTGTTAAGAGTGTTAGTGGAAGGAAAAACAATAAGGCCATTTGATAATATTGGTACATGTAACCGCTATACATCCCCAAGTCGAGGCATATGCAGTTTTAAACGATGTAAATCTATTGGTGACAAGTTTTGTCCGGAAAAGTAATTTTTAACCAAGCCATTTAAACTTTGTGATATAAATAATGATAGAGCTACTTCATTTATAAGACAGATGTGTAAGTGCTGTATGCAGGTCGCAGGTCATTGGCAGAATGGGAAAGCATTGGTCCAATGACCAATGTTGTGTAGGAATAATTTCATATATATATATATATATACATATGGGTTGTGGTTAACTTACATGCAACACAAAAATTATACCCAATAACTCAATATATATTAATAATCAAATAATATTTAAATTTATGAGTAATACTCTTAAATTGATGTGAGTTCCGTTATAACATGACCCACCCATGTATACATAATTCTTATTAGATTACACATAACACTCATCTTGCAATTTTGAACCATATGCAGTCTTCCATTCTTCAACTTTCATTATGAGATGGCAATCAGCGTCAGTAACGTCTCCGTTAGTTCCTCGTCTTTCTTTGCCTGATTAACTTGGACCCGGTGGATCGGACTGAAAAAGGTGCGAGATTTAAAAATGGGGCAGACTTTAAGTTACTCCTTTGCATCTTATGGGCCTGGCCCAGACCCAGTCGTTTACTATCCTGCTCTGCTCCAATCAAGGTCCAACATTACTACATTCCTTTTGGGCCAGAAATTTAAACTACATGTTGTGTGGACTGAGCCTCATGAACGGCTTCGTAACAGCAGACCTTAAGGATAACCTTGACGAGGCCTTATACAAACTTTGAATGTTCGAAACAAACAATAGAACTATTTTGTAACGGCCACAATTTTTGTACAAAACTAATGTAATTTTATTATATTAGTTAGATAAAAATTTCACATAAATTGTATGATTTATTTTAATCATTGTGATTATATCATATCAATTTATACAAAATAAGCTGGTGGCTTTGTCACAACTCTTTTTTTTTTTTCCATTTCAGTTATATTTGAATCCATATTGGTTGTACCCTTACATCACACATTATTGAAAGAATCCTTAAAACTTATTTAAATTCAGACTAAATTCCTGAACAATATAATTTCCAAAGCGTACCTAAATCCATTATTGTTAAGCAGAGATTCTTAATCTTGTTGATGGACTTCCAAACTAATATCTTATCCTTTGTTAAGAATTCTCACTGTGAGAATTTTGAGAATGAAAGGAGAACAAGATAGAATGGGAACCATAACCTCCGTAAATAAGAAAATTGACTAGTGGTTTTAATAAAAACTGTCTAGTAGTTATTTTGTGTTAATTATCACTTCTACCTCTCATAGAAGTAATAATTAAAACTATAGTATCTATGTATTTAACCCACAATAATTATACCCTTAGCCATTTAGTTAATATTAAATAGATCACTTAATTGTTGGCTAATTAAATAATAGTATACATATTTTATTTATTTCATGTGTGGCCCCAAATATTAGATTAATTAAAGAATTAATCTCATAATCTCCCACTGGGCCACAAATGAAATCTAAAATGTGTTTAACTTAATGAGCTCATAAAAATTGCTATTATGTCTTTAAAGTATATCTAGACAATTTCATCCAATAATCACATCAATTTAGGATCATAGCGGCCTTTGTTAAATTAATCGTAACTCAACCTATCCATAGTCACATATATTAATACAGTTACATGACATAGATCAATTGTGGATACATAGTATGAAAATTACATGCAACGTGATCTAAACATATCTATTCCCAACTAGTCCTACTTTATTTTATTAAGATCAAAACTTAAACTATCTTAACAGAGTGTAATGAACTGAAATACTTTATTTCTGCAGAAAATAATCCGAATTACGTAAATAAAATCCATAAGACACACATAGTAATAAACTAAAATAATACAAACTCCCACTAAATCTGAATATCCTCAAGTAAAATCACACTCATACGAGCAGTGTGCTCATGAAAGACCTTAAGTGGTAATCCTTTAGTGAGCAGATCCGCTATCATGGAGTTTGTCTTAATGTGCGCAATAGATATCTGTCCACTCTGCACTCTTTTCTTTACAATAAGAAACTTGATGTCAATGTGTTTTGATTTTGTAGAGCTCCTGTTATTGTTGAAATATAAAACTGCTGACTTATTGTCACAAAATATTTTGAGTGGTCTTTCAACATCCTTTAGAATGCACAGCCCAATGACCAAATTCCGCAGCCATATTCCTTGATTGGATGCTCCATAATATGCTACAAACTCTACTGCCATAGTGGATGAAGCTACAAGTGTCTGCTTGGCAGATCTCCAAGAAATTGCTCCACCAGCCAATCTGTAAATATAGGCTGATGTGGATCTTTCTGCTGTTTTTGGATCTAGCAAAATCAAAGTCGGAATACCCAATGATCTCTAATTGATCCGATCTCCTATATGTGAGCATGTACTCTTTTGTCCTTTGTAAGTACCTTATAACCCGTTTGGCTGCTTTCCAATGATCTATGCCGAAATTGCTCAAATATCTGCCTAACATGCCAACTATGAACGCAAAATCTGGACGCGTACATACTTGAGCATACATAAAACTCCCTATAGTTGAAGAATAAGGAATCTTTTACATTTCTTTGATTTTAAGATTAGTCTTAGGGCATTGACTAAGGCTAAATTTATCTCTTTTGGCGACGGGGTGTCACCTGGTTTACTGTTTTGCATGCCAAACCTCTTTAAAACTTTATTGATATGGTTCCTTTATGAAAATTCCATAATACCTCGAGAACAATCCCGGTGTATCTTGATTCTTAAAATAAATGAGGCATCACCAAGATCTTTCATCTCAAAATGTTTTGATAGAAAACTCCTGGTGTCGTGCAGTATGCCTATATCATTTGTGGCAAGCAATATGTCATCGACATATAAAACTAGAAATATATGTTTACTTCCACTGAACTTGTGATACACACATTCATCAATAATATTTGCCTCAAAACCATATGAGATAATTATTTGATGAAACTTAAAGTACCACTGACGAGAAGCTTGTTTGCCCATAGATGGATTTGGATAGTTTACAAACTATATTCTTTGGGTCTTCTGACACAAAGTTTTCTGGTTGTACTATATAAATTGTTTCATCAATGTCACTATTAAGAAACGCTATCTTGACATCCATATGATGTAACTCGAGGTCAAAATGTGAAATAAGTGCCATAATTGTCCTAAAAGAGTCTTTCGTAGAAACCGGAGAGAAAGTCTCTTTATAGTTAATTTCTTCCTTTTGAGTAAAGCCTTTAGCTACAAGACATGCTTTATACCTCTCCACATTACCATTTGAATCCCTTTTGGTTTTAAATATCCATTTACAACCAATGGGGTTCGCACTAGAAGGTAATGAGACAAGTTCCCAAACTTTATTGTCTTGCATAGACTTGTACTCTTAATTCATGGCTTCAATCCATTTCTAAGAGTTAGAACGTTGCATGGCTTGATGGAAGTTGATTGGATCATCTTCCGTCACTCCAGTTTCATCCTCATGTTCTTGAAGAAATACAATGTAATCATCCGGAATTGCGTTTCTCTTTTCTTTTGTGGATCGTCTTAATTGCACAGGCTCTTGAGGTTGTTGAGTTTGTTCCTCATGAACAATTATCTCATTTTGAATGAGGGGTTGAACAACATTGTTAGATGGTTGAGGATCCAAATTTACGTCTTGATCAATGATAGGTATTAAAACTTGTACATTGTCAAAAGCAACAGTAAAACCTCTTCAAAGACAATGTTTCTCACTAGATTTCTCCCCCCAAACTTAATTTCCTCAAAAAATATTGCGGTTCCCATCTCAAAAATTAACCGTGTACTAGGATTATAAAACTTAAACCCCTTTATCGCTCCGCTTAGCCAACAAAGTAGCTGCTTACAGTTTTGGAGTTCAATTTCTTTTCATGAGGTCTATAAGGCCTCGCCTCAGCTGGACATCCCCAAACATGTAAATGCTATAGACTGGGCTTTCGACCCGTCCAAAGCTCATAAGGCGTTTTAACAGTTGCTTTAGTTGGCACTCGATTTAAGATACAAGTTGCTGTTTTGAGTGCTTCACCCTAGAGTGATTCCGGTAAAGTAGAATAACTAATCATACACCTTACCATATTCTTAAGAGTTCAGTTTCGTCGATCAGATACATCATTCATACTAGGCGACCCTAGTATAGTATATTGAGGGAGAATTCCACATTCCTCTAGGTATTTAGCAAATGGTCCTGGATGTTGTTCACCTGATCTATCATATTTACCGTAGTATTCACCACCACGGTCAGACCTGACACTTTTAATCCTTTTATTGAGTTGTAACTCAACTTCAACTTTAAATGTTTTGAACACATCTAAAGACCGTGATCTTTCATGAATCAGGAATATATAGCTATATCTCGAATAGTCGTCTATAAATGTAATGAAATACTGTTGACCATTCCAAGTAGCTGTGAGGAATGGTCCATAGATGTCTATATGAATTAATTCTAAAATGTCTGAAGTTCTGTAGGCACCCAATTTCTTAGTTTTGGTTTGTTTTCCCTTGATACAATCAATACAGACATCCAGGTCTGTAAGATCAAAAGATCCTAAAATCCCATCAGACACTAATCGCTCAATTCTAGCTTTAGAGATGTGACCTAAGCGTTTGTGCTATAATGAGGCCAAATTTTCTTTCTCTAATTTACGCTTTGTACCTCTGGAACTAAAATGCAGGTTTTCATGATAACTTGAAACAATTTCCAGCAAATATAGATTGTCATAAGCATTAAGCAAAACGGTTCCAACAACATTAGAATTGATAGATAAACTAAATTGTTTATTTACAAATGAACAAGAATAACCAAATTTGTCCAAAACAGAAATTGAAATAAAATTTTGTCTAAAAGATGACACAACGAAAGTATCTAACAAATTTAAATAACAACCAATTTTCATAAGTAATTTAAAATGCCCAATTGCTTCAACTTCTACCAACTTGTCATCTACTACATAAATGCATCTTTCAGCATCACTTGGCGGTCGGTAGCTCAGGCAACCTTGCATTGAAATAAAAATGTGAGTAGTAGCACCCAAATCTATCCACCATGTGTTTCTTAGTACCGAAGCTAAATTAATTTCAGAAGAAACCAAAGTAAGAAATGTACTTTTCTTTACGCGCCATGCGTGATATTTTTGACATTCTTTCTTCACATGTCTAGGCTTGTCGTAGAAGAAACAGCCATGCTCGGCCTTTGGTTTCTTTAGCTCTGGACCCTTAAAAGCAACAACTTCACCCTTTTTCGTTCTTTTACCCTTATCCTTAGAAGTGTTTATCACATGTGCATTTTTAGTTTTCTCTTGCTTCAATCTCTCTTCTTCTTGCACACAAAAGGAAACCAGTTCATTGAGATTCCCTAATCGCGAAGGAAGAGAGATAAGTGCCAAATGCACGACCAAATCATCAGATAGGTCGAGCCTTAATGCCTTAAGCTTAGAACCAAGATGAGATATCTCCATGATGTACTCTCGAACGTTCCCTTTGCCTTTATACTTCATTGAAATCAAGCTCGCTAAATGCATACTTGTTTCAGCCTTATTGTTTTTTGTAAAACGCTTCTTAATTTCGGCAAGAAACTCACTAGCACTTATAACCTCATCGGTTATATCACTCCTAAATACTACTAGAACGCCGCGCTTCATGATCATAAGACTCATCCTATTAGATCGATCCCACTTCCCATAGTACAACATATCCTCATATGTACTATCACTAGTGAGTTCGTCTGGCTTAGGGTGTCTGAATGATAAGTCTAGATCCATGCAACCTAAGAGAATCATCATATTCTCTTCCCAGTCCTTAAAGTTAGTCCCATTCAGAATCGGGATACTATTCATATTTGCAGATATATAGAGGAAGCAGACAGAAAAGCTGAATAGAGAACAAAATAAATAAAATATAAATGAACAAATAATGCTCACATTAAACAACTTAAAAACAAATTATAACAATTCAAGATACCTAGCACAACATTAGTAACAAGTCTTTGAACTATAATACTAACTGTAAATGGAACTCTTGTCGTAATGATCAAATTTTGACGATACGTTATGTCAAGTAATGAACCTATCTTTAGATTAGTACATTACTCACATTAAATTATCCTAATAATCATCACAAATTTACCATCACATGTGTGTGTGCAATTAAGCCAAATATTAACCTTTCTTTGGATCAATTAACATCAGCAGGAATTAACACAAACACATATATCTAACACCCCAAATAAACTAATCTACACGAGAGACATCACTTTAGTGACTTCCCGCTTTAATTAGCATATTGTCAGTGTTAGACTAATAGTTAACATAAATGTTATAATGCATATAAAGCATTTTAAATTAAAGATTATAAAAGCAAAACCGAAACCGAGATTGAAACATGGCCACTGAATTTAATTCAAACCGATTTGATAATTATTATTAAAACCGAAACCGTGGTCACTTCAAACTCAAACGAATTGATTTGAATTAAATATTATCATTAAAACCAAGACCGAAACATGAAACATAGCCGGTGTAAATTCAATCTAATTGATTTAATCTAAATATTATTATTATTAAATCAAAACCAATCCAAATTATCTAAACATGGCCACTTAAAAATAAAAAACTAAACAAATACAATATCAGTGTCAGATATGCATGAATCATGATCTTTGAATCTTTACACGTGATTTCACGTGTGCACAGCACTACTAGTTTCGTTTCCTTATGAGGCCAACAAAATGAATTTTAATTATTCTCGATAATCAAATCATGGATTAGCAATTTGATTTGAATATTATCATTAATCAAACACTGTATCTCAATAATCTAATCATGGATTATCTATGGGCTCTGATACCAATTGAAAGAATCCTTAAAACTTATTTAAATCCAGACTAAATTACTGAGCAGTATAATTTTAGAAGTATACATGAATCCATTGTTGTTATGCAGAGATTTTTAATTCTTGCTGATGGACTTTCAAACTAATCTCTTATCCTTTGTTAAGAATTCTCACTGAAAGGATTTTGAGAATGAAAGGAGAACAAGATAAAATATGGACCATAACCTCCGTATATAAGAAAACTAACTAGCGGTTTTAATAAAAATCGTCTAGCAGTTATTTTGTGTTAATTATCACTTCTGCCCCTCATAGAAGTAATAATTAAAACTATGGTATCTATGTATTTAACCCACAACAATTATACTCTTATCCATTTAATTAGTATTAAATAGATCACTTAATTGTTGGCTAATTAAATAATAGCACACACATTTTATTTATTTCATGTGTGGCCCCAACTATTAGATTAATTAAAGAATTAATCTAACAATTGTAACATTCCCTATATATATATATATATATATATATATATATATATATATCAATTGAAAAATAATTATTTTTATTACTTACAATTAAAAAAGAGAACAAAACACCAAATTCGAATAGATAAAGTGAACATTTTCGGAGAGATAAAGTGAACATTTTCCCAAATTATGTGCATTTACTTTTCGAATTAGGGAATCATAATGGAGGAATAAAAATAATTCCATTGTTTACTTTATTTTTTTGATTTACTGATATATTACAATTAGGAGTACATTGATATTACAATCAGAAATATACTGATATTTACAATCAGAGATAGGTCGGGACTCTTCTTAATAATCCTATTATGGCACAACTCGAAGGTCAACCCTAACATAATACTGGAAAGAGACATATAGAGCCATGCTAAAGAGGGGAGCTTAATACTGGAGGGAGACATGTAGACCCCTACTGAAGAGGGGAGTCAAGTCTACTCGAACCCATGCGGGCGCATGGGTTGCCAATGGGCTATGAGCCCGTTGGTAATTCCACTGTTTACTTACTTATTTTATATTTGGGAATTATAAAGAAATTAGCAGAGCCCACCAAAATTTAGATATAAGGAATGAGAATTCCATTCTCATGGGGGACGTGGGAATGAGATTCATATTCCTTGAACCAATCATTTTGCCCTCTCTTAATTTCTAAAAATTCTAATTTTGTTGTTCGCCTCTATTACAAAATCAAATTATTATTATTATTATTAATTACACTAATAACAGTTATAATCATTATTAGATTGTAGATTCTATAACTTTTTGATTGAGTACTGTAATCCGCAAATATCCCTTTCTTTATTTTCTCGTCTAGTTTACTTTTTTTTTTTTTTCTGGAATATGAACGTAGCATCTGCAACCAAAGACTCTGAATGCACTAGTAATCATAGTTAATTTTTTTTTTTTTTGAGAAGGTAATCATAGTTAATTGTCACCTTTGAAGACTGGTATTGGTACTGGAACGGGCACAGGAACTTGACTTGAATTAGCCATGATAAAGGATTGGAATAATCTTCACGCCCAAAGTTGTTTGAGAGAGCTCTGATACCAAATGTTAGTTCATAGTTGTTGCTATATGAAAATATTAAAGCATAAAGGAAATTCAGCATAAAATAATAATTGAAATCATGAAAATAGAAATAAGCAATTTATTATTTCCATTTACTGAACAAGAGCTATTATAATAGTAATAATAATAATAATTTATCTCGATAACCAAAGTCAGGTCAAACCCTTAATTGCCTTTGATTGAACCACCATCCTCCCCACCTATCGTAGACTCACTGTACTACTATTACTACTATAATAATAATAATGACGCTGTGTTTACTAAATTGGAATAAGAATCAGATGGAGGAATCAGAATCAAAACTTTGTTTACTTGATTAAATGAAGTTAGGAATGAGAATCAATTGTGTGGGCCCCATGAAAATTTGGGATTCATTCTTTAGATTGTGATTCCGATGGTTGGGGGGCTGGGATCACAATCCCATTCCCCCCACGACGAAAATGCCCCAATTACTTTTGTTATATTCCAAAAATACCCCCTTTGTCTTATTAATTGTTGTTGTTGTTATTATTATTATTTATTATTTTATTATTTTACTACTACTACTACTATTATTATTATTTATTATTTATTTATTATTATTATTTATTTATTGTTATTATAATTCTTTATTTTTATTATTATTCTTATTGTTATTTTTATTATTTATTCTTATTTATTATTATTATTCTTTGATTATTATTATTGTTATTATTATTTATTTATTGTTAGTTATTATTATTATTATTGTTATTATTATTATTTATTGTTATTTTATTATTATTATTATTATTATTATTATTATTATTATTATTATTATTATTATTGTTGTTGTTGTTGTTGTTGTTGTTGTTGTTGTTGTTGTTGTTGTTGTTTATTATTATTTTTATTGTTATTATTATTATTATTATTTATTATTATTTTATTATTTATTATTATTATTGTTATTATTTATTTATTTATTATTATTATTATTATGATCATCATCATCATCATCAAGAACAATAACTAAGAGAGGGCATTTTACTAAATTATAATATTTTATTCCGATTCTAAGATAAAGTAAACACATCAATGGAAATGAATCTCATTCCGATTCTGATTCCTACAGCTCAAATAAATAATGTATTCTGATTCCGAGTCCAACTCATTCTGATTCCGTGTCCAACTCATTCTGATTCCAGCCCATTCCGATTACTGCTTAGTAAACACACCATAAGTAGTTTATTTTAAAAAATCGTTGTATTACGCCCAATATTATAATAGCCTTCTATATATTTCCTTTAAAATGTTATTTATATATTTTGTAAGTGAAAAATACATAATCTTAACTTAGGACATTTTTGTAACGTGTAACAATTCAGTTTGATTTCAAGACAAAAGTCACATTGGTGAGAATATTATTGATTATAATTATGATTTCTACAATTGAAATAAATGACTTATTATGATTCTCATTCCTCATTCCTCATTCCTATCCCTACTCATTCCAATTTTAGTTTATTTCAATTCTTATCCATTCCCATTCTCAAAAAGTAAATGCACTGTAAAGATATTAGAACACAAATGATAGTAAGATGCAGAGATCGGGGTTGATCTTGACAGTTACTTACACTCAGATAGAGAGCAATCTTATATTATATAAGCCAAAAGCAAAGCAATATTGCATTGGGAACCTTATTACTTCCTCAAAAGGTATGCAAAATGAAGAATGATTGAGGAATCAAACTTGACAAACGGCTGACAAAAACACAGTAAAAAATATATTGTTTTAGGTTTTTTAGGAAAAAAAGAAAAATTTAACTCATTCCAAATAAAATTGTTTTTGGTTGTGTTTTTATCTATATCTTTTGTTAGACTTTAGTTCAAATATAAGTACTCATGAAAACAAAAGGTAGATTTAAGTCGATTTTATATATTTTACTCATTTGTCTTATTTTCACGGTTCTAGCTGTAATTTTGTCCCAGCTGGTGACAAAAGTCATTTTCCAAATAATAACGTAAGATTCTTATTTATAGTCCTTTGGATGTTTCACCCAATTTCAATCCTGCAATATAATAGCCCTTATCGCCACTAATGATGTGATTGACAGATGTACCTAGCTGACATTATAGGTTTGATTTATAAGCCATTTTTTATAACTGTCAAATTAAATCCCAAGTTTTCTTTGACTCGAATAGTTGTATGTGGCATTTCGATCAGGACAGGGACAGGCCATTTGTGTCTCAGAAATCCCATATTTTCATCAGCCCGCCGAAAGTTTACTCTTGTATAATTCCAAAAGAGTTTCCACGGGTCAGAAGAAGAACATGGAAATGAAGAAAATGTGTTACAGTCTTACAGATTTTACTATTGGAGTCTTTAATTAACTCCGTAATCATAAATATCTATGAAGAATTTGTAGACCTACAAGTCCTTTTAAGCAATACGTTGTAGCTATATAATCATAAGATTTGTGATAGATGCGCACTAATTGATTTCGAACAATATCAACCATAGATAATTTATATATATTTGTCATCAACATCAATCTTAATGGTGGCCATTTAGTTCAAACTTTAAATGTCCAATGGAACGACTATAGTATGTTGAATTTTTCTCATGAACTGCAAGTGGGACGTACTATTTATTACTATATATGATTTTCCAAAATTTGAGTGAATTTGACTAATTAATAAGATTTAGATATTCCTTTCCAAAAAAAAAAGATTTATATATATCTCATTAGTAATAATCTTTGAGTGATGATAATATATATTATGGCTTGATGATGAAAGAAAGAAATAAAGTGTTTGCATTAATTAATTACTTCCTTTTCTGAATATTTATCCTAAGTTCCAATTAAAATCATGTCAAGTATCATAAAATTATTTTCTAACCCTTGGTTGGTATTATCCTGAATTAAACTAATATGTAATCTCAAGTTTGCTTTGTATTTCGTGTGCTTACATCACTAAGGTAACACCTTGGCCTACTTTTTACCCACACAGTCTCAAAAGCAATAGCAAAGCTATATATGCTGCTTCTATAACCACAACAAAAGTAGACAACACAACCAATTTTTATATATCACCTGGAAATTAATTTCATAATCCAAACAAACATCCAAAAGCGATCATGTAAATGCTATTAGTCAACAAAATCAATCAGTCTCTACAATAAAAATTAGTCACGAGGCCCCATTTCTTTTTATATACCATTTGTGCACATGTTCCTCTTTAGAAAATGCAAAGGAAAAGAGGTATACAAAAGAAACAAAGTAAACAAACAAATTAGAAAATATGCAACAAAGTTATAAACAAAGAAAACAAGGAGCTAGGGCAAAGACACAAACCCACTTTAGGGGTTTTACTAATTCAAACACTTTGAATGGGTTTTTCTTTGGGCGGTCGATGAAGAAAGAGATGTTGCATATGTCTTTACTTCTGTCGGCTCATAGTCAATGGACTAGCCTTACTCTTTATACCACAAATGTATCTGTATTTTGACACGTAAAACTTCGAATATGATCTTTTTACACCTGATTGTGTACATGTATGCATCTAAACACGAGAGGGCAGAGACCTAACTATTTGTTTTGTACAGAATAATTTTACTTTTTGATGTATAAATGACGTATGTCTTACATGCACTCCCAGCTTTGACCTGAACAATCGGTAACACGACAGGACCTTCGAATCGTACGAATAGAAGTAAGTTCTTCAATTGGGTCTTGGCCCTCTTCGCGATTTATTGAATTTAAGATGCGTGGTGGTTTTGTCTTCGTACAGTTTGACTACGTGCATGATTAGTATTTAATAGCAGTGGCATTTAATCCCTTGAATTATCTGATTAGTACTTACATTTCATTTAATTACATTTATTTGTTCAGAAATATGCTTATTTTAAAAAAAAGATTTTATTTTTTTTTCCTTTCTCTCTTATCTTCACTCACTCTTTATCTTTTATGTATCAGTATCACCATCAATTCACCAGCATAATATTTATTTTTAAGTACTTTTTATTTTAAAAAATGATTATCACAAATTTTTAATGATTTGGGAAACGTATGGAACGGGACAGACCACTATGCCACCACGTTCAAAGTCATCGGCACAGCCATTAAAGCTGAGCTGTTGATGTAAGTAAGAATCCTGGTTTGTTTTTATCCCTTGCTTTTCATAGTTAATAATCGCTACAACTTGAAATTGAATAAAAGAAATTCTGAAGTATAAAATAATAAATAGCTCGAGAGAATGATTATATAAATTTAAACTGACTTCTATTTTGGCTGTTAATGAATCCAATGCATTCAAATGGTGCTTGACAGAAAAAGAAGAGATTGAGAGAGAGAATGGATGAGAGAGAAAAGGAAAAAAAATGAATTCTTTTATTTTAATAAGGATAATTATGAAAATAATAGATGTTAATTCAAAAGTAGAGATGAAATAAACTGCAGGTCCAAAAATCACTAGTCCGTGTGTCTTTTTTTTTTTAAAAAAAAATTAACAATCGGTTTTTTTTTGGATTAAGTAAATATATGCAAGGATTTTTGGTTGGGCAGTTCTTGTTCTAATCACCTAAATTAGAAATTTATTTTATTCATTTTATTTTGGGTTAAGTACATTCCTGGTAATGGTTATGTTCTATTCCTACCTTTTTTTTCCCTTTACTTTTATCATAATATCTTTGCAACAATATTAGGGACGCAGTGAGAAAATAAAACGTTAATTTAATATTAATAACAAAAAATTTACATCAATTGATTATTTTACTTTTAAGATTAGTTTTGTAAATTGATATTTTTTCATTAATGTCCCTAAGATTGTTGCAAGAGTACTATTTTAAAAGTAAAAAAAAAAAGGGTAAGATTGTAATATAATTAACAACAAGGATGTATTGAAAAGTTTTTAAAACTATATAGACTAAATAGGCACTTTAAAAAATATGGAGATAAAATCAACATTTACGTTGAAAACCATCGAGATTTTTCAAAGAAATAAATACAATTTTTTGCATTTTCTTCTAAAATGTTTAAGATTTGAGAGATCACTTGAGCTTCCCTACTTTGTTATAATTATTTATGATTGAAAATTGGAATAAAATACTCAACTTGCGTGGAGAACACATTCCAAAGCCAAAAGTGCAATACTAGTGGCGCTATAAATTATAAAATAAATTTTTAACTTGTTATAATGAAAGATTATGATACTTTGAGTATGAGGTCTCATGAGTTTTTAAAGATCATGTATCATATGTCTTTAGTATACAGGTAGTATTTACTTTATTTTTTTTATTAATTATTTATCACTATCTAAATTTTTGTTCATGAGAAGTTTATATCACGAGAAAATCTTGGCATCATGTGTGTATTTTTTTTTCAAAATAAATATTTTGTGCATTGGATTTGGCAAATCTATGAGAGTAATACTCAAATTATAGATAAGAAAAACAAATCCTTCTTTCGATGTTTGGTTGCTTATAATGATGAATTAAAAATGATATTTCCTTTCCCAGTGAATATAAACTAGTTAAGCCGTAGGATTATGTCAACTTAATTAGAAATTAAAGTAAAGAAAGAGACAAACTCTTGTACAAACTAGTGTGACATGCTTCAATTAGTTGGATCAATTAACTCTTGGCCTACATAATTTATTTTTGTTTTTTTTCTCATTTTCATCCATCAATGAGTTTTGGCCACATCAAATAATACAAGAGTTTGTAGCTCTTTCATACTCAATAAATTAAGGCACCCCAATTTATAACAAACTCAGTTGCATAACGTGCTCAAATGTCGTCTCTTGCCATTATCTCTCTCTCTTTCTACATCTTTCTTGTTAAAAATTTAAAGCTATTTATGTTTTAATTGTGATAGGTGATAATATTAAACACAATAAATTTGCACATATCTCTAATCAGCAATACTTCCCCAGTGCTATAGAATGATTATTATTGCTTGAGGAAATCATGTATGTTTATAGATATAACCAAGCAATTTATTAGGTTAAAAACACTGGAAGAGGAAGAGCGTCCATTGTGAATTTGTGATTTGTGAACATGGCATTTTCAATCAACAGTATCCTTCCTCTCAATGATTAAACACGATCATTCAATAACCGTTGGTGGGATAAAGCTATAATCGCACGAAAGCCAAGGAACAGAAAAATCTTAAAACTACTCATGAAATAATCGGCGATTTAAGCAAAAGCAAAGTTATTGAAATTTGGAAACCGGATAGGATTAGGACTCGAATAATACCGGGTCAACCGGTTGCCCAAACCCCATAAACGGGACCCACTTCTGCATTATTGTTTCCACGTGTCCAAAACGATGATGTAATAAAATATTAGGTCTTGGTTTTGACACTGAAGCCATTAATTGTTGAGATAAGAAAGCGACAAAAACAGCACAAGAGCCCCGCCATGATTTTCAATAAAGCTGGTACTCTTTTATTGTGGTCCCCCACTGCAATAAGTCACCGCTAGTCCATGGACACGTGCCGTCGTTTTTGTCAAACCCCATTACCCATAATCCCCATGCAAATCATTACTTTATTAGTAATTGAAAAGACGGTTGCCCTAATAAGTGGCATGAACACGTTGCAGTTTCAAAAGCTCCGGTGGATTTTGCCTGAGATTTAGCCGGAATTTGACTTGCTGTCGGGATCTTTGAAACCATGCTCGCCTTTTGCTATGATTATGATTACTTTTGTATATTCAAACTTTCTTTTTCTCTCTCTTATTTTTTGTTTTACCTTTTTATTATTTGTTAAAAGTGTCTTAATACTTCATATTTCTTGTGAGCATGCAACATACTTAATATTTTTTTTTGATATAATTTAATTTTTTTGGGTATAATTTAATTTTTTGTTTATTTTTTTAATTATGTATTTTTTTTTTATATTTTGACCTATGTGGAAAAGGATGAGGGCTTAAGATCATCTTCTTATTTTTTTTCTCTCTTTGTCTCTCTTTACCTTCATGGTCTTATGAAAAAAGTTGGGTTAATGCTAAATAAAGAGGAAAAAAAAATACAAAACTCAATCTTAGCTATTCACTAAACAAAGAGAGACAAAGAGAGAGATTAAAAAAAAAAAAATCCTTGTCCGAGGACAAGAGTTTTTTTTTTTTTTGAAGTAGAGTACAAGAGGTTAATCTTATAATAATTAACTCTTGTTCGTCTGTCCATGCAACGCAAATTCAACACATAATAGGATATTTAATTGCAAATGCAGCTGATAAGATCTAAGAAAGGATTAAAAAAATAATGACATAACAATAATGGAAACGATTCATTGATTAAAAAAGAAAAAGAAAACAAGGGACAGGATCTTGCTTCCTGATACAGTAAGCTTGAGAAAAAAATGCAAGAAATAATATTAGAAAATTTGACACATATCCACGCCACTGAATCCAAATTAAGCCCGGATAACTGAAAGTATCAAAATTTTAAAAAAAAACGTGGGATTAGTTTTTCAATGAAACTACATGAATTCATTAACATCCAAGATATCTGGGATTTCAAACTTCAACATATTGCTGCAATAACTTTCCCTCTCATCTTCAGTGCTGATATATGTTGAATTTGAATTCAATGGAGTTGGACTTGATGAAGGCGTTGATAAAACTGAAGCGAAGCTGAAATTCTGGTTCTGGTTACTGTTGTTGGAATGGAAGTTTGAAGTTTCTGAAGAAGGATCCACGACGGTTTGATCAGAACCATAGTAACTGTAATTTGTTGGTATAGGCACATAATCTTCAGTCAAGCTTGAGGGCATTCCATTGCTTTGCCATTCACTTTGTTGACAACTTTGGTTGCTAAAGTTGGTGAAATTTGTTGGGAATTGCTCTACATTAGAGTTCATTAGTTGTGCTTGATCATTAGAATGAGAAACACAAGGAGGAGGAGCAGTCAATGTGGTGCAAGCTTCAAGTGGAATTTGAAGTTGGTGATTATCAGGTTGGACTAATTGCTGATATTGGTCTTCTTGAACATTTTGATAAATAAAATTTTGGCTTTGGTTTTGGTTTTCACGGTGATGATGAGTTGACATAAGAGATGTGGCCAATCTTAGTAGCTCTGGGTTAACAAAGGGCTGGGCCCCGACAAGCCTCGAAATGTTCATTTGAGATGAATTGTAAAAAGATGAGCTTAGAATCGAAGATAGGTCAAGAAGATCAAGACGAGGGCTATGAGTAACTGGATCGATTCCCATACGAAGAAGCCTTTTTCTAATGTGAGTGTTCCAGTAGTTCTTGATTTCATTGTCTGTTCTTCCAGGCAAGCGAGCAGCAATTGCAGACCACCTGTACAATAAATATTGATTTTTAATTAAATATTGTATATCTTTGAGAATGGCTAAAACTTTAGAAAAGCGTATGCAAATATATATTTAATACGTATCTAAAGACAACTAAAGACTTACTTGTTCCCCAATATACTATGTAGCTGAATTATTGTCTCTTCTTCTTCAAAAGAAAATCTGCCTCTCTTGATATCCGGTCGCAAATAGTTAGTCCAGCGGAGACGGCAGCTCTTTCCACATCTTTGCAAACCTAAAAGTTCAAAGCAAACAAAGCAACTCATGAACACAAAAGTCCACAAAAGAAGCAAGAAATGAAAAGTTGAGTGTCAATCATTAACAACTTTTACAAGGCTCGTTCAAAAGAAGAAGAGGATACAACGTACCGGCATTCTTTGGAAGTGTTCGCCAGTTCCCATAGCCGTGTTTTTGAATATAATCTATCAACTTCTGATCTTCCTCTGGAGTCCATGGCCCTTTCTTAAGCCCATTTTTATCACAGCATGGTGCTCTTCCCATCGTGTTTTAGCTAGTAAGAGTTCCTCTAGAAATCTTCTACTTTAATTTAGCTACTGTGTGCTTAGTATGTTTAAACTGAGAGAGATGGAGAGAGATTTGGATTTGCAGCAAAGTGATGTAGGGTCCGTATGCGAACGTACTTATATAAATAGCGGGGAGTGAAGGGTTGGAAACAAAGCAAGTCAAAACGATTCGGTGCCGTCCTCTGTAGATCACCAAGGCAACGTGTACCCCTTATTTGGAGAAATGTGTTACAAGTCTAATATCTCTCTCTCCTTTTACTTGGTTAATAATAATATATTTTTTTTTATTACATAATCGACTTGTATAATTAACATCTCTCTCTAATCGTCTCTTTCTTTATCTCTTATTACCAAGCTATCATTTTCCGGCGGAGTATGTCACTCCTTGCTTTCTGGATTCATATTAGCTGTCATCAACATGAATTAGCCACGTACCCCTCAAATTGAACATGACCCTTGTAATTGCTCAGGGATTCATCGCTTTTCATTCATGCATGGCTCCACGTAATTACAAGCTAGCTTGACGAGCTTGGCTTATGTTTTTTTCTCTTCATTAATTTTGTATGATAAAAAGACGATTCTGTACGCTTAAACTTATCATTGGATAATGTCATAAGTTCCATGCTAAAGGGCAGTTTCAGCCTTTTGTGTATTTGTACGGCACTTTCTTGATAATAAGTCAATTTTATATGGAAGATATAATAAATGCGAGGTGCTTGAGGATGACTGGATGAGCATCTAATTCTTGATGGCAATAATAGAGATCGGTGTTTGCTAAATACATCAACATTTATTGCGAGTTTATGATTTAATTGAGTTCTCCTCCAATAAATTTCAAGATAAGTTTTCTTCTGTTCTATTAATTTGTTTAAATATATTTGGTTTAGTAACATTTTTTTTCTTTTTCCCCGATACATTATATATGCAATTTATCACAAAAATACATATGGGACTAAGAAAAATGAGATGAAAATATGATACTAAGAATTAGGGTTTCAAGGTCAAACCATTTAAAAATAATAATAATTTCTATATATGTGTGAATACAGAAGATTACACAACTATGCAACAAACAGAGAAGTTGGATATATAAACATATTTCATGCCCCGGCCCCATATAAATTTTGATTTTCCATGTGAGCATGTTTTAGCACTTATGGGGGCTTTAACGAAAGTCAGCTCAAAAGAACTGACTGTATTTATTAGAATGGCAACCAAACAGTATACTCCAAAAAGTGTAAGTTAAATGGTTTTAGTAATAAATTGGTCAATTAGGACTAGTTATTTGCATACAATCTTTCAAACATAGGTCAAATCAATCACATTAACTCCAGTAAGATTTTATGGTCATTAAATCTTATTTTGTAGTCACAAAAACCATAGGCATAATGTGTGATATATATTTTTCCCTATAGACGGTCTATTTAGTAAAGCAATTGTAGCTCATATAATTTAAACTTTGGCAATAATATTTTGCGGCAAGCAATAAGCAAGGTTCTTGTGGCCCTCTGTCTTCTCTCTCCTCTGCGTACACCTGGAACATGATGATTCGCTGTCGAGCAAAACGTCAAGAACTCACCTTCATTGACTTGTGCTTTATTATTGATTGAGTAATTACTGTCTCTGTTTCTACGAAAGAAAAATTGGAGTTGACGACTAAGAATAGTTCGTGTGTGTGATAGCTCAATATTTCTCATAATCAATCACCACACTTCCCTCCAAGCAGTTCACAGCCTCTCATTTGCACTTTATTTCTTCTTTGATTGAAAAAGCTCTAAATTAAGTCTGACCATACGATCACAACCACTTCCCCCACAAACATTTTATAGCTTATCTTCAAATTTCATGCATATGATCTTAGTATGTCGACGAAGGGCGTCCTCTACAGTATTGGTACCAATCATAATATTGATGATTGATGAGCAGGCCCACATATTATCTTTGTACTTTGGAAGTTACAAGTGTTCCGTTTAATTGGAATATGGCAAAATAAATTTTCGTGTCAGACAAATTTAAAACGAGAAAGAAACGAAAATGGCCAAAATAGAGATCAAGACAGAAAGAGAAAGAAGATATGGTGCTGCCGGTAACACAATTACAACTATAAATTTTCAGTTATAGTTGGGGTTTAAAATTTTTTTAATTAAAAATAATTGAGTAAAATTAACTTATATATAGTTGTATATATAGTATTTCTCCCTTATAAAAATATAAATAGAGTCAATATATCCCTCTTGAATAGAGACTTATTTGTTTAGATATGTATTTTATAAAATTTAATGTAATTTTATAATATTAATATATTTATTTATTGAAATAATAATTACAAATATACGATGTATATGATATGGGTAAATAGTATTAAAAAAGAAGAAGAAGAAGAAGAAGAAGAAGATACGGTAGTGTAAATCCAAAGACTACCGCAACAATTGACAAGTCTTCTGAAAACTCAAGCCAATGGTGTTACAATTTATTACATGGGTCCTACCCCTTTAAGACGCAGACTTTTTCTTCTCAACCAGAGCTGTGGGAAAAGTTAATGCTTATTGCTTAACACAATTACAAATCAATCAATAAAGCAGCAATCTGAAAATTTGATCACTTTTCTCTGCCGTGTTCCTGCTGCTTAACTTTTATATACGGCAGTGTTCAAGACTCGGTTAGGCTCACTTTACGCTTGCTTTAGTTATAGCTAGAGTCCATATTTTACCTTTTATTTTTCTTTTTTGAGAAGGTGTTTTTCATCATTAATTAATAAACAAATTTGTAAGGAAAAAAAAAAAATTTGTGGTCGGTCGGCTTAGGACTGACGATAGATATCGGCTGAAATAAAATGCAGCTCATGAGACAATTAAGCGTCAATGATATTATGGTCATTTTCAGTTTTATTATAAACTATGGACAATTAGATAATAATCCCAAATTAAAACTATATTTGCATTGCATGCATGACGATCTCCCAAGTCCCAATTCCATGTACGAAACTCTCGTTCCATTAGCTTGTGTTAAATTCTTTGTTTAAGAAAATGAAATTATTTTAATTACTGAAACATGGGTTCCCACGTGAACGTGCAAAACTGGGGCCCACGTCAAGGAAGACTAGCAGCCGCATCAACCCATCGAGAGGTGGCCACGTCGTTGCATCCGACGCCTCATGTCTGCCCTCCTCGCAACAAAGAACACGGCCGGCCATGACGTAAAAAGTCTATGGTTGATTTATATTTTAATTTCTCTGTTATTTTATTTTACTCAATTTGTTAATTTTATAATTGCTGATAGGCGATAGCGCTGTGTGTGTGTTATTATTATGTAGTTTGCTTACATGCAACGTACTTATATTACTCACAAGTCTGATCTCCACAAGATTTCGTTTTTTCAAAAAACTCATTCCCTTGATCGCTGCCACCTGTCACTTTGTATGAATTTTTGGTAATCTAACAAGTTTGTGGCGTCGATTAAGAACGATTGGTTGCCATGATAAAATTATTTAAGATTTCCGTACTATATGTGTGTGGTCTTGATTGAAAAACATGCGTGGAAAACTTAGTTCATGTGGAAATACTGTTCATTAACATTTCTCCTTGTAATTCTTAAAGCGCTACAATTGGTCCAATTGTAATTATCACTTTGACTTGTATCTTACTTATTTTGGGTGCACCTTCGGTTGAAATTTTAAAAAACAAAAATAAATAATAATGCCGATCGAGAACAGTCACCTCTATATGTTATGGTGTGCAGAAACAGAATTAGAAGTGAAATTATTTGAAGAAATGAAAATTTTATGGGTATTTAAACCAGAAGGTGAAAGTGTCTCATCTACGTTTAAAGAACGAATAAATTAAAAATAGGATATATGGTCAAATAATATTTTATTCATCGACTGAGATCCTCATCCAGTGTCATTAGAATGATACAGTATATTTTGCCTTATCTGCTTGCTTGTTTGCCTTTCTCACCTTAGCTTATAATATTATAAATCATTCAAAGTTATAAGCTCCCAAGAATAGCTAGCCTTCCTATTAAGTACTCTACTTCTATATAATTAATTAATTAAATGAATAGATTGGAACAAATAAAGCCACGCCAATACTGGATGATTAAGATTTTCACGATCATAATTAATCTCAGGTCAGGCTGGTGTCTCCTTGCATGCTATCACCAGGACACGCTATATATGTTAGGTAACGAATCAGAATTCTTCGTTGAGCCAAATTATGTTATGGATTGTTAATAGAGATTTTATGCTTAATTTAAAAAGAATTGCTTACATCGTATCCTTGATAGGGTAATTACTTGTCCAGAATTCAAGGATTTGATTATGCATAGATTACCCAAAGAAGTTGCATACGTGTTATAGTTGACCAGCTGATATATATATATATATGTACGTACAATAGAAATTTGGTGGATTTAATTAAAAATATGATCTAATTGTATAATGCTATTAACTTGAGTTGTGAGCTGTTCGATTGCTCCAACAAACGTTGAATATTGAGGGTGTGTTTTGTCTATCAAGCATGCCCTCAGCCACGGAGGCGATTTCTTTAACTATGTTCACATATTTTTAATGTTATTTTTGGATACGAGATCCAAAGCATTTGTGCTGCAGCGCCATTCTTTCCAATAGAAGCTTACCTTGCACATACTATAATGAGTTTATTATTAATTAATTAAATAATTAATTAACTCTTGTCATTATTGAGTTTTGTAACTACTACGCAGTCTATTTTCTTTTAAACCATTGGTGTGCACTTATTCATGCGTTTGTAAAGATGATCAGAAACACCTGATATTAATAAGAAAGAAGTCGAGAACTTTCACAAGATCAGCCAGGGGAGGTTGGGGTTCTAAAATCTTGGACACGTGGGACACGCGGGATGTTCTTGGAGTGATGATCAGACGATGAACCCAGATTCACGAGAAGCAAAACGTGCCTCAGGCTGATTGATCGAAGAAGAAAGTTGACTTGCCAAATTATCCGGCCAAGTTCGCAATCGACATAAAGACAGCTTGTGGCGTGCTCTCGTTAATTGTGGACAAGTGAAAATGAAATTTAATATTAAATTGCCTTTCGTAATAATGTAAAGAAATATACAAATAATTATGAAAAAGTTCAATTCATCCCAAGATCAAGGGTGTATTTTTCTTTTGCAAGAGTATGCATGGGCCAGATTTGAGCATGAAGACCAATTGGGCTTCTCATGGTTATTCAGCCTTTGTTAGAGGTCTTCAGTTTCGCATTCTTACCACCCTCCAAAAGCTTGAAAAAATAAAATATATATCATTTTAGAACATCCATCATATATACTGTAGGTCTAGATGAAGGCATATTATGACTGAGAACAACATTCCCGTTTAGTAGCTACAACCCATTCCCAAACATAAATCAAATGGTATTGGCCTTTATCCATTATTACAAATTGAATCAAGATGAAGATCAATCCCAATGAAATAACCCAATGGCTTCACTTTAGCTTTCATACAGTATATATATTTCATGTGAATTTTGTAGAATCGCCTAAAACCTAAAACAACTTTCCTTTTTGTTCACATCTACCATCAAAAAATTGATGAACATGACGAGATCATCTCCACGATCTGATGATGTAAGTTGTCATTAGTCACAAGAATGCCACCTGAAGGAAATATGGCTCTCCGTTCTGCCTGATCAGCATCAAGATCAATTTGACTTCCTCTCCAGTCGGTAACCTGTTTGAAGGAAATCTTTCAGATTTTAATTGGACAAATAAATTTATGAATCAATAGTATGACTACAATATAAGAGTTGAAAATCTTAATCTTTTCAATGAATGAGTGCTCAATATATTATATTTTCATGGAGGTTAGAACACTTGCACTAATGTACAAGACAAGAAATTAAGGACATATCAGAAGGGAAAACCAATATCATTTACCAACATATCAGGAATCCATAATGATTACTCAGAAGCAAAATTTTCTGTAACTACAAAAGAAGCGTGGGTATAAATTTTTTTCCCTTCTCTGACACATTATCTATGAAGGCATAGTTACAGCATAATTAGTGCTACGGATATAAAGAACTTGAGTTTTAATCAGTTTATTTGGTTGACATTAGTTTATATTCTCACGGTGCAACCCAGCCTATATACATTTCAGAATAAATGATGCAACTGAATCTAGCGTACAAATGAAACATCATGCAGCTTTCAAAAGAAGCCAATGAAACACAAACCTTTCCTCCTGCTTCACGAACACATATTATGCCAACAGCATGATCCCAAGCCTACATCATAAATAATAATAGAAATAAGCCCAAGCTACTACAATATCTATTAATCATGCAACTAGAAAACAACACAATACCTTTATAATGGTTTGAGCTCTTGCTCGAAGAATGAAAACTGACGCCCTACCTGTAGCCACCATCAAATACTTGCACAAACTGCATAGAAATAATATTAAGCGTATCATGCAGATTTCATGAAGATGGTTAAGTAAAAACATAGACCATTAAATAATTCTGATTATCAGGGAGATTTTAAAACACAAAAGGGAATCGGAAATCACCATATCCTATGTAAAGCGATATCATACTTGTAGTTCCACTAACAATTGTGCTTAAGAAATCACCATATCCTATGTAATGTAAAGCAATATCACACATGTAGTTCCACTAACAAGTGTGCTTGAGAAATCACCATATCCTACCCTTACAGCTGCTTTTTGCAGTTTGAATCCAGTTGTTAGGTTGATGTCTTTAAGTCATAGTCATTGCTTACTGCTTAAAAAGCTTAATTATTATCAAACAAACAAAAACTACAACCGAAAATCTTCTAATAGAAAATCAAGGTAAAAAAAAAAACATGTCCAAAAATTTAAGATAAATTATAGTAGTAATTTTCTATAGCATGTGCGGGTAGGCAAAGTGCACATGGTACATGCATGTGTATCAGTGTATTTGAAGCACATTGCTTCTCTTGAAAAACTAAAATTAGTTGTTGAAAGCCAGTGATCACTACCATAGAACACAAAATCAATTAGAAACTCAAGTAGAAGCAAATTGGTTTATTCTATTGATATGAGTAACATCAAACCTTCCACAACATGTGGGCACAAGAAGGATTTCTTCATCCCCAATATTATCTGCATCAGTTTTTGCATTGAACAAAGCTGATAGAGGCAATGATTCCCATGTTTGACTGTCTGGAATACAAAAACTAGCTTTATGTACTAAACAACACCTATCAACAAAGCATCTGGTCCAATAATCAAGTGTTTTAGTATCTTGTATACTTGACAAATTCTTCGTCCATGTTCCACAGCCAACATGAGCAACCATGATGATCCCTGATCCAGCTTGCGTGCTATCATATTCCTGCATACTTGTAGTGGATACGTAGGGCTTATCTTCCAGCCAGTTAGGGCAGCCCATAACTCCTAAAACAATCTCTCCCTCAACGACAAGAGCCAAACCTACCTAAAAATATGCGGTAAGGCCTTATCCAAAGAAAGAAAGTCCCAGAATAAAGATCATCCGAAATTCAACTAAATTTCAATGCAATAGGAATTTAACAAATAGTTGCCATTGAAGTTGCTCCGCAGAAAACTGCTTCATCGTGGTTTTACTTTTTTCCTTCCATGAGCAGTATATTTTGACTAGGACCATTAATCATGCCAAATCCACTATCTTAGTGCACTGTTAAAACATGGATGGAGGTCAAGTGACTAGCTAATACGAAGGAAATTTAGCGAATGCAGAACACCTTTTTCTCTTCTCTATACACACTTAACTAAGCATATATTTTACCACTCTAAGCAATCTGAAAAATACAAAGAATAAAATAAATTAGCTATAAGAAGAAAATAAGGCATACCACATATAAGGCCTCACTCCCTCTTAGAAACCCTCGTGTACCATCAATTGGATCCAGTACCTGGTTGGAAATTATGGACTTGATTAAAGTTGACAAAATACAAATAAATTGTATTTGTTGATTAAATTGTATTTAAAGTTGACAAATAAAGTTGATTAAATTGTGAATGTTAATCAAAACAATCAAAGCATACTTGTAATATCAGATAACAAGCCATAAGGCCACAGAGTAGATTCAGAAGTCCTCCTTTATAACAAATAATTGCTTTGTTTATTTACATGACTAAAGCATGCAGAATTTATCATTGGTTTCCGCTTTCATGTATCAATTGATATATAAGCCAAGAGAAAGAAATTTATGGGTCAAAGAAGTCAAAGAATCCACTTCTACTAAAAAGTTTACGTAGACAAACCCAATATGTGGCCGGCTTCGTACAAAAGACAACAGCATCCTTTCCCCCTCTGTCAATTGCTTCCAGTACATCAGAATGTGTCAATGGTTCATCACCAAAGCCAAAGGTTACGTTATCAGCTACTGCACTCGCCACAGAATCCACCAGATTATTTGAACGTAAAATGGCAGAGTCCTCTTCAGCCACCAAGGGAATAGAGGGGAATAATTTGCTTAGCTCTGTCACCCAACGCACAAAAGCAACATAAGATAAGTTTAGGATTTATAGACCAAAAAAACAATAATAATAATAAGAAGAAGAAGAAGAAGCAGGCCAGGATAGAAGGTCCACTATTTTAGCAAGTTCTGATAAATTTTTTGGCAAACTGTGATTAATTTTTTTTATGCATGCTTGTCATCAAAGTATTTCCTTCAACACTAAATTAATTTTGGCAAGTATGAAAAATTGTGAAACGAAGCACATTCACATCTAGCTACTAGATTGTTGATTGTTCCACACTTCCACTTAAGTTGTTCAAAAACAAACTATATAGAGAAAAATGTTGTAAGGATTGTTTAAAAAATTACCCAAGCTGACTAGAGCCTGCACCCCAAAATCTGCAACGGTGACTGGAGTTTGGTCATTCTTATCAAGAACCCGGCCTTCATCAGAGAATAGAGATTTCTTAACCTAGCAATTGTAACCAATAAACACATAAGAAAGGCCATAAGCTACAGATTATGTTATTGAAAACGCTTAATAATATCTTGTGTCTCTTCTATTTTCAACATTGCCTCTGGAACTAAACAGTAAACAAGCACAAGAAAGATTAAGTGAAGCGAAGGCAAATTACGTCAATGCAAAGGCGACAAGCTCTCTCAACGACGTCCACTGCAGCTTCCAGCTCTCTGTGATATGTCGCTTTATGTTTTGGAAATGGAAGACTCGTCGACCTGAAAATTCAGCAATTAAAGAGAGAGAGAGAGAGAGAGAATAATTTTGAAATAAAATCGAGTGCTGAAAATGGGGGCTAGAAGAGGTTTGAATTTTTAATTGGAGAGGCAAGTGAATAGACCTGACGGTGAAGGATCGTCTGCGGATGGGCCTAGGGGAAGAAGGATGGGGGCAAAAAAATCGGAGGTTGGAGAAATGGCAAGTGTAGTGTAGGAGAACCATGGCGAGAATCAGGAGGCTGATGAACTGCAATTAACGGTGGTGACTGTGAGGGAAGCCGTGTGGAATGAGGCATGAAATGACGAAACAGTTGAGTGATTAAAAAGTTCGTTGGGACTTGGAGAGAAGACCGAAGAGCCGAAAAGAGGACTTCAAACGGTCCCTAACACTAGTTGGGCTTGATTAACACGTACTGCTTAGCCCCACGTTATATTCTAAGTACACTCCAACTCAAGAGCGTAATTTTTTTTTTTTTCCGAAAAGGAGTAACGCTAGGATCTTGAAAATTGAGTGAATCCCTACTAATATGGTATTTATCTAATAAATGATAGAACAACTTAATTTTATTAGTTATCAAATTTATTATATAATAGATGAATATCATATAACAATTGAAATTCAATTTGAGATATTAGTATCTCAATCATTATTGTTAAAAAATAAAAATAAATAAAGTGTTAAAACCAAATAAAATTCAGGAATCAATCCATTACTAGCAGCTCAACCAAAATTTTGGAGCTTATCTTCATATAAGGTACCCAAATTATATAAAATGAATACAAATATTCAAAAGTAAACAATAAGAGATTCGCATTACTGTTTACCTTTCTGTTTGACATAGCTTTTCAAATAAAGCTTTATTAATAGAGTTTTTATTAATAGAACTTTCATTAAAAAAACTAATAATAATTGTTTAATTGATAGTGGGAGCTTTTATTAAAAATTATAAAATTACTTCAATAAGTAAATTTTTTACAGTTATGTTATGAAATGAATGAAATAAGGTTGTCAAATAAGTAAATAATATTTTAGATATTTTAATATTTTAAAAAAATATTTTCAACATCTACTCCCAAAAATCCAAAATTTGAGTTTAGTAGTAGAAGCAAAATAACTTATTTGATTTTCAAAAGCTCTATTAAAAAAGCTATCAAATAACAAAAAAATTAAAAAGAACTTATGAGATTAAATAAATAGTTACGATCATTAAATAAATCATACTAAACATGTACTAAAATAAACATTTTAAGTCCTAATTAATATTGCGGTTGGGAGTATTTTATTAAATAACTGCTATCATAATTTGAAAGTTAAAGTCTCATATTCAGATAAAAAAAAATTATTATTATTTAAAATCATATTTTCTATACACAATCAATTTTTATTTTACAATAATTATGATTTTAACCTACATTACCTGACACTTAGCAGAATCTTAGTCAACATCCATCTGCTAAAAAAAAAAAAAAAAATCTTAAGAAATCAAATTACCCGAACGATAAACATGGAATTAGACAGACGGGCGCTTTCAACAATCCCACGCAAGCATTATGGAAACATCGAAATTGTTGTCCTTATCCGCTTATCCAAATCCTAATTGCCCAGGAGACTCACACGTGGCATCGACTCACAGAATAAAGACCCCACGAGCCCCCAGTTTTCTTTGCATTTCCCGCTGGATAAGTAATAATATCGTCTTTCTCAGCCGGTTGATTTAAAAAAACCTGGGGTTTTGGCTTTACCATTATATATGATCGAACAACACTAGATCAACCTCAAACTCTCAAGATATTGAAGCTTGATCACAAGGGTCTAGTTTTCAGTCCAGCAATTCAGCTGCGTATTTCCGAAAATTGGTGTGTATTTGATTTTGGATGAGCTTGAGGTACATGAGCAGGTTGTTTTACCAAGCGGGAATGAGGGGGATGCAGGTGGTGAGAGACCAAGCATCGAAGGGCGACTCAACATTCAAGTCTTTGAAAGATTCAGCTTCAGCTTGCTCTTCTTCTTCAAAGCAGGCAAGGTGTTTCTCCACTGCTGCTGATTCAACTGCCTTCAAGTGTGGCAGAAGCGAGAAGCTTAGGCAGGCAGAGGAGTCTCTTCGCACTGTCATGTACTTGAGCTGTTGGGGTCCCAATTGATGTTTTATTGTTGCTAGCAGCAGCAGCTCGGCGTCCGAAGCAGAACAAAGTGATTTTGCAACGCCAGTCCAAGATAATTTGTAACACATTTTTGTACATATAACCCTAGTTTTGTGTGTGTGTGTGTGTGTGTGTTCATGCCATCTTTGCAAATAAAGGAGAATAATCATCATTACTATCTTATATTTGTGTTGAGCGTTAAGATCCGCCTCCGGTACGAATGTAAATTTAAATAAGTTCGTGATTTTGTTTGTTGAAGAGGAAATTCTTGACTCTTAGTTACTGAAAATCGCAATTAAACATTGCTAAAGTTTTGGCCTTTTGGGCAAGGCTGAATCACATTCGATTGAGGATTTCAAATTTAACACTCTCGTCAGTGTTCAGATCTAACAGTCATTTTTAAATAAAATTAAAATAGAAAGAAAGAAGTATTCTGCAATTATATCTTGTGTTTATATTTTGTTGCAAACCGAATAATTAGTTCAGATCATAACTAGATAAGAGATATATAGTTCACTGGCCCAACTCAACTATCAATTTGGGCTACTAGCCCGGATGGCAGTTGCAACTTGCACGGAATCGTTATCGTCCGAAAGCCCTAACTCAATATTAGTCTCCGCTCTCCACCACATAAATTAAGCAATTAAACAGAACCGATAAGCCTTTCATTTTTCTGCTCATCCTCTACCTAGTTTCTACTTAAATTTCAAATCCAGAAGCTGAAACGAAGGTGAAAAAGATTAAAAAGGAAAAAAAAAAAAAACACTTGACTGTAACAGAAGTAGTATGACTTCTCTCAGACCCTTTAAGAGCTACCATCAATCACCATTCATCTTCAGCCCCTCAAAGCTTCAGACAGTAACAATAACTCAAATAAGTTTTGGCCTAGTAAACAAGAAGTTGTGTAACAAAAGAAAATTAACAAAAAGAGGATGTAGTGGAAAAGGAGAAGGAGAGAAGAAGACAGAAAAGCGAAGTTTCTTGTCCCTTGAAGAAGCTGGCTTAGTGGAAGTATCCGGTCTCCGCACCCACGAACGATTTCTATGCCGTTTAACGGTATCTCTTTCCATGTAATTTATAAATTCAAAAATAGCCAAATTTACAATCTAAAATAACATTAAAGGGTATACATGTGCTTGTTGCTGTAAATGCAGATATCATCTTTGAACCTACTGAGAGTGATAGCAGAGCAAGAAGGATATTCGATTGAGGAACTGAATGCTGGTAGGATTTGTGACTGGTTTTTGAAGGACAAGATGAAAAGGGAGCAGAATTCAGAGTCCGCAGTACTTCAATGGGATGATTCTGACTTCCAGTTTTGAGCTGTAGCTCTCTCTCTCTTTAATTAGCCAATGGAAAGTGTTTTGTCTTCGACGAAAAACAACTCGAAATTCTATTTGTGCCTGTCATTTGTTTTTTTATCTTAAATTTGAATGGATTTAAATGTTACTAAAGTTTGAATACGTCTGAATGCATATGTCTGAATAATATATATATATATATATATATTTTTTTAACATATGAATAAGTTGTTTATTTTTATAAGTTTAAAACATCTTAATTGTAATATTTTTACACTTATGATCTTAAAAGTGTTATTCATACTTGAAGTTTAAATAAGTGTATATTTATAATATTTTTTAGTACAATAGTTTTTATATGTTATAAATGTTTATAAGGTAAGCATTTGATATATAATTTATGAAAAATAATTTTGATAACATTATTTTTTTACAATTCAAAATAATATTTATACATAAAAAAGTTACTATCTAATAATAAAAGAATTTGTTTAAAATTCAAATTGAATGTATGTTAAGTATTTAATACTAAGTAAAATTTAAGATTAAAGAAAATTTTAATATAACATCTAATAGCTACGTAAGAAATAAATACATTTAATAAGGTTATTTATGAGAAAAAAATTAATTTTTCATTCAGACATTTTATCATTCAGATAAAAGTCAGGAAAATTTACTTTTTCCATTCAGATGAAAATGTCTTACAATAAGACTTCAGATACAAAGACAAACAAGTTAAAATATCAAAACATCTTAAATTAAGCCAAATTAAGACTTCAGACATAAAAACAAACAACCCCTAAGTGTTTGTTTGAATATTAGCTTACGTTATACAATCAATTGTAACAACAAATCATGTGCCATTTGATTACCAAATTGATTAATGAAATGTTTGATATTGAAATGCTGTAGTTTTTAAGTTGCAATTATTGAGAAAAAAAAGTTATAATTATAAAATAAAAATTAATAGTATGTAGGAAACATAACTTTTAAATAATAATTTTGACAAAAATAACAAATATATTATATGCTTATCATCTTAAAAGTGATTGATAAAATAATAAATATATACTGTAATTAATCATGAATTATGTAAATGAAACATATGACATGTAAATTTAACATAAAACTCGTAAATCAACATTAAATATAAAATAAAACATAAATTATATAAATGAAACATAAGACTTATAAATGGAAGGTAAAACAAATAAATTAACATAGAAGTGAGAAATGATGTATTGCTAATAAATAAAACAAAAACTTACAATTGTAATATAAAACTTGTAAATCGACATTAAGTGTAAAATAAAATATAAATTATGTAAATAAAACATAAAACTTGTAAATAGAAGGCAAAACAAGTAAATCAACGTAATAGTGATAAATTAATGTATTAATAGTATATAAAACAAAAACTCATAAATATAACATAAAACTTGTATATCAATATTAAGTGTAAAACAAAATATAAAAAAAATATAAATGGAAGCTAAAAGTAAAAATAAAACAAGTAAATTAGCATATGAGTGGCAAATTAGGGTTTAAAGGGTAAACAGAACAAAAGCTTACAAATATAACATAAAACTTATAAATAAATAATAAGTGTAAAACAAAACATAAATTAAGTAAATAAAATATAAAACTTGTAAATGAAAAGTAAAACAAGTAAATTAACATAGAAATAGTAAATTGGGGTGTTAATGGTAAACAAAACAAAAGCTAACAAATGTAATATAAAACTTGTAAATCAATATTAATTGTAAAACAAAACATAAATTATGTAAATGAAAAATAAGACTTGTAAATTGTGGGTAAACAAGTAAATTAATATATGCATGTATGTATTGAAACGTGTGTATTAAAAAATACATTTTTAAATATATTTGAGATTATATGTTTTTTGTCTGATAGTACATTGAAATATGAGTTTTCTTGTGTTTTAGAGGCATTCTCACTTTGTTAGAATGAAAATGTCCTCATTAAAGAATTATTCTATATATTTTCAATGAATGATCCTTTAGGTTATTAAAATAAATAATAAATTAAAAGATAAAAAAAACACGCATTCAATACATTACGTGACAAAGTACTTTGTATTGAAATGCGTAGTTTGCCTGTCTTTTAGTTTAGGGATATTATCAATTTACCACCTAGGTTATTCTAACATATCATGTCAGTACCATGGTTAGGAAAAAAATATTTTTCACTACCAAACGTTTGGAATTTTATCAATTTACCACAATTCCTTTAGCTCAGTTAAAAATTTGTTGATGTTATGAGGGCATTTAAGACATTTCTCGTAGTACCCAAAACACTGCGTTTGAGAATGAATTAAATGAGAAAATTTCCGCGTAACAAAAAATGCTGCTGAAAGCAACAAAAGATCAATCTGCACGTGAATAATATCAAGCATAAATAAATGAAAATGCTAGAGAATTGTTGCAGCAATTCGGGAGCAAAACATACAGACAAAAAATTGTCTAGCCTGTCATGCATCAGCAGACAAAGCCTGCTGCAGCCATTACTGTACTGCCACTGTCAGCAGTAGAAAAAATAGTGGCAGGCAGCACACAAAATATCATGTGGTCTTAGGTTATCAAATGGTGACAAGTGTCCTCATTTCCTCTTAAAGTTATCCTAATTTTGAGAAATAAAATGGCTCATTTTAAGGAAGCACATAACCATCCATGAGCAACCACTTTTAATCCACCATCATCATTTACAACCGTCACTCACAAAAATCAAAGAAATTTTCAGAGCCACAACAAAGGAGCATTCGAAGAGGAAGAATGGATACTCCAAGATTGAAACGTGACACTTCCTTCTTTGTTGTATCTCAACTTTATCTTTGTATTTATTTGTTTTAAATCTCTCTTTGATGATGTATTTGATAACATACTTTTGTGTTGCTACTGTTTTAAAGCTCATCATAAGCTAAACTTTTAAGTAGTTAGATTTTAAATGAACTTGATGGTTATTTGACTCAAATATTTGTGTTGCTTAGTATTTGCTATAGAATTTTGCCTTAGTTGTATGTGTTGCAAATCTCTATTTCAGCCGACCACCCATTTAGTAGATACAAGCTAAAAGCCTAAAAAATGTCCGACTTAGTGGATCTAACCAAGACAATACATGGTTCTAGATTGGGTTTCCCGAATTAAGTTTATCTCGATTTGAATAGGGCATGCTTAATCTAGAATTTGTGATGAACTAGACATAGGGATTCACCTTGTATGCTTAATAGAACCTAGAACGTGTAATGTTGTGTCTAGATGTTGGCTTAACAACTGGTCATTGTTAGGTTGTTTTTAGATATAAGATATCCAACAGGCGACAACTGAGGATGCATGAATGATTATGCCTAATGCTGTAGTACATGCTGTAACAACAGAACCTTAAGTTAAAAAGAGTCAAAACCATTAAGTGAGTTTAGAATCCAACTACCCATTTGTCATTGAGTATACATTTGTGTGTGACGTAGCTTTCTTTTGCTGCATTTAGTTTATTGCACTTTTTAATTTCTTTAGGTCTTTAATCTTAAAATTTAATCTTGTTTAATTACTTAGCTAAAATTTGCATTATAAGATTGCTTTAGCAAGTCTCAATACATCAATCCCTATGGGGATGATCTGATTACTCATCACTATATTACTTGTTGTGTCCGCTTGCACACTGACACGTATTGCATATTTTAAACAAACGCTACATTTGGCAATACTTGATGCATGAAATAAACGAATTTGGGTTAAGTGTTGGAAACCCTAAAATCAACCCCTCTCCTTCTCCGATCTCTCTCTCTCTCTCACCGTCACGACAAAAAGCTCCATCTCCGTTTTCTCTCTGTCATCGCAAGTTGTTGACTTCTTTTTTTTTCTTTATAATTAAGCGGTTGGTGGCAAGAAATCATGCGAACTAGAGTTAAGAGAGAGTGTTTGCAGTTGTTGTGAGGTAAATGTCTGTGATGGGGAGGGGTGGGAAATCGGAGCCAACATTGGCCAAAAAAATCGTGGCGACTATGAGGCTATGAGGGGGTGAAACCCACGATCTAGCTTAGGTGTGTGTGGGCTGTTAAGTCGGTTTTAGGGGCCATCGAATAGAAATATTGTCATTGGCATGAAGGGAAGGTGCCGGTGGTGATGAGGAACCACCACCGGCCACCGATGTGGCCATGGCTGACTGGTCAAACTATGGTCAACATGGGGCAAATTGAGAGAGTTTTTAGATCCATGGGCAAAATCGACTTTCAACACATTTTTTGTTAAATATTAATGTTTTCTTAACGGAATACTGACATGATATATCAGAATAACTTAAGTGGTAAATTAATAACGCCCCTTTAGTTTATTTCTTACTTTAATAACTTAGAATACCCCTTATTAGATCGTGTGTGTGTGTGTGTGTTTGTATTCTTACAATAAGGGATTAAAGTAAGGGATCCCTTAAAAAACAAGAAAAATGTATATTCCAATGCAGTGTGTTTTGTTACGTGTATATTGAAATTTTTATTTTTCTATCTTCTAGCTAGTCTTTTACCATATTAAAGTAAGAGATCTCTTACTAGATAATGACTCTCTATAATATATAAAGAGTAATTTTCTAATAAGGGATAAGCTAAAATATAAATTAAACAAAACACACACACACACACATATCGTATATGTATTTTGTCATAAAGTATATTAAAAATTATTTTTTCAATCTTTTACCTTACTTCTTACTATATTAAAGTAAGGAATTCCTTATTAAATAACTGAAGGTGCTTAAACCTTCGTTCATCAAATGCATAGTAACGCATTGTAAAACAAACTAACAATTATACCTAGTTTCTTTGTAGATTGAGCCTGAATGTGTGTTTGCTAAAGACACTTTGATACTCAAGTTAGTTTTTTGAGATTGAGAATTATTTTATATATGAATTTCTTTTGACTTGCTTTGCAAATTGGCCAAAAGATCATTTCTTGTTCCTTTGGCTCTTATTTATAGACCAAGAGATTGACGGAAAATTTATTTCAAATCTGAATCATTGCTATTTGTTCCCTTAATTTGATTTGGACCGTTAGATTTCATAACTGTTTTTGTCTGTATTTGAGTTCCTAGCACGTGGTTTAATTAGTAACCACATGCCGTTATTTATCAACATTTGTAAGTTGATTATTGTTTGTTTTCTCCGGATCTTTCATATGAATTGTCCGATGGATATTGACTTTAAATCCGGAGTTAACTATGATTCACATCCATATTGATTTATAATTTGGAATTAAAGTGAACCGACATATTGATTTTTAATTCGGGATCAATATAAAATATATTTGTTATCTGAATTAACAATTTTTAAGAGACACATGATGCAGCGTAAGTGGTTATATTTTATGGTACTTACAATAATGAATCATATAAAACTAATCTGGTTCGAGATCTTGGACTTTATTAAAGTCCAAAAAAACTATTAAATCATTAATAGTATAATGTAATTACACTAATAAATTGTATAGTTTAATAATTTTTACGGTCAATACACTATTAAACTTTACAGTTTAATAATTTTTTCAAACTTTAATAAATTCAAAATCCTGAATTAAAATATTTCTAATGAATCCTATATATTTATATATTAAAAAGTAAGTTGAACAAGATGCGTCATCAAGGATGCCACCCAATCTATGTCTCCACTCTCAATTCCGCATGAATCCTTTAATATTTATAACATTTCTATCTCATTTCCAATTGGTTCTTATATAATGTTACAATTGTTAGGTACACAGTGGGGCAACTTGCGACTTTGGTTCCATCGACGTATTATGCAAGGTAAAATACACTTTATCATGCTAACATTTTTTTTTTTTGGTTGCATTTTACGAAGTTTTTTTTGTTTCATCATTGAAATTATGGCAATTTTCACCTACCCCTGACCCATTAAATAAGATTTGTGGCTTCGCGTCGATGTCAAACTGAAGAGGCTTTTGTTTTGAAATTTGAATTATCAATCACCAATTTTGCTTTAATCTAGCCGTACCTAACAATTTACTAGCCGTACCTAACAATTGAATGGTCATTGGAGAATTAAAATGTGGAGAAGATTTTTATTGTTTTTAGAGAATTATATTTTATTTATTTACGATTTGTCACGTAATATACAGACCATCATAATTAATTGAGGATGCGTTTGATAAATTATATTGTATTATGTTATATTATATTATTTTAATATAGATATATTATATTTTAATATATTACATTAGCACTGTATTATAATAATATTGTACAGTATTTGATGTTATACTGTACTGTATTAATTTTTTATGATTAATTTAAATTATATATTAAAAAAATAATATTTATTACTAGTTATATTAAATTATTATTAAATATTTATTATTAGTTATATTAAATTGTTAAATAATAATCAATTTTTATATATTATTTAAGTATTTATTATTAGTTATATTAACTTATTAATTATTAATTAATTTTATATATTAATTATTATAATATAATTAAATAATAAATTATTTAGTTATATTTTTAATATAATAAAAATTAAAATATAAATAATGAATTTATTAATTTATAATTAATAATTATAATATAAAAATAAAAATAAAAATTTATATTATATTAAAACGTTACATTTATTTATTATTATTTTTAAAAAAAGGACGCCAATGCGTCTGCACATTCTCCTAAGCAACCTTTATGCACCATCTTTCTGTGCCAAACATGAATTTGAATTAATTAATGCTGATCCCACCACTCAATATCACATAATGCGTTCCTCCAAACATACTCTAAAAGATATATATAACAAAAATTGAATGTAAAAGAAATATTATTCTATAATTACCTAAAAATTTTCCTCCAAGAGAGTGGAAGAAACAGTAAATCAAACTATTATTTCAGTTGATTTCGTGTTTGTCCCACTTTCAAATGCACGAAATTTCTTCTTATTTACATTTGCCCATTAATTTAATTAAACAACTGAAAGAACATGTTATTTGGGCGATTTATTCCATTATTAAAACAAAACCCGAAATTTAGTGGCACCAACTTTTGAACAAAGTCAAACGTCAAGTCAACCTAAAAGAATACGACGTCGTTATAAAGCCATTTTAATGCACTTCTCTCTTCTTCCCGGCCCCGCTAAGAGGTACCAAACACCTGTTAAGAAAAGTAAAGGCAACGGACGCGGACGCGAACGCGGCTAATTAAATTCAGTTCAATTTCTCTATCGGCAACTTGATTGAGGAAAATAACAAACAGCGGTCAAAGCAAACGATGCCACAGCGTACGCTCTGATTTCGGGCGAGAGAAGAAATGGCGATAGCTGACCGAAAGTCACCGTCCGATAGTAAAGGCTGGGGCTTCTTCAAGCTGCCGTTTCGACAGTCGGGGAACAACTCAAACACGACGTCAATGTCTTCCTCAGCCTCACATCAACACCAGAATCAAAGTAACCAACAAGTAGAGGGATCGAATCCGCATGGTTCCAATTCGGTTTCTTTCGTTGCACGATCGCTTCTACCCAAACGGCGCCGTCTCAAGCTTGATCCGTCCAATAAGCTCTACTTTCCCTGTAAGTGCTATAATTTTTTTGTTTTTCATTTTCAAAAAAATAGTCACATTTAATTCCTTAAATGAACTGCTACAAAACGCAATTGCTACAGCTAGTGGAGCAACACCGAAAAAATTATAATTATAATTATAATTTTTTCTCTATATCTTCTACAGTTGGAAAGCATATAACATTAGAAGTTAGATAGCATGAAAAAAAATAGAACGCAAGACAAATATTTTTAGTCAATGACCAGAATTTCACGTCATCAATGAGAGAAATTTAGTAAGTCCAGCTGGATTCGAACAAGTTTAGTTAATGGACTATGCAAATAACTTTTCAGGTGCCGGTGTAATCTAGTTGAAATGGTAGAACCTCTTGTCTTGAAAACAAGAGGTCTGGGAGTTCGAACCCATGAATAATAATAAAAGAAACCCTCATTTATTTATTTTTATTCGTTGCATGTTTATCCAGCAAGTTTGTTGTAGCATTTCAAATTTCGGCTTATTTGACCATTGTGATTCTAATTTAATTCTGACTTTTTTCATTATTTATGTCGTCTATTTTGTTTCAAGACGAGCCTGGCAAGCAGGTCAGGAGTGCAATCAAGATAAAGAACACAAGCAAGTCACATGTAGCTTTCAAGGTAAACTTAGAGTTTGTGCCTTTTTTTTATTTGTATTTTGTTAGACTTAGGGTGTGTTTGGGATTGAGGTTGGGGAACTGTAGCTTTTAAGCTACAGTACTAAAGTGTTTGGTAAACACTAGCTGCTGTAGCTTGAAAGCTATGTTGATGTGATTTTTAATAATTTTTGACTTGTATGATTAAAAATCTATTATATCTTTAATAATTTTAACAAAATTATTATTTAAAAATTATATTTACTATATATTATTAACTTTTATTTTATAGCTATAGTTTTTTTCCACAGCACCTGTAACTTAAAAGCTACAGCACCTCAATCCCAAACAGACCCTTACTCACTTACATTTATGAGCTTCTTGTCATTGTTACTGAATAACTGAACAAGTTGTTTGCTCTCTTGCTTTAGTTTCAAACAACAGCACCAAAAAGCTGTTTCATGCGTCCTCCAGGTGCTATTCTTGCACCAGGCGAGAGTCTCATAGCAACCGGTAACCATCTGTTCACGAACTTAAATGGTTGCCTTCAATTTGAATTGTACTGGTGTTTGGCACACAGTTGATGTTACCAACTATTATTTGTAAACCATTGCTTGTGCTTGATTTTGCATGATGTGCTAGTCTTCAAGTTCGTGGAGGTTCCAGAGAACAATGAAAAACCAATGTATCAAAAGAGTAGAGATAAGTTTAAAATCATTAGCATGAAGGTGAAAGGGGATATAGACTATGTCCCTGAGCTGGTATGTTGAACATTGCCAACAATGGCTACTTTTTCTGATTGTTATTATGCTTTATATCTCGAAGTAATTTTGTTGAATGCAGTTTGATGAGCAAAAGGATCAAACAGCCGCTGAGCAAATATTGCGGGTCGTTTTTCTAAATCCAGAGCGTCCTGATCCTGTAAGTACGCCACTATTACATTCATGTGACGAATAAGCGTAAAATAAAAATCAATCCTTCATCAAGAAAAAAGAAGGAAAAATCAATGATATAGAAAAACACATGCTCTTAGATTGCTGATTTATGCGGTTGTGTCTCATTATTTCTTGAAGGCTCTTGAAAAATTGAAGCGCCAGTTGGCAGATGCTGATGCTGCTGTTGCAGCTCGCAAGAAGCCACCAGAAGATGCGGGTCCAAGGATTATCGGGGAAGGGCTTGTCATAGATGAATGGGTGCGTTATCTTATAAATCTGAATTTTACATTCGAAAACTATTTCTCATATTGTTTTACATCCACGTCCATCTATTCCTTTTTGTGCAGAAAGAGCGAAGAGAAAGATACCTTGCGCGACAGCAAGTTGAAGGAGTAGACTCAGTATAGAGCACTTGTTATTCTGCTTGCTTTTTCGTGTTGAGTGTATCTCCCAAATCTTCCGTGGAAGGTGAACAAAGTATCTTTGCAAAAGAAATCATTTAGGAAAACTAAAACACTGTTGTAAAAATGTGAGTTGAATTGTTGGAATTTGTGATGTTATAAACTTGCGAAATTCATGTTGTACGTGCCATGATTCTTGTTGTACATGCCATGATTTTGATTCTCTTGCTTTCGAGAATAAATCGGCTCTATATGTAGTGCCCTTAAGTTTGGTCTGTTAGCATTGAGTAGTGTCATTGCATAAAATGACTAGTGATATTGTAGTTGGTTAGTTTCGCTTTGTTCAGTTCAGCTGTTTACCCCACAGAATTAACATGAAATGAGGAAAAAAGGGGTGGAAGAGGACTCTTTGAAGCATTGTTTTCAAATAGTTGATTTGTGCAGTGCCCTTTATCTCAAAGTTTCTAGCAAAGGTAATTTGCAATGCCTGGCGTAGGGAATATTAACAGCAAACTTTCCACTTGGGGGCATATAATTTGGTAACCTTACACCAAAAGTGCTGGACTGGGCTGTAACTGCAAACTTGTGTGCAAGTATACTATCTCAGAGGGGAGATAGCCACCACCGATACTGAACTTTGAAGTTTTCCATCGTCCTCTGAAATATATGTGCGCCTCTGTGATTGTAGCTTGCGGTATAGGATAGGAGGGCGCCCTGGCAGAGAGCCAAAACTACTGGCGCTTAAATTTTGTGTGATCGGAAACAGACAATAATATGACCGATCTCTGCTTGGCTGCTATCGCTGCTATACACCATCCTCTCTTTCTGTGGTTAGCTGCAATATACACTCCAGATTTTATATGCGGGATTGTATGTTTTTCTATTTCCCCGTTGTATAAAAAGAGCATCTTGTTTAAAGAACATAAAAACAGATTTTACGTAGGAAAAAGTGGTTGGTCAGTTACTTTCTTAAGTTTTTTTCCTTCATTGCTTGCTGCCGGGTATTTCAATTGCCTTGTAATTGTCACCCGTATTAAATATTGTCATACAAATCACCGCCGTGGTTGTTTTTATTTATTGGTCGATCTGCAAATATCGAAGCACAGAGTCTATAAAAAAAAAAAAAAATTCCCAAAGAAGAAATATTTATTTAATTTTGGTCAAAAAATAGAAAAGAAAAGAAAATATATTTAATTTCGGTCGATTTAACAATAAAACATTTTTAGTTATATCTTATTATCTTTAAAACCATGGGTGTCACAAAACCTACTTTAATTTCCTGGATCGCCAACTGAAACTATTCATTTGTTCTCTGTATATGCGTGCACTGTGCTCGTGCGCAGCTTCATCATTTTCTCCCACACACTCTTGGGCGAACAAGAGAAACAATCGAAATCACAAATATAAGTGAAAAGAAGTTGATACATAAGAATTGCAAAAGCAATGAGTAATTATGTAATTACAAGAGTTTGCGTGGCAGCTAGTGTAAGCAATAACAATGATAGGCTTTTATGTTATGTGAAATGGTGATAAAGAGAACAAGATAAATCATGAGACTGAAGATTCACTCCAGAGAGTAATGTACTTGAATTGCTAGGTACAAAGTTAGCCTCTCCCTTAAGATCCTATACATTAATTATGCACAAGCCAGAGTTGTTATAATAAATCCTTATGTGAAAACCATCACATATAAACCCAGGAACATTCATGTTAAATCACCAAGAATCAATAACAGTATATGCGGAAGCGTACCTGAATCCATAATGCTGAATCCCCTCTGGATCTGTGTGGTTGGCCTTCCAGATCAGCATGTATATCCTAGAGAGCCCTTTAATTCTCTCTGTGCACTCTATCTGATAATGGGATGTCAGAAAGAACAGAAAGATACGTGTGACCTGGGGACCATAACCACTTATATAGACAACTTATCCTGTTGTCACTAGGTATTCCTATTTCTGCCTATCATAGAATTAGAATATCATTAGGTCTCTACACATTAAAGGCCCACACCCTATTAAATACATTAAAGCCCATATTACTGAAAACCTTATGGATCACTTTTAATTGGGCTTAACCTTAAATGACAGTCCACAACACATAATTATTCACATATAAGCCCAACGTTGGATTAAGGATCCAACATTATTGGATTAAATAATCCAACAATCTCCCACTTGGGCTATATGTGTAACATTATAATTATTCTTTGTAAAAATAACCGTATGAGCTCAACCTTACTTTCATTACCGAAATGTATCTATAACCAATCCCGTCCATCAATCATACCAACATAGGATCAAAGCGGCCTTCGTTACAACTGTCGTAACTCGACCCATCAATGGTCACAATGCCAATACAACTGAATGACATGGATCATGATGTGGATGTGTAGCATGGAAATTTCATGCAATGTGATCTTAACATGCCTATTTCTAATTGGTTCACCTTAAACCTTAGTGAGATCAAACTTTACCAAAATCAGAGTGTGTGAACAAACTAAAACCTTATTTCTGCAGAAAATAACCTTAAATAACCGTAAATCGAAATAACCGAAAAATGTCTATATTACAAGAGCATCCAAAATTACAAACTCCCACTAAAACTGAATATCCTTTAACAACATGACACCCATACGAGCAGTGTGCTCATGAAACATTTTGGGTGGCAATCCCTTAGTAAGCGGATCCGCAATCATGGAGTTTGTGCCAATGTGCTCTATAGACAACTGTCCACTCTGAACTCTTTCTTTAACAACTAGGAACTTGATCTCTATATGCTTCAACTTCGTCGAGCTCCTGTTGTTATTGGAATACATCACTGCTGACTTATTGTCACAAAATAATTTGAGTGGCCTATCAATGCCATCTACAATACGCAGCCCCATGACAAAATTCCGCAGCCATGTTCCATGATTGGATGCCTCATAACATGCTATGAACTCTGCTGCCATCGTAGAAGAGGCTGTAAGAGACTGTTTAGCACTCTTCTAGGAAACAGCACCCCCAACTAGTAGATAGATATAGCCCGTTGTGGACTTCATGCTATCTTGGCATCCAGCAAAATCAGAGTCAGTATACCCAATGATCTCAAACTGATCCGACCTCTGATATGTGAGCATGTAGTCTTTTGTTCTCTGTAAATACCGTAAGACTCTTTTGGCTGTTCTCCAATGGTCTACTCCTGGATTACTCATATATCTACCGAACATCCCAGTAACGTACGCAATATCCGGTCGCGTACAAACCTGGGCATACATTAGACTTCCTATTGCTGACGCATAAGGAATCTTCTGCATTTCTTTTTCCTCAAAATCATTCTTAGGGAACTGATCGAGACTAAACTTGTCTCCCTTAGCAACTGGGGTATCACATGGTTTACAATCTTGCATGCCATATCTTTTGAGAACCTTTTCGATATAACTCTTTTATGATAATCCAAGAATACCTCGGGAGCGATCCCGATGTATCTTTATGCCTAATACAAAAGAGGCGTCACCAAGATCTTTCATCTCAAAATTCTTTGCTAGAAATCTCTTGGTTTCGTACAATAAGCCTATATCGTTGCTGGCAAGCAAAATTTCGTCGACATATAAAACCAGAAAGATGTACCTTCTCCCATAGAACTTATGGTATATGCAATCATCAACCAAATTCATCTCAAAACCGAACGAAATGATTACTTGATGAAACTTGAAATACCATTGCCGAGATGCTTGCTTAAGCCCATAGATGGATTTCTTAAGTTTGCAAACCATATTTTATTCCCGCTTTTGATTCTTTTGCTGAGTTGATTCTCAACTTCAGCCTTAAAATTTTTGAACATATCCAAGGATTGTGACTTTTCATGAAGGAGATTTATGTAGCCATATCTAGAAAAATCATCTATGAACGTCATAAAATATTGTTGACAATTCCAAGAAGCCGTAGAGAATGGCCCACAAATATCCGTATGTATGAGTTCTAAGACATCTGAAGTCCTGTTGGCTTCAAATCTCCTTTTGTTGGTTTGTTTCCCCTTAATACAATTAACACAAATATCAAAATTTGTAAAATCTAAGGGGTCGAGAATTTCGTCTGACACAAGTCTCTCTATTCTCCGTCTGGAGATATGACCCAATTATGCCATAACGCAGCCGAATTCTCATTGGTTAATTTTCTTTTAACACCTCGTGTACATAATTGCATGGATTTTCCAAATGAAGCAATTGTATCCAGCAAATAAAGATTATCATAATCTGATAAAGAACCGGAACCAACCAATTTTGAATCATGAAACAAACTGAATTTTCTATCCCCAAATGAACAAGAAAAACCATATTTGTCCAAAGCGGGAATAGAAATCAAGTTCCGTCTAAAAGATGGAACAACAAATGTTTCATCGAGATCCAAATAAAATCCAGTCTTTAATAATAATCTGAATTTTCCAATTGCTTCAACTTCAACTGTTTTGCCATCGCCCACATAGATGTATCTTTCACCATCATTGGGCTTTCGACAATCTATGCAACCCTGCATAGACACACTGATGTGAGTTGTTGCTCCAGAATCTATCCACCATGTGTGTCTAGGCACCGAAATTAAATTAACCTCAGAACAAACCAAACCGTATTCTTTAACTCCACAAAAGAAACAACTAGTGCTTTCTGGATCATCCAGTTTCTTTTGTTGTTTCCTTTGAGGTTCTATATCTGCAGCTTCCTTATCCTTCTTCCTCATTTTGCCCTTATCCTTGCCCTTATTCCTCATTGAAATTAGATTTGTCAATAGCATATTTGAATCTATCTTTTCGTTCTTGACAAACCTCTTTTCAATTTCTGTAAGGAATTCCTTAGCTGTAGTTGCCTTTTTAGACATTAAGCCTCTGAATGCTTCCGGAATGGCCCTCCTCATGATTGTGATACACATGCGATTTGATCTCTCCCACCTTTCTATTTCCCTTTTATAATCAGGGGTATTTTCATCCGTAAGAGGTAAGAGAGAATCATTCCTTAACGCAAGGTCAAAATCCATGACTCCGAGAACTATTAAGAGGTTCCCTCGCCATGACTTGAAGTTAGAGCCATTTAGCATCGGAATTGAATTGATGTTGGCAGTAATATTTGTAGTAGACATAACTGAACAGAGAACAATTAAACAATCAAAACATGCTCCTATAAGTCTCAAAACAACAATAATAAATTCAAATAAAGGTAAACCCTATCTCAACATACCGGGCACTCTATTAATATTTCATCTTTGGACAAAATATTAACTTGTAAGTGATATCTTGGTGTAGCAATCAAACACTAATAATAAGAACATGTCAAACAATAAACCTTCCTTTGGGCCGATTTATTATTCACACGTAAAACCGAATGATCATCACGTGTTTATTACCACAAGTGCACATGCAACTTTGTTAAATATGGACCTTCCTTTGGGCCGATCGATATTTACATAAATTACATGTACAAAACCGTTTATATTCCAAAATAAATTAATTTCCACAAGAGAGGTCACTTTGGCTACATGTTGCTTCAATTAATTTATCTCAAAATACATATAACCAAACACCAATATTTAAATTTAAAATTATACAAAAAATTATCCTTAAAAAAAAATTTTTTAAATTTTTTTTGGGTCGAAAGTCAACGGTCAACTGTTGATCGTTGACCGGGTCGTTACTGTTCGGGTCGCGTTTGACCGACCCGTGTCCATAATCCAAATTCAGAATCTAAATTTCTGAAACGGGTTGGCTTGGATCGGTTCGGGTTGAACCGACCCGGATCCAAGCAAAACCCTACCCGAAACTTTTTTTTGTTTTTTTAAGCAGCGGCCATGGCCGCTGCTTCTTCTTCTTCATGTCTTCTTTGAGCAGCTGCTACAGCCGCCGCTTCTACCTTGTCTGAGCGCGGCCTCGTGGCCACGGCTTCGTCGAAGGCGCGGCCTCAAAACCAGTTGCCGTCGTTCTTCTTCTTTGAGCAGCAGCCATGGCCGCTGCTTCTCTTTCTTTCCTCAACCGATCGCGGCCTGCTCGCGCACCTGCAGCAGCCATCGCGCACCAGCAGCGCGGCCTTGCCGCTTGGGGCGTGAATCACGCCAGCAGCCGCGCAGGTCGCGCGCCACCAGCCGTGCTTCAACAGCCCACGTCGCGCGAGCCAGCAACAGCAGCAGACGAACGCCAGTAGCAGCAGCAGCAGTCAGCGCACGGATCGCGCGCGCTTGCGCGAGCCAGCAGTGTGAAATCGCGCAGCAGCAGCCCGGATCGCGCGAGCTAGCGCACTGCTGCAGCTTAGATCGCGTGGCCAGCGCCGCGATGCTGCTGTTTTGCTCAAGATCTGCCGATCAAAATTTGATTTTCCAATAAATCTAATTTCCAGATCTCAAACAACCGAAAGCCAGTTTGTAAATTTCACGAACTTGCTTTACCAAAATTATTATTCTTAATATTAAAAACTGAATTTTTCAAATCTTAAAAAACCGAATATATAAAGTTTAAACTTTAAATTCGATTTTATTAATTCTAAGAAACCATCCACCTGAATCTAAATTCATCAAGAATATCCAAAATTTGATCAATAATCAAAAGTAAATTTGATTTTCAATGATTCAACATGAAGAGGCTCTGATACCACTTGTTATAATAAATCCTTATGTGAAAACCATCACATATAAATCCAGGAACATTCATGTTAAATCACCAAGAATCAATAACAGTATATGCGGAAGCGTACTTGAATCCATAATACTGAATCCCTTTGGATCTGTGTGGTTGGCCTTCCAGATCAGCACGTATATCCTAGAGAGCCATTTAATTCTCTCTGTGCACTCTATCTGATAATGGGATGTCAGAAAGAACAGAAAGATACGTGTGACGCAGGGGCCATATAACCACTTATATGTACAACTTATCCCTGTTGTTACTTTAGGTATTCCTAATTCTCGCCCATCATGTAATTAGAATATCATTGTGCCTCTACACATTAAAGCGCCCACACCCTATTAAATACATTAAAGCGTATATTATCAAAAAACCTTATGGATCACTTTTAATTGGGCTTAACCTTAAATGACAGTCCACAACACATAATTATTTACATATAAGCCCAACGTTGGATTAAGGATCCAACATTATTGGATTAAATAATCCAACAAGAGTTCCTTTTATTTTTTTGTTTTTTTATTTTCATTGTAACCATAGCCAGCAATTCATGAATGCAAATACAAATCCCTTGTTGATGAATGATAATGATGGGAAAGCAATGCAAGCAGTATATAGTTTACTTTTAATTTTTGTCTACTCCTCCGCCAATTCATTCTTAATTAAATACACAGTCGGTAACAATTAATTTTGTTTAAATTATTTGTATCAATTTCAAAAGCCGGCTATATATAATATAATTTAACCGTGTATAACTCGAAAATAGACGGCTCCTTCTGTCTTTTCCATGGTGATTTTACGTACTATAAATAGATGAGGCTTTAAGGAATTCATAACACAGATCACCAAGAGAGAGAGAGAGAGAGAGAGTTCTTTTAATTAACGAAAGAAAATTCAGAGATTTATTAATTAATTAAGAAATGGCCAGCAGCAACAAAACCTCTGTGTTCCGCAACTTGGCTTTGGTCCTTGCTCTTCTCCTCATTGTGTCCATGGCTGAAAGCAGCCGCACGTTCGCCGGTTAGTAGTACTCCAATATTAGACATTAGATTGTATAATTTTCTTATAACAAACGAACTTGATAACAATGTCAATGTGCTTTTAATCGTCTATTGTAATTAATTAATCTGTTTATTAATGAAAATTTATATGAAAAGTGCATGCAGGTGGGCTCGTACAGTCTCCTCCAACTTGTGATTCAGTGTATGGTGCCCAGGAAGGTGATACTTGCATTGACGTTACACAGAAGTTCGGCTTGAGCACTCACTTGTTTCTTGCCATCAACCCCAATATTAACTGCGATGCCATCTTCGTCGGTCAATGGCTTTGTGTTGTCGGCAGCGCTTAATTAATTAATTAATTAAGCCACCACCTACTAATCAGAGATTCAGAATGCCTTCCAAATTATCTGTGTTGTTGAATTTCATTTTGTTCGAATTTGTAGTCTTTTCTTTTGTCATGTCAACAAGCATGTGTTATGTATGCTTCTTCTAGTGCCAACCGCTAGTTCAAATAAAGTCAATTTGAATTTGCTTCCTTTTTTTTTTTTTACGAGTTTGAAAATTGAAAACAAAATGTGCACATATGTCGCATTGGGTGGTTAGAATATTCTCAAGTTAAGTCACTGAAATATAAAAAATTACATATTTTAATATATTAAAAATTATAATTTTTTTGTCTATTAGTATATTAAAATAATTTCTTTTTTTTTTCCTCTTAATAATATCCCCACTTTAATAAAATGATGATGTCTTCATTAAAAAATTATTATTATAAGGCCCGGAGTTAAATTTTAGAAAGAGTTTATAACCTTATAAATTGCAACTCATATTGGACTTTAATCCTGGATTTTTGCGTGATATATATATATTACAGGTAATAACTTTCATTTTTTTGTTTCCTTGTAATAATCACGTCACTCTTTTGAGACATTATTCAATAATTCTGAGAACTGTTAATAAAATTTTCATCTTAAGAGTGAGATTAAAAAAATGGTCATTTAATTTAGGGATATTGTCGTTTCAGTATTTTAAAAATTGTAAAATATCAAATGACTACAATAAGTATTGTTCCTTATTATTTTACTACTATATTTTTACAAAATATTTCATTTTACTATTTTTCAGTTATGACTGTTAGTTGACCAGTTAGTTGACTAGTAAAATACCAATTTTATCCTTTATGATAAACCTTTCATTTTACTACTTTAAAATTCATGTGTATTTTATCATAAAGGATAAATTTGGTATTTTACTAGTAAACTAACGGTCATAACGGAAAAGTAGTAAAATGAAATGTTTTGCAAAGATATGGTAGTAAAATGATAGGGAACAATACTTCTTTTAGTCATTTGATATTTTACAATTCTTGAAGTACTGAAATGATAATAACCCTTTAATTTATTGAGTAATGATAGGTATCCCAACATTTAAGTCCCACTTTGAGTCCCAACTGATGTGTCATTCATCCATTGGAGGGTGCTTAAGTAATTTTATAAGCTATCAAATTCACCATCTAATAAATGAGTGACACATAGTATTGGAACTCAAGTTGGGACACAAATATTAGAATCCTAATCATTACTCTAATTTATTTAGATAGAATTCAAGAGCTTCTCAAAAAAAAATAAAAATAAACAAAAGATAGAATTCAAGAAGCCAAAGTATTATTCTTTAATTTAATGAGGGAAAAGCTGGGCCTTAGGCTGTTAGGCTTCTGATACAAGTAAGGGCTTTATTAATTAGGCTTCTGATACAAGTAACGGCTCTATTAAATAGAAATCCCCTTTTGTTGGGGTGCCTTAGAATTAGGCAGTGCACTTAGAAGCCCTCAAAATTGATAGTGGGTACTTCAGCACAGAGCGACTTAAACTGGACTGGCCCAATTCTATTATATTTTTTATAATTTTTTCAAATACTAGATTATTATTCCCTCTAAGAATTGAAATAGCCGGTAGGGGTGTACTCGGATTAGATTTTGCGGATTAAACATCAATCTATATCCAATCTAGAATTTTACAGATTATAAATTTTTAATCCAATGAAATGCACGGATTTGTGAATTCAATCCAAATCTAATTCGTACGTCTGCGGATTGGATGCAGATTTAACTCAATCCATATCCAATCCACCATTTAGCAGATTAAAATTTTTTAATTTTGTCTAATCTATGAATTAATTAAATAAAAAATCTAATATAAAAATAATTTTACTACCGATCAAACTCAAAATTGAATAAGATTTAAATAAATTAATTGTTTACATAAAGCTGGAATAATACATTTAATGGTTTAAAATATAACACACCGAAAAGAAAAAATCTTATTTATTTAGATCAATATATGAAAATTAGCTAAAATTATGAATTTAAATCTATACAAAAGTTAAAACTTGAGAGCTTGGATGATCTTTTAAAATGCTCACCTCCAATTTGTATCTCGTATTTTAGCTTGAACAAAATAGACATAATTGAAATAAATAACAAATAAAAATATTTTATTTAATAAATATTTATCCTTGCTTACTATCCCATCAAATGTTATCAAGTTTCATCAAATATATTCTTGTCAGCTCCTAAAATCTCTGTATGTGTAAGACAAAAGAAAAATATCAATATTTTAAAAATAGAATAACAATATAAAGTTAAACAATAATCAATAAATATAATTAAAGTTAAGTTGTTGTATTTACCTGTCTCAATATGTTTAATCTCATTTATTTCTTGATCAAGGATTATCGAAGTTGAACTTAATTCATGCCTCCACCATCCTTGTACATAGTGAGCATCACTGTAGATGAAAAACGCTACCAGTAATGCTAAATGTTTGGCTTAGGGTTTTTTTATTACTGTTTAGGAAACTATATTTGTTTATTTAATTATTCAATTATTTTTTATTTTATATTATTATCGGATAAATATAATATGATGTTAATGTAACTATATTTGAACTTATTTATTTATTAGTAAGTAGTAATGCCATATTTACAAGTTTTATTTTTTAATTAAATAAATATTTTTATTTGTTCGCCGATTCACGAATTTTTGCGGATTTACAAAAGTAAATCCATGTTCAACACATCAACTGCAGATTTATAAAATTTCAATCAAATCCAATCCATCAATCCACAGATAGGATTTTTACGGATCAAATTTTTACGGTGGATCGGATCGGATTCTGAATACCCTTAATAGCCGACACATAATAAGATAGAGGAATTAAAAAAAAAAAAGAAGAAGAAGAAGAAGCATATGATTCCCAAGTTAATTCGGGAGAGAGAGGTGGTGGAACAAGTAACAATAAGATAACAAATTCACTTATCCAATTCCATCTCAATCTAAATTTTTGAGGCAAAAGTTCCCCAAAATAATTAATGACTAGTCATGCGATTCTTCTTTTGTTTCATTGCAAGGCCGTGACCAAATTGATAGGCAATCACCTTTTTTTTTCCCCCTAAAAGATTTGGTTGCTTATCGTTTCCTGCACTTTCGATTTAAATTCACCCTCACACTTGTCCCAAAAAGGTCTTGCAAATCTCACTATATTGAAGCATAAAGAAAATGCTACACAAACATCATGAGAAACTACTTGGATTCCCTACTCGCAAATTGCATTAAAGTTGTGGATTTTGGATTTGCTCTGCTTTTTTTTCGTCTTTTTTGTTTTAACGGATAATTGGTTCATTGAATGCCATTATCCATTAATTATAGTGACCTATGAAATGACCGAGATCAAAGATGCCGTACGATTTTCGCATAGAATTATTGGAATGTGATACTTTTTTTTTTCAAAATGGAATAAGAACTTTATATTTGGACTATATATTTTATTTTATTTTTTAAATTGAACAATCAGACTCTTAAATAAATAATTATCCAATAGTTAATTACATTCGAATATGATTATTTATAAAAAAACAAATTTGATATTTACGTGCATCCCGTAAGATCTTGTTGAAATAGGAATCAATATCAAGACTAGGCACATTTGCAATACAAATCTTTCCCATTTAAATTTTTCTAAAATTTTAGTGCAAAGGTACGCATGGCTGATGATGTGATGCCTTGGAAGCCTGGAAGCTGGTTCCAAAGTGCAAAATATGCTCGGACAGTTGGACTCTTTTAAAATTTATTTTTATTAAAAAGGTTAAGGGTAGATAAATCTTAAATTAATTTTTTAATCCCATATATTCTTCGTGATTCGAACCAAGTGACCACTGAATAAAAGTGCTTAAAAACCACCCTCCTAAGAAAATATATATATATATATACGATCAGACTCTGCTACGGAGATTTTGCCGAAAAGAAAAGTAAAGTGGAAAAATTATGGACCTAAACCAAATATGTTTGGTTGTGTTTACTATTGCTTTTGGTGCGGTGTTATTAGTGTGCAAAATGCGCAATGCAGATGAGCAAAGTTACACTGAACTAAAGCAGGAACACAAGTCACAGAATATGAGAATAACATGAATGATTTGTGCTACGTAATTGACATTAATAAGCTGCCGACAGATTTTACATAGAATTCACTTCCGAATTGAGAAGATAAAATTAGGAACCAAAGTTCGAGAGCCTTGACATTTAGAAACCAATACTATTTACTGTTACAAAATATAAAAATATAAAACAGAAAATAAATTCCGGAGTTGATCACACATTCTTGGTAGCATTGCTTCCTTTGTGCATTTCCACACCTCCATTGGGGACAAAATCATCTTCACCAACATAACGAGACCAGAACCAATGAGTCTTCCACACTCGACCCATTTCTTCAATTGGAATTCCCTTGGTCTCAGGCAAGAAGAAGTAGATGAAGATTGACATCACCAGCACGAAGAACCCGAAGAAAAGGAATAAGCCAAACTTAAGATGGCATAGCATGTTCAAGAACACTTGTGCAACTACGAATGTGAATAACATGTTGACTGAAACATTCACACTCTGCGCTGCTGATCGTATTTCGAGTGGGAAGATTTCACTAGGCACCAACCACCCAAGAGGACCCCAAGACCAGGCAAATCCAGCAACGTATATGCAGATGAAAAGCACCACAACAATTGCATACCACTTCGGCAGCTCTCCAGGATTCCCATCAATTCCAAATTTAGCACCAATGCAAGCAGCAACAACAGCCTTTGCAAACAGATAATGAGTTAGCGTCACACGAACAAAAGCAACAAGGGCTAGAGGGTTAGTAACAGAATGACTAAACTGCTAGAAGAAAATTTTAAGTACCTGGCATATTAACATTTGAACACCGCCTTCGAGGAAAAGAAACCTTCGTCCCCACTTATCAACACCATATATTGATACCATAGTTGCAACAACATTGACAATACCAGTTATCACAGCAGACATGAGTGAAGCATCATTACCGAAACCAATTGTGTTGAACAAAACAGGAGCGTAAAACATAATGACATTAATGCCAGTAAACTGCTGGAAGAAGGGAATTAAAATGGCCATTGTGAGGTGAGGCCTATATTTCTTTTGTAACAAATTCCTCCAAGGATGTTCTACTTGCCTAGATGCTTCACTAGCTGCAATGAGGTCATTAAACTCTTCATCAACATCATTAATACCGCGAACTTTTCTAAGTTTCTCCCTGGCTTCATCGTGCTGACCACGTTCAATCATAGAATTTGGTGTGTCCGGGAGGATCATTGAACCGACGGTGATGATAAGAGCAGGGACCATGGCACCGCCTAAGCTCAAACGCCATCCCCAACCACCGTCAATCTTATTAAAGAAGTAGTTCAACACATTTGCTATAAGAATTCCAACTGTGATTGATAATTGAAACCCAATGTTCAAAGCACCTCTGAATCTGTATGGAGCCATCTCAGAGAGGTAGAGTGGCACGGACTGTAATTACAATCAAAATCACATAATTAATTAGTTAAAACTCTAAATTACTAATTCTTAATCAATTAATCATAAAATAATTAAATTGTAAGTACGTAACAAAAAGGTCTTCCTAGGGGATCCCACACGTTATGTCAAGATGTCCTGTTTTTAACAATAAAGACAGAACTTAACTGTTAAACACGGAAATTAATCCCAGATAAAACAAGAAGAATACAGCTCGCATAGTCATTATAATAATAAGAACAAGCTATCAACTTTCAATTTTGTATTCAACGCCGCTGCAGTAAGAAATACGCACCAAGGGAAAAAGATTACAAACAACATGTCATTTGCAAAGAAAAATAAGCCATGTACGACTTTCAAAAAGTAATATTTAATATAAACCAAGCCCCAAGTTTTCCAACTTTTAATCATTTACTCTTATGTATCTCCATTTACTTTCCTACGTTTTCTCACCAACCAAACAGATCAATAACACTGATTTTGAAATAAACTGGGAACTGGATATGTAGAAAATGATCAGAAGTAGGTAAAAGCAAATATATGGAAGCAAACACAAGTTTATATGAAAAACACATTGTTGTCGTTTTCCAGGCAAGAAACAGTGTGATCCATAGTGGAAGGAAACCATTGGAAAAATAGATCTGAAGAGCATAGTGCAACCCCAAAACAATTAAAATAATAATAATAACACAAAAAGACATGCTTTAAGGACAAACACAAGAAACAACAAGCGAAATAATTCACGGAGGGAATTATAAAGATTCTTATTTAGTTCGGACAACGCATTTTCTTGTCCTGTTCAGAGAAGTTGTGATAATAACGACAATAACCAAATAATCTGAAAAGCATACCAATCTCTCGATCCAAACAAAAGGAATAATCAGAGAATCAAATGAAAAGTTAACCTGATTAGCGAAACCGATACCGAAACCAAGCAAAAGTCGGCCAACAATAAGCATCCAGATGGCTTTGGCGAAGCCGTTGAGCAAGGCACCGGCAAGAAACAGGACACCGCCGAAAAACATAGACAACTTCCTTCCGAATTGTCTCGTCACCCTTGACGCTACTAGTGATGATAACAGAGCAGCCAAGTAAAGCGACGACGTGAACATAGTCAGCGTCTCACTGTCATACTGACAGTACTGATTCGTTGACTGGTTCGCCTGTTGCTTCCTGTACACCGACGGGAAAAACTTCTTCAAAAATGAAGGCATTGAAGTCACACCACCTGTTACATTTCCCATTTCCCGTCAAAAAATTAAAATCATTATTATTAGCCTAAATAAAAAAAAAAGAAAAAAAAAAAAAGAATACCCTTCTGTTTAGAGCTAAATTTAATTACCTGAAATCCCAATATCATAACCAAAGATGAGGCCACCCATGGCAGCAACAATACATGTTACTAACACGTATGGGGTGAGGTTTCCAGGGTACTCCTTCCCATTACCCTTATCAAATCCTCCAACAGCAGGCATTTTTTCAGCCTTTTCCTCTTTTTCCTAATTCTAACGAGACAAAGGAACGATGAAACGGGGAAGAAGGAGAAGATAATAAACAAGAAAATTTGAGACTACAGAGTAAGCAGGCAATAGGGGAAGAAGATACAGAGCTTTTAGACAAACTTGGCGAGTGCTTATATAGAGAAAAATGTTTTCCTATTTTTCTTAAGTAACGGACAACTGTTGAGCTGTCAATTATAATTATTATCTTAATTGTGAATCAACTTTAATTTTTTAATATGTGGGGGGTGTTACGAATTATTTTTCTGATAAGGTTGATTTTTTAACAGAATATGATGAGTAAACTAAACTAAACTAAACTAATAAATATATAATAAGTAATAACTAAACAAACCATTCTCTTTGTCCTCAAGTCTCATCCACTTTTCTACCGTTGGATGGTCCTACAAAATCGACTTAACAAAACTTAGTTTCACATCGGACGGTGGGGACGCTAGTATTATAAATTAAAAGTAATGGGAACCAATTAATTTTTTTGGGAAAGAAAAAAATTGTCTACCGATGCAAAACCATTATCACTATTGTGAAAAACGAAAGGTCGGTGACAAATAAGGATTGGTTAGAAATAAATTTACACGTCAGAAGTGAGTCAACTAAATTTTGCCAGTTCACCTAATTTATAATTTTTTGGTTTATCTAAAATTGGATAACGTTGGATTTGTGGGTGTCTTAAAGTTTTGATAAAACGTGAACTAAGTTCTTTACAGCAAAGTTGTTCCATGTGATATCAAAGATACCAGGTATAAACACCAAGTGAGAGATACGGTGGTTTAAAGTCTTTTTCTTATAATAATAAAACGTAATTATTGGCATGTTTTAAGGTCGAATTACGAATCCCACATTAATTAAAACAAAAAATCTATACTAATTTTAGGATAATGAGTAACTTAACAGTTGAAATGGCAATTCCGATATTTATCTGAAAATTGAAGGGTTTTTATTTGGAGGGATTGAGATGACGTATTCCAAGGCTTTTGCTTGTCTGTCAATTCCTAAACTCGCGGGATACGGTGGAGTTACTGAAAAGAGATTCTGAACTGGCTTACTTTTTCTGACAATTTTACCCTCTGGTTTGTATTTACCATATATTTATGACTGCTAGATGCTTGCGATTTTTAGGCCAAACAACGACCACAAGAAGTCTATGAACTGAGTTTTGCTTATTACTCAGAATGGTTTTTTTTTTTTTTTTTTAGCCCTTTTAGCTAATGGATATGAAAATCTTTTTTATTCTCACAATACTTCGTGATTTTGTTTCTTTTTTCAGAAAATATCTTCTGCCCATATGGAAAGATTTGTAATATAAGAGAAATATGTTATTTACTTCTCTTGAAATAAAATTATTTAAAAAAAATAGTACTTGAAAACCAAACAAGCGAATAGTTTGTTTATTAGATAATCTTCAAAAAAAAAAAAAAAAAAAACTTTGTTTAGTTGTTACTTATTGCTTGTTTATACATATTCTGTTAAAAAACCAACTTTATCAGAAAATTGTAACACCCCACGTATTAAAGGATAAAAAAGATTTGTAATTCCTAATAATTTATAAGTCTAATGATTGTAATGTAATGCTTGATGAATTCATCGACATGTTCATGCTTGTGTCTATTAAAATCCTAAATTAGGTGCATTAATAATCAAATAATCATTTTTTTTTGTAATTATCTTTTTAAAATATAATGAGATGTGTAAAATCTAAATTCATTTTGTATTCCTTATAATTTTTTTTTTAACATTCGAACTTAAGTGATCAGTTAAATAAAACTATTTAAAAATCGCTCGACCATACCTTTAGAGTGTAACCAAATAAATAATTATTATTGCTATTTAAAAAGTTATCTTTTGTGATTAAAGAAACAGTTGTGACACAGTTGTGATTGCACTCTTTTTGTTTTTTTATGATGAGTTTCTATTTTAACTAATAACTCTTCCAAATAATGATTTCAAAACACTTCATATTGGACTGATCTACTACCATTTGGGCATTGGTTACTACACAATGATGTAGAGGAATTTATGAAGTTAATTTATTTGCTTTTCATATTTGAGTTGTATTTGTTATTTTTTAGTTAATCTATTTGATTTTCATAATTGAGTTGTATTTGTTATTTTAGTTTAAGTAGGATTTTGAGTTGTCTTGTCTATAGCACAAAAGATGTAGGTGAATTTGGGAAGTCATTAATTCATATTTGGTTTAATTTTCATATTGTTTATTTATTTAGAGTTGTCTTATTTACTTGTGGTATTTTAATTTTTTCTTTTTATCAGTGCAAAGGGAATTCATGTTTTTATCCTTCTATTATCTCATAATTGAAATTCAAATGGCCAACCAAATACAATTATTTAAAAACTATTTGACTAGGCCCTAGAGGTTTTATTTGTGAAATTATTTAATCTCCTATGTCCACTATCCAAAATATATATATATAAAAAAGGACACATGGAGACTCGACATTACCTTCAACAAGCAATCAAATAATAAATCAACTAATAATTATAAATAAGTAATAATAAAATTAAAAAAAAAAACTAAGAATAGCCAATTTCCGGCCCTATGGTAGTATTGGGGTCCATTCCAACGGTGATAATTATATATTTTTTTTAGCAATTGGCCCTTGGCCAAATGGTAAAAGCTTGAGAGAGTATGGGTTCGAGTCTTCTATATTACAAATATAGGGATTAAATTTTCTTTATCAATTTATTTAATAACTGAGTGGAGCCAGTGTACTCTATTTCAAAATGGTGAGTAGAGTAAATATCTCGTAAATATTAGAAAAGGTAAAATTCTGGACAGTGTTTTATAGGAATTAATATAAACTAGTCTCAGTAACAGTCTAATTTATAAATATTAGTTATAGTATAATATTATATGAATTGTAGTATTGAGTAATAGTCTTGTGTAATAAGAAAAAAAATTGTATATATATTTTTTTAAGATGTGATAACTGTATTGTTACTATGTTTACAAAAAGTGACACTAATTAAATGTGTGATTGAAGAACTACGTACAATTGGACACGACCATAGCCCTTGATGCTCCATGTGGGCATTTCTATTGCTTTACAAAAGCAAAAACAGAAATTTCTTGCCAAACAACCTCTAACAAGTTAACAACAAAAGGTGAAAAAAAGAGGAAGAAGAAGAAGATGAATTCGAACTTTATAAAGCAAATGAGAATATAAACAAAAGAGGAGGAAAAGGAAGTCGTAATGATTACTGCGACATATATATTCCACCAACTCCTACTAAGAAATTTCGATCGATTTCAATTGTTGAAGAACTTTATCAAAGTTGAATAATTGAAACGACTTAATTAATTATTAACTTGATAATTTTGTGACTCATACAAATCAGATTCAGAATTCTTAAATTTCTTTGGCGAATTAAACTTTAAATCTTCGACATGAAAGCAACTTAATGTTAATAAATTGCTTCTATCCAGTTTCTTTATTTGGTTTCCCATTCAGTTGGCTAAATAGTAAAAACCTCCACGGATATTTTCAGAAAAAATTGTTTTGTTCCAATTATTGGGTCATGAAAATCCAAAAAACATAAAAGCCATGAATTCCAAGAATCCCACCAAAACACAGCTAATATATATATATAGGGGGAAGGATCAATGAACTTTTAAAAATTACATTTATTTTTACACTCATTTATTAGCTCTTAGATTTGAGTGAATCAATGGATGCGATATACATATGAACCCCACCTAAAATATTTTTTCTCTTATATTTTCTTTTTTCTATTGATGAGTGTAAAAATAAATATAATTTTAAGTATCTATTGATCCTTCTATATATATATATATATATATATATACACACATATAATTTGTGGTACTTGCTGTAATAGCTCATTCGGTAATATTATTCAACCATGAAATTCGCTTTTAGAGTGTTCAAAAATCAAACTTCAAACAAGGCTGCCGGCTTGACCATATAATAACAGTACTTGATCACTTCATTTCAATTTTCAATATGGGCAGAAGATACAAGAAGTAAAAAACGTGCTTGAGTTTTCAAAGTCAAGCAGTATACGATAAATCGGTAGGGGGTCCCAGCGGAATCTAATGCAATCGTCTGGTCACTATAAATTAAAATACCTGGACTGAGTTCACACTTACTTCAAAATTGATTAGTCCCATTCACACGATTTCTTTAATTTACATGGTTTATGAGAATATAATAAATATTGTACTGAATATTATGATCACTGCATGCCTTTACTTACTGTCGTCATGCTTATGTCTTAATTTAATTTGTCATAAATTTTTGGATACTGATTTGTTTTTATAATCGGAAGTCTACTAATATTTATATTTTAGAATCTTTTGGGACTAGCTTAGATTAATTTTATCATGACATAACAATCATGATTTTTACTATATTAATATTTAGAGGTATATTTACTCTACCCACATATGGGAATGAGATTGGAACAGATAACTCGATCGATTTTAAATAAATAAATAAAAATATATAAATTTAATTAATATTTCATCAATTTTTACGTTGTTTTCGAACACGAATACCAGGATATTATTATGAAATTTGAGTTTGATATCATACACGGCTATAATTCAGCTTTGAATTGTAGTTATACTGTGTTGTTTGGCATTGAATTAGAAGTTTAATTATATGTACTAGAGATGGATTTGTTGTTTGTTAGTTTTATATTTATCATTATTTTATTTGTGAGGTCACCATACTAGAATTTTGTGGTGTGGCCCGCTAACAGCTAGGATGATGTTCTGGTTCAAAACAACATCACTCATAATTTTAGAAGGTTAATTAATAAATTATGTTAGTCATGATATTTAATTTGTCGTTATTTTTATGTCTTCCTAAAATAACTAAAAAAGATTGTTGGCCGTAGATGCAAATAATTTTGGATAAAGATGATTTGTCATTGTATGAAATCAATAAATGATATGTTCTTTCATCAACAAAAAGACCCCAGCATGAAGCATATGAATGTGCAAAATTTCCAAGGCCAGGCCAGAAAATGGGCAAACTCAAGTGTGAATTGTTTGGGAGCGGAAAATGAAATGAAGTAGGGTTTTGGATAAAGATGAAATTATATGAAGAAATGGAAGACTGAACAGCTGTACCGTAAATGGTCCAGTCAGCAACCATCTATTTAAGCAATATAATGGTGGTAAATGGCATTTGCTTCTCTATGTGGTTTCCATTTACTGCTTGCGCGTCTTTCCCATTAAATTTTTTGATGAAACAAATTTTAGTTCAAAACCAAACGGTGCAAATTCTCTCTCTTCCTTTTCTACGAGGGGAGAAGATAATAATAAACGATACATGAAGAAGAAGTAAATATTAACTACAATGCTGCGGCAACAACGGTCAATTGTTAGATAAGTCTTAATATTTTTGTTCATCCGGATAAGGCAAAGAAGAGATAAAATACAGAGAAGTCAACGCTTCAGCAAATAAGTAAAAAGTCAACAACCCTAATCGCCTTATTAAAATAACATATTTTTATATTTTTTAAATAAAAAAAAAAGAGCTTCATAAGAAATGAGTTGACCGTCCGTCGGTCCCCAAGTTTGCTCGCTGATTTATTGCCTCATTAATAGACATAGAAGTTGAACATGGACCACATAGCTTGCATTATGAGGTATATATGTGACATCGAAGATATTTGATATATATATAGAAAATTTTCAAATCTGGGTTTTATTTATATGGAAACTTTAGGATGAAACTGACGTTACATGAATGAATATTCAACATAGAGTCATTGAATATCGGGTAAAAGAATAAGTTTTTGAGGGCCAAGGGATCCGATAGGCATAGACCATAGAGGTGTTACTTAACATTGTTGTTATTTTCTTCACATGATCTCGGCTGTCATAGCATCATAGGTGCTAAATTATTTGACGACTTGCGGTGTTCATGCTTTTCTCGGCTTGTAAATTCAATTCATAATCATGGCTCTAATTTTTCCAATTAATTGAGGTGGGTGTTGCTTTCCCTAGCCAATTGAACTCGAAATCACGTGTCATCTTGTTGAATTCAATCCATAACCATGCACGCACAGGACTGGAATATGAACTTTAGTAAAGGTCCCTTTTTTTAACATCTAATGTTTGCTAGTTGGCAATTGGCTTATCTGAAAAGAATAATATGCAAGGTTTCGCCGCATTCGAACACTTTAGGGTGACAAACGTTTCAATGATTATAGCTACATAATTGGCTGTATAATTGATATTGTATCTTAACAACATAATTAGTTATTGATTTTGGCATTAACCTACTTGCTTTTGTTAGTTGTATGATACTGAACGTGCAAAGGCGTGGTGTTTGTTTAATTGAAGCAATTATAATTAATCTATTGTCTTTTTTTTTTCTTTTTAATTAGTTTGTTCCCCTCTCGACACTTTCAAACAAATGAAGTTGATAACGATGTACTAAAAAGATGGGTCATTTCTGTGAGGTGAAGGAGACATGTTTTAATTCTTGTTTGAAGGGAGAGTTAGTAAACAACAGATGAGTTAGGTTTTCCGAACTTAGTCGGATCTTTAAGTTTTATAAATTCATGTACTGTGTGGCCATAACCATAACTACAACAGAGAAAATACAAACTTTAACTTTCAAAAGATTCCATTTTAATTTTATTAATTCTCCACCCTTTAGGATAAAGATTGAGCATTCATACAAGACTAGTCTATAAATTGATATTTTTTTATATTTTTATTAGCATGTAATTTGAATTATACTAAAGTAGTGTTTTTTTTTGGTGAATAAATCTAAATTTTAAATTTGTTTGAATCTCTGAAAATAAGTACCAAATTGTTTCTTTTTTTAACTTAAAAAATTTGAAATTAAGTAATTTTACATTGGCTCCCTTACATATAATTTTAATGATAAACAAATAATAAACATTTCAATGAACATAAATAATATAGTAGACATACATTATGTTCAAATAAATACAACTCGTTAATATTCTAAACTAGAATATCTTAATCAAATTTATTGTAGTTTATGATGTTTTATATTCATAAGATTAATTTAGGTAAACATGAAAATAAATTAATTCAAATAGGGATATTTTAGAGAATATATTGTTATTATGTCATTTAGACTTTTTAGAATTATGTAAAAAGTTAAAAAAAAAATTGCTTAATAACTTAATAACTTAATGATCGAAAATTTTCTTTAAGTTAAAAACTAAACAAACTTAGGGCATAGCTGCCCCAAACGCACCCTTAATGACTTAACTGGTTGAAATTAAGTCAATTAAGTTAGAAAAACAAATGGCCCCTAATTTTCATTCTCATACCCATAAGGTATAGATCATAGTGAATATCATCTTATGCATACCACTCTTTTAATTTGTAAAATACAAATTAGAGCTGGTTTAAAACTAGCTATAAAAGACGAGAAATAAAAAAAAATCAATTCTTTTTTCTTTTCTTTTATAGATAGTTGTGATTATTAACCACTCCAGATAAAGGCATAAGATTATATCCAAATTTTTGTATTTATTTTCCATATATTGTGGATTAGAATAAATCATTCAAATTATTGTATATTTTATTATATTAATATATGATTAATGTTAAATATTAACGAGCAATTTTGGATACACTCATTTATTAAGTAATTAAATATTATATCAATTAGTCTTTTTTTGTTACACTCTAATCTCAATCTTCTTAGTGAGATGCGGGACAAACATCGTTATAAGTTGTCCAAGTTGCCAAGAAAAATTTCCTTTGCATGAGTAAGAAACCAATGTATTTTCACAGGTTGTCCTCATTCTGTATATATTAAGGACAAGTAAAACTTTAAATTATGTCACTGTAGTTCATAACAAGATAGGTAATTTTATGCTAACAAATGAGAGGTTCTTACTTTCTGCCAGTGTATTTAAGTAAGTCTAGCCTATTAGGAGTTTACTATTCACACAACTGATATTTAGCCAAGAGTATAGAAAGCCCTCTTCTCTCTCGTACTTGCCTTAAAATTATTTCACCGCAAAATAATCATCTTAGTCAATTTTAATTTAGACAAAAATTAGAGGTAAGTTCATGGAGCAACCGTATGTTACATGTATACGAATTTTTTTTTTTAATTATTACAATCTAAAATTTATTAAAAATCTAGATACATACATCTTATAATATAACCCAAAAATCTACAGAATATTGGTACTCCCATCGAATATATGGGAGGGGAGATATACATACCCTATTTAATTGTTTATACCTAATATTGAGGAGTGCTATAGTGAGTATTTTTTTTTTAAATAATAATAATAATGATAAAAGATGGATATTGCTCGACTTTCTGTCAATCATGAGATGAGTCGGTGATTATATTCACATTCACTGAACTCTGCAAAGAATTACTACCATACTAGTCATTGAGTGTTGACGCTTAAAATTGACATTTCGAGGAGAAAAGTTGAACAAATAATTAATCAAACAGAAGGTCCATGCAGAATACTGAAGCCATTAATCTTCAGTACTGAAGTGGTCCATCTCTTTATTTGAACCCATATCTGGGAAATTTCTTTGATCCTCCTCATTTTCACAACTTTATTTTTACATTTGACACGCCTATTATCAATGAGTAAAAATTTAGTGGAGGCGAGCGCTGGTACTATGTGATGCTATCTAATTAATTTACATTTTAAACACTATTTTTAAGAAGTTGCTAATTTTGTTTGTATCCAGGTATTCACTATATAGTAGATATTGGTATTCATTAAAATCATCATCAATTCATCAACATTAATTTTGTTTCCTAGTAACCAAGTTGGGTTTGTTTTTGAATTACCAAACAAGTCGCCAACTTGTAAATATTCTACCAACATGCACTAGAAACCGTATATAGCAAGTGGTAAACATGCAGATAACAATATAGAAATTGAAATTAATGATTGAAAATAAGAGTGCTTTTGTCTGCTGTATATATTAAACAAATCCAGGAGAATCTGCCACTTTCTCATCTTTTTGCTTTTTCTGGGACACATTATGAAACCTTAGAAAATTGAATTAAAAAATACAAAACAAGATATAGATGACCCCATCATGTGATTATAGGGCAAGTTAGTCAAGAACTTGATGATATTGTAATGAATATGACCTTTGATTTTGAAGGTTTATTTTTTTGTTTTTTAAGTGTATGATGCAACGATTGCTTCCCACCCACCAATAGACAGAAAACGACTTTCCATCTCAATACCTACAATTCCACATGCTAAGGTCATCGATTGATGGTTCCGTTGAAATTAAAGTTGAATAAACCAATAATAGATTAGATTATGCATTTAAACAGCTCCAACTTTTCTTGGAGAATTAAAAGCAAGTTGGACTTATGATTACAATTTTCAGGTAATTTATTTATTTATTTATTTTTATTCACCCATTGTTCTCGCGGCACTTATATTAGCCACTGATGATATATATGCTGCTGCTGCAGCAGTTTGAGCAATTTATTTAATCGCACGATGTTGTTTGGTTACAGGAAGTAAATTAGTTTAATTAGAACATATGAGCATGAACAGACTTAATTCTAACGGTACATATATAACTCAAATACCAGTACTAGACCAGACAGGATTAGTAGGAGAAGCACATTTTGGACAGGCTGTGGGATTGTTATTTATTATCCTATTGATAAAGTTTTTTAATAATCAATTGTCAAAGTCAGAGCGAGCCAATCCATAAATTGTAACGAAATGTTTTAGAATCATATGATCTTATTAGCAGGGCGTAGTTTTAATATTTATTAAGTCTATCTGTCATAGATGTTTATCATTTAGTTGATGAAACGAGTTATGAATAGGGGAGAGATGGCAGGAAAAAGTTTGCCAAAGTCGTGTCGATTTTTTTAAACACTAGGGTTGGGGTCGGGTTTCTCCTAAAAAGCAGACCTGACCTGAAAGCTCAATAAATGTTTTAAAAAATATTTATTTTTATTTTTCAAAAAAGATAATTTAAAAATAAATAATATTAATTAAAAATTATAACAGGTGAAATAAATTGAAGAGGTCAAATGTCACCATAAGAAAATATAATTGGTAAATGTTAAAAACTCGTTTTTTTTTTTTCCAATGATTACAGTTCAACGGCACACTACGTTTTAATAAAATGATAAAAGTCAGTGCATTAACGGCTCGCGTTAAGTTGTTAATTTCCATCAACTAGATTATGATTCTCTCTAAATCTGATTATGTCCTGAGTAAATAACTCAACTGTTGATTGGCAGTTAATAAATAAAAAAATAAAAAAGTTAAATTTTATTCGTACACTACTATTAAAATACACATGACAAAAGATCTTTAAAAGCTCAATCATATTAAAAAGATAGAGGACTAAAAAAAATTGATTTACCTTTTCGCATCCCCATAATTGGGGAAAAAAAAATTTAACAATGCACAAAAGCCGGTATGTAACCGGAGGGAAATTTTTTTTTTTTTTTTTTAAATTACTTTCTTGTGGGTCGTTGGTCTGAGTGGGTACCGGATACAGATATAACAAAAGGAAGGGACCAAGCATGAGTTAAAATATCTCCAAGAAGAACGGATTAAGATGGTAACAATGGATTGATGATGGGTCTAGTAACTTAAATCTGGCTAACATGTAGTTTGACAGAGACGAGACAGATAAAAGCATGTAATTAAATGCACAGACATGGCATAAACATAAACATTTACTCCTCCCATGCATGATGGCATTCCCCATTTGCATCGATATCTTTCTTTATCCTCAATATATTTGATCAGATTCATAAAACTTCAATGTCTATAAATCTGGTATGATCCTGATACACTCAACGAGAAGCATGGCACAGCTTGACAGATCATATCATGTGAAAATGATCATTTCACTAAACAATTAAATCATTTCACAGACACCTTCATTGAAAAATGAAAAAACAGACAAAAAAAAAATGGAAAACTTACAACAAGCCCGCTGATTGATGGGCTTTTGAGGTTTGGACTACCCTTGGTCCAAATGTTATTTAGTGTTCATTTGGCCCAAACATAGGTCCAACCCTCTCTTTTTTTTTTTTGAGAGAAACTCTCTCTCCCTCACTGCAGTCAAACGCGGCTATAGATTTTGCACATGTACGCACACGTTTTTCATCTCAAAAAAACTATGATTAACCGTTCAATATCATGCAGCAGGTCATCTTACTCATTAATAGAAAGATGTTATTTCATAATCATATGGTGTCTTGCAATTTTATATATATATATATTTTTATTTCAGACCCCTCAAGCCTCAATAATATCCACTTATCCTTGTCATTTGACTCAGTTTCCTCCAACATCTCATCTACTGATTTCTTTAATCCCAGTTAAAACCACATTTTGAAAGTGATTTGTTAAGTATGAATTGAGTACAAGATTTCCATTTTCAAATCCGAATTTAAGAATTTGAGGAACCTAAATAGATTAACAACATTCTGTATGTGTAAGTGCATTCTATTTAGTTTCCTCCAATATCTTATCTCCGGTTTATAAATTCAAATGCAGGGTAATTTCTCTACTTTTGCAATTCAATAATAGAATAGTCTTTACTGTATGTTCATTTGTAAATTGTCCTGACGGTAAATCTTCAATCCCACCTAGGCTGAAACAGGAAATGTAGATACTCATGCCACAGCCTTGAAAAGGAAGTAACTAGAAGATGAGCATCACTCTTTTTGCACAGAATTATGGCCACTGTAGAATCGCTCTGTCTTTCACTCCCACATAATTATACAAGTCCTCAACCAAAAAGAAATTAGACAACCAAAAAGAAATTAGAAAAAAAAAAATTTCCAGACCCACAAAGAATTCATTGTTAATAAGGATGCAGAACATATGGGTACCATCTCTGCTTCACAACAGCACCAACCTGTCAAGCATCAAAATGAGACTTCGTGGCCCACATACTATCCTTGGCTTGTAATTATGCAGTTTTGAGTACCCTACAAAAGAATGGCTAGGTCTGCACCAATAAGCAAACTGGGAATCACTCTCTTTCTGCCTAGCTGTTAATTAGCATCAGCCAATTGATTACAATCACTATTCTGAAGTCCCGTTTTGCCCACACTCTGTTTCTCAAAGTAGTAGTTTTAGGAGCTGTGATTATTTTGCAACTTCGAAGACTGATGACAATGCAGCATAATATGAGTGAATGAAATCATATCCTTATTAAGAATATGGGAAATGCCATTATAATTGAGCAGACAGAGTTTTGCTATAAGACAAGCAAAAACAAAAAAAGCAACTTTCTTCTGTCACTATCTTCTCTGTCCATAATGTTAAATATACAAAAGCTTGATTGCCACTACTCTCACATGCTCATCTCTGTTAGATGCTCTACCCATGTGCTACCTTCCAAATGCTTCCAAAATACTATTATAATACCCCACTGTTATCTCAAAATTAAATTTAATTAATTGTAATGACTAAATACTCTTATATAACTACTTAAGTTGTTCAATATACACCCCGTGACTGTGATTCCAATCAACAATATAATGCGTGAATATCACAAGGGGAATCTACAATGAGTGGCAACAGCTTTTATTAGATATCTATTCTGGTTACATTAAACAAAAAGCTGTTCTAAAACTGTTCTTACAATGTGGAAAAAAGTGAAAACAAAAAGAAAATGAGAAAGAGAAAGAGATTAACATTTTGAGTGTGAGAGAACTTGGAATACAATTCTGTAGAAGATATACAAGTGGGAAGATTTAAAGATAACATTCAAGAATGCCAGATTCCACTTAACATGATACGGAATCTGTTTGTAGACAGTCTCCTGACAAGTCTCTTGGCATCAGAAACTTCTGCTTCTGCAAGTTTCTCTATGTTCTTCAGATAACCAGAATTTGCAATCTTTCTTCTTGCACTATTGCAACTGGTCAATGACATTAATATAGAAAGCAAGAACTTTTTGTTACCTGAATTTTCCGCTTCTTTGTCGAGCAGTTGCAGAATAAAGCCGATGTTGCGGTCATCTTGAACGAATCTTTTTCGATTTTTAGGAATTGAAACCAATCTGTATAGTGCCTCAGCTGCCATTTCACGTATTTCATATGATTTTGCGTCAAGAAATCTCACAAACTCTGGCATAAAGCCAGCATCTCCCATTGCCTTTTTAGCTTCCTCTGAGGTTCCACAAAGCTTAGATGCTACCTTCAATGCCAATTCGTGAACCGAAACCTCTCCCTTGCGAAGAAAGTAAAGTAAGTCGTCTATAAACCCACAGTTCATCAAAATATTTATAGCATTTGATGAAGTGAAACATAATTTCTCAATAGCTCTTAAAGCTGTCTCTCTTGTTTTCGAAGAGAATGATGATTTAGGATCCAAAACACGCACTAATGCCCGAATTCCTCCTTCTCTAGTCACCATTTGCCTAATTGATCCATCCCCAGAAGCTATATTTTGAAGAAACTCAATTGAATTTATCTGCACAACCTCTTCTTTGGATCTTACAAGCTTAATAAAAGTGGAAATTGCATCTTCTTCAATCATAAATCTCTTAATTTCTTCAACACCAACAAGATTTCTCAACACCCCACAAGCCGGACCAATAACCTCTCCTCCGAATTCAACACCAGAACAAATTTTCAATAGGGCGGTGACACCACCATAAGCTGAAACTGACCATGCATTATCAGAATTCTCAGTCAACTTCTGCAAACTCCTTGCAGCTGCTTCTTTACCAAATCCATTGCCACTTTCCAAAACCCTAATAAGAGGTCCAATAACCCCAGCTCCAACCAAAACATTCTTACATAGATCAAACCCAGAAATCACACAAACCACCTTAGCCGCTGCTGCTTGAATTTCCATATCCAGAGAATCAAGAAAATTTACCAGTATATTCACAATCTCATTGACTTCAAGTACAACTATTTTGACATACTTTTCATCTTCAATTACCATCTCATGCAGGTTCAACAAAGCCTGCTTTTTCATTTGTGTATCGCCAATCTTCATTCTTGTTAACAAATCCCTTATGTAAAACCTCATATCATCTTTGCTAGCATTAACACCAGGCCTTGACACAACAATTGCAAAACCTTGAGTCAGAACACCAGCTGTGTAAATCCCAGATAGATTCTTTACATGTTGATCAAATTTTGATGACAAAACATCCAAATCACTCTGCATCAACAACTTGCCACTGTAAGAAAGATCCACACATCTTCTTGCAAGATCATTACATTCATTCACAGTGAACAATATAGCCTGAACCAGGCTAGAAAGACTTGAGCTTTCAGAAGAATCACAGTTTTCAACAGCGATCAAGCCAGAATTCAACTCTTCAAGCTTATTTCGAATCAGCTTCCATTTGACAGTAAAGACTTTGATAGAATGAGAAAGAGAAATCAAAGAAGATATAACTTCAATGGTTTGCCTGAGACTGCTGGGTGAGTTTTGATGTTGTGGATATTTTTCTTCTCCCATTTTCGGCAAATCCTTAAGTTTGGACGAAGCTCATTTCTTTGATTTCCTCTTGGATGAAGAGATGAAGCAAAGGCAAGGCAACTGACTGCTGCATGTTCGTGTTTCTGATAGTTGTCTTCTGTTTGTAGCTGAAACTCAATTGGGCACTATTATCGTGCATTTACTGGTCTGACCTTTTGGGTGATTGTGTAATAGTGACAAGTCAATAGAGTGAAGATGAGGGTAATTATGTCATATTGAATGAGGGATGTAATTAAATGAAAACTGAAAAGGGGTACTGGGGTAGCTATTAGCTAACCAAGCCAAGGATTCTGTTGGCTGTTGGAAGTATATTAAAGTCACAGATTGTTGAAAGGAAAGTGTGAGTTGGATGATTGTTTAAAGGGAAGTGTGAGTTGGATGCAAGGACAATTGGGGGCTTGACGTTTTAGGATTTTATGTCTTCTCATGAGATTGTTTTGTATGTACGTGAAAGAATTTATAACGGAAGCTCTCTAGTCTGAATATTGCAAATGTTAATGGGGTGAACACGAGTGCGGTAAAAGAAATGCACACACCATTCTGGGTATTAACTATTTTATTCTTACTTTATGGTACTTTTTGTGTGGGGAGTAATTAATTAATTGTACGTTAATTACATAATATATGGAGGCCGCATATGCCAACAACCTTCTTGCACAGTCCATAATTGATATCTAATTATCGACAATTTGTTAGTTCAATGATAGAGAGCATATTAGGATTGAGTGGTTGTAAAACTGAACTACAGAGATCAAGTATTTTATTTTATTTTATTTTATTCATTTTTTGAGATAATGAAGCCAACTTGGCATCCATACATGCAAGTATGTAACAATCTAATTTCATTTTATAGAAAAAGGTTGCGTGTAGCGTTTTGTTCAAGATTTGGAGAATGTTAAAACAATTTTCGAATATTATTGTTATTATTTTTTACTTTTATCAAAGCTTATACTTTTAACTTTTAATAAGGCTCGCTTGAAAATCACTCTTGCGAAATAAAACAAAGGGTTTCTACTTTCTGCAGATGATGTGGGAAATGGGATTAAGGGCATTGAGTGAAAGACAAAAGCTTTGATGACGGAATCATGGACCACAACTTAATAAGGAGTAAGCCAGTAAGGACATTCGTTTCCATTAGATGAAAAAGATGAGAAAAGACTTAAGCTTTCAATATTTGCTAGCATGGAGATGACACAACGTCATCCCCCACCATGTGAAGGGCTTTCTTTGTTGGATGCCTTGAGCTAGCAGTCACCTTTCTAAATAGCAAGTTGGAGTAGTCTTGGAGATGAACCTACACAACACTAATTGATAGAAAAGTTGCTCTCTCTTTTCTTTTCTCTCTATTTTCTTCTCTTAACCTTTTGTGAGTTAAAGGGAATTAAAGTGAGAGATGCTTAAACAAAAGCCAAAAGCTGCTCATATGTCAAAACTATATATGTATGCGTAAAGGCAGCATAAAGCTTATTGACCATCCCTTCACATTAACTTATTTAATTTAGAGGATAAGCTTTACAGGACTCTATGGGAAATATTTGGTGGGGAGAGCATCATTTACATTAAAATTAAACTGGAAAATGAGACAAATGAGATGAGATTGTATAAAAAAATAAAATGACCCATGATATGATTAATTAGTTGTCTTATTAGTACATGACAATTTAACCCTATTATTCGGCTTTTCACGGATGGTTTGGTTTATAATCTTGCTTCAATGAGTATGCTTTTAGACCCACTTTAAGGATGATCTGGTTTTTGTTTTTTTTCCTAGTGGGGAATCGATCGTTACATTTTGCTTATCTTCACTATTGAAAATTTTTGTTCCAAGGCCACACACACACAGCGGCATGCTGGCAAAATGACATTTTCAGAAAACTTGTTTGTTGCGTCCACTACTGATCCCTACTTCACTTCTCAGCATAATCGGATGCTGCTCCTGCACATGGACACTCAATCCATCATCACGGGCCGCATGGTATATTTCTACATTTTTCTTACAAATTCGCCAGCATATCTTTTGTGGGTCTTCTCTATTTCCATTTACATGTATTTATCTAGTGAACAACTCAATTAATTGCCATAGAGTGATTGGAGTGGTGTAGTTTTTACTTAAAAACTTTTGTAATTTGAGAAGTTGTTGACCAGATGAATCTTTCTTTTGTTGGTTGATATAAGCTTTAACCCATTTCAGGAAATATATATAGAAGCTATTAATTTGTAGCTAAGTTTCAAAAAGAAAACTAGTGGCTCGAGTGTTAGGTGAGGTGCAATTTAATTGTGTCCAAGAATTAATAAGAAAATACTGATGATACGGGGCATGCACCTTTGAGTAAGGAAGAAGGGAAATTAAACACACAATTCACAAGCATGGTAACAAAATACCTTCGCTTCGAAGAGAAAGATACATATAGCAATATTTTCTTGCTCATCTACTTCCAATAAGAGGCAATATTGACAAAATAATGAGAAAAATATCATATAAAGAACAAAGAGAACTTGAGATTGCTTGGTGTGAACATATGGTTTTGGAGTTTATCAAATCTACATCTTCGATTTTTGAATTGATCGTACAATTTGATATTAAAGAAATAGCATATATCTCGTAATGATCTAAGAAAGAAATAATATTTTTATAGTTTTAGTAATCAAATTAATTAAGCTATTAAAAAGAGAAAGCTTTAGCATCTTAACCACCTTATTATATGGGCCATTAAATTAAGCTTATTGATGATGAAAAAAAGATGATAATACAATGTCAAATGTAGCTAATGCTAAGGTATTGTCCTATATATAGTACTTAAATTTAGCTTTGTATTTATACCTATATGGTGATGTATTGTTAGTTTTTTTTTTATCATATTAATACATATTATTAATTTCAAAAAAAATATATAACTTATGCTAAATTTAAGTAAAAATGGATCTTGTTAAATTACACTTACCACACACACAAAATGACGTGGATCCCATTAAATTGTTACTATTTTTTGCATTATTTTGTGTGTGCGCAAATTACACTAAGTGTAACTTTGGCAAACCCTATGTGTAAAAATATTTGAAATCTGCAAGATTTTGACCTTGATGTGATGTATTTGAGGATTGTACATAAGGGTTCATAATGACTTTGCCAAAATAATTAAAGTCCTTCCAATTTTGTGTTAGCTAACTAGGCTCGACTCCTACAAAATTTGATCAGAGATAAGTGTCAAATCGAAGGAGGGCCTCCAGAGTGTGATGTGCCAAAATTTTATTTGTTCGGTGTTTTAATTTTAGCTATCTTAATCACGGGCCAATGGACCAATAATTGAGACAAGTCCATGAGAGGAAAGCATATCATTATCTAATACACACACGTATCTACTACGAACGAATACATATGATTATATGTATTTAAACCCAAAATCATAGTGATTAAATCCCTAAACAACTCAATTATTCACCAACCCTTATCAAAAACGAAATTCACGGAATCTTTAGTACTCTCACCTATAGTAATCCCTAAAGTTAGGTTATGTTTATTTAATTGATATACTTAGTTTGTATCCCAACTAATGTCACAATTTGAATAAAAAATAATAAAAATTAATAATTAACTATCACTTGAGTCAATTAAATAGTGACACATCATTTGCCACATTATTTGAGATATACATTAAGTATCCCAACTTAGTAAGCATAGCATTATTTTTCTTCTATTTTCAACTATAATCAGGGCATTGTTTACCGTGTAGACTGTAATTATTAAAATAATAATTAAATAATAATACACGTTTTTTAATTTTATCTAAAATGATGTGATATGATATGTCGTTCATCAAATTATTGATAAATTTTCATAAATTTAAAATACATTGAAAATATTTGATCCAAATAAAAATTAATGGCCTCATCAATTTCTCGCAATTATCATGAATCATTATCATGGTATAGTTGAAATAACACTAGCTTAATTTTCACAACTTATTGTCACAGGAAAAGGATGTGTGCTTGTGCTGGCTAGCGAGGACATGTGCCCTTGCGTAAAGAGTGATATAATTATTGATGGCTTCAAATTTTGAATGAGACAGTTCACCAATAAAACCTTAATTGCATACAAATTCTGATTTCACTTTTAAAATGTACAATAAGTTTATGTTTATAGAGTTGGACAACTAATTAACCCACATCTAGACAGCAAGAAGAAGAGATTAATTTCAAAAGGTAAAACAAGAACAGACCCTCAAAGTTGCATTTATTCCAAACACAAATGTTTTCGAGTGTGCTTGTTGATACAGCCATTGTGAAACTATTACTAACCCTATTAATTAAATTATGACAATTATCGTATCAAACCCAAAAATGTGATAAAATTAAGCATTAATTCAAAAGCATCTAGCTAGTTACCAACTCGTCATCATCAACTTGATTATATATATATATATATGATGTGTTGTTATTAGTGTTCTAAAGTTCCATGGGAACACGTGATTTTAGTGACATGAAGTTTAGTTGGTGAAGTGTAAAGATTAAAAAAGAATGACCGATTCACAGATTCCCTGCTCGAAGCATAGTAATAGTATATTAGGACTGATCATATTAAGATTCTTAATTTCATTACCGATGTGATCCACGTGGCATACAATCATTTTCCTAAAATATATATATATAAAATTTTAACTTTTCTTTTCTTTTTTTTTTAATGAAGATAATTAATTAATTAACCTGTCCATATTAGTTTTACTGCTATTGGTTTTACATGTGAAGCCTTCTCATTGGTGGAAAAGTGGGACAACTGAAGGTGGGCCATTGACAGACAACATAAAGTGGAGAAGTGTGGACTGAAAATTATGAGGAATCAATCGAAAGAAGAAGAAACCAAAATGATGATGAACGGTAAAAAGTGATTACTTGTGAAGTGAAATCTTAGAAGCGACTCCAGAACTGCTAATGGCGTTGATGGTCTTTTGAAGACCCGTGATACCACAGTGATTTGTCTTTTCGGGGCGATAGCTAAAAGTATAAATTGTGGACTGCTTGCTTGTTGCTAGGGTTTTTCATTTTTCATTTTTTGTTCTTAGTGCACGTCATGAAGAAAATGGCCTTTCTGGGCCTGCTCAAACTAAGCCCACTCTTTGCATTGATGAACGAGTAATGCTAATTAACCCGCATCCCTATCCTAACTACAGCCATCCTTTTTTTATTTTAAGTCGATTTCAAGTTGTAAAGCAACAAGCATCTTCGATTGCCAGTCTGTCCGAAAACTAAAAAGAATCCCAGCTGCAGCTTACAATTTTATCGAAATCGAATGAACTAAACTACCGTCAATGGCGAGTCTAGTGGACTGAACAGAAATCCACTAAATCACCGCCAATTTATTTAGTTTTAGTTTACGAGGGAGAGAGAATATCAATTAATTCTCTACTACAGAGTGATTACAGAAGCTGGGGCATCGTTTCTTGGTCCAGCAACAGTGCGGTAAACATAAACCTTGTCAGCTTGACTGTCATCACTCTCAGCTTCCTTAATCACCTCAACATTCAACCTTGGCTTTTTGCTTGCCAATAACTTACAGCCATCCATTGTCACATTGCATGCTGACATCCAAAGTGACCTCATTGATTCATACTTGTCCAATCCTGAGAGTAGAGCCGCATCCCCAAATGGGCAATCCCTTATCTCAAATTTCCTCAGCTTTGGACAACTTCTTAGCACACACTGCATACCCCAATCACTGCTCCCAGCAAAGGCTACCGATAGGAGTTCCAAATTTTTGGCATACCGGCCAATGTACTCAAATGTAAGGTCTGTTAAGAGGCCTGAAAGTGAAAGCCTTTGAAGGTTGGTACAAGTCTTCACCACCGCACCAAAGGCCTCATCCATGGGTTCATTTGTCACGTAATCTGGCTGTCTTGGATTCATTATACAAAGGCGGAAGCAGGTGAAATTGGGGCAGTTCCGCACAATTGTTGCCACAGCAGCATTGGTCATCGCCTCACAAAAGTACAGAACATACTGAAGTCTCGGACAGCCATGAGACACGGCTAAAAAACCTGCTTCTGTAACCCCGTAAGTAATTTCCTCATCAAAGGGATCGGCAGGGAAAACGCGGAGTTCTTCAAGCAATGGACAACTGGAACCTACTGCCTCCAGTCCTCTGTCTTCTACTGTGTCCAGCACCTGTTCCAGTGTCGATAAAATAACCATGAAATTGAACTCCGAAAATTTGAAGTCAACAAGCAGTGTCGAAATTATATGAAAGGAAAAGATACAAGCGATTCTTACCCAGAGCCGCTTAAGAAGTGGGCAATGCACAAGAAGCTTGACAAGTTCACTACTCCCCAAAGTAGCATAGCTCAAATTCAAGAATGTCAAATTTGCACAAGCAGGAGATAAAGCTGGAAAATACAATGCCGTTGCTTGCCATAAACCAGAGAGCTTATGTATATTCTTGCACTTGCTGAATGCACTCTCCAGCTCAGCGCGCTGGTGGTCAGTTAGTTCTTGCGAGAATGAACCGGTACCAAGCTCCACTAATTGAGGAGCAAGAACAAGTAGCTTTTGTAATTGCTCCAAGGAAATATTTTTGTTGACTTTCAAAGCTTTCAATGACTTGCACCTGCTTACAAGTTTCTCAAGTGCAGCAAAATCAACTTCAGAGTTCACATTGGAAAAGTTGAGTACTTCCAATGATGTAAAGCTTTCAGGGAAGCAGCTCAGCCAACTCCCGCTTATATCCTCAATACCATTCTCCTGAATGTCCAGCTCAGTCAAATTCCTGTATACAAATTTGAGTTTAGAAGTTTACAGGACATGATGAGCAAAATCCCACATGAGAAATAATGAGAAAGCCAAATAGAATAGTCCTTCCGACGGTGCAGTTGCGGGGATCATTATTGGGTCCGTATTGGGTTTTCCGTTAATCATAGTGATTTCGATAATTTCGTGAAAGAACTGTTTCAACCATCAAGATAACCTTGCGGCTGCAGGGGTGGGATATGTTGTAGTTGCACACATAAACTTCACAGGAATATATTTTAAAATTTTTTTCAACAATATGCCAAATGAGATATGAAGTAGTAAACATAGGAGGATTTTGGATAGAGTAGTGATATTTGAATTGAAGTTTATGAGATAATGGCTATAAAATAACTGTAAAACCATGATGTTACAGCATTATTTTTCAATTAACACCGCATGGTTTACAGTTCATTTTATTCATTTATTTATTTTTTAATCTCTTTGTCATTTTTAAATAAATGAATAATCCTATGCTATTCAGTACTCGGAATCAGAATCCGAAATAATACATTTTAGGAACAAATAATTAACGAAGGGAGGGGACGATCGAGTGAGAGGAACCTACTTGCAGTTAGTAGCAATAGCAGCAAGACCAGCAGTACTGAATCCATCACAACTGGAAAGCGAAAGAACCTTAAAATTGGGAAAACTAACAGCCAAGAACTCCAAGCTCTCATCACTGACACTCATTCTCTTCAGCCTCAACTCCTCAAGCGACGGATACTTGTCGGCAAACGCCACTAGCCATGGGTGAATATCAGCGCCCCAGTCCTGTGGAACCAAATTGAAATCCGAGAATCTCGGCTTCCCTTTCAGCGTCACGCTTAGAATGTTAGGAAACCGGCGCGTTAGGATCTCGGGAGAGACCGCATAGCAGTTCCCGATGAATACGTGAGTTCTCGACAACCGTTCTGCCTCGTACCAATCTTTGCAGACCAGTGAGGCGGAGTTGTGATCTTTATGGGAACTCAAGAGCGCCAGTACTTTTGTAATGGCTTGCTTGACACCGTCTACTGCTGATGAGTTTTGGTCTTTTCTCTGTCTTTCTTCTTCCATCCTTGGTTATTAACTTACCTTGGATTATGTTATCTTTGAAGTCTCTTTGATGGGAGAAGAATGAAGCAATCAACTTGAGTGTAGATGTGTTTTGTTTGCAGATGAAACAGGAGTTGGTAGCTTTGAAACTTGATGCATGTGATGCTGCAGCATCAATTAAACGATGCATGTTAGGGGGACAGGGGTTGACCATACACATTAAATTTTTCAGTATTGCTGCCCACCACCTCAAGATGGATCCAGATAATTCATATAATAACAATAATATAAGATAAGAGATCTAATCTAATCTAGAGATGCAGTTATACACACACACATCTAAATGTCTAGTTCGTACAAGATTGACGTGGCTGGAATATACGAGTGGGAACCTTAGTATTAGTAGGATAACAACATTTCCGACACAAAAGCTCAAAATTAGTGAATTATGGTTCTATGCTACGTAGGTACTGGGTAGTTCATTTGGATACCATTAAGAACTGCATAGTCTGATGTGATATATAGTGGCGTCTCTTCATCGAATCATAGTTCATACAGAACGATTGCGGGCGGGGAATTGAGCAATTAATGTAGAATATTTGCATGCTTAGTCAATCATTTCATGGCAAATTATTTCCAATCGTTTTCTCACTGCAACAATAATTTAGAAGTCTAAATTAGTAAGTGCTGAGCATTCAATAAACCAATTAGTGCGAGGAGCCAAAGGTCTTCAAACCAAATAGAAAGAAGATAAAAGATGCAAAAGCAAAATAGCAAAAAGACAATTCATTATCAACCTTAAAACATCCACCAGGAAATTCATGGCAAAATAGAAGTCTATCAGCCACAAAAAACCCACACCCCCAAGATAACTCGGACCCATAGTCATTTATGCTATCACCACAAGGCATCCCATCTAGCCGTTGATCTAGATCCATTTGCACATGCATCAGTCAACTCCAATCACATGGGTCTTAGATGCTTGCATAGTCCCCGCAGACACCCTGCTTTTATCCATTGAATTTGAAACAGTTTGATGACACCTTCTGAACTCAGGCCTACTGATCCGAGCCACCAGAAGCCACCCATTCATTCACTTCCGCTATACATAAACCAACCATTGCTGCCTTCAATCCTCACTGCTTTCACCCTTATCAAAAAAGGCCTTTTCCAGCCATGCTAGAAAGCAAAGCAGTTATAGGCGACACACGTGCTTCAAAAAATGCAGCAAGATGTACTTAATTTGGCTGCAAGGGCTCTTGGTCTCTTTGATGTCACAGAGTCTACTGATATAGCCCGCTTCATAAAAAAGGTGACAATCTGGGTGTCCAATCCTCAAGGAAAAACATGTCTGAAAGTTCACCTCTTCTAATGCTGTGTAACTTTGTTTATTTGTTCTAATGCAGGATTTTGACAGGGTTTACGAACATGGTTGGCAATGCATAGTGGAGACAGATCATGGTTCATTTATGACCCATATCCATGGATGCTTCATTTACTTCAGAATTGGCAGTCACACAATACTGCTTTTCAAGGGTGCAGTGAATCAAGCAGATGAAGCAAACTTGACTCCAGCCTTGGAGACTGTAAATGCATAAGCATTGTTTCTTTTATCTTTTTGGCTTTTCCTGTTCAATCTTGGCTGTATTAAGAAAAGAAACTGTAGTTGAAAAACCAGGTAGCAAGTTTCGCGGCCCCCATCTTTCCATTTTCCTCACCCTCATCATATATTCAATGGTATGAACTTGACCCAGCGTCTGATGAGGGCAACTTGTACTCTGCGAAAGCTGGAAAGCTGACTGTATGAAGTTCATTATGAAAGATAGCATTAACATGACAGAAATGTACATAGACAGATTACTAGCATGTTACAGAAATGTTCAGTTGACAAATTTCAGACAGCATAACCTTCTGTTGAAAGTAAAGTAACAATGTAACAGAACATCCTAAGACACTATACAAATAATTCCGTGCTCAGACAATATAAAGCAAATGCTAAACATCAAATAACACAGACTATAGCAATGGTTGCCCAGAAGACAATGTGCCTAAACCAGTAAGCTTTGTCAAGGTGCAGGAACTTGCTAATGAGAAACCTGCTAAAGCTTGCCCCTTATTCAGAAAAAAATGCCCAAATTTCACTGCACAACATTTGAAGTCCCCGATGAAAAGGCTAGTACTAACCTAAGCCACTTTTCAGTCAGGATCCTACCAGGTTGCAGGAATCTATGCATGGCCACATTTGTGAGTGTGTGGGAAAGAGGGAGGGAGGGAGTCATGGTAAAAGCGAGAGATTACCTTATTATTTCTTATACGTCAGAGAGTGAGTACAGATGGAGGGGCATCCCTTCTTGGCCCAGCAACAGTTCGATAGATGTAAACCTTATCAGCTTGACTGTCATCACTTCCATCTTCCTTCATCACCTCAACATTCAACCTGGGCATCTGCCTTGCCAATCGCCTACAAGCATTCATCGTCACATTGCAGGCCGACATCCAAAGTGATCTCATAGATTCATACTTCTCCAAACCTGACAGCAGTGCTTCATTCCCAAATGGGCAATCCCTTATCTCAAGTTTCCTCAGCTTCTGACAGCCTTCCAGCACACATTGCATCCCCCTATCACTGCTTCCAGCAAAAGCTACTGAAAGAGTTTCCAAATTTTTGGCATACTTTCCAATGTACTCAAATGTCAGGTCAGTTAAGAGACCCGAAACTGAAAGTCGTTGGAGTTTACTGCAAGTCTTCACCACTGTACCAAAAGCCTCATCCATGGGTTCATTGGTCAGGTAATCAGGCTGTCCTGGAGTCATTATGCAGAGACGGAAGTGGGTGAAATTGGGGCAGTTTTGCACAATTGTTCCCACAGCAGCATTGGTCATCTGCCGACAAAAGTAAAGAACATAGTGGAGTCTCCGACAGCCAAAAGACACAGCAACAAACCCTGCTTCGGTAACCCCATGGATGATTTCCTCATCAAAGGGATCAGCAGGGAAAACACGGAGTTCCTCAAGCAATGGACAATTAGAACCAACAGCTTCTAGCCCTTTGTCTTCGACCGTGTCCAGGACCTGTATTAAGGGAATAATCATGAGATTGAGCAACGGAAGGATGAAGTTATCAGGAGTAATGTGTTAAAGTTCATAATCAACATATGCGTAGTGTGTCACAGAAGTTTTTGAAGACATTCCTAGTGCTGTTCAATAACTTTGATCAGGTATGATTATGTATGACAGCAATCAAATGTTTTCCGATAAAACTTTTTGGAGAGGTACAACAGAGAACCATTTGGGTGGCAACAGAAATCATCTGTCAGAAAATTTGGCATGTTTTGACCATTAATAAATGGTGCTTAAGTTATACATATAGTCTTACACAAAATTCGACCAAAAAAATTGAATTAAGTCCTCAAATTTCTGTAACACTAGAAAGTTAAAAAGAATTGACGCACCTCTTCTGATCTGTCTTGTCAAAGTAAAAAACAATTTTCCAGAACATAATATGAATGGAAAATACGGAAGAAATAAAAGAAGCTTACCCAAAGGCGCCTGAGACAGGGACAGTGCACAAGGAGCTTGGCAAGTTCACCACTTTGCAATGCAGCGTAGCTCAAGTTCAAGAACGTCAAATTTGCACAAGCAGTGTATAGAGCTGGGAGATATAATGCTACTGCTTCCCACAAACCAGAGAGGGTATGTATATTTTTGCAATTGTTAAATGCGCTCTCTATATCAGCATACTGGCGAGCAGTGAGATCTTGCAAGAATGAGCCAGTACCAAGCTCCTCTAATTGAGGAGCACGAACAAGCAGCCTTTGCAATTGTTCCAAAGAAATGCTTTTGTTAACCTTCAACACCTTCAATGATTTGCACCTGCTTACAAGTCTCTCAAGTGCATCAATATTAACTTCGCTAGCAAGATTGGCAAAATTCAGTACTTCCAATGATGTAAAGCTTTCAGGGAAACAGCTTAACCAACTTCCACTGCTATCTTCTATACCGTTCTCCTGGATGTCAAGCTCAGTCAAATTCCTGTAAACAAATTAGAGCTTAACAGATTACTTTTGTAATTCATATCCAATATGGGAAGTAAATTTTTAAACAACACCGGAATAATTTATATAGTTTTAAAAAGTATGAAAAAGCAAGAAACCAAAAATAAATAGACCTCTAACCTACAGGAAAAAAATAAATAAATAAACTAACAAAAGTCAATCTGTGAATAAGTCATTGAAAATCCTCAGCAACATTTTACAAATATTTTCATAAAGCAACTTGTTTCCAAGCTCCAGAGAAGAGGGTGAAGTTACACCCAATTGATTACACATATGATGTAGGAAACTGGTAGAACTGTTTGTTATACTTCACTGTCAGGTATAATTTGATGTTGAATTAATAATTGCCTTGAGGAATTGATTTAAGGAATCAAGTTTTAGAAAGAGTACGTGTAAATGGATTCTCCATATTCCAGTTATTCCCCAGGTTTTCGTAGTCAAATAATGTCATCTCACATTATTCTCGAATCTCAAGCGAAAGGAACCTTATCAATAAACATCTATTCATTTTCTTTCCAACAAGGAAATAACATCAATCATGATTCTCCAAGGACTAACCATAAAAGGCTACAAAAATATATCTGAAGTCCACAAACTAAAAAAGAAAATGAAGAAGAAGAGAAAGAAAAGGGGAAAGAATTGGAAAAAAGTGGCTCTTCTATTTCCACTAAATCCACAGTTGAAACAGTAAAAGAAAGGAAAAAAAAAGAAAAAGAAAAATGAAAAATCAAAGTCAATTCTCCAATTACAAGATACACATATTAATGAATTGACTACATAAAGTCATAATCGTGCGTAAAATTAAAATTAGTACCAAGAAAACAATAAATCCTTAAAACCAACAAAGTCGAAAGTCTACCTTCAAGATGAATTAGTTAATTGTTCAAGAATCAAAACAAAGAAACTAGCCAAAGTTCACCTATCCACCTCAACAGCTATTCTATTTTCTATTTTGTTAAGACCCGTATGGAGTCTACTAATTGAGAAACAGTTACTCATTTATGTCCTCAGATGAAATTACTCCCACCGAAAAGGTTAGCAGATGAACTTGTTTTCTAATAAAAAGCTGATATTTTTTAGAGTGGGATTAACATCAAGAATATGCAATCCAATTCAAATGCGACTAACAGGCCATAAGTCACATCTAGAAATTTGGGAAAAAAATTTACTTTTAATTAAAAAATAACGAAATAATGAAACTAACAAGCTGATATTATAAGCTCAAAACATAGCAAGTTCTGAGCTTTTTTTATGAAAGAACTGTGCGGATATCCTCTCAGTAGAAGGCCCATCTTATTAAATGAAAAAAAATAAATAAACAAACACGAAGAAATGCAAAATAATTAAAACAGAAAAATTAATTTTTTTGTTTTTAAGAAAAAAAGGGAAAAACCTTACTTGCAATGCGTAGCAATGGCAGCAAGACCATCAGTACTGAAGCCATCGCAGCTCAAAAGCGAAAGAACCTTGAAATTGGGAAAGTTAAAAGCCAAGAATTCCAAACTCTCATCACTAACAGCCATTCTCTTCAGCCTCAACTCTTCAAGAAACGGATACCGATCAGCAAAGGCCACGAGCCAAGCGTGAATATCGGCGCCCCAATTAGGTGGAACCAAATTGAAATCCGAGAATCTCGGCTTCCCCTTCAACGTCACGCTCCGAATATTAGGGAACCGGCGCGTGAGAATCTCCGGCGAGACAGAGTAGCAGTTGCCGATAAATACTTGAGTCCTTGACCACCGTTCCGCGTGGTACCAGTCTTTGCAAACTAAAGAGACGGAGCTCCGATCTCTATGCGAAGTTAAAAGAGACAGCACTCGCTCCAGCACCTCGTCCGGAAACGACGCAGTCACAGCTAACTCGGCCGTGTTTGGAGATTCCTTTTTCCGCTTCACTTCCGACTCCATAAAAAAGACTAACCAATTATAACTGATAATGTGAAAATGAAAACAAATTTTGCTAAATATAACGGCAGATTCAGGTTATTGAATAATTGGATCTACCATAGGAGAGGAATCTCCAAAGCAGAGAGCTTTCTAATTCCCTCTCTTGAGCTGGAAAAGCTTGGAGGGCCAAATTGCAATCATTTAAAATTTTATTATTATTTATATATACTTAATTATTATTTTTATTAGTATTATTGTCTGAAGTTCAGTCCACCTTAGCCGAAGCTGACACAGACATGGCAATATAGAGAGCGAAAGAGGCCGCGAAGGTCGTAGCCCACCACCCCACCTAACCTGTACCCCAGTGCGCAGTAAGCACACCCTCTTATCTTGTGACACGTAACCAGATTTTCACAAAACTATAATGGTGCGCAATGCGCGCGTGGTACAGGTTTGAGTTAAAATGTGAGATAATAATACTAAGCCTAAAATGGTAAATAGTGATAACAATAATGCGCTGCCTTATTTCTATTTAGTTAATTACTGATGCCGACGCGACAGTTCCTTCGATCAAAGGATTTTATTTTATTGAACCCGCCATGAATGAACGAGATGAGCCGTACAACCTCCACATCATCATTTCGAGATTTGCCCGTTTTGTTTTTATTTTATTTTCTCGTTTACATTTTCTTAACCCTCTAGTCTCTGTGAACATATAAATTTATTTCGTAAATTCAAATTTTGATGGTCACAACAGCTTACAGATGGGGTGGGTGCCTTAAAATTACTCGGAAGCAAAGCAATGCTAGAAGCTCGTATTATAATTTTAACTTAATCAAGCACAAAATTGAAGCTTATCATCTCGAACTCGAAGTGATGAGTCAAATCTTCATAATTCAGATATCAAACTTCTTTTGTTTGTTTGCATGTTATACGACTTTTTCTTCTTAACTCTTACACGTCAAAATAACTTTATTTCAATTAAAGTCTGATTTGTGTCTGGATCTGCTTTTACAAACAGAGCAAAGCCTGAATTTTCTGTCAGCTTGACGTGCGAAAAGAAGACGTTACATTACATGCTTGTTTGGTCCAAATTTTCCATAAATGGTTTCTAAGCAAGACCCCAATTTTTCTCATTTTGACGGCGAAAAATGGTACGAAAGTCCGAAGATCCAACCACCTTATCATCAGATCTTTGGAACATGACTCGTCATCTCACCGCCATTAATGAATCTCCTTACCAATCAACTGTTTACTGAAAACAACTTCCGGTTTTTCTTCAGGGACTTTATTACCCTCGTTGATTATACATGTCAACGACATATCCGATGGAATAAAAATAGTCATTTGAATTTTAAGACGATAATGGAGTTTTGTCTTTCAGTTAATTTCGTTATCTTTTTACACGAACCAGCGGTACAAAGCAGGGGTTGGCTAATTAGACATGTATCTGTATTTATTTGCATTAATGCCACCGACTCAGATACTGTAGGTCACCTGTATGCACTGATAAAGCGATCAATGAATAAAGGCCGGCCACGTGAGAGCTTAAGCTTTTGTCAGGAAAGACTCAGCATTGGTTTCTGCGATCAATTATCATGCCATTTGTCCAGGTAATATTTTTTTTTTTTTTGGGTAATTACAATGGAAAACGAGGATTTTTATTTTTTATTTTTAACAAGTGGATTGACAAATTTACCCCTGATTCGTTTGTTATGATTGGATTTGCGCCCAGAAGAGAGGATGACGTGATGCGATAGTCTTCGAAAACCAATCGTGGCATTCCGTGTTGTGAGATTAGATTAGTTAAGGATTGCTTCGCGTGGCCATTCTCTCGACAGTGATGCCCGTGAACTATTCAGAATGGCAGAAACATTCCCCCCTCATTCTTAATGTTCAATTAGTATCTTATTATACAATAACAAGTATGAATTATTTGTTTGTAAATTGATACTTATTTAGGAGTTTAAATTATTTAGAAGGCAGTGACTCTATGACCGATTAACTTTTCACTAAAAAGCATCATCTATTGGCATCGATTTTTCAAATTCAAAAGTTGTTTTCATTTAAACTTAATTTATATAAATAAAATTAAAGTGCAATACGATATGAACATCCTATTTGTAGTTGCATAATTTGGGTGCATTATTTGAATACAAGCAAAAATACTTAATGACATGTTTGGTTTGTAGAAATAAAATGAGAGAAGAGATGAAAATTAACGACTCTCGTGTCAAATTAAATAAATTAACTTAAGATTGACTATCTTTTTTCTTTGTTTTTTCTTCCTCTCTCTCTTGCTTTCATTCTTTTCCCCTACTCTCATTTTTTCCAACCAAACGTGCACTTCCAATTAAGTATCATAAAATTAGCACATTAATGATAAATAATAAAATCAACTGATTTATTTTACAAATAAAAATTAATTATTGATAACATATCAATTAAAGTATATATAATATGTTTTAACTACTTAAGTGTAGCAACTATCACTTGGAGAATAGACTATATATATTAACTACTTCCGTGTAGTAATATTGGTATTTTTATAACTAAAAAAAGTTTACCGTTTATTTTAAAAAGAAAAAAAATACATGGTAAAAAAAGATATATAAATTTTGAGTTTTGTAAGTTTCAAAAAAGTGAAAAACAACTTTTAAATAATTTAGTCATTTTTATATAAAAGTAAAAAGGAAACCAAAACATAAAAAACATAATTTGTAAGATATGTTTTTTCTTACAAAGATGTTGCTTTGTCAGAGCCAAGTTGTCAAAATTTTACACGGGCAAGGCAAATTCAAAATGACAATTGATGATGTCGTTTTGAAATTTGCCGATGTCCGAAATTTTATCGGACAGTCCGCCCAAGCAAAGCATCTTTTTTTCATTTTTCTCAATTTCCTGTGTTTTTTTTAAAATGAAAATGGTTTAGCATTATTTGGGCTATTCAACATGCAAGGTGACTATACCCGAACACTAACATCTACTGAATTAGTAAACAGTGATAGACTGTGAAAGTGATTTCAGAAGTTGATAAGTTTGATTACCGACTGACAGATCGTGTGAAAACGACAGGAGCCAACAACCTGCCCAGCATAACACGCTGCGGATAAATTGAAGCATCTAATCATCACTGCTGCTGCATACACAGTTACGGTGTTTACTTGTTAGAAATAGAATGGCCGAACGAGAATTTAAGAGTCGGAGTGAATAATACGTTTGCCTATTTAAATAAACAAAGAGGATGAATGAAAATTAAAGTGTCAGGTTTTATTTAAAATTGAGAATGATTATTAAAATTTTTATTCTTATAGAGAAGTGAAAATGAAAATTTCATTCCATTTATTAAAGTAAAAATATTACCCTTACTTAAATTTTAAAATTTTTGTTTTATCCTCCTTTATATTATTATTATTATTATTATTAATTATAATGATATTACTATTATTATTATCATTATAAATTAATTGCATTAATTATACATGAAATATGCTTGGGGGTAAAAAGTTTATCTAATCATGAATGCTCATGATGCTCACTAAAAATTGCAGACTAGTGTTGTTATTCTCTCGTAACTTTGAGGGCTTAAAATTTTGACTCCAAAGCTAGAAGAATCATCTCTAAATACAAAAAATAAAATAAAAAAAATCATCTTCACATGATGATTAGAGGACCGCTGGTATGTATACAGAATTGGTATAGGTGTTTATTCCACCAACAGAAAAAAAGCACGGACGCTTGCTCATCCAATCATACAAAGTTTGTTGTATGGTATGGACAAAAACATACGACAGATTTAGACCAGCATCTACCATTTCGCAAGTGGGTGTCCTCTCCTAAGTCCTAACTCACGTAGGTATAAGCGCCTAAGCCGACGCTTCCACGTCATTATTTTTGAATAAATAATTGAAAAACAGCAGTTTTAATAAATAAATGCAATAATGGCTTATCTACTGTGTGATCATGTGGAGAGAAGGGGAGTGGGGCTCCATTGGCATTTGTGGGTTCACTTTCTTGTATTTTGGCTTGGCTTTGGCTACATACTGCCATTCATCGGCTCAAAGGGTTAGGTTTGAGATTGAACTTGTTGCCTACTCGGGCTATAATTGGTTGAGCTTGGACCATATGGGATTTCTCGTTTGTTAATTTCCTAGCTGGCGATATAGGAATAGTCTTATCTCATCTAGCCAATGAGTGGATAAATGAATGAGAGTTATGAAGAAGAAATTTTCTTCTATATCCGACCAATCACTTCTTCAACTTTGTCTTTCGTCTTATTTTTATTATTATTGAAGTTTTTATAAAAAAAAATATTTTTAAGTAGAGTTTTTAGTAAAAACTATTGTGTGTTTAATTGTAAATTTAAAAATTCTTTTAAATCATTAGGATGTTTGGTTCTATTAACACTAAAAATACTTTTAAGTTGTTAAATCATCACAAATGATGTGTAAAAAAAAAAAAGTTAACTCCATAATCATATAACTTTTCACAACATACACTCAAACTATTAATTTATATAAAAATTACATATTTTTTCAGTGTTCAAATTCAACAAACATTTTTTTAAGGGTTTATATACAGACATATGTAAGGGTATTTTGGAATTAATAAAATTAGGTTAAGGTAATTTGGATGTTATATACAAAATAAAAAAAAAAAAAGCTATTTTATCTGTACTCTCATACTTTTGGAAAAAGAAGCGAAGTAACTTTTGGAGAGTCCCAAAGCTCAGCTTCTTTTTTTAACCAAACATCACTAAAAACTTAAAGTGTTTTTGGATATATATATATATATTAGTCTCGATCTAGTTCAAAATTTAAAAGAACGAAAAAATCTGAAAAAATTTTAAAATCGCACGATTTTAAAGGTTTAAAACTTAAAGCACTTAAATCGTGCGGTTTTAAAATTTTTTCTGACTTTCTCACACTTTAAAATTTCGAATTCGAACATTTTTAATATACATATATATTTATATATACATGATGTTTACAAAAAGATAAAAAAATACAGATTTTAATATACTAATAAACAAAAAAAGCGCTTTTATGTGTTTAATTATGTATATATGTATGTATGTATGTATAACCTTTTGTCAGCCATACTAAACACAAACTCAGTCTTTGTTTGACATAACTTTTAAAATAGAACTTAATGAAGTATAGTTTTTGTAGTTTTATTAGTAGAATTTTTACAAATAAAGCTTTTAATAAAATTCTTTAATAGGTAAATTTTTAAAATTATAAAATAAATGAAATAAAATTGTTAAATCAATAAATGATATTTTAAATATCTTAACATTGTGAAAAAAAAAAATTTTTTTAACCTCTACTCCCAAATGCCTGTTTGCTAGCAGAGACAAAATAACTTAATTAATCTTTAAAAACTCTTAAAAAAATAATCAAACAACAACAAAAACTTTGAAAAGAACTTATAGAATATAAATAAGTACTTATAACTATTAGATAAGTCATATCGAATTTGCATTAGTACTTATCTTCTTCCATTGTACTTCTGTTAAAAAACCAAATTAATAATTTTTTTTTTCAACACAAACCCTGTAATCCAAAACTAAATAAAAGTTGACTGATTAATGCATGAATGTTTGACAATCATGAAGGGTTGGGTTAATACCCTATGGCTACGTGACTTTCAAGTAATTTTATTTTGTTGGCCATTTGAATTTAAATATTAAAGAAATAAGGGACTAAACAATGAATTTATGTTTTGTCTACTTTTATATTTTAAAATAATAATAATAATAATAGTAATAATAATTGGGTAAACAAAAATCCAAGTAATACAGAAAAAAAAGGCAAAATTAACCCCTAAATTTGACCTATCACTACAGCTGCATCGCTATTGCAATCTTACAACACGGTTTTGTGTGCTATCCATTTTTCTATTTTTTATTTTTCAATTCGTATGACTCGAACTACTTTGAAATTTGATCATATTATCTTGACCTAAAATTACCAAATACTTTCCTCTTTAAGTCAATTTCGATGATAAAAACCAAATCCCAATTAGTATTACCATTACGAAATATAAAAATTACGGTCCTTTTGGACTGAATGTTCCTACCAATATATTAGGGAATAATAATTGAAATTTGAATTTGCTCAATCTTTATAATGGAGCTATACAATTCCATTGAAAAGATGTTTAAGACTTATGGACGATCCTCACCGTTTTGTCTCCCAAATATCAAGAACCCCGCGTTCAACTTCAACCATAAATACATTTGTTTCCCTCATTGTCTATATCATCATCTAATGATCGTATGATTCATATCCATCAATCCATGTCCCCAATTTTTCAAAGCATATTTTCACGACAAAAGCATTGCAGGGGGGTATTTACACGTGTCACGATATTACTGAAGATTTTTTGGTTCAGTACTCGACACGGAAATAAATTTGAGGTTTCTTTTCCCTTCCTAACAAATTTGAGTTGAGTCTAGCAGGCGAAAAGAAAATGAAGACAAATTGTAGATAAACGGAAGAAACATTTTCTTTCTTAGTTATCTAATTAAAAGCATAAAAGGAAAGAGAAAGAAAAGTCACCGCCATTGTCAATATTCAGTAATGAAAGATCGGTGCAAGATTAATTCAGTTGTTTCAAGGTACAAAATAGCAAATACCATCACAAACAAGCAAACAATTGAATTCTATGAATAAATAAGAAACAAACGAATATATATATAATTGAAGGAATTTGAAACTTAAAAGAATGATTTAAATTTATCATTCTTTATTTCTTTCTGCGGAAAAAATTTAACCGGTATACCTTCTGTCTCACTTTGGGCTTATTTTTACTTCCGCCCAGCCCATCTAGAAGAAGAAACCCACCAATCCCCAAAATTCTGTGACCAACACCCACTCACCCAGAAACTAATTATACATATAAAACATTATATGCAAGTTCTCAGAACGGGATGAAAGAATTAACCCCCCCTTGTGTCATGGTAAACAGCAAAACTACCAAGGAGTTACATGCGTGAATCAAAAAAAAAAAGACGATATATAATGGTAATCGCGGTTGACAAAACGCGCTTTTGATTCCGCCAGTGAAAAGGCGATCGTTCTCAAATTCCACTTGAATCTCTTCCGAAGATGAAACGCCTCGTCCAATCCGATATAACCAAAGCCCTTGTGCGCCAGCTCACCAGCTTGCTGAATATCCCAAAGTAGAAGAGAATTAAACAAATGAAATGAAGTTTCAAAAACCTGCCTTGCTACACCTAGCCTACACTTAAAAAGAGTTATGCTTATGCAATATCACAGTTGAGAGGAGAAAAATTAGTAATTTACCTTGCGTAGACAGAATACCAAAGCCATTGTGAGCTCTTGCCAATTGAAACCCAATCCCAAGGAAGTTGTGCCGCAGTTTGCTCTCCTCCAAGTGGAGCAAATTGTCCCAAGTGCTGATACCTGGTTGCGGGATTTCGTCCAAGCATACAAGTCATATACATTTTCAAATTGTCATCAACAAGCAAATTCAAGCTCAAAAATTACACTCCAATTAAGCAACCGATGGTGGTGCAAGATCATTTATTACCATATAAATGAATTACACTAGTACAGTCTCCAAAACTGTTTGTAATATACAAAGGCAGAAACCTATTTTCCATTTTTTTTTCAATAATGGTCATCCATTCCTTTGTTACATATATTATATTATTTTTATAGCATATATTAACATTTGATGCATAGACATTCCAGATACCTGCTCTACACAGGAGAGAGAATCAACGTTACCTAAATGGCTGAAACCGATGGCGACCTGTTCCCCTGAACCGGAGAGGACCTTCTGGATTCTTTTCAGCTTCTTCCATGCGGTTGAAACACTTGGCAAGATAGTTACCTTGCTGAGCTGCAACCTGAATTGTATGGCCAATGACGAATAGGTAAGAACATGTGTATGATAAAATGAGAAATGCTTAAGCAGTTATGTTTGGAAGATTTCATTAGAAGATCATAATGTACAGAAATCGGTGTAATACCTGTGCTGTTGCCGGGAGATTTTTCATCTGAGAATCCACTTCAGAAAGAGCTTTCTTAAATTCTTCAATGTCCAATTCGACGGCATCTTGGGCAACATCCCCTTTGGCCTCCTTCAACAAATCACCAAAATCGCTCATCTTCTTATTCTTCAAATAGAGCTCCACTTGAGGGTACCTTTCACAAATGTCCTGAATTACTTCTTGAAATTCTTTGACGGTAAGTGTTCCAGAATTGTCCTTATCTGCCTTGCTAAATATAGCCGCAATATCTTCCTGAAAGTGTTAAGATAAAAGAGTTATTTGGAGCAAAATCAAAAAATTAACTCAAGAAGAATTATTATATAATTATGCTACTTGAAACTGTAATAATAAAGGTAAAAGATTAGAAGTACCATGACTCTGCGCTGGTTAACTGTTGCGCAATCACCAAGTGCATAAATGCTATCACATCCCTCAACCCGCAGCCATTCATCAGTTGCCAAAGCACGCCTATTAGTCTGTGTTAACAGAAGCAGATGATTTGCACAGTGAACATAAAGAATACCCCAACACAAAATCAGATCAAATGAGCAAAACTCTAAAACCGCAATTGAATAATATAGAGAAGTTAGCGACAAAGTGTCAAGTTCACAGCAAAAACCCTTAATACTACACACCTGACCAACTTGCTTCATAAAATCCTTTATAATAGCGTGAGGTGCAATGCCGGTTGACCAGACAACCATTCCATATGGCATACAAGAAGTTTCCCCATTTCCTCGTGCTTTCGTGGAAATTTCTTTGTCAGTCACTTTCACGACCATTGATCCTAGTTTTACGTCAATTCCATCCCTGGAAAACTTCTCTTCAGCAAAAGCTGTGATTCTTTTGTCAAACCTGCAAAACAAGTATTTCTACAGGCATAAGCAGTCTTTAATTGAAAAAATAAATAAATAAAAGAAACTAAGATTCATGTCTCTTATGCTTAACTTGCACATTCGTAAAAGAAGAAATGACTGCTTGTGAATGAAACTAAGATTCTTATCTCTTATGCTTAACTTGCACATCCGTAAAAGAAGAGATGAGTGCATTGCGAATCAGTGGGCATTCCAGTTATGGTTAAGACACCAAAGACGTAAAAGTTATCACTCACTTGTCAATGGAAAGCTTATAAAGCTTGTTAAGAGTGAAAAAAGAAAAAAAAAATTCCTTCGCTTGATTCAATTTTACAAATGATAGACTGACAGACAGGAACTCTTGATCTTTTATTTAGGCAAAAATAACAATAATCTTAAAGGGATTTAGCATTATGTAAAACAAAGTAAAATTTGATGAAAAAGGATTTTAGAATTCACATTCTTACATGTTGAGGATATGGTCTGCTGCCTCCAGAAGTGTTATTTTCACTGAATCTTTGACCTTAGGATAGAGCTTCACTAAATCCTCATCTACAAAATCATGAAGCTCCGCAGCAAACTCCACACCTGTTGGGCCACCACCAACGATCACAAAATGAAGAATCCTCTTTCTCTCTTCGTCACTTAGGTTAGGAAGGCTAGCCTTCTCAAAGGATTCAATGACATTCCTACGTATTCTCTGGGCATCTTCAACTTCCTGCATGAATCAAACGCATTTCCTTGAGGGTAAAAGTAATAACAGCAAAGAGTCCATTATGGTTCCTTCACCGAATTTCTCAACTATTACCTACGAAGCATATTGAAAATTTTAAAGGGATGTCCTAATATAGCTGAGCGCATACACTAACAAGATTGCCGGGAAAATTACCTTCAAGAAGTAACAATTCTCCTCCACTCCAGGTGTATTGAATGTGTTAGCACGAGCTCCCATGGCTATTACAAGGTAGTCATAGTCCATACAAAATTCTTCTTTGCCATTCAAATTGGTATTTTGACTAGATCGACAATAGACTTTCTTATTTTCTGCATCAATCTTGAAACATTCAGCTTCCCAGAAACAAATGTCAACATTTTTCTGATCAAAAAATAGGGGGAAAATAGTCACAAATAGTCCTTAAAATAACCAGAAACTTACACAAATGATCAAAGCACTAAGAATCAAACACATAAGTATAACTACAACTTCACAGTCACATCTAACAGTTATTAATGTGATAATGCTACGAGTTCATTACCTTCCTAACAATGTTACGAACTGGTTCAACAATACTGCGAGCTTCCACAGTACCACAAGTAACACTGGGAAGCAAAGGGGTAAATGCAAAGTAATTACGAGGTGATATCACTTGAACATCATATGAGGGATTGTTGAGATTCTTCAAGAAACTTGTTCCAGCCCACCCAGTGCCAAGCACCACAACCTTCTTTTTCTTAATACCCGTCTCAGGTGGAGCAACAGAATATGCATCACTGGATGCATTTGCGTCAGAATAAGCAATAAGGCCACCCCCACTGAAACAATACATAATAAGCATCAGCCAGAGGACAATGAAAAATTAGAAGAAAACATAATTCCATCTCTGGGAACACTGTTAATTCAAAATTCTAGAATAAATTCATACTTAGCTTCTGGTACAATTATAACTAAGCAATTACAAAATTCAGAAAATACTATGCTTCAGCAATTGATCCTCGTGTTGGATCTAGATTTATCAATAACTCTTAGATCTCTAAGAATTCCCGAAACCACATTACAAAAACATGCACAGTAGATGAAAATGAAGTAACAGAACAAAGTAGAGACCACAAAAAAAAAAAAAAAAAAATCCAAAACCCCATCACAAAAACATGCGCAATAGATGAAACTTGAAGCAACAGAATAAAACAGAGATAAGAAAAGGTATATACTCCGGAAACGCACAAAATCATTCATGCATGAACTTTTGAAACATCAGATATGCAACTGTAAGATTTAAATCAAACAGTATGAACCAGCTCATGAAATTTGCAAACACAAATTTGAGCTTATACAACTAAACATCGTTAAATTTTCAAAACTAAAATCTACATTTATTAATTGTTATCATTTAAATAAGGTATGCTCTGTTTTTATTAATTGTACAAGCTCCCTTTACCTGATGAAATTTAAACCCAAAAAAAAAAGAAAAATTCATAAAAATAAACAGATCAAGCATTAGAAGCAGAGTACAAATCTAAAAGAAAAACCGAAGCGAAAAGTAAATAACAAAGCTTAATTAACGAAAAAATACATACGATTATGAATTAGTTTGATTCATCCAAAAAAGAAGGAAAAAAAAAAGTAGCTCAAGCAGAGTTTACCTGACGGTGGAAATCACAATCAACTTAGAAAGTGAAGGATAATCATGGAAAGCTCTAGAAACTCTTTCGTAGAACGTATAGCCTCGCATTTTGTTCGCAGAAAAATTTTAAAAAAATAATTACAACGATTCGCTAAATATGAAGAGCGATTTTTGTTAATGTTACAGAGAGGTGTGTCGTTGGTTCTAATATGTCCTAGAAGAAGAGTCAAAGAAGGAAGGAAGAGAAAACAAAATAAATAAATAAATAGAATAATGAATTGAAGAATCCTAAAAGGTCGGAGGGAGAACAAGAAAACGCGATTTGTGCGTATGTGTCTCGCCCTCGCTGCGCTGTCACGCCGGGTTGGGTTACGGTTTTCTTGCGTGATTTGGCGCGCAAAGACACGGCAGCACGTGTTTGGTTCTTTTCTAGTACGGCTGTTTACGTTGTATTATATTTTAGGGTTAATTTCAGCGTACCCCTCATAAATGACAATCTTCAAATTATAATTAACTGTCGTTGACTGGTTAAAATATATATATATATATATATATTTTTTAACAATTTTACTAACTAACGATTTTAACCTTAAAAAATAATAAAATAAAAATACAGTTTTGGGTTGTCATGGCTGTGGCAGATTTTTTTTTTTTTTTGTTAGCGCAAACATTGATAATATATAATATAACAAACAGCCCTGCTTTAATGTTATTTTTATAAGCATTTTCTCTCTTCATCAATTTTTAATCATTTATCATCTTTGTTCTTGTATTCTTGGTGGCAGTCGATACTAACCGATTCAAACCCAAATTCAATGAGCTCCAAATCCTCCGTCAATCTCTTGAAGTGCATTTTGATTTCATCAATGGCTTTGGTGGGAACCAATGAATGAATTTCGACCCATTCTTCATCTTCACCTTCTTTTTAATACAAAGTGACGCCATTCTCAAAAGCTTTGTTCTCTTCCCAGCTCCTGTGCTTTTGATTTGATCCTGACATTATGTTTGTTTTTCTATACGGCAATGTTACGGCCATGGGTTTGGTTCCCTTGGCCGTGCGCGGCCATGGGTTTCCTTGCAAAATAATCTCTTTTGTTCTGTTGTATTTGTTTGGTTACATCGTGAAACCAAAACAAAGAAATAGCAATTAAAATAGTGCCATTTTTATTATTGGCTTTTTCCGTTTGGTTTGCCGAGAATATATGGTAGCTTTCTAGATAGTCTTTCATTGTGTAGATTTTCCATCCTTTTACAAACTCTTTTTAGTTCCCATGGCCGCACGCGACCTTGAGTTTGGCTTCCATGGCTGCACGGTCCTAGGGTTTGGTATCCATAGGTACAAAATGAAATTTTTTAAAGTATTTAAGTGTATATGATAAATATTTAAAATATTTATGTGTGTTTTGGAAAACTTATAAATATTTGGACCCATTGAATTTAATTTGCATAGAAGTTTGACTAATTGACTATTAGGAGAATGTACAAATATTATTTTATTCTTTTGTCCATTAAAAATAACAAAGAGTTAACGATTTTTGGGGAGTTACTTAATGTTTTAAAAAATAAGGGGGATAATTTAAAGATTATCACTTCTTCACGAGAGGAATACGCTAAAATTAACCTTATATTTTATTTGTTGGTGTTAGACTGCACTGCCCTCTATCCACTTGTTGAGCGCTTGCTGACCGTTTGATCAAATACGTCCACCGGTTGCGATGGGGTGTACCATACCAAATTTTATAATTATTTTTTAAATAATTTTTTTAAGAAGACAATAAAAAAGGAAAAGTAAAAAAGTGACTAAGGAAGCCAAGAGGGGGCCGAATGTTAGTTACAACTTACAATAAATCACATGAATTGACCAACACGCCAAGTTGGAAAGAAGGGCCTGCCAAAAATATTGGAGAGTTCAAACTTCAAAGCGAAATCAAATTAGCAAATGGAAGGCCAGTTAGGTTGGCGCAGCGGTCACCATTTTCTAGAAGAATGCCAGTCTGTTGACATTCTCAACAGCCTGGTTTAATCGAATCTTCATGAACATTTTTGCACATGGCTTTTGAAGTTTGAACGTGGAGCTAGCATGCTCCATTGTTGACAAACTCACATGCGCATTTTAGTTTTTCCTTTTTCAAAATATTATAAGGGCATGTTTATGTCAATTCTTTTGTACTAGTTTTTATTTCGATTGTGTTTAAATGTTTTGTTTATTATTTCCTCTTTTTGTGGTGCTTAGTCAAAGTTAGAGTACTTAATTTTCTAAGTGGGGTTAGTTTGGTTGCTCTCGGTACAGAATTTCATAAATAAAGAATACACGTATTTTTTTGAATTTATTGTTGACGCCTGATTTTTTTCTTCTTGAGGTCGAATTAGGTACAACAGATGAAGGTAACATGTAAACACAGTAACAAATAAGAAAAGCAGTGAAATGGGGCTGGAGACGATGACGTCCGGCGTGTCCACTCCGATGCTTAAGTCAGTAATATTTAAGTCATTTTGATTTTTTTTTATTTTATCATCTCAATATAATTAGTAATAATAATAATAATCTATTTAAAGTTAATGATTTTATTTCCTAATAATTAAAGATAATTTTGAATTTTTATAATATATATGAAGATATATATAAAATTATATTAAATTTAAAAGTAATTCTCAAAATCAATTTTAGGATAAGGTGATTTTTTTAAAAATTTACCGAATACTAAAATTAACTTTTAATTTTTTAAAATTATTTTTAAGCATAAAAAAAAAAATCACAAACGAGCACTCTCTCTCTCTCTCTCTCTCTCTCTCTCTCTCTCTCTCTCTCTCTCTCTCTCTCTCTCTCTCTCTATATATATATATATATATATATAAAGACCCACCATGGCTTTGGTCTCGCGGTGGGTTCGTGTTTTGGACAATGTTGAGGACATCAGATGGGACTTGACAAAAATCTTTTCCCACAAATATGTGTAGGATAGAGCTATATTTAAAATATATTTCCTAAGGCACCCCTCTAATCTCCTCCTAAAACTCTTTTTTCAGTTATTCTTACTTAATTCCAAAAATGTTCTTTAAAAAAATAAAAGAACACTTGTCTATTTTTTAACTTAACTTTCTTTTTAATTGTTAAAATTCAAATTAGTATTCTATTATTTTTCTTTTCTTTTGTAATCTTATTGTTATCTTACATACAAATTAAAAACTTTTATGGGTGATGAATTTTTAAATGTCAATCATTGACTTAAATTAAACATGTTTGAAATAATAATTTGAAAGCTATCTCAAGTACAAAAATGTTCAATAAGAAATAAATAGAGAAAAAATAAATTCTTCTAAATTTGTGTAATTTAATTTTCGTAAGAGAGGAAGTGATTGGTAAACCCCCAAAAAAAAAAAGGAGTGGGGGGGGGGGGGGGGGGCGGGGATTGATTGTTAGTGTAAGTAATTTGCATGAAAAAAAAAAAATTAAGTGTGTTCAATTAGATTCATATTTGTTCTTAATAATGGAGTGTCAATAGCTTCACGTATTTCCTAATAATAGTATACATATTTCCCCAAGGATAGTTAACATAGTTTTTAGAACTATGCTCGGTAGAGCTCTTGACTATTCTAGTTGCATTCAAATTTTGGTGGATCGTAACAATTAAAAAATAAATAAATAAATAAATAAAAGGCCGTTCTTTCGCATTCCTGGCCGGCTAAAGGACCTTAAATTTTGTGTCCAAAATAGACTCTTTTAAGTGAAGATCAAGCCCAACCCCGCGCAAATCTGTCCACGAATATGGACAATGATTGGGCCTGTTCAATGTCTAATAAGAACTGCGTTTCGTCATGGTTCAATGATGCATAATATCTTATGTTGAAAGCTTTGAAATTTAAAGCAACTATGAAATGACTAGTTTATTGTCAAAATTTTGTGTGTAAAATGATCAATGATAGAAGGGCAGACGAGAAATTTTTAATTTCTTATTAAAAAAACTGTTGAAAGGCTGCAATTTCTGGTAAAGTTACTTATTAATATTGCTATCCCCATCCCATCAGCCATGCTAGGTGATAAAAATTAAAAAGATTGGTATTTGATTGCTTCATTGGCTAGCCTCAATGGCCCTTTGGCTTCATCCAAAAATCAAAATAGGCTTTTGCTTTATGTGGTGATGTTGGCAGGTTAACAACCTGCACCTACAAAAACTTTCACTCCTTGACAGTCATTACATTCTTTTCATCCTTCTCTATTTTGCTGATTTACATCCACTAAACTCCATAAAACATTTCGGTATAAATCTTATTCAAAAATCTATCAATAAAACAGCCCCACCCACAAATTTACGTATTCTCGCCGAGATTTTCATTATCAATTTGCCCGACTTTTGAAGAGTCAAATCGATCAGATGACTCTTATTTTGTCTTCATTAATTAAAACATAAAGAAGAAGAAGAAGAAGAGGCTAAGGTTGCGATGTCAAAAATATCCAAGCCAAGGTAATGGGGGCCGAATATTACTTGCTTCAGGCCGGAATGAATTTGTACTTAATTCACTTGATAAGCTTGAAATTCGGTCCAAAATTATATATATATATATATATATATATATATATATATTTTATTTTCAACCATAGCTTGATCATAAAATTAAGAAAAAAAAAAAATCCTTCCATCGCGGCGGCAGTGTGGTGGAATAATTTTTTACTTCCGTTTCTTTTCTTACTGGCTAAATAGCTTTCTCTTAAGTCGTAAGAGAATGACTTCTCTTGTTTTACAGAAATTATCGGGAAATTTACAAAAATAATTCACAAAGTTTTGGATTTTTTAAAATTAATCCCTCAAGTTTATTTCTATCAACATTAGTTAAATACCACATTTTTGGACGAAATTATCCTCCTTATTTCAACCAAAACTTCTCTCACTATTCACCAAACCGTAACCAACTTTTCTCTCTTTAATTATCATCGACAGCGACAAACAGCAACGCAGAACGACAAAAGTAAATTCCAACAAAATATAACTGAATCCATCTGAATCAAGCACCAATCTAACACAAATCTAACAAATTAAACTTGAAAAAAAAATATAAACTGTGTAATGGTGCGACAGATTGCCTGTCTCACCAAGTTAGTGACACAGGCTGCCTGTCTCACGAATTTGCTACGACAAGCAACCTGTCTCACCAAGGCCGCCTGTTGTACCTGATGTGCGTGCGACGGGCGCGCACAGATCAGGTGCGACATGCACACTATCACACTAAATATGGTACAACATTGATGGGACGCCCATCGCACCACCAAATCACACTAAATCCAGCATCGCACCAAATCTACAAGACATGGGCATCCCGTCGCCCTCACCCACACCAACAACGGCAACAACACTTCGATCCTCCACCACCACCACCAACACAACATAATGTATAAAACAATAACATACAAGAACATATAGATTTATGTTGGCCGTTGAGGATAGAAATCGACAATGAGTGGCCGATTTGGGGGAGAGAGGGTTTCGGTGAGAGAGAGGAAGCTTGGAAGCTTGGGTAAGAATGAGAAGGATAATTTCGTCCAAAAGTGTGGTGTTTTGCTAATGTTGATAGAAATAAACTTGAGGGGTTAATTTTGAAAAACCCAAAACTTTTTGGATTATTTTTGTAAATTTTCCAAAATTATCGCCAAACCTATGTAATATCAAAGCACTTTATAAGATTAGAATTATATTTATACAATGTAACATTTTTAACCTACATTTATGTTTATGTGTGTTTATGCACAATACCTTATACAATTAACTGTCAATTCAGAAACACTAGCTAACATGTAGCACTATTACGAGAAACCCAAAAAAGTAAGAAACATTTTAGAAAGCAAACAGCTGGAAACATGATATTTCAATATATGTATATGATTCACCATGCACATTGCACAGATGCACTGAATGAAATAAAGATTGAAAGAATACGCTACAATTATGCTAGATATTCATTTTTTTCTTGGCTGTGTCACATCTCCATCAACCCAAATGTTCACGAACTGTGTCTGTGTGGGTGGGTAAGAGAGGCTGCTTGTACGACTTTCAACCCAATTGAAAAACCTCACTTTCACTCCACCCATAATGCCACGTGTCCCCGAACATTAGTGAGCTTTACTCTCTCAACAAGAGGGACAAAAAAGAGGGTATATTAGTCAACACACACTAGACATTTAAATCTTTGGGTTTAGTGATTAACTGCACTTTGAACATTGGTATAATTATAATACAACGGTAAAAGCAAACCCAAAACCCATCGAAACCCCAAATCCAACACTTAATGTTTAACCATAACAACTTCCAATTAACTTTAATTAACCCCGATTGACTGAACCTTAACACTCACCTGAAAGTCTCCGTTTCTCCCCATCTCTCACCGGAGAAATATCAATTTCTATCAAATTATTCTCTTCTTCGCCGTGAAAATTCTCAAAACCCAACCTCTCTCTCTTGTTGTTACTACTACAATTATTATCAAGGGCTATCTCTATTAGCCCTTCTCTATCTTCATCTTCCCATCTATAACAAACGCTCTCCGGCGATCCCCGGTCTCCGAAGTCCAAAAAGTCACAGCCGTCCGATGAAGTATCAGAATCGGTCTCCGGGTAATACAAAGACAAAGATGCGTACTTGTCAATACAAAACGGATCTTTGCTACCCGGATCCTTGACATTCTCTTCGTCGTCTTCCTCGCCTTCATATGCTTCGTAGATTACTTGCAACGGAGCCCTCACGTCCCATTCAACAAACGAGTCTTCAAAACACGGGTTCGGGCCAGAATTGGAATCTCTGCATGCGACCCATTTGTGATCTTGGTCTGGAATATAAGAAGAACTACTTGACGTTGGGTCGTGATCAGCTGCTTCTGTGTTACTATTAGTGCAACTGCTTTCAGTGTTTTCGTTTCTTTGTGTTGCACCAAGACGAAGGAGTGTGAGTAGGAGGGTGAAAGTGATTATGAGAACCGGAGAGAAGATGATTCTCAAGAAAATCATGTGAGGTAAATAGAGGAGAATTAGAATGTACAAAGTTACAATGCTTGAAAATAGAGGATCTGCATGGGAAGATGTGATGATTTTCATTGAAATGGGATTCAGTTTGTGTGAATTTTCATTTTTATTTTCGTATTCGTTTTCGTTTTCTTCCATGGAATTAGCTACAGAAATTCAAAGGAAATATTTAAAAGGAGAGATTGGAAGTAAAAGGGTGATTATTTGGGTCAAGAAAGTGGTGGAGGAAAATAAGAGATGGGACTGGACGCCTTTTAAAAGGGAAAATATAAAGAGAGGTTTTGCTGAGATTTTTGGATGTGCGGTTCATAGACTTTTTATGACTTGGGGTTTTTAGGGATGCGTAAGTGCAAGGCTTGGAATAAATCATTATAATTTCGGAACGGTTCATTAATCCATTTGGCTGAAGAACCCAAGGCTTATTTAATTTAATGAAAATTTAGTATTTGGATAAATCCAGGCATGAATGAATGAATGAATACATTAATTACTGAATCATAAATGGTAACCAAATTTGGGTCGGTTGAATTTTTTTAATTTTTTCTTTAGAAACATTAATTATTTCATTAAATATATGTGGACAAAGAAATAATAGGTGGAGTTTTTTATGAAAAATTTTCAGCCATAATTGAAAGAAAAGAAAGATGCAAATGCAAACACGTACGTATTATGTAAATTATTCTTTAATTAAGTGGTGGACATATTCTTATTTGTGGGAAAGTAACTTTTCTAATAGTTCCAAACACAAAGGTTGTTTATTAAATGTGAGGTCTGAAATTTTATTATTTTTAAATATTTTTTAAAATATATTTGTTTATTTTTTGTAACTTATAACTGATTTTTAGACATTTACGTTTGAATAAAAAAAGTAAATTTTTGTGGCTTTTATTTAAATAGAAAAAAAGTTCTTAATGACAAGTAAATATTATATTCCAAAAATATCTTTATAAAATAACTTATTTCCTAAACTATAAAATCTAATCATTTTTTTAGTTTTAATATACAATGACATAAATGTCAAATAACTAATTTTAAGATGTTTTTTTATTATAAAAACAAACAAGATGTCACTTATATTCAGATATTAGAAAAAAAAAAATAAATATGTCATTCAAATTTTTGTATTCAGACTTTAGAAAAATTCAGACCCATTCAAATTTTAGATAAAAAAATAAACACTACCTAAAGTCTCTCATGAGTTGTGAGAGAAATATATACAAACACACACACACTTTTCATTATTCAACTAATTATTACATGACTAAATTTGAGTAACAAAGATACCCAAAAAAGGTGTAGTGAATTTGAAGTAAACAATGATCTGCAACGGTGTGTTTTTGTTCCTAATCTCACAAAAGGCTTCCTTCTCAAAAGTCCTCAAAATTTTGTAGCTTCGTTCAACAACATCATTAACCATATTGATACAAGTCTAAAATGGCTGCACAATAAAATCACCGACATGTTAATTCGTGGACTAAATTGTAGTTAAAAAAAAGTCATTCATAGCCAAAGATGCAAAATCAAATCAGTAGAGAAGATATATGGCAAAAAGTGATTAAAAAAAATGATGAGTTCTCTGATTGAAATTATGAGGAATTAATTTGATGCTTTTAGAACAATAATATGGCAATAACCGTTGATTCGTTTCCTCGAAAATTATCTAAAAATATCTGGAAATCATTTCAAAAAGATTGCCCATCTTTATATATAATGGCAGGCAGGCAAATATAGCTTTCGCCAGTTACGCACTTAACGCCTCTAAATTAAAGCTCGAAATGACTAAAGCAAAAAGACAAGTCATAGCCTAATGTAATAGCAAGTATTGATAGAAAATGTTGCATAGCACTATTGGTTCTGCGGTCACTATCGATCGTCTCTAATTTGTCAGGATTATTATTTCATCCTCTTTTTTTTTTTTTTTTTGGTTTTCCCCTCTCTCTCGTCTCTTTAATTTTCACTTTTTCGCTACACAAAATCCTTTTCTTGGCCATCTCTCTTTTTCATTTGCTTAGAGTTAGAGCTATCATTTCTTTTTGAGTGTCATAAAACTTGGCTTGTGATTCAGTGAAATGTTTGCCTTTTCTCTCTGTGGATACTGGATAGCATTAGCATGTCGTGATCTTGTAAGTCACTAATTTTTTCGAGTACTATACTATCTGATCATATAACACCACAGAAATATATAATGATAAGCAGTAGCATCGATCGTTGTAAAGTACTATACACCCTACCTATGCACGCACCGTATTTCACTTTTACTAAGACAAAATTATGGGACAATTTTATCATTTAAGTCAAATTTTAAGACTGTTTATTAAAATATTTTAATTTGTATTTGTTCTTGTGTGGGACTGAGGTATATATGACGGACTGGAGTTGGCTCTCTATCATTGTTCATTGAATAAGTATGTATAATGAAATATGTTGCTCGGCACATAAATATTAAATTAAAAGATAACAGATCGCTTATTATTATTTTTTTTATTATTTTACTTTAACTCGGTCAACGAACGAAATGAATGAATAGAATTCAAACGTAACAAAGAAATTAAAGCAGCAGCACGGGAGGGTGCGTAGGCCATTCAAGATCAAGTTCTCAATTTAAAATGTCTCACGACTTATCTTTATGTATTTATATTTATGGTTCATGTACTTCATACAAGCCTTCATATATAGAAACTTCGCTGATTCTCACCGACACGACTTGAAATCGTTAAAAACAATTTTTAAAAGATCATAACTAGAAAAGAAAACCAAATTGATCGAAGCTAAGAAAAAGAAAAAGTATGAGACCCTATTGCATGCTCTTGGATACAAATTAATTAGCAACATGAAAATGGGTAGCTCATAAAGCGTGCTGCGCGCAACAATTAAAATAGGCACAACAAATCAGTTGGTTGGACCAACAAGCAGCATATTCATCTCATCTCTTGCCTCCCCATGCACGTGCTCTGGCCTCTGTATTCATAAGAAGCATTTTCTTCAAAAGTTTAATTGAAGGAGAGTAATTAAATGAAATGAAAATATATGCAAAGCATATATCTGGCACTTGCTTTTCGATTCGTTAACTTCCTCCTCCGAGTTTGGTATGATGATACTGAGTGATTGATTACTGAAAGGAAGCAAATTACAAACAAAGCTTCCTTAATTGTTCTCTCTCCCCAATTATGGTATATTAAACTTTTTCGGGTCCACCATTAATTGTTTGCTTCACTTCCAAGAAATTAGTGCAGAGGTATGATTGAAATTGAATAATATACGTGAACGAACATTGAACTTTAACAAGAGGTTCTTGATATATATACATTGAGTTGAGCCCTCTCTTCTCCTTTAAAAGCTTTTAAATTATGTACGATACGCACATACGCATGGGTTAAAGCAGAATTTTTCAATCTTTTGATAAGATAAAACGATAGGACTTATCGAATTTCACAAATTCCTAGTGGCAGTGGCAGTGGCATTTCGTCATATGCATGCATGCATTGCACTGTTCGATCGAATTCTCTTGTTAATTATTCTAAGCACATTTACACACCGTGTAATGCAGAATAAATTGAAATGGACGTATGAGCTGTTTGATGGCGGGAGCCGATCGATGCATGCTATATATAAAAAGATTGGGTGGATGGTCGGTGTTATATAGTTGTGGTGGACAACGAATCTGGACCGTCCATTCAATGTCTCACCTAAAATTCACTTTACAATTTTATATATATCACGCTAGAGAAACAGAGAATGTGGGAGATGTTGGTGGGGATCAGAGTGAAAGCCATGACGTGTTGATTTATAAAGAGAAACTTTCAGATGCTCATCACCTGACCGGACAAAACTTAATTCCGTTATCAAAACTGCAATCCAGACGATAGGATTAGGATAAGATCGTGTTAATTTTCATTTTTGTCAGTGGAAGATCATATTAACAACAGATAATTTAACCTGAACATGCCTTCAGTTGTGGTCATGAATGCAGCTCATAGAGACCTTAGTTCTGATATCATCAAGTTCACTTTTCTCACCCCCACACGCGCGTATGAAATCAGAACTTCATTTATAGGGATTGAACAATCAGTGGTACCTCGGATATGAGGTGGCATTTCTTCTAGGATGCTGCATATAGGTAGGAAAATTCTCTCGTGAAGGTCTCGCCGTTGGAGTTTGATAAGGCAAACCTGAATTGTAGAAGCAACAAAAGAACCGGTCAAAAGATGAGATAGCAACAGAAAACCTATAAGGGACACCGGACGGAACAACAGAGTGCACACACAATCAGTAGATTATATAACAAACATGAATACTTGCCTCTCTGAATCACAAGTTTAAAAAGGGATGTCTTGTTAATTAAAATGATAGGTTTCAACATAAACATAGCAGTGTTGCACAACCATGCTGTCACTGCCAGCAGCAGGCCACACATGAAAAAATACATCTAAAGAATCTTCTCGGCTACCAGTGGACATATCAAGAGAGTGTCATTTTTTTTTTTTCACAACACAAGAGCGTCAAATTTAACACAACTAATCATTGCCTATATTTAGTGAAAATCGGTAAGTGGAAGATCTAACAATAGGAAGCCATCAACTTCAATATTCGAAATTATACTGTTACAGATACACGTATGCATGAGCTAATGAGTCAGAGTACCTACCATGTGCTGAAGGAAGAGGACTTGGCGGAAGCATAGGTGCTCTTGCAGACCGAAGATCATTTTGTGGTCCTCTAATTGGCCTAAATTGTCCAGCAGAAGTGTTGTGTGTGAATGAAGTCCTGGCACTTCCCGTTGGAGATAGTTCAACCATACCAGTCCTATAAGGATCAGTTAAAGGAACAGGTCTGCTGTAAGGTTCAACAACTCCATAGCCTTGATCAGGGTTAATTCTACCTCCAGTTGAGGCACCATAACTCTCACAGTAACGACTGTTGTCTATAGGTACAGAACTTCTTTCATTGCTAAAATAAGTTCCACAAGGAGCGGGAGCTCTAGGTATCAGAGAATTTTGATACCCTTGATATGCCTGTGAATAAGACCTAGATGCCTGATATGCTGTGTTCACCTGCATCTTTTTACTAGTCAACTACTGATCACCAGCTTATTGTTTCTCTAATAGGTAAATAGAAATTTAAACAAAAGCAACAGACAAGAACCATACAAGAGCTGACAGCAACAGCAACTTCTTTGCAGAAACAATGATAAATTGTGGATGTCAATAAATATACAAATCCAGGATAAAACAGGCAAGACTCACTTGGTTAGGCATTTGATAGCCGTAGTTCACTTGTTGGGGAGGTAGATAAGTGCTTTTCCGATGTCCAACGCAGTTCACTTGCGGGGAAAGTCCATCGCCAACTGGATCAAGAGGAAACATACGGTCAAATCAAAGACATAGGGGAACACTATCTCATTTCAAACTCACATAAGACTGGGTGCAAAACCTGATAAAGGTTCCTGGTTATTCCGCGGAGGTATGCATAATGACTTTACAAAATTTTCGTGGGAATAAGGTGAGTAGTTGGCCTGTAAATTGGTATTAGAAACAGAACCAAGAGCACCCTTCATCTCATCCAAATGCCTCTGAGCCTCTTCTCTGTCAAGCTCAGCAAACATAACCTTATAAAGGAGTCCAAAGCATTAGATATTTTGAACAACGAGACCTGTAATGAAGGTATGAGATCCTGAAGAATTACCTGATCAAAAAGTTCATCTGAACCAGGAGTATCCTTGTTCACAGGCAAAACATAATTTGCTGCCACACAGATAACAAAAGCCATGATAGAACAACAGATTATAAGCATGAGAAGTCCAAAGCAATTTGTTAAAACAAAAACCAGATAACAACTTTAAATGAAAGTTGATGTAGTGGAAAACCTAACATATTGTTCACTGCAGTGGCTGGTACCTCCTTTCCCATTTCTTTAAATCTTTTGTTGGAGCGAATCTTTAGCTCTTCAGGTTTTGGAAATACTACAACAGCAATCTGATTTCGAGACAAATCATCTAGTGATAAGTTAGTGACACTTCAAAATAGTTTTAAAGCATATAAATCTCTTGTAGACAAAGACAACAGTGCAACAACCTTGCGGAAGTTTGCAAACAGCCTCAATTTACGTTTGCGTGCACTTTTGAAAACATTTGTTTGATCAATAATAAAATTGCGAGGTGTCCTCGATGCCCTAGATAATAGGACATCAAATATCGCATTAGCTCGACCCATCAGGCACTGGAATCTTTCACCATAATTATGCTTTCGCAGGAGCCCAGGAACCTGTAAAAACAATATTGCTTCTGTAAAGAAGAATTACACACAGTGAAGAGAGCTATTTGAAAATCTACAAAAAATTGTTAAAATGGACACAAGAAAACAAAAACCTTCATCTGTTCAAGGATCAGATTTGTGCCAAGCAAAACATAACGTTTCTCAGGATGGTCTTTCACCCATTTCTCTGCCCAAGTAGTCTTCCCTGAAGCAGGTAAACCCACCATCATCATTACTTCACAGTCCTTCATGTTACAAAAAGTAGGCCCCAATATTGAATTGCCATCATCAAGAGCTGAAACCCAAGACTTATAGCCTTCTACAGGAATTAATCCCTGTTCAACACTAAACTGCATGACAACCACAACATTTTTCAATAGAATATGAGGAAACACTGCTGATTCACATTGCCGTTCCTTCACTGCAGAATCCACAACTCCAAGACCATTGGAACACGCATCAAATTGCTTTGCAGTGCCCAACCATCTTCCATTCTTGGCAAATCCTATTGTAGCCAATGGCTTATTTTCAAGGTCTATAGCACATATTATTGTATCTCCAACTCCAAATTTTTCTCCAAAATTTAAAAAATTCCCATCATGAGAAAATTTTCCTGTGCCCCCAAACCCAAAGCTCTGTTCGGTTTCTCCTAATTTTCCCACTGGATCATCCCCTCTCGAAATGCCAACACGGCAAACACGCTGCTGGTCAGGGGGAGTGTCTTCCATGTCAACTGGCTGGGTTGAAACGATCTTGCAGCCAAAACAATACTTGCCTCCATTAATTCCAACATTGGCACGAGCACCAGACCAACAATATGCAAATCCCTCTTGATGAAGTCCAGAACCTTTAAGACCATTGTCTTCAATGTCAAAATCTGGAAAACTAAATTATCAGCAATATATGCAACCATAAGAGGATAAGGATATCCACATCAAGTTTGTGACATGTAAGCCAATACTTTCAACCCTCTTTGTTCAACTAAAACAAGGGATTGCAAGATCCATACGCACAAATGACATGCATATGCACTCTACTATAAAACAGGGGAGACGATCAAAGAAAGGAATGAGCAAGATTCCATTTTGATTCTAATTTTAAGTTTCAAAATGCAGTTAAAACCAGACACTCACAAGTTAAAATATTTATTTCCTATTTTTTACTTGCAATTTCTCAGCAACCAAACATAACACTCAATTGCACAACTAAGAATCCATTATAATAAGAGCTTTTACAGATCATCAACATCTGACACGCTGGTTATACGCTCAATTGCACAACTATTACACACAATCATTAGCTCTAAACAATGTTTCTTGATTATATATGAAATTAGTGGATTTTTAGAATTTAAAAACGAAAGATACCTAAGGCGCAGTCAGCAGGATTGAGCACCACGCGCTGCTTCTGTAAATGGGGTCCTGAGGCTGAGGAATCCGAAACCGGATCATCAACTTTTGCCTTCTTCACCACTGACTCGGTTGCAGTCGCCATTGTGTCGTTTTGAGTGAATTTCAGCTACAAAATGAGAGCGCGAATTATAGTTGGCCAGGCAAATATTTTTTTATTTGGAAATAAAGTGAGTTTATTTATACTTAATTTACGCCGACTCCAGAACTGAGCTGGGCTAGTCTAATACTCTTAATAGGCTCGCGTCTAGCGAAGATCAGTTACTAGATGCACCCCCTTTATATTCTTTTGGCACCACCTACAAGAGTCAAAAGGTACGTTTATCGTTGCTCTTAATTTCTTGAATTAAAATTAAAGGCTTCGATGATGAACAATTTGAATAATAAAATCATTATCTCAAGTGAAATATCGTATTCGAGAACGAAATATATTAATTTTCAGTGGATGATTAAAAGATATTAGATGATTGCTAAGAGTTGATTAATTTCTAAATTTTTTAAATCTCTTACTGGCACATAATTTGAAGTGGGAAACGAAGTGAAATAAGAGATAAGAAGATTCTTAGATTTTGAAGCTATTTAAAAGTATAGATAAAAAGGAAATTTAAAATCACGTAACACATTCATAATGGCATCCCATGTAAAATTCTTCCTATCGCTTAAATAGTTTTTCTTTTGAAAGAAATCAAATCAGTCATCCCCTTAAATGTTTTGTAATGGAAATGGCTAAATTATTCAGCTTCTAATTTATTATTATTAAAAAATCCATTTTCCCAACATAATCAAATCTCAATCAACACACCGTCTGACTGTAACTGCCAACCATGAATTCAATCAAATCAATGAGTATAACTGGAAACTGAATTTTAACAAGATTTTCCTAGAATGCATATGGAAAATCCATGAGAGCTTTCCTTTCATGTGTACACAATCTTAAAAGCTCTTTTAACAGCAGAAATTAAGGCTCATCTTGTGCACAGCTGGTGTTACAACTCACAACCATATTTCCCAATTCCCATGGTTAACAGAAACGGGAAAGCCCGCCACATTTGCAATCAAGGACACGACACAAGCTCATTAATAGCTGCCCTTAATTTGGACCTTACTTTTAGATTCAGTTTCCCCACCCCGCAGCTCAATTAAGCTTAACTATTCTATAACTTTCCAAACATTCCCCCATCGTAACGCCGGCTAAATTTTCTCATTCCCTTCAATTATCCCATTTGTTATTGCGACAGTCATGCCACAAACAATTGCTTCAGAAAAAAGTCATCACCACCAGGCACGGCTCCTAGGTTTCAGTGCCACCAATCGCTCTGAGAAACAATACATTCTCTTCTTCAACTGCCAAACAGCAAATTCTGTTCCCTTAAAAAAATTCAGCAAATGAACAAAGAAAGAAACATTTCCAACCAATAAGTAAACGAGGAACAAGTATATTATATTATTATTATTATGGAGTAAAATCAACTGTACACTGCTAAAAATCTCAATGTATCAAATCACAGAAGGCCAACATTGCCCGTCAAAATTAAAACCTCTTAATGCACACTAAAAGATACAAAACAAGCCAAACCCAATCTTCAATGCAAGCTTTGAAGAAACTTCTGACTTGTAAAGATTCTCCCCATGTACATACAACAGATCCGTAATCATTTCCCAATCTATGCATCTAAATCTACAACAACAAATCTCCTCTATATACAACAAAGAACTCCAAGAAGAAAGTCAAAAAGAACTATCATAACTCTTCTTCGTCCATGAAGAGATTTTTCTTCGGTGAAGCAAATAAAGCCACTGAAATATCAGCAAGCTTTTTGCTAGTGAGCCGTGACTTGTAAGCACGCAGTTGCCTTGGAGCATTGGGTGCTTCGACTTCGGCATTCTCGCTTGGATCCTCATAATCAATCGATGTCTTAAACACCCGTGTCTTTCTTGGAGTGTTGTATGCGAAGTGCCATTGCTTTGCAATCAGAGTCTGTTTAATCACAAATCAGAATCGATCACCCATCAAAACAAAAACTTTAAATCCCAAAAAATGAAACATTTGTTAATATGATTAGGATTATTATTATACTTACAGCTTCTCTGATTGGCCTAGACACATGAAAAAGCTGCTTCAAATCTTCGTGATTAACACCACAAAGAATCCTAATCTGCAAATATAAAAACCAAAACTTTGATTAATAAACCAGAAAAAAAGTTACTAAATATACTTTAATGCAAATCTAAAAAGCTTGCATTTTGATACTTACAAGGATATCTTGAGGCAAGGCTTCAAGTCGCGACCTTTCATCGCAGCAGTTAAAATCAATCATTTTCTCGCTGCATTGCCTCTTCAACGAAGACTTGATTTGTGGGTCAAACGACGACGTTTCCTCATCATTCGCAATCAAAATCCTCTTCCTCCCCAACCCTCGAGTGTACCTCACAAACCCCAACCCTAATCCCTCTCCAGTACTCGCAACACCTCGCTTTGATTTCAAGGAACTGCATTTTTTCCCCAGTGCCATCCTCCTCCCTTTTAAGTTTGAACACTCTACTTCAATACGTGAAAAATATTGTATTGTTTGGAGGGATGAACAAAACAGTTTTGAAAAACAGATATATGGTAAGATGAGATATGACAATACTTTTGAATTGGATTGTGAATCCTAAATTTGAGGTAACTGTTACTCTTACTGTTTCTGTTTATGGCCTAAATGGAAACAAGAACCGACTTGCAACTACAGAGTTCTAATTAAGATGTGAAGCATCTCCAATCTCTTTTATATAAAGTGGGGAAAAAAAAAATAAATCTTTAAAAAAAAAAAAGGCAGTAAAAAAGTAATAATAATAAATATCTACGCTGGTAGATAAAGCGAGAAATTACTGGAAATCTCTTAGAAAAGATCTTATTTCATCCACTCGTGTGTGTTTTTTCAATTGTTTATCCAATGGCGGTTAAATTAGTGGGTGTTGCAAAACTAGCCGTTTGAATGAACACGTGGCGGTAGATGAGAGGAGTAGGACAGGAAGCAACCTGTGTGTTGCATATTATCGGTGATGGTCGGTCAAGTTGGGCTTTGCCCACTGCTTCTTGAACACGTCTTCTTCTTTTAACGCGTGGCTGAGATGCTAGAGTGACGGTGCACTGACCGTCACGAGTCACTGGGATCTAGGATTTCAAAACGTGTGAGTTATGCAGGGAAGATAATATATTGGTTGGTGGAGATTTGGGAGTGAACGACACATAGGAGAAGGAGAGGCGTTGATCTAATAATAATGCTCATGACGGCCCATACATTGTTTGACCGAAGATTCTAATTTCTAAATAGATGGCTGACGGCTGTTATGTTGTGGGACGCGTTGGTGGTTTTACACGACGTCAATCCATTAACAGGTCAACAGCACGTCAACACCACGGCTTAAATTTTTTTTAATAAAGTAAGTAATTGCCATTAATTAATTTCCGTCTTGCGTGTTTTATTTGACTTCATTGTTTCACGTTCTTGTCTTTTCTTTTATTTTAATTTTTTCTCCCCTCTATTTTTTTGTTGTTGTCCAGTTGAACAACCAACCACAAGGTTTGAACTTACAAGCAATTACCTTCATACAAGTTTATAAATTAGAATCTATCATTGATCATTCAAAAATAAAATAAAAAAATTGAAGAGGTCATAATTGTTAGGTAAATCTTGGATTTTGTATTGTCACATTGCATTAAATTGTTTGTTTAAAGGTGGTCACATATGATCGGTAAAATTGTTTTATCTCATAATCGTATTATTGATGATAATTTAACTGTATTAAAAAATATTATTTTTTAAATTGCAACCTTTATCTTCCATACTTGATTGATGATTTATCCTATCTTGTTTGGATCAATTTTAATCCTATAATCTTCAAGAAGATAGAATCACATAGAGTAAGGAATCCTTTCAATATATATTTAAAAGTAATTATTATTTTAATTGAATTAATCACTATTAGACTTGTTCGTTGAGATCAATGTCAGTCTTAAAAGAATCAATTTATTATACATACAAATGAGGAAAAGGAATCCAATGGATTAAGGGTGACTGGGCAGGGGGGCACCGGTAATCTTGTTGATGAGAATGGTTAAATTAATACAAATTTATTATCACAAGCCCGTCTAATGCCACGAATTAAGTGATAATCTTCAAAATAGAACAACTAATTATTATTGTAACCTTTGTTGTCCCATGTGGGCGGTGGGCCATAAATGTCATGTTCAAGTTAAACAGGATACTTCTCTCAGATTAAATATAGCTTGTAAAACTTATGTCTAATTACAATTAACCGAAAGCTAGATGGTGAATGTGAAAGAATAGAGTTTAATTAAGGAGACAAATCGACAAATCAGTGAAGGAGAAATGTATATCACGTCTGAATTTGATGACACGTGTCTAAGAACATAAACTTTTTAATAAATTTTCATCCCTTTGTCCGCAGTGAATGGTGCAAAATGGCATGTGATCAAAAACCGAACGTATGTCCCTGTGAACATTATTTATTATGATGATATTTGTGCAACTCGTCCTTTTCTAAGATCATGTAAAGAACGCTTTAAAAGATTTCAGTTCAGAATCCGTAATCTTTAAAATTATTTTCATCAGTCCCAAAATAATCTTAGAATGCTGGAAATTCACAAAACCTCTTCTCATCGAAGAAAAATTATAGAATACATTGTAAATATCATGTCAGTCATACAATAAATAAGTTATATTATAATATGTGTGCAGTTATCTTAAAAAATTATTATATAAGTGGTGATTATATATCATATATGTATTAAGTGGTTGTATTACACATCATCAAAATAGTCAAACGTTTTGATTTGGACATTCACAGAAGCTTTCGAGGAAGAAAAGAGATGCATGGTCGTAACGTTGAACATCAGCGGTTATAATCATTTAGAAGGCTATTCTTTGGGGTGACTAGAGCTAAAGTGTCCAAGAATTATGCTTTTTTGTAGAAGATATTTCATCAACTCAAGTTCATGCTTCTGGAACTTGAAACCTGTTAATTTGATCAACTCAAGGTAATCACTAATTATAGTGTTGAAGTTCTTTGTTCTTTGTTCTTTGTGATGTGATTCCCAATGGTGTCCACTTGGCACTTGCAAAAAAAAAAAAAGAAGCGCAATTGATTAGCATTATGCACCTCAGAAATACATATACATGTACACGCCAAGTGAAGGAAAGCTGTTTGCATAATTAAAATCGTGTATCTACGAAAAAGTCTAAAGAATGCGCCGACACTTTTTACAGATCTCGATGCATTAGAGATGCTGTCAAAACACAAGTTAGCATAACCCGTGCAACTCTTTTTTAATGTTTAGTGAGGGCACTTGCATCGATGAAATTCTTTCCAATCGCGGACAGCTCTTGAGGAAAGAAGCAATGTCATGAGCATGGCAAATATTGCACCTTCCATGCACAACTGGAATTCCTTCAAAGGCCAAAAGCATGATGGGGGGTTCTTTAAATTTTCTATCAAACGTTTCCGAAAACGAAGTCTATATATGTGACAATAATATCAAATAATACGAATAAATACACTATTAGAAATCAATAAAAAATTTGCTAAGTATTAACAAAACTAGGGTAAAAATTGAATGGCATGTAAAAATGTAGCAGAAGTACTGAAAACATTGACATTAAAGAGATCATAGACCTGTACAGGATTTTGCCTTCGAATGATTCGCAAAGATAAGAAATTAAGAATCACATCATCAAGTTGCAAAACATTCACGAATTTGAAGATAACTGTGTGCCTACAGTAACGAAATAATCGAAGAGTTGGAGCATCGATACTTATCCGACAAATGAAAGCGCAATCTCCCACTCTTAAAACCTGGAACTTGTTTCGATGTTGAGCATAAATCTTCATCAAATGGGTCGTTGCACGACATTTAGTTATGTCCATACTCCATAGATTCAAGAAGCAAGCAATTGTTAAACAGTACTGTTTCTATAAATGCGGATGTAATGTCAAGTTTCTTAAGAACAAGAGTGTTCAAGAGATTCAAACCTTGAAGCTTTGCTGGAGGATGAAATGTACAGTAACATAGCTTTAGGATTCAATGCTAAGAAGATGTGAAGAAAGCTCAAATGGGTTACTGGCTTGAACAAAATCCAAATTAAGCTCTTAGGACCAGTTTAGTAATGCTGTAACTTTTAAACTAATTGCTGTAGAAATATTTGCTGTTAAGAGAATCAGTTAAGTGTTTGGTAAATTTTATTTTCGGAAGTACTGTAAGTTTTGAAAATAGTTGTGGGTGTTTGGTAAATATTACTGTTAAACTGCTGCAAAAAGCCAAATGACTAAAATGGACATAATGTAGAATAAAATTTACTTACACATATAATAACATGTACAAACAATATTTTTAATGCATATTATAATAATTTAATTAAAAATAAATTTATACTATATTAATTTTATTTCTTTTATTTTTTATAATAAAAATTTATTGAAATATTAATTTTGTTTACAATTTAAATAAATAAGGATAGTTTTGGGTTTAGGTAATAATTGTAAAGATATTTATGGAATTGTATTAAAGGATAAAATTAATTATCAAAATTAGAATCTAAAAGTTATTCCTTCCCTGTTTTTCAAAATCAACTGTAGGAGGGATTGATTTTGACAAAAGTGATTTTGAATTTTTTTTACCAAACACTAAAATTAGCTTTTAGATTCTTAAAATCACATTTAAACCTCCCAAAAACAATTACAAACGGGTCCTTAGACTCCTTTTGTAGTTGAGTTTTCGATTAATTTTTCGATAGCCTCTCCTACTTCGTCCAGTTGGATCAAAATACAATCGAAAACTTTGAATGGTTGGAGCTGCATGGCGTTTGAGAATATTATTAACAACAATTTCGAAATCGTTTTGGCCGCGGCGTCTGGCGAAATCTTGATCGAAATGTAGTTTCGTACTGAGCGTCCAAGAATTTTGGAACCTTGTGCAATTACTTTCATTGGCAAGAAAGAGAAAATATAATCAAGAACGTCATATGGGAGATGCGCAATTGGTTTAGTCTTCACAATGCTTTATTTATTTAGTTTATTTTTGGTGTTAATTTGTTGTTTGTTATCCAGGTCTAATCTGGCTTTGGATTAATAATTATTTTCAAGCTTTTCGAAAACAAATAATGAAGCATTTGAGTAGAAGAGTAACGAGGGTCTAAGGCGGTAGTCATGCTTTTTTGTTTGTTCCACCCTAGGTAACATTTTAAGCAACTCTCTTTCCCATATATTGTTCAGATTTTGTTTCAAATGAAAAGTATTTATTGGTCGAGCAAATTTAATTTACAAATTGAAAAACTTGCATCTAATTCGGGATTCTTGGAAGGAAATCAGCGAAGTGGAAAGAATACAGTTTACAATTAATTCAAAATTGATTTCCCTTACCAAACGTCCAAAACGGCAAGAGAATGGCGAATGTAACTCTGTGTGCATTCCTCAATTTTATTTTAACTTTTCCTTCCGTGACTGATTCCAAGAAACGTAACGCATATCAGCAATTGTTGCTTTGACAGCCGATGAATTGTTGTTTCAGCCATTCGGTTTCAGTTTCAGTCCAAAACCCAAAATAATGGATTCAGGACACAACAAGACCATTATAACAAACACAAGAGGTTCAAGCCTCCAAATTAGAATTAACTAGATATTGGATTTACAATTTCTATTTAATTTATGCTCGATGGACGGTTGGCAATTGATAAAACGAGACAATATACAAGTGTACAACAGTAAGGTCAAATAAGCTCAATTAATATGAAAAAATCATGCAAAGATTGTCCACTTCATTGTGCATGTTGTGATTGACTTAAGAATCCTGGTTAAGGTTTTCGTGTTCAGATTGACTGTTAAACTCACCCCCATTGATGCCATCAGCATTCTCCATCATTGAAGCATACAAGAAACTCCACACAGAGACACAATTTTCATCACCTACACAAAATAGAAGAAAATATTGATCAGATAATCTACCGATGCAAAAAACAATCAGTTATTTATATCATATACAACAGGTGTATAATGCAATGAACATATCTTAAATTCTGTGATTCTAGGACTAAATTTCTGCAATTCAATAACAAGAAATGCAGCTTTTCACCAAACTGGTTATGCAAATCACCAGGTATGAACTTGAAACTTCCACAACTCATGCTAGGATACAACAGAATGAGATGGAGTGAAAATCAAGAATGTTCCATATTGTATCTCATCAATTTTGAATACTTCAAAAATACTATCTGAATCCAATTATTTAATGCTTTCATAGATATAAAACCTAAGGCACCACTGAGACCTTGTAGAGATGAAGGGAGATGTATGAAGAATGGAATACGCTATACAATCAAATGAAAACTAAAGCGCTATACAATCAAATTGTCTGTGTATGAGAGTGCGAGCACATGCATGTCTGTATGAGAGAGCATAAAACAGTTATTTAGTTTGTTCATGCTAAAATTGTCATGACAACTGCAGGCTATTTTAAAATCAGATATACGATTAAGGCTTTAAAAGGTCTATTTACTGTCAATCATCTTTTGGACCCAAAATTAAAAAAAAAAAAACATTATCAAGACTGACATGAGAAGGTAATACCGCTCAAATGCAAATCCTCAAAATCATCATCAGGAAATCTTCTATGTCCTGATGAAGAGGCAGCCATTGGCAGAAAAGGATGAAATGAGAAACCATTAATGGTATCTGCAAGGTGGTAAAAATGGAAGAAAATGGGTTAGCAATAGAAGAAACTGAAGACACAAGCAACTGAGAATTAAGCTGTCATTAAATGATATGGTTACAATACCTGCAGCAGCCTGAAAGCCTGATATCCACTGTCCAGTTTGTAAATCATATATATGAACTAAACCATCCTGGAACATGGAGATGTAAAACAAAAAGCCAATCAATCATTGTTGATAGCTGACACAGCCTGAAAGCATGATATGGGCTACTCTTCTACTCCACCACAGAAAATAAATAGAAGCAAAATTTATACCTGACCACCTGTCCCAAGATGTCTCCCAGAAGGCTCGATATCAAATAATATCCGCTGGTTAGTATGTTCTGATGATCTGTATAACCTGATCCCGAGGTACATGAAAATTAGAAGATACATACAAAATTTAGAGGCACTTAAATATCATCTTTTTTGATAACATCAAACTTGCACTAAGGGAAATTGTTAGCTACTTATGCAAGACAGAAGCATTCACGCTAAGGAAGTGAAGGGTCAATGCCTTTTCACTCAATTGATAAATAATAAGAGATTATACCAAATCATTTTAGAGTGATTATGTTAAGGACATAAAATTATCTTGATTTACTGTCATTAATGCTTTATGCATCCAAGTGTGCTTTCCAATTTATAATCTGCTATTGTATTGTGTGCTCCTGTTTGCACAACTTCTATAATCTTGCAAAAAGCATTTGGAGTGTTGGTTGCCTCACATGTTCTTTTTCCTTACAGGGGTGGTTGTGCTTCATTCGCATTTGAAAGAAAAGAACTAAAATAATATATGAATATATAATTTTCCTATTGTAAAAGTGAAAATGATGAGGTGCTCTGTATTGTTTCACGTATTCGCACACCCTACCCCCACCTTCCTCAAATGTAAATCAAACTGCATTCCAACCATTGTGTGACAAGGATTAGAGCTTAAGGCTTTTGTCATCACCCCTAAAAGAAACACCGGTCAAACCAAAAAGTCTCCAAGTGAGGTGCTTTATTAACCAGGGATATCAGTTGCAATAACAAATGAATTTCTAACTGCTTACGTTTTAAAATTCAGTTTTTATATATTCTTAAAGTTGTGACTATTCTTCAGTTGCTTCTGTATAACCTATCTTTTTTAAAAAATAAGAACAAATACTTACTTATACACAACTTGAACAGCTTTTCGCAGATCCCAGCACAGTATGTAAGGATCCTTCAAAAAGTTTAGATATAGAGTATTATCAATAGCAAGTATAGAAGAAAATCCATATAATCAATACCTAAGCATATTTAAAGTGCCTAGTTTAAGAGAAAAGGCAGCAGGATTAAGCTATCCAAGAGCTCATAAAAGAAAATGCCAATAGAGAGAGCAGCATGGCTGCACCCTAATAAAGATAAGACCCTTAAAGATCAATGGCAATGATTGCTTTGAATGTAGGGGATGATTGTGTTTCACTGCACGTATATGTACTAAAATTTGGAGTAATTACAACATATGTGAAAAGCTAGGTAAAATTACTCAACCTTTTATAGAAAATTCTAGAAGTCCTGGACTAAATGAAACTATCACATAAGATAAATTTCCCATTATAAAGATCAATGCCAGACTACATCCAACTTTCCTTGGCACAACTGTGAATTTACTTAATTGCAGCATATTATCTACTGTCCTACATTGTTTATTAGTAACAAAAGTTCTCATTCTTCAAACATTTTTCATCTGTCTAGTTTCAATAGGCAATTCAAGACATAAATGTAGAGTGAGATTTTATCATATAATTCTAGTGAAAGTGTATCTAAGGGAAAATCCTACAATCAACTTGAATCCCTTCTACCCAAACCAAAAGTTAGGAAAATGGAATATAAGAGCAGATCTTTCCTTGCTATACTGATTGTACATAACCTGCATAGAAATGATGAATTTGGATATTACCTTTCGACCTCCAGTATAAAGATAATTTCCATCTCTTGAGAACTGGACCTGGAAAGAGAAAAAATCTTTCATGACTGTTAATTAGAGGGTAGTCAGAATCAAGTGTATGCAGAAGAAAGCTTACTTACATGTGTAATCCCACCTTCTTGACCATGTAAAACATATAAGAGTTCCATGTTGTCTTCCTTGTAAATTGCTGAAGTCTGGCTATAGGAACCGGTAGCAAGCATCCCAGTATGAGTTGGACTGAAAGCAATTGCAGATATTATACCTGTATATAATATGTAAAACAAGGACAATACACTTAGCCAGTTAAGATTCGTCCAATGACCCAGCTCAGGTACATAACCAAAGAATAATACCTGCTTGGCCTTCTTTATTTCCTTGAAGTGTTGAATACTGTTCGAAATCCCTACCAGGGCGGTGTATATCAAATACTCGGACAGATTTGTTGTATCCAGCAAATATCCTGCAAGTCAAAACAAGAATCCAGCTAAACAGTAAATTTATTGGATAGTCAATTAATGAGGACCTTGGAACAATGTTTATGTTAATGGGCAACATAGTTATGCAGAAGGTTCATACAAAGCACAGACATTAAAGTTGAAGAAATCAATAGTTGTTGCATCTTATCACGGTTCATCTTTAAAATATTAAAAGAATGTTTAAAACAGAACAGGCTTCTGCACGATGCCTACCTAATGGTCTAACCACAAAAAGTTCATGATTTTAAAAAAATGGAATAGCTGCTATCAAGCCAAATCTGGCCTTTCAAAAGAACTTTTCACTTACTTAGTACCAGCGGGATTGAACGCAACTGAAAAGGCAGCAGTGATTTCATCTACAGCATCATAAGCCCGGTATGTGCAACGTAACTGTCAGTACCCATGACCAAGTATAGTAACACATCAATCATAAATATAGCAACAAAGCAATCTACAATATTCATGATAATCATGTGAGGACTTTGAAAATGGCCATTCACTTTCACTATATACAAATGGTGAGAACTATAATGCCGTCATAATGATAGAAGCAGTGTAGCCTTTAAGTATACTACAAGGTCATTGTCTAGCTTTACATAGGGTGCAAAAAACAACTAATATCATTCATAGAAGGCATACAAATTGGTTAAAATAAAAAAATCAATACCAGACCAGTAGTAGCATCCCAAAGATGAATTGGATGGTCACGAGTGGTAGAAGCAAACACACAACTAGTTGGATCTGAAATGCCAACCAATTTTGACGTTAAATATCTACTTCAACAAATCTCATCAACAGATCCAAATCACTTCCAGCATAATCAAAAACCCGATGTACAAAACACACAGATGCACACCTGAAGCAGACATGTATGGGAACCAACAGAAGTCATAAACAGACTCTCCTTCCTTCACAACAAGGCTTGCCTCATAAGAATCTGAAGCATTTGAGTAACACCATAAGTAAAATTATAACTTGAAAATATATCACCAGAAGTGATGCTGAACAAACTTAGGCACAACAGAATACATCAGCCTGAAATTAGCTCAATTTCAGCATCAATTAGTCAAAATTCTCATTTCTCTCAAATATAGATCAAGCGACTGTAATATTTAAGTACACTGTGCTCCCATTCACAGTAGATTTTCAAGGAACAAACTAACCATGCTCCTTAGCCAAAGAACAGGCATTAACGTCATAGCTGATTCCATTTTCTGGCCTAATTATAAACAAAATATTAGTTATCCATTATAACTCAGAATCAAATATAACACCATCAAAAGATACAATTTGTTACATAGTACCGTTTTAGTAATAATTATCAATTTTATTAACATTGAAAGCAAAAACTGTATTCATAAAAAAATCGATAGAGTAAAGAAAAAGCGTACAATGAGAAAATGCGAAGCGTATTGTCTTCAGAACTCGTAAGAAAACTTGAACCATCAGGCGACCTACCAAAAATAAGCAAGTAAATAAATAAATTCATTACGCACAGTTAATAAAACATACAAATTAAAGAAAGCAATAAGGAAAAGCAGAAACATGTACCATTTGATGCCTTTGAGGAAATTGTTAGGGATTGAAGAGGTCCTGAACTGGTTATAGAAATGGTAGGTTCTGTGTGGAGGAACATCGAACCTAATTAAAGGCCACGAGTACTCTTGCTGGTTCTCTTGTGTAGCTTCTGCAACTTCAATATCTGAATTTTTCTGCTGCTGCTGCTGCAGTGTTTGTTCTTCTTCTTCTTCTCCCATTCGTGTTTTGAGATTTCAATGTTAGCGCCAAAAATCGAGTCGTGCGTGTTTTTGAGCTATGGGGGCTATGAGTGATGTGATGGAGTCTGTTGACATGAATTTTTTTTTTTTAAAGAAAGGTTTCCATTAGTTGGAATTTGTGAAAAATGGCCTTTAAGTTCAGAATAATTACAGACAGTACCCACATCTTTCACCATTTAAGACTTATGACTGATTTTTCTTAAATTATAAGTCCGCTAGATTGCAAATATACTAACATAAAGCCATATTTATTTTGTTTGTTTTTATTTAAATCGCCTAGTTCACTTTGTGAGAAAGAGAAAACGCGTACTCCGAACCTGGAAAAAAATTATTTGTTTTTTTTTAATATATAAAAACAAAGTATTTAACTGCCAAGGAAAAGTGCTACAAAAAAAAATCCCAAGGAAAAAAAATAAAATATGAAACATTTACTTCAATTTTTCTAACAGATATGTTAATCAAAATGTAACCTGAAAATGATTTTATATTTCTTTAATCCAAATGACATTTCCTGTCTTATCAAGATGGATGGAACCACCAACAGTAATCAGTGAATAAACTCTAATTAATTGCTTTCTTAGTTCCTCGAATAGGAGTATGATTAAAGAAACTTGAGTGGTTACAACTAATCTGCTCAGGGATTGCTGATGGGACTGGCATTAGATCTTATAAAAATGGTTATCAAATTCTGGCACACTCAATGGTCAGTACTCAGTAATGACTCAAATGAGCAATGGCTCCCAGAAAGGATCATCCACATCACTGATCACTAGCATTTTGATGAAGTGGTTTTCAAATATGGGTCATCCCTGTATTTCGAGTAAAAAGGAAGATCAAGGGCTCTCTCTGTGACTTTTCTGTCCTCATGAATCTTTGCTATCAAGGTCTCAAGAGATGGGAAGTTAGCCTGTTACATGCCAAGCAAATTCTTTAGTTAAAGATAGAATGGCATCATGGACAGGATTGTGAGCTAGGGGCAAAAGGTTGTAAAATGTGCTATGATCATTGTCAATGATACCTCAGGACGAATATAGCCAACAATAACAAGATGCAATTCCTCACCATAGAAATCCTCATCAAATTCATGAAGCAACCATGGCTCCTGCATTACAAACAGATTTAGGAATAAAAAAGGTGTGGGGAAGAAGGGTGGGTGGGGGAACTTGTGAATGCTACCATCCAAGGCAATCTTAAACTTACTATAGTCTTTTCGGCATTGTTGAAATATGGATTCCAGCCAATACTCATAACCATTTTATAAACACCTCGTGTTGATAATCCAGCCCAACCAAAATAAACCCCTGAGGGATGTTCTGAAAGGACATCTGAATAACCCTCTGTAGACAAATTAGCTGGAAACACATAATCCACTTGTTAGAAATTGAAATGCAGTAAAAGAATCAAGAAAAAAAAATTGGAGAAATGAAAGAATGAAACAAAAGCAATCATAAGAGGAACCCCTAGGTCGCATTAAGAGCAACTGCAACTGATATACATGAATTAGAACTGATGGATCTATTTAAAAGCTTTAGCTACATAAAAGATCATGAGAATTCATTCCAAAAGATATTCAAAGGTCAAGGCAATAAAAAAGGAGATCTAGCTTATTCTCACACACCTGTAGGGATCCCAAGTACCTTTGAGCCACGGCCAAATCCCTTAACTACAGGACCACCGATATACCATGGTTCTGATGGTAGGGTTCCTTCTATCCCTGCAATTACCAATCAATGTTATATACAATTCCAAGTAAAATACTGAATAGAATTTGAAATTATTTAGGGCCAGGGTTTACAATCTTGAAATGGGGGTAAGCCCCACTTTTCAGGTTGCAAATCAAGTAGAGACTTGATCACTTCATCTGCTGATGTGTAACAATGAGTTTGCTTCGGGAGTGATGGTACAGCTACCACTTCCATTCCAGCAGCCTTACCAGCCGCAACACCTATCCTGACAAGGCCAAAGCCTATGTAATATTAATAACTGAATTCTGTTTATGTGTGGGAGGGTCTTAATCAGAGAAAAGATTCTGCTGTGTTTTTTGTCCTTTTTTTTTTGAGAAAGAAACAAATGACTGGTATAAATTGTATGGAGTTTACAAAACATTATCTGTCAATTACTCACAGAAAAAAATAACATAGAGATTTAAAGATATATAGGAAAACAGAAAAAGGAAAGCTTCACAGATGTCGTGGAAAGTCGAGGCTAAATTGATTGTGGTTTCAGACAGTAATCATTTCTCTATGTTATCTTCTAACATACGAATGCAACCTAACATGAGAGTCCTTGTCTTTCAAGAGAAGAGCAAATAAAAACTCTGAACTGTAGCTGCCAATCACCTGCATCGTGATTTTACAACTGTAAAAATATAACTTGTGTGTTCCTATGGCTGCGTTAGTAAGAATCCACATAACTTTTCAAGCAACATTAGGCATTTCAAAGGGAATATAAGAAAGCAGCATTTCACAGCTGTTGGGCCATAGATTCCAAGAGCCAACTTATCTTTATATCAAAGTAACAGGTAGAAGTGGTATCTTCCTGTCTCTTAAACAAAAACAAATTAAGCAAGCCAGACTAGTGAACAATCAAAAGGTAAAATTTCATTCTTTGAAGAGCATTAGACAGAGACCCAATGCTTGAATAAACAAAGAAATCTGATCTTAGGACTTAAAGACTCACTTACACAGAATCTTCAATAACCAGACAGCTGGAAGGTTCCATATTAAGCCTTTTAGCAGCTTCCAGGAACCTTAAAGAGGAAAAATAAAAATGTTAAGATTGAGAAGCACATAGACATTTTCAATTTCGATAAAAGATATACAGAAGATGGCAAGAACAAAGTATATGTTGATAAAACCCACATATCAGGTGATGGTTTTCCTGTTCTCACTTCGTCACTGCCGACAATGACAGAGAAGGATTCCTTCCAGCCTGAGGAAAGGAACACTATGAGCATACAAAATCATACACGACAAACAAAAAACAACATAATTGTGCTTGCTGGACAACCTGATAATTATAAATGTTAGAAATAATAAAATTTCTAAGAAACCTACCGTGGTGATAAGAAATTTTGGATTCTATGGTTGCCCGACGAGAGTTTGAAGCTAGTGCCATAGGCACACCGTGACCACTCAAATGTTTGATTAACCGATTGGCACCGGGAAGAGCTTTAACCTTGCACCAGCTATAAGGATCATTGCAAAAAGAACATTTAGAAAGCTTCCATGAAAAAATAAATAAATAAATTATTACATCAACAAATTAAAAGCTAACTTCACTTCCCTTCTCTATCGGTAAATCTCCTCCATCTGTATATGCATTATTGATCATAAAATTTTCTAGACAAGCTAGATGTCTCGAACTCCGAAGCTTTTGCAGAGTGTTTTTGGTAAAAACTTATATTTACTTGACAGCTAAAGGTTATCAATAAATCATTCACCACTTATACTTGACCACAGAAGCAGGTGTGGATTAAAAGCCACGGCACCTCAAATCTCAAACATACCCTTAAGACTAAGGAAAGAAAAGTTTATAAAACAACTTAACAAATCATCAAGATAACACAAAGCGCTAGAAAAATCAAGGCTAAGGATTAGTTAATTACTGATCATTGAACATGGAGTAAACTTCATCGACAAATTCATGCTTGGCACAAGGCAGCCCATAATCTTCCACAATAATAGCTGCCTCTTCCAAAGGCGTTTTCCCCACTATTTTATGTTTTTCTCTTCCATCCCACTCTTTCCCATACTTCACCAAAAACGTTTTCAAAACCTCACCAACCATGCCATCTGTCATCAAAATTGAAAACAAATTAAGATTAAAATAAATAAATAAATAAAATCATCATGTAATCAAATTGGAGTTGAAGGAGCAGAAAGTGACCTGTGTTAAGAAGTGTACCATCCAAATCAAGAATTACACATGACATTAACTTCTTTAAAGGTTGCGCCATTGAATTTTTTTAGCTAATTTATAGATTCTGATAGGAAGATAAAGATGGTGGAAGAAATCGAATTCGGTTTTAATATTTATATGTAAATAAGCATACGACACGTGAAAGTAGCAGAAAAACTACAGTTAGAAAGAGAATCCAAGAACAGCAATGCGTGTTGGAGCTCGTGTATTCTGGTAGCTAAACTGTTGGTTTTTTTTTTTTTTTTTTTTTTTCCCTCCTTTAGCTTTTATACTTGCGTTGGATTTAGAGGCAGCGGATTAACTATTTACTTAACGTGCTGTGCTTTTTCTGCGGTTTTATTTTTTGTCCACTAAAGCAGAGCCACGTCAGGCACTCTGTTTGTGCTGAACCGCTGGCCCGAAATCATTGTCGTTTTGGAAAGGACGAATATGCCTAATAAACAATTTATAAATGCTTTTAAGAAATTCTATCTAACATTTGAATTTTGAATTTTAATTTCTAATATTTCTTTTAGTTTAATTTTTTTTATATATCTTTTATTTTAAATTAAATTAAAGCTACATATCTTCCCAAAACAATAAAAATAATTGCAACTTTTTTAATTTTTCTACCATGTTTAAACTTGTATAGTGGTGATTTAAAAGATAACTGGAGACAAAGGACCAATAAATTAAATATATAAGCATATATATATGTTTTTATTTATTGGAGTTAAATTTTTAAATTGTACCTGCTATATAAATATATGTATTTAGACTCTCAATAAATTTGAGAGAGTGTGTATCTATAAATTGTAATAATTTTTTTTCTTTGAAAAAAAAAAATCGTATGGACGCCGAGAACCGGATGCAGAGAATTGTATGCCAATAACTTGTTGGCATATTCCATTTGTGATTTGTTTATGCCTTCAATACAGTTGTGACTTTTGGCAGTGGATCAATCAACCAAGCATCCAATTGAGCAATAATATTGCTTAACAAATACTTCACAATTTTGTTTTTTGAATATATAAATTTCCTCCCTAATCTAGAGCAAACTGCAAATAAATTGAACTTCAAATTTTATGAACAACTGCAGGCTTCGTCGTCGATGCTTTGTGAATTTATTAACTGTAAAGTAGTCAAAGAATCAGATCCTTGTTGCTTGTGAAACACAACAAAAATCAGATAAATAAAAATACAATCAACGGCCTGTTTTTGGAGTTGCGTTACTTTTCAAGCAATGCTAATTCTATTTTCTGTAATTTAATTGAAAAAGCTGATACCAAATACCATACTAATAATAATATCATTAGTTGTATATTCTCTGTTGTCCTATTTCTTTGTTTTATACTAAGAAGAGTTGTTCCAGACTGCCAATGATCGTAGTTAACAAAAGATTTGGACACTCGTTATAAAACACTAATACACGTACATGCTCATTAAAATTGTTTGACTATTTGACTATTTATTTTTTTAATGTTTTAAAACATTAAAATTAACAGTTAAATCAAATAAATATTAAAGTAAAAAATTAAAACCTTAAAACATAAACATTAGCGCTTAGCAGTTAAGTAATCGGAAAGACCGTCTAATATGATATTGCCTTAGACATTTACTTGGAGATTTTAGTCATTTAACGGACTAGACACCAACAAGACCATCTAAAATCTTGTCATAGTCGGAAACAAATGACAGGTGAATGGAGTGAACGATTGATAAGGAAATGTCAAAGTGGAGACTTTTGTTTTCGATTCAACTATGTAGTAATACCTTGATTAAAATCGAACTTAACAATCCCAAATTGTAATTAATATTTACCTAAAATTGAAAATAATTTTTTTAAAATATTTTAGAACAAAGTGTTGCATGTTCATCTAAAGCTAAATAGTTAAGGTATCATTTTCTTATTAAATATATGCAAACATTAAAAAATAAAAGGGATATAGGAAGTAAAGGAAGGGGACGGGTATCTCTAATTTTTATCAGAGAATCCCCGACCTGTACCAGTTTAAACCCACAATGAGTAAAGGTCAGTAACGGGATGTCCTCTACCAAACAAGTATGGGTACGGGTATTGGCATTCCTGCACAAAACCCACCTTATTGCCATCCCATGGTTTTTCTGTAATCCGAACAATCCGAAACCTTATCAGATTCGGATAGTGATACTGCTATTATGGAAGGAGATCTTGTCAAGCGCACATGTTTTATTGTGGATGTTCCTACGAAAAAGGTCGAATAAGTTATTATTGGGGCGTGTTGACCAGACAAATAAGCGAATAAGCACAACAATAGAAATAAGATGAAAAAAAGCACGTCGGGTAAGCTGATCTCCTGAATTCAAATCATGAGAAAAGAAAGAAAAAAAAATTACCAAACATTAAAATTAACCATTAACTGTTAAAAAAAGGAAAATCCATTTTTAAACCTTCCAACAACAATCTCAAAGTCCATTTTAGACCTCCCAATATCAATCTCGTATGTCAAACAGTCAACATCTTTCTTTTGAAAGATACTCACTGTCTTGAATATTGTTTAAGCCACTGCATACATAAAACTAAACCATTTTGCGACATAACATGAAAACCACACCAAACCAGTATCCTGGGAAAACCGTGGTGCACCTAGCGGAAATAACAAGGCATACCGGTAAGCAGAGCAATAAGAGATCATGGTTGTACCCAGCGAAATTTCTGAATCGAACGTGTCTAATACAAACTGATTTATCAGGCGCATAACAGAATGAACCAAACGGAAGGATACATAATACATATATATATATATATATATATATATATATATATATATATATATATATATATATATATATATATATATATATATATATATATATATATATCTTGTGGTTTGACTAGCTTCCTAATTAATAACATGCAAGTGGAGCCAAAAGTATCATGAGTTGAAAAATGGGGTAGTTTTGTATATATATTAGTTGGATGTACTTATAAAACAGCAGAGAAGGGTTAGCAAGCCACCTCAATGATCTTGCTGTGGGCATCAAATTTATAGTTAATTTCCCCAGCCAGCACATGTGAACTTTCCAGCAGACTTGCAATCGCATATAGATTCCCCTTCAGATTAATTGCACAATGTTGGAGATTGCCCTTGCACTAGGATAGAACCTAAGCGCATCATGAATGAAAAACAAAAGCCTATTCTCTAATAAGTACAGTTCATAGATTAATTTCTAAATTTACATTTATCTACTGTGGCATAAATTAAATGTGCATGTGCGATGTAATTATAAAAAATAAAAAAAAGGAAAGAAAGAAAAAAACCTGAAAGCACCAAGTACCAAGAGTAAGTTTGTGAACATGACCAAGTTGCATCGCAAAGTTGAGATTAGTTTCTACTGTGAATAATTATATCAATCAAATTGGATTTGATTTTAGAAAAAGTCTTGAGTACTCTTTGAGTACACTACTCTTTTGGTATTCTGGATCGAATAGTAGGAGTCAAAATTGTCATGAAAGTGAAACCAAGCTGATGAAAATCTTTCCCTAGGCTTTAATGAATATTCTCTACTAATTGTTTTTAAACATATTGTGTCACTTATCCTTTTAATGAGGGGGATAAGATTAAACTACATTTAATTTTTATTTATTAATCATATTAACAATGTATCGCCATATACCCTTGAATCTAAATTAAAAAAGAAAAATATTAAAAAGACTGAGTTAGCATAATTATAACAAAAATAATGATATTTTCTTGTGTTTGCAATTAAGTAAGAAAACCAGTGTTGATTTACTATCCCTAATTTTTTTTTATCTAAACATTGTTACTCATTAAAAAAAAAAATTACCCTTCAACGAAAAGCTTGGTTCATATAACATAAAGAAGAATACTTGGAAGCATAAGGATAGTTAATGGTTAATTTCAGACTCAGAGGGGCTACATATATATAGTACTGCTTGGCTTAGGGTGCAAGACCAAGTTGAAGAAAGACAAATAAATAAATGGTCACTTTATGATGCCATGATTTTTTGACGGCATTGATAATGGAACAAATGTGCATGTATCATTAGATTTAATCATTTTAGGGCGCAAGTTCTCACTCATGAGTCATTTGTCGTTGGATTGGGATAGTTAGAGTTCCTAGCCTTAATTAACTCCTGACTTTCTCAAACTGCCCCAGCCCACAAATGTGCTTCTTTTATCAACAAAACCCTAACACTTTACATTGATCCTAAATTAAAGTTTGAAATTTTTTTCATTAATTTCACATAAACTCTTCATAATCTTTTACCACATAAACATGTATAGCAATAAGTGGTTAAGATTTAATTAATTTTATATTATTATCAAATAAGCATCAATTGTATGTTTCTAAAAGATTAGCAAAAAAGTTTCTAAAAAGTTGACAAAAAGATCAGCTCAGCACTAAATCTGAATTTCTAACATATATCTCTTATGTATTTTAAAATTTCTCCTACAGATTAATTAATTAATTAATTCTGATCATATATATAGAACATCCAAAGGCTTTAAATAATCAATCAAGAAAATAAACTCTAGAATGTTATAAAATAAATGAATAGATGGGATAGACTAACGTACCTTATTAACGTTACTCAGTAGATAAAATTTTATACTAATGGAGATACTTGATACAAGTACCTCACAATGAGCTTATAGCAATTATATTATAAACTCTTATATTTTCATTAATTTCTCAACTTCCATACATTAACACATAATACACATATTTATAGGCTAATCAAAGAGGGGAGGGGTTGTTAATTTTTCGATTTGGGATTCCACACCAAAATATGAAGCCAAACATTTACAACTCTCCCCCTTTGGATTCACCATTTTGTTACATACATGTATTGGATGTGCTTAATATTGCCTAGTTAAAACCTTGCTAGTCAAACCCAGTGGGACAAAACCTGATCGAAGGAAAAAGAGTACAGTGCACATTTGTCTATATAGCTGCAAACACTCTTATCTTCAAAATATGCTCCCCTTGATGAAATATCTCGTCAAATGTCTTATGTCAATTTGTTGAGTCGACGCATGCCAATATTATGGACTAGCTTCTCAAACGTTGATGTAGGCAAACCTTTAGTGAAAAGATCAGCAAAATTATCAGTGGAACAAATCTGCTTGACATCAATTTTCTTGTCTTGCTGTAGCTCATGAGTGTAGAAAAGCTTTGTTGACATATGCTTAGTTCTATCTCCCTTGATGTATCCTCCTCTAATTTGAGCAATACAAGCAGCATTATCTTCATAGATAATCGTTGGAATATCTATTGCGGAAGTCAAATTGCACGTGCTCTGAATATGATGAATAACAGACCTCAACCAAACACATTCTCTGCTTGCCTCATGCAGTGCAAGGATCTCCGAATGATTAGAAAAGGTGGCAACAAAAGTTTGCTTTGTAGATCGCCATGAAATTGTGGTACCATTATAAGTAAAAACATAACCTGTTTGTGAACGAGTCTTGTAGGGATCAGACAGATAGCCAGCGTCAGCGTATCCAACAAGACCGGGATTCTGTGTTGGTTCATTTGAATAGAATAATCACAAATCAGTTGTTTTATGGAGATATCGAAAGATATGCTTAATGTTATTCCAGTATCGTCTTGTTGGTGCTAAGCTATACCTCGCTAACAGGTTCACCGCGAATGCAATGTCTGGTCTAGTGCATTGAGCAAAATACAATAATGCACCTATTGCATTCGGATATGGTACTTCTGGACCAAGTGTTTCTTTATCATCATCTTTGGGCCTGAATGGATCCTTTTTAGGATCAAGAGATCGTACAATAATAAGGGTACTTAAAGGATATGCCAAAATCCATATTAAACATTTTCTCAACATATGCAGACTGGTAGACAAGTATCCCTTTTACCTTATGCTCGATCTGCAGGCTGAGGCAATATTTAATTTTTTCCAAGTCTTCTTCTCAAATTCTTTCTTCAAATATTCAACAGTCTTGAGGAGCTTTCTAGGAGTTCCTATCAAATTCATATCACCAACATAAACTGCTATAATTGCAAATCCGGATTCGGATTTTCTAGTGAATATGCATGGACAAACAAGATCATTTTTGTATTCTTCTTTAATCAAATATCCATTCAAACGATTGTACCACATGCGTCCTGATTGTTTCAACCCATATAATGATCATTGTAACTTGATCGAACAAAATGCTTCAGGCATTTTGAATCCTTCAGGGATTCTCATAAAAATATCAGTGTCAAGTGACCTATATAAGTATGCAGTCACTATATCCATTAGGCACATGTCTAGTCTTTCAGATACTGCTACACTGATCAAGAATCGAAACGTAATGGTATCCATCATTGGAGAATACGTATCCTCATAATCAATACCAGGTCTCTGCGAGAAACCTTGTGCGACTAGTCGTGCTTTGTATCTAGTGATTTCGTTATGCTCATTACTTTTTCGTACAAATACCCATTTATATCCAACGGGTTTGACATCTTCTAGTGTCTGGACTACATGTCCAAATACTTGGCATTTGGCCAAAGAGTTCAATTCTGCTTGAATTGCTTCTTTCCATTGGGCCCAATCATGTCTTTGTCTACACTCATCGACAGTTTGAGGCTCAAACTCATTTGCAGTTTCAGTAGCTACTGTAAAAGAAAATACATTGTCGATGATAATTTTATTATGATCCCACATTTCATTCGTATAAGTAAAATTTGTAGACTTTTCTTTATTTCTAAAATCTTATACCTCTTCAGGGGCTATTGTCTTTACAGGGACTTCAGTAGCTTTAGGGAAATGTGTCTTTTTAAAGACTATCTGTTCTTCTGGAACTGGTGATTCAATTAATGTAGGAACATCCAATGCTCGAGCTTCATTTTCAACAGGATCCTGATTTTTCATTTTCCTCTTCTGGGGAATAGTATCTTTAGAACCAAGTGGTCTACCACGCTTCTGGTGTGCAATACATGACTCGTTAACTGCCTTTACACTTGACTGTTCAGCAGGATCAATCACCCAAGCTAGTGTATTAGTAGCATGTATATATGACTTGGTTACTTTTGACGCATATACAAATGCATCTGGTAATTGATTTGCAATCTGTTGCAAATATACTATCCTTCGCACTTCATTCTCACTTTGAATAGTACGAGAATCTAAGTGAGACATAGTGGGGACTTTCCAAATTAACTCATGCCTTACTTTAGGAGGCTTCTTTCCCCCTAATGATGGGGAAACTGTCTCATTAAAATGATAATTTGTAAAACGTGCAGTGAAAAGATCACCCGTCAGGGGTTCTAAATACCTGACAATAGAAGGTAAGTTAAAACCAACATATATTCTCAAACGTCGTTGAGATCTCATCTTTGTGCGTTGAGGAGGTGGTATGGGCACATACACATCACAACCAAAAGTGCGTAGATGGGAAATATCAGGTTGATGACCAAGTACAAGTTGGGATGGAGAATATTGATGATAAATAATGGGCCTGAGACGAATCAATGCTGCAGCATGCAAAATAGCATTGCCCCACATAGATATTGGTAACCTTGTAAGCATGAGCAAAGTTCTTGCAATTATTTACAATCGCTTAATCAATGATTCCGTCAACCCATTTTGTGTATGTATATAAGGAACCGGATATTCAACATCGATTCCCACTGATGTACAGTAATCATCAAAAGTCTTAGATGTAAATTCACTAGCATTGTTTACACGTATGGTTTTGATTGGATGGTCTGGAAATTGTGCCCTTAATCTTATAATTTGGGCCAATACGCAACATTGCGTGTAGATAGTAAACATACATGTGACCATTGTGCAGATGCATCAATCAAAACCATAAAGTAGCGAAATGATCCACTAGGTGGATGAATTGGTCCACAAATATCTCCGTGAATCCTTTGTAAAAAGGATGGAGATTTAATACCAACCTTGAATGGGGATGGCCTAATCACAAATTGTCCATGTGAGCAAGTAGTACAAACAATTTCGTTTGATGAAAGAATCTTCTGGTTCTTTAGTGGATGTCCATAAGAATTCTCAATTATTCTACGCATCATCGCTGATCTTAGATGTCCAAGACGATCATGCCATAGCATAAATAATTTTAGATTTATAAACTTCTGGCTCATTACTGCATGGCTTTCTATGGCATTTATGATCGTGCAATACAATCTAGATGAGAAAGTCGGAGTTTCTCTAAAATGTATTTCTTTCCTGAGATATTTTTAGTAATGTACAGATACTCTATATTATTCTCATTTAATGTCTCAATATGATATCCATTTCGGCGGATATCACTAAAACTCAGCAGATTTCTTCTGGATCTGGCTGAAAATAAAGCTTTCTCAATTATCAATTTTGTTCCACTTGCTAACAGAATTATGGCTCTTCCAGAGCCTTTTATCAGGTCTGCAGGACTAGATATAGTGTTTACCTTTCCTTCAAATTCTTTTATCTCCAAGAAATACTTATGGTCTTGAAGAATAGTGTGTGTGGTTGCACTATCAGCCAAACATACATCCCCAATTTTCGTTCCCAAAACAAACAATTTATTTCTAAAATCCATAACCTTATAAAAAGTTTAAATACATACATATTATAAGATGTAGAAAAAACACAAAAGGTAACACTAGTTTAGAATAATATAAGTCTAGTCATAAGATTATAAAACCTATTACAACATAATACAAGTATTATTATGATAACTTAATCCATATTCTCACTCCTATCTCCAGTCAAGAAGTCACTAGCATTGAGGTGAGTACTCAGATCAACAGGATCAGAGTCATCAACCAAATTGGTCTCAATCTTCCCTTTGCCTTTCTTGGATGCTTGGTAGAGAACTACCAGATGTTTTTCCGCACGACCGGTACGCGACCAATGTCCTTTTCCTTCACATCAATGACATATATTTTCATTGTCTCTCTTAGGAGATTCGCGTCTGGCAACTTTCTTTTCTGAACTTTTACCATCTTGTCTTTTATAGACATTTCACTTCTGGTGGCGTCTATTGTTGTTGTTTCGTTGTCTAGAGTGTCTATGACCATCATGAGGATAATAACCACGGCCTCGTCTTCCTCTTCTATTGCGTCTATGACTAGCATGAGCACTTGCATTTGCTTTTGGGAATGCTTGGGAACCAGTTGGTCGCATCTCATGATTTTTCAAAAATAGCTTATTATTTTGTTCAGCTACTAAGAGATTGGATATTAATTTTGAATATTTCGTGTATCGACACTCTCGATACTGTTGCTGCAAAATTAGATTTGATGCGTGGAAGGTCGAGAGCGTATTTTCTAGCATAGCATTCTCACTAATTTCTACACCACACAATTTCAGCTGTGAGGTGATACGATATAATTCAGAATAATAGTTATGGACTTTGGTAAAATCTTGCAGTCTCAATTACGACCATTCATACTCAGCTCATGGAAGGAATATATCCTTCTGGTGGTCATATCTCTCTATCATATTCTTCCACAGAACTAAGTGATCTTCCTCAGTTAGATATTGAGCTTTCAGGCTCTCGTGTAAATGGTGTCTGAGGAAAAATAATTGCTTTTGCCTTATCTTGTCTTGATGCATTATTACTTGCCTTTATGTTATCTTCTAGATCCATGGCTTGTAGATGCATCTTAACATCAAGGGCCCAGCTTAAATAGTTTCTTCCGGAGACTTCTAGGGAGGAAATTTGTAGATTTGTAAGGTTCGACATTTTCAGAGTACCTTATTTTAAAGTAGAGGAAATCTATCAATTGCTTTATAGTAGTTAGAACTTCAGGTTCATACTACTATTTATGCAAGCAATAATCTATATATCATGCTTATATCATGCTTATCATGTGATCTTAAAACTGATCATGTAAAAAGATTAAGCATAATTCGTAAATAACTATTGTCTAACAATAATTAGATCTAATATATGAATCTAACATGTGACAAAGCAACCATAATAAGCATGCTTACAAACAAGAACTAAACTATTCATACAGAGGAAGCTATCATGCTAATAACGTGTTATAAAATAAATGAATAGATGAGATATACTAACGTACCTTATTAACGTTACCCAGTAGATAAAATTTTATACTAATGGAGATACTTGATACAAGTACCTCACAATGAACTTATAGCAATTATATTATAAACTCTTATATTTTTATTAATTTCTCAACTTCCATACATTAACACATAATACACATATTTATAGGCTAATCAAAAGAGGAAGGGTTGTTAATTTTTTGACGTGGGATTCCGCCCCAAAATGTGAAGCCAAACATTTACAACAAAGGATTCTTTGTGATGATAACTTCAAGTGCATTAATTCTGAAGTCGGAACCGCTTCCCGAGATTTTACTTTGCCTTCGTTAGTTGTTGGTTGTTCTGCATCACCTTCTGCTCTGCTCTAGTAATTTCCACGGTACAGTACATGTATGTCTGATAACTTGCAATGTAACTATCCCAGTCCACTGGCTAGCTAATTGGAATCAAGAGGAATTGATAAATATTCGGACAAAAGAAAATATATATCAAGTTCATTCAATGGAAATCGTTTTTGTCAAACTTTTCCAGCTGTACAATAAAATAAGGGGGTAAGAGAACAGTGGCATGCAATGATACTTTCACGCATTTTCGTATTCATCTGTTCGAATAAAGGAAAAACAAAGCAAATTGCAAAAGATATCAGATTTATAATAGAGCATGGAATTCGATACGAGGATTATCCATTATTTAATTGTAAAGATTTCCCAACAAAACCACAACATTTGGAGATGCTCTAGCATTATTTTTTTATTGATTATGGTGTCTTTTTTTTAAAAATAAAAAATAAAAAAGGCTTTTCTCAAATTTAATTTCCATTAAATTTTTTTTAAAAAATAAAAACACTACACTATTTTATGATATACGTATCAATTTTTATCAATAGTTTCATAAACAAGTCGTTGTAGTATAGTGGTCAGTATTCCCGCCTGTCACGCGGGTGACCCGGGTTCGATCCCCGGCAACGGCGTTTTTTTTTTTAATTTATTTTTCACAATGAAGCCCGCCCTCTGCGCTCATTTTCATTCGCTAAATTTCCAGCGAACCTCTCACTCTGTACTCTTCCTCCCTACAACGGTGTCGTTTTCCTCTTACTGTGTTGATAACTCTGTGTGTGTTTTATTTGTAATGGAAACCGACGAGGCCATGCGCGTGCTTCCGTTTCAGCTTCAATTCGACAAACCGGTCGCCGCTCAGGTCTTTTTCTCTATTTATTTATATTTTACTTACATTTTGATTTTTCTAAACAAAGAAAAAAAAAGCTATTTACATTCCGTTATCTATTTATTTATGTTTTGTTTTCTAACTTATAGATCAAAATAGCGGAGTGGAATCCAGAGAAGGATTTGTTAGCCATGGTTACTGAAGACTCGAAAATTTTGTTACACCGATTCAATTGGCAAAGATTATGGACTATTTCACCTGGTAATTCATTATCCGCATTTTCATTTCCGTACAACTTATATTAGTTGTATATGTTTAATATAGGCAATAATTTCGTATGTCATTATCTAATTTAATTTTAGGAAAGTCCGTTACGTCCTTGTGTTGGCGTCCTGATGGTAAAGCAATAGCTGTTGGGCTTGAAGATGGAACCATCACATTGCATGATGTCGAAGTGAGTAGAGTAGCACGTGCACTGATTCCTAATTTATGCATTGATTTAAAACTATACATAACTAAGCTAGCCTGAATATTTTCAACTTGTTCAGTTTGATATATAGCTAAAACTTGTTTATTTTAATCAAATAATCATATTCTTGGTTGAGGCATGGATTAATGTTTGCTGCAGCTAATTTGTATACATTGCTGTGCCGATTATTTTGACTATGTGAAAAAAATTCAATAGATTCCTCATAAATTCCTCATAATTTTCTGTCAGTACTCAGTGGTAATATCTGTTCTTAATTTAGTAGAGTAAGATACCTTTTAAGGGAAATAATTCATGTAGTTAAATGTCTAAGTTCTGTGTTCAACTTCTTGGGCACTGTCTCAGAATTATTAATAACTATAATGATCTATCTCATTGATATGATGAAGTAAAAAATATGCTTTAAGTCTGTTACATATTTGCAATGTGTTTGTTTCTGTGCAGAAGTAAAATCTATAGTTATTTGGTCTGCTTTTGTTATCACGTGTTTTAAACCTCTGGTCTTTGTTATGTTAAGCAGAATGGAAAACTATTGAGAAGCTTGAAGTCCCATACTGTTGCAGTTGTGTGCCTTAACTGGGAGGAGGATGGACAACTCAGTAAGGTTTGTTTTTATCTTTCTATATTTTCAGCTAACTGCATGAATTGGCTTTGGTTTTGTTTACTCAAATTGTATTTGCATTTTTAAACTTTTCCTAAGGATTCTGACTAAGCTTGTATCTTTTTTTAATTTTTTTTAATAATAAGACATATGCTGGCTTCATCTTTTCGTTCCGATCAATAGCTGATTTCCCTTCTATGAATGGCATATTCATTTCATTTCCATTCCCTTTTTTAATTTTTGTTGTCAGAATGATTTTGGTAACATCCCAACATATGAAGACCGCACTTCTTGTTTCTTCCCTCCTGCTCCAAGAATTCCTCAGATGCCTGGGCTGGTGTCTGGAGATACTGGCTTCACGCATGACAGTGAAGATTCATTCCGGGAGCTATCAAATTCTTCACACCAACGTTTTAGCATTCTGTGTAGCGGAGACAAAGAGGGAAGCATATGCTTTAATATATTTGGAATATTTCCTATTGGGAAAATTGTAAGTAATAACCTAATAACGATGTGATCTATTTTTTGCTGATGTATTCAATTTCCTTGTTTTTATTTCCTTTCTCAGAAATCCCTTTATTTCAAGTTTTATGTTTTCAGTTTCACCTAATTACCTCTGTTCTTCTACGTAAATTTTTTCACTCTCCAAAATAATGTCAGAATATACATAAGTTTCATGTTCCTATTCCCAATGCGGATGAGCAAGGTACTTGCCACCTTCTGAATGCTTCCATTTATAAGGTATTTTCATCATTCATTTGGATAGCCTTTCAAACTTGCTGTTTAAATGTTACAAAATGGTGTTGATGACAATTGCAATGGTTAACATTCAACTCTTCCTGATGCTAGCTTATGTTGTTTTGTGTTTGCTGTTATTAGGTCGCCTTGTCAAAGGACCTTTTTCATTTGACAGTCCTGTGTTCCGGACTACTCAATCAAGAGGAGCTGGGTGGACATGGTATGCATGGCTTGCATTGCTTAGTGCTTGATACATCTATATTTTCGAAGAGGTAACATTTCTTGGGAAAGATGTCAAATTTTTTAGTATCAAATTATGTGTTAAAAATATATTTGTTTGAATATTTTCTCGTTAAATGTAAACCTTACATGCTTCTTGCTTATCAACTGCCGCTAGAGATTAGAAGGCATAAGGTTAAACTTGAAAAGACAATTCTGTAATACATTTCCCCCTGTTGCAGGAAAGATGAGCTCCATCAGGTTGCCCTGCAAGCTTCTAACATTGAAGATTTGACTGAGGTTATTCGGGAATCACTGGCAGTTATGTGTAAGCAATGGTCAGATGCCACACATACTTTCCATGAGAAGTTTGATTCTCTCTCTACTTTGATTGTTGACAATGGTAACTTCAGATTGTGACACTAACTTGGAGTTTACTGGTGATATTTTTGTATCTTTCTTCATTTGATTGAATCACCATTTTCATATAGGTCTTGACTCATCACCCCAAGAGGAGTTTTTAAGCCTTTTAGGCGGTGCTCGTACAAGTCCCCCAATTCATCAGTTTCTAGCTAACTCTCTTGGTGAAGCGGTATGCTCGGCCTTCATTGGATTTTCTCATGAAAGAATTCAGAAGATATTGTGACCGTATATTTCATTCGTCAAATTTTATTACATGACAGGGTGTCAAGCGTGTGTCAAAAGCAGTTTGTGGTGCTGGGAAAGAACTTCAACTTATTGTCCTTGATCATCTTCAGGTACACTAATATCTTTCTCTTCTATTAAAATGATACTATCTGAGAACTACTAATAAGCTTGTTCTATAAATCTGAAAGATCCTATTGAATTGAGTGGAATAGTTAATAGATTGACTATTTGTGTATGTATCCATAACTAGAGGATGAAGCTATTGAATTGAGTGGAATAGTTAATAGATTCACTATTTGTGTATGTATCCGTAACTAGAGGATGAAGGGTCACAATTAAACATGTTTTCTTAAACACACATGTAGACACATTCAAACACATACTTAGACACACAAGTGTAGGTCCACGTACCTTTGTGTTTGCTTTATGAGTTGGAGCTGTGCACATGATTGCTCACCAAAATTTTGGTCTGTTTCTACGTATATTCCTTGCATGCTGTTTCTCAATTATTTTGTGTGACTGATATGTTTTTGGTTTACCGTGTACCTTATATCAAGGGCTTGAGTGGAATCTAAAAGATAAATATCCATTTCCCAGCCTGCTGCAGAAATTATTGGATTTAGGATGGGAGAACTAAGGGGCCTTTCAAGATGGCGAGCACGCTTTCAGGGTATTGGTTTGGACGAGAAACTAATAAATAATGCAACAGAAAATTCGGGTATGTTTCTAGTACAAGTCGAGCGGTTTATGAGGGTGCTTTCATCTGTGGTGCCGCAGGTATGCTAAGTTTAATGTCCGATATTTTATTTGTAGTTGGTAGTCAAATCTATTCTCACATTTATATATGTTTCAGTGTGCATTTCTTTTTCAAGTATAAACATTTTAAAGACTCTTTCTGTTGTCATGCTCCATTGAGTATTGACGTCCAATATACCTAATTTGTCAGTTGGGGAATCAGCCTTATGCTTGGACTAGTAATAACACAAATGATTAAGTTTACCAGATTCATATTATGTCTTGTCGCTATAAATATAGGTTCAGATATGAATTCTTGATGTTCTGGATGGATACCTCTGCGGTCTTTCTTTTTGGAATTATGGCAACTTTCATATTGAATAGCATAATCTTTTGGAGTCTTAACTCAGTATAATCCCAGTCATTATGATGCATCTAGTGAATGAATAACTGAAAGAGATTGGCTCAAAATGGTTGAGGCAGTTTTAGCATATTCTTCTTTTTGTATTTCTTGACCAACAGAAACATGCATTGCTTGTTGGATGTGTGCTAGTAAACTTTAGTGAAAATCTTGACACTGGCTAAAATGAAAAAGTGTTTTCTCCCCTTGGAACTTTGTGAATCTGAACCTCTAATATTTGTCTTTTGTTTCAGTTTTCAAATTTCTTCAACTGGCTTCTAAAATGCATAAAACTACTTATGCAAGAACCAATTGATCAGCTTCCAAGATACAATAGGTTTGTTTTATTAGGTTTTCTTGATGTTCCATCTGCTTATTGACGTTTATTTTCTATCAACTCTTTTCTGCTTTTGCAGTGAACTTGTTGTCATCTTCTTGAAGTTTTTATACGATCAAGATCCTGTTAGGCAATTACTAGAGCCTTCTGAAGTTGATCATGACGTTGAAGTTGATCTGTGAGTGTTTTCATTTGTTACAAGCATCCTACTGTGTCATTCTACTTGTTTCACCTTATGTATTAGATGACCATGGAAAGGTTCTTGCTGGCTTCTTGAATTCAAGGTAGATATTAATGTAGAGTAGAGGACCAGGAGCTCGTGCCAAACCTGGCTAGACCCTTACATTCCTATGTTGGAGATTGCTATTATGAAACCTATTTAGATTTATAATTTATAATTTAGATTGACAACTTCCTGTTGTCAAGAGAAAGCTGTTAACTATAATTTATAATGCTCTGAGATTGGTCAATCTGACTAGAAAGTTTGATTTGCCTTGACAGGTCTAATAAAATACAGAAAAAGCTACACATTCGCTTTTTTATTTTTGGCCTTGACAAATTGGAGATTAACTGTCTTAGGGATCCTATTTCTTGGGGTTATATATGCACTCATATCTTAATGCATGTACTAATGTGTGTATCCATATTTTAGTTGATATAACTTGTAAGTGCATATGCACACAAATATTTATACAATTGTGAACTCGTTTGAATAGTTTATGTTTCTCAATCCTTAGGGAAACAATGCAAAGAGTTAGAGATCTAGTTAATTTTGGGGGATTTTCAGAGTGCAACTATTTGCAAAGGACATTACTGAAGGAGTTTCAACTTTTGGAGTCCAGGTATCACTTTCTCCTCTCCTTTTCTCTCATCTATTTTAGAGTGCAATTGACCTAGTATAGAGATGTTATCACAGTGAACTCATAAATGTATTTCTGAAGCTCCAAACACAAAGAATGATGGAATCACTGATTTTTTTATGATTGATCCTATGTAGATACCATGTATTCTGGAGTTGTGAAAACCATAGTCAACAAATTTTGGTGAATTACATGATAATATTTTGCACTTTACATGAGATTGGTCACTCTTGTATAGGATTTGTAGTTTTTGGCTCGAGGATTTTTGTCTTTTGTGGGCTTCCTGTCCCTCCTCTATGTACATTTCCTACATCTAATATACTTATTTTGTTTCTGACCCAAAAAAAAAAAGAGCATATTAAGTGCCTTTCATTTGCAAGTTTTATTGTTGAACACCCACTCCTATCCCCAAAAAACTGCTCCTTTGAAGGTGAAAAAATAAGGTAATCTGCAATTGTAGTTTTCTTTAAAAGTTTTTGCCTCATTTTAATTTTAATTTTTTTCTTATTAATGACTGGACAATTTCAGCTTCAAGGAAGCTTTCCTGATGCCCTTTACTACGATTTCAACAAAGATACTTTGCAAGGATTTTCTGCCACTCTGCCCTCTTCCATCTTCACCTACGTCTACCATTATTCCTATGTCAGTATCATACTATGAGGTACTTCACCATGACTGGGTTCTTTCTCTAGCTTTACTCTTTAACTCTTTACTTTTCTTGGTCAGCAGATGATTTATACATATGGTTGTTACGAGTGTTTGGGTATATGTTTCATGTTTTATATCTTCAATCTTAATTATGCATCCTGCATTCTAATGGTTTTTTCATTTTGTTGCAGGGCATCTCGCCACCTCACCAGGCTTCTGACCATGATTTTATTGATTACATGTCTTTCCAAATACCCAATGAGCCTTTCTCAGATATCGCAAATTGTATAGGCATAGCAAGGGGATTTATGCATGACAAGAGCAGTATAAAGAGGGGCTACACTTCATTAGAGGCTGTGTTGTTATCTGTTCCTTCAGGTTATCATTTTGTGGACCTGTCTCTTTATAAGGTAGGACCTAAGACATATCATATCGCAGTGCAGTCCTTCAGTTCCAATTTTTTGGGATGTCCTGTAACCTTTTATGCCTAAAACAGGATGGTCAAATTGTTTTATTATTAAATGAAGCATGCACCTCTTCTGAAAATTCGGGAGAAGCTTGTATGATGATTGTGCGAACTAGCGACCTTCCATTTGTATCTGTCTCAAGATCAACTTATCTAGATCACTGGGAGTTGCATCAACTAAAGGTAAATATAATGTTTGTTTTCTTTTTCCATTCATCTTGGTGTAAATAACTTGTAATGGGGGGATCTATATTTTTAATGGTCTTAATACCCTGAATCATTTATTGCTTAACATTAGTGCAACTATATACTTTGGCATGCCCTTCCTGTACATTTTTAAGCCCTGAGCTTCTTCTCATGGTTGGACTACTTTCTTTTGTGCCTGGCCTCTCTTTCTCGAAATTCACATTTGTCAAGATGGTGCTAAATTAATTTGCATTAATTTCCAGATGAAGTGTACTTTCAAGATGAAATCTTTATTTATGCTTTTGCTTTTGTAAATCCTCATCAGGTGTTTGTTTTGCTTTTTTCCGTAAGTATGGAATTTCCTCGAGTTTTTTTACCTGCTGCCTGTATATTTCCAAGTTTTTTCCGTTCTAATACTTACAGTCGGAAATATTTACCATTAGGACTCTGTCGTTTATCTGCAAATGGAAAATGAAAAAGTACGCAGCATTCCTCACTCTGTAGTTGCTCCCTTGGCAGTTAGTGGTAAGTGTAACACAATCTTTTTTTATTAGTTCTATGTAATCTTTTCTGGGGACAGTTTCTCCTATGAGCTACGGTTTGGATCAAAAAACCACAATACCGTACATGCTGTGTTGACTGTGGCAAATAAGTAAATAATAAATCATGATTTTCTTAATTTTGCTGTTCCTTGCCCTCAATGGATCATCAGTATCTTAAAGATATACAATTCCAGTCCTTGTAGAACCAAATTGTCTCAAATGTTGCCCAGCCTGTTAAACAATGAGAATTATAGTAAATTCAAGTAAACAAATCTGTTGTGCAAATGTTTTGACAGTTTTTATGGGTATTATGGTTACAGCATCCAGAGGTGTTGCTTGCATTTACGCCACAAGGAAGCGAGCCTTGGTATACATCCTGGAGGAAGATGAAGATGAAGTTTCAGATACAGAATGATAGCTAATTTTTATTATTTGTCGCTTTAGGAGTCCTTTTTACAAGATTTTATTACTCTACAATACTATGGCTGTAAGGTTTGATTGATTGCAATTTATGCTTGGTATTTAATGAGCTAATCAGTGGTAAATGCTAAAATCATTAGTTATTCAAAATATTTATTTGCAATCACTTCATTTTAATGGCATTTAATTAGGATTAATAGGTGCAAGTTTGCTTTAAGAATGCCTCATCTAAGAAGAGGTCGGTTCTCTTCTTGCTGTCGTAAGAACCATTTTTTTCTCTAAGCACTAGAACATCATCTTCATGATAAGGCAGGTTTTTTCAAAATGCAATGAAGGTACAGTAATTAGATTTTGAGAATGTTGCGAAAATTAATAAGTGTACTAGTCGGCACAAGTAATATAATGTAGGGTAAAGTGTCGTCCTACAGAGATTGTATATCTTATTAGTTACCGAAATTATTCTAACCCTAATTTATTTGAACAATCGATTAATAGAATTTAAATTTAAAATTAAAATAAAATAAAGCAACTAAAATTAAATAATAATTCAAGAACTTATGAAATTATCAAGAGATTAAGATACTAGGACGTCCGATTTCACCATAACTAATTCAATTTAATCCTCCATTTGTGTTAATAAAAATTATTATCCATATTGACAGTGAATTTTTTTAAACTATTTAATATCCTCTCTCGAGTAATATCAAAAATACCCTCACATATTAAGCCACTATATCTCTATGTGAATTTAAATATGCAAAGATTCATTAAGCTCTATAGAAATTCTTAAATAAAACTGCGCGAATCACGTTGGCACATTTCTATCTTTCGTTAAATTCATGGCATCCATTACACAGAGTAAAAATACATAAATCTCCGGTCGGTCTCATTATGTATCCTCAAACCATTCAAATATTGGTCAGATATTTAAAAGCATTAAGTACAATAATGAACACTCAATCATAAAATAATAACCTGAAAATATCACAGATTTATAGAATTAAATCTTCATAGTTAGGCTACATTGTAGCCCTAGCAAAATAAATTAGTTCATAGGAAAATAAAGAGAATCCATAACAATTATAGGGAACATTGAAGCAAGACAATTATAAAAGAGAAAGAGAAAGAATAAACTCAAGAAGCTGTTTCTCTCCGTTCTCTGCAATTCGGCTTCTCCAAAATCTTGCTCTCGGTTTTGCTCTTGTTACTCTCGGCTCTTCTCCTTTTGTTTGCTAAGTGCGGCTGCTGCCCTCTTTTCCAATTCAATTGGCTCCTTTATATAATGTGACCGTGGCCTCAAATCCTTAGCTTAAAAAGGATTCAAACAAATCAAGCCAAGCCGCCTCCTTTGTTTCATTCATGCACGTGAAGCACAATTAAAAGCCATGCATATTTTATTTCCTTAATTAACCACAAATTACTCTTTATAATAAGCTTTCCACAGAATGCAGGCATAATAATTAATTAAAACAAATCTTCCTTGATTTGTTTCAATTAAATCTCTTTATTACTTTCCCTTAATAATTCTTTAATGCAGATTACTTCCCGAATATTCTGATTTAATTTTTCTTTTAGCTCTCTTTTTTTTTAATATTACTTACATAAATAAAAATATAAAATTAAGACAATAATTAATATAATAAAATAAAAACTAATAATAAAATTAAGCTAAAACATATTAAAACATATATATATATATATATAATATTAGTACATCAGAGAACAAAATGATTGGAAAGTTGTAGAAGATTCATTGCTTCCGCAAAGGAGTAATAGCTGAAGGATGTGCCTTGAAAAAGAATTCTGAACAAATACAAAGCAGTTAAGCAACGTGAATGCAGTATCTTATTGTCAATAGACGGGAAGTCATATTACATGAAATTCTAGAATAAGTCTGGAATACTGCTGCCCCACAACCTTTTTGCAGCTAGTAAAAGTCGCGAGCGGTCAACTTAAAACAATTTCATAACACAAGCAAGATGAGCACTACCACTAACCATCATTTGTCATGTTACAAGGCCAAAACACCGAGATTTATTGTGTTGGCTCTGGCCTCACACAATGCAATAAGGAAAAACAGATACAATAGATTATTAGCCAAATTTAAAGTGAAATGGACCCAATTCCACCCAGTTGGCTTCATGAGGTAGACCCATGCCAAGTTTTCCCGCTTTTGGAAAGGCTTTCCCCTTTAAAGCACCATGCTATGGATCTTCAGTTGAAACAGTACAACTTTATCGGTCTTCTGAACTTCCCAATAAGACGTTCGTTGGTAGCGAACTTGATAAAGCTGTTACTAGAAGATGCAATCTTACCATACAGGAATGAACTGTACAAGTAGAGCGATGCTAAGATGTCAGGATTATAATCCAACTCCATGACCATCGTCCTTACTCCCACTGGATTATGATTGAGCAGGGGCAAAGGAGGAAGCTATTAACACCAAAACCAGATTAACTTTGCTGCAAAGGCCACAGCTAAGAATCATCCAACTCAACAAGTTGCGCCCGCCTCTCAGCAGCCTTCTTCCTGATGAAGATACCCCACCTCAGGGCTGCCTTCAGCTTCAGCCACCCAACAACAGCTTTGCCAGAGGAACGAGAACTATCATCATCAAAACTGTAGTTTGGAGACGGGTTGGCCATGAATGGAGAGGAGTAAGGGTATGCATCTTCTGCAACATTGAGGGAGGGATGCCCTTGGCCTCCCATGTTGAAAATACGAAGCAGATGCTGCTGCATATCTTCATTTTCAAGCATCTCATGACTTCTCATACGAATTTCCTCCTCTGAGAAAAAGTCCTCAACTCCCCTATAAGCAGCAGGATTTGATGTACCAATAGTCTGGAAGCCCAATGAGGATGAGTGTTGTGGACCAAGGGCCAAAACATTTTCACTTCTTGGAATATGGGCTTCCTGTGGAACACTGACCAGTGGATTCTGTTGAGGGAATGACGTGCCATCAAATTGAGAATTGATATTTACATTCTGTGGCTGTAGTGAGAATCTGGAAGGAATGCTATCATTATAACCTACATGGAGAAAGAACAGTCACCAATTTAGTAATCAAACAAGTGAACAGGCGCAAGCTCAGCCTTAGAAAAACAAAATGGAAAGCTTCAAAATAACTACCAAATTATAATAAAGTTTGTCTTCCCATCACAAACAAATTTCAATTAATGCTAGTGCTACATTTAACAATTTTTTTCCCCTTAAAAAATAGTACCTCCAACTGTTAAACCTGAATCCATTGAAGGCTGCTCTGGAGGAGCCGGAACTGACAGGGTTGGTAGAGCGAGCTGTTGGCCAAATGGATTTGTATAATTTGGTGGACCTGTCTGAAAATCAGTTGGAGAAGCATCTACACTCTTACTCTGTGTAAAGCCTAACAGAGACTTGCCATCATACTCTATTACATGCATCCAATTGTCATATGCCTTCTTGACTAAGGTATCCACGTGGACCTGAAAGAACCAAATCATTCATAGATTTTTCAAGTTATCATCCTTCTAATAGAACACAAATTATCTTTAAAAGAAGTTTACACTTTGAAAGAACAGAAGACAATGTTGTTCAGAACTTCAGAATTCAAAGAAATCATCAACGTATGCAACATATAAAATCATTATGTTTTTTTATATTTGAGTTATTTTTCATCAATGTTAATATAAAAGAGAAGCTTGTGAACAGTCACATAGACGAGTAAATAATCTTGATTTACAGCTTGGTGGTTTAACGAGCCAGAAAGACAAAATTAGATGACCATAGCAGACTCATTTAAAGAATGAAGCAAAAGTGAGTTACAACAACATATCAGCCACAAGGTTACTTGTGAATATAAACCACAAGATTATATACCTTCTGACTTTCAGATAGAGAATCAGCTGAGTGATATTGTCCATCAGCAATAAGGCCACAGAACTCATAGATATTGTTAAAAACAACACCAACGTTCCTTGGATCATCAGGATAATACACATAAAGCTTCCCACTTAGCACACAAGTCTTTGCATGCTCCACAAGAACATCCCACATCTTATTGGACATGCCGCTGCCAAGGATCTACAAGAAATGGATAGTAAAACAATTACAAACAGGAAATACAGATTTCATCACTGATTTGACAACCGAAACTACATTCTTACATTTCGCAATCTCTGTGAATCTCTAACTACAAGTCGTAGGAAGTCTTCAACTGTGAAAATTCCAGCTTTATTTAGCCTCTTGTGAAACGATCCATCTTTACCAATCTTCTCCAATCTCCAAACCTCATCGTTAAGCGCAGGTGGGTAGTGTTTCTTGTACACTGTAAAGGGGGAAAAAAAAGAAGATTTATCATCTTCATCAAAAAATGAAAATAAAATAGACAATAAATGAAAAATCTAGAATAGAATTTTTGGCTGTAATTAGGAACTCACATTCTCCTCGATGATCCTTAACAGTGAAGGCATCTGTTTTTGCTTCACGTATGCGAATGCCTTCACAATAACCAGAGGCAACCTTCAGCCCTAGCCTGAACTTCCTGCTCCTTATCCAGCTTGAATTGTCGGTAAATGTGAGATCCCCTAATGTTCCTACTCCTTCCTTTAAAGTCACTTGCAGATCCCCAGAGAGAAGTGGCCTCTTTCCTTCACGCTCTTTAACCACATGACTCTCAAATTCTTCTTGCATCCAATTATCATCATCTTCATTGTTGAAATCACCTTCAAGAACGACAACATCTAGTTTCACCATGGACTCTGGACCAGTTGTGACGACATGACCAGTGTTTGCATCAATCAAGACGATATGGATTGCGGCACCCCGTTCCCCTTCCACTTTCCCTCCAGTAAAGAGAGGAAGTGACAACCTGGACCTGAATTGCAGCTGTAAGTTTCTACCATCAGGTCCTTCAATACGTTTCGGAGAAGACCTGAATCAGAATACCAAGCATCACTTCAAGGGCAAAAACAGCAAGCACAAGAATCAAAGAAGTTGTACACAAACACTACTCTTTCATCAGTCTAAGTCCTTGGTTGTTATCAGTCTCCGGTGATGGCTGACGTCTAAACAAATTTGAAACGCATGTATAAAAATGATGGTGTAGGTCACTAGCATGTTTGGTGAGGTTTCATTGCACAGTTGAACTGGGATCAAACCCCACTAACTAGGCACAGAAGAATTTATGAAATGGAAGAGTCTCATCACACACCATACCTAAAAGGCCCAGTGGTTCCCTGATGGAGTAAGAAAAGTCCAGGGATAGATAGAGATAGATTTTGGTTCTGATATTACGTTGTTATAGGCTGAGGAATAGATTTCATACCTCCCCGTAAGCTTTGCAGGGCCTAATTTTGCCAGAGCACGTTCCACTTCTTCACTCACCTGTTCAAAGTCAAAGACAATAAAGGTGCAGAATCATCCAGCATTGTACACAAGCATCCCAATAAAAAATTGAGCACTTCATTAATCATGCATCTCTGACCAAGCAGCACAGAAACTTCTTTATAAGTAGTATAAAGTATTCAATCTTACCACCCTCCGAAGAATAGGCTCCAATGACGAGCAAAGCTTCTGTAAACTATCCACCTTAAGAGCCTCAACAATTACGCTGCATATTAAGCAAATGTCTGAATTAGCCATCAACACCACTAAGTAAAGTAAGTTGAACTTGAGTAAATATGGAACTAAAGAATGGAGCAGAAATATTCACAAGACAAATTTTACGTTCAAAAAATTCTCTTTAAGTTGGCAATTAGAAGTAATAATTTTGGGACCTACACAGGACACATATTAACACCCTAAAACAAGTAGTTTTACCAAAAATAAAACAAAATCAGTAAGGCTTTTTGCTAAATAACTAATTTTAAGAAAAGCATGCACCTTAAAATAAGAAGTTGTCGGCCTTTTCAAGCTTAAATTATGTTAAATTACCAAGACAGCCTTTTTGCACTGAATACAGCGGCAATCACTGGAAGTGCAACCATCACCACAACAACAAGATTAGCAACAAAAACATTCTTAAAAGCTCCTCAGTTATTCCTAGTTATGCCAAACAAATGCACAGGTCCTAGATCATTTCATCACAGAATCAATATGAACGACACCAAAGTCAACCAATTACTCAAGCTTACCTTTCTGTTTCTACAGGATCAAGTTTCAGAATACATCTAATCTGACTATTAACTTAAAAAAAAAAAGCTCATACTATTACTTCTTGTCCATTAGAAGCCAAAATCAGTTCCTAGTTTTCAGTTTTCTCTGTAACTAAATTAAGAATATTCTCTCATACTTTAAACCAAATTAAAAATTACTTAACATCCAGGTCAAGATTCAACGAATAAACTCAAACGAATTCTATCCGCTAACTGACTAATAAATTAAAAAACCAAAATTAATAAAAATAAATAAACAATTCACTTATTAAGCAAAAAGTAATAATAATTACCTTGCCAAAGCTGGTCGTTTCCTGTCCGGCTGACCTTCTTCCGCCGAACTTGAATCCAAAGCTCTCTTACTACTCGATCTCTCCATGTACCTCGTCTGCATCTTCCAAAACGACACTGTCTCAGAAACTCCACGGAAATGAACTCAAATCAAATTCAGAAACCTTTCCTTCAAGATTTCAAGTGCTTTGATACTTGATTTGACTTCAAAAAGAGAATAAAATTTAGAGGGAACAGAGGAAAAAAAAAGGAAAAAGGGAGGTGAAAAAGCGAGCGGGAAAGTAAAACCAGAGAGTGTGGAATTTTAATTTTTGAGTGTGCAAGAAGTTTCGACGAAACGACTGCGAATTTTCGCTTCGCTTTTTGAGTTTTTAGCGTTTTTTCTTTTGTCGAGTTCCGTTTCTGTGCCGGCTTTGCACTATAACGATTAACGAATCAGTTTGTGACTGGATGGTGGTTGGACGGTGGCTGTCATGTTTGGATTGGTTGATCTGGACCGTTTGATATGATGAAGTTTTGGGAATCTTTTTATTATTTTAAGGTCTTGACACGTGAGTGATTGGGGTTTGTGAATTATGAAGCGTGGGACTGGGGGAGTGATTGTGCCCACTGCCCTGGATTTTGTGGATTTTATCTCAATTAAAAATTATGAATTCCGTTTTATACAAGAAAGCACTAATTAATGATTAATAATAATCAATTTATTAAAAAAGTGATTATTGATAATCAAAGCTCAAACACGGACTACATAGATTTTTATAAGATAATTCTTCTAACAATAATTAGATTTTTATTAAGATAAGAAGGCTTTGACAAGTTTAATAATCCGTTTGACTAGTGCTGCCAACCAAATTTGGATGGCCTCAGAATGGCCTCGACAAATCAATTTGTCAAAATTGGGGGACTTTGTGCAAGCATTAGTCCAAGAGAAAGGAGCCCAAATTGGTTTTCCCTTTTTCCTCTTGTTTTAGTCTTCTTTTTTTTTTTTATTCTTTTGAAATAATTTTAATCCCAGAGTCAAAGTCAAGAAACTCCCCAAAGATTTTGATAAACCAATTTTTGTAATTAAATCAATTAACTAAAATATAGTACGCATAACGTAAATGTAAATCTATTTAGCGCAAGTTTAGTATAATTTATCTAATAATTAAAAGTATTTATTTAATTTTATAAATTCTTTTCCAAATTCTTAGCATTATTTAGTTGTATTTTAAACAAAGTTTTTGAAAATTACGTAAATTATTTTGTCTCTACTAATAAAAATTTAAATTTTAAGCTTTTGAGAGTAAAAGTTGTAAAACTTATTTATAATATTAAATTATTTAAAATACTTTTAATTTGTTTCACAATACTACTTCATTTCTTTTATAACATAATTAGCTTTTGAAATAAAAGGTTGTAGAACTTATTTATAATATTAAATTATTTAAAATACTTTTAATTTGTTTCACAATCCTATTTCATTTTTTTTATAACATAATTTTAAAAAACTTATCTATTAAAGTAATTGTATAATAATATTTGATAAAAACTCTCATTGATAATAAAAAAACTAATATATTTTGAGTAAAACCTCTATTTATATACACTTTATTAGTAAAAACTCCATTAAATAAGTTCTATTCGAAAAACTATAATAAACAGAACTGTAAAATTCAGGAACTGCAGGATATAACTGAAAGCATAATAACCAGAAACCATACAATCAATCGCAGCACTTTTAACAGGAAGCCATAGCAAGTCGAAGAAATCAAAAGGTTCCCAAGAAGAAACAATTCATTGACACAAAAATATATTTTTAATTTAGTAACAACCGGTGACAAACTAAAACTCTACATGGCTATGCGGACATCTAACAAGGCTGCACTTGTTAATCTCTATAATACTTTCAGAACATTTCGACCATGCAACTCAAAGGACTTCAAAGCAAAGATAGCAACCGCCTACCGCCTTTTCTGGTTCTTTTTCTTCCCTTTCTTTTTGTTTCTCTTACTTTGTGGCTTTGACCGTGATTTTTGTTTTGCAACTTTCTTGAATGATTTACATTTACTTACAGGTATGTGGTGCTTTTTATCAACTCTAATAGAATGTGAAACAGCTGCAGGTGTCTTTTCACTAGGAAGGTTTTCTGCTTCGCAAGAGATCTTACTAGTCGTTACCGTGACTTTCAAGCCCCCATTGTCATACATTGTTGTTCCTTTGACCAATAAACAAATACAAGAGCCAATTATTAGCTAAGTGTAAAGCTTAAGCTCATCATGCAAGAATGTAAGCCAGATCAACAAGAGCAACCAAAGTGTCCAGTTCAACATATGCAAAACCCAGAATAAGAGAATACACAATTAGGATTTATATGATGCAGAAAATATCCAGCACCTGGTAAATCAGTGAATAACACTACTGCTATTTCTAGTAACTCTTACAGAAGCCAGAAAGAAACAAGATGCCAGGATCAATGTTGCTGTGATGCTAAAACAGTACGACAAGAATATAAAATGGGGATATTCCAATCAACTAGGCTGCTGATTGTTTAGCAACTTCATAAATAAGCTCATCCAATAAAACAGAAAATCTGTATTTGCATGGTACAATGATCGGTAAGTGGAGTGAGCAGACAGTGACTAAGACATCTAGCCAATACAGGTGATTTTAATTGAAGACTGGCATCTTGGAATATATTACTTGTATGTTAATCTATCAGCTTGACGTTTGAAGTTTGTGAAAAATACCTGTAATTGGAGTAACTGGCTCTCTTTCTTCATCCTCCTCACAGTGTTCCTCACCTTCATCAGGTGCCGAGTCAGTGGGTGTCGTAGCTCCGCCATATAGCACAAACTCTCTCTCCAATCTCCTCTACCATAAAGATGAGACGAAAATGTTAATACTTAAGGCAATCATACCAAGGAAATGTTTTTTAAATTACACATGAATCCAATATAAATATATAATTGCCTTTGACGTCTACTAGAATTTACTCCTACTAAAGTAAAAGGGCAAGTTTAAATGACTTAAGGATGTTATAACTATAACTGTACAGAACTACAGATACATAGGTTATTTGCAAAATTTATACTATTTAAACTAAACCTTTATTCCTATCCCAGTCTAACCCGGGCCAATACATGTTTAGGCTATTTGCACAGAGACACAAACTTAGGAATATAGAATGAAGTTCAATTGAGGTCATGGGATGGGAGAAGCTCAGACCACAGTCAACATAAGTTATCATAAGTTCAATTTTTATCTCAAATAACTAGCATAGGCAGGGACTGGACGTCCACTCATACATCATGAGAGAGAGGGGGAAGAGAAGCTCCATATGATACTAGCAAGAAACCAATACCCAACAACCTTCAAACTCAAATCAAGGAAACATCTAATAAAGACACACCAATAGATCACAGGATATCAATTGAAACCAAAACGACCCATTGAATTTTGCAAATTGCAAAATCATGCAAACTAACCACTTCACTCTCACTCCTAGGATATGCAGATTGCAGAGCAAAAAAGATAAAAATAGGAAAACATATAACTTGGAACAAATGGTCCATTTGTTGATCCAAAACTGTTCTTATGCGTTAAGAGTGTGTTAGTTGCAACCACAAGCTTAGTATCATTGCGTCGAAAGAAGCGGGGGACACTCAAAGGGAAACAAGAGTAATAAAAATCGAACCTTTTTGCGTTCTTCAAGACGCTTACGCCTTTGCGCCTCCTCTTGATTCTTCTCAGCTTCTTTTCTCCTCTTCTTCTTTCTCTTGTGAAACCCAGTCACGTAGTCCCTGATCGAGGCAATAAAAATTAATAATACTTGTAACAGAACTAGCCCTTCCTTTTCAGCTAAAAATAAATGGAAAGAAAAAGCAGGGATTGCGCTAGTACTTGAGGTCCTTCTCGTCGAAAGAAACGGAGAGAGCTTTGTTTTTTAGAGCCCTTTTCTTTATGTGACGGCCACGAACTTTTGGGACCTGCAGCGCTTCCTCTTCAATGTCTTCTTCCATCGCGGCTCAGCTTCAGTGTTTTGCTTGTCCAGGTCTCGGTTAAACAATTAGGTTCGGGTTATTTGGGTCATTAAGATTTCAGACTGGTCTATTTTCATTTTTCGGTAAGGGCTCGGTTGCGGAGAATCTATTTTGGGCTAATCATATTCGGAATTGGAGGCTGCTAAAAACATTTAAAATGCTTTCTAAATACACCCTTAGATCCTTGCCCCTGAAAAATGAATAAATACTTTATACTGGAGCTCCATCCTGTACCAGTACCATTACCCAAAAAAAAACTTGAGGATTCTAGTAAAACAGAAAGAAAAAATGTCGAAGCAAGAGCCCATTCATATAAAATCGAAAACAGTAAATGTAAAAAACAAATCCACAGCGGATCATGTTCTTCAAGTCGCCCTTCCATCAACTATTGAGAAATTGAGCTAGCTAGATTCCCATGTACGATTATTGAGACTACAGATTTCGCACTTGAAAGTTACGGGGTTAAAAGCTTTAGGCCCATTTGGAATTGTTTTTTGAAGGCTTAAAAGTAATTTTGAGAATTTAAAAGTTAATTTTAGTGTTTGGTAAAAAAAATTCAAAATCACTTATGTCAAAATTAGCCCCTCATATAGCTGATTTTGAAAAGTATGGAATGAGTGGCTTTTAGATTCTGATTTTGATAATAAATTTCATCATTTAATACAATTCCATAAATATCTTTACAATTATTACCTAAACCCAAAACTATCCTTATTCAAATTAGAAACAAAATTAATATTTTAATAAATTTTTATTAAAAAAATAAAAGAAATCAAATCAATATAGTATAAATTTTATTTTTAATTAAATTATTATAATACACAATTAAAATTATTGTATATACATATTTTTATGTGTAAGTAAGTTTTATCCTACATTATGTCTATTTTAGTCATTTATTTTTTTACAGCAGTTTAACAGTAAGATTTACCAAACACCCACAACTGCTTTCCAAAACTCACAATACTTCTAAAACAAAATTTACCAAATACTTAACTGATTCTCTTCACAGCTGATCATTTCTATAGCACAGCCAACAGTAATTATTTTTAAATCTACAGCATTACTAAACTGACCCTTAGTATTAGCTAATTAAAGAGAAAAATTAAATAGTAATACTACATATATCAAATTTTTTATCCCAAATGATTTGATATATATTAATTAGTTACAATTAATTTACTTGAATTTTATAAAGAACTATTAACCAAATAATAAATGTCAAATCATTTAAAATAGTTATTTGATACAAAAAATTTTGAATGGGTAGCATTTCTCAAAATTAAAAGGGATTAAAGTTGTTGCTTTTAGTCTAATTGGGACTTGAGAGGATGAAACGATGACACATCACAAAATCATGGTCAGGACTATCTCAAAATTGATATCAACCCCTTGTTAGTAAATAAATAAAGAAAATGCTACACAATCAAATTACAGAATAAAATAAGTTTGTCATACTCTGAAAAAAAAAATTATTTAAATTATATAAAATGTATTTCGAAAGTATAATATGAAATTAGTTCAACCAGGGGGCAGGCAGCCAACAGGTGCCCTGGCCTTGGCGCGTGAAGGCCCAAAAAGAATTTCAATATATACAAGCCTAGTCTTCAAATACTTTTATGATTTGACACCTGTAAGTTTTTGGTCCCCTAAAATTTCAATCTGGGCTCCGCCCCTGATCGACACTATGATTTATTGATTGAACATTATATACACCAAAAATGCTACTTGCTACTTGCTACTTGCACCGTGTCAAAATCCGGCACTTTAAAACGCACCGTTTTATATTAAGCAAAATTCAATTAACAGAAAAAAGTTATTTTCCTTCATCTTTTAGATCGTGGGCCACAACTCTCTCCCCAACCACAACCCACAGCCACTCTCCGCCCACAACTCTCTCCAGTCAGCACCCACAAACCTCACGTGACAACTAGAGTGACTCACAAAGCAGTAGCCACAACTGCAATCACAGAGCACGACTCCCCATCATGCGATAGCCACGGCCACTCACAAAACAGGAGCCAAAACTCCAACCATATCCACAACTCCACGTGAGCACAACTCCCCACAGCCATCACGCGACAACCACAACCAACGTGATATTTCTGCACATGAGGTTGCCTTTTTAGTGAGTAATGCTTGATCTTGGCCGATTTAGGTTTGGTTGGTGGTTGGTTGCTTTGCTTCTGCTTTTGCTTCTTTGTGTTTATCTAAGCTGAATCGTGTAGCCTAAAAAGAAGATAAGAGTGAAGGGGGTTTGTGATTGTGAAGAAAAAGAAAAACGAAAATGAAAAAGAAAAAGTTGAACTTTAAATAATAAAAAATTAGAATTAATCAAAACGGTGTCGTCATTGGTAATCTTTGGGGGTTTTTCTTGGGGTAAACCTCAGCACTTTTGTATACACTAATGTTGAGAACATTTAAAGTAGGGTGGTCCTAATGGAGGATTTAGATTCATTGTTAATCTTAATTTTGTATTAATTCTTTAATAAGTTTGTAATTAACATTTATCGAATAAGAACAATGAGTTAATAATTCTTAATTATATTATCTTTTTATAAATGCATACACGACAAGAAATCTTTAGAAAATCGGTATAACTTAGATCAACACTAAATTTAAATTTCTAAATGAATAATCTAATAAATCATATTATGTTTCTTTTCATTATTTCTATCAATGTTACTAATAATCAATATAAAATTGTTCTTTGAATTTCTATTAAGTTTGTCCTATATATCATGTTATAATATTGATATAGTGGTCCTATCTCTCTTTAGTAAGAGTGAACTATAATTATTTTCCCAGATAGGACGCACCCACGCACTTGCTCTCATTACCTTAATAGTGTTGTAAATTACGAAGGCACACTATAATAAAATGGGAAATTTATAAAAATAACCATAAAATTTTAAGATTTTTCACAACTAACCCTCAAACTTTTTTTTATTATAACTAGCCAAATACAAGGTTTTTAGATCAAATTACCCTCATCACTTTCATCAAATTTTCAAGGAAATGCCACTCTCATAAATCCAGCACAAAAAAACCACACGCTCAACACTCTCAACACTCTCAACAAATCACCAAGCCTCATCATTATCAACAAATCACCAAATCTCATCAAACAAATATTATATGACCGAAGATATAATCATTAATTAGAAAGCTTCTTAAAGTTTTGTAAGTTCACCCACAATATAAAGCTTTAATGTATTAATGTTAGCGTTTAGGTTCGAAATTGTATGGTTTTGTTGTAAATGTTGTTATTTTTCATTCATGAAACAATGTAATTTCTTAAAACACTTAGTTTGAGTTGAGAAATAAAAAAAATAATTGAAGAAAAGAGAGATTTACAGAAAAAAAATGAAACTCAGATTTAGTGAGACAGGCTGAGTGAGTGTGACATGCAGTGGGACAGGTGCCTGTCGCACTAAAATACAGTGTTGATTCAGTGCGACAGGCACCTGTCCCACTGCTTGTCGCACTAACTCAGCTTGTCTCACTAAGTTTTCGGAAACCTTACGAAGCTTATAACTTAGGCTACATGTGTCCGTTTTGGGCGTATAATATACCGTTTCGAAGCTTGCAACGAGACGAATCAAAGTATATTATTACGACAGGCTCTCATAGCACCAAACTATATTAAAATTGAATCTTTCTTTTAGTGCGACAGGCACCTGTCGCACTAAAAGACAGATTCAATGTTACTGTCTTTTGGAGCGACATGTGCTTGTCGCACTAACATGTTTTAACTCATCTCATTGCAAGCTTCGAAACGGTATATTATACGCCCAAAACGGACATATGTAGCCTAAATTATGAGCTTAGTAAGGTTTCCGGAAACTTAGTAAGACAGACTGAGTTAGTGCGACAGCCAGTGGGACAAGTGCCTCATGTCGCATCAATCAACATCAGTGTTTTTTAGTGCGACAGCACTGTCCCATCGCTCATCACACTAACTCAGCCTGTCTCACTAAATCTGAGTTTCGTTTTTTTCTGCAAATTTCTCTTTTCTTCAAATTTTTTTTTTATTTCTCAACTTAAACTAAGTGTTTTAAGAAATTACATTATTTCATGAATAAAAAATAACAACATTTGCAACAAAACCATATCAATTTCAAACCTAAACGCTAACATTAATACATTAAAGCTTTATATTGTGGAAGAACTTACAAAACCTTAAGAAGCTTTCTAATTGATGATTATATCTTCAGTTATATAATATTTGTTTGATGATGGAATTTGGTGATTTGTTGATAATGATGAGGCTTGGTGATTTGTTGATAATGTTTGAGTGTTGAGCGTTTAGCTTTTTTGTGCTGGATTTTCAAGAGTGGTATTTTCTTGAAAATTTAATGAAAGTGATGAGGGTAATTTGGTCCAAAAAATTTGTATTTGGTTAGTTATGATAAAAAAAGCTTGGGTGGTTAGTTGTGAAAAACCTTAAAGTTTTATGGTTATTTTTGTTAATTTCCCTAATAAAATTGACATGATATATTAACGTGTAAGATAATAATCTTTATCTCATATGCCGAAGTGGTGGGTTTACTCCTACACAAACATTTTTCCCTAATAAATAAGTAATCATTTGGTGTAAAAAAACCCAATTCATGCTAAATAAATAATCATTCATCGAGAGTACTCAATCCTATTTATTATCAATAAATTGAAATGCTGGCGTGATTGATTCATTTCAACAGAAGAGTGTTGTATACAAAGAGTTGATGTGCTTCGTCGAATTAAATTTTTTTTTTGAATTAGTCAAAAAAATAATATTGCTTTGATTAATTCAATTAAAATTGCATCTTCTCATTTTTAATAATGTCATCGCAATTCATTCTTGATTTTTTGGAGATTTTATAATTAGGCTCCGTTTGTAATTAATGTCGGAACACTGTAAGCACATTATTTTTTATAAAATAGTATTTGGTAAATTTTTTAAAAGTTGCATATTTCATAAGTTTTTTTATTTTAATTGTAGCTTTTAAAAATAAGTAGGAGATTACTTTTTGTAAGTAGTTTATCAAATAAATCACCACATATTTTTTTAATTTTCTATTATAACCTTAAAAAAGAAAATTATATCTTTTTTTCATAAATCCTAATACATAAATAAAAGAAAATTTAAACTTGTCTCTATTTTGGTTATTATATAACAAAACATATTTTCATAATAAAATTTATTAAATGCATGTACTCTATTTTTCAAACTCAAAGTAACCTCAACAATAGAGTTTATTAAACATCAAGCGGCTTTTCTAATTAGCAGTAAAAATAGCTTATTTCATAAGCTATCGTTGTGGTCCAAACATGCTACACATGATAGATTGTTCAACTCTAATCTTATCCGATCATATATATGTATGAAAATGTTATTATACTATTAAAATATATAGCTTAATAACTTTTTCAGACTTTAACAAAGTTTAGAATTTTAGATTAGAATATTTCTATATATAATCATTCTCAGGTTATGGCACCCTTATTTGTTTTAGGACAATGATCCTCTTCTTATTTTTTTCCCTCCTAATCCTCTTTGTCTTTCAATGAGTGATCAAGTGTGTGATAATTAAGCCAATTTTTTTACTTTATTTATAATTAAACCAATACTTGACTACTCATTAAAAATAATGAGGACTAGGAGGAAAAAAAACAAAGAGTGAATTTAAATACAATTTAATGCGAACATGCTATTAAACCGTATAGTTTAATAGAGTTATTTTTTAAGGCAATAACAATATATCCGTATAAAAAAAATGAGGGCATCTGTACAAAAAAAAAAAAAGGACTATATATATATATATATATATATATATATCACAAAAGGAGATCTAATATATTTATATTTTTTTTGTGGTTTTATTTGTTTTGCATTGGTTTTTTTTTTTTGGCTGGTTCGAAATTATCCGTTCAGGTTTCTCTTATCTGGCATATAAAGAGGACAAACTTAACAGAAATTCAAAATCCTTTAACAGAGAAACCATTAAAAACCAAGAGAAATCCATCTCCATCTACTTTGACCTTTGTAAACGCCAACGCTGTGAAGGCGCGTGGCATTTACTTATCAACAAAGACAATCAAACCAACCAACTCTTCTTATATAGCGTGAGAGTCAAAGCACGGAACAAAAATAAATATTTTAAAATAAAATGATCTAAAACACGCGATAAAATCGAAGCCAGAAACGAAACTGAACTCTTTTTCTCGTTCTCATGGATCAAACAGTACAAGACACACTATCGGACCGGGTCCGTGTTAGTGGCAGGATAACGTCGATGACATTGACTGGAGACGCGAGGCTTCGGTGGACGGATGGACGTCAACGGAGTTTGACTTTGGAGAAGGAGGTTCTCGGTTTTGTTGTGGAGGGTAGTAAAATCAGAATCAGGGCGGTTGTTGAAGGAAGAGATAGAATCTGCTGCGGCGGGAGCACGGGATGCGCCGTGAGGAAAGATTTTGTTTTCGAGCCTTTGTCTGAGGATTCTCAAAGACTCTGGTGCGAAAAACTTCGTGATTTTATTGATTCTTTTGGTGAGTTCATGTTATTGTTATTATTAGTATTCTGTACGTTGTTTAATATGTTAATGCGGTACGTATTGAGTATCATGCTGTGTTTTTGGGTGAAATTTGTTTGTTGGGTTTGATTTGAAAAACAGAGGAAATTAACCTTAATGGAATTTGTTTCTAAACTTAGCAATTCAATGTGGTTACATATATATGGTAATAATATTATGTTTAATCTACTTTAGATAAATAGGGTGGTTTAGAGAGTCTAGAGACTAGATATTGCTTTTGAGAAATACAAAAACCCTTGAAATTAATTCTTTTAAGAATTGTACTTCATTAAAAGCGCTTTAAGTATTTATATCATTCAGAAATCTCATTTTGGCTGTTCCAAAGAGCGCTGTGATGGTTTTATTTATTTCTCAAACGGACTTTTGGCTATTTGAGAGCATTTAGTGACTGTCAGATAGCTCTTCCATTGCAGCAGCAATGATCTCTTTTATTGCAGTAAAAGTAGGGAAAGATAAAAGCATGGAGAATTAAAGATCGTTTGGAATCTATTGGTACAGTTATTCAAACTCCATCATGTTATGAGCTTTTTCATTCTGTCATATAGGTCGGCCGAAGAGGTTATACATTTTTGTGAATCCATTTGGTGGGAAGAAAATTGCGTCCAAGATTTTTCTTGATGATGTGAAACCACTTTTGGAGGATGCCAACGTCCAATTTACAGTGCAAGGTTTGGGATTTTACTTTCTATGTGATATGAATTGATAGTGAGTTGAGACATTCACTTAGTTTTGGATTGCAGCTCATACTCCTTTAATATGTTAACTTATGCTTAGAAACTATGCAACAACTGCATGCTAAGGAGATTGTTAAAGGGCTGGATCTTTCCAAGTACGATGGCATAGTTTGTGTCAGTGGTGATGGTATCCTTGTTGAGGTTAGTTAGATATGTTTAGCTTGGACATCCATTTCACTTGGACACTTCTATTTCACTGTTTGATATTATCCTTTTTAACCTTTTTGCTAAGCTGCATACTGTCTATTTCTTAATGTTTAGCGTGCTTTCTTCTTACATAGTTTATATGAAAATGGTAGTAACTTGTATCCTCTGTATTAAAAAACATTAAAATATCAAGGATTCTCATTTTTATGTCTCCCTCTAATTTGTGGTACCCTCAGAGATTAATCACAATTTTCTGTTTAAAAAAAAGAACATTAGTCTTTATGAATTTGGCTGCAGATTGTATTCATCATTTATCCTGTCTTGAGACTTGGGTTGTCAGGCCAAAAGATTAAGATAAAATTGTTACCATACAGTTGTACTTTCCTTTTATTCTAGAGAACCCATGGGTTTTGATCTTATTTTTGTTTGGTATTTTACCTCAAGGATTGAATGGATTGTACATCACTTAAGAGTGTGGCGCAGAGCATAAGTGGCGCAGAGCATATTATTGAGTGACTTTTCTTACCTAAGTAGTTATAGCATCTCTGGCTTCATTATATGATGGCCATTTTGGGATAATATGCTTTTGTCTGCCTTCAAGAATAGATATCACTTTTTCTGAACCACGGCACTTCTTTCTTGATTTTAACTTCTTTGTCTTTCTAACAAGTGTTGGCACATTTTAGTAGGTAGTGAATGGACTACTTGAGAGAGAGGATTGGAATGATGCAATTAAAGTGCCTCTTGGAGTGGTTCCCGCAGGTTTGCTTTCTTCATTTTTAATTATAATTTGGTGTTATTTCTTCTCAAAGTGGGAATGTTTGATGAGTTTGGAAAGTATGTGGAGTTAATCTGAATTGAATGGAACAGAGCACCATGTTCATTGCCAATTTGACTATGATTTTGTCGACTCCGGGCCTATAAAGGCAATCGAAGCAAAAGCTAAACAGTTTTATCTTTCTGAGATAAACATTCATGGTTATAGTATGAGTAAAAAGCTGGAAGCTTGCTTCTTTTCTGGTTGGAAAGAATTGGGTTGTGCTCCTCAAGATGTGATCAATATTTAAAATACTAACATTAGATTTCGCGGTTGTTGCAATTGACGATCTCTTCAATTATGGAAAACACACTTTTGGTTGCTGATTGCTGCCATATATATAATTGCTTTTTCTTATGTGTGAAACACTCACTTCTTGTCTAGATCTTTGCTTGAAAATTTACCTGGCAAGTATATTTGTTCATTGAAGTCATGATTTCTTATTCACTCATTCCAACCCTTTCTACCATTTTCTGCGTGCTCATATGATTATGGATGACTTTGGATTTCTTTTCTTAAGCATGCCTTGTTTAATTATTAGACTTCTTCTTCTTCTTTACCCCCCACCCCCCCTTCATTATGTACATTAGGCATTTTGCGGACATGTATACTATATTTTGATCTGTGACACCTATATTTTCTGGATGCAGGCACGGGAAATGGCATGGTCAAATCACTACTGGATTCGGTTGGTGAACCGTGTAAAGCTTCCAATGCCATTCTAGCTGTTATTCGAGGTTACAGATGGTGTCTATTTGTATTTTTTCATTCTAAGATTTTTTTTTCCCGGTCTTTCTGAGTTTAAATACATATAAATGTGGCTATTTATATTTAATAAGTGGTGGTTTATTTTGACAAAATATTATTCACTTCGAGCTGATTACTGGCAGGCCATAAGTGTCTTCTGGATGTAGCTACTATCTTGCAAGGCAAGACCAGATTCTATAGTGTCCTGATGCTTGCATGGGGTACGCAAATAATTACTCATATTGCAGCTAGATATGTAGTTGAACAGCTGCTTCATATATTATCTGCCTTAATTCTAGTGCAGGCTTAAGTTTTAGGGCTAACAATTCAGGTTTTAACCATGGCAGTGAGCTTAGTATTCAGTTTCTCACAAATTCTCCCTCTCTTACTCTCTCTCTCTCGTGTTCTTTTTAGGTCTTGTGGCAGACATTGATATTGAGTCTGAAAAATATAGATGGATGGGGAGTGCTCGCATTGATTTCTATGTATGTTCATACTCCTTCTCTCTTATATTTACCTACATGCATGCTCAGACACATATATAAATTCAAACATGCTACTTGTATGGATTCAAATATACAGATGTCTGTGTGTGCATGCTATGTTCTATATTGGTATTTATTTTATCATTGAATCTAACATTTTGCTCATAAGTTGCAAATACTGGAGTAAATATGGAAATTTTTATTGTTAGTACTGCATCATCCTAATCCCGATAAATGTTGCTGGAACATGAGTGAATGGGAATTTGGTGCATATAATTTTTTAGGATAAGGTACTTTTGTAATTCTAGTATTGCGTGATTTTCTTCCCAATTATCTTGTTGGACAAGACGGATAAATTTGATTTTGCTACTAATTGTTGTTAAGGAACCAATATTGAATCACCTTTGTCCCTTCTGGTTTAGGCTCTGCAAAGGATATTGTATTTGAGGCAATATAACGGACGGGTTTCTTTTGTGCCTGCACCTGGTTTTGAGAATCATGGGGAACCATCCGCTTATAGTGAACAGAATATCTGCAATCCAATTCGAAGCCAACAGCAGCCCATGAAGGTTTTGCAGCATGGCTACCAGGGACCCAGTGTTGATTTGAAAAATCTAGAATGGAGGACAATTAATGGACCATTTGTTTCAGTGTGGCTTCATAATGTACCATGGGGCAGCGAAAACACCATGGCTGCTCCGGACGCAAAGGTTAGTTCATTTGCATTCCTTCTGGGATACATGACCTTGTGAAATACATTCCTTCTCCCTTTTTTTTTTTAATTTCATTTCCTCAGTGGTTTAATTTCTATAAATGTTGTAAACCTGCAAGCTAATCTTGTTTACATGGTATGGGTATTAGGATCATTCGAAATTATTAGTGAAACTCAAAGCTTGACTGGATTTCAATCTTTCTTTACTACGAATGTTTCTGAGAACACTATTTTTCTTGAGATAATTCTTTCTTTACGGTTATATGTATATATGTTTATGCTTTTTTTATTAATTTAATTTTAGAGAAAGATAAAATTGGATTGGAGATGGTGACTGGGCAACTGTCAAGTTGTATATATCATTTCTCCTCTTACGCTTTTGCCTTCTCAGTGGATGAGATTTGGAGAATTGGTCTTGCACTTCCATAGGTGGTACAGTTTGAGCATTTTTGAACCTATTTTCCTTGAGTTGTTCTTGGTCTGCATAATGTGCACGAGCACTGGTGCATCTGTTGCATAATTTCTATAATATTGTGCCTGTTAGCTAGGCATATCTAATAATATTTTTTCTGGTTGATGTGCAGTTCTCAGATGGATATCTGGACCTGATTATTATCAAGGACTGCCCAAAGTTAGCTTTATTGAGTTTGCTGTCAGACTTGAACAAAGGAAGTCATGTCAAATCACCGTATGTTGCATATCTTAAGGTGAGCTCATAGCAATGATTAATGTTGACTGAAGTCGCAGCACCTCTTCTTGTTATTCTATTACATATTTAAGCTCATAAAGAAATCCCCATATCACTTGGCTGGTGCCTGGTGGAGAAGATTGCTCATCACAGCCAAAAGGATAAAAATCGATAACCATAAGAGAAACAGAGAGTAAATTCTTTTAACAAAATGAAACTGATTGTCTTTTGGTTTATGCTCACGAGTCAAGGTTTATCAACCTTCACCATTTCCATAGAGTTTTTTTCTCTGTTTCATTCTTCACAAGTTCTAAAGAATCCTCTATTCTCACTGTTCATGAATCTCATTGCATTTTCTACATTATGCAAATGAACTACAGGTTAAAGCATTCATCTTGGAGCCTGGTGCATTGACTGAGGACCCAAACAGGGAAGGGATTATAGACTCAGATGGTGAGGTCCTGGCCAGAGGAAAAGGCACGTACCAGTGTGATCAGAAGTCCCTGATGTCCTATGATAAGCTACAAATAATGGTGGATCAAGGTTTAGCTACTCTATTTTCCCCTGTATAGAAATTAATCTATGTATGTATTCAAGTTTGTAGTTACATGGATATCAACCATGTAGGAGAAATGTTAATGGGCTGTTTATTTAAAATTTGCCTGTATAGAAATAAGGGAATTGAAAAGGGAGAAAAATTATGGATACTTGCTGAAAGGGCTTTGCAAATGTGAATTACTCTCTATAATTTCAACAAAAGTTATTGTGCATTCTTTTCTTTTGGTCCATGAAATTCATTTTTTTATTTAAGTTGGTTGTGATAATAATTTGATCTGTTGCTGAATGATTTGTTGAAGCTTAGCTCAAGCCTTACTGGCAAAATGCTCTGGTAGTTTGCCTCCACAAAGCTAAAAAGTCAGATTTCAATTGAGCTTAACCGCACTCTTAGCTCAATCTGGTACTTCAAAATTCATGGTGTGTTTATTTGCTGGAGTGAGAGTGAGGAGTATGGATTTCTCTTACCCCAACATTTACTTGTATTATAAAAGGGGGAGTGGGATTCCCACTTCGTGGGTCCCACTCATTTTTGGAGTGGGGAGTGGGATTTTCACTCCCATGGGGGAGGCGGGAGTGGGAATCCACTCTCTCCACTTCCTTTTTTACTATTTTTTTAATTAATTTAATATAATTAATATTTAATAAAATAAAATAAATAATATTATATTTATTTAAATAATATAATTATATAATTATATTATTTTATAAATTTATATTTATTAAAAATAATAATATTAAAAATATTATTTAAATATGATATTATTATATTATCTTATAAATGTACATTTATTAAAAATATTATTTAAATATAATATTATTTTATAAATTTACATTTATTAAAAATAATAATATTAATATAATATTATTTTATTATTTTATAAATTTAATAATAATATTATTATTATTATTATCTTTATTTAAAATATAAATTATTATAGATATTTAAAAATAATAGTATTTTATTTATCTAATATTAATAATTAATAATAATACTATCTTTATTTTTAATTAACATAATTAAAATTAAAATTAATGAAAATTTTATTTACATAATTAAGAATATTAAAAATTATTATTAATTTACAAATATAATAAAATATTTATTTTATTATATTGAAATATTTTTTTTATTCATTTTATAATTAAAAATTATAATTTTTTAAATAAGAATAAAATTATAATTTGAAACTATTTACTCACAATCTAAGATAAAGTAAACATATAATTGGATTCTGATTCCGACTCCACACTCTCATTCAAATGTAAATAAACAACCTATTCCCACTCTACACTCTCAATCTCAGGATTCTTACGCTTCAAGATTTTCACTATAACCTAAAAAATAAATGCTATCTCAAAGTTTATGCTGTGCGTACGTAGTAATAATTCACTCCTTTGTTAAATAGAATTTATTGGTTTGCTGAAGGTTTATTTTTTTGGGCGACATGTGAACTTTAGATTATTCTCCTCACACCATTCTTGTTACTATTCATCCTCCAAGACGACGTATGACACGATTAACTCACATTTTGGGCTGACTAGTCTTATCGTCAGAATATGGAAACGACAAATATTTTTATAATTAATAAGTTAAGGGGAGGGACTGACGATTGCCGAGTGCGCTCCCTTGTGAATGAACGAAGCTATGAAAGGCTATAAACTAACCCGCAACGACACGTGTTTTGGCCAGCTTCTAGAAGATTCTTGACCTTTCTGATTGTTGACGAGTTTGGACGCTTTTTGTTCGTCGTAAATTACGCGGTAACACGACACAATTTTACATGTTTTAGAGGCCAGGTCAGAAAGAACTGCATCGCTGTCACTATGTGATTAAAGGCGAAAGAGGCTAGCTTATTATGTTAGAATCCTTTGACTATTGTGTGTTTTTTATTTTTATACGAGTTTTCCGTCTATTTTTATTAGGATTATTTTTTTTATTTATATAAAATTATTACTCAGATTATAATTTATATTACATAAGATTATTATTAATATAACTACAAGTGTTCTTCTATTAGACTAAAGATCTATTAATTTTATTAAGACTATTTATCTTTCCTTCTAGTGAGAATTATACCCTATTTTGATAGGGTTATTTATCACAGATTTTTCTCTTTTTTTTTTTTTTTTGAGTATTTTGCGGACTAGTTAGAGTCATCGTGTTTTCACTTATATCGCGTTTAGGTAGTTTTTTGTTTTTTTTTCTAACTTCTAGCCGGAGTCTTTCAATCTATGTGATGCACTTTATTGGTAATCAATAACAACCCTGTTGTTTTAAATTATGAGAGAAGCCATGAAATTGGCTCGTAAGGGACAACTATGTAAAAACCACTATAAGAATCAGTGTTTTAGTTTGTATCATTTGGGAATACATAGAATTAATGGGGCAATTTTATAAACTACTAATTAATGTAATCTCATACATTTTCTTTTCAAACATTAAAACAAATTCCTTGTTGTAGAGTCAATTGCCCACTCACCCTTATGTGCAGATATGGCCTTGTTGTTACCTGTTAGCTATTTTCTTTGCTCACCTCTATGTTTCACCGGATTTAAAGATTTTGAATTTTTTTTGTCTCTATGGCTTTGAGTTATTTTATTTTAATTTGTTGTATGAAATGAAATATGTCTTGTTATAAATATCACGTTAAGGGAAAAGTAGAAAGAGATTGAAGAAGCCCGTATTAACTTATAATAATTAAAGTTGTATATATACAACATGCATGTATACATCCCTTGTACATATTGACATATTAAAATTGTCATTAGATTACTTATAAGCAAATTAACTAATTAATTACTATGCTAAGTTGATATTTTAATTTAAACATCCAGATAAGAACGTATTCGAGCTGAAGCTTAAACGTCATGACTCATGATCATCTATTCATCTTATCTTATTCTTGTTTATCTTATCAACAACCGAAACAAAGTTCCTACGAACATCCAGACAATATAAACATTACTCAAAATATATAACCACATATATATATCCTCCAAGACAAACAAGAATAAATTTTGTCGTCATACTTGGATTCTAATTATCTTCCAAGACTATCACCGATATACCATGTAGTAAAGAGCCATGCATGAGATTCCCCATCGATATCTTAAGTCTTAATAATGCTATATGTGGCAATATCATTATGAGAATAATTGACTACATGTGGCTTTCCGTCCAAGATCACTACATTATAAAGTTGTTAGCTTTCTCCTAGGAAATCAAATCAAGTCAAACAATAGATACAAGAAATAAAACATAGTTATTGTATATGTATAGCTAGTTAATGTATATGTATAGATGTGGCCGAGACTCAATGCTAGCTTTTGAGCTATCCACAAGTTTAGAAATTTTCATTTATGCCCTAAATATCTTCAATCTATGCCTTCACTGTTTTGTCTCTACTTTTTTCTCTCGAGTTTTCCAAGCTCTTGCGTTCTTCTCCACAAGTGATATATATCTCGCCACATTTGTCTATGTCATTCTCTTTAATTTTTTATTCCCTTGTATTTAGATACATGCAAGAGCGAGATCACTTTTACATACACAGCATCATCTATTGCACAGTTTTATTAATTTGTATTTAATTTAATTCGGATCTTTAAAGAGTTTTCATAGTCGAGTAGCTCCATTGCATTCGAACGTAAATGTCACATCTTGCATGAAATTTATCTTAAAATGAAGTATAACAATTAGCTATTAAACAGACCTCATGATGGACAAATACATAAGCGCTCGAAACCACTTTATTGAATTGTAAGTTTACTTGCCACGATCCAATAATTTAATGGGCCCGTATGAAGTTAGTTATACTAAGGATGAAAATGGGGCAGATTTGGATTGGATCTACTCTGCTTCAGATTCATATCTATGACAAAAACAGAGATTAGTATCTGCTCCAGATCCGTCATGGATCTAAATATATTGCTCCATATTCAGATTCAAAAGTAAAAATAAAAATCTAAATCTGCTCCAAATAAAAAAAAAATTATTAAAATCGAGACCTACTCTAGATCCATCTTATAACTTAACAATAAGAGTACTAAATTTTTCTATAAAACAAAGAGTAAAACATACTACAAATATTAAAAAAGCAAATTCTAGATGGTAAAAATATTTTTCAATATAACTGATAAAAATTAAAGAACAATGCTTTTGATATGTGGTAGAAGTACCTTAAACAATTGCATTCTCAATAGATGAATTATGATTTATGAATATGAGAGATTGGGAAGTTTTAAAGAGTTAAAGAAAATGTGTCCCTTTATGGTTAATTTAACGTTAAAACCATATATGGATAAATACTTTTAAAAATTAAAATTAAATAAAAGACTATTAATTTGATATGGATTTGGATCTAGATTTTGAGACAAATTCAAACCTGCTTCAGATACATTTTGGATCAGCTCATCTAAATTCAAATCCAATCCAAATCCATTTTGGACTAATCCAAATCCGATCCGCTTAGATTTAGATCATGTAGATCATGGGTCAAATCTACCCCATTGCTATCCCTACGTCATACGATGTTCAAAAGTGATTTTAAAAAATTAAAAATTAATTTTAGTGTGGATGGGACTATTTAAATCCATTGAATTACTTTCTACACACATTTATTAATTACACCAATTACAAAAATTTAATAATTAATTTTTTACTCTCTACACTTCCTTATACTCCAAATTTAACCCTATTTACGCATAATTTCTCATTCTATCAGTTTTCTTTTTCGGCAAAATTCTTTCTATTTCATCTTCTTATTCTTTGTTGATTTTTATTCCTTAATTTGAATTTAAACCGGCAAATGAGACAAAAAGAGTGATATGTTCTTTCTATTTCTTCTTCTTCTTCCTTGTTGGTTTAATGGTTTTGTATCGTTTGTAAAGAATGCAATCAAACCTAAGTATGATCTGATTGGAAGTTTGATAATTCAAATAAAATGGAAAAAAATTGTTGTATCGCTTTTGAATTTTCTTTAGACAAAGGAAAAACTTAAAATATATAGCATTAAACAGAGAGTGATTTGCCTCTATCAAACTACAATAAGTTATTATCACAATTCACAAGGAGTAAGTAATTAAGCTAGAAAAGCAAATAGTTTAATGCAGAATTAGTTTGCTAACTGAATTAAACAATCATGAACCAGATGATATGAATTTCAGAAGAGTGCAAATAATACAGTGGTTTTATGACGTAGTTTTGAAAATGAATTACTTTTAGAAGACAATGATAGCGTTTTCGTACACAAACGTAATTTGATCAAGGATAATTTAGTAATAATATTTTTTTTATAATTTAATGGGTATAAAGAATACATTTATGGGTTCAAATAGTCTTACCCTTTTAGTATTTGATAAATTTTTTTACAAATTACATTTGTCAATATCACTTCATCCTACAGCAAATTTAAAAAAGTAGTGCATGAATAATTTTTTTTAAATCGAATTTTGAGAATTAATTTTATAATTAATACAATACTATATATATATATATATTCCTGTATAAGTAATAAAAATTTAAAATGATCCTTATTAATTAGAAAATAAAATCATTAATTTTAAATAGATAATTATTATTACAAATTATATATTGAGATAAAAAAATAAAATTAATAATGTAAATTATTTATTTTAGTTATCAATTATTATATACACACAATAGAAAATATTTTAAATACTTGTTTATAAATGTGTAAATAAAATTTATTCAACATTATGTTCAATTCAATCATTTATATTCTTATAATAATTTAATAAGAAAATTTAACTAATTATCTTTACAGTTGATTATTTTATAGTAAAGTTAATAATAATTATTTTAAAAACTGTAAAATTATCTATTTACACTTATTATGAGAATTGCGGTGGTGGACGCACCCGGCCACATGGCTAGATTCGTATGTCACGCAGCTATTTAGTAGCAAGCCATGCACTTTCACAAGCCCAATAATCTTAATTACTCGGTACTCTTTAGAATTTAAAACAATTTAAAAAAAAACATTAACAAATCCCTTATTTAATCATAACCTTTTGTAATTACTTTATCTAACGGTCATGTATACGATGAGTGACGTTTCACGCAGAAAATATAATTGCAGAGGATTAGACCTTTTTTTTTTACACTAATATGTATATTATAAGACAAAAATTTATTGATATTTACAATTATGATATAAATAAAATAACATAAATAAAAAATTTTAGATTAAAAATAAAGGTATTATGAGTGCGTTTGGGATTGAGATTAAGCCGCTACAGTATTAAAGTATTTGGTAAACACTAACTACTGTAATTTGAAAGCTATATTAATATAATTTTTTACTTATATAATAAAAAATATATTATATCTTTAATAATTTTGTCAAAATTATTATTTAAAAATTATATTTACTATATATTATTAACTTTTGTTATATTATTACAGTTTTTTTTTCTACAGCAGCTGTAGCTTAAAAGTCACGGCACCTTAATCCCGAACACACCCTATATTTATTCCTTATAAATGACTTTTATCTAAAGCCTTAAGATGTATTGATTTTTTTTTTTTTTTTGGATAATCATCTTAAGACATAATACACATATTTATAGGTTAAAGAAGAGGAGAAAATGCTAAACTTTTTATGTGGGACTTTTTCTTAACAAATAGTGAAATTATTATTTACAACATATATATTAAAATGTCTTAGGACTATCTTAAATACAACAAGGCATTGGCTATGGTTGATTTGCTCCACTTAAGACAACGAATCATAACTACACATGTAAAGTGATAAATAATAAAAAATATGTTATAACTTAATCGTATGGTTATGAAGAAATGCTCTACTGTAGAGTAGTTCTAAGATAGCCGGACCCATAAAATAAATATCTACTTCTATCTAAATATATAATTAATAAGAGAATAAAATCATGACATCTCCTGTAGCTAGAACAAATATATGTTTGCTCAAGCGTATCAGTTCTCACCGCTTTTTAACCCCACGACCAAAATCCTTAAAAGTAGTGCTAGATGGAGAGAAAGCTTAGAGAAGATTGAGAGAATTTGACTCTCTCTTTCTCTCTCTCTCTATACAGTCTACTCTCTCTATTTTTTTAAAACTAATTCTTTCAACTTTCTCTCAACTTTCTCTCTCTCAAGCATTTTTCAATCCTTAAACCGCAGATATGCAATCTCCCTGTGGGAATACAAAAAATCTTTCCATACTGTAAGTATCTATCTTCATCGCAAAATCTTGTCAACACGTATCAAATATCATACTCTATGGCCCCACCCAGGGCCGGCTTTAAGGGGTACGGGACCTTAGGCGAATTTTTTTTATTAAGCTTTTGTACATTCAATAACATCAACTCTCAAAGGAATATAAAATAACTTAAAATTTAATTTTCATTTAGATTATACAAGCCATATGTCAATATAAAAAATAAAAATAAATTATTTTATTTTAAAAAGAACAACAATAATTTAAAATAAATAATAGAATAATAGCACTTGAAAAATTGACTAGTTGAGATGAGTATGATGATCAGATGATGGCAATAGATTTCGCGAAAAATAATTTTCTTTGTAGAGAAGAGAGCAAGAAAATTTTAAGCTGAGATTATTATTGATTCAATGTCTATTGGTTTTGAGGTTTTAATAGAGTTTAAAAAAATATTAAAAATTATTCAAATGTTAAAAGTTTTAATAGGGTATTCGTTTTTGAAAAATAAAAGTCCTTGGAAAGATTAACAATATAAAGTATTAACTAAAAGCATTAATTCTACCATATGTGAACATTATCAAATATGAACTTTTTATAAAAAAATAAATCTTAATTTTAAGGTGAAAATTATCAAATATAGAATTTTTATTAAACAAACAAATCTTAATTTTTGAATAATTATGAATGAGAGTAATAATAGGGATATAATCTAAAAATTAAGCTTTCTTATATACGTAACTTAATTAAAATCTTTAAAATCTTAGAAGAATAATTATTCATCAGTGTATTAATTAAATAAATATCAAATATTAAAGTCTTTCTAAAATTAAGATTCTAAACGACCGTCTAATTTACTTAGTGCTAAAGTCGCCCCTAAACCCACCTTTGTTACATGTGACAACAAAAGTCAAAACTTCTCAAAGTAAATTGTTCAAGTACTGTAGGGTTTTTTTTTTTTTTTTTTTTTTTTGGGTTTGTTTTGTTGGGGGTTGGGGGGGTGTTGAAGCCGACGTAATGTAGTTTGATGTATAGATAAGTTCATACTTGCTGCATTAAACACTAGTTCCACTACAGTACTCTTATGAGTTGCCAGTCACATCGTAAGTAAGTACTGCGAACGAAACTAAAAAACCAGAAAAAAGAAATTAAAAAAAAAGTCATGACGCGCGTGTCTTATAAATTATGCGTTACGTGTTTGCATGACCTTCGCAGCGGGGCCATGCACGATTATCACATTACCTTAGAGGGAATCACGAATTTTCCCTAGTCGCGACTATACGCAAACCATCCTACTCGCTTTTATTTTTGCACGTGTGGCATTTTTCTAAAATCACGATAAGTATACTTCAAGTCAAACTACAATAAAATGACCAAAGCCCCCTTGCCTTGTTTGCTTAGTAGACTACACATTTATCGTTTTCTTGGATAATTTAGGATTATTTTCAACCAATTGAATTGAACGACAGCGAGGACAAAAAAGACAACAAAAATGGAAAAGCAGTGCTCACGCACGCACGTATATATAAATAACCAACGTATTTCGACGCCTTTTAGTAATCTCTCTCTCGTTCTTTGAGGAAAAAGGGCCAAAAAAAAAAAAAAAAAAACTAAACCAAAAACCCCTTTGAAAGCCGTTATTTTGTAAGATTATTTTCGCAGATCAGGCCATAACAGCCATTTTGACAAGCTTCCTACTTCCTCTTAATCTTTCGACGGCTTCAAAACGCAAGAATTTTAGGATTTTATGCGTCGTTTTTGGTGCTTTTAAGGATGTCGTCTTCGTCCAAGATTTGCTTTAACAAAGAGTGTAAGGAGTTGAAATCGGAGCGTCCCAGAAAAGGCTGGCTTTTACGTGGCGGCGAGTTCGCCGAGCTCTGTGATCGTTGCGGGTTAGCTTTAATTTTTACTTTTTGTTGACTCTTTTCTTTTGAGTTGAATTTTGTTTGAAATTATAGGTTTTGGACTTTGGTGAAGTGTATACAGTCTGTTGTAGCTTTCTGTTAATTTATGAAATTTGGGTTTCGAATCAAATTGGGTTTGCTTTCAGAGTTAATTGGGATTTTGGTTTGTATCTGTTTTGTGGTGTCAATTTCAAGTATTGTATTGTTTTGAATGTTTGCATGTGTATGCTCATTTCTTGTAGAAGAGTGCAATAATGGAGTAAACAAATATTTTTTGAACAAAATTTTTCTATCTATTGGGGGTTTCTACTTTCTGATGTAATTCTCTTTGTCACGTGCAGAAGTTTATTTGTTGACGCCTATGTCTTTTGAGATTAATTAATGCTGTTGAATTTACGGTCTTTGTGGTTTGGAAGTCAGATTGTTATTTGTGAATTGGTTTGTTAGAGGTAGTAGGCCTTAACCAAACAAGGGCTGAGCTTAAAGTCAACTAAGTTAACATTGAAGTTAGGAAAATCATAATCCATAAGAAATGAAATTTCATTTAAGTTTGTCACTTTCCAAAACATGGGTACAAATTCTACTTAAGACTAGCCATAAATAGTCGTATTTTTAAGGAAACATCTTCCCTTCTAAAATGTTAATTTGAGTTTGCTTTGTTCTCAATCAGCTTCTAACTTACAAAAAAATAGAATCTACTCCTTTTCAAAGTTTTCATGAGTGGAGGTACCAAACTGTCATCTGATTGACTATGCACTGCCTTTGTCTAATCGAAAGACTGTTTCTACTTATTGTTTGGAGTTTGCAGCTAAAATTCAAATGTTGAATTGGATGCATCTTGTGAGAGTCAATGCATAGCGCATGTTAGCTAAAGCATAACTCTTGGAACTACTTTTAGCTTATCTTTCTATTACAATTAAAGATTGCATCGGTATTATCACAGCATTGGCTAATTCCAGGAGCAATTACCTATAATCTGTCTGTTCATTGTGAAGCAATATTTAGTTGGAATTTTTTTAGTATTATTTTATTTGTGTTTTATTCTGGTCTAATCATGCCTGCTTGCTGTTTAATGTATCTCCATGTTTTATGATTTTTTGGTATTAATGGGATTCTACTTTAGAATATTGTAACTAAGCTAACCAAGAAAACATGAAAAAGATGAATTTTTTTCCATAAATTCCATGTGTGGAATTGGAATTTTTTTTTTCTTTATTTCTCTCTACCTTGTAATCCAGTGGCACTCTCTTTTATTTCTGTTTTTATTTTCAATCTAGATCTAACTTGTCTGTCATGTAATTATTGTTATCCAAGTTCAGTTGTATTGCAAATACTAGTAAGTATCCGCTGTTTTGTGTTTTGTGCTGCAATTCTGACACTGGTTCTTCGTGTTTATAGATCTATTTATGAGGAGGGAAGATTCTGTGATACTTTTCATGTGCATGCTTCTGGTTGGAGGTGTTGTGAGTCATGCGGTAAGGTGAGCAGAGAATTATCTGGTTGGTTTATTTGGTTTTTCAGTGATTAATATCAAATTTGTTGCTGAACTCTTTAAATTTCAGGGTTGGATATATAACGATATCTCATTTCCTTTTTGCAATTACTTTGCAGAGGATTCATTGTGGATGTATTACTTCAGTTCATGCATTTACATTGTTGGATGCTGGGGGAATTGAGTGTATGACATGTGCAAGGAAAAATGTTCTTTTGGTATGAAATATTTTGGTTGTTTCTTATTTTATGCATCTTCTATTTTTCTCTATGATTATGTATGGGTCTGAATACGGAGCAGAGGATGCTTATGATGCCATTTCTGGATGTTGGCTTACCATTTTTCTCAGTTATATTGAACATGTTAAACGATTTGTTTCTCCATTGTACTGAGCTTGTTTCAAATTTTGGGGCTTTTTATCTGTACATAAATTTGCATTTTGCTAGGGAATGTTTATTTGTGTTTCTTGTGCAAAGGAAGTTGGAATTCCTAAGATGCTAACTGACTTTAGTTACGTTTATTAATGAAGTTTTAATTGAGGTATAGGGAGCTGAAAATGTTGGCATGCTTTGTCAATAATTGATGGTGGGGACAGTTTAGAGTGTAAGGAGCCATCTTGCTCGGTTGCAGTGTTGTTGACTGCTCTTTTACATGCTTTGACTATGATGATTGACTCTCTCCTCTACTATTGTCCTTGCACGTGTCAAAATATTATTAAATTAGTTTCTGCATCCTTGTAATCTGAGTTTTTACATGTGGAGAAGAAAACTTTTTGTCGATTTATTTATCTGCAATTTTCCAATTCTGATCATTTGAAGTTATTTTTGGCTGATTGAACCAAATGACATTATTAGTTATGTTCCGTTGGGTGTGAGGTAACTAATACAACCCTGTTTTTCATATAATATTCTATTCTACAGGCCCCAACACCTTCATGGCCACCTTCTTTGTTTTATCAAACGCCTTTTCCTGAGAGAATTAAAGATCTTTCTGTCAAAAATTGGACTCAGTTAGCTGGTTCAGGCCCTGTACCATGGCGACAAGCACCCAGTCTGTTCAATTCTTCTATTCCTCAGTCCGAACTGCGTCCAAGGTTGCCCTATGAAGTTGACTTATCTGCTGGCATTGACAGAATCAATGCTAGTGAAAGATTATCTGTCCCTTCCCTGGAAAAAAGAAAACTTGAGGATTTTTCTGAAAGACTGATGAATGGAGGGTTGAAGACTGGTTCAAGGGATATACCTGAGAATGCGAATGCAGGTTGGAATCAGTTCCGTGCATCCAGTATGTTAATATTAAAATAAAAAATATATTCTTGTGACTGTCAATGCTTCTTCTGCCATGCTGGAGAAATTGTTGGCGGAAACAACATATGAAAGTGGTTTCTAAACCTGGTCTGATGATTTTGTTGTAGGAATTAACTGCGATGTGCAACCTAGTTCGTGTTTAAATAAACCTCAACAGTCTTCCACTTTGAAGGATGATTCATCCACTCCACATTTTGGTTTGGCTGTATCTTATGCATCTCCAAGTGAAACAAATAGTCAAATTGGGGTCTCTGGAAGTCATTTGCGACCGGTTGTTCAGCCACCACTTGTGAAGCAGTTTCATGGTAATATACCTAATGGAGCTGATTCATTGGGCGAAGCTCAGGTTCGTAATGGAAGGCCTCGAGTAGATGCCCGTGGAAGAAGTCAATTACTTCCTCGGTACTGGCCTAGATTCACCGATCAAGATCTACAGCAGATTTCTGGAGAGTATCCTTTGATTCTGGAAGTTTTATTGTTAAGCTTGAAAAATGCATAAATATTATTAACTATAACATTCATTGTTCAGTCTGTTTGGAATTATGAATTCTTATTTCTTGCTCCATATATCTTTAAATTTCATTATATAATCTAGAAGACCTTTGCGCCTTCTGTTCCTTTTATTATTTAGAGCCTCCTATAAACATTCACCTTAACTATATTTAAGTTCAAATTCTGTAATCACTCCTTTGTTTGAGAAAATGTTGAGTGCTAGTGATGCGGGGCGAATTGGGCGCTTGGTGCTTCCCAAAAAATGTGCAGAGGTGGGTCCTTGGGGCCTCTTACTTGATTTCTCTATTTGTTCAGCATATCCATTCTTTAATCTCTCTATGCTAGAAGACATTATTTGTTAGACAATTGTTATTGAGGTGATCATTGTAGTTGACATGTAAAACCGGATTACAAATGTAGTCCATTTTTTAACTACGGATCCTTGATGCTTAATCTGAATAATGATAGAATCAACTTGCATATTTTCTTGATTACATTATTCTTTTATTTTGTGTTGCTATATATTGACGAATCTCTCTAGAATGGATAGACTCTGGCATGTTTGCATGAGTTGTTGGTTCCAGTAGTCTACTGAATTGTGTTTTGCAATTTTGGCATGCTGGTCTCATGTCAACCTCTTCAGTGGATGTGGAGGTTTTTAGTTGGAAGATCATGATAATTTTTCCTGCTTTCAATTTTGTTACTGTTCGGTTTGTCTGAAGATATCTTCTGTTTCTGTTCTTCTGTCTCTTGTGAACTCATATTTGACATGATAGTTGTAGCGCTAGTTAAATTATTAGGATTGCTAGTTGGCCGTTAACTCATTTTTCTATTCTAGAAGATCCTTGTCAAATTAGGCTGAAATTTGGTATTTCTTCTCAAATTTGCATCCAAAGATTGCACACTAAAATGCATTTACCAATGATGCAGGCCTACTTTCCACCAATTTCTCAGCCTGAAGGTTTACCTCTTAAAGTCCAGGATTCCAAAGGCAAGGAATGGATATTTCAATTTCGCTTCTGGCCGAATAATAATAGCAGAATGTATGTTTTGGAGGGGGTCACGCCTTGCATACAGAACATGCAATTGCAAGCTGGTGACATAGGTAATCAACCAAAATCACATGAAAGCAATGAAATGTTCTTTTTCATGTGGAAGGTGCATTTTCAGGCTTTAAATTAGTGTGTGCATTACTTAGTGTCTGTTCTATTCTTGGAATTTATTCAGACTTGATGTATTTGCTGCTTTGCGTTACTGGATTTTTACATGTACGGTTTTAAGAATCTGTCAAACGTCTAGATATTTGCTCTCATGAGTGGCATGATGTTCATGCAATTTGGTGCATCATGGTTGCTGTGTTATCTGTTTGTGGAACTCAAATTCTGTTCTGTTTCTCTTCTCAGTAACATTTAGCCGGTTAGAACCTGAAGGAAAATTGGTCATGGGATTCAGAAAGGCTTCAAGTGCTTCAGCATCTGATCAGGTGTGGCCTTGAACAATAGCCAATTATCTTTATTATGATTCCATACTTTGTAATAAGTGCTAGATGGTGATGGCAACATGCAATGCTATTGGCTAGTTTTATTATTTACTGTTGTCATTCGTTTTGACATCTAGAGGTACAGTGAGGAGTATCTGTGCTGTTTTTATACAATTTGATGTTGGTTGTACTTTAGTATTGTCCTCTTACCACTTAATACTGCTCGATGTTTTAGCTAGCAGAAACTGTCTATTTAGAACCCACTTAAACTGGTCTTGTCCTAATTGGCCTTGTTAAGTTAAAGTCATTAATTGTACAGGGATTTATCTGATAAATGGTACAAGTGTTAGTATACACAAGTACCAGTAGTATAATTTGAGTCTGACAATTAGTTACACAGACAAGAATTCATATTTTCTTTGTTTTCGTTCCTTGGCAGGACAATGAAGCAAATAAGGCTGCTACTGGAATTCCCACGAATGGACATGTTAGTGTTACAAAAACTGAAAGTGGTTTAATTGCTTGAACTTATTTGTCACTTAAAAAAGATTGCTCAGCTCACCTAGCTTTATATCAATCGATCAGGCTGAACTGGCAGATCCTAGTTCATGGTCAAAGGTCGATAAGTCAGGATATATAGCAACAGAAGCACTCGGAGCCAAATCATCGATCTCTAGAAAGAGGAAGAACACCACATTGGGTTCAAAGAGTAAGCGCCTAAAAATTGAAAATGAGGATGTGATAGAGCTGAAGCTAACATGGGAAGAAGCTCAGGGACTTCTCCGTCCACCTCCTAACAATGTCCCCAGTGTTGTGGTGATTGAAGGATATGAGTTTGAGGAATATGAGGTACTGTAGTTAACTCTGTGTTTCTTTTGTTCAAAGCACACTTAAGTGATCATTTTATTTTCTTTGTTACATGTAATATGTCCATATGTTTGTTCTTGCCTGTCCTTGTAGCAAGTGAAGATTTAAGGTTAATTGTATTTGTGGCTGGTTTTGGTAAATGTAAGTATGTTCCTTTTCATGTGGCTAGGATGGCTTGAAAGCATATTGTGCTTCTATGGCATGTTTATTGACCAACCATGATGGACCTAATAAACTGTTAGCTATGAAGATTAGAGTCATGCAAGACTTACAAAGTTGGGATACAAAGTGTGCATCCCAAATGATGTGGCAGTTTATGTGAAAAGTTACTTGTTAACATACATGTGAGTCATTGATTGGTGAAACATGATTAACTTTATAAGCCTGGCATTATTGTTAAGATTACTGTAGTTAGGTTGCATGGATATTGACAATTGAATGTTTTCCTCTTGTAAATTTTTCTGATTTCAAATGAATCCTGAATTGGTATGATACTCTTCCTGCATTACTTAGTTTCTGACCTGTAGCAAGTTTGTTGTGTTTTTTTTTCTTTTTTTAGTTACAGCTCAATGTCAACTTTGGTATTGAATCTCCAAATTAACTGTTCTGGTAGGCACAGAATTATGACAAGTGTTGGGTTATCTTGAATTTATGCACCTTGCATGATTAATAATTCCTAACTGGGTTTTAGCCTCGGCTTGTCAATGCCACCAAAATTATATGTCTAGACCAGTAAACTGATAGTTCTGCTGTTAATTCCTGCTGCCATTGATTGTACATAATATCTTCACCCTCAGTAATTACATCCAAATCTATAGAACATAGAAAAGCCTGATGCCTGTGACGTGTGCGTGTGGGATGAATCAAATCCTCATTGTATTGTCCTTCTCTTATTGCACTCTCGCTGGGACCGCTTACATTTGACTTTTCTTCTGTATGTTTATGCTTCCTTGATGTTATATTTCATTTTTTGTGGCCTCAAAACTGTTTTGAATTTTTTGTCTGTTACAACAGGATGCACCAATCCTTGGGAAGCCAACAATATTTGCAAGTGATAATGTGGGGTAAATCACTAATCTGATTAATTAACACGTATTATTTCTGCTATTAAACATAGAGCATATAAAGTCTTATGTTGTGTGGATGTGTTTAAGTGATTGTAAAAGAAATATGGTTCTTTTGGTTTAAGATTATGGGGATGTGTGTGTATTACGTTTCTACATTCCGGAGCTCTTTCAAATTTTTAAATGGCTAACTTGTACGAGTAGAATTGTCCACATTCATTGGATTTATTTTCTTGAAACTACAAGACACTCCTAAACTTCTAATAACTATATATTTAGTTCCATTTGTAGGGATTGAGCATTCCAAATGGCACTACAATTTTAGAAGGCATTCACTGATATAATCTTGAATAAGACTCTTATCACTGATAAATACCTTTACCAGCATTCCAAAGTTGTGAATTTTCGACATTGCTTTTCTCAGCTGAGTTCAGCTGAGACCAGGGTTCAGTAGTAAAGCTGACATGAAAATTTTGAATTTTTTACCGTCATAGAAACTGGATGTAGGTTTCAGTCAACAATGTAACTATAAGTAAGACATCTGTGGTGTTAGGAAAGAGATCATGATTATAACGGGTAATGTTCTTACATATACTGATGTACACGGTTTCTTTAATTCACTTTCATTTAGTTTACCACCATAAATCATGCTCCATTCTCTCTTTCTTTTCATCCTATAGTGGGACTGAGTCATTAGCTCTTTCCTTTTAGTTTGTGTTAAAATTTTGCTGTATTTTGTAGTTGAAATGGATTGTGATAATTGTTTAACACCAAGCCAACAAACCCTAATTTCGTTCTTTTTTCCTTTTTTTCATGTCCCTTTTTTGTCAGTGAAAAGATCCAATGGGTTCAGTGTGAAGATTGTTCAAAGTGGCGCAAAGTGCCTGCCAATGCTCGTCTTCCATCCAAATGGACTTGTTCGGGTAACTTGTGGGATCCAGAAAGGTACAATCAGCACCTTATTTTATGTTTAAACCCAGACATTTTCATCTGTCTACAACGTTTGTGGATTTTTTTTTTTGGGGATAAGAAACTCAAAAATATATTAATAAAGAAGATGTAAAAACGGATAGTGGACCAGCTGTCCACTCAGAAAACAAAGACTAGTACTATTTGTGCTATACAAAAGTATACCTAATCACCCCTATACAAGGCTAGAATCAGTTATAACTCCTTATCTCAAAACCTCATCCCACTTTAGATGTATGAAGAAAAAGGATGAATCTTGAAACTCAGAAACTAAAGCCCAAAGTGAAGCAAGAAGTCGAACTCTATCCCACAGTTCTTTAGTATTATCTACACTTTTCCCCTCAAAAATACGAACATTTCTTTCCTCCCATATTACCCTAAACGGTGCTGCCACTGCACATTTCCAAAGAGTTTTAGCCTTTGCTCCTCTAGCAAGAGCAAAGGAATTCTCCATAAAAAGAGAATCACAAGAACTCGGAATGACCCACAAGAAATTAGCGTCTTTGCACAACTTATACCACAACTTTGAAGCCACAAAACAGTGAAGAAAAAGATGATTTGAAGTTTCTGCACTTCTCTTACACATTATACACCATGAAGGAGAGAGAAAAATTAGTAAACTTTTTGCATCACTTCTCCAGAATTTAATTTTCCTTGTGCCAAGTCCCATAAGAAGACTTAAATTTTAGGGGGATGCTAGCCTTCCAAATCATTTTGAAGGATAAAAACTCTCCAGCAGAATCATCATTGCACGGCTTCTCAAAATATGACTTGCAAGTATATTGTCCGGAGGCTTCCAGCTTCCATTTCCTCTCTTCTTCCTCCAATTCATCCATATTGATATTTTCAATACTCAAAATTAGCGTTGCAAGTTCTTCAACCTCTCTATCATTCAAATTTCTTTTAAAATTGAACTTCCAATTCCAATTCATAGTGGGGGGCAGAGAAAGCCATGCTAGAGAAAATCGAGATATTCCTAGAAAGGTATAACCTGTTCAAGGGGAATTTCTCACACAATAAAACATCACCCCTCCATTTATTCTCCCAAAAACAAATAGCCTTCCCATTACCACTTCTAAGGCAACAAAACTAAGAAAAGTGGGGTACTCTTTAAATATAGCTTTCCTGGGGCTTTTATTGGACCCATTCCTAACCATGTGTGTATCCCATCCGTTTGGATGAATTCCATACTTGTTGCGGATAATGAGTGCCAAAGAGAGGAGTTCCTCTCCAAGGGAGACCTCCAAAGCCATTTTGCCAACAGAGCTCTATTATTCTTTTGTACATTGCCAATTCCTAAACCACCTCAAGTTTTAGGCCTTGCAACCTTATCCTTCTTTGTAAGATGAGATCCATTGCCATTTTCATAACCTTTGGAAAGATGGGCTTTTTTTCCATCCCCCAAGTCTCTTTTCAAAATTTTCAACCACAGGTCCCTAGAACTTTTGAGTTCTCGGATAGTCACCCACAGGTAACCCTAGGTACTTCAAAGGCCAACTTCTCACTGTAAGCCCAAAATTATTTGCCAAGATTTTGACTTTATCCTCAACTGAATTAATTCCCACTATTATACTTTTGGCCATGTGGATGTTTTCTAGCCTATTTTATCTCATTTTTGAGTTATAATATCTTAGAAAATTTGTCCATTTAAGCTCCCCAGCAATCTGCAACTATACAATTTGAAGAGATTTCTTACCACACCAGAACTACTTCGTTTGGGCAATTCATCTTATCAAACTACTGCTCGCCTGATGTGCAGTATTAGGATTTTCATGGACATTAGGGACTAGTAGTGATTTCGAAAGTGAGTTTGTTACTCTTAACTTTTTTTGCTCCTTGAATAGGATGGAGTCAATTTGGCACTCTTCAAGGTAAAATCTCTCATAGGCTTGAAGGGGTGTGCCCCTTCATATGATATAATGACATAGCTGGTGCTCTTAATTTTTATCTACAACAGGAACGTATTTTTCTGTACTTTCATTTGATTAATATTTATGAATCCTCTCTGCTGCCAGATCTGTGTGTCCAGCTGCTCAAGAATTGAGAGAAGAGCAGCTTGAAGATCTGATATCTCCAAATAACTCAGGTAAACTATTGCCTGAGACAAAATTGCATTGTCTTCTTTCCACAGCTCACTGGCCCATATATGGTTTGGTAGAAGATGAGCTTTATTCTACTGAAATTTACTAGTTTTATGATGATATATTTGTTCAATTGGTAATGCTTGCAATTTACCAATTATCTAATTGCATTTGGTTATGTTACACGGACAGCCTCTTCGAAGAAATTGAAAGCCGCAAAGCAGGAACCTGATTGTGTTGAAGCTTTGGAGGGCCTTGACACTCTTGCCAATCTAGCTATCTTGGGAGAGGGTGAGGGACTTCCTGCATCATCCCAGGCCACTACAAAGCACCCCCGACATAGACCTGGCTGTTCGTGCATTGTGTGTATTCAGCCTCCAAGTGGGAAGGGTCCTAAACACAAGCAAACATGTACATGTAATGTGTGCTTAACGGTGAAGCGTCGTTTCCACACACTAATGCTGCGACGTGAGAAGAAACAATCAGAGAAAGATGCAGAAACTTCACGGAAGAAGCAGCAGCAGCAGAAGCTGCCACTGCCTGAAAAATCAGCGGATGATGACCCCCTTTCATGTAGCAAGACAGGAAATAACAGTCTGAGTGAGAAAAAGGTAGTTAGTGAGGGTTCTGATGATGATTCTAGCAGGATAAAATCCTCCACTTCCCCTTTTAAAGGCCAAATTGACCTTAATATTCAGCCAGAGCGGGAAGAGGAGCTATCACCTGGTTCAGATTCTGGCAGCATGATAAGGCTGCTCCAAGATGCCACCGAGAAGTACCTGAGACAGCAGAGACTGTCAAGCTCGGGTGTCAATACTAGTTCGGTTGATAATGAGGGGCTTCAAGGTGGAGTAACAGGTGAAAAAATCAACAACGGTATCACCCTAGACGGCAGTCATCAAGATACCAACGAGGACCATCATGGTAGTTTATCTATGAAAGCCTCTGCATCCATATCTGCCACTGGATAGACCACTGCAATCATACCTGCAAACACTAGGGATATTCAGGGCTGTTATGCTGTAAGGTGGGGACAGTTTCAGACATGCATTCATCCACATTGTCATTTTGCTGCTTCAGGTCTGTACATAAAGAAGAGGGCATAGGAAGTCAGTTGACATGGTTAGGAAACCAATAGTTTTACCAATTTACATTCTATGACATTGCCTACATGAACATTAGCGCAGCTTTGGAGTATTACAACATCAGAATTTATGAAAATGTGACAACAGAAGGTGGTAGGTTGAAGTTCTAGTTTCATTTTAGGAGCTCACCTCCTGCCTTCATTGAGGATGTAACTATAACCTGTGCAAATTTTATCAGTAAAATGAGAAATTGTTTTTGGAAAGTAAACTGTACTCATCTGGTGCAAGTATGACGGCAATGCACCTGGATTCAAACAACAGGCTGCGGAGAAAGCACCATCATTTTCTTTTATTTGGTTTCAGATTACATAATCATTCTATGGTTAAATTGTTTGGGCTACTGTAAGCATTGACGAAATTTAGTGGATATGTGGCAAAAATTCGCTGTGATTATGTTTTCTTGGAAAATCATGCATATCGAAGAGTATGATTCGTTAACCCTTTTTGAAACTTACTTTTCTTCATTACCAGTAAAATCTTAAATTTTAAAGCTGTCATTAATGAAACATAGGACTCGAACCTTCGATAGTAGGTTGATTAGGGCTGTTTGAGATAATTTTTGGGAGATTTAAAAGTAATTTTAAAAAATTAAAAATTAATTTTGATGTTTAGAAATTTATTTTGGTAAAATTATCCTATATTACTGCAGATTTTAAAAAGTAGGAAGGGAGTAGCTTTTCAAAACTTAAAATAATTTTATATATATCTTTATATTTATTATAAAAATTTAAGATTATTCTTATTAATTAGAAAATAAAATCATTAACTTTAAAGAGATTATTATAATTACTATTACTAATTATATAGAGATAATAAATAAAATTAATAATATAAAATATTTATTTTAGTTATCAATTATTATATTTACATAATTAAAAATATTTTATATACATTTGTATAAATATGTAAATAAATTTTATTTAATATTATGTCTAATTTAATAATTTATATACATGCAAGAGTTTAGCAGTAAGATTTATTAAATACATACGACTGTTTTTAATATCTATAGTACTTTTAAAAATAAATTTTACTAAGCGTTTAACTAAACGGTAATTATTTTAAAAAATGCAACATTGTCAAATTAGCCCTAAGTACCATTGTAACGTTAAGCTTACGAATGTGAAATTTATTATTACTATACATAATTAACACATTAATAATGATATAAAAAAATCATAATTATCTAACAAGTGACATTCATTGATTATTGCTGCATCATTATTTTTGGGATAGAAATTATATTTCAATTTTGTGAGCCGAACATTACGGATCAGGGTACAGTGATTATCAAAAAGATAATTGGGTATCTGCCTATTTCTTATATCTAAACTTCAGGAGGGAAGTGGAATGGAAAAATAATCTCTTTTAGAGAAACACTGGGTTTTTTTTCCAAAGAAGGAGCACCCAGGTAATAATAACTTGCAACTGCAAGTACTTTCAAGGATGCATAACAGAGCAAAACTTGCCAGAAAAAAAGTCAAATTAATACGTCCAGTCCTTAACGAAGTGAAGAAAGATTTAAGTCTTGTTGCATGTCTTGTCTGTTGAGAATGCGTGTTTGTTCTAGAAATGGCTTGCATTTCTCTACGGTCAGCTAGTTTTTGTGGCTTTGAGGAAAGAAAAAGAAAAGACTGAGTCAACCAAACAGTCGAACAAAAGCCAGTTATGACAGACGGTATTTTAGATAAAAGCTTAGTTGGTCCTAATTCCCAAATAAGCCTAAGCCTCACATACATTCCAATCCCATCATGCACACTAAAAATAAGGGAACGTAGCACTTCCGTCCACTTTTGCTTTTGTCACCTCCCCTTTCTTCCTCCCATCCTCATTACCTACTACTGGTTCGATTCATGTTGATTTTGAATGCATGAAGGATTAATTAAGCTCTTAATTTGCATGCACACTTTTTGACAACAGTTTTCACTTAACTTCACTAATCTAAAAGGCCAAACCCGACCCCGGCCGGCCCCCTTTAATATTAATTTGCTTTTGAGGGTCATTCAAGATGAATGATCTGTTCTCAAATTCGTTCAAAAAGTACACCGACCTGAAGACACAGGCATATCAAGATGATGTGGAGGCAGGAAGAGAGCGTGACAATCTTGATAATTTTTTTGAAGATGTTGAGAATGTGAAGGCAGAGATGAAAGCTGTTGAGAAACTGTACAAGAGATTACAAGAAGCCAATGAGGAAAGCAAAATTGTTCATAATGCCAGGACCATGAAAGAGCTTCGTGCTCGAATGGACACTGACGTTCAGCAAGTCTTGAAACGTGTCAAGATCATTAAAGGAAAGCTTGAAGCCTTGGAACGGTCCAATGCAGCTAGCCGCAACATCCCTGGGTGCGGTCCCGGTTCATCCGCTGATCGAACCAGGACCTCTGTTGTTAGCGGGTTGGGGAAAAAACTGAAGGATTTGATGGATGATTTTCAGAATTTTAGAAACAAAATGCAACATGAGTACAAGGAAACAGTGGAGCGGAGATATTTTACAGTTACAGGACAGAAAGCGGACGAAGAAACGATTGAGAATTTGATAGCAAGCGGTGAAAGTGAAAGTTTCTTGCAAAAGGCAATTCAGGAACAGGGGAGAGGTCAAATTCTTGATACTATATCAGAAATTCAAGAGAGACATGATGCTATAAAAGAGATAGAGAAAAATTTGCTTGAGCTTCATCAGGTGTTCCTGGATATGGCTGCACTTGTGGAAGCACAAGGTCACCAGCTTAATGACATTGAAAGTCATGTTGCACATGCAAATTCATTTGTTCGAAGGGGCACTGAGCAGCTTCAAGAGGCCAGGGAATTACAGAAAGGCTCAAGAAAATGGACGTGCTATGCTATCATTGCGGTTATCATCCTCATTATTGTTATCCTGTTGCCACTATATCCACAGATTATGATGATCACCGGGGGGTATTAGGAGTAATAATAATGGGGATAATTCCTAATTCCTTATTCAGAACTTGTAAAACAAGGATTCTGATGATTTCCACTTGAACAAAAATTTTAATCTCAAGTAATATGGAGAAGTTATATTTCCTTTCTGAAGGAAGCATGCATTTTCAATGGGAGTTTGGGAAGTTCCTGCACATTTTTGAAATCCCATTTGTAATTTCTTGTTTGCACCGAAAAAGGAGCCAAGCGGCATGGCATTGTGTACATGTTCCATTGAAAAAGAATAGGAATATTAGGGGGGGGAAAGCCAAAACCAAAAAGCCGCTTTTTGGTTGAGTTAAACGACAGTTCCATGGAACAGAGAAGAGATCAAGGCAATGAACATTACTGTAACATTAGCTTGAAATCCATTTGATGAATGCGCATTTCAACCTGTTTTTCACCCTCCTTTTGACATTGTTGCATTGCATTGCAAACCCCACTGTCCTTTTTGAAGCATATCATGTGAATTTGAGTTACTTGTCACAACAATTTTCTAATTTTTTATTCTCATGTTCCATGTTCAACACTGAGTACAAGCAAATGCTGGAGGATGCACTTAACATGGTTCAGATTACAACAGTGCAAGTGATATTAAGTATATCCAAGTATCTAACCTCATCCATAGACAATTATTCTCCAAATTTCAATGATACTACTATTGGAGGCACGGTCCCAAACTGAGAAATTAACCAGTCGCACATATGCTTTTCAGAGGAAGCTTGAAGAACAATTCTCATTTCCTTACCTGATGAAGGCAGATGATCCATCTGCCACCATATTGACCATCTACAAACTATCCTTCTAACATGGGTTAAGAAAATTTTACTATTCGAAATGAGTGTTCTTTTTTATACCAATTAAAAGTTGATTTTGCTGATAGAACATTGTCTTCCAGAGGTATACCAACCAGAAAAAGCAATGTGTGTGCCATTTATAATTCTAAGATATCAAGTGTTTCAATTAAAAAAAGAATAGGCAGAAATTCTAGTCCTACTAGAATGCAGCATGGCACACACAGTGTCACAACACATAAATTCCCTATTTACCTCTTATCCTCCAAAACCACATATATCATAGCCTGGGGGTGGTGGTGAGGCTTCAGGTGAGTCTAGTTGATTGAACAATTAAAAGAAATAAAAGTAAGGTATTAACCAAGAGCGTACAATTGCAATACAATCTCGGAAAGAAATCCTAACAAGGCAAAATGACACCATTAGAAGAAGTTTTATGACACCATCTTACCCAGTTTTCTTGCATCATAGCAAGGGAAGATCCCAGGAACAAAACAAAAAAGGAAAAGAAACACAAAAATAGAAGTGAGCTCTGTTTGTGAAAAAGACACTATATATTTTTCTAACACTTAAGTCTCACTTCCTTGAACTAAAACACTGAATTCAAATTAATATTAGCTTAACAAATAGAAGCCTATGCCCTACATGTCCATCAACACATAGATGCTGATATCTAATCAGCCTCTTTACAAATCAGGAATATTTTGCAAATGCTAGCTTTGACAAGGTCAAATTTCTTTTCTTTTAGGAAATAAGCTCTCTAGTACATTTGAAAAAAAAGAATCCTTGATGGATTTCACAGGATTTCAAGACCATCAGCAATTAATTGAACTACAAAAAAAAAGGAAATGACAACTTGCAGTTGTGACTCATGCCTTGTTACAGATTTTTCACAATGCTCAAAAATAATAGATGACAGTGTCAAATATTAGATGAAATAATAGTAAAAAGTATTCATCCATCTTAATAATAAACCATACAAAACAATCTCTTTCAAGATCAGCACAAACTATCAATTTTTCAGTACAATAATGCAGTCATATCCCCAAATTTATAAGCAGTTACAAAATTAGTAAGAATTCTCCCAAGTTATCACTCATCAATGAGGTTCAAAGATATATGAAATCACCCAAACAAAACAATTATGCTTCATAATCTTTACAAGCTTACCTAGATCATCAATTTAAGTACCGGCATTAGGCAGAGCCGCCATGAATGAGTTGTATGAGGATTCAAGGTCAAAGTGAAGTTGCCGGGACTGCTGCTCGGTCAACTCATCTGCAGCACCCATCTTTGACAACCTTGAAATCCAGTCCTTCATCTTTGTTTTCCCCTCAAAATCCAGTGGCAAAATAGTCAGCTTATTGAGTGAACCCAACAAATCCGATAACAGTGGATGCACCTGATCAACTGCCACCATATTCAATTTTAAAGAGTCCATTGCAGTTATAAAGTTCTGGACACACTCGGCCACAATGGCAGCAGAGGTGGCAGTTGAGGCAACTGCAGCCGCTCTATGCTCCACCGTAGCAGGCACCCCAGAGGTGACCAAGCGATTCAGAGCAGCTGGACAGTCCATTTTATATGTATCAGCAAACCGTTCAATGCTCGGAACAATATCTTTCAAGGTTGAAGATAAGGTTTTGAAATGGGCAATGAGCTTTTGACATTCTGTTTCATACTCAGAGGAACTAATAATATCACGAACATATGCTTTTTCAAGCTTTTCTGTGGCTTTTATTATAGCATAAAGCTCAGCAAAGTTTTCATACATTTCTCTCTCGCGCTTGTCGTTCCATAGCTTGACCTCCATTGGGGTATGAAGATGTATAAATCTATTTATAAGTATATACTGTTTGAGGGGTTGGATAAATTTTGGTTTTAAAATTTTTTTTTTCTTTTTTTAGTAATCGTGGAGGATTGGAGAAGAGAACGGGACACGCGCAAAGAGAACTAACCTTCTTCACTGCAAAAATACAACAAAATAAAAGCAAGAAAATGAGATAAAATCAATCAAATCCCTTTAATCTTCTCAATATACAACATTAAACACAATAAAACTAATGTTTAGGTTGCAACCACAAATTAAAATGCAAATATATTACGATAGGTAATAAGCAAAGATACGAACGTATCAATGTTTCTGTTAAATTGCGCTACATGAAAAGATAAAATGAAGAGACTAGCAGATAAACAGATCATAAAATACACAAAGTAACCCAGAATTATAAATCAAAATATCAAATAAAACAACTAATCTTTCACCTCAGATCATGGCTAAATCGATGAAACAAAAAAGCCCCAGATAGGAAAGGAGAAAAGAAAGAGTTGAAAGAAAGAAAAGACTTACAAGAGAAGTTGAAACGCGGCTTTGGATGTCGTGAAGGTCTTTCTGTTTTGCAGTGGGAGAGAGAGAGAGAGATACAGAGAGAGATGGTATGATGAGGGAACAGGAGGTTGCGTGTGGGCTCGAGTTGATTATTATTGCTTACGGCATCTACGTGTAGCAGTTGGGATGATCAGTCATTCTGTAAGAAAATTTGTTCTGTTTTTTTGCTGGGTGAGGGTGCATCGTACTTCATGGTTTTGCTTGATGGTTATAATAATTATTGGGCTCATTTGGGCCTAATGGAGTGGGCTTAATAAATTGTCGTGAGGTTGCCCTCCCTTATGCCCTCTGATTACACCCCAAACAAATGGGCTTAATAAGTCCATTTGTTCCATTGCATGAAATAGTAAAAGTACTGCTTTGCGTTGAGATGCAAAGTTCAAACGAAAACGGGTCCGTTTGGATCCCACCTGTAGCGGTATGGTGAAAACCAGGTGTCATGTGTGTTCTAAATTATTTTTTCTCTCTTGATAAAGATTGATCATTTTTAAATAAACTTAAATGTTTCGAAATTTACCATGATCCCAGCAGCATAATTCACTTTTTTTTTTCTAATAATATAACCGGGTGGTTTTCAAATAATTTTTTTTATTAGCCACTCAAATTTAAATTTTTTAAATAGTAAGAAGTTAAAAAATTGAATTATACTTTATCAATCCTCCTATATATATTTTTGTTCGAAATAGAAGTAAAAATGAACAATTATATGCACTTCACTAATGATCCTTCATTTGGTAGTGTATAAATAATTCATTACTTGACAAAGTTCATTTTATAGCCTAACTACTTTTTTTTTTTTGTTCTAAACTTTTGTTTATTTATTTATTCATTAATTGTTAGCATATATGAAACAGAGCATACAAAGCAAAACATGAGAAGCTTAATGTGTCTTCAAACAGCTGATACAATCTCAGCTGATGATGTGGCAAGACAGTTACCCACTTCAGTTTAGAGGTTGTTTGTTAAATGTCTTAAGTATACAATTTTATTACTTTCGGACATTTTTTAAAACTTGTTTATTTGTTTGTTTTTTTTTTTTTGTAACTTATGTCTGATTTTCAGACATTTATATCTGAATAAAAAAAGTAAACTTTTGTGACTTATATCTGAATGGAAAAATGTCTGAATGACAAGTAAATATTATATTCTGAAAATATTTCTATAAAATAACTTATTTCCTAAACTATAAAATCTAACCCCTTTGTTAGTTTTAATATACAATGACATAAATGTCAAATAACCAAGTTTAAGATATTTTTTATTATAAAAACAAATAAGATGCCACTTATATTCAGATATTAAAAAAAAAAAAACAAACATGTCAATTTTCATATTCAGATCTATTCATATACTTAAGAAAAATTCAGGCTCATTCAGATTTTAGATAAAAAAACAAATGTTACCTTAGTGTATAACAAAATCAATAGTTACTTGCTGTGCGTAGATATATTCAGTATTTTTTACACCTAGTTTGCTAGATCAAATGAGCTATTATAAATACACAGTGTAATCGTTTTCTTAGTGAGTGTGATATTAATAACAAATCAATTTATTTTAAATAACTAAATTATCTTTCATATTATCTATTACTTGCCTTGTTACCAAACATGTATACACACTTTTTCTAAAATAAATTCATCAAATTTATTTTTAAATCATGCATTTTTCTTTTTCTTAAAGATCGTACACTTAGGGATTATTTATTTTTTGATTAAATTGACTTAAGTTCAATCAGTTAAGTCATTAAGTTCGTTTGTTTTTTCAATTTAATGAAAATTTTCAGTCAATAAGTCATTCAGTTGTTAAGTTATTAAGCCAATTTTTTAGCTTTTTGCTTAATCTAAAAATCTGAATGATATGATTAAAAAATATTCTCCAAAATATCCCATTTAATTAATTAATTTTTATCCTTACCTAAATAATTTAATAATTAGCATTATTAAACATCTATATAACTTGTGATAATATATTACCAGACTATTACAATTTTCTTCAAATTCGTATTATTTATCTTCATAATTTTTTATGAATATTTTTCATATAAAAATATCATAAAACTACAATAAAATTGATTAACATATACTAACTTAGAATATTAAATAATTGTATTTAATTGAACACGATTTATGTTATAATAATATATTATCTTATTTATATTATTTGAGATTTTTTATTATTGATTTTACATTTATAATTCGTAGGAGCACAAATATAAAAATACTAGTTTTCAAATTTTTTTAAATTGAAAAAATAAACAACTTAATATTTATTTTCAGCGATTCAAATATAAAAACAAACATATCATTTAGATTTAAACATTCAATCCTATTCATAATTTAAGATAATTTAGGTCTATTTAAATTTCACACAAAAAAAAATAAATGCCACCTTATTATAACAGGACAAAAAAAGTTTTAACAAAACGTCATTTTATTGTGTAAAAAATTATTATTCGTTTCAATTTTCAAAGTATATTGTCGAAATTATTAAGTATTGAATTTTTGGTGGACCGACCTTAATTAAGAATCAAAATAAATAAAAATTAACGCCGTTTTTCAAATGAATAAAAATAATTAAGATTGGCACATTCCGGATCCGAATTTTACGACTCACATTCTTTAATTTTGCTTTTAAATTTAAAAAGAAAAAGGAAAATCAGAATCAAACGAAAGCGTAGCAGAGCAGATACCAAACGCCAAAAGCAAATTACCAAAACACAAAACCCTAACCATCAAAAACGCTGCCACAGTTAGCTCCACAGCAAATCCACCGGCTCAACATCGTTTCCGGCCGTTTTATTGAGCTAGCCACATCGCCACCGCTCCTGCTGTTGCGTGAATCGACCCCCCACTGCTGCTTGCTTGCACGCCGCCGGTATTGCCGCTGCCCGCTCAAAGCTGTACCCTTTATTGAATCAATTGTCTAGGAAATGAAAATTGCAGCCTTTAGTGTATAAGTTATGCTATGTTGGTAAGCATTCTGCAAGCCTTGTTTTAGTGACTTAAAATTTGGGATCCAATCTTTAGTTTTCTAGAAGTGGGGCAGCTATTCATTCTGTTGGCTTATACTAATGGCGATATCAAAAGAATTATACCCTTCAGAAGACGACCTCTTATTTGAAGAAGAGCTTTTGCGAAACCCTTTTAGTCTTAAGCTCTGGTGGCGCTATTTGGTGGCAAGACGTGAAGCTCCTTTTAAGAAGCGTTTCGTGATTTATGAACGAGCTCTAAAAGCATTGCCGGGAAGCTACAAGCTATGGCATGCATACTTAATTGAGCGTTTGAACATAGTAAAGAACTTACCCGTCACTCACCCGGAGTACGAAACCCTTAATAATACTTTTGAAAGGGCTCTTGTGACGATGCACAAGATGCCCAGGATTTGGATTATGTATCTGGAGACGTTAACTAGTCAAAAGTTGATTACCAAGACACGCAGAACTTCTGATAGGGCGCTTTGTGCATTGCCTGTGACACAGCATGATAGGATTTGGGAGATCTATTTGAGGTTTGTGGAGCAAGAGGGAATTCCAATAGAGACTTCACTTAGGGTTTATAGGAGGTACTTGAAGTATGATCCAAGCCACATTGAGGATTTTATTGAGTTTTTGGTGAAGTCAGAGCTTTGGCAAGAAGCGGCCGAGAGGTTAGCTTCAGTTTTGAATGATGATCAGTTTTATTCAATAAAGGGGAAGACAAAACACAGGTTGTGGTTAGAGTTGTGTGATTTGTTAACCACTCATGCGACGGAGATTTCAGGGCTTAATGTGGATGCCATAATTAGGGGTGGGATTAGGAAGTTCACGGATGAGGTGGGGAGGCTGTGGACTTCATTGACTGATTATTATATTAGGAGAGAGTTGTTTGAGAAGGCGAGGGATATCTTTGAGGAAGGGATGATGACAGTGGTTACTGTGAGGGACTTTAGTGTGATTTTTGATGCATACTCGCAGTTTGAGGAGATTATGGTTAGTGCTAAGATGAAAAATCTGGATTTTAGCAATGAGGAGGAAGAAGATGATGGTAAGGAGTATGGTTTAGCAGAAGATGAAGATATTCGATTGGATGTGAATTTATCCGTGGCTGAGTTTGAGAAGAAGATTCTTAACGGATTTTGGTTACATGATGTCAATGATGTGGATTTGAGGTTGGCCCGATTGGAGCATCTGATGAATAGGAGACCGGAACTAGCTAATAGTGTTCTCTTGAGGCAAAATCCACATAATGTGGAACAGTGGCATCGAAGGGTCAAGATATTTGAGGGTAATCCAACTAAGCAGATTTTGACATATACAGAGGCAGTGCGGACTGTTGATCCCATGAAAGCAGTGGGGAAGCCTCACACTCTATGGGTTGCTTTTGCTAAGTTTTATGAGACTTACAAGGATATTGGCAATGCAAGAGTTATTTTTGACAAAGCTGTGCAAGTTAATTATAAAACTGTGGACCACCTGGCCGGTATTTGGTGTGAGTGGGCAGAAATGGAGTTAAGGCATAAAAATTTCAAAGGAGCATTGGAGCTGATGAGGCGTGCCACAGCAGAGCCGTCAGTTGAGGTCAAACGAAGAGGTAACCCTTACATATCCTCATCCATTGTTTATTTGCTTGAACTACTTGTCATCATCTCCTCTTAGTGCTCTCCAATTCTGTCAATTGAATGTATTTGTGCTTAAATGTTATCAAATGTGTCATTATATGTTTTCCATGTTTAAAGCAGAGGGTGTAAAGTATAGTCTAAGCTGATAGTTTTCAGGATGCATGAAACCTCAGATAACCAATTAGCACCTAGTATCTTGTAAATGATCTTGTAGCAGATATAATTTGAGGCTGGGTATTGTGGATTCAATACCATTAATAGCATCTTGAATTTTTGTATACTATGTTATCATTTCAGAAATACAAATATGATAATTCTGCTGTGTTTTACATGGCCTTTGAAATTGCTTATCAAGGGTTGTCTGGAAAACACAATTTGATGTGTAAACCTTAGAACTTAATATTTATTATGTTATTGATCATTGGTGTTTCAGAATCTAGAATTGATAATTTTTCAGTTTGTTCTCTTGCAGCATTAAGTTTCAACAGAAAAAAGGTTGAATCATTACTAACCGTTGAGCCATTTACTTACGTTTTCATATGCAGTGGCTGCTGATGGAAATAAACCTGTTCAGATGAAGCTGCATAAATCCTTGAGGCTTTGGACCTTTTATGTTGACTTGGAGGAGAGCCTGGGTAACTTGGAGTCAACACGGGCTGTTTACGAGCGGATACTAGATTTAAGAATTGCCACACCTCAGATTATTATCAACTATGCACTGCTTCTGGAAGTATGGACATTGCTTCATGTATTCCTTCTATTGTGTTCCTTTTACCTTTAGCGGATTTTTTAAGTTCACATGTTTTAATTTTCATGTTGTACAGGAGCATAAATACTTTGAAGATGCATTCAGAGTATACGAAAGAGGTGTCAAGATTTTTAAGTACCCTCATGTTAAAGATATATGGGTCACGTACCTCTCAAAGTTCGTTAAGAGATATGGGAAGACAAAACTTGAACGGGCAAGAGAGCTGTTTGAGAATGCTGTTGAAGTGGTATGCACTTCCCTAGCCTTCTTGTCTGGTCTTATAGTTACTTGCATGCCCTGTATTTCTGTTTGGCAATTGAGTGCTTATGAGTCTGGTTAATGGAGTTTGTGAGCTTTAGCCTATGAGTTGTGTTTTTGTGTTTCGTACATATTTTTTAATTGCTAGTGGAAATTCTTAATTGTATAATTTCTTTGCTTTGGGTGAGGCTCTTTGTACCCAGAAAAATGGTCTTTAAACCCACTTTTCAATATAAAATATTTTCCTAAGATATCTACATGAAAATTTAACATTTAGGACAAATTGTTGCTAACTGAATGAAACATTTCACCTCTACACCCATCTAATATTCTTATCTTGAAACCCTAAATTTTTCATTCAGTATCACACTTAGTGGATATTAATTCAGTATCAAACATAATGTGGATTAATAGTTGTTGTTTACTATTACAAAATGATCTTAGAAGTTAGTATTTATTACGATTGCTTGGGGGTGGTAGCAAAATGCTTCTACACGCGAGCCTTTGGCATATCTAAAATTTTGTCATACTTCTGATTGGTTTGGAATTCAATGAATCATAAAAAGATTTTTTAAGACCATTGTGTCATTTTAATTTAATTAAAGTTACTAAAACGTTGTCCAAGTGTGTCATTTTAATTTGCATATTTCTTACCAATAAATTAAATATCTGCAATTTGATTAACTGGAGATGGTTTTGGGTTTATGTTATATGTTAAATCACAAAATGTTGCAAGCGTTAAATGTTCCCAAATCCCAATTGGGGTGGTTCTGCATTTTGGGTAAAGTGCAGGTAGCTCTGATGACTGAGAAAGAAAGGGAGCAGATAAAAATAAAATAAAACAAATTAAAGACCTTCGGAAGCTTTTGTGTAATGTGCACAGGAAAAAAGAAAGAAGACATATTAATTCCAGAAATTTTTTTTTTCAAATGTGGAATTTCATATCTAGAATTAAGTGATTTGCTCTTAGCATATTTCACATGTTAAATAATTTGAGTTGTAGATCTGTTAATTAGTTAATGGGCTTATTTAGTAGTATAATAGTTAGGATAAAATTGAGTGAGGATATTTTTTGACATTTAATTGGGTGTATAGAGTAAAATTTTAATTTCCAATTTTATTAAGGGTTATTTAGTAAATGGGTATGAAGAGAAATTTTGTGGGGTCAAGCATTGTACATAGTAATGAATTTTAAATTTCATCGAGATTTGCATGAATGTGGCAATCTCATGTGAAAGTTCATAGGGAGATTTCCAATTTACTCTGCCCTTTGCAGTACCATGAGAAATCTTGTACCAATTATTAGAACATCCATTTAGAAAATCAAGGGGGCAACTGGGGGTATGATGGAGGTCTGCCTGGGAAATACATTACCTTAGATTTATTTAATCATCTGTTTTCTTGAGGATATTTATCTCTACCACAATTATGATATAGAATTGATTATTTCATGCATGTATAGTATGCGCTATTATTGGTTGGTATTTGGACTGAATGATTCTGACCTAGTGACCTTATAATGTTTCTTTTCTTATGTTTTTCAGGCCCCCGCTGATGCAGTTAAACCTTTATACCTTCAATATGCTAAGCTAGAGGAGGATTATGGTCTGGCAAAGCGAGCTATGAAGGTCTATGATCAGGCAACTAAGGCAGTTCCAAACCATGAAAAATTGGGCATGTATGAAATATATATTGCTCGAGCAGCTGAAATTTTTGGTGTCCCTAAAACAAGGGAAATTTATGAGCAAGCAATAGAATCCGGTCTTCCAGACAAGGATGTGAAGACCATGTGCTTGAAGTATGCTGAATTAGAAAAGAGCTTGGGAGAAATTGACAGGGCCCGTGGGATATATGTATTTGCATCTCAATTTGCAGATCCAAGATCTGATACTGACTTCTGGAATAGATGGCATGAGTTTGAGGTGAACCATGGAAATGAAGATACCTTCAGAGAAATGCTGCGTATTAAGCGAAGTGTTTCAGCAAGCTATAGCCAGGTAAACAATTTTTTTTTTTTTTTGGTTACTCAGGATTTTTTTGCTTGGTAAAGAGTGATTTTGGTGTTAAGAAATTTTATTTTAGTAGGGAACATGCTATTGTAGGCTTCTTTTCTCTAGAAGGACTAGAACAAATCTTAATACTAGTGGAAAAGAATTTCACCTGTGGACTGTGAATTGATTGCTAAAATTTACTATATTGTGATTTCTTGCTGTTGTCAGGCAGACTTCCATTTGTTATTGAGGTGCTGTGGCATAAAAGCATGTGAACAAAAATGCTCTAGTTTTGATATAAAAGTTTATTGTGTTTGGTATATATAACGTTTAAATAATATTTTTGACAAAACTAGTGAAGGTATTTAAGTTTTTTAATCAAACAACAGTTTGATAAAATGCCTTTGGCTTAAAAGTCACAGCTGCTAGTTTTTACCAAACGCTTTACAGCTGTGGCTTTTAAGCAATAGCTCCTCAACAACAGGACCAAATGGACCCTTAGAATTGGCATTTCAATTGGTGTAATAACTGAAAGAAGGGTTTTGGATCTAGAATGGAGTAACTGTGGAACACGTAAAGGAATGCCCTTAAGTGTAGTTGGATCAACATGTTTGAAATTTCTTTCTTGGATTCTTGTGTATTTTTCAATATTCCAATTTATATTTAGCATTTTCGAATTGATTCTAATTCTCTCCCCTTTTTCCCCCCCTTTTTAGACGCATTTTATTCTTCCAGAGTATCTAATGCAGAAAGATCAAAGACTATCCATCGATGATGCAAAGGACAAATTGAAACAGGCTGGGGTGCATGAAGATGAAATGGCTGCTTTGGAAAGGCAATTAGCCCCTGCAGCGAGCAATGGTACTGCCAAGGATAGCAGCGGAAAAGTGGGATTTGTGAGTGCTGGAGTGGAGGCCCAAACTGATGGAAGTATAAAAACCACAGCAAATCATGAAGACATTGAACTCCCAGATGAAAGCGATTCAGAAGAGGAGGAGAAAGTGGAAATTGCGCAAAAAGATGTTCCATCAGCAATATATGGAGGTCTAGCCCGAAAGAGGGAAGAGAGTGAAGAGGATGGAGACGATTCTGCTGGTGCTAAAGAAAAAGATGGCGAGAGTCGCCTTGGTGCATTGGCGAGATTAAAGAGGCTGAAACAAGCTTGACGATCATCAGACGTTACTGCAGAGGTATTGTCTCTGGAGATAGAATTTTGAAGCATCATATTGTGTACTAACTGCCTAAACTTACGCTTGGTTTTACATCTTCTCAAAGCCAAAGATATGTTTACTGGACTCCGAATTTGTATATATTTCTATCAAATGCGCAGAGATATGGGGTTTTTACCCTCTGTTGTCTTAATATTTTTCCTGACTGTTTTTTTGATGTGTTTGAGAATTGAGAATGAAATATTAGTAATCATGTTTACCGACAGCCATACTAGAAGTTTTACATCGGTCTCTCTGTCCTGTTACGTAACTACCTGCGTGATCACAATCAAAACAGAACTTTTTTGGGATTATAGGCCTCCAGAGCGATTCAGATGTTTTTAAAAATATTTTGAAGAAAATCTTTTTAAACTTGAAGTGCGGACTACACTTGCAACTTTATATCAAATCTTACATTATTTGATTGATTGTAAGTTACAACCTGAATTCCAGAACTAACGTAACATATCATAGTCTCCTATTTTATAATTTTATATGTAATCAATCCCTTTGAATATTCTGATTTGTCCATATTGATGATATCACTCCAGAAGCAACCACCGTACTACTGTTCTGTTCGTCGGGGGAAATGGGAATGAGGAAAACCCGCAGTACTATGCATGTAATAAGAAGTATCCATTAGCACTACAATAAAAGTTTATAGATCAAATGGGGTCCATTGTCCCCTTCATCCGGCGGCTAAATTTTCTTCGCACCAACACAGGTTTTTTAGGTGTCTTCAAATCTTTTCCTTTTTCCCCACACTTTTTATCTTTCATCTCAACATTCTTTAAAGTTGCTTTTTACACTTTGTGGGACAAACACAAACATTCACTTTCTCTTTCTGAATGTCCCATTCAACTCAGAGAAATTTTAGAATAAATAACATTATTTATTTATTATATAATTATATAATATCCTATGATATATTTTAAAATTTCTCAAATTTATCGTTGCTCACGATATCCACAATTGGCATAATAAATCCATATCCTGATTTTAACTGAAGGCTTCTACTCCACCTGCAGAGAAGGTTTGATTCCCTTCCATTTACATCCCTCCAAAAGCACAAGCAGGGTCTCTGACTTCAACAGCCAGTCTTGTACTAATAGAATTGAACAGATATTTTATGTTGGGCACCCACATATTACACGGAAAAATCACCAAAATTTTCAACCAACCGGCCACGACTGTAATTTTTGCCGAAAATGAATACACAAAGACAAGTAGAAATACTTGCTATTACTAATAAATGCATCAGTCATTCATTAAAAACTTAAATTAAAAAGAACACTTAAAAGTCTTACACTACCTTAGTTTCTTCCTTTACGGACCATTTTCTATCATCTGTATATATATATAAACACCAAAATCATCGTTTTAACCCCAACCTTCAACCTATTGGAGACAGAATAAAATAAAACAAAAAGAAAATACATTTCTTTTTGCTTTTCTTTTTTTTTTTTAAATCAATATATAGTTCGGTTTTTATATATATGTGTATATATACACATACACACACACACGTGTGTATATATATATATATATATAAACAGAATAAAATAAAATTAACCTATGCTCCCCGGGTGATCATATCTTGATACTGTCTCAAGCTCTCTTGTCTTTGCAGCCTCATCTCATCGTTAAACTTCTTAATAAACGCCTCGACTCGGCGGTTCAACTCGTCCTGACTCAGCGATGGCTCTTTCCTCAGCTTCCACGCAGAACCTGGAGAGTTGCTGACAGGTGGCAACTGGAAATTGGTCCTGTCCTTGAACGTCTCCGATTTCTTAACCGGCGACGGATCCACGTTGATGTGACGGCCGTGATTCTCCCACGTGTCCGATTTCTTCAAATGCCTCGTCAACGGCATTGCTCTCCCTTCCGTTATCGTTTTCCACGTGTTCTCCAACGTCTCATGTCGTTTTGGCTTCGTCACCCTCAGCTTCCTACCACCTTCAAATTTTACAATTGTTCCCACTGTTAAGAAATCCACTAAACAATTAAAAATAATAATAATAAATTCTTTCAAAATTAAAGAAGGGCAGTTTTGGACTTTTAAATAACTTGTGCGTAACGTAGACGCCATCTTTGAAATTCAACGTTCTTCTGTTGCCAAAAGCAAACAAAACGACAGTTATACACAACTAAACCAGCGTCGTTTTGACTCAATTTTTTTAGATTTAAATTTTAAATTTTTCAAAAATGTGCTAAGGATAGTAATGAAACAGTTGACCCAAAAAGACCGTCAACGCCGCCTCAAACTCCTCGTTCCCGCCGACCAAAAAAAAAACTCATACGTTTAAATTATCCAACATAGATTGATATAAGATAAAATCTAACCGTTATCATCACATCTAAATATTTTAAAAATTAAAATTCAAAAAAACAAAAAGAAATACCTTCAGGACTGACTTTAATCGGTTTCCGGTGACCGAACCGAACAGAAACAAGAGGTTTCTCTTTCTCCGCCATCAAATCCAACTCCGTCAGAATCTCCAACGAACCCGTTCTTTGTGGCGGCGTCCACGGGGCAGCATCTCCATAATTACCAACCTCGACCTCATCATCATAACCACTAACCACAACACTCTTCTCCTCAAAAACCGGGGCTTTATTCTCCTCCTCCGCCACCACTATCATTTGCTGCTGCTCGCACTTCATCTCGTACTCCGCATCAGACGGTGTCGAGTCAGTGCTGGAAACGTGATCGTTTTGATACAAACGCGAAGAAACAACAATAGTGATGATGATACCGTTGATTATAAGGTAAAGGTAGGGAGGCTTGAGCCAAGACACAAACGAGCTCCATATAACTGGAGCTCGAGAGACTGAAAAATCCTTAACAAATGGAACAGAACTCTTGCAAAACAAAGCTATGGATAAAACGCCAGTTGAAATGAAGAAAGCTTTTAGAGGAAGAATCCAGGAGTTTGAAAACATCATTTTAGTTTTTGTTTCCAGAGAGAGAGAGTGTGTGTGTGTGTGTGTGTGTACGTTTTGGAGAGAAAACAAAATGTGGTGAGAGTGTTGGATGATGAGTGTGTCGGAGTGGAGGGAAATATATATAGGGCGAGTGTAGGGACGCGGTTTATGATGGGTTTTGAACCGTTGGATTTCGAGTGGGGGTGGGTGGATGGTTGGGATTTTAAAGTGGATTTTGTGTCTTCCTTTTTTCTTTTTTTAGTTTTGCAGTGGCCCACATAATAAAGGATATTTTTCAAAGAAAATGGTCAAGGTGTGTGGTGGTGGTGGTAGTTATTCATGGTAATTAGTGAAAGGTAAATTGTTCAATATTGATTAAATGAATTTCTAAATTATTCACTAATTAAATTGAATTAAATTTATTAACACGTTCTCTAATCAATTTACTGGATTGTTATCTTTATAATTTCTTGAAGTACAAGTGACTGGAGTTTCAATCTCATTCAAATGTTGAAGAAGAGTTTGATTTTATATATTTCATGCAGTATTATTGCAACTTTCACAATACTTGTTTATTTAAAATTGAGATATTTACTTCAAGACTTTTTTTTGAAAAAAAAAATCAGTATTTTTATCGGACAGTAATAATAATAATAAATAATAATAATAATAATAATAATTTTTTTATAAGAGAACAGTAATACTATTTGTTTACACAAACTAAAGCAAAGATCAAAGATAATAAATAAAATAATGCAAGCTCCAGCGGAATGGAAACATTAGCCATTAGCCAAGAAGAGCAGACTGTTCCATAGCTAAAATTTGCTGGTATTTATTTTAATAAATAAAGTCGGGCCAGCTCATAATTAATGTAGAGGATTCAAGAAGTAAGATAAGATGAATCTTTTCTTAAATGAGTTTCACGCAGTTTGTAATCTTTCTAGAGGCTGTAAAGTGTTCAGCGAAACTGCTAATTCGGGCATAATCAGAATTTAAAATATTTTGCGAGTGCAAGTTGTACTTGCTTTCAGAGTTTTATGAATATTTTTCAAAAAAAAATAAAAATAAAAATAGGGACTCGCTCCCAACGGTCATATAATTGACCGTTACACATGGAGCATGTACCGAGGTCCTGAAGCGCTGGTCCGGTCCAGTTGGTGCGGTGCGTGCGGGAGAGGCTCGCCCTTGGCACGTGCCAACCAGCTCTGTGGGCGTACCACGTCCCCCACAGCGACCGACTCTGCCCCTTTCTGCACTGACAATATTTACATATAAGGGTTGCTTTCTCCTTTAAGAAAAGAAAAAAGTTTTAAAGGCAAATATAAATAGTAATGAAAAATCATGTAAAAATGTGGTCATGCCCCCACGTTGGTGAAAATTTTGATTTATAAAAAAAATAAAGACCAGCTCTCATCGGATTCGACCCTACATATATTATCAAGTATCTGTTTATATTATTATAGTTTTGAGTACAACTATGTTTTTCCTAAAAGTTTTTCACTTACAAAGTTTTATTATTTTTTTAATACACACTACGTGTGTTTTTATTTATTTTTACTATCCACCTAACCTCAGGCACAAATAAAAAATAATAAATTAATATATTTTTAAAATTAGTACGGAGTATTCTATCTATAAATTTCTTAATAATTGCGAGAGGCATAGCTGAATCTTCAAAAGATATTTTATATATTAGTATGAATATAATCTTTCCGCATATTTCAATGATTTATTTAAGATTAATTAAGAAATACCTGAATTCAGAAAAAAATAAAACCCTTCTGCTTCAAGTAGAAGGAATATTATTTTTTCAAAAAAAAAAAAAGGTAGAAGGGACATTGAAATCTCACATCACTCATAATTTTAATCATAAATTAGTAGAAAATAGCAAGAAACACTTGCACTTGCTGTGTGTCCTGACTCCTGTGCGAACCATAAAAGTCTCACGTGATACTGATGTGAAGTCACGTGATCTGGGGGGCCTACGGCCGTGAAACTTACCAGACTAGTCCGTGTTATGGGCTTACAAACTTAAAAGCAGATCTCCAATACAATTATAGCAGCAGCTGAACGCACCATCCCGGCAACGATGGAAATATAAATTAATGAATTAGAATAAAGTTTCAGATTATGAAATCTCAGTTGATGCAAATAAATGGATTCATGAATTTACAAGTTTTTTGAAAAGATATTATTGATATTGCTCAAACAAAATCCAATTTGAAAAAATAATATTGTGCTGGCAAGTGTACGCTTAATACGTCGCCACCACCTTGCATTATTTTTCAACTCTTATTTTTTTTTTCGTTTCATGAATTTTTCTCGGCATATTTTGTGCTGGTTTGGTAACTGGGAGTTGAAAGTTGAAACTAATAAATCGATCCATCAAAGTTTCATCATCTCACTCAATTAACTGTTTATTAATAGAAAAAAAATTAAAGAATGAATTATAAAACGAATTATAACGTTGGAAATTTTGATTAGATATGCATATAAAACAGAAATTATAGTACATTAATTTGTTTCATTTGTTGGTGACTTAACATATATTTATGTAAGATAAAGTTAAAGAGATTCTCATTCATATCATGGTTACATCATATTTACTAGTAACTTTAAAATAAACAGAATTTATTAAAAAGAATCCAACGAATAAGAGAGTATACACGGAATACTTAAGGCTATTTGAAAAAAAAAAAGGGTCCATGTGACCTTGTAAAAAATATAACGTGATTAACAATTTTCACAATACTACGTACGTGTGGGCTAATTTCATTGGCCAAGACTATTAAGTCAAGCAAGATAGAATAATATTAGCTTAAATTAGGAGGGTGCATGTGCAAACACGTACAAAATTTTTAATCTTAATCAACTATAAGGTAACCATCCTAATCAAAGCAGTTATCAAGCTTCTATTATATAAATAAATTAATAAAATTAACCATCCAGAAAAAGGAAAAAATGTACACCCCAAATATGCGGCAAAAGATTCAAAAGCTAGGGTACCACTGCCACTTTGGCCAATTTCATACGTTAGATTTGAGATAAAGAAACAAGGTAATTTAATGAAATGATTATGACACTCAACAAGTAGATTTAGTGGCTCTTTCTAGATGATGAACATCATCTTATCTAGATTTCAGAACTTAGAATTTCTTTAATTTATTTTTTTAATGTGAATATTCTCCAAACGTATGAACATACTGCACCTATGGGTCTATGAATAAAGCTTGCTTTTCGGCTACCGCGTGTTGGAGCATAATATCACAAATGGTCGGTCATGTAAAAAAAGCCAAGAAATTGCGGGACAAAGACTTCTTTATATATAAACGCCATAAAATTGACTAGCTGAATTACAAGAGAAGAAAGTGCAAGGCAATTGCATTGAAAAATGAAATTCAATTTTGACGTTGCATGTCGAAATTAGTGGATATGATTATTAGTTGGATTGTAGCTCTAGGGTAAAGATATGATTATTATATGGATTATTATCTGGATTAGTAAGGATCGCATATAGTCATTAAATACCAAATGATTTAGATAAAAAAATAATAATAACAAAGTATATGCATGGGATACATGGCGTACGCGTGACTTGATAAATGGATAATTTTTTTTTTTTTTCTTTGTTATTGTTTATATATTTGATAGTCATTTCAACATTTTTCTACACCAAAACCTTAATGCCATGGACTGTATGGATAGCTCCATACTTAAACCAAAAACATCACCCACATATTTATTTATTATGTATTATATTCAGTTCACACGGAGAATCAATTTGTCCATAATTTGTGGGAACGTCAAAATTTTTACAAGAATATAATAAGATGAATGCACTAATTAACTAATAAGCGAGGTGGGTCCCATTTAATGGATTGGCATTTGGCAGTTATCCGTTATATCTAGATCGTCATCTTCGGTTGAACTAACAAAATCCACCAGTCTTTTTTGATTGCTTCATATGAGAAGTAGTTTTGCCTGAAAAAGTGGCGTTACCTTTTGATTGACACTATAAATAAAAAATAATAAGAAATCCAAAAAAACCTTAAAAGGATAGAAGTAGATAAGCAGTAGAAAGCGACAGAGAGTTACGGTGTCGGTATGTGTGGCAGCAGTTACCAAAGCCAGCCAAGCCAGATGAGATGAAACGAAACGAAACGAGACATCCTGGAAACATCTTAAACGATAACGTTTTTAAAGCTGTCATGACTTGCTATGGCGGTTCCCATTTTGTTGGATAATGGCAACTGTTTTGGTGCAACTTTCAGTCAGCTTGTTTTTCTTGGACTGGACGGTGGTGCAAGAGCCAGAGAAGGTCAACAAATTGAACGTTTCTGATTGGCTCCCCTCTTTCACACGAAAACGAAATGGGTCAAGATAGAAGAAAAAGAGTGAATAGAATAGATGATGCAGTAGCCTTGGCCCCTGAAGGTATTAGGTAAGATAATATTAAAATTAAAATGAATGCCGTTTGTACAGTAAGTGAAGTCTTGTTGAGTCCACCATATCCATAGAAATGATAAGGAAATCCGTTAAGGTTCTTTTTCAAGTCAACAGACGTTAACCTCCACCGTCCATTTCTCAGCCGACCAGATGTTCACTTTTGCATGGCCATTTTTTAGATTTTTTTTTTCACCGATTTGCTAATTCGTAATGATTACCATAGGGATATAATTAAGAAATTAAATTTCGTCTTGAGATTTTTAATTATTTTTGGTGTAATATTAACGTAATGCTCTCTCGTCTTCTCACTACATCACCTAAATGGAAAGGTCCAACCACTCCGCCACGGTTGCAAGGTACCCATAAATTTATCTTTTTGTGATCTAATGCAAGAATTGCACAAGTAAATCAAAAGACTGGGATGTATTCACTTAGGTTGTTGACATTGTAATCCCTCTTATTTTTTAAAAGTTAGGAAAAAAAAAATTATTTGTTATTATTATTTTATTCTCTCACCCAGGGTAATAACATTTTATTCTTCCTCTCTCCTTCTCATGGGACCCGTGAGTAATTTTTAAAATTTTCAAAATAATTATTTTATTTATTGGCTAAATTGTTAAATGATATGAATAAGGAAGAACCAGGGAATTTTGAGAGGATTTTTATTATTAATATCGGCCAATTACAATACACGATTCAGTGTCCATTCATGAGAACCACAATTCTTTAAATACAAAATAAAATATGTGATTATTCATTAGCTCTAGAAAAATAGATCTCTTGATTTATTCTATAAATACATAATAATATAATTCATAATTCCATAATTATTGCTATCAGATCTACTCCCATAATTAATTATCCATAATATTGAGAATGTACATAACATTAAAACTAAATAGAGAAATGAAGAGGAGTTGTTGTTTCCTTTGTTTTTATTTTTATGGTTTTATTATAGGAACAAAGTAAAGCTGAGTATTGGCAAAATTATATACCTTATCATTTCATGTATATATTAGTAAAATATGTAGAGACTTATAATGAGTTTAACAATGATAAAATTCGAGACTTATAATGAGTTTAACAATGATAAAATTCATGTAAAGATTTCTAATAACTTTGTTGATTTGATTTTTATTAACTAAAATGAAATTAAAAAAGATTTTTTGTCTTTTTTTTTTTTACATAAGAGATATCAAAATATAAAAGAGTTACTCAGTGCTTGGTTAAACTTATTTCATATTAGACCAAAAATTCATGGTTCAAGCTTTTAATAATAATAATACAATTTGAGACGGATATGTTGTTTTAGTGTTTGCACGTGTTCAATCAAATTCAAATAAAGGTAGTTAAATCTTAATGAATTTTTAACACTTGCTTTAAGTATTTTATTTCTAATGTTAATGATTGAAACTTTTGTGATTTAAGGTAGTTGGGACAAATTATGATTCTCTCATAATTTGATCTTCCGGAGCAAAATTCACTTAAAGTAATAAGTGGTTAACGTAGTTAAATCATTATCATATATTAACACTAAATGATAAGTGACACAAGATTTTTAAAGCCTTAGGACAACTCAGATTCAATCGAGATATGGAAAGGATTAGAGAGTATGGAGAGAGAGAGAGATAAAAGTCGAATTCTCATTCTCTATAGTCAATAATAAAAAAAAATATTTATAGCTATTGGCAAAAATTGATCATTAAATCAATGACTGTGTTAAAAATTGGCTAAGTAAGCTTACTATTTTTTTGAGACCATCACCCAACCACAGCAAAATCAACTTAAAAACAGGAGATCAAATACAGCCAACAATAGATCGAATCTAATTGATTGATTTGCTATAAAATCATCTTATTATTTTTTTGGTTATTTGAAAAGCCCCTCTTATTGTCTTTGAAAATCTAAAACTATTAAATTATCTATGAAATTCTATCAAAAAAAAAAAAAAGAAGAAGAAGAAGAAACAAGAAACAAGATAAAAAAGTTAAAAAAAAACGTGGAGGAGAGGGATGGACATCAAGAGAGAAAAATTTGTAAATTAGGATTTACATGTTAAAATCTTAAAACCTATAATTTTTATTATTATCAAGAAACAATAAGGACTAATGTGCAATAGAGTCAAAATTGTGGTAAGGTAGAACCGTGTAGGTTTGTCCTAAAATGGAAACCACCGTAGGGTAATCAGATAGTTACCTATTATACAAATAAGATAAAGATACCACGTGTATAACACGTGGAATCATCGTCTGATAGACTGGCAGTCAATATTTTTGATAGTTGACTTGTGATGTCTTCACCAATAAAATTGGTCCAAGCGTATAAAAACTGTAAATTATAAATATAGTAACGTGGAATTAAACTTATTAAATATAGTTTAATTCTGGATGTTGCTTTTCCCGGTTTATTCAAAACAACAAATTCTTCTGGATAAACGCTAAGATGTTGCTTTCCAAAGAGAAAGAAAACAAGTGTCACCATGTGGGAGATAGATAAATGAGTGGTTAGGTCCACATCAGGATCCGTTTGGAAGTTTTTTTATGAAAAGAACAAAAATGTTTTCATTCGATAATATTTCTGTACCGTATTTGTTTGAAAAAAAAAAGTGATTTAATTAAAATTTACTAATAATTTCTGTCACCCAAACAACAGTGACCATAAGAAACAAAAAGCTGGTTTTGATTGCTCACCAACCGGAAAAATAATTTTTGATACTGTGTTGATTGTTGGCGTAGATTTTATCCCAACTTATTAGATAATAATTCTAATTAAGAATGATCTCCTCAGAATTAAACTTCTTATTTATTAAATCCGACGATAATAAATTTCTCCTTTGAGCTAATCTTAGTAAACCTTTGAATTTTGTCTTAAAAATTTATTTTCTTAAGAGCTTTATCCTAAGTAGCTTGTTTATCTCTTCGTAAACTTTATAAGAACCATATTGAATGAACCCTTGCATGGACTATTTTATTTTATTTTATTTTTAGTCCAACATCGATGATTGATGATTGAAGGTCAAGTACAACCAAGCCATATGATGAACTCAACTTTATTACATTGTCTATCAAACCTTGTGATACAAATGAATGCCATACTAGTTCAATAGAATAAAATATAAATAACCCAAAATAAATAGGAAAATTAATAAAGGCTATACAACGAAAATAACAAAGAATGCACTTTTTTTTTCCAGTTTATTTATTAAAAAAAAAACCCCCTCTTTCTGTCATATAAAAGAAAAACATGAGTTACTGTTTTGTAAACATCCTTTGAGTTAGAGATGAAAAATCATGATCTTTACCATTTCCTAGTTGAGTATGAGTGACTGAGGAAACTGCAGATGGTGGAGGACGCCTAGTAGCTCCAATATTCATTGTACCGATAATTGGAGCCATTGGCTGTTGTGCATACATGCTGCAAAAGGAAATGAACATAAGATTTTTCCCTCTTTTTTTTTGGGGTCTCAAGTACAAATGACTCAGCGCGGGTGCTTGTAGGGCACGACTTGCATCAGACCAAATCAATATAATTGATTTTTGGCATGAATGTGCATGCACGCTCTCCTTAATACCGAAGCAAGCTTAAGTTAGTTTAAGTTAGTGAACTTCACAAGCCTGTGATCCTTCATCAATCCTTACTCATTATAACTGCATAAACAATACACTTAAAGAATCTTTTGAAACCATTTGAAGTATACCTACTGCTAAATAATTAAATATCTGTAGGGTGGTCGACCTCACGACCTATCTTAGACTGAATGATTATGATATATTAAACACATACATATCAAAACAACCAAAAATATGAAGAAAGCAGCATCTGTGTACCTGGATGTAGGAAGATTAACAAAATTCCCAGCTGGATACAAAAGTTGGCTATTTCTCATCTGGAAAAGCAAACAATAACAAGATAAGAGAGGGTCTCAACCTCAGAACACTTAAATAGAAGCGTTTTACAAGCTCAACCTGCACATATTTCTGTTGATCAGCGATTGGCATCATCATTCCAGGAACTTGATGGCCAACAATCCCCCAGTTCTGAATGGGTACGTGAATGCCATTAGAACCAGGTTGATGTACATTGACTGGAAAGTTTTGAGATCCACCATTAGATTTTGCAGAACTAGCTGCTAGGAAGGACTGTTGTTGGGAGAGCATAGCTAGCTCTTGTTGATGGATGGAAAATGGAGACACCATTTCAGACTGCACAAAGTTCCCAATAAAAGGGTTAATAGTTATCTTTCCACATGTTTTCTCCAACAAATAAAAGCATTTAATCTTTTACAGTAACTTTAGTTAGCATCCCCTATATAGAACATCTACTTGACACTTCTACCCAACCAGTCAAGGCAACTAAGTGTTCAGATTGGCATCTTTGTTTACATGATCAAATATTAAACCACTACTATGATGAGCATCAAGTCAATTTCATGCTAAATATGTAGTACCTTTCATAAAAAATCAGTCTTAATCGGTAAAAGATGGTGTTAACAACAGTGAGTCTATAGATAGATTCCCTGTAGAACTGCCAGTACATGCCTAAATGGTTTCCATAATTTCGACATAAAATTTTGAAACAATTACCTTTCCAAAGAGGTTCATAATATCATTCTTTACATCTTTCTGGGATTTCTCTGAAACAGGTGGTATGACTGATGGTGAACCCATAAATAGATCCTCAATTCCATATCTGGTTTGTATCTTGCTTTCAGTTGACTTTGACAAATTAATTGGCTCAGCAGTTGAAGCATTGGTAGCTGCAAGGTGAAAAATGAAACTAATTATGGGTGACAACAGAATTAATTCACCCTAATTACTATTAACCGGAAAACATTGAAGTGAAGAGCCAAGCAAATGGGAAAAATCTAAAGAAAGTAGCAATATGAGCTTTTACAAATTATTAACAAAAAAGACATACATTGTAAACTGGCACATGATTTCTCATCAGTAGAAGTCTTGGAATCATTTTCTCTTGAATCATCCATGCAAAGCAAATTAAAAAGATCAGTGGCATAATCCACTTTGCGTTGTGGAGTGGTACTAGCTTCCTGCTTAGGTGGTTCATACTTAGGTACTGCAGGTTCTGAATTCTGCACTGGTTCTTGGATTTTTGGACTGGGCGTGACCTGCTCATCAAGTTCATTAGTTCTTTAGTATCTTAAAAATCTAATGAAAGAGGAAAAAATGAAAGGCAAAGGGAAAGCTGGCCAACGGAATAGATGCACAGAAATCACTTGAACAAGACTGTTGAATGGTTCCCAACTAATTTCTCTAGGCATTTCCAAGCAGTTGGATATTTCACACTATTAACAAACGTGTTTCCAATTGTTTTTGCCTCCCAGATAAAGACAATATTAAATAATTTTCATTGCTTTTAATATTCAAACATGCATTGAAACAAAGGTAAAGAAAACTAAAAACACTTCCTGATTTCTATGTAAGATTTTCCTACATCTAATGCAGATATAAATCATTAACATATATACTTAAGAGATAAGGTAACAACAGCAGCCAAAGGAAATGAAGATGTTGATGATCATTTAGAGGGACCAAATGGATAAATTCTATGTACCTGTTGAACTACTTTAACAGTTGCTGGAGAACTATGTTTCGGAGCAGTAATGTTATTGCTTGCAATAGGTGGGTGAGCAATATTCCCCACCTCAGGAACACGATTTATATTATTTGTATATCTATGCCCACTACTACTGGGTAGAGGTCTGTGAAACGAAGCCTTCTCTTTACTCACCCTTGAAGGAGATTTTGTATCCCAAACCCTAGGAACCCATCTCTTCTCGTCGTACCTAACAAACAGTGTAAGCTCCGTTTAGCCTGTGTCAGGTCATCATTACATTGCAGTAAAACAAAATCAAGCAAATAATTACTATTTGAGACTGGTAAGCTTATGATTGTACTTTGCACGAATGAAATTCTCGATTCCAACTCTATCATAATTAGGAGGCAACTCCGCTTCCCAGTAGCTATTTGATTTCTCATTCCCCGTTGCTACAAGCAACAAACACACCAAGATTAATGAAACAGCAGTTTATATCTTAAACTTAGAAGTGATTTGATACCAGTTAAATCAGATCCAAATCAGAGAAATATACATTGAATAAATGCGACCTGCTCTGGAAGCCATGTGTCTAAAGTAGCAGATCTCACCTGCATCAAATCATACAAACTACAAAATCTGTGAACCTCTAATAGCAAAAACATAATTGCTGTACCATCTTGCTTAGAAACCAGATAAAACAAGTAGACACACAAGACAAAACGGCATATGAACCTTTGAAATGTGCACTCCAAGACTTCTGTGGATCCCAGAACATTGCATGCATATGAAAATTCCCAAATTCACACTTGCCCATCGCGGGCCTCTGCATGACAAGCCCATATTACAAGTTAGAACTTATCAACATAGGTGGCGTTTGTTTTTTTGGTCTGAAACCTGAATAGACCTAAATTAGTCTGAATTCTGAATTAGACCTGAATGTCTAAATCTGAATAATATGTTTCTTTTTTTTTTGTCTGGATCTCTGAAAATAAGTTTTAAGTTGTTTGTTTTTTCAACTTAAAAAACTAAAAAAATTTACTTTTACATTTATGTCCTTATTAAATTTAAATGTCAAATAAATAATATACATATCTCAAATACCACAAATGCCATAATATTTTGACAGATATAAGCAAAACCACGTTCAAGCGAATACATAGTAATTTTGGAATTATAATATATAAAATACCATAACTTTCAAAATTTATCACAAATTCTCAATAATAGTAATATAAGATGAGATTATTAATGGGTAAATGTGTATGTGTGGGTTTTGGGATTGGTATGAAAAATAAAGGAGGGATATTTTTGACATTAGGAATTAGTTAACTTATTCAAATTTTTCCATTCAGTAAAAAGCTAAAAAAATTGGCTTGTTTTATTAAGTCAACATTATCTAAAAAGTCTCATTAAGTTGTAAAAACAAACAACTTTAATTAACTTAATTAATTAAGTTAAGTCACTTTAAGTCATTAAGTTAAAAAACAAACACCCTCATAATTAGAAAAGAGAGTGTTAATGATCAAGCTTGAATATTTGATTGCTCATCTTGTATGCCGAAATACAGATGACTAACTGTATCTTTTGCCAGATACCTACTTGGCTTTGCAATCAGCACACTCCCTATTTTCAGGTAGTTTTAAGAGCCCATCCAAGATCTGCATGGACGGCGCCAAAGAAGATGATATTACTAGAAATCATGGAAGCAGAGCAAGCAGAAAGGGAAATAAAAAGGTCAGAGGACAGAAATCAGTTTGATCAATTATTCAAATACGCAAACTCTAAGAAGCAGCAAATCCCAATATGCACAGACTATAGTGACAAGAAACATTCTTAACTTGAATTTGTCAAATATCTCAGCATAGAATACATCATGTCAGGGAAACGAAAAAAAAAAATTGACTTAAAAGATGGCGATATACAAAATATTGCAATAAATTAACTTTGCAACATCTAATTATAAACTTTAACTTGAACAAAATAAAGTCAAACAAGTGAGTGTCACTTGAATTGAGCTTACAAATGACTATGATAAAAGAAAGAAAGTGTAAGGACAGATGATACATTCGCAACAAAAATATGGTAAATGTGAGACTTATGTAAAATGTAAATAACAGCTTCAAATTTCAGGCTGCCAAATGTTATTGAAGTAGGTGCATTTTCAGGCCACGCACAACTTTTTATCATAAATTAATAATGAAAAATTGATGATATGAGACCCAAATTCACGATATTGATGATATGAAAAATTAATTTTTCTAAAAGCAACAATTTACAGGATATCTTTCGTCATATATCTCGCAAACATTATGTACTGCTAACAAGGGGAAAGAAACGGAGTAAGGATATCATTGTCAACTTATCAGAGGTACTTGGAATTTAAATGGACTTTAAAAAATTCATAATATACAGACCTAAGACATATAAGTATTCCCTAACCTATCAGACAGCACATACAATACAGAATCTTAGAAAGTGTACAGCTGTATCATTTTGAGCCCAAAAGCCATATAACCACCACCAAGTTATTAATGAGTTCCAACTCATAACGTGGGTCTCCGTTTCCAAACAATTTGTCATCGCCAAGCACTTTAGACAACTATATAATGAACAGTGGGCAACTTTCTTTATTGGTTTATCAACAGAAGAAAAATATCAACGCTCTGTAGGTTTACTCATGGTCATGGCTTGCCAACTACAAGGGATAGCCCAGCTGAGAAAAAGTAATCATTTGAAGAGTAATAATTGTTAACTGTAAAAGTAAAAACTATTCTAAATAGAATCCAAATCTTCCGAGGAACTAATCAAAACCCATAATAGAACTGACTCAAAACTGTAATTGAAGGTGTATTCAAATAACAAGCACAAACAGACTGAACATGGCCAACCTGTTATGACTATTGAACAATAAATATTTATAAGTGCTGAAACTCAACAAATACAAACATGATAAGAAGTTTAAAAACATAAAACTTTGCAACCATATTACATGAATCATATTCATCAAACAAATGAAATTTCAAAATCAACAATCAAACCCACATAGAATAATAAAAAAAAAGCATCAAAAGAACATAAAAGAGAAACCTTTCTGTGCTTAGCATTAAGCTCTTTGGAAACGTTAGCCTTCTCGTTCATGTTGCAAACTTTTTCTTTCCCAACAAAAAGATTTTTTTTTTCTCTGTAAAAAATCTACCTTGCTTTCTTATTTTATCTCAGCATGGAAGCAGAAACCGTACAGACAAAGAAAGAGAAAGAGGAAGAGCAAGAGGAAATGGCAAAGTTCAAAGTGGATTTCTTTTCTTTGAGTGTTTGTTGTTTGTTCTGTTCTGTACTTTTTGTAGGCTTGGACTTTGATTTGATGACTCGCGTGTACACACACGCATGCTCAAGTGACTTATGATTCTAGGCTTTTTTTATGAGTGGGGATGGGAGTGGCCTTTGAACCGTATGGGTGATGGCCAGCCTTCTGTTTGGTTGTTCAGAAATATAGGAGAAAATCCAAAAGGAAATTCTTGATTTTAAGGCTTCTTTGGCTTTTTGAGTGAATGAAATGCTACATGTATCGAGGTGGTCACACTGTTGACTAAAGGTGTCTTTTTTTAAATAATGTAAAGTTGTTATCTTTTGGCTAATATATAGAATCATAACCAAAGAGAATATTAGGTCATATAATTTTCTTTTTTTATTTGTTATTATATTCTATTAATATCTATTAACTATTTAATTAACTTTTTGTGTGAGAGTCCATAGAGAGATACAATAAATAACAATAATAATTTCGATTACGCATGTTTCATAACATACCTTGAGAACGACTCTCGTTAATGTGTTTATTCAATTATAAACTTATATAATACAATTAATGTAAATTAACCAAGGTCATAATTTGATATCAAGAGTATCTATGGATAAAGACCTACCTTATCAGTTGGATATTGAATTATTTGTGGTTTATAAGAATTTCACCTATACAGTTGGATGGCCAAATTAGTAGTAATGATTGTGGTAAATTTAGATTAGGTCATAGCGGAAAAGAGAAAAGGCCAATAATGTAGTGACATTTTTTTAAGTTAGGCCAAAATTTTGCAAACGACACATGGCAAAATATTATTCTTTTGTCTGTAATAAAATCATTTATGCTGCTATCGTGATTCTCCGGAAATCAGACTCTTCATGTCAAAATCATGTTGACGAATTGCAAATGGTGAAGTGTTTACTGTAATTGGATTTTCTCCAATCTCCATGATCCTTATGCGCGCTTAAATGGGATCCTCATGCGTCGGCCCGTTTGGCATCGATAGTTCATAAAATTAAACAAAAAGAAGGTCCAATCTTATTTTACACATTACAATAATATATTAGGGAAGAATCCAAATTCAACGTTTACATGATCGTTTAAGATTTTTCCTCTTTTAATTCCATTTTACAGCGCATCTAAACTGGTGGTGGCCCTAATCCGGGAATTTCACCTTTTTTGTGATTCGTTGTTTCATAATAACTTGAGATTTATTAATCGATACGATCGATAATCCATCATGTGTGTGTTACACTTTAGTGCTTGATCATTAGCTTAGTGGTCTCCTTCAGCATGCTTCAATTGGAGGACTAATTGGATTTTAGTTGGCACCCAACTTAAGGCCGAACAAGAAATTACAAGCTCAGGCCAAGGGTATTGTTAATGGTTCAGTAGGTGATAGCTAGTACCATTCTATCATTTCTACAGAACAGAGGAATGATTGACAAGAATGATACAATATTAGTATGTCTTTGGTATTGGTTCAACAAAACCATCATTCTAAAATCAGTGTAGGAGCTGACCCATGAGTTGTGTATTATGTAATTTGATATAACATAATTGAGCTGTACTGATATATAAGTTCGAGTTAGGCTATTTTCAATCATGCCACAAAACCCAAGAACAATATATATTGTATTTTTACATTATGAGTTTCAATAAGAAAATACAAACTCCAAAGCCCCATACACAGCGGCAATACTGAACTGATAGATAATATAACTTTCAATCTCCAAAAATCTCACAACGGATCTTATCTCTAATAACTAATAGCCATTAACCAACCGACTAGAAGTAATACATTACAGCCGCCTGTATGTCTAATATATCACATTCTTCACTCCATCTGATGAAAATGTCAAACAACAGAATATGGCAATCCTTGAAGATGTGTTCCGGCCAGTACATATAGAGTCTCATGATCAGTTTTGGGGTTCAAGTCTTATTCGGTCTTCTTGTTCAACTTCAGCTTAGCTTCCACATCTCCACTGTAAGGTGTGGCAGGGTATGCATACTGCTGGATAACAGAAAAGACAACCATCTCTAGACAAACCAAGACATTTTGAATAGCTTCATTAATGTGCTCCACATCCAACCAAAAATGATGAGATCGGATGATGCCCATGCCAGCTAGTATTTCAAGCACCACATCCTGCATGTGATCAAAGGTGACATTTACTGTTATTCATTAAAAGAAACAGATAAGAAAGATGAAACAGAAACAGTATAGAGAAGAAAGTGGCAAATGAGAAGTTTAAGGCACAACAGCAACTGACATTGCCAAAGGCAGATATCATCCCCTTGTTCCGAGGATGCATACACCACCCGTCATTCAAATAAGAAGTACAATTATCTGTGATTACTTAATTAAGGAACATATTAATGAACTCTAGGAATTCCATATGATTTAGGCAAGGCTTCATCAAATTAATGTTTTTCTCCGAATTCACAAAGCAAGTCAATAAAATAACAAGGCCTTTGTGGAAACTGCAAAATAGCTAAACTTGACCTGAATTAAGAAGTAGCAGTCAGGACTATCTAGCCCAATTCAACATGCCAAGTGGTCCACCAAATTTCATTTGATCAATACACATCTGCTTAAGTTGGTAGTGAACATTAGGAGTCTCGTGATGGGGTCAAATAAATTAGATTTCTATGTTCTTGGTCTAATGTAACAGTCCTCAAGTGTGAGAGTTATTAATCTTAAAGAAGAAGAGCCCTTCAGAAAGAGCCTCAAACTCTTGAGTTGATTTGATAAATCTACTGCCTTTTGCCTTTCCTGTCAGGAAGTGATTGGCTGATTTCATTTGTTTCTATGCTAGTGCTACTTTCATTGCAATTTTAGGCCCTGTTTGGTATTGAGTTACTGTTGTGCAAAAAAAGCTGTAAATTGAAATAAAAATGATAGTGTGTGTGGTAAATATGACTTTAAATAATAATTTTGACAAAAAAAGCAAAGATATTATAGATTTTTTATTATACAAATATGGGACAAAATCAACTTAGCTTGTAATCACAACAGCAAGTGTTTACCAAACAATTTACTAGCGTAGCTTTTAAGCTACAACTGCCCAACCATGATACCAAACAAGGCTCTTCTAGGTTAACATTTCAGCTTATCTTTGTGAATAAATTAAGGTTATGCATAGTAAAATGAAAGAAGATGAGATCTTTTTACCTGCCAAAAGCAGAAGAAAACAATCCCCTTGATGCACATGAACTTTGCGAGTGGTTTGTGGGGTCCCAACTCTTTTGCGAAAACATGGTAGAAGACCACCAAAGAATACAATGCCAATGAAACTGAAACGTTTAAAATGATTGTAAACGTCCAACTCAACCAAGAGGGATATATCCGAAGAAGTTGCAGTGTAATCATCAATATAGAACATATTGGGCGGATAACAACAAACTGCCATGTCCAGTATTTGAGGAGCTTCAGTGTATGGTGATCCAGGCGGACAGTGTGCGGCTGCAAGTTCATAAACATAAACATAAAGCTGAAAGATCATACTAAAAACAATTATTTTACAAGTACATACAAATTATTTAAACAGTCCAAAATTAGTATTTGCATTCAGATCAGAATTTCATCACATCAACAAGTAAATCATGTAGAACAACAATAATAAACCTTTAAAAGAGCAAATTCGTTTTATACACCTTTACAGTAAATTGAGGTTCTTGTCTACATTTACGTGCCAAGAAATGAGAGGGAATTCACTTAAATCTTCTTGCTTATCACCTTCTTGACATATTTATATTACCATTAATCCTATGATTGCTTCTATTTTAGGTACTAAAGTCATTTTCAATTAATTTTGAAGAAACTCAAATGCTCTCCTTAATTTATTATTGATGATAATAAGTTCATTAGTAGCTTCTAATTAAGATATATATATATATATATATCCAAAGCTCAGCATTTCAATTATTGATGATAATTTTTTGTCAACTAGAGAATTAAATAATGGGGACGATATAATAAATAAAACACAGAGAATTTACGTGGTTTAGTACGCCTATGTCCATAGGACTAAAGGAGCAACTTTTTCACTATTCAATGAAAAATTACAATAGAGAGATTTTTTTTTAGCTATTTGCCTCTATATTTTCTTACGTCCTCTATGCCTCCAGTGCTCTCTATTTATAATATAATTTTTGGGTATCATAGATCGGTTATAATTTCTTATTTTGGTCGACTTTTCCTACTCCATTAGAATTTTATTTGGGTCTACATTTATCTCCTTCTCAAAGTGGGTTTTTGGAATTTTCTTCCTAGATTCCCGATTGCGTTTTGCTTGCTCTTCACACTCCACTTTTACTTTTCATGCTTTCTAGGCCACGCTTCTTGCATCCTAATGCTTCCTATTTACCTTTTACTATTTTATGCTTCCTGTATCTTGCTTCCTACATCCAAGTTCCTGTGACTTTACATGATTTTTACTAATACTTCATGTGAATATGCATGTTTTTTATTCATGCTTCACGTGACGTGAGCTCATTTTGCATGCTTTTTATGCTTCATGCGAATATGCATACCTTTTATTTATGCTTCACATGTGCCCATTTTGCATGCTTCCTAGTCAAGCTCCACTTGACTTTATTGCATGCATCCCAATCAAGTTCCATGTACTCCACATGAACTTTTTCTTTATGCAACAGCTGCCCTTTAGCTTTTTGAAGCTTTGATTTTGAAAGCTAAACAGAGCTAACTTCTCACCTATATATATGTTGATTGCAATTTAAGGTTTTTCTCACATAAGGATCATTTCTCTTATAAGGATCATTTCTCTTATTTCTCGGCGACTTGAATCTTTCCTTACTTCCAATGAGTGGCATTCTTTTTTTTTTTTGTTGGTGAGTATTAACTCTTTCATTCCTTTGGCATTCTTTGTTAATGTATAATGCTTTCAAATTCTGAGGGTTTTTCTGACCAGGTTCTTTGTGAGTATCCTATAAATGACAACGATTATTAACATGTAAGTAACCACTCGGTCGTTGTAAATTTTGCCCCTGCTTCATTTTTTCGTCCTTTTATTTCTTCCGAGTGGAGCATTGATGAAGAGATTAACCACATGGGTGAAATGTCACTCGAATCTCTTCGGATTTCTTATGGTATACCTCGCTTCATTTCTCTTGAAAGGGCTAGGGAGAAACCTAGTCATCCCCTTCCAGCAGCTATCACCATGCACCCTGACTTTTTTACCTATGGTATCAGACTTTCCTTTCATCCTTATCTTAGATACATGCCTAGCAATTTAAGTGCGCTCCTGCTCAACTGAGTCCTGTCTGGTGTGCCATTACAGTTATATATATTCTTTAGAAGTAAATAAATCTTCCTGGCCCCACGTTCCAACAATTTCAATTTTTTTATCTCCCTTGCTCATCTTTCAGATCCTTCTAGAGGTAAGCTTTATATTTTTTGTCAATACTTTTGATGGTAATGTAATAACACCTATCTTCCTCTTCTCTTTTTTTTTTTTTTAAGTCATGTCTTCCGAAAATGATGGTGCTCGTAAAATGAAGAAGATTGAGAAGCAACCTCTTGTTGAGATCAGTAGGAAGCTGAGGGATAAGCCCACATTTCACGCTGGGGAGTCATCTTCACAGCCGACTATTGTTACCAATCAATTTCAGCAAGAATCCTTATTTCCAACCAACGTTGCTACATGTCCGTCGTCAATGAGTTTTCGTTCTACCTTTGCTACTACTCAAGCTCTCTTTAGATTTTTTTGTTTCCAAAGAATATGCATACTTATTATGGCACCCCAGACAGGAGGACTTAGTTGAGCAGGAACTCACCTGAAATTGCTAAACATGAATCTGAGATAAGGACGAAAAGGAAGTCTGACATTGTAGGTAAAAAAGTTTCGGTGCATAGTGACAGCTCCTAGAGATGGACGACTAGGTTTCTCCCTGACCCTTTTGAAAGAAATTGAGCGAGTTATACCATAAGAAATCCGAAGAGATTCGAGTGACATTTTATTCATGTGGTTAATCTCTTTGTCAATGCTTCACTCGGAAGAAGTAGTAGGAGGAAAAAAGGAAGCAAAGGCAAAATTTACAACGACTAAGTGGTTACTTACAGGTTGATAATCGTCGTTATCTATAGGATACTCACAAAAGACATTGTCAGAAAAATCCTCAGAATCTGAAGAAATTATACATTAACAAAGAATACCAAGGAAAGGAAATAGTTAATACTCACCCAAAAAAAAAAGAAAAAAGAAAAGAATGCCACTCACTGAAAGCGAAGAAAGATTCAAATCACCGACAAAAAAAAGAAATGAGGAAAGAAGAAAAAAGATCCTTGTGTGAGAAAAACTATCAACCACAATCAATATATATATAGGCGAGAAGTTAGCTCTCTCTAGCTTTTAAAATCAAAGCTTCAAAGAGCTAGGGAGCAGTTGTTGCATGAAGAAAAAGTGCATGTAGAGTGCTTAGAACTTAACTGGGAAGCATGCAATAAAGTCAAGTGGAGCTTGACTAATAAGCATGCAACGTAGGCACATGTGAAGCATGAATAAAAGGCATGCATGTTCACGTGAAACATAGAAAGCATGCAAAATGAGCGCACGTGAAGCATGAATAAAAGACATGCGTATTCACATGAAGCATCAGTAAAAAGCATGTAAAGTAAAGTCACAAGAAGCAGGAACCAGGAAGCAGGATGCAGGAAGCACTAGAAAGCAGGATACAGGAAGCATCAGGGAGCAGGATACAAGAAGCATAAAAAAGTAAAAGGTAAACGAGAAGCATCAGAAAACAGGATGCATGAGGCATCAGGAAACAAGATGCAAGAAGCATGGCCCACAAAGCATGAAAAGTAAAAGTGAAGTGTAAAGATAAAACGCAATCGGAAATCTAAAAAGAAAAGTCTACAAACTTCCAAAAATCCACTTTGAGAAGGAAATTAATATAGACTTGGAATAAAATTCTAAGTAGGAAAAATCGACTCACCGACTTATGATACCCATAAATTATATTATAAATAGAGAGCTCTAGAAACATAGAGGACACAAGCAAATACAAGGCAAATAGCTAAAAAAAAAAACTCATTTTTCATTAAATAATGAAAAAATTGCTCATTTAATTTTTCTATGTTCTATTTATCATATCGTCCACATTATTTAATTCTCCGGTTGACTAAAAATCAGTGTCAACATTAATGATTAATGATTGATAGACAAATTGCTAATAACATTGTAAGTAACAAGAAGTAAACTAGGCAATAGTAGCAACTGTTGCAAAGCGAAGGCTCTGAATGACAAGAAATTAAAAAGTAATAGTTTTACATACCTGGAAAAGAGTCATGGGAAAGGAATGATGAATCTCTCTTCCTTTAATTTCATCCGGCACAATGTTCTTACTAATCGAAATCTTCAAATAACTGTACATTAAAGCCATAAACTTAGCAATAACCTGCACATCAAACAAAAAATAGACAGTGTGAAAAACAAAATTTGGGAGCCGAGAGGAAGAAGCGGAAGAGGAAGAAACAGAACTCACCAGAGCCTCATAACATTCCTTAATGGAGTCCAAAAAGGTGAAGAAGGCTTTGCTACCCTTGATATCCAACAAACCTACAAAAGAATCAACAGCGTACAGGGGAGCCATGAGGATTATGATAATAATAGCCTTCTGCTCCTTTGGATTCTTCCAGTAAAAGAGATGCTGTTGCAAGAGCCGCACCGTGAAATGCATTGTCAGCATCACGCACAATCCCGATCCCATCACTGTGATTTGCGCCGGACTCATCGTGCTCAGATCCATCGCTCACCACGATGATGATGATTATTCCAACTCTGGTCTCTCGTGACTGACTGTTTTATCGATATCTTTCTATCTGTGATTGATTGATTGATCTTTTTCTTTTGCTAGTCGCTACACTGTTGTGCTGGGTTGGGTGTCCCCCGTCCCACTCCTATAAGAAAATTTTGTGGAAGCAGATATTATGTGGGACCCACTAGACACGTTTTTTCCTCAGCTTCGATCATCGCCGGCTGTTCGTGTTGACCTGGCGGGAAAGTTTAACACGTCAGTTTTGGTTATTGGATAAAATTATGCAAATTTTTAATTGGGGGTGGAATTGATTGATTATATCCAGCATACCTCAGGCCCTCCAAAGTTTAACACGTGTGTTTTTTTTTAATACTTTTATTTTACGTTAAATTGAACACTTCATTTGATTAAGAATTTTCAATCCAAATTTTAGGTCTTTTTAAGTAGGTCAAAAATTCTCATTTTGGGCAAGAATTTTTTGTTTATTTTTTTTTAAAAATGGTTCTCGTTCGGTAGAATTTCGTGAGGAGGATAAAAATTTGATCAGCATTTCACTAATAATTTAGTCATGCCATGTTGAAAGAGCGGTAACACTAGCATGACCGGAAAGTGGTCGATCCCTGGAGAATGACGCAGGGTCACGCAATGTATGTAATACTTGGATAAAAACTGCAGCTTAAATTTAATGTTATTTGATCTGATTGTTTCACTGCAATCAAATATATGTCTTAAACGTGAAGTAACAAACACAAAAACCTTCAAAGTTTTAATCTGAAGCTGTCTCCTTCCTCTTTGGCCATGAACGATGAATCTATTCCTTCTAATTTCTCAATCATTGACCACATGCTCTAACGCAAACCAAATCTCTTTCTCCTTATACAACCCGCCCGGATGATCAAGTTTGTACATTTTCTCCATTTTTAAACTCTTCACTTATTCCACAGTTTTGATCCAAACAAACAGAACATAATCAATCTTTGAAATTAAATTTTGTCTCTTACTGATTCATCTAACCTAAACAATTGCCACAATGTTCTTGATAAGTAGCTAATATCTTTTCACACTCACCATTGTCAACTTATCAGAAATTCTCTTGGTATCATATGCATTCGGCATTCCCAATGATAAACTACATTTTATAGCAGTTTGTTGATGACGTTAAAATTTTCTCGGAAAATCATGCAGTATTATTTTGAAGGAAGGTCTGATCTAGTGAGGTTTGTAAAACGGTTCAGGAAGCTGGCCTTTTTCTTCATTTGAGAATTGGCCCATATGCCTGTGCTGAATGGAACTATGGCCTATGGGTATCTTTTAGTCACAATTTCTCTTCTCCATAACTAGAAGAAAACGTCAATGTACTTTTAGTCCGTATCTCCAATTTTTGTTCCCTAGTTCCGTACTTAGTTAAAACTTAAAAAGTATAGATCTCCAATTTTTAATTTCTTTCTCTGACTTGTGACAGGGGATTCCCTGTTTGGGGTTACATTTCATGCCTGGGATTCAGTTTCGAACAACAAAGAACCCTTCTAAGGTACATTCTGATGTCAAAGGAGGTCACTTAATTGATTCCTTTCTTTTACATTTATTTTCACACTATTGATAGTTGAAAAATTTAAATGTCAATGCAAGAAATCGCTTTCTGTCTTATTGTCATTGCAGGAGGAAATGAAGCGTTTTTTTTGCAAAAATTGTAGATTGAATGAAGCAGGAGAATCTCTTTGCTTCACAAGTTATTTACCTACACATTTTAAAATATATATATAGACAGAATTTTACCATCAGACTCTAATGAAAAGTTAATCCGTGCTTATTGTGCTCTTATAGGTTGAGAATGAAAATGGAAATGTTGAATGGGCGTACGGGGTTGGTGGAGAGTTATGTGTCAGATGGGCTGCGGACACTGCTGTTAATCTTACCCCGTCAGTGCCTTGGGTTATGTGTCAACAAGAAGATGCAGCTGATCCAATTGTAAGTGTTTATCATATCATAATTCATATGCACTCACTTTTGTTTCCTCTAAACCTATATACAGATTTCATCTGTTTTCTCTTGCAAGAGTTAATACATGCAATGGATTTTACTGCGATGGATTTACCCCAAATTCACCTTCCAAATCAATAATGTGGACTGAGAACTACAGTGGATGGTAACTACCTGTAGCTGATGCTGCATTAGATATCAAGGACTATTCAAGGTTTCGGTATTCATATGTGAACTGCTAAATCTCCTATTTGATACTACAGGTTTCTTTCATTCGGCTATGCCGTTCCTTTTAGGCCTGTTGAGGATCTTGCTTTTGCTGTGGCACGCTTTTTCGAAACCAGTGGCACTTTTCAAAACTATTATATGGTTAACCTTGCAATGAGTTCTGTTTCTCTTATCTTACTGCTATCTTGGAGGTCATGTGAACAATGGAATTATAGAAGAGTTCTGGAAATATTTAGTATCAACTTAATGATAATTTGCTTACAGTATTTTGGGGAACAAACTTTGGACGAACTGCTGGTGGCCCTTTGGTTGCAACAAGTTATGATTACGACGCTCCAAATGATGAATATGGTAAAACTTATCCAACAAGCTATCATTGATCAGAACAATTATATATGCCATGAGAGTGAAATCATTAGTCAGCTAGATTCATTAATTAAGTTAGGCTGCAATTTCACTTTTGCCAAGATCAATATGCGAATAACTCATTTAGGACTCAGGAAAGAAAATTGTTAACTTCAGAAATTTCAATGTAGGTTTTACTAGGCAGCCAAAATGGGGTTACTAGCGTGAGTTGCACAAGGCATAAAGCTTTGCTAGGAATATTTGATGGGTAATTTTCGGATATATACCTCCCCCTGAGGTTTGCCCTTGATAAACTTGGAGAGAAAGTATGCATATATTGACACACAACACCCCTGGTGTGTATCACCGTTTAAGAGCAGTTTTGTGGATCCGTGAAAGTCCAATAATACCCTTGTTATGCATTACAAGAGTTGACAAAACTTATGCAATTTTGATTATCGCAAACCATCTCCTTTTTTTGAGCCAATGCATAAAGCTATTAAAAGACCATTATAGCCTTCTAAAAATTCAATTTGACATTAGAGAATCACATAATGAGAAAAGGGTAATTTTCGGTATATTAGTATTTTCACCGACTAAATGAATATGAATATGAAAAGCAAATCAGATTAATCGCAGGCTATTTGTCGCGGGCCGCTCAAATCTCCCGCAAACGGAGGCTAATTTGGTGCGCACGGGTACGCTTAGTAAAAGTCATTGAATAGGTGGGATGCACTTAGAAGGGGTTCGCTTAGTAATCACATGGGATGCACTCAGCAGGATGTGCTCAATTCTGAGCTACTTCGCATAACTAGCCAGCAGCGGTGCGCTTAGCACGGATGCGCTTAGTAATTGGGCTATACAAGGGGTGTGCGCTTAGCAATCCGGCCCACATTCTAGATTTCTCTACAATTGTAAATAGCTTAGAGTTTTCTAGACTTTAGCACATAAGCCCTAGAAGATATTTGTGCGAGTTGTGAACTTGCTAGAACATTTTACACATAGGCCCCCAACAATTATAAATAGGGGTGCTCACCACCATTTTACCCACCACATTCCAGCACACACAACACACAAGCTCTTGCAAAGCTCTTTTGTAATCACTTTCTTTGAAGTAATAAAATTATATTTGGCCATATTGCTCTTGCTTCTCTCTAGCAATCTTGCAAGCATCTTAGCTTGGCTAGCTTGAAAAGTTCTTAAGGCTTACTTAGCAACTTGTGTGCTCGAAGTTGCCTAAGTGCCGTACGGGTTTGCTACGCGCAAAACTCATCCCATGACATATTTCTTTGATTTTCTCTTCAGCTCAGATCCACAAGAAGGAAATGCGTAACCAAAACATCAGATGCCGCAGCCTCCCGATCCCTACTCCGGCACCAACACCCTCACCTTGTTCGCTCGGGTTTCGACTTTTTCACTCAGGCTCGTTTATGGGAACATTAAGCTCAAGTACCTCAAGTATAAGGCAAAGTCTTTCAAAAAAGCTGAAGCCAAGGGTCATCATTGAAGATGATGTGATCTGTTTCAAGTTGAGTGCGCATTTGAGAGTTGGGTATAGGAATAATTGTTAATGAAATTAGCAATCCTTCGTTTTTGGCATATGGCTAGCATTTGCAGGCCTTGCTCTATTCTCTGTATCTGTAAAAAAATTTTGGGTTAATCCTTTGAGAAATTTCACATGATTGGCTATGGCCGTCACTGTGGATTTGAACTTCCATTTCAGTAGCTTTTTAGCTAAACGATTTTACATCCTGTCCCGGATCAGATTAATAAATTAATAAATTCTTCATTATATTGAAGCCTTCAATTATATATAAAAAAAAAAGCTTTAATTAGTTGCTCACTACCCATTCAATTTAATGTCCACTATGACTAGCAAACGAATAACCATTGATTGAAAACGGCAAACCGATTATATTAAGTGAAATCTGGTTCTAAACGAAAATGGCAAACCGTTTATAGAATACGGTAAGCCGTTTATAGAATACGATAAGCCGATTATTTTGAGTGAAATTGAATTTCTGATTCTGGACGAAAACCCATATACCCACCTTCATATATCCTCATACATAAAATCTTTTCCATTTTTTACGCAAACTTTTATAGTCATTATCAAGTTATTCTAATCACCATTTCAATTTCTCATAACCATGAACATTCTTCTCAATTAATTTAAACAAAACATCAAGCAACTAAACTAACAGCCTATTAAGAAAAATGCAAGAAAAAATTAAACCAAGATTAAGCTTCAAGATTCGACAGCAATATACACCTACTACAGTCTTCAACCACCAACTGCTCAGACGCCGGCCGTCGCCAGAAATTAGTTCATAACATGCTTAATCTCAGAGAAACTTTTTTATTGTATCTTCAAGTTCAAATAAGCTAAAACAAGCGGGGGCATTTGATGTGGGCTTTGAAATTAAAATCCGATGAGAAGAAATGGAGATGGGTCACTCCCCCCTCAGTTTTCGCATGTTCCATACTTTGTATCACTATGCATTCAAAATGCACAGTGATTTGTTCAGTCAATCACTGTGCATTCAGATGCACAGTGATTTGTTTAATCACTCAACAAATATTTAACGATTTAAAAATTTTGTAATTATGTTACTGCCCTTAATCATCAAACGGCTTTCAAACTATGATACACGCTAGGGGTGCAATGTGTCAATATATGCATACTTTCTCTCTAAGTGTATCAAGTGAAAAAATCAGGGGAGGTATCCGAAAAGTATCCAATATTTGATCAACTCAGACCCAACTCATCGGAAACTTGGCGCAGCCTTTCTTGCCAATTGCGACAGCAGTTCAGACGCAAACGTCACATTTAATGGAAATGTGTACTTCCTTCCAGCCTGGTCTCTAAGCATTCTCCCAGATTGTAAGAATGTCGTTTTCAACACAATAATGGTACATTTATTTACTGTAGTGGGAGGCTCTAGTGTTTACTTGCTTATTTAAGCTTGAGAGTGGGAGTCCCACTCCATAGGCCCTACCTAATTTTGGAGTGAGGTGTGGGAGTGGGAATCACTCTTACCTCTTCCTCTTTTAACCCCTTTTTTTTTAATTAATTTAATATAATAATTTTAATAAACTAAAATAAATAATATCATATTTATTTAAATAATATTATTATATTTATTTTATAAAATTACATTTATTAAAAATAATAATCAAACTATTATTGGGACTAGTTTACACAAGTTCTTATGAAGCACTGTCACTTTTATCCTCTTTAATATTCGATGGACGTTTACTCCACCCACATTAGTAAGGGAGAAGACTACCTCCATTTAATTATTTATTATAATTGAGGAATGACTTTTTAGCCCCTACAATGCTCTTGTCCTCTGCGATTGCTTTAGGATTCATTTTGTTGTAAGTGAGAATATGAATGCACATTTTGATTATCTAAACATGACGTATAAACAATGTAAATTGATGTTTCAGTACAATAGTTTGATCAATTTTCTTTACATTTACTCATATTATATTTACTAGTTTATGAGTTAATCTCTAGTGAACTATTTGAAGGTTATTTCACAAAGAAATATTAGTGATCATCCTTTAGCACAACCAAAAAAAAAAAAATTAATGAACTGCTATTGGCATCATCAGCATTGGGTTGGTATATTAGGCAACAAATCGTTTGTAAGGCTTGATTTAGTGGAGCTAATGAAATACTAGCTACGCAACTCAAGGGGGAGGGGTGAATTGAGTTTTAAAAACTCAAGCAAATAAAATCACACCCCTTAATAAAATTAATAACAATAATTTCAATAATAAACAAACTTAAAGAGATAAGGGAAGAGAGAGCAACCACGAACGTGGTTTGGTAAACTCTGCCGACATCCACGCCTCCAAGCTTACCAAGCTTATGGATTCCACTATCCAAGCCTTTATAACCTAAGGCTTCAAGATTTACAATTGACTTCCAAGGTGTTAATCAACCTTTACAAGTAGAGATGATCCTAAATTTCTTTCTCAAAGTGTTTTCCACACTTATAAACACTCAATTTTAATATTAAAATGAAAAATACAATAAATTCCCCTCACATAATATATGTGTTTACAAATGAAAGCCCAAAGTATGATTGTATGAAAGAATAAACAAGACTTAAGCACAAAACAATATGAATACTCAATAGCAAGCTCAATGATAATTATAGAATCCTTTGTTATTTGAATTTAATTGAGCATTTTTATAGATGGAGTTGAAAACTAGCTGTTGTTGACTTTCTACACATAATTAGTTCGCCGTTAACCATAATCGGTTCACTGTTTTGACTTGAGCAAGTGACCGTTATGCCGCAATTTTGAATTGTCAGATCACCGTTTGAAGAAGTCGATTTGCCATTTATTTCCAATGACCCTGCAAGGAATTATAGGCTAGCCATTTGTGATAAACGGTTCACCGTTTGCAAACTAATTGCTCTCTAGAATTTGTCGAATCACCTTTTTACATAAACATTAAGCCTTTTATAATCGGTTTGCTGTTTCAATACCAACAGTTATCCGTTTGTTTCCAGAAACTCATACCTGTCGAAAAACATCATACGGCCTAAGAACTTTAAAATTTTAACGACTCCAATCATTTGTAATCAAGAAACATATGGTTTGTTATCATTAAAATCAATATTATAAAGTCATTTATGTTAACAATTTTTCCCTTTTTTATGATGACAAACTTACTTGTATTTAGAGTGTGAAAAAAAAAATACTAACTCCTTAAAATATAAACTCCCCCTAAATATTTTATAAGTTTGAAAAAGGGCCAATATCACAAATTAAGCCAATTTACCAAGTTCAAAATATATATATATATATAATTCTTTTCTTTATTTGTGTGTACAAAATTCAATACACTTTCCTTAAGATTTCAAATAGATGACATAAATACATGTGATCTTCTCCCCCTTCATCATCAAAAAGAAAGGTTAGTAAAAAAAAAAAAAATTTGTCCATGTTTTCAGAAATTTCAGCAGAACCTCCCCCTAACAAGAAGCGTCACCTCAAGAAATGCATTAGCAAAATTACATCCAAATCATCAAAAACATAGAAACAAATAAATTAATTACTGAATTAGCAAGATCACAACATCACACAAAAAGCAAAAAGGCAATTCTCATAAACTAACCATACCATCCATAACCAAAGTTTAGAACATGAATAATGCAAAATGCATGTTTGTGCGAAATATAAATACAGAAACGAATAATGAACTATTGTGGAGGATGGGATGAAGAAGATGGTGGACGTATGCCAAGAGCAGCGAAGATGTGCTGCTGACCATCTAGAAGCTGCCGCTGCTGAAGCTGGAGCTGCTGCTGCTTCTTGGAGATAGATCGAACCTCACCCAGCAGCTGCTGCAAAAAGCTTGCTGAAGCTGGAGACTCCTCAGGAACAGGAGGCTCGTCGGTATCCATGCCATGCCCCTCCTGTCCCTCTGCCTCCCCAGCTTGACGTGGCACCCGATGCCTAGCTCCAAGTCTAAAATCAGGCAACTGATCAGCGGGATAAACATCGTTAAGCACTCGATTATCCTCTGGGGCGACAAGAGTATCCTTGTTCTTAGACGAAGTCGTCTTAACCCACTCCTCGTTTTTCCTATGGGATCCTATCCCCGAGATGATCTCCTCTCCTAACTTCTTGGTCACCACATAGACCGGCTCACTCAAAGGCGCTCTAAAGTGTCTCAAAATCTTAGTGATGACACTGCCATATGGGAGTAACCTGTTGTTGACTCTCGGAGTAGTCAACATATGGTGAAGAATAACATAACCTACGTTAACCGGTCGTCTCCGAAGAAGGCAATCTAGTAATCCTACATCCATCCGTGTAACCTCATCAGTATGACCCTTTCCAGGAGTAACTATATGCTGTAGGATCCTCCACAGTTTCTTGGCCAGTTCAAACTCATTTTTCTGAAAATACAACACCATAAATTCTGCAATATTACACTGCATGATCATAGAGCAATTACAAACTACTTGTCCAGAAATAAGAATCAAGTATTAAAGGTTACTAATTGTTACATTCTTTCCGTTAATTTATTAGAAGTATGGGGCATGGTTCGATGTTGCTGGAGCAGGACTTTTTTCTGTCATTCTTATTGACCTGAAGAATGGCAAGAAGGATCTTTCTTCAGGAGAATTGATCTATCAGGTTTGATTCAAAAGTAGTAGTCTAGATAAATAAGATTAAACAAGTAATAAGAGTTTTTCAAACAGTTCACTAAGAACTCAGATGTATTGAGCCACATATTTGTCTCTCCTTTCAGGTTGGAGTCAAAGGAGAATACATCGGTCTGGATAAAATAAGTCTTGCAAACAGTTCATTGTGGAAACAAGGAAGCACTCTTCCTGTTAATAAGAGCCTGATATGGTACAAGGTAAGTTTTAGCAGAATGATTGTGAGGGCACAAGTGTTTGGTGGCAGCCGGCCACACTTTTGACATAGAGAGCAGGCTCCAGAAGGAAAGGGCCCCTTAGCCTTAAACCTTGCTTGCATGGGAAAGGGTCAAGCTTGGGTCAATGGGCAGAGCATAGGACGGTATTGGTTGGCATGGTTGCACAAAGAAATGTGATTACAGAGGATCATATGATGCATCAAAATGTCAAACACTGTAAGAGCAAATTGATATCTTATCTATCCATCACAATTTTTATGCTTATTGCATTACCGTGAGTTGTAAATAATGTAACAAATTACAAATGTCCAGGTATCATATTCTGCGGACTTGGGTACGTCCTAGAGAAAACATACTAGTCATCCATGAAGAGCTTAGCGGTGACCCGTCAAAGATTTCTTTGCTTACAAAAACTGGCCAAGATATTTGTTCATTTGTATCAGAGGCTGATCCTCCGCCAGTTGATTCCTGGAAACCAAACTTAGGAGTCATGTCTAAAAGCCCCCAATTTCGTCTGGTCTGTGAAAGAGGATTGCACATTACTGCCATTAATTTTGCCAGCTTTGGAATTCCTGAAGGCAACTGTGGCTCTTTCAGACCAGGAGCTTGGCATATGGACATTTTACCAACTGTGGCTCTGTTTTTACCAATACTGACATGTAGATAAGTTCAGCTTTCTCTCTCTCTCTCTCTCTCTCTCTCTATATATATATATATATATACACACGTGTCATTTGCAGAAAGATTTTTTCAACGGAGAGATAGGGTATCAGTAGTAAATGAGGTTTTACTGTGCCATTGATTCTTATGTTTTGATTTGGATGGAAATTTCAGGCTTGCGTCGGCCAAGTTGAATGTTCAATCCCTGTCTCCTCGGCTTATCTTGGTGTTGGTGATGCCGCCTGCCCTGGGTTGTTAAAAGCCCTTGCCGTTGAAGCTCATTGCAGCACACGAAATCGGAATTCCTGCTCCCGCGGAAAAAGATTAAAGATAGATTAACACTGACAACTCATTGTCAACGACGTGATGTTTGCTGCTTTTCTTTTTCTTTCCTTCTTTCTTTTTTATCTTGATTGAATATTGAATAGATCTCAATTTCAATCTTCAAATAATTAAATAACATAAATAGTATTTTTTAACTATTTTTATAATTTCTTTATCTAATTTAATCAGTTGTGTGGAAATTGTTTAAAATAAAAATAATAAAATTCTGTAATTTGTTTTACGTAAATAACATTCTTTAATAGTTGTATGTGTGATGTATTTTAAGATTTAAATAATATATCTTTTTTTAAGTCATCCATGGTGTAAATGAAAAAAAAAAAAATATATAAACATTTCAAGCAAGAAGTTGCTATATTTATTTATTCACGAAAGTCTAGCCAAAAGCAAGTCATTCAAGAAAGGTTAACAAACAGATGTTCATTCTACAACCCTGTGTAATTCTCACCATTTGGAGCATCTTAGGAGCAACATGAACTTACTGAACCGTATGCACAATGATAAAAGATTCATTTTATTCATGGAACAAGCACTATCTTCCCAATATGCTTGCTACTTTCCATAAGCTGGTGAGCTTCGGCTGCTTCAGACAGTGGAAGATACTTATAGATCACAGGCTTCACCTTCCCCACTGCTATCGCAGGCCAAACATTCTTCTCCACCTCGGATACAATTAATGCTTTGTTTTCTGTACTTCTGCTTCGCAAGCCAGCCGCTGTGCGTTAAACACCAATTATATAGACCCATTAATCATACATCTCTCAAATAATAACTCTAGTAAACACACCCCAAATGAAGAATAAAGAAAATGTTATATCACAGATGTGTTGACAGTCCCAGAAGAAATTCAGTTTAGAATTAACTTCGCATATTTTCGCATATCCAACCAGAGATTTCTGTTTAATTGCTATCCGATAGCTGATATACAAGGCATAAAAATCACAAAGCTAGTATTAAAGAATAAAAGGAAACTCATTAAGGAAAAATCATGACAGAAATTAGATTCAGAAGCTAGGAAATCAAAATCTTGATTCCCCAAAAAACAAAAGGTTTTGTCGGAATCAAAACCTACGAACCTTTCAAGAGTTAAGTCAACCCAATTTATCATAATTAATTATTATGCTAATTACAACTAACATGTGACTGTAAGGGGAACTTCACATCGACTTCTTCACCATTGCTTGCCTAAAAATTCATCTAATTGAAGAAGTTGAATTCCAATATATATACTATATTTTAACTGTAAGAAAGAAGGGAAAAAAAAAGGCACCTTGGATGAAAAAAACCAAGTTCATTCATTTTCAAGAACACCAAGGCCCAGTAATCAAGGGCAAAATACCTTGCACAGTGAGGCGCTTAGCAAACAGAGAAGTTAAGTTTAATTCTGTTCTAGCTCCACCCTGGGTTCCAATTATGAAAAGCCTCCCATCAATGTTCAAGCTGTCGAGGTTGCGCTGAAAGTACGATGCTCCCATGCAATCTAGAATTACATCAACACCTAGGCGCAAACATTAATACATATGCATCAGTCATAAACAGAAAGAGACAAAAGGATCTTTATACAGGAGTGCAACTTCCAGATTAAAACAAAATGCATTTATAATGCTAGTAAACACTAAACACACCTTTACCACCAGTTTCTTCCTTTACTCGTGCAACAAAATCCTCAGACTTGTAATTGATGCACACATCTGCACCAAGATCCTTGCAAAAAGCCAGCTTTTCCTCACTTCCTGGAGATTAATAGCTAAAATCTATGAACACACGAAAGTTGAACGGTTGACATAAGATGAGAATTGTGGCCAGACCTGCTGTAACAAAGACTCTCACTCCTTGGCATTTTGCTATCTGTATCACGAATGTACCAATTCCACTAGAGCCCCCATGAACCTGATAGTTTAATAGCCATTAGTTCATGGATTAAGCTTCATACCATATATATTTCAATGGCTTAGCAGACAAAGAGATTGAATATCCCTTGTATCACGTATTGCATACATATTTTATGTATTAGACAGAAATTTGCATCCAATTTGCATCCTCAGATACTTGTACACTAGACTAGGGATTTTCAGCTTTAAAGCAATTGTTATCTGCCAGTCAACATTAACTGCCCAATGGAGTGGCTGCAGAGGTGTTGGGACAAATATACAATTTGGACTCAATTTATAAGTTTTAACCAAGTGAGAATGAGATTACAAGTCACACCCATGTTGATAACATTCCGAAGGTAAAACTTAAAAAGAAAAGTTTCTAAGCAATAATATCTTTCCAAGGTAAACATAAATCATTGACCCAATTTGAAGAATTAGAACTCGTTTCCACCATGTTTTGGATATCAAATATTCATCTTTACCGGGTAAGTAAGCAATGGTGCAGACTTTGGGAATTACAGTCATACGTAACAAGCCGGACAATTAAACTAAATCAGAACATCAACGGGAACATAACAATCATCATAATATTAGCTCCAATAAATGAAAATTAAACTAAAAATCATACATCAGGATATAAGATAGAGCAAAAATCTACCAGAAATGTCTCCCCTGGGGATAGGTGACTGGTCATAAAAACAGTTGACCAAACAGTGCAAGCCACCTCGGGAAACGCAGCAGCATCTTTGAGTGAGACACCAGGTGGAACAGGAAGAACTTGTCCAGCCGGAACAGCCACTTTCTCAGCATACCCTCCTCCACCAAGCAGAGCGCACACCTATTCAACAAATGAACAAAATTTATCACAACCCATAGTTACTAGTTAACAGCTTCAAAATTCATGTCCCCATTAATTTTAAAAATATGATTAAATTACACATAACTGTGTGTGTGTCTAAAAAATATAGAGTTCTATATACAAAAAAGTTCACAATTTTACAAAAATAAAATAAAAATATGTAATTTTACAATCCAAATTAAATTCCATGACATAGACGAGAAAAATTTAGCAACCTGGTCGCCGACTTTCCATCTAGATACGTTTTTACCGACGGAAAGGATGGTGCCGGAACATTCGAGACCCGGGTAAGGGCTGGCGCCTTTGGGTGGAGGGTAGGCGCCTTTTCGTTGAAGAGTGTCGGCCCGGTTCAGGGCAGTAGCTTCGACTTTGATCAACACTTCGTCGTCTTTGATTTGAGGGTCTTCTACTTCTTGCAACTGCAGTACTTCTGGGCTACCGGGTTGAGTTATCACTATTGCCTTCATTGTGCCTTCACTTTCCAGAGTAGAAATAAGTGATACCAAAATATTTAATTATTTATTAATACAATTCTAATGCAAATGATGTTGTCTTTTAAATTCCATTCCCCTTTTTGTCTTCACGAAAAATTGAAAACTGAAACACCAGGATTGTCCAGGATAGACAAATCCGCTGTCCATATCGGCTCCGGATCTAACACCCGTGTTGCCTTGGAATAGGATAAATTTACATTCAGCCCCTTGTAATTAGCTTTAAATATATTTTACTCAGAAGTTTTGATTTATAACACAAGTTGAATCTAAAAAAAGAATTATTTCAAATTTTCAATTTTACTTAAGAACTATTGTTTTCTTCTTCGTCTATCCTTATTTTTTTAAAATAAATTGTTAGTGAATAATTTTGAGATGATTAAGACTTTAATGGTTTTTTTCTTATGAAATAAATGAAATAAAATCTTTACTTGTACTAACCAAGAACAATCATGTTTTATAGGCTTTATGCTAAAAACTAATTTAAAATGCTCTACAGCACTCATGGACCAAAAAAAAAAAAAAATTTTCCAACCTATTATCCTATCATACGTTTTTTTTAGTTTCACTTCAAACAATCATTATATTTAATTTATATAAATTTTAAAAGTCTATCAAAATTATCTCTTAATACTTAATGTTAACTATAAATTTTTAATTAACCAAATTAATTACTTTATTTGTATCGGGTGTTAATTCAAAAGATTTTACCCGATCTAGCAAAAAAATATAAGTTGAAAAGAAAAACAAACAACACTGCTGATATTGTAGCAAATCAAAGTACCAATCCACACCATGACAGGGACCTAAGTGTCATAAAATCAAACTCCACAGATCTTACCGTAAATTTATAAAAGAAAAATGCACTCTACCGTCTAATTTGCCTCTTAATTTATTTTGTAAGGATAGCCATCCGACTTTTAAAAAATAATTATGAAATGCTTATATAATTTTAAAAAATATCAAATAAAAAAATTTTAAAAAATTAATGATTTAAATTTATCTTAATTTATTTTTTATGAATTAAATTTTTTATTATGTCAAACTAATAAGATTCTTTTAACTTAAGTTCAAATTGATTATTTTATCGATAAAAGCATCAAAAATTTATTTTAACTTCAAATTTTTAAATTTTTATAAAATATAAATTTCTAATTGATGTGTAAAAAAAATTAAAAAAATTTTAAAAAACTAAATCGTAAACATAGAATTACAGTTAAAAACGTAAGCTCTTAAAATTTTTTTTTATTCAACTATTTTTTACCCCTTGCCCTTTATTAATCTCCTCCCAAGCACACAGTTAGGTAAGACAGTTAAAACAGCATCAACCTCTTGTTGATAAAATCTGGTATGTGTAATTTTCATTTTTAATTATTGTTTGTACGAGAGAGTCAATATCATTTACATTTACAAATTCTTTATCTCCGTTTAGGTGAGAAAATTTAGAAATAATAATAATAAAGCACTGTCAGTTCAGTTATCTTTTTCGATATACAATTCAAAAAAATTAATTTCCCTTATAATGTTTTGTTAAAACAGGTATGGGTGGGTCTGGGCTCATGTGGATTTGGAGAGCACTGATTCTTCTGCAACTGGTTAATGGAGTTCTGGGTTGGGGAAAGGAAGGTCATTTTGCTATTTGCAAGATAGCAGAGGTTAGGATTTTTTCTTCTTTAGTTTTTGTACTTTCTCTTTAGATGATTCTTTTGCTAATCATGCTCTTTAGTAGTTCATAATCAATAGATTTGTAAGAATGTTGAGGGTATTCAATTTTATGACTTGATGTAATGAGGAAGTAGAACTTATAAGTTACACTGATAACTATTTCATTTTTAATATGGGAATTTAAAAACTAAAAATTATCAAATATTTTATTTTAAACATGTAATCGAAATGGATGGAGGTTGTTCAGTGAATGGAATTTTTTATTTGTAAATTTATATTTTTAAAGAAAGAGTCGAATGGTTAGATTTCTCACCTGGTTGATATTTGCCTTAATGAGATGCCAGCTATAAGGATTTGTTCAAGTAGTGCTTCAGTTCAAATGTGCATTCTACTATTCTTACATTTACCCGAGTAAGGTGGCCTTCTAGTCGGTGTCTTTGAAATTTTAGCTGTATTGGCCTTGATAAGTGTAGTTCGACTGACTCTGGCAGAGGTGAGAAGATAGAGACAGAATTGGTACTAAAGTTGGGCAGGACTTGTCCTGGAAAAATACGTGATACATGTTTAATGTGGCACTTTTTGGTCTGTTAGGGATATCTCACTGAAGATGCCTTGTCTGCTGTAAAAGAATTGCTACCAGATTCAGCTGAAGGTGATCTTGCAAATGTCTGCTCCTGGGCTGATGAGGTTCGGTTCCACATGCGCTGGAGTAGTCCTTTACACTATGTTGATACACCAGATTTCATGTGTAAATACAAATACTGCAGTAAGTTTGCTCAGTGAATCCCTTCTGTGGTTTAGCTGTGTGAACTCTTTTTTCTCTAATGAGTTTTCCCATGAGCTTCATGAAAATATATATTTTTTTTCTGTTAATATACCTCTTTCTTACAGGAGACTGTCATGACTCTGTTGGGCGCAAGGACAGATGTGTAACTGGAGCAATATATAACTATACCATGCAACTCAAATCTGGCTATCAGCACTCTATTTCAGTGGCAAAACGTAAGCTTGTTATTAATGGATATTACATTTTCAGGTGCTATAATATAACTTTTCCTATCTTAAATGGCAATAACATGGGTCATTTCCCTCTATTGATTATAGACAATTTAACAGAGGCGCTTATGTTTTTATCCCATTTTATTGGAGACGTGCATCAGGTATGCACATCTTACTGGGACCTTCTTACTTACACATGGTTGGAGACCACTTTTGCACATTGAAGAAATTGAAACACACACTGTAGTTCACTTTTCTTTCAAGTTGTTTTTTCTTGTGACAGCCTCTACATGTTGGTTTCATCGGAGATGAAGGTGGGAACACAATAACAGTCCGCTGGTTCCGTCGGAAGACAAACCTACACCATGTAAGTTGTCTTTAGTCCCTTGTACATTCTCTACTATATGATCCACAAATTTAGTAAAAAAATAAGAAATTTGTGCATTTTAAAAAACAGCAGGTCGCTTTTGGCAGATCAAGGATCCAAACTTGTAAATTTTCTAAGAGAGAATGATGAATTCCATAAATAAAATGATGTTCAAAACCTGAGGTTCTTGTGCAAAGCTTGAGAATGTGTCTGAAAGAATAACATATCTACAATGTTATAATAAGTTCATGTGGTTTAGGTCATATTTATTCAAGATATTAATCCATTAAGAAAAATCAGTTTATTATCCGTGATAAGTGTTTCAGTGTAATTGCATTGATTATCCACTGAACTTATATCAGACTTTGAAAAATATCATAGTATTTATTTGCCCTCTGCTTTTCTTGTCTCCTGATGGTTTCGCAAAGTAGAGTGATCAGTTTCATCTTTGTTTCTAGAATAGAAGATGATTTTCAATTGGGGCATGTTCTGGAATCTTGTGTTACTTGTTTGCATATCTTTCTTGAATGTCATTCAAGAATTATTCTGTTTCAGGTATGGGATACCATGATAATTGATTCTGCTCTGAAGACCTATTATGATTCTGATATTGCAGTCATGATTCAATCCATTCAGAGGAATATTACGGTATGTTTTTCCTTCCTTCACAGAAATCTGCTGTTTTATGGTTTTGCATAGATTTATTTACTGTCATTCATTTCTTCGAGTGTATGGCTCTGAACATGTCTATTTAACAGTTGATATTCACTATTTCCTTTTTGTCTTGTTCGATATGTATCTGCAGGATGGTTGGTCCAATGATGTATCATCATGGGAAAATTGTGCATATAATCAAACAGTGTGTCCTAATGGGTATGTACACAGCGTTCAGTTTCCTCTTCACGTTTGTGTGGATTCATCTGGTTGATGGCTTTAAGCTGCTTGGTTTGCTAAATAGCTAGGAAAGTGCAGTTACAATTCACCATCATGATAGATAATTAAGGAGCTGAGATTTGATAGAATTTCGCATTGTAATTGAGGTTACCTACCATGCTTTTGATCCATACCTGGTGCCGCGAGAGGTTGTAGTATATATTCCCCGTATTAATTTACATAATTAGATGATCAAATACATGGATTCTAAAGGCGTTTCCATGTTTTACCACGGCTGAAACTGCTGAAGCAAAGGTATGAACAGCTTAAATGCTTAAAATATATGAACAAAAAATTGGTTCCTCTCTCATCATCACAAGCTGAAACTCCATGTATTTGTGACATGGAATGTGGATCAGTGGACATCATTGGATTCCTTTTCATTTTGCAGATACGCTTCTGAAAGTGTAAGTTTGGCATGCAAGTTTGCATACAGGAATGCCACACCTGGAACCACTTTGGAAGGTATTTTTCTAATTAAATGAAAATACCATCTAAATAATTTAGAAGAGTATTCTTTTGAGTTTCTCTGGTCATGCACATGGCCAATTCAATCCTGCGTGTTAAAACCTGTCACAGTTGTTGCCAAGGCATACGAATTTGCTGTTAAGGCACTAAATGTCATGTAACATATCATTGCTTTCCATACACTGCAACTAGCTAAAAGCAGTTCCGCTTTCTATCTTGTTGTAATTCCTTGTTTTGATTTGCTCTAGATGATTACTTCCTGTCTCGGTTGCCTATTGTGGAGAAAAGGCTTGCTCAAAGTGGCATCCGCTTAGCTGCTACCCTAAACCGCATATTTGCTTCTCAAATAAAAATTGCTCAACTATGAAGATGGAAGGAATATAAACACATATTCGGAGGGAGGGGCCCAGTACACCGTGTATATAGCTTGAAGTTCTCCAGACCTGGGATTTCATATACAATATTAACAAAATTTTATCTTATTGTCAACTCTTTCAAAACGAGCAAGGAACTGTACTTTATGATCACCCACCGAACCCATTGCTCCATTCATGTGAGATTGTTATGTGTCAGTATATTCCCGAATATGCCTATTTTGCTTTTACTGTAGTCAACTTACACCTGAAAATGTAGACATATTTTAAACTTGTACTCAGTGATGACTACTTATGTCTATATATACACGCATCTTGCATTGTGTCGTAGAGTCAACTTTTGGGCACTTAATATGAAACTTGCACTCCATGACAACCTCTTATGATGTGTTTATATTATCATATATATGCGTGACAAATGCATTTTGCTGGGCTTATTTTGTTTGCTGGCTGATGTCAAATATTGGAGAGACGAAGCAAGAATTGAATTAAGTACACAGAGAGAAAGAGAGAGAATTTGAGCAGATGGGGAGATTGTGTCCTTTAAAAATTGTTTTGTTTGTGAGTTTGGCTTTGGTTTTAGTGCCTGGGGCCTGGGGATGGAGCAAGGAGGGTCATATTATGACATGTAAGATCGCACAGGTAATGTTAATTTTAATTTTCAGAGGAAAGTTAAAAAGGGTTATTAAAAATTGTAGATAGATATCAACTTCTTTTTATCACTTGATGTGTTTTTTAGTCATTCTATTTTTTGTTATTTTCAATTAAACCGTATAATTATTATAAGATATATGCAATAAAACCCTTTGAGGGATGCTTAAGCGCCGCTTTTGTCTAGGGTAATTTGTGATGTTGTGATCCAGTCATTTTGTTTTGAATAAATTTTTTTTTTTCGGTTTTATCTTTTTCTTCCTATATTTTTAAAAAAGAGAGGAGCCATATTTGCAGATTGTTCAATAAGATGATAGGCCCTTACAGTGACAAAAAGTTACCATGTAACTAAAGGATCATCTAATTGAAGTAACTCGGAGGGATTTAGATGCAAATCATGTCCCAGAAATTGTGCTTAAAGTCGGGAAGGATAATTTTTTTTTTTTGGTAATTATTTGGTGGACACCGCTTATTAAGTGAAACTTCTGTAAACTACCAAATTTTAAGATTGTACCTGTAAACCACCTATTTTTGAAAGAAACATCTTCCACCTACCTTTCCGTTAACTCCGTTAACGAAAACATGACATTAGCGTGCTATCATAAGAGTAATATTGTCATTTAGTTAAAAAATAAATATTTAATTATATAAACAACATCGTTTTTGTTTATAAATAAAAAATCAAATAATATAAAATCTTATATTTAATTAATTATAAATAATTTTTGTAATTATTGTATTACAGGGGTAAAATAGTCTTTACGCAGAAAACCAATAACAAAATAGTCTTTACTCTGAATCTTGCTTAGGTTTGAAGTAACGCAAATACGATATCACTGCAACAAAATAAAATTGTGTAACATTTTACATCTGAAATTTCTGTTGGGATCCATTTGATGCACATAATATAGCTTCTGAAATCTGAAATCTGAAATATGCAGCCAAAATTTGTAAAATCTAAATCTTGAAATTCGGTATTTCAAGGCCACACTAGTTCTTTATGTAGCTGCATAGTTTTGTAATATAATGATCTAGTCTTCCTTGCTTTTGAATTTACAGAGTCTTCTAGAGCCCGACGCAGCTCATGCTGTGGAAAATTTGTTACCTCAGCATGTCAGTGGTGATTTATCAGCCCTCTGCATATGGCCTGACCAAGTCCGGCATTGGTATAGATATCGCTGGACAAGCCCACTTCACTTCATCGATACACCCGATGATGCTTGCACCTTCGAATATTCAAGTAAATTCTTGTCCGTAATCCATTTTTGGTCATGAGAATCTAATTCAGACATTGAAGTAACATTGTGCTTCGTAACTTGGTGTAGGGGATTGCCATGATACCCATGGCAAGAAAAATATGTGTATTGTTGGTGCCATCCGAAATTTCACCTCTCAGCTTTTGCACTACAGAGAGGGAAGCTCTGATCGCCGACGTAAGAAACCTCTGCTATCCAAAAATCCCTCATTATTGTTAATTGACCAATATTTGCTTCCAATATTGTGGTTTCTTTATGCATGGATGCAGACAATATGACAGAGGCATTGTTATTTTTATCACACTTCATGGGAGATGTGCATCAGGTGTGTTGATTGATTTCAAAAGTGTTTAATTACTTACGTGTCTTTTAGCTAACTGATTACAAATATAGAGTAATAGTTTAGATCATATTTCTTCTCATTCTTTCAGCCAATGCATGTTGGATTTACAAGCGATGAAGGAGGAAACACTATAGAGTTGCGCTGGTTCAGGCACAAATCTAATCTACATCACGTAATAAGTTTAAACAATCTTTGGGTTTTAATCGCCAGCTTAAGTCTCGAAGTCACATCTAATTAAGCAAATAGCAGCATGCTTGCAGAAGCCCTTTAATGTTTAATAAAATGTTCCTTATAAATTTATATATACTTACAGGTATGGGACAGGGAGATCATTCTTACAGCATTAGCAGATTACTATGATAAGGACACAGAGCTACTTCTACAAGACATAGTAGCAAACTTCACTGATGTAAGACCAAGACATGTTATTCTGGAAATTCAGAAAGTGAGATTCTTTCAATTGTCAGACCATTGAAATGCAGCTCTTACTAATATGTCATATTGTTATGGTGGTAATCAGGGAATCTGGTATGATGATGTATCGTCATGGAAAGACTGCGATAATCTCATGAACTGTCCAAACAAGTGAGCTTGGCTAACTCAATCTCTCACCAAAACCAAGCAAATCATTTTAAAATTAGCCTTAAAGTAGACCCTTGTTCTCTTTTTCCCATATGCAGATATGCTACTGAGAGTATAAATACAGCTTGCAAATGGGGTTACAAAGGCGTTACGCCTGGTGAAACTCTAGCGGGTATCACAACTTAGACATCAAAGCCTAAATAAAGATTTTCTAGACTCCGTTAAGAATGATTAACTAGCAATTAATAATGTGCTTACCTACTCCTTTTGTGTTTTGCAGATGACTACTTCAATTCAAGAATGCCGATTGTCATGAAACGTATAGCTCAAGGAGGAATCCGATTGGCCATGTTCTTGAACCGGATTTTTGGTGATTCTGATGAAGAATTTGCAGTAGCTACATAAGAAAAGCCTACAAAATTATCACACTACTAACCGCCACAAAATTATAAACCCAACTTTTTAAAACTTTAATTCTTTTATGTCCAAATCAAGACAGACAATTTATTCTTGTATGTTCATCCTTCGTTGATCATCACAACATAATTAAGATACTTACCATAATCAAGAGTTTCCTTTTTTCATTTTTTAGCTATCACTTATCAGGTTACCCACTTCAACTTAAACGTGTAGACTACTTTTAACAATACATAATAATAAAAAAATCATTATCTTCTATTTTGATAAATACAATTCTTGTTCATGCAAAACATAATGTGGTTCCAGATGTAATTGAAAAGGAGAATCAGCAGAAATCAACAGTCTAATAGCCAATCAGGCAGTAGCATTGTATAGCGTTTTTATTCTCTTTCTAATCTATAATTATGTGGAGTAAATAACCTCACATCCTTAATCATTGAGTGAGGTAAATGTGTCATTCCAAATATTAATAAGATCAAATACGCCTACGGATGGGTCAGGTGAGGGTGGGGAGGCCTCCTCCATTCTCCACCCCATTTCGAATTTGGACCCAATTTCCTAATAAATTTAGTGGTGCTAGGGATAGTTTACCTATCTTTATTCTGTTTTCCAATAGCTATTTTGTAGTAATGTTCTATATATAATTTTGATAAAAATTAAAATGACTCAAATAAGGTCATCTCCAAAATAGTGTAAAGTATTTAAATTGTTAAAATTAAAAATATCTCTAACATATTGAAATAATATCTTGAATCACATAAAAATATAAAATATTTGGACAAATAATAACTAAAAAATATAAATATTTATGTATATGGGGATTGGGGTGGAGGTGGAAAGTATAAAATTAAACAACTCCTATTAAAAATTTGAGAATTATTTTTTCTTTATTTCCCGTTTCATTCTCTAATAAAAACTCATCAAAATTACCTCATTTAGGAATGGATCCTAGGATTTTATCATCTCTAAATATACCCTTGTATACAAATATATATTTATTAAAAATAAGAACAAAAATATTCTTAATGAGAATATCAATAGAGTGATTGTTATTAAAAAAAATAAAAAAATATCGACGGTGACAAATCACTCTATGATTTTCATGTTAAGATCATAAAAGGCGGCCCCGAGATTCCGGGGTTACAAAGAATGATGGCGAATGGAATTTCGACACGTGGTTGAAAGTAACTCCGCTGAAACGTGAGAAGAAAGGTCTCACTTTTCTTTTCTTTTGGTGGTTGAATGAATGTTAGAACCATTTCAAATAATAAAATGTATACAGACAGCAACAGTAACAACAGCATAGCAAACGCAGTCTCGTGAAGACTTGGGACTTTTCGTTTTTCCAGATTCCTTCTCCTTGTGGCCCGCAGCAGTAGCACTAGGGGCTAGGGCCGCCACCAACCAGATCGCTGACGTTCACCTTTACATACATACCCTTGTCAATCTTTGATCAAAATTTCTAGAAACTAGGTTTTAGGAAGGTATCTTCTACAAACCCAAAACTACCCCTTCGTTGTACCAACCAAGAAATGGTTCTTTCGGGGATATGACTGTCCTTACACCTTTAAACGTCGCCGTACCTGCACATTAAAGGCAAAAAAAACATGGACCAAATCTCACAAAAGAATATACGGAAACACGCTTCTTTCCTCGAACTCTGTTTGTTCATTTTCTTTCCCCAACTGTCACGTTAAAATTGAAATGAATATAATAAAAAGGATACAAATGAGAATTCCCACAAGTTTCTTGTTCCCCAAGTTGGCTATAAGATCCCTTCGTTATTCGTTGTTTTACTTTCATACAACTAATGCAAAACAAAACATAACGCATCTACTTTGCTATTGTTGTTATTTGTAGTCAAAATTAAGGTGCTCCCGAAATTTTGGACACTATTCAATCTCTTTCATTCTTCGAAGTAATGTTCTTTAAACTTCTTCTTTGAATTACCATTTTTGTTGTTTTTGACTATGTAACCTTGCACATTCTATTATGTATATTAGGTAAAGTTTGGATCTTTTCAGCTCATTTTACATTTTTCTTTCTGGGTATTTGTTAAGATCTGTGGATTAGTTGGATTTTCTTTTCTTTATTATTATTTTTTTTTTGGTACATAATGAACGTGACTTGCTTTTCTCAAAGATTTCAGCTTTATGTTTGCATGAGGTTGCTACTGTGTTAACATTTGTTCCAGTGATCTTTCATAGATGCTTTAAACCTTGTGTGTTGTTTTACAAGTTTATTACTTCAAAAATTATTTAACTTCTCCCTAAACTTTTAGACTTTGTAATACGATATGAACTGCAACATTATATTAAAACTTGTTTTTTGTCTTTGTTTTGATCTTTGAACAGCAAGTATATTCTTAATATAGATAATTAGATATCACACTTTTTTTCTATCACAAAACTGAGTTAATTTCTTACGTAATCTATGCTTTGGATGCCAATTGTCTTCTGAAATTTAGTCCTTTCCTATAAAACTTAGGTTCACTTCACCATGGCAGCATTAAAAAATGTCTGGTTAATTTTATGTTTACCTGTGAATTTCCTCAACAGTCTTTGTTTCATTATAAATATTTCACCATTATGTGAATCATTGCACCAAAACACATTTCAAATTGCGTGTGTTAGGTCAGGAACTCCTCACATGTGTTTGGTAGTGTAGGAATGCCAGCTTCCAATGTTTATTAGTGCATTTTAGAATTTTACAAGAATTTCCCTCCTTGTATCTGCCCTCACGCGACGAGGAAAGCAGAGTATCCACTTGTTCTTTTGTTAAGCAGTCTTGTAAACAATCTTTGTCATACCTCAACAAGTTATTTTTCTTGATTTGGACTAGACTTCTTGTATTTTTTTGCCAATTGTCTTGTCTTGTCCATATTAGTTGGAGTTTTTGAATTGGCTTCCTCTATTTAATTTGACCCTCAGCTCTTCATTTTTCAATACTTGCATTTTGCATAACTTCTTCTCTAATCTTCCTCTTGCAGGTTTAATAGTTTAAAGCTTTGGATACAAAATAAGGGTTTGCATTTAGAGTTGTTAGTCTCAACATGGCATTAGCAAGGTTAGCCAGGAGTGGTTTGAGAAGATCAGGAGGTGCTACCAGCTGTTACTCACGTCAGAAGGATATAGGCATTGAGGGATTGCCGACCAACAAATGTTTCTCACCTTCCCTCGAAAATGTCGCACAAAATGGTAGTTTATCATACTTATCCAGCAGCATCAGGATGACAACTCAAATGAGTTCTTGGAGCAGGGGAATAAGGACAACCCCACACTATCAATATCGAAATGCAGAGAGAATTGTTGAGGAGTCTGAATCAGAACATGAGGAACTAAGTTATCCAGGACTGGAAGCGACCAAGCCAGGTGAAAAGCCAAGGGTGGTTGTCCTTGGTACCGGGTGGGGTGCATGTCGATTCCTTAAAGGAATTGACACAAAGATTTATGATGTTGTTTGCATATCCCCAAGGAATCACATGGTCTTCACACCTTTGCTTGCTTCAACTTGTGTTGGTACCCTGGAATTCCGCTCTGTTGCTGAACCTGTTAGTCGAATACAGACTTCATTGGCCTCAGATCCCAATTCATACTTCTACCTGGCTTCCTGCATTGGCGTTGACACTGATAAACATGAAGTAAGTGAATTATCAAACACTTCCATGTTATTAACATAGATAATATTTACCCATACCATTTTGTTTAATTATTTTTACATGGTTATGAAACATAACATCACCAATTATTTGCATTAGGAAATAGAGATGCCCATTGTTGCATGCATTTTGTAAATTTGATATGTAATTGATAGAGATGTCTATCTTGTTCATACTGAGTGTCCAATGAAGCGCTTAAAAATGCCTTTGAAACACCAATATATTGATTAACACATGATTACCAGAATAAGATATTCTGTGCCGTGTACGTCACTTTATGGGATTAATGTATTCTCTAAGTTATTTAGATTCTTAAGTCAAGAAACTCAATCATTTGTTTTCGTGTAGGTTTATTGTGAGACAGTCAGCAATGGCAAATTGTCTCAAGAGCCTCACCAATTTAAAGTTGCATATGACAAGCTTGTCATTGCTGCTGGAGCAGAGCCTTTAACTTTTGGTATCAAGGGGGTGAAGGAAAATGCATTTTTCCTTCGTGAAGTAAATCATGCCCAAGACATAAGGAAGAAGCTTCTCTTAAACCTCATGCTTTCTGAAAATCCAGGTGAGATTGTTTGCCGTCTTGGGATTTAATTTGTAATCCTAAAGTTTCTCTTTACACAGACCTCCTCACCATTAAATGGTTACAAATGCTTGAGGCCTAATGATATATATGCTCTTTTCCGCTTTTTCAATTTCTTTGTCTAGGAGACAATGTTTTGCCATTCTCTAAGTATCTTGTCATTACTATAACTCTCAGCTTTCTTGTATGACTGTCTCAGTAATCTTGAAATTCAATTGATTATGACAGGCATATCAGAAGAAGAGAGGAAACGGCTTTTACATTGTGTTGTCATTGGAGGTGGCCCTACTGGGGTGGAGTTTAGCGGTGAATTGAGTGATTTCATCATGAAAGATGTCCGTGAGCAGTATGCTCATGTTAAAGACTATGTAAAAGTTACCCTCATTGAGGTAATAAGAAACTCCATTTAATTCTGTTATCATCATTTGTGAAGGAATCTAAATGTCATTAACTAATAACCAAATGCTTTTCTTTGAATAGGCGAATGAAATTTTGTCATCCTTTGATATTGGGCTACGGCAATATGCAACAAATCACTTAAATAAGGTAATATGATTTGCTTCCTATATCCCGGATGTTTCTTTACATTTCTTCGATTGTTTCTAACAAATGCGATTATCTGCCAGTCTGGTGTCCGCCTCAAGAGAGGTGTTGTGAAAGAAGTACATCCCGAAAAGATAGTTCTCAATGATGGGACTGATGTGCCATATGGGCTATTGGTCTGGTCTACAGGAGTTGGTCCCTCTCAGTTTGTGAAAACACTAAATCTTCCCAAGTCACCCGGTGGAAGGTATACGAAGCATCATTTTTAAAAAAAAAAATTTCTGTTGGTTGGGGTTGGTGGTGGGTTGTTGTGGGGAGGGAGAGAAACATTCTTCCCATCTCTTCTTTTCCCTACCTTTGTATTGATTATGGATTGCATTAATTAATCTCATCTGATTGTTTCAGGATTGGTGTTGATGAATGGTTGAGGGTACCTTCCGTAGAAGATGTTTTTGCACTAGGAGATTGTGCAGGTTTTCTTGAACAGACAGGGAGGCCAGTGCTTCCTGCTCTAGCACAGGTAGAGTTATATTGGGAATGGGATTGATATTGATGAATGGGAATATGATAAAATGATGGCTTTGATATAATTAAATGTTTGTCTAAAATTATCAAAACAGGTAGCGGAAAGGCAGGGGAAATACTTGGTGGAGTTGTTTAACAAAAAGATTGGTAAGCAAGATGGAGGCAAGGCATTAAGCGCAAAAGACAAGAATCTAGGAGACCCATTTGTGTACAAGCATCTTGGAAGCATGGCATCAGTTGGTCGCTACAAGGCATTGGTGGATCTACGCCAGTCTAAGGTAAAATCTCAGGCTCGGCTGCGTAGAAATTGAATCCTCTGGCATTTGGCAAAACTTGGTGACTAATTAAATTAATGCTGTATATTTTTGGCAGGATGGGAAGGGGATATCACTTGCTGGGTTTCTGAGCTGGCTAATTTGGCGCTCAGCTTATCTAACGCGAGTTGTAAGTTGGAGGAACCGGTTTTATGTTGCAGTGAACTGGGCTACGACGTTGGTATTTGGAAGAGATAACTCCAGGATATGAGAGGTCATAGTTTGATGAAACAAGATCATAATTTTTCATTGGCTTTGCTTCGTGTTGGATTTGATTCATATACAATAGATTATAAGTTGGATTTTGCGGACCAACTCTTGTAACGGTTAAAAATGTCTTCTTATACGAATCAATTTCGATTTTTTTGGAAAATATTACTTTGTAGTCGTAGACCCGTATGTGTACATGTGTTGCAAGTCACGAACCCATAGTTGATGTAAATGAGATTGAAAACTCAACAAACTGGTGCTTATTTCTTCATCATATTCCAAAAAAAAATCAAGAAACAAGCCATTAAGCCAACAGCTACAGAATTGCAAAACTCCGTCTCCATTTGTTTGCAAAGATTAAGCTAGAAACTTTGTACAAACTCATAGTTACTACACTAGAAGAAGAAGAAGAGACTAGGAAAAGTGAGGAGAAGCGGATGCAGATGCTGATGCTGGGCGACTGCTGTGACTGTGAGAGAAGATTGAGGCAACAGAATGAGCCAAACCCACCAAGATTGCCACTTTCACTTGGCCTCTCTTGGGTATCGGACGGCCAGCGCCACCACCGGCAGTTAACCTCTCAGAGATATTTCCACCGTTGATCATAGCCCTTCTTGCACAAGCCATTTCTTCCTTACAACTTCACTTGTCTTTCAAGATTGATTAATTTCAAAGGAAAAAGATTGTAGAAGAGCTGAAGATAGAGACTAGAGAGACCCAGAAAATTGTGAACGTCTTGAGAATATGTATGCCACTTCTCTTGCTTTGTTTATATATAATATATAGACTAGAGAAAGGGTAAAGGTTAGGTAAGGTGGCTGAAATGCGATTTATTCATTTATTTTTTATTATTTTCTTAAGCGAAGGCCTATGTATCAATGCACACAGTTTTTGACTATGAGTTTGACGCTCTTGACCTCGCCTTTCTTAGTTTTTAGTTGCACCCAATTCTCTTTTTGGATGTATATATATATTCATTTCTTTTTCTTTATATAATTGTTGACCAAAATATCATCAATTATTTTGGGAGACTTAAAAAAATGATAGGACGTTACTATTTTAAAGTGACGTAACATAATTGATATTGGAAACTAATTCACATCACAATACGGTTGTTTTTGAAAAAAAAAATAAAAAAAGAAGAAAGAAAAATCCCAAAATTTGTAGTTTCCAATCGTTAGGGATCTATGCCATGTTTAGAGAAACCCACATTCAATTAATAATTAGAAACTACTTCTTTTCAATCGCTGTTCTTGCTTTTGCTAATGACTTCAGAGAGGAGAAATTGTATGTTGAAGAAGGGATAATTTGGTCAAATTCCTTTTTTTTCTTTTTTAATAACTTTGGGAGATACAATGAAAGAGACCATAAGATGTTGCTTTAGAAAAAGAGATAAGGCGCACTTATTTTAATCCCATGTTGCATAATAATCACGTGCCCATTTCTTTCCCAATTACAAGTACAAACAAAAGGGATTTTTTTTTTTTTTTTTAATCAAATTCAAAAGGGATCATAATTGTGTTTGTTCACCTTTATCTTTTTCATTATTTAACCCAATTCGGAGTTAACGATTAATTAGTGTCCCTCCTCACAGAATATTCCTAATTTATTTCAAATTGAGCTTTTCTTTCTTGAAAATGACTAAATTAAGATCTTTCTCATTTAAATATGGATTTTTTTAATAAGGAAATCACAAAGCCACGGCAACCCTTCTCTGCCATTCGATTTGGATGAGTAATAACTTAATACAATTCATTAACACTTCCACTATGCTATAAATTATTGTCAAATAGTTCTCATTAACTGAATATTGTAATGGGATTGCCTCAATTCAGTGTACTTGCTTTGAATTCACTTTACATTTTACATATTTAACTTGAACCTCTGTTTTTTCGATTTGATGTTTCAGCTTTTGTGTTGAAGAGGAAATAGATTCGGATCTAACTATTAGCCCATTAGTTAATGTCTTATTGTTAATTACATAATTAATACTTTATTAAAGTTTAAAAAAATAAAGCAACGAATTTCCGATACCGCACATCCTTGCTTTTTGTTATGGCAAAAACCACTTTGTCGAAGATCCACCGCACAAAAATGGGATTGGGGACTTGGGCTGCACAATTGTTGACATAAGCTGGTTTTCTTCTTTCTATTCATTTAATTGACTTTGCTTACTGGAACAATAATAATAGATCAGTGCCCGAATGTGTGTGTGCACGCGCGAATGTGCAGGCGCGTGCGCGTGTGTGCGTGCGGTGGCGGCGCCATGAGTTATTTTTAGTGAGGGCTAAGTTTAAACAGTAATTTAATTGAAAAAATTATCAACAAATAACATATACTAAAATAAAAGTTCATTAAAATATTAACTCAATACACTTATAATTGTCTTTGACGTAGTTTCATATGTTAAAAATATTGAAGAATCATTATCAAGACTACAAAATATATCTTTTTCTATTTATACAACAAAATTATCATTCAACCATTGATCTCCAATTCGATTTCGCAAAATTTTTTTTTTTACGAAATTCACAGCTGAAAATGTCATTTCTATTGTAGCTATAATAATTAGTAAAATCAACGCTAATGTCACCAATAAATAAATTAATGAATATAATTTCTCCTTCTTAGTCTCTATCATTTTTCTTCCTAGCTCACCATAGCATTGTTATTTTGATATTTATAATAATGAATGAAATTTAAGGAGCCCGAGCCACAAGCACACAACAATAGCATTGCCAAATGTCAATAAGCAATTAAGCACGTATGTCCTTTGCCACTTTATCAGGTCAGGAAGCATTGTCACAATAAGTTAAAATTAAGAATATTATTTAATCCAAAAAAGCATAAATCAATTAAAAAAATCAGAATAATTAATTATAAAGCGGCAAAAGTGGTTGATAATTGGAATAACTTTATCAATTCTTAATAAATATGAAATTTAGCATGGGCTTTATTATAAATTTCCTTTATTGTAAATTTCTTTAAAATATAAAAATAAAATTGAAATTTTTCTCAGCCCCTGCTAGCTCTCAAGTGGCGCCGCCAATGTGTGTGTATATGCGTATATATATATCCCATTTTTTGCACGCACATTGGCACTCACGATATGATGCCATATGAAAAAAGGAGGTCCATTTCGAGTCTTGTAGTAGTTTTTACGGAATTTTGAAAAAAAAATCTAGGAAAACCCCCTTTTTTTGTCCCCCCTTTTTTTTTCTATGCATTGCCTCGCGAGTGCCGACATGCATGCAAAAAATGGGCTCAAAATTCCACCTGTCGCTTCGTTTGGTTTGAAAAAGGCGAAAACATATGTGCTATAGCCTTCGGTTTTGGGACCCAAGAAGAGAAGTGGGGTTTTTGTTCAAAACTAATTCGATTTTTTCCGTCAAAATATTATTTGGGTCGTAACGCAGACGAAGCTACAGGTAGAATTTTGAACCCATTTTTTACACGCACGTTGGCACTCGCGAGGCAATGCTGTAGGAGAAAGCTGGGGTCCGTTTCAAGTCCAGTAGTAGTTTCTTTTGGGGATATATTCTTGTGGGAAATGGCAAATGTAAAGAATTATAGTAATAATGGTGCAACTTTATTATATCAAGTAATTGTTACAACTCTGTGTGTAAAAAGAAAATAGTAATCTAGAAAAACTGTAGAAAAATTATATGTACTTCAAGGCACGTTACAAATGTCTCTTTCCTTAAGACATTATTTGCCCCCACCAATTAAGTGATGCATATGGGTTAAGCAAATACGCTTCCAAGATACAATGAAGCACTTGTTTGTTTCCTTGCGTTGTGTATTGACGAAAGCAAACCTGAATACTCTTGATTATTGCAAGTCTACCAAAAATCAATATATTGTTCCTGCAGTAAACAATATATTGGATATTTGATGCACAAAAATAGATGTTTTATGATGAAATTCGTTTTAGGAAAGAGGGGTGAGAAAAGAGTGATGTAGAATACTTAATTAGAATCTTAAAAATTTCCAACAGTTTCTACAGAATTTTGAATAAAATCCAAGAAAATCCCTTTTTTCAATTCCTTTTTTTAAAAAAATTCCTGAAAAGTTATTAGAATCTTAAGAAATAGTACTCCCTCTATATATATATGGGGTTTATTGATCAGGTTTAGAATCTTGAATTTTAACAAATTCAAGATTCTTAATTGAATATATAGTAAAAAAGAAAACTCACTTCATTCTCAAAACTAAAAAATATTGCAAAAATAAACCCTATGATATATATATCACACTAAAATGTTGGTTAATTTTCATGAAAGCTCTAATTAGGTGAACTGAACATCTTTCCATGTGCTAGCTATGGTAAAATCTTTTGAACATATGAAATACCATATTACTCATACAATAATTTAATGATGCCTTGCCATATGTGTATTTATATCAAATACTTTTCATATAAATTGGTAGTTACAATGTATGAAACTATACTGTGTCCTATTATTATTGATTAGTTATATTACTTTCAATGTACAAGAGATTTTCTTCCTAGCTATACAATATAATTAGACATTATTACCGATTTTCCATTGTAACAGATTGTTTAAAACTTGAAGTATAAGAAGAAACGAGATATAATTAAACAAAAGAACTAGAGAATTTCATTAGACTTAAAAACTTTTCTAAGCTGTACAACCAGCACAATTCATTTTTTTCTCAGATTACATGATCAACAAAAAACAACAGCTCATGTAATTACTTACTTCATAAAAGAACAAATTAAACAACTGTCTCATCTCTAGTTATACATATATGGAGAATAATCACACTCAGAATTAACAAAATTTAGGCTTCAATTGTAGGTCCGGCGAGAAAGCTGGGTACTGCTTGCACACTTGCTGCTACTGAGAGAGAAAATAGAAGCAAAAGAATTAGCCAACCCCAACACTATCCCCAGCTTCACTTGACCTCTCTTTGGAATCAAACGGCCTGAAGCATATCTCTTGGAACAACCAACACCGTTGATCATCGTACCGTTCCTAGTACTTGTTGCAGCCATCTTTAACGAATTTGTTGCAGCAGCACTTTCTATGTCTGTTTGTGTTTGCTGGCACACTTCAAGCTGCGCGCACACACACACATATATATAGGAAGTTGTAATCCAAACGCCCTTGCTTTATTTGTTTAAAGTAAAATTTCCAGTTAATTAAACAAGGGCAATCAAGGCATTTACAAGGGCAAGAACAATTGTATATATGTCATATTGCTCACATGGGTTTTTAATTTTGAATAATTGAGTGGAACTTAACAGCTTCGTTCTCGATCAATCTTGACCGCTACTTGCTGCCTTGCTTACACGAGTTTTGCTGACACAAGGAAGCCGACCGTTGAAAGGGAATTCAGAAAATGCATTGAATCGAGACAAATTATAACATTGTGTACTACTTCAGTTTATATTTTTTTAAAGCTTTTAGAGATAGAGATAACAATAACTCTTGACTTTAATAATCACCTTAAAATTATCTTAATTAGTTTAATTCTGCGGTTTCAGGCTTGGGGTCACATTCTGTCACTTTCAAACTCAAAATAATCCCCCACTTAAGAGGAAAAGAATGATTGATAATTTTGACGACTTTCAAGATTCAAGCACTTGGGCAATCTTTATTCTTTAGTCTCTCTTTAAGATAAGACTAAATGGGTCCATATTTTAAATATGGGAAAGAGACATGATATTTTGCAGCCACTGACTCATTCGGGTTCTGTTTGTTGGTCTCTTATAAGATTTGGCTAATCACATTTCTAATGGCCAACTTTTATCATTTCATGCAAATCAAAGTTACAGGATTTTGTCTCTGGCAATATCATGATTCATTGAATTGGGATAAAGAGATAAATATTTTAAGTTTATATATTAAATGACAAATTTTAAAGGCTTAACTCAGCTATGTTCACTAGGGAGCTAGGTATACAGCTAAGAATTAATAAGGACGTGCATCGTTTGTAATCTGAATCTGGGCTGATTTTAGAGCTGGTGGAGCTTAAAAATGCTCAAAATTTATTTTATATTTAACCCTTGAATTTTAACAATAATAACAAGTATCTTAAAAATTTTCAAAAATAAAACCTATAAAAATAATTAAAAAGATATCTTTTTTACTTCTATTAAAATTATTATAAAATAAACAAACAAATAAATAAGATCAATATTATTTTTAAATAGAATATTTAAAATGATAGAACATAGAAAGTTAAGATGATGAATTGATAATCAGATAATAGATATAGACTTTGTATTTTAAGAAACTAATTTTTTTATTTTTAAATAAACCAATTAATATAATAATTTTATTTGTGGAGAAGAGAGCAAGAATTTTTTCATCTACTGATTTTTTAGATTATAAGGTTTTTATAGAAACTAAAAGAAATAATAAAAGTCATGATTCTAACATTAATTAATTAAATTTAAGGCAAATAAATTTAACTCTTTTTTTTCATGAAAAGACTAAAGGGCCATTTGTTTTTTTTTTTTACTTAATAACTTAATTGACTAATTTCATTCAATTAAATCATTAAGTCCGTTTATTTTTTTAACTTTATAAAAATTTTCAGTCATTAAGTTATTAAATCAATTTTTTTTAACTTTTTGCCTAATTTAAAAAGTCTTAAAAGATTTTCTCTAAAATATTCCTATCCAATTAATTAATTTTCATCATTACCTAAATGAAATTTAATAATTACATTATTACCCATCTTTATAACTTGTGATAATATAGTGATAGTCTAATTTTTTTATTTTTTTATTTTCTTCAAAATAGCATTATTTATCTTCATAATTTTTATGAATATTTTTTACATAAAAACATCAGGAACTACAATAAAATTGATTAAAATATACTAATTTAGAATATAAAGTATCGTATTCAATTGAATATTTTATGTTGTAATAATATATTATCTTATTTAGGTTCTTTGAGGTGTTTATTATTTATTTAACATTTATAATTTGTAAGGGTATAAATGTAAAAATACTAGTTTTCAGATTTTTTAAGTTAAAAAAATAAACAACTTAATATTTATTTTCAGCAATTCAGACAAAAAAATAAATATATCATTCAGATCAGACATTCAGTTTTATTCAGAATTAAGATTAATTCAAATCTATTCAGATTTCAGATAAAAAAACAAACGCCACCTAAGAATGAATGAATTAATGGTTAGATAAATTATTAATTATATCTCTTTAACATTAAGGTAACCAAATATAGATTTTCTATAAAAAAATAATAATTATTAATTATAGATATTTATTAATTAGGAAGATATCTAATAGACTTTCTTATTTCCTATGATATCTAATTAAAAAAAAATCTTCCTAATCAGAAAATTATTTAAAAAATAAATAAAAAATAAGGCCTTCCGAATATATAGGGCCTTGTTTACCTATACCTAAAACCACCACTTATCTTAATGCACTAATTAATCGAAAAAATAATATATTTTTCTTTTTTTAATAAAACTCTTTCCATAAACTTGAGTGGATGAACAGAACCAAATCCGATCCTTTGCATTTGCAGTTTGCTTCAAGTGCAAATTTACAGGAGTTCATAGATATAAATCAATACATAACCAACCACCAGGAAGGTGTTGTCAGTTGTGGATGCCACATGTAAACTAGCCACTGTGGTTTATGTCTCTTAGGGTTGGCAAAAAATGGAATGGGTCTGGACATGAGCTGAAAAATAAAAAGCCTCATCGAGTGTGCCTGGACATGGGCCTTGGAAATGCCTGAGCTTGGTCTGAGCTTTTTAATTTATAAATAAAAAATAAATAAAAATAAAATAAAAGGGAAAAAATTAAAAAATAATTAGATTAATATTTTTTTATTAGTATTTGAGATTTATTATATTGTATTACTAATATTTTGTGTATTAAACTATTATTCTATTATGTATTGAATAATTTTTTTTAAATTACAAAAAGTTTATTTTAAAATTATTTGAAGGCCCAGGCCCATCTAGACAATTTGGATGGGCTGTTAAAGGGTCTGGACTTATTCATCATCATGCAGGCTTGGGCCTGGGCTTGCAAAAGCCCGGCCCAGGCCCGCAAATTGCCCACCCTAATGTATCGATGACCACGTGAGGAGTAGATTATGTTTTGTTTTTGTTTTTAGGAATACGAGTGGATTGGGTCCTAAAATAACCCATTTCTGAATTGGGCCCTAGTTTTTTCGTTATAAAGAACCCATTAACTCTAATGGAAATTTGATGGTTGAGTCTCATTTCAGCTGAACAAGAAGCCCATCAGTTAGTTTGAATATTCAATTAGTTTTTTTTTTCTTTTTAAATTGATAAATCCATGGGAAGCATTAGTTGGAACGATCGTACCTCTTCCTTTAAAATTAATTTTAAGATGAAAGATTTGAGTCTTCTTAATAGATGTGGAAGTTTATCAGTATACTAAGTTTCGGTTGTATTGAATTTTAATATATTGATTTAATTGTATATTTTAGTGGGCTTTAATCATATTGGACTTTGATTGAATTGTATCTAATATTTAAAGGAAAAAAAAAAAGTATTCTTTAATTTTTGTTAAAAATTGTTCATGGGATTTCTTAAAACTTTCTAATTCTGTAAGTCTTATTTAAAAAGAAAAACTCAATTTCATTTCTTTTTTTTCAGATACGATAAATGAATTTACAACTCCAAACCCTGTAAATTTAAAAAATGAATGTTTTAAAACTATATATAAAACAAAACAAAACAAAACAAAAACAATGATGTTAAATGAAAACTCAATACTTTTACCGCATCATTGTGACGAATGATGATGTACAAGCAAGTAAAATTGAAGTGTTGTTGAAATTAAATTTCATGCAATGAGAGGGGATTGGTTAGTATTGAAAAAGCCGTGCTCTCCCTTATCTCCAAATTCCACTAAAGAACAAAAACAATACTACTTCATTTTGCACAGCATCAGAATGCTTTTGCTTTTGCTTTTGCTTTTGCGGCATCTAATGATGCTCCAATCCGCCGTCGTTGAAACTGAGAAGCAAACAGATGCAGTGCAAGGAATTCACTGGGCAATTCTATCACATCACATAGATACTTCATTATTAGAATTTAGAAGGGTGGTTTTGGTGACTTGTTTGGATCAATTTAAACTGATTTCTCCCAGAATCAATCGAGTGCAAATTAAGTTTATAATATAATCCAATCAGATTAAGCACGCTGGATTTTTATATCTTTTCAGAATTCTACTATCTTATCCATGTAATGTACGATTGGCATCATTAAAACTAATCAAAATCAATCGACTTAACAAATTGAGAGTCACTTAATCAGATTTCACATGTAAAAGCTACTAATTGTTAGAACATCAATATCAAGAGCTTGATCATCAAATGTGTACACCTCCATTATCCCATCAATGTATTATGAACTTATCACGACCAAAGTACTACTAATTCATACATCGATTATTTTGTTCTTTATAAAGAAGGCAAAAAATAAAAAAAAAATTCCAAAAACAATTCAAATGCTTCTCAATTGTGTGCCGTGAAATGAAGTGAAGTAAAAGGTTTTTCTTTCTTCTTTATTTTTGCTAAAAGTAAAAGAAAAGCTTGCACGTAAGACATTATGTTATCATCCCTTCTACAACTGCTATAACTTCTTAGAAATTATTTAATTTAATTTATTTATTTATTTTTCAGTGCTCCTACAAATTAAGAATAAGCAGACAGGAGTTCCAACACAAAGAACAAAGGGTCAAGTTTTTATTTTAAATAAATTGAAAAAAAAAACAAAAAACTCTTGAAAGAAATACCATCTTTTGTTTATTTATTTATCTTGTTTTTTATTACCTATATTAGTTATATTATATAAATGCAATTTGTATAAATGCCAAATAATAGCTAGCCACACCCACAGAGGGAGAAAGAAGCAACCGCTTTGGACACAAAACATTCACACCACTAATTACAATCACAATCACAATCAAAATCACATTCACACTACTGATTGCTAAATGCCTATAAATTTTTCATTATCAGCAACAACCCAAGGCCAGGCTCCATGTCCATGCATCTTTGGGCACAAGACAAGATACAGGTACTCCAACAAGTTGCTGGTGTCGCAAAACCATATAAAATTCAAAGCCTTATTCTGTCTAAAACATAGCAACAAAAGACACCAAAACAAAGCTCCCCACAACAATATTGTTTCTGTTTCAAAGTTTGGCACTAGCTACTACTCTGCTTCTGCTTCTTCAAAAATGGAGGGCGATCAAAGATTGGATATTGTTGGTTCTGTGGAGTCCAATGAGTACTCGAAAGAATTGGATGTAGCTGTGAGAGCTGTACAGATGGCTTGTTTTCTTTGTCAGAAAGTGCAAGAAAGTTTGATTTCAAAGAGCAGCAGCCAGGTTCAGTCCAAGGATGACAATTCTCCTGTCACTGTTGCCGGTAATTTTATTTTATTCTTTTAATCTCAATCTTTCTTTTCTTTTTTGTTTTTCTATTATTTTGTTCTGAGTTTGTAGCAGAGTTTATGGTTCAATCATTTGTTTTATAGGGCATGATTCACTAAATTAGCAAATTGCTATTGGCTTAATGATCCCCCTTTTTTTTTAATTCTTTTTATTACTTCCTAATAGGCAGGCATTTATTCTTTGAATTAGCTATGTTGATATTAATTAGATATTTTTTGCTAATAATGAGCACATTAAGCAAAGCATATTGCATATTGCATATGTGCTATTGTTTATTCTACCGAATTATTAAAATCCTTTTGGGTGGGGAATGAGGATAACTGTAGCAGCTGTTGAGTTGACTGCAGGGGCAAACATGCATAAACAGCCCATGTTAGTTACTAGAAAGACTCAATTTCATCCACTCATTCATGGATATGCATCACAACTTGTTTCTTCTCCATTCAAAAAAGGAAGGGCTAGGCCTAGTGGTAGGACACTTGGATAAAGAAGCTGAAATTACACTCAAAATTTATAAGAGTTCTCTCATTTTCCAAATGTCACTACTTAGAAGAATACTGGTTTGCCAATTTTTGCTGCATGAGCTTTATACAATTCAAGCTTGAAATAGAGGACCAAATACAGATAAGAGGAAATTTTTCTTAGAGCCTTTTTACTTCAATATGTGAAAATATTTTTTTGCAGTTCGAGAAAAAAAAAGAGAGGGAAATTCTCCTATAAGCTGCATCATCTGTTCATCTGGAATTGGTTTAGAGCTCTCCAGTATCTCCGTTTATAAGCTGCTTCATTTATTCATCTTTGTTTATGGGACAATCATTCTCTTTCCAAGGACATGTAGAATATTCATCTATTTCAAAGGAAAAACATATGGAGTTTCCTCTTTATTCTCAATCATTTGTAAGCCATGTGAACTCGCTTGTTTACTTTTTAAAACCGACTGATGTTGTAATTTTGCCTCTGAAGTGATGAAGCCGATGTCAAAATGCTTAGAATAAATTACCTTTATTAGAGAATATAAATTTTAAATGTTATACCTGATCCGATAGTTAACACAATCATTGGTTTTTGTAAACCTTCTCTCACTCAATTGCTTTATCAGCATTTTAATTTATAGATGGGGTTTGGATTAAAGTTTCAGTTTATGTTTCTAATACATAAAACTAGCTAAAAATAGATCTCTCATTACAATGAATGATTCTGAAAGTAAGCAACGTAATAGTAACTATGGTTATGGCTGATTTTCATGCTCACACCATGTAAACAGATTGGAGTGTTCAAGCAACTGTTAGCTGGCTACTTTCTCAGTCATTTGGGAGTGAAAATGTGTCAATTGTCGCTGAAGAAGATGTTGTCAGTCTCTCCAAGGCTGATGCGGCTGGCCTGTTGAAAGCTGTGGTGAATACCGTGAATGACTGTCTAACAGAAGCGCCTCGGTTTGGGCTCCAGGGTCCAGCAATGGCCCTTGGGACCTCAGAGGTTATTGAAGCCATCGGTCGTTGCAGCTCAAGTGGGGAGCCTACTGGAAGATTTTGGGCACTTGACCCTGTTGATGGCACCTTGGGGTTTGTACGCGGGGATCAGTATGCCGTGGCGTTAGCATTAATAGAGAATGGAGAAGCAGTGCTCGGAGTTCTTGGGTGCCCCAATTATCCAATGAGAAAGGAATGGCTAAGTTATCAACATCGCTACCACAGAATTATATCCAAATTAACCCCACCTACATCTGAATCTTGGGACAAAGGGTGTGTGATGTATGCTTGGAAAGGTAGCGGTGAGGCTTGGATGCAGCCTCTAATCCAGGGAGATAAGAAGCTGGTATGGCCAAACTCTGCAAGGCCAGTTCAAGTGTCAACCGTTGAGAATCCAGCATTGGCAACATTTTGTGAACCTGTTGAGAAGTCAAATTCAAGCCACTCCTTCACAGCAGGACTAGCTCACAGCGTTGGCCTTAGGTGCATATATGTGTGTGTGTGTGTGTGTGTGTGTGTGTGTGTGTGTTTTATTAATTAGTGTCTGAAATAAATTATGGGCATATATATACATATAAAAGTGAAATTAAAGTGCAATTTTCAGCAGTAACAAGGAGCTTTACTTGAAATTTTTTTACTACAGAAAGCAACCATTACGTGTATACAGCATGGTGAAGTATGCAACCATAGCTCGTGGAGATGCAGAAGTATTTATGAAGTTTGCAAGGGCTGGATACAAGGAGAAGATATGGGATCATGCAGCTGGTGTTGTTATCATAGAAGAAGCTGGAGGTGTGGTCAGCGACGCTGGTGGGCGGCGGCTGGACTTTTCAAAGGGCATATACTTAGAAGGGCTTGATAGGGGTATAATTGCCTGTGCTGGAGCCAAGTTACATGAAAAAATCATCAGGGCTGTTGATGCCAGTTGGAACTCCTCTAGTCTATAATTAAAGTTTCTTCTTTATAGCATCAATAAGAAGAAAGCAGTATGCAATATGCATTACTAGATAGTGTGAAAAAAATTAGTAATGAATTATTTTCTAATTTCCATTTGTTTGTCTTTGGCATTCTTGTTTGTATATTCTTTACTGAAGTCAGTCTGCTTAGGCTCAGAGATGAGTTTGATCTATATTGTATTCTAGCAAAAACAAAACGCTTCTGTAAATTGATGCTTGTTTCATTACATTTTCTGAGACATTAGTAATTCCAGTTTCCTATCCAACGTTGGCTTGAAGCTCCAATGAATAAATAAAGTCTACCTTTAGAGTTTAGCATTAGTGTTGTTCAACAGCTCGACAATTTGCCAAACCAAAATGGCTTCGCAAGGGGTACACTTTTTTTTTTTTTTTTTTTTTTTTGGGAACAAATTTAAATTTATTGGGTCCCGAAATCCACTTTTGGCCCGTTGTATCATCATGTTGCAATTTTGAAGCCTGGACTCGTCAAAATTTTGTTGGGTTTGAGTTGGCCGATTTGCCAATTATACCCGTGACGTCTTCCGTTAAATCAAAGGAAAATTATCTCCGCACTATTTTTATTTTGTCATACACATATTTAATTATTACAAAATATTAATATATTCTTTATCCCACCTTTATTTATAAACTTGTATCAATCAATCTCTTTGACACTATAAAATGACTATTTTACCCTTCAATGAATTAAAAGACTATTTGATTCTACAAAATTTTGAAAAATAAAATAATTATAATTACAAGAATACCTTCTTGAATTTAATAAAACAAATAAATCTCAAAATCTAAGATGTTAATATTTTATAATTAACATTTCGTTTAAAAATTATCATGTTGATTTTTTGTAATTATAATTTCATTTAATTTGTATAGAAAAGTTTCTTAATTTTAATTACAGGGACGTTTACACTAATTATAGGGAGCTTTTCTCTTTATGTTAATTTTTGTAAACTTCTATGTATTGAATTTAATTAAAAAAAATTACACGAAATTATAATTATAAAAAATTAACATGATAATTTTTAAATGAATTATAATTATAAAAAATTAAACATCTTAGATTTTGAGATTTATTTATTTTATTAAATTTAAGGGTATTCTTGTCATTATAATTATTTTTTGAAAAGTTTGTATGATAAAATAGTATTTTAATTTATTTATAGGTAAAATGATTATTTTTTTAGTGTCAAAATGATTAATTAGTATAAATTTAAAAATAAAAGTGGTATAAAGAATATGTCAAAATTTTATAATGATCAAATATAAATATATATAACAAAAGAAAAATAGTGCTGAAATAATTTTCTTAAATTAAATTACATGAAAAAAAAATCATACGAAAATGATTTGAAAGATTGTGATCTTTATTTATTTATTATACATGGGGAGTTGTGAGGCTACCTACAGTGTCTTGGTAGAATTGATCAATTGAATACCCTCCACAGGCCACAGCCAATTTGTGGGGGAATAATGGGAATTGATCTGCCACCTACCTAGCAGAACAAAAACGCGTTGAATTACTTGAACACTCTTAATTGAATTGTATGAATTCTTTGCCCTATTAATTAGATCAATTAGAGCCGAATGACAACTTTGAAATTGTTAAAATTTGTGTAATCAATTAAGATGGGATTCTTTTCTTTAGTTCAAAGTTCAAAGTAGTGATGAACAAAACCGTCATTGATTTAGTTGAGATGACCGCAGGCGGAGAAGAGATAATGAAATTGAAGCATCTGTACGTATTTATGGATTCAAATGTCAAATAAATAAATAAAAATAAATAAAATATATGGTCGGGCCTGCCGCCTGCCCTTTAAATTCAGTGGCGTCTCTCGTCAACTACTTGCGTCTTGGTGGGGTTAGCCTTGCCGTACTCTATTGATTCTTGAGACCAGGGTCTGAAGTTCTCGATGAAGAGCAAGTAGTATCCTTTCGTTTTGTTAAATTGGAAATTGCATGACACCTGTTTTGAGATCATGGGAAAATTTTCCCATAATCGTAATAAGAAAAAAATCAAAGTATCATGGGAACCACACTAGCACGTATATATATATATATATATATATATTTATTTACGTGACAACATCGTCTTGATAAAAAAATTTACAAGAACAACCCGTTAAATTTTATTAATTTTTAAAATAATCCTTCTAATTTTTTTCTATTAATATTAGCCAAACAAAATTTATATGGTCCATATTACCCTCCATAGCTAAAATTCGTATTCTTCACAAAATCAGCGTTTCACCAAACACTCAACCGTAACCAAACCAGCGTTTCACGAAACACTCAACTGTAAATTAGTATTATCGGCATTGGCGATCGGTGATAGAAAACGACAACGTGCATTGTAATCAGTATTGTTGGCATTGGCGATCGGTGACAAAAAATAGCAACGTCGATAGAGAAAGAAACTCAGCTGAAATTTAGGTAATTAAATAAATATAAATAATGACTGTTAAAATGTGCATCTTTTCGTGTTTTTTGTTTTTGAGTTAGGATCTGTTTCTGTGTGTTGGAGCGATTGCGATGTTTGCGATTATGTGTGAGTGCAGCCGCACGAGTGCGACATGCACCTGTGGCACCAAGTGTTGGTGCGACAGGTGCATGTCATACCAACTTAGTGCGGCATAGAGTGCGTGTCGCACCAAGGCTGGTGCAACAGGGTTGGTGCGATAGGTGTGTGTCGCACCAACACTTGGTGCGACATCCACAATGTTGCACCTAAACACAGATTCATTGTCTCTGTGTTTTGGTGCGACACGGCCGCTGTCGCACCAAGGTTGGAGCGACACGCACCCTGTGGCTTAAAATACAGTGATAATGAATCTGTGACCTGTTGCACTAAAACACAGTTTCATTTTTTTTTATTGTTAGTCGCGAATTTGTGTTATTTTTTTATGTCAGTTGTTAATGATTATAAATTTTATATAATTTCAGGTTTAATGGATTTAGTTGCACTTGAATTGTTTATGATGGTTGGTGGCAGACATTACAAGGTGGATAAATAGAGTATGTCAACGGCAAGCATACAACCTTTTTGGTTAAAAAAACTTGCACTTTTGATCAGTTTGTGGCAAGAATATATGAGGTTTTGGGAATAAATCCTAGTAAATATAACATCACATTGAAGACAACTTTGAGGTCTAGTAACACAGCTTATCGTATATGTTCATTACCCATGGACATACATAATGATGAAATAGTGAAGGTTATGTTACATCTTGCCTCTAATGAGTCGTACCAAGGATGTATTCCTATATTTATAACCAAATCTCTTCGAGTATTGAGCCAAGATATCGTAGAACTTGAAACTTTCGATAGAGTTAACGGATCTTCTCCTAATATTGAAAATGAGGTGTTACCAAGGACGATATCACCACAACATTACAATCCACTCCATGACAATAATGACATAAATGAAGGCAACGGCATTACATTAGCGGATATTGGAGAATAGGTGTTACCAGGGGCATCGCCAGAGCAACGTTACTCTCTATTCCATAATAATTAGTTCTGTGACAGTGATGATTATGATGGGGGCATCGGTGATCTTAGTATTTCTATTAACAATGAAGAAGAGCATTAGTATGATATTGCTGGTACTAGTAAGAACAGTCGATCATTTCCTTCAATGGCCTGTTCGAGGAAGAGGAGAGCAGTTGATCCCCTTATAAGTATTGCTCCAATTGTGCCTTCAAATATTATTGCTCCAGACTTTATTGGAAGTAGTAATTCTGATGATTTTAATGTGTGTAAGTTGTTTGCCAAGAAGAATGAGTTAATATTAGAACTATGTAAAGTTGCCTTTAGGGATAAGTTTGATTTACGATTGCATGGTCGACAAGTACACGTTTTGAAACTCACTGCTCTTCGGAATCATGTAAATGGCATATTCGAGCAATGAGGCCTTCGAATGAGCATAATATTTATTGGGTAATGAGGAGAATAGACAATACACACACATGTCATAATGAAGTGTTGCCTCACTGTCGTCACCAAGTAAGGAGCTGGGTTGTTAGTCATATTATTGCGGAGAAATATATCCAAGAAAAAATGATATATATTCCGAATAATATCATAGCAGACATGCAACAGGAATACGATGTTCAGTTAACATACCAACAAGCTTATAGGTCCAAAGAAGTTGGTCTTGCAATTGTCCGAAGAACTCCTACAGAGTCCTACAACTTACTTCCGAGATACTCTCATGTTTTAACTGAAGCAAATAATGGTACAGTTACTCATCTCGAACTAGATGGAGATAACGATTTCTTATACTACTTTGTTGCTCTTGGATCTTCTGTCAAGGGTTTTAAACAGTTCATTAGGCCGGTAATTGCTGTCAATAGTTCACATTTAAGAGGGCTATATCGGAGGACTATGTTTGTGGCAACATGTTTAGATGGAAACAACCAATTGTATCCATTAGCCATTGGAATCTTGGATTCATAAAACAATGATGTTTGAGAATGGTTTATGACAAAGTTACATGGAGTGATTGGTGATATGCCAAACTTAGTATTTATCTCTGAGCGATGCACTGCTATTAGGAGAGCTGTTCTTAAAGTATTTCGTAATGCTGGCTATGGAATTTGCTTTTACCATGTAAAAGGTAACATCAAGGCAAGATTTAGAATGTCTGCTGCTGTTTGGAATGATTTTGAGTCTATCTTCATAAATGCCGCAAAAGCATATGGACATGAAGAATTTAAAAAACAACTTCAGGGACTGTATATGCTGCACTCCAGTGAGGCCGACTACTTGGAGAATAATGTGGATACGTGCAATTGGGCAAGGTCTAAGTTTGAAGGTAGGAGATACAGTATTCTTACCGCCAATATTGCGGAGAGCGTGAATTCTCTAATGAAGGAACCGCAGAAATTTCTGATTACTCATCTGGTTGATCACTTTAGAAGCACAATGCAGCAATGGTTTTATGATAGAAAACTTGTCGCTGAATCGATGAGTACTCGTTTAACAACATAGACAGATGAAATTGTCACTGACCGAAGATCAAAAGCCAAAAGAATGATCGTTAAGCCTGTGACTCTGTATCGATACCAGGTTAAAGGTGGTGGTATGAAGGACGAACTAATTGACATACAAAACAAATGTTGCTTCTGTAGAGTTTTTCAACTGGATCAGCTTGTCTGTGCGCATGCAATTGCAGCTTGTCTAACTGCCCGAGTTGATTATATAAGCCTATGTTCGGATTTTTATACTAAAGAATCATTAGTGATGGCTTATGCACAACCAGTGGAACCGGTTGGTGATGTTGATGACTGGGCCGTTCCATATAATATCCAAATGATGCAAGTTTATCCACCAATAGAAGCACCACCACCTAGTCGTCGTAGAAAGCCCAGTCGCGCCCATCAGGTGCGAGCGCTGTCGCACTAAACTTTTGCTGCCAGTCGCACCTGATTTGGTGCGACTCGCTCTATCGCAGCTGATGTGGTGCAAGGCAGTGCTCGCCGGCAGCACCGATCCCCAGCATCATCAACCCACTCTCACCCATGCCAACACACAGTATTCATTGCTCAATACTATCACCAACACCAACCCAATAACAATAACTACAGACAACTACAGCCAGGCAAAAAAATAATATGAACTAACTTGATTGCGTTGGTGTCTTTGGCTGCCGATGACGGCTTATGGAAAGCTACTGTGGAAATCGGTAAGAGAGAGAGCTGGGTTAGAGAGAATTTAGTTAGAGAGACAAAGCGCTTCGATTTCGTGTAAGAGTGAAAATGAAAGAAATATTTTTAGGAGGGAGTGATTTATTTAGTTAATATTGATAGAAAAAAATTAAGAGAGTTATTTTAAAAATTAATAAAATTTAAAGAGTTATTCTTGTAAATTTTCCGTCTTAGATATGGTTTCACGCCAATTGAATTAATTGCCAACACACGACGTTAATGTGCATCATCAGGTAACATTAATCATCTTTAATGAATTTGCAGATAGGGAGCTAGCCCCATTGATGGCGCACGTTGCCATCTATAATGATATCCTCTCCCATTCATGAATCCTCTTTATTTCTGTTGGTACTTGGCTTGATGGAGGAGAGGGACGTGGGTGGGTTGTTTAATTAAATATTAATCCTCTTAATCTCCTTACGGTTCCCAGTAGTACATTAAGCACGTGTGATGTGGCACCAAATTAAATATCTCAATGGGACTTGACTTTTCCTTATGAGATTGTGCAAATCTCACAGGCTTTTATTAGAGTTTAGACCACACTTAATTTGTTTGATGAATCACACCCGAGTCCGACCAACTATCTAAAAGAAGAAAAAAAAATGCAAGTGCCATAATTGCATCCAACCTACTCAACATTAATTCATCCTGGCCCCCCCCTTTTAACTGTCCTCCATCTCTCTCTTTGATCTTTACAGTTTACACACACAACACAAAAAAAAAAAATATATATATATATATATATATATATATTACCTTCCCTCCCCTTCACTTTCTCACTGTCATCACACTCCCAAAAATATTCACAAAAATGAACTCCCTTACAAGCTGTGTCTTAGCCATTTTATTTTTGCTCATCACATCAACTTCGTCACTTTGCATGGCTACCCGACCCGGAGCATCAGCTGAGCTCAACAACAAGCTCTCTAAAGGCAAAACCACTAACCAAAACACCAAAGGTGGTGGATATGGAAACGGGTATGACGCCGGGATGGGTGGATTCTTTGGACCCGGATCCGGTATACCCGGCTTTGGGAATGGAGATGGGATAATAGGTGGCGGGTATGGAGCCGGGTACGGAGGTCCGAAAGGAGGGTACACAAAAGGTGGTATATTTAGGCCTACTGTGGTGTGTAAAGAGAGGGGTCCTTGTTACATGAAGAAACTGACGTGTCCAAAAAAGTGCTTCACCTCTTACAGCCGTTCAGGGAAGGGCTATGGCGGTGGCGGCGGAGGCGGTGGATGCACCATGGATTGTAAGAAGAAATGCGTTGCTTATTGTTAGAGGATGAGCCGAGCCGAGCCGAGCCCCGCCCCGGTCTTAGTTTCTAATAATATTCCTTATGTAATGTATTGTTATATTTATATATACATATATATATATATATATAAGTTATGTATGTGGTGTAAGGTTTATTATGGGTTGCCTTGTGGCTTGAACCTTTTTTGGCTTTATTGGTTGAGCTACTACTTATATATTATATATAGAGATATGAATAAAAATGTTATGGCACGTCTTCTTAGTAGCTAAAAGCTTTTAATGGTGTGTTGTGCTTGCCCACTGAATGTGATGAAGGTTTTAACAAGATTGTTTTGTTGAAGTGGTACTGTGTGGTAGAGATTTGGATTTGGGCCGTACGATTCCTTAAGTGTATCTCTGATTGAAAGAAATGGATCATCTTCAGTTTGAAGAAATAAGAGAGAGAAATGGGATGTTTAGTTTAAAAAAAAAAAAAAAAAAACGACGAACGGAAAGAAGAGGGGGAAGAGAAAATGAGAATAAAAGAAGCTCTCTCTCAATTTCATTATTTAATTTAATATGAAATCATAGTTTTTCTCTTATTATTTCTTTTACTTTCCATTTTTTCAAATAAAAAATACCATTAATCCATATTTGTCCCATAATATATTATCTCAAAGAGTTTATCATGCACTGGATATTGATGTCCACCAAATTACGATTGTACTTTATTTATTTATTTGATAAAGAAAGTAAGCGTTTCATTAATTCACATCAGTGAATATATTTGAACTTTGCTAGTACAGAATTCAGCCATACAATAAGATAGCCTGTCCTAAAGTTAATTTAATTAAGGAATGGACATAAGCATTACATAATCTGTAGATGTATTGATATTTTACAAATTAAAAATTTATTATTGAATTTATCCACAAAATTTCAGATTTGCTATCCTGTCTGTTGTTTATTAAATTTGCAGCATTTTGGCAGTCTGCTTTTACGATTTTAGATTGAAAATTTGTATTTCTAACCACGGTAGTTATGATTTTGATATCTGAGTCCCTAATTGCAACTCCCAAACGTGTCATATTCTTGTCACATCTAATGGTTGCATCTACAAGAACCTTGAGAAAATAAGCAGGAGGTTACTCCACTTTTGATGCATCTTGGATAAGCTTCTTCTCTCCAAAACTTTGTTCAGATCTCTTAAGTCCTTTAAAGGCATCCATCACTATTTTTACTTTTGTAATATTTTTCAAAGAATAAAAATTTTTCTTATCATAAATTCACATCATAATACACAAAATCAAGCAAAATAAAATTAACAACCCTCAGATTTGTAAATTTGGGTAAAAAATAATAATAGACCACCATAGATCTTTAGATCTGAGTGAAAGAATAAACTATCACATATTTAAAAGTTTAAGTGGAAGAATGAATCGCCACATATATGAGAATCTGAGCGGAGAAAATAAGCAAAAAAAAACTAAAAGGAAATGAAAAAGAAAAAGTTTCCGGAGATGTTTCTGTACGTTCAGAGAGGAGAAGAAAAGTGATTTTTGTAATTACGATTGTACTTTATAAGATCTTTTTTAGGTGTGAAATAAAAATTTGATTCCTTTAGATTCATAATATAATGATGAAAGCATACGATTCCGAGAAGGGGAGAGAGTCCTTCACGAAGTCCGACGCTCATATTTATATTGTCTATTCAAAATTGACAAATAAATAACCGTGAAATAAACTCAACGCAGGATGAATTCATCATATATGGAAATGGTTGTAGAGAATCTCAATAAAACAATCCTTACTCTCTCTAGTACACAACATATACAAAAAAACACATAGCACTCGAAATAAGTTGAAAGAAAAGAACAGATGTAAGCCAGGCCAGGCTCCAAACATATCATCTCCGAAAGCATTTTCCATGGCTTAAGGGCATGTACAACCTAAATCATACATAAGGTTATCACAGTGTTTTATCCTCTACTGTAGTATATTATAGAGCTGCCCTCATAGCCCCTCGTGCAGCCTCACGCTTCATCTCCGCAGCTTTACCACTTCCACGGAAATACATGTACACTTGCTGTATGTAAACAAAAACAAATGTGTTAATAGGAAAAATAAGAGGAGAATAAATGAATTGTGCATGCTGGGCAAGTCACATAATTTTCATGAGATGGTGGCGAACAAGAATCAAGGTGCAAGGCAGACCTGAAGAACCCAGACGCTGACCAATGATTCCAGGCAGAATAATGCAAATCCAATGAAGTAGAATATCTATATCACCAAAGAAATTGCAATCAATATATTCAAGCCTTCAGTGACACAAGCAACATTTTGTATATAATAATCATGTTAGAGTTTAGCACATCCACATACTATAGATTAATGCAAATGAATCAGAGAATTCACTCCAAAAAGGTAAAGTTAGGTTGAAGAATTCTTACCCCGACCAGAGCATGGTCACCCAAAACATCCACTGCAGGCAAAATGCCACTATTCCAAGAGTTCAAAACACAAAACCATTAGCAGCTAATAAAGAAAAAAAAATTTTGATTGCATAAACCAAATAAATTTTAACTGCCCCATGAAGTACAACAGGTGAATCGCATGCCTACCCATCCACCCAGCCCAACTATCAGCCCATTTCCCATTCTTAAAATAACACAACAAAAAGGAAAAATAATATTCTTCTTATGGCCGACAATAGGCTTAGAAAAGAAAGCATATAATTGCCAAGAATAAGTTAGTTATTGTCAAATACAAATTTGCCTCAAAAAGCATTCAGAATTTTGAATTAACTTACGTGAGTGACTTTCCTTTGAAAAATATTGGAGGAGCAACTGAGGCAAATATGCAAAAGCCAATGTGGAGCTGAGGCAGAATAAATAAAGTAAAAGAATAAGAAATCGGCCAGGATTTGAACTTAATAGCAAATTAATGGTTATAAATAGAAAGAGATTACCAAGTAAAACAAGAAAAACCATCCAAACTTCATTGCACTTTCAGTCCTGCAAGAAGGTTAATAATGTGATAAGAAAACCAAGAGAGAAACCAAATTAAGAGCAAGCTGATCAGCAATGACTCTGTCACTGCAATCTCTTTTAAGCCTTCAGGCAAACATGTGAGTTTTAGTCTATTTTCACTCATTCTGACAGATAGAAAACAAGATAAACAGTAACAATATTTGACAGGTTTGTTAATTTTCATCCCAATATCCAGAAAATACCCAAAAGTGCAGCCATTGAATCAGATTTCTGTCCGTGACTGTGAACAATATCTTAAAAGTAAAATTTGCGCCAATAACTACTACATAACATCCCAATTATATGATATTCGAAAAACACAATGGAGGATTGTCACCCCTAAAAATCCAGCTGGGCTCAGAGTTGACTCTTCCGACATGATCCCCAAGCTTCAGACAACAAACTTTGACATGTAGCCAGGCAACAAATTTTTTAGAAGAAACTTAGTATATTAAAGGAGGATAAAAATTGCTATTGGGCTTGTTGAGGGCAATGGCAAGTGGCACTCTCAAGTCTCAAAAATGTTGAGGGCACTAGTTCAAGCAGCCATGGGGCCTATTTATCCCCTTCCAAAAAAATGTGGAATAGGGTAGATATATCCCCGCAATAATTTAAAAAAAAATGGAGGGTAAAAATTACAAAGGTGTATCAAGTGTCCACAGATATAATCAAAAAGAGAGAAAAGGGCAAAGGGAAATAATCTACAAAGCCCATCCAATAACCCCAAAGATTATTACATCCTTCCCTTATCCAAAATCAATCTATACAAAATTAACCCAGGATCACCTCTGTAGTCAGCCAACAATTTGGGCGCCTTGATATTTCAAGCATAAATAAATGAAAAGCCAAGTTGAAGAAGATACAAAACAAATTACCTGAAAGCACGATATAGTGGACGATACCACAGCACATAAGCTCCTGGAACTCCTGCTATGAAGTAAATAATGGCAAGAAACCAGATTTTTACACCTACAACAACAAATAAGCACAACCCAACGTACACAGTATCAGAGAATCATATATATGACAGAGAAAGCTCAAGTACTTAGAAAAAAAACAACGTAGATGTGTAAACGAACCTTCGCCTTTGATCCATGCTGTGGTAACAGCTACGATGTTCCACAGGAGACACAGAAACAATCCTGCATGAAATAAGCAAGAACATTATGATGACTATGATGGTAACAGTTATAACCACAAAGAACATGTATCATACAAACAAAACTGCAATGACATTTCTAGGGACAAAAGCTGGTTTGTCACAAAAGTAGAAGCTACAACTGCAGTGTACAGGCCTAACATCATTAACATATTTTATATATACCCTAAAAGTTTTTCATGCACATGGTAAAAGCATCATATTTTCAATCCACAAATGCAAGCGAAAAACATACCTAAAAATGTTGCGAATGCAACATATTGCAGCCTTTGTAGATGAATTGGTATTTCGTTTGCAATGTCATGATGAATAATGGGGAAAAATGGTGGCCAGTTTTTCTCCTCAAGAACAATTCCAGCTGCAAAATGAACATTGCAGAACATGATGGATAAACAATTTGACATTTCCATGTCAAATTGAAATGTTATGCAATATCAAAACACCACCACAGCAGTTAATCCTGCTGGAATCTTTCATTTAAATCAGTCACAATAACAAAAGATTGACTGCTTGAAATACCACCCAATAAAAAGTAGACATTTCATCAAGTAGGAAGAAAATAACCAATTCAATCTCCATTCAGAGAATCAGAGGTCCAAATCCCAAAGCTATTCAAAAAATAGACAGTCAAATTGAGTTACCTCGTGCTGCAGCTTCTTCTTTCCGTCTTACATCCTGCAAAATAAAAAATATTGGAGATCAGAAAGATTCAAGAGTTGTACTAAGTCAACCAGAGCGTGAAGTATTTTTTTTTTCTCTATTCTAATAATGAAGACACCATCTAGCATGGACAATTGTTCTCCAATATGTTTAGTTTGGCAACTTTATTAGTTAGGTGATACCCCCATTTGAAAAACAACAATGACACTTTGTACGTCCATGACTCTGTCAACTTTGCCTAACTTCAAGAATTAACAATCCACCAATAAATCAACACAGACCTGCTCCCGCCTTCTTAATTCAGCCTCCTTAGCTTGAAGCTCCTTCTCTTTCTTCTTCAAATCCTACATCCAGAATAGACCGCAATCAGAGGAACTGTAATAATGTTTACTGGGTGTAAATATACGTTTGATATGGACTCAAGTCTTAAGTAGCTTGAGAATTTCATCCTACCGCAGCTGTATCAAGAGGAATGTCAATAGGAGCATCACGTTCAAAATTGAAACCAGCTGGTTCAGGAGGAAGAGGTGAAAGCCTTGAATTAGTTGCAGGTGGAACACTTGCACTATTCTGGAGTATGACAAAATCATGTTTAAGAGCTCAAGTAACAAAAATGAAAAACTAGTTATTTATGAGTGCAAAGATCTCTTGGAACCAGATGCAATTAGGTGGAAGAGAAGGAGAGAAAAAGAGAGAGAGCATGACAAAATGCAAAGAAATATTGAGAGTTTAATCATTCTCCACATGACACACAAACTAAATGAAAAAATATTAAAGAATGATCACCATTCGATAGGCTTAAATTTCATCTTATCATATTCATGTTACTACTCTTAAGAAAAATCTAATATGATATTTAATTATTAAATGTCATTCTAAGCACAAACATCCAAAACAATTTTATACGAAAAGTTTAGCTTACTGTTGTAAAAAATCCACCCCCACCAAACCTCGACTGGCCCGAGTTTTTCCCCCTAACAGCTGGATCCTGTTAGTGAAACGTGAAATTAAAGAACAGTTAAATCAGTTATTTGTCAGAATGTATTAAGCACTACTGAACACAAAGAACCAAAAAGCAAAATAAAATAATCAAAAAATTAATATAGTCAAACATCTAAAACTTTACAACATTAATATTCGAAAAGTCAAAAACAACATCACATGTACTCTCATTTTGTTTAAGTTGCAAGTGAACCTAATAATGTAAATTGCCCCATGTCGAACAATACAGGTACTCTCAATTGTTAACTAAGATGCACCACTAGTAATGCAGTGTCCATATATCATGATGATAAGGTCAAGATTAGAAACAAAGAGCTCAAAAACAACAAACAAGATATGAAAAAAAATTCTGGCCGCAATGACTAGATTAATAGAAGTACACTAGTAATTAAACAACAAAACCACCAAGAATTAACAATGAAATTGAAAGGCACCTATTCATAACTAAGGAAAAGAAAAAAAAATCACTCAAAAATATATTAAAATCAAAGTAGAGAAACTTAAGTACAAAGAAATTAACAGATCCAGCTGAAAATTTAAGGTCTTAACAACCATAATTAAGGAACATAACTACAGAAGCTCAAAAGTAGAAAGTAAAAGCATCAGTTTCACATTCAGTACAGAGTTGACTTTTGCACACAAAGCCACACAAAACAGAATGGATCTAGCGAATTAAGTCAAACTAAATTACTTTCACTAACTTCATCAATCAACTAAAAATAAATCCCTAGACTTTTAAAATTTCAATAAACCACACAAAATCAACAAAAGAAGGAACTTACGGAGAAAGGATTCACTTCCTCTTCATCGAAGGGATTGCTGTCGTAACGGCCGGCCATCACAAGCGGTTATTATTTAACTTGAGCAAAAAATGAACTCAGAAAGTTTAATTAAAAAAATAAAAAAGTTTAATTCAACAATTGGAAAGAGAAAAAGCTTGTAGAGGAAGTGATTTGAAATTGCTTACCCTTTATACGAAATCTTGAGAGAAATGGGAGAACGATTTGAAGAGAGAGATGAGATGAGAGTTGTTGGACTGGTCTTTAGTCAGCGTTTATGCGCCTCCTTCCTTTTAGAATTTTATTACAAACAGCGGGAAGGGTGTTTTTGTAATTTCAGATACGAACATTTTTTTTTTTTAATTTTGAATTTAATACAAGCAAGCAGACGAAGGAGAAGCTTCTTCAAAGTTATCTTCAGCATTTTTTCTTTTTCTTTTTTAATTATTTTAATGGATGCTGGGGTATTATCTCCTTGTAAGAAAAACTACGAAAAAGAAAATAATAATAATAATAATAATAAATTTATCATATTAAGATCTAATTTTTCATAAAATATTACAAGGTTTTGTTGGCCAAATATGATTGTCTCTGTCTAATGCCTAGTATTTGTCATTGGGCACATCGCATTGCAAGCAATGTTCAAACAATGGCGCACGAAGTTGTTGACATTGTTTGTTGATGAGCTCCATTTCCGTTATTCTTGGTCCAATTGTTGATTTTAATTAATTACTTCGTGAAATTAAATAAACAAATAAATAAAGCTATCGTACAACGCGTCGTTTCGTTTAATGAATAGACGTGTTCTTTACTCTCATCTCATGCGACCCAGGTGGCCGAGTTTTTTCCCCTTCAGAAAGTTCTTTTCTCCGGCGGACTCCTCGTTCCCATTTTTTATTGCATTGAAAATTCGGAACAACTCTTTTTCTTTTTTTAATTTATTTATTTATATAAAAAAAAATTGGTCAAACATTTATGTTGACATCAACCAACAGTACTACGTTTCTTTCACAAATCGATATCATATCAAATCTTGTTACTTCTTGCCGACACCGTAACGTTACCCGGACTGGACCGATAAATTGCATTAAACAATTCCCTATAATTTGTTTAGTAAATAATCAATAAAATTGATAGGGACGATGATCTCATCAAAAACGCACTAAATACGAGATCTAATTCAAAGAAATAAAATCACTTTTTCTTTTAATGTAATTTTCCAATGCACAAATATTTCATGTCATTTTAGCCTTGGTACTAAAGTAACCTCATCTAAAAAAAGCCGAGGTGGCATTGCCCTGAAGATGCTCAATCATTCAACTATAAATTAATATCACTTAACATCAACATGTGAGGGGCGAAAAAGGAATGAGCGAAGGGGGTTAACCAACAAAAACAAAAACGCAATATAGCTGAAATGTAAAAATGTGAAATGAGAACTGAATTGCCATAGCAAAATTATGAAATTTAAATAATGAAAAAATTACAAGCATTTGAGGAAGGCTACAGGAACTATATTACAAGTATTGATGAGTCTGTGTGTGTGGATTGAAGCCAATTAGCCAAAACTAACCCAACTAACGTATCAGCTTTGTTGTCTAAAGAGTTTAAGAAACTCAGTGGTCTTGGCGTCTCTCCTTTTTGCGTCTTTGCTTTCTTGGAAATGGATCGACCCAGGCTTTGTCTTGCTCTATAGCCGCATTCCAGCGGTTTTTAAAGATCTGAAGCTCCCACGTTGATTGCCTCCTAATCTGCTCACATCATTTTTACGAGGTTAGAATCAGAATACAAGCATTGGTCGAAAAATAATTTAACCATTATTCAATTCGTCAAAATAAAAATGATTTACTTATTCTTGAACAAGGTATGCTTTCTTTCATGATATATTGGATGGCTAAACTAGCCGAAACCTAGATTTTGCCTAAAGGGGTACTTGTAAGAGATTATTCTAGATTGCATGTAAACTTGTGGCCAGTAACCAGCAAATTTTATAACTCGGATTCTTACCTCAGCTCGCAGATCAACAGGTGCAGGACCATGTCTCTGAATATTATTAACACCAAAAAGGTGAATTTTAGAGTAAGCATAGTAAGATGATAAAATGATTGGAAAAGGTATCTAATGCTTAAAGTTTACCTTTGCTAACTCTTCATGTTTAGTAGCCTGCAAAGACTGAGAAAACAAGTCATGCATACGAAATGATGAGCATAATAACAGCAACAACAATTAAGATAATAAATAGAACTTTATTGTATCTGTAACTATTCAATTACTGAAAGTAGGTAGTTTTAAGATCACATCATCTACTGCTTCAACTCAGTAACTAGGTTGGCATACTTAATTAATAAATTTAGATATCAAATTACATAATTTGAAGAAAATTGGGTTTTGAGTTATTTTCCAGCTGAAAGGTGGATTAAGTTAGTGAGTGGCAAATTACATATACACAACATCTCGATTGATACTGTCATACATATGTTCATGTGAAATGCACACTGAGAAACCCTTCAATCTCAGTTCTCAGATGTACATTTTATGCTTTGCGTGGCATCATTACCATAGACTTAGGAATCTGAATATCACCAGCTCAATGCAATTTTAATGGTTGCAAACAAGGGGAAAAAGACAGTAGATTATACAATTAATTAACAAAAAAATTGAGGGTGCCGGCTAGTTCAGTTTGTAAATTCTCTTGGGTTAAACAAGACGTCTGGAGTTCGAAACCCACTCACAAGGCTGCAGAGGGATTTAGTAGTTACCAGCCATGCTGTGCGTAAATTTAAATAATAAACAATAAATACAAAATTTCAACAAAGCATAAGAGAAAGGGAACGCAAATAACCTTTCTTGTTGGTGGCTGCCCACCCAGAGTCTGTATTCCCTTATGAAGCACATACTCACTATCAATAATTCCTACATTCTTTGTGCGATCACCCTGCACGATGACATTATCGTTCATAAATTATCTGACTATGGTTGGTAATTGTTAAAATGTATTTCCATTCTCATAGGGAAATAAATAACAATAAGAATACAGAAAAGTTTTCTTAGAACAGGTATGTCCAGTTGTTTTAACTCAACAAAAATCAGGGGATAAAAATCACCTGATAAACCTAGAGCCAAACCAAAAAGCATCACAAAAAATAGCATACAAAAAAGATGCCAAGGGATTCAAAAAAGAAAAAACATGCATTGGAAAAAAATCAACAGCTGCTAAACCTTGTCCAAAACACATCTGAGTCTCACCTGTGCACAATATCCGAGTTTCATATCCATTCCCCATCCATGGACAAGATCATTCTGAAAAAAAAAAAAAACAAGAGGCATGTGACAAAATTATCAGAATAAAAAAAATGTACTTAAAAGAATGGTGATGCTCGCTCTAGAAAGCAGGTATATCTGAAGTTAGGTTTAGCTAAAATCTAGTCAGATCAAGAGTTTACTTCAAATGTGAAGTCCCAAGGGTAAACAAGAACTAATAATAGTACATGCTCTAATGAAAAGCATTATTTGCTTCAAGAACTGCTCAAAGATGTTTGTTCAGGTCATGGCATCTTGATAAGGGCACAGATATATAATTACCTGTATAAGATGCCAAGCACAATACCAAGCAGATCTCGAAAAAACTGGAGCCATGCCTTCTACAAATCTACAAATGAAATAGAAATGAACAAATCCAGAATTAAACACATCTGTATGATACTGATTAAAAGTATCTTCCAACTCGTTACCATCAACACATAAATATCACAAAACGTGATGCGAGATTGATCATTTAAATACATTGTGATAGATGAAACTTCAATACAGATAAATAATTATTTATTCATGCCAAATAAGCATACAAAGGAAGCTATCCCACCAATGAACAAAAACTTAACAAAGAGACCAAAAGAAAGGGCGTCCTCAGTGTACCAGTTCAAATAACATAAAATAACATACCCAGTGCAAGGTGGCCCCTCACTGACATTTGTACACTTCACACTGCCTCTGAAGTCATACACTCGTCTGCATTTCAAAAATACGTTTCATTTAAGCATAAAAGATATGGACTGTAGATTCTAATCAGTAGCTTCAGGCACCACTCTGTTCACCTATGAAACTTCTTTGTTCTTGCACGAATGGTAAATTTGTGATGTATCTCTGTTGAGTTTGGGTCCAAAGCTGGCTGTGATATCTCAAATCCTTCTGACTTTACAATTTCTAGGTATCTGAGTGAGAATGCCACTAATCAATCAATTTATTGTGTGCAGGCATACAAACTAGTAATCAACCCAATAAATGAAGTCTTATATAAAACAACTAGAAACCAAGTGAATTTATTACACAAATTGAACTTTCCTTTTCCACAGTCCTAATATGGGTGATAAAATTTTTTATCATGCTAGCAAATTTTTTTCTTAATAATAGCAATTTCTAATCACAAAACAGAGTAAGTTCTCATTTTTTTTTTAATAAAGAGAATAGATCTGAAGGAAGGAAATATATAGCACAGGTATTGGATTCCATGGCTTAATTCGAATGAGACAGTGGATATAAGGACATCAGTCAATACGGTAACAAAGACAATAAGATGCTAAAGAAATTGAAAACAAGGGGTTTCATCATCACACGATCATGTAATTTGGAGGTCCCAACCCTTTTGTTGTTGTTGTTGGTGGTGGTGGTGGTTGGGGGGGGGGGGGGGGGGGGGTGGGTGGGTGTAGTGGCAACCCAAAAGACTTGCCTATTGGGTGGAGTGACCCATCCCTCTTATAAACCCAAATATCTTCCCTTTTCTAGCCAATGTGGGACACAACTCAACAATCCCCCCCTCGGACGAAACCACCACCGGATCCCGGTCCTTTCGTCCGACACACCTGAGTTGTTCCACCACCACATTCTGGCTACTAGGGTTTAACTTTGATACCAATTGTTGGGGGGGGGGGGGGGGCGCTGGGCCAAGGATTTCTAGGTGTCCAACCCAAAAGACTAGCCTATTGGGTGGAGTGACCCATCCCTCTTATAAACCCAAATATCTCCCCTTTTCTAGCCAATGTGTGACACAACTCAACACCTTTAGATATAAGATATTAAAATCTACTGAACGCCTTTATATTTTAAGGAACAAACCACTAACTTTTCAAAGTCAACATTTATAGGGTCTATGCCTTTAATTAACATTCATCCCTTTTAACACTATAATTTTTCTGTGCATCTATAAAAAATGATTGTTAGAACACACGCACACACCAAAAAAGAAAAAAGATACATATATTTCAGGTTGACAACAAGAATATTGTAAGCCAGTAGACAGTACCTTCGGGGATCAAAATTTTCCACCCCCAAATCTTCATCCCAAAGAAATACGTAGTCATAATTGGACACGACATCTGGATGCAGAAAGCGTTTTGCAAACCACCTGGAAAGATAAAGAGAGCATCCCCAAAAGGGAAAAAGAAAAGAAACACAAGAATAGGATTAGTACCATTCTTGGTGCAACAATTCAGACAGACTAACAGATCCCATCCTACAGGTAGCAGTGTGATATCCACATAAACAGAATATGGACACAATAAAATTATTAGTACCATTCATCTAAAGATCTAAGCCACCATCTAAAGATCTAAGTCACAAATTGGTGGCTGAAGGCCTATAATTTCTCGGTCAAACAACTGATATTACAAAATCTTTTGGCACTATTAGTCAACCTTACCATTTTGTTTGGTTCTGAGCAGCTATGTGAATTGCCTTGTTACTCCAGTCAAGATCCCGCCATTCATTTACATTGCCATCATAATGGAATAGAATAACTGTAAAATTCTCTGGAAGAAACTGAATCCAATGAAATTAGGAAACTAATGTTAAAAGTCCATAGCATTTCAAATATTCGAAAACCAAAAATGCAATACCTTTTGAACAATAGCATCCACATTATCCTTTTGCTTAATACCAGCTGGAATTGCCAGCAAGTTACGGTTACTGTAAACACCAAACTGCCATTTAAACACCACCTCATGTCAGAGATAATAGAGAATTATGTGATAATTTTGCATGACCAACACAACTTCATCAGAATGAACATGTGATTATTAGACTCATTAAGGTCTACTAGCGGGTTATTAATCATCTATTGGTTTCTGTCCTACCAAAATAAAAAAAAAATCTGTGCAATATTCACAAAAAGACCTCAACTTTATACGAGAGCATTAGAGGATAGAAATCGAACCTTTTTCCTTGAGCTACTCGTAGACCATAGAGGCCTCAACTCCAAATCTGATCTACCTTGTACAATTCCACGAGGCAAACCTTTTAACCTCCAAGAAGAAAATCTAGACTCCTAGGGTAGAAGCATGAGAAGTACTTCAGGATAACAAGGACAATAAGGAACAAACATCCCAATCAAAACATTCAATCCCATGTAAGAAAAGAGAATAAGGCAGATAAATTTCAGAAACTTTTATGCATGATGCATCGATGATTAAGTGTAAATCACAAGCAAAACCAAGATGCATCGATGATTAAGTGTAAATCACAAGCAAAACCAAGAACGGTAGTTTCAGGAATCAGGACATAACAAATCAGACCAAGGGAAGATAAGAAAACCATACGAGAAATTACATGCAGTACCAAAATTTTTACCTTTGATATATCGAAGGGACTGAATTTTGCTTCCATCTGGCAAGAGAAACATAAATTAGTGAACTCAACAGCCAGAGAAACGAAAAAAGTGCATCACACTGAGCAAACAGCTGAAGCGAATTCAAATACCCAACGAGGATGTTATAACTTTTTAATATGATCCATTAACATGACTGATGACTGATGATTATTATAATTTTGCTCCACTTACAAAATGCACATGTTGATCATAAGTAAAGCCAACTGAACTATCATAAAGGTAGATTTAATTTATGTCTTGGTAAACCACTAGACAAGTAATTGAAATAACATGGCATCAGCAAGGACACTACATGCAAGTTCTACAGAAAAAGTACCAAGTTTACAGCAGCTGGTTGGTCTTAATAATTAGGAGTCTATGATATACAATAACCTGAGGAAAATTTAGTACCTCTGTTTGTTTGTATTGATAATATGTGGTTCTATATACAACGAACAACATTACTGTACACATAATCGCCATAAATTGCAGCTGCTTCATCTTGACTCCAAATTTTACCTGCACAACAGTGAGTTAGAAATTTAGAAAACAAAACAATAACCAAAACCCATATTCTAGAGAAAAAGCCCCTTCGATCATACCCCATCAGAGAAAGAATTCCGTTTCAGCAATCTCCAAGTCTTAATGGACTTCATAGACAACCGAGGCTTCTATATAACACTCATAACAAGCTGCATGAAAGCAAATAACATCAACCCAAAGCAATGGTTAGCAACAACCAACTCCATCTAAACAATTGAAGGATTAATTTTTTTTCCCACTCTATTAACAAACAAACAGCTTATTTACACTTCAAAATAGACATTTCAGATCTTCAGCGACGGCTTTAATATATATATATATATTTTTTATGTACTGAAGAAATTCCATATTATTTATAAAAAAAATGAAAAAAAGGAAATTACACTTGATAAGAAAAAAATCTATGCCAAAAAAGGAGAAAAAGAAAATATCCAGTCCATTGCATTAGATCTACAACGCAGTTTTTCATTTAAAAAGAAAACACAAATAGTAACAGTTAAAAAGAACTACAGAACAAGGTTAAGCTGTAAATCTGAACTCATGCACCGACAAAAACTTCAGAGCTGTCACAGCAACAACACAAACGCAATCATGCCATAAATTAATACAAATTTCGCAAACGGATACCTTCCGAAAAAGAAAAGAAAAGAAAAAAGCTGCAAATGAGTTTGTGAGAGCTCGCTGAGACTGAATAATGACAGTCCGATTTGAGGACCGGAAGTTGATTGCTGAGCAAGTTTTAATGGCTGATAAAAATTTAGAGATACAAAAAATAATAATAATAAAGCCAAAAAGGAAATTATTTAAAGGAGATAAAAAAAACAGTGAATGGAGAGAGAAGAGAGTGTTTTTGTATCGTATTTATATAAAAGGTGAAGAGCTGGTCGAAAGACGAGCGTGTGGGAGGCGCCACGTTTTATGGGAAGAACACTGAATAGTTCTGTTTACTTTTCTGTTTGCCCTTTATTTTTTTTTATCTTTGGATTATTATTATTTTATTATTATTATCTTTTCGGTCACAAACTCACAATAGCCGAGGAAGGCGAGTAGACAGAGACTAGAGCCGAGTGTTTTTTTTTTTTTTTACAGAACTTGGTTTTTTTTCAGACCAAAGTGAATCTCTCTCTCTCTCTCTCCCTCCCCGGTGTTTTTCAAATTATATTTTATGGGATGATAACACTTGAGTCCCCCAATTTTTAAGCTTTCTCAAATAAAGAAACTATTTGTTCATATAATTCAGTGCGTCCCTGAATCAGAATCTAAATCATGTCAAGATGAACAAAATATCGAATTTTGACAAACTTGATGTTGAAGGGTATTTCAGTCATTCTAAGAGGTAACGGACCTATTTGATACAGAGAAGCAAGATATGTTCTACTTGAGAAATTGTAATAATACAACTACGGGAGAAAACATTAGCAACACAGTTGTCCGCCTCCGTCTGTCTTACTCAACTTTTTAACATTTTTTAAATATAATTATTTTTTTTAATGTGTTTATCTAAGATGCGCATAAGGCGAGGATTTGTTTTGCTGTCACTTTTTGCCTTTTCAATTTAGTGCGGAGATCTTTGTTCGAGTTGTTACCGTCCCTAGATAGTAGAATGAGAATCTCATCCGTCCGTTAATTTATTAATTTACCCGTGTTTTACATATTTAATATCCTCTAAATAAAACAATTCACCTTGTAATATAATTAATTGCGGGCGCCCAAATAAGAAGAATCCAGCCTTTTGTTTTGTATATTTAAATAAAAATAATAATTTTATAAAAAATAGAAGAAGCGTGGGCAAAGCCCATATTCATCCAACTTAGAGAGCTAATCAAATGATTTCCGACAACTGTGTAATAAATTATTTAACATCGTAAAATAATATTCCACGCAATATTATTATTTTTTTTAATCAATAAAAAGGTTCACCGTTGGAAATGGGAATCGTTTTGTTCTCCCTTCTTTATTGATGCCAATAAGTATTAAAAAAATAAAATAAAAATGAAATCAGGTACTTTTTTTTATTAAATTTAGAATTTGGACATTGTATTTGATTTTATGTAGTTTGAAAAAAATACACTGTTTGAAAAGAAGGAAAAAATGAATGGTCCCTCTCCGTCGTATGAGCTGTTGATTGGCTGTAAATATGTACTTGTTGTCTGGTTTATGGTTTCGATTTTCAGAATATTTCCATTCGACATTGGTCCTCGGGCCGATTTTTATTAATAAATAATAATTTTTCAAAATAAATCCCTATATCGCCTTAAAAAAAATTTGATAAATTCGGTTTAACGAAATTTTGGATCAAATACTATCTAAAATAATAACAAATTTTATATCCAAATATATTAATCGATAAGTTGATATAACTTGTGTTTTACAAGCTTGATCACATGCACGTTAATTGAAAAAATAATAAATCACATAATTCTAAGAGATAAAAATAAAGATGAACCACCGAGCCATTAATTATTGATTTTATTTATGCATCAATTAATTAATGAATGTCTGGGTCATTTGTTCATATTAAAAGTTTTACTAAGTTATAATTTGTGTAACTTACAACTCATGTAACATGTATCTCATTGTCATATTATTTTCTTTTATATATTTTATAATAAAATATAAATTACACAAATTATAACTTAACAAAACCCTTGTATCAATTGAATACAATATAATTATTTTGTATTGATAATGTGGTGTGAAAATATAATGCTGCTTAATTTAGAAATTTAGCTGTAAAATGATTTAGTTGATAGGACTAGACTGACATTGATATTTATAACCAGTGAATCTGGATAGCCTTTAAACGGATTTAATTGGAGAATAATGAGTAGCAGGCAGAGGCAGTGGGATCTTTCGGTTTTCCAAAATTTTGATAAGTCCATGCAAGAACAAGAAAATGACATCATAGCTTTTGCAATTGAATTAGTCAATTAGATGAGGATGAAAAGATATGATAATTGGAATTTTGGATCCCACGTAACAAACAAACAAACAAACAATAAAAGAAACTAATTTTGGAATAGGCATGCATCACTTTCTTTTCTTTTTCTTTTCTATTTATTTAATTAATTCTCTTCCTTTTAATACTTAATCTAAAATTGTTAATTAATCTTTTTTAATGTTTTTGGTTTGAATGGTATCAAAATCTTTTAGACAATTGAATTAATGTCCGATCTAAAAATAATGGGTCACCAAAATTGACGGTAATCTATATATATATATATATAAAGAAGAAGAGGGTACAGTACTTGGAGGCATGTGAGTAAAAAAAATCTAACAAGTTAGGGCAAGAAATGGGGGGGAGTCGTTGAATGATATGATTAGAAAGAGAAATTGTGTGAAATTTGGAAAGTGTGTAAAAGAATTTGCTAAAATTAGGGACGGTTTCAAGTATCAATTAAAGATCCCACATACTCCATGTGATTTGCTTCCGACTTTGAGTGCTGCCGCACGTAAATATGCATGGTTGGTGCCGCTGTCCTGTCTGTCTTCAATCAAGGCCATGCTTTGCCATTGCTATTGTTGATAATTCCACTCCGCCTCCCCATTTTTTTTTTATATAAAAAAAAAAAAAAAAAAAAACAAATAAATATTTAGATTGCGCTGCGCCGTATGAGTGAGTAGTATAGCATAAAAATGAAACAAATGTGACAACTTTGTAAATTTGATGAAATATTTTAGTTGTTAATACAGATCGATGATGTCATGTGCCGTGGCAGAGAAGAGACCTTGGTGTTGGTGGTTGAAACCTGAAATAATCAAATCAAAATTCAAACACGTTGGTATTTGGTTGTTATTTTTACGCACAAGTCTCAAAGCCATAACTCACATCACAAAATATTAGAATAGAAAGTTTCCTTCCTTCCTTCCTTCCATATATACTGTATTGCCACCAAACTCACCCACCATTTGTACAACCACAATTGTATACGTGTCAATAATTGTCGTTAAATCAACCACCCCCTCCATTTTCTTCGCCCCTACAATTCTATTGTTTAATTGTTTAATGATTTTTTAATAAACTAATAAAACTAGTGCTAAGCACCTCAGTGGCACAACAACATAAATTATTAACAATTTACCTAAACTTAGTAGTTTTTTTTTTTCCTTTTAAATTGCCATTTTGACTTTTATATACATATAACAAGGGTGGGTTGAATTAATAACCAAAAAAAAAAAATAAGAGTATTCTTTAATCTTTACAAATCATTTTTGGTGATTTATCGAATACTAATTAGCAATCATCATCACCACTGGTAGATAATTTATTTGTGTTATTTTTCTATATGTTTAAATTATCGAGATTGTTCTACACGATATTAATAAAATCTCCATTTTGATTGAGATTTTTTTTTCTTCCCTTTCATATGAAATCTTATTTCATAAAATAAATCATAACGCACATCAAGTTTTGGTTGGTATTGAAAGTGGGGGAAAATATTTTTTAAATTTAAGTGCTCTTCATATCTACAATTAGTGTAATTGCTGTGTCCTTGTGGAAGTTGGGATTGGCTTCGAAGTTGTTGATGTTTAGGTGTCGATTCATGTGCATTTGTTTTTTTTTTTTAAATAATAATAAAAAAAATGGGGCGGCCCACGAGAAGAGCCCTAATTATTAATAACATCAATTAATGTACATTAAAAATGGCTCAAAATGGGTCGAATTTGTCTGAACGCTTGACCTGGGTTTCACACGTGGCACGCATCTAATGCTGCGCGAAATTAGAAATTAAATATTTTGAAGGAAATGAAAATAATTCGAGTACGGGAATCCGACAGAGGGATACATTTTTATTTGAAAAAATAAAAAGAAAGCAGAAAAGAAAAAATAGATGAATTTCATATTAAATAAAATAATAAAATTAATATTAACCCTTATTCTTTTTCCTGTTTTTTCCTTTTTATTATTTTCCTCTTCTTTTATTTTTTTAACTAAATATATTGATATCAAAATTTGGATCGACAATAAGAATAGAAAAAGAGTTCGTTTACTTGGGGAACGAGTTAGGAGAGAATTTAATGTCCTCGGAACTGTCATTGTTGAGAGCTAAGAGCTCGGTGGGTGGAATCCTGTAAAATAATAACTCATCAAGGGTCGCCGAGGGTGTTACCGGCGTAGACCCTTCGATACTTAAGTCAAAGATCTGGAATAGCGTGATAACAAGTAAATAAGAGAGAGAAAAGAGAGTAGGAGAAAAGACTTGAAGGATGGAGTATACCTTTCCTTCTCTCTGTATTGTTGAGTGATGATCTCTTTATATAAAATAAAATAGTCAGAAGTATAATAGAATTAGGATAACTAATCTCTTGTAGGATTAGAGTTTGATGAGGATTAGGACTTGTATTATTTTATCCTATTTGAATTATGATAAGTTATTATATGTGAATCCATGAGCTCGGGTTTGGTAAGGATGGCCCATGAGCTCGAGTCTGTTAAGAATATGGGCATAAAAAATATAAATTAAGGTAGCGTTTGTTTTTTTTTATCTGAAATCTTAATGGCTCTGAATGTTATTGAAGTCTGAATGGGTCTAAATGCATTTGTCTAAATAATATGTTTGTTTTTTATTTTTTGACGGCTGAACATAAGTGGTAAGTTATTTGTTTTTATAAGCTTAAAATATCTTAATTCCAATATTTTTACACTGTGACCTTGAAAGTGTTATATATACTTGAAGTTTAAATAAGTATATATTTACAATGTTTTCTAGTACAATAGTTTTTATATGTTATAAATATTTATAAGGTAAGCATTTGATATATAATTTATGAAAAATAATTTTGATAACATTATTTTTTTCTTACAATTTAACATAATATTTATACATAAAAAATGTTGTTATCTAATAATAAAAGAATTTGTTTAAAATTCAAATTGAATATATATTAAGTATATAATACCAATTAAAATTTAAGATCAAGAAAAATTTTAATATGGCATATAATAGTTACGTATGAAATAAATACATTTAATGACGTTATTTGTGAGAAAAAAATTAATTTTTCATTCAGACATCTTATCATCCATATAAAAGTTAGGAAATTTTATTTTTTCCATTCAGATGAAAATTGTCTTATAATAAGACTTTAGATAAAAAAACAAATAAGTAAAAATATCAAAATATCTCAAATTAAGCTAAATTAATATTTCAGACATAAAAACAAACAACCCATAAATTTATAACTTATTTATATAAATGAATTTTGAAGCTGCGGTGAAATATGGAATTAGTTAATAAATTAATCTGTTTTAGTTTTAGGGCAACCATAAATCACGATTTGGTTGTTGATGTTATGTTTTTTTATTAAAAAAACTGAAAATGGAGAGTATAGTTTCAATTGTTTAAAATAACCAAAAAAAAAAAGAAATAAAAGAGGAGGGCGGGGGTGGTGGTGGTGGAAGTGGACATTAATTCTCGTAATCTCGATAACAGAGGCCGAGCTATATAATTTTTCCCTATTTTTTATTAGCCCTGTAATTTTAATTTTTATTTATGGATCAATCTAAGTTATAATTTTTATGACTTACATCCCACACAAAAATATATAGGATTCCCTATAAAATTACAAATTTTTATATATTTTTATGTGGGTTGTAAGTTACTTAACAAAATCCTTTATTTATATTTATTTTCTGACAAATGCTTTGGAATCATATTTCTTTACTAACATTAATATATATATATATATATCTATATAAGAATATTGTCCATGGATTTTTTAAGATTAAAATCGAATATTCGTATATCCCTCTCCAGCTTGATTGAAATGAATCTAATTATGTGTAATTTGTGACACATGGTGGCTTTATATAATTTTAATCACGACTAAAAATATTTTTAAAACTAGATATGAATCAAAATTACCCTCATAATATTCAAGATTATAATATTTTTTTTTTAGCTTATAACCATATCAACGGGCTTTATGATTATAAATTTTGAATATAATTTGTAAAAAATATATTCTCAATCACGCTACTCACAAATTGTGAGTTTACTGTTAATGTATCACGAGCATACACAATTAGACTAATTAGTAATTTTTTTTTTGGGGTTATTCAAAATTGACTATCTCTTAAGTTAATATTCCTTATTTTAAAGGATTTTACTAACAAAAGCTTTATATTAGTAAAATCATTTAACTAAGAAACATTAGCGTAGAGCCAGTTAATTTTGACTTATTAGATTGTACGTGACCAAGAGGAGACTAATTAGTATGCCATTAGCCAATTGTGGTGTGACAAAAAAACAATTATTGTATGCCACCCACATCCAGTCACCAGTTTGTTCAATTATTTGCTTAAAATATAAAATGGTGGCATTGAATAACGTAATCACAATTTCTTAACAATACCTTCATGTATTTGCACGGTTTGTTTTAATGGATGATGCGGAATTTGATTTTGGCACGATTATGGCTTTGACGATAAGCATCAAGATGAAGTTGTGACTTGTGAGAGTAAGATGAGAGACAAAATCAAATTGCATTTGCATGAATAACCTTAACAAATTGCTTAATTGTCCAAACCAATCTTTTTGCTCATGAACCGTCACATCAATCGTCATAACGGTTCTCATAAGTTGTCCATAAATAAGGTAAGATACGAGTCATGTGACTTTGAAAATTCACGTAAGATTTAGAAATTTTTTTTGGGGAAAAATACGACCAAAATGTCAATTTTAGATATATATATATTTATATTTTTTCATTAGAATATATTTCTGATTGTGTTACCAAATTGACTGATATACAGTACTGTCAAAATATTTATCCCATTGACTATACTGCATTCGGTGCTGTTGATACGTGTGGGGGTGGCTTTATTATTATTATTATTATTATTATTCTTTGTTAACAATATATTAAGGTAGCAGTTAGCAATCGACCATAGGAAGATTCATATGCAGCGCCTAATCCTTACAAGTTACAATGTAATATCTCAGCCCTTTCATCGGCCCCAACCTCAGGCCCAATGCCAATGGCGATACAAAAAGATCTGTTTTGGTTCAATTTCGATTCGGACTTAAAATATTATGAGATCTTACTTTCTAGGGTAGTTTTGTAAATGGTGTGGGTTGATTCATCTTAGAACAATTCTTTTTATGAATAAAATTGAGCCTGACTTAAAAACAAGAGAATGCAGTCGTGGTTAGAGGTGATGCTAGTGGTTGCCGGCTGCGGCACTTTGATAGTTAAGTCATTTAAGTGTTTTATGAGAATTGTGAGGGAGGAGCTGAAACTGTTTGGCTGTTTTTATAAGAATTATGAAGCTAAATATATTTTGCTGATATTGACCTAACATTATATCGAGAGTACTCTTGAGGGTATTTTAGTGTCTTTTTAGACACACAGTAGACCATGATAAGCCATTCCCCTCCTCAATTAGGGGTTCTTAGGTAGTTTAGCTATTCAACTTCAGTCTTTAGCCTCTTTCTTTAGGACTAGATACTTATTATCAAAGAAATTGTCCTTGATGACACAATAGGTATTAATCTCTTATTGACTCATTTCAAGTAAGCCAATTAAACTTTTAGAGCAACTAACACTTCTATTTGGTGGTTCAGATTTCAGCTTGGTGGTTCAGATTTCAGCTGACTTAGTTCTATCTCTCACTCTTGGTACATATGACCTTCGGTGAGATATTTTGAGAGGATTCATGTGGGGCCTATACCATGCCGATGTATAATAATTTTAGTGGAGACCTTGTCACTCTTACATTGATCCTCTATAATTTTAAAATATTTTGAAAGACATTTTATGCACTTTTTAGATCAATAGGATAGGTCATGCTTTTTTCTTGAGACACTTCCATTTTACACTTCTCCTTTGATTTTTCATTCTCTCATTTTGTATGGACATATTAGCCATGGGAGCTACTGTACATGTGTCACTCTCTAATTGCATGACCCAAATTTTACCACCAACAAAATCTGTTTTACTTTTACTTACTTGATTTGAGTTAGTCCAATCAATTTTACAACTGTTGATCAATGTAGGCATCGATTTTGTACATCGACCGGATGACTGTTCTAAACAACCCATGTCACAGAATTTTAAAGACTCCGAATAAAACTGAGGTTATGACTTTGAAAAACAGCAGACAGAAACTAAATACAACATTTTCAAGTAATGTCAACTTGCTCGACTTCTCTTTCTTCCTCTCGTTGCACTTTCTGCTCTTTGGCTAGCATTTGTTCGTCCAACTTTTCTCGACAAACTTTTCCTTGTCACGGTTAAGGATTCCATTGTTGAAGGGGAATCAACATTACTAGGTTTTTTAGCTCTGCTTAGAGGCTTATCGGCAGAATTTCCTGCGTTGGCTGCTTTTAATGATAGTTTGCTTCTACCGGGTCGAGCAGTTCGAGGTTTCACAGGAGGTTTATGCATAGGAGAGCTCGGGGAGAGGAAGGAAATTGTAGGCTTGTTACCATTTTCATTGTCCTTGAAATGTTGCCGCATGGTTTTTAATACGATGGTTCTGAGTAGAAATGCAGATTTATATTCGCGGGTGTTCTTAGAATAGAAGACCACGGCGTTATTAGCCAGTAGCAGCAGGTCCCGGAAGAGTTCCTTTATTGACATGATGGAATGGCTGGAAATTCTTGATCTTATGGTGTCGACATCCATGTGTCGCAAGATCATTTTCTTGTATCTTCCTCTTTTCTGTTGAGTAAATTTCAAGAAACAAGGGTGAGCTGATTCAATATATCAGTACGAAGCCTTTATTTGCTTCATAGACTTTGACATGCTGTATGTAAACTTAAAACTAAGCCTGTTTGGAGAAATGACATAAAAGTGAAACTTTCCAACCAAAATATCGAAAAACTAAGGCCAAAGCATAAGTGCATTGCTTAAATGTGTATTAGTAAATGAACTTTACCTGGCTATCAAGACGACGACGAAAAACAAAGGCACTTTCATTTTGGGCAACAGATTCAAAAACACCCTTTATATCATCAATGCTATCCTTCCTCAAGCTTCCACTTTGATCATCAGCACCAGAAGATCTAGCAACCTGACCAGATACACTGGTTGAATTTTCTTTACACCAAGAGACAGGTCTAGCATCAGAAATACCCAGAAAGTCACTTTCTCCGACACTCCCTTCCTTATCCCTACTACAGTCCTTCCGCTTTCTCTTCCCTCTTCTCTTTTTCAAACTCCCTACTTGTCCTCCACAAACGATCCCTGTTATTTTCTCGAAGCTTGAAACCTTCTCTTGCTCAGAAGACAATGAACCTTCTGGCTTAGCCTCCATCTCTTCAGCTGGTACTGCTGCTGGAATCTCAGATTCAGGTGACCAGTTTGTTCTAGTTTCTCTTGTGAAACTACCAGCAGATAGCCCATCTTTGGATGTCTCTTTACTGGAACATACAACTGCATCGGATTTCTGACATGGTACAGGTGATTCTGTCTGGCTGGAGTCATTGTCGACTTGACAGTCATCACCTCTTTCAGCCTTGAGAGTTTCAAGTTTTGATTCCAGAGACCTGAAACAGACTAAATGAGTAACTCTAGCACAAGAAAGGAATCTGTATGACAACGTAGACTGCAAATAAACAGATGGGAACCACAATCAAATTTCTGAAATAGCATGCGGCATTTAAAGGAAATATTAGGAGCTGATAACAAACAATTAAAAAAAATACTCGAGGTCTTGAAAGCACGTTATATCAGAATTCAAATTTAATATTACATCTTTCCATAAATTTTAGCCGATCTATAACTATCACATTCCCCACTCACTGGGATTCAATTCACACTTGTTATTTCTTCAACAAACTTTTTAGATGCCATCCACAAGCCAGCACTATAATTACTCCTAAGACTTATTAAAAACTCTATGAGGGTGGAATTCATGGTCAATGTCAGTAGTAATTTTTTCTTTTGGAGGTGAGCTTCATGTGGTCATGAAACAAATAGAAAAAGTGTTACAGTAACCGTATGATCAATACAGCTGGACTGGGAATAAAGATAAATTACTGACCCAATTGAATTTTCAGAAAGCTGTAGAGCACGTTTCAGTTCTGCCATTCGTTGCTTTCGTAGCTCCTCAAACCAAGCTCTAAGGAGAAAAACATAAAATTTTGTTTAACAAATGCAATTTATCCTGTTTCAGAAAGAAACCAAACAGAAATATGCCAGCATTTCAATTAATTTAGATTAACCCAAACCACCACCACACCACACCCCACCATCAAACTCTTTCTAAGTCAAAAGCAGTAAGCTGGAATATAATTGAACCAGAGAATGATTAAAAAGACTCTCCTTTTGAAAATAATACATTGGTCATTAAGTCCATGAAGTAAGCAATAGAATGCTGTTTAAAGCATCCTAAATCATGTTAATTACAGAGAACTTACTTGCATCCAGAAAAACGTTGTTGCAGGTCCTCATAGTGAGCTTTACACATCTGCGATCCGGCAAACTAAATTGAATGTCAAGAGGCAAGGAAAATGGGGACTGAGAAAAAGAGTGTATAAAATTTTTTATTCAGAGAAGAAAAATTTAATCGGAAAAATTGATAGAGGGATCATCGAAATTAGTTATCTAAGATAAGTCATAATATTAAACAGAGATAGGCAATAACATGTAGGAATTGATAGGGAGCTGGTGTACCCCTTCCCCACACCCACATTTTTTGATTAAGCAACTAAGCAAGTATACAGTTATTCGAACAATTAGGTAATATAACTTCAAGAATTCAAATATACAGAAAATTCATGATTGATGTCGGATATATAATTCCGGTTTCATCAGTTCAAGTAAAGAACAAGGTGTAAGACAGGATTTTCATGATATACTCCAAAACCTGTCACTATCTTCAAGTTTAGACTGAAAATATAAAGCAAATTAACTCTCCGACTCTTCACTCCCTTATTCTTTAAAGTGAGTTAGGAATGACCTAAGAACAAAGACGTCTCAGCTAATCCACTACCATCATTCTCACAAATATATAAATAAATATCACTGTCTCTATTTTCTTGCAAGCTCACTACTCTGCTTTTACATCAACTTTGAACAGACTATCTTTAATTAACTCTACCGTCTTGTAAAGATCAAGCTGTTTTCTGAAAAATATCATAAAAAGTCGGTACAGCCAAGCCAAGTAACTTCACATGCCATTAACAATAGTCAACCTAGGAAGATACTGCAAAGTCATGACTTAGAAGAGAAGCCATTAGCCATCAAACTTGATCAAACAATACCAACAATTCTATTCCTCCCGACCAAGCAAGCACTTGATACCGATATGCATCATCATCCACAACACATTGGTCAAAAGTCAATATGTATTTGCCACATAAAATACGTAACAAAAGTCTGCTCAATTATGTCATTATCATTTACACTTTTTCAAAAAATTATTAATAAAATACAACAAATATCAGTATTCTTTCCAAAAAGAATTTTTTTTTAACTATTATTTTCACCCTAAACAAAATTCCGAACCATATCTCTAATATTCCTATTTGTGACCCCCACAAAGTTTCTTCTTCTGTCTTTCCCACCTCCCAACTGACTCGTCCTGTTCCTGTCCATGTTTTCTTCTGCATTATGATCTCATAAAACACAAATAAAAAATATTTATTATTATTTTTTTTTTTTAAAAAAAAGAAACCATTACATTTAACTAGTATCCATTAATATTTATTTTCATTTAACATTCAATCAACAATCAGAAAGGGCAATTTGGGACCTCTACAAAGTGGGCCCCGGCTGGTTAAAGGGAAAAATGAAGGGACAAATAATAATATAGGGTAAAACAATAGAATAGACCAACCAAATATGAAATGAAAGATTAAACTTACAAAAAAGACAACATCGTATGGAACAAAACTGGGAGAAGCTTATTCCCCGAAAAGTAAAATAGATAAACAAAGACACTCACGTTAAATCATTTTAAAAAAAAAAATGAAATGAAATGAAAGGAAGAAAAAAGAAATGAGTGTTATTATCATTTATTAAAAAAAATTGACCTCAGGGGTGACAGAATACGGGCAAACGGTTCGGGCTCGGAGCTCCGCGGCAACAAGGTTCCAGTCTCGTGTACCGTGTCGGAGAACGGCCCCACCAAGTAGCAACTCCTCCCACGTACCCCACACCTGTATGACCTCCGCCCCCATTTGCGTCGTACACGTGCACGCTCCTGATTAATCGACCACCACAACCACCACCGGTCCCTCAAATTTGAAAACTTTTAAAAACAAAATATATACTGAATTAATTTTTTTTTTTTAAGAAAAAAAAATCACCACCTGTTTTGAAATCGGAATTCTAAAAAAGGGGCCCAAAAAAAAAAAAAAAACTCAAAAGGGAATTCGCAAAACCGGATTTGGTGATGTGGGTTCGAGAAGGAAAGGTGGTTTTGGGGATTAAAAAAGGAGGTTTTGGAGGGAGAATCAGTTAGTTCTAGGTTGTTAGGGCGGTTTTTTTTGCGATGTTTTGCGTGCCTGAGTAAATGAATTTTGATTTTGTTTTTATAAAGAGAAGAAAAAAAAGAAGAAAACAAAAATTGTAGTAAAAATTCGGTTAACGTGAGACAAGGGGTTGACTGATTCTATTTTCTATTTGTTTACAAGTTTATTGTTTTGGAACAAGAAGAAGGAAAAGGAATGAAAACGTTGAAGGCAACAACAAGGTGTTGTGTTGTAATAAATTATGAAGTGGCAGTGGGGAGTTAATTAAGGAGATGAATGAAGAGCATAATTTTGTTGTAAAAACTAAAATGTGGAAATCATGGGACGATGTTTTTAAGTACACTTTAGAATTCACCATTCAGAATTGAGAATTGAGAATTGAGAATTGATGAAAGATGATGTGATATGATGGATAATGGATTGCTTTCATCGTAGGCTTATATATATATATATATATCCTTTTATTTATTTATTATTATTCTTGTGAAATTACCTGCAAGTCCTTTAAATCGTATCTTTTTTTTTTGAAAAAAAATAAAAATAAAAGAAGATTACAATGTCTTTGATTTTTCTTAAATATAATTAATTGGATTCCATGGTCCTCTAAATGCTTATGATTATGACAAACAAAGTCACAAAAAGAAAGCGTATCAACTCATCACTGTTGATTCATTTCGAGGAGCTTTGATGTTGCATTTGTTTCAATGGTTTTATGAGTATAATTAACCCATAGCTTTTCCCCTACGAGTCAAGTACTTTTTCGTCTTTTTAAAATGACTTCTCTAGGACATCATAATGGTATATGGAGTTATTTCAATTAAGATGGGTTCAATTATGACAAATCATTAATCAATCATCATGAGTACTCAATGTAAAATTGTGGTACTCTCGTGTAGAGATGCTCGTAATTCAATTTGAACCAATTAATCTATCGTATCTGTAAAAATTTATTCCCTACAAATTTGATTTATGAATTGGCGGATTATAATTAGATTGAATAGAAAATTTAAAAATCTGCAGTTAGTGAATTAAAAATGAATTTACGTATGTAAATTTATAAAAATCTGCAAATTCAGAATATATATATATTAAAAAATAAAAATTAATTACTATTTATTAATAAATAAGTTAAATTAAAATATAGTTAAATTAACACCATATTATACATTAGGATTATGCTAAGTTACACTAAATGTAACTTAGTAGTTCCCTATACATTAATACTATATTATATCTTATCTCATAATAATATAAAATAAAAAATAATTAACTTTTTGAATAATTAAATAAAAAAATAGCTTTCTAAACATTTAATTTTAGTTGCTTTTCATAATTTTAGTTAATTTCATGTACTGATCTAAAAAAAATGAGATAATTTCATGTACTGATCTAAAAAAAATGAGATATTTTCTTTTCAATGTATTATATTTTGAAACTTTAAATGTGTTATTCTAACTTTATTTAAATAATTAATTTATTTAAATTTATTCAATTTTAAATTTGATTGATAGTAAAATTATTTTTATATTATATTTTTCATTTAATTAATTTGTGGATTGGACAAAATTAAAAATTGTTAATCCGCAAACCAATTCACAAAATAGTAGGTTAGATATAAATTGAGTCAAATCTGCATTAAATCTGTAAATATATGGATTAGATTTGAATTAAATTTCACCAATCCACTGATCGGATTGAATTAAAAACTTATAATCTATAAAATCGTAGATCGAATATGAATTAATGTTCAATCTAAAAAAAAAATATCTTTCAATCTTCTTCTTTTTTTTTTTTAACTTATCAAGGGATTTATACCGTTTAATGTTTATTTTCCTTTTTCCATTTCCCCACCCCCCCCCCCCCCCTAAATCTCTTGAAAAGAATAAAATATTCATATGATCATATGATTAATTGGCGTAGCCCAATTGGCCAACAGATTTGGTCAGCAATTGTTGATGACATGACACATGGTTTACGTTCACAGGCAAAAGATATCAAATCAACCGGCTTTTGTCTCTCTAAGCAGACTTCAAAATTCTTCCATAAGTATAATTTGGGAAATTATCCCATAACCACTTCAAAAACACGAAAAAAGAAGAAACGAAAATTATCAGTAACGTACCTTTAAATAATATTTATATCAAACGTACTACATTAGTTTTCATATTTATTATTTATATACTTTAAGTTGATAATATGTTTCTGCCGTCTACTAATTTATTATCAGCTGTTAAAATACGCTGACGTTATAAGAGTAGTTAGGTCTTTTATTATAGGCGAAGTTGTGATAAAAAACGATATGTCGTCCTCATTTAGTGAAATGATAATGGTATTACGGATGACATATCGTTTTACGGTAATACTATCAGATGACATATCGTTTTATAGTAAAATTACTGAATGACATGTCGTTTATGGACGACATGTTATTTCATAACTAAAAAAAATAATAATTAAACAAGAAGAAACATGCACAACACACACAATCAGATCTCTTTTTCTCTTTACACTCATACGCACACGGTAATTTTTCTTAAAGAGATTCTTAGTTTTACAAGGGCTTGCCTCTGTGTCTTCGATCGTGAGTGCTGTCGTTATGGTGGTGCTACCAGCTTCCTCTTTACTTTTGTGTTGTGTGTGTAAAGAGAAAAACAGATCCGATTATGCGTGTTGTGCTTCTTTCCTCTTGTTTAACTGTTTTTTCTTTTAGTTATGAAATAACATGGCGTCCATAAACGACATGTCATCCGATAATTTTACTGTAAAACGATATGTCATCTAATGGTATTATCATAAAATAACATGTCATCCGTGATAACGTTGTCATTTCACTAAATAAGGACAACATGTCATTTTTTATCATAGCTGGTCCTAAGTTTCAAGGACAAAATCGTCATTTTGCCACATTTCCACTAACATTCTAACTGCCGGTAACGAAAAGGTAGACGCCATATACATTTTGACAGCTTAAGGTGTACGAGTGATACATGTGAAAAGTGTTGTAGCATAATTAATAAAAGTGTCACTTAAGGGTATACGGCTGATAATTTCCCAAGAATAAATAATCATTATAAATTTTTGATAATATCTCAAAATTATCTTAAATTTTAATTTTATATCAATCAATCACTCTTTGTTAATCCTGTTAACCACTACTAAATAATTTAAGGTAAAAAATTATTTTATTCCCCAAAATATTATTTTATTTTATTAAATATTTTTAAAGACAAAATAATCTTTTATCTTAAATTCTTTAATGACTTCTAACAGAATTAACAGAAAATTAATTAATTAATTAATATGAAATTAAATTTCAATATTATTAAGGTGGTTGGAAGATAATATATAACTAATTAAACTTAAACGTTCCCAACAAGTTTTACATAGAGAATGTTTGACTTAATACAAGCCCTTCCATTACAAATTCAATTTTGCGGACCAATTTTGTGCTCTGCATTCTCTAATACGTTGGATTGGATAGAAATTTCGAGACTTTGCTTGTAATTTCTTAATATTTCAATTTTAAGTATTGATGTGGCACTTATCCATTAAATGATAAATTTTTTATATTAAATGATAAATTTTTATAACTTATAAAATTACTTATTTCATATTCCACTATCCAATAAATAAATGTCCTTGTTGAAATAATAATTGAAAATGCATTACCCAATTAGCAGCAAGACAGAATAAAAAAAGGAGGGCAGCTCCAAGAGTGAATATACACACACACATATGTAATCCATTGATGACTACTAATGCAGTATACATACATGTATATTTTGGCATATTGGCACATACTTACATTTCATTTTAATGGGAAGTACAACCATTACCTGGAATGAAAGAATCATGACTAGGAATTCTCGTATGGTACCCGAAGATCAATATTCGATTAATGCTTTTCCCATCTTCAAGCAAAAAAGTTGCAAACCGAAGGTACTGCTCTGAGCTCTGTTCTCGAGAGTCTCAATCTGTGGCTTCAACACAGATGAAAGCCATGGATGACTTCAGCATTTAAGAAGCAGCAAGACAAAATTGTGAATACCCAGAATTGAGATGTGAAAATGTTCTATCAAACAATATCCAGTTAAGAGTATCCGCAACTCCGCGCTGAAAACTGATCTGGGATCAAGGTCAGAGTGCTGCTTATGATTCCTGGAGAACTAAATTCAATTCTTGGGCACATTTTGCCAGCAAACCACCCCTCCTGCAGCAAAATGAGGAAAACATACTTATACAATGGCAATTGAAACTGTGACATGGCACAACAGCATCTGAACACAATGAAGGAGAGTGACGAGTATCCTGGCAATTCGTGTAAGGGCAATAGTCTTATAGGAGAGGACAAGCAAGGATTGCCCATCTATCTAAAAGAGGCAGTTTGGTAAGGATATATTCTCTTTCACTTGTTGCAATTTAAGCTTACAACTAAAGAATGTCAGTTACCTTACAAGGATGGGAAGAATTTTCTGGATCTTTTGCAGCTGCATAAAGCACCGGTTGCAACATTCTCGCCTGAACGCAAATATTCAAGTAAGATAACACCACAAGCAACGACTCGAATTAACCCTAAGCATCAAGAAATTAGATGTTAATGACTAGATTAATGTTTACTGACGATACCTTTGCTCCGCATGAAGATCAACACCGACAGCTGGAGGTGCTGAACGAGTTGAGTGTATCATTGGGCCAAAGACTACAACCAGCTTCAGAAGCATCTCTAGCGAGATGCTTGCATGCCTGCGTTTTTGCAACATAAGTGAAATACCCTTTGTCGATAGTGTGGATTTTATAGTTCTAATGAGCACTCTCATGGCCAATTTTCTCTAAGAAGAGCATTAAGATAGAACAAAATTCTAGTTCTTATGAGTTACAACTTAGAACCCCTAGCATAAGAAAATTCACTAACTATATAATTCATAAAATTACCTTTCCATCTTGCTGTCCATTAAGCCCATAAGCACGGGTAGCAAGCACGAAAACAAATCTAGGTTGAGAATCTCCATTTTCTCCATGAGAATACTCATCACATCAGCTTGTACCTGTAACAGGATTAACTGACTCTTAGCAAGCCCAAATATGCAGTAAAAAACCATTTCTGAATGGTAAGAAACAAAATAAAAGAAAACCAACTGAGCACTTCCAATGAATACCCACAGAGTGATCTGGCAGCTTCCTCAAGGAGTTCACGGCGCCTTTAATGTCATTTCTTTCCCAAAAATGCCGCACCACCTGCAAGCACTCCAGTAAAGATAATGAAGCAAAAGTTTGCATGCCATTTGTAAATAATATCTATGAGCATGACAAGATCAAATTACCTGTAATTTTGTCAAGCGGGATCGAAGGGTGCTTATGAAAAAATCATGAGTTTCCATCAGACTTTCAACAGCTTCCCCCTCATTAGCAAAGGTTGTATCCCTTCCAGAAATTTGAGGTTCTACTTTCTGATGATTATCAAACAGGACAAAAATTGCATACACATGTGAGGGATTTTCACAGACACTCTCTTATACCTTAAGAAACATTCCCAGAGATCATGAAATTATTTGATAAGACAATCTTATTTCACCTTGCATTTCAAAATAAAAGGGTAATAATGAAAACCTTCTAGAGGGTGAATGATAAATCTCAGAAATGGGAACATAAATCTTTTATGACCAAAAGAAATCAATTTCTAAAGCCATGGACAGCTCAGGAAGACAATGCAATATGATAGTCTAAGCCAACCTGGACCAACTAAGGTGTTTATTCACAGAACATGATGGTTTGGACAGCAACATGTCCTAGGTGTGGACAATTTTCGCAGGTTTATACATACAAGTCATTCAATATAATGCTTCACAAAATGCACATTTGCTCTTTCAAATTTAACTTTTAACCAGTAATGCAAAAGCTTCTTATGTTGAATTTCTAATGAAAGAACAACATTATCAAAACCATAAATATCAAATTGACTAGTGATGGAACACAACATCAAATATATAAGGAAGCATCTTACCGGCGTGCTGGGTCTTTCGTAGTATAAAACTGTCGCAGGGGGGGTAATAACAGTTGCTTGATCATCATTGTTCTTAACTGCTCCATGAGCAGTGGTAAAGCCTGCTTGATCTGTGCTGCTAATAGATCTCCTGTGACGGGTAACATTAGTTGTTTGATCTACATTTCTATTAAATCTCCTACGAATTGGAATATTAGTTGCCTGGTCTTCAATGCTGCTGTTAAGTCTCGTGCGAGTAGGGGTAATAGTTACTTGATCTTCACTGCTTTTAAGTCTCATTTGGGTAGCGGTTTTAGTTGCTTTATTTTCAGCGCTATTTATTGCTTGAGAGGGGGTATTAGTTGATTGGTCTTCACGGCTATTAAGTCTCGAGCGGGAGGGGACATTAGTTGCTCGGTTTTCATTGCTATTAAGTCTCATGTGAGAGGTGATATTAGTTGCTCGGTCTTGATTCCTATTGAGTCTTGTCTGAGGGGTGATATTAGTTGCTCGGTCTTCATTCCTATCAAGTCTGGTGTGAGGGGATATATTTGCTTGGTCTTCATTGCTATGGAGTCTTGTTTGAGGGTTGACCATAACTGCTTGATCTTCATTGCTACTCGGTCTTGTTTGAGGGGTCACATTAGCTGTTTGATCTTCATTGCTACTCCGTCTTGTTTGAGGGGTGACATTAGCTGCGTGATCTTCATTGCCGCTTGGTAGTGTTTGTGGGGTGACATCAGCTACTGGATCTTTGTTGCTGCTCAGTCTTGTTTGTGTGGTGACAGTAGCTGCTTGATCTTCATTGCCATTCAGTCTTGTTCGTGGAGTGACATTAGCTGCATGATCTTCATTGCCGCTTGGTAGTGTTTGTGGGGTGACATTAGCTACTGCATCTTTGTTGCTGCTCAGTCTTGTTTGTGTGGTGACAGTAGCTGCTTGATCTTCATTGCCATTCAGTCTTGTTCGTGGAGTGACATTAGCTGCATGATCTGCATTGCCGCTCAATCTTGTTTGTGGAGTGACATTAGCTGCTTGATCTTCATTGCTGCTTGGTGTTGTTTGTGGAGTGACATTAGCTGCTTGATCTTCATTACTGCTCAGTCTGGTTTGTGGGGTGACATTAGCTGCTAGATCTTCATTGCTATTAACTTTTTCTCTTCTTTCAAATCTCTCTACAAGAGAGCGAGTTCTTCCAGGTACAACTGCAACTGCAATATGGAAATTCTGAAAGAATTAACCATCATCCAACGGTAAATTCCAGAAAACTACGAAGCTAAAAGGCAATGACAAACCTCCATTGACATATCTGACAGAGTTTGTTACTTTGCTGCAATCGTGTGATTTATCAACTGAAATTGAAAAGAAAATTAATAGATACCTCTTATGACACAAATTTCATTCAAAAAAAAAAAACACACACACACATCAGAGAAGATTGCAAATAAAGAGAATGGTCAATTAATGGAATAAATAACCAGGTTCATCTCATACTAAGAGCAGGGAGAATGAGAGGATAAAATTTCAAGCAACAACCAAACACAAGAAAGCTATGGGACATATGAAGACATATGATACAATTGAAAAGCATTCATGGAAAATGATTTGAGAGAGTCATAGGAGTGGAAGAAAGCTATGCCTAGCTTGGGTAGGCCAGGGGCCCAAGTGTTACTCTAATGGACAAAATATGAAGACCTGGTTTTTGTCAAAATAGTGAGCGATGAGTAGAGGCACACTTATGATGGAGGATGTTGGACGGTCAAGAAACATCATCTAATTTGTGTGCTGAAAACTAGGAAATGGCTAAAATCGCAACTGAAACAAAATAATTTGACAGTACGGTGCAGTTTAATTGTTTATTGCACATCAGAAAGAAGGATGACGTTCAAATTGAAAAAACAAGAACATTTGCCAGAGTTTTAAGTAAATGCAGTCAGAGAGAGTGAGACAAGACTTTGATGAGTGCAACGAAGTTCAAGAGTGAATAATTCTCGCTAAAAAATCAAACCAGGAGAAAAGTAACACGTAGGAAACAAGGTGATTGGTAAACAGATAACACAGTAACATATGAACCGAAGAGCTTACTGTCTTCTTGTTTTGGAGGTTTCTGTGGAGAGAGAATATTTTCAATCTCCCCTGTAATAGTCTTGATATTATAGTCCTTTTCTTCATAGGATTTTCTAGCTCCATCTGACGATACAAGGTGAGTTTTGACATTTGGATCCACTGCACTATCTAAATCCCTCTTCTTATTGTTAAGGCTTTCAGATTCAACAGCTGTTGACAGCCTTTCAGCATCATACTTGCTATTTGATGGCTTTCGTACATGAGCTGGTCTGAGCAACATACCAGGTTTCGTCCTTGAAAAGGTGATAGATTCTCTTGCAGAAAAAGAAGATTCTTTCCCAGCCGGACTCTCCTGAGGTACAATACTAGGGACAATAAAAGATATATCAAGTGCTTGTCCATTAGATATTTCTGGAACTCCTATTGCAGGATTCGGCTTCTCTGTTTGCAGATCACTGATTTCCTCAGAATCCAATGGGGGAACAACTTTTGGAGAGTTCAAAGACCCAATTTTCTGTGAAGCAACAGGTTTTCCGCCAGTAGCTTTACATTGAAGATGGAAAAGCACATTAGGAAAGACTATGGGAACAAAAAATGTCATGTGGCAAGATAACTATACACAATAAAACTAAATATCTATCATACTTAAAGCAGACACAGCAACTGAGTGCATTCTACTACAAATTTAACTAGATCATAGCCCTAGACAGCATTTCCTATCTATCTAAAAGGACAGAAGTCAGGATAGCGTTGAGTTTGGCATGCCAAAATTTAGTTTAGGGTTGCAAGTTGGCTCAGCTTCCTCCTCATTTCAGTTTAACTTTAACAAAACCCTCAGAAAGGCCAGCATGATGCAGCCAAAGCTAATCTAGAGGCAGGCGCCACATCAGCTTCAAGCAAAAGGTGTTGACAAAATCTTGATTAATGAAAGTCAAACAGTAAAAGTATGTTTAACTTTTAAGTAAATAGAAACTCATTAAATACGAAAGAATTACAAAAGCATATTCACATTGTTATCTGGCAGGTATATTTTCTTCAATTAGTATATTAAGGAAGATAGAACCAAGCCAGAAAGTAAAAAGGATCACTTTCTCACGTCATAATTTGATAGTAGTACGAATCCGGCTGGAAGATGTTCAAAAGGTTCAAGTGGAGGGTTGATGCATTTGTACAAAAGAAAATATAGAAGGGAAATATAAAGGAGACAATAAACAAGAAAATAGAAAGAGAAAGAAAAAACTTACAATCCACATATATGGTCTTTATGTCTATCGTCTCACAATCAGGAGAGTTAGAACGAAAACCTGAAGTTGACCTCCCAACAATTCCCACTTTTTCCAAAGAATGACTTCCCGGGGGATTAAATTTGACCTCTGTGCAGATGCTTTTATCAGGTTCAGGGGTACCAACTCCGTAAGGCTCAATATGCTGATACCCAAAAAGAAACATGTGAGAGAGAGGACTAATATAGTAAATTTTGACTCAACAATCTGGAGAATGAAACAATAATGCAATGAGAAAGTGAAAGGTCAAAGGAAAATACCGACACATCAGCTACCCAAATTCTGACACTATTTCGATAAAATGAGCAACCCAACAGCTTTCCATCATTAATGCAGAGATCACCAAGTGCTGACCATCCCATATCAACACTATCATGACAAATAACAGGCTCCCATGAATAGACCTACAGTTCATGAACATTTAACTTGGATGTTTATGTTCTTTTTGAAGTAAAATCTTTTGATTACAATTAACAATTGAAACCAGCCAGACCTTCAGATTATCGTCAAAACCAGAAAATAGAGTCCTCCCATCAGGATGAAAAGTAATTGCACGAACTCCTGTAACCTGTGACGAATGAACATGCTTCTTTTAGAATTTAATAAAAGTCAAATTTAATTATTATCAATACGAGCTGAGATACTCATATTTCTGAAAAGAAAATGAATGAGACATGGAGAGATCTTTCTAAACACCAAAAAGACAGAAAAGTGAAAACAGAAGGGCAACAGAGAAGGCTTTACGAGCATGACTATTTATTCAACAGAGATACCTTAGCGATGAAAGGTATGGAAAAAAAAACCTTTACTTGCAAGATAATTATATCCTTTACTGGAAATAACAAGGTAAAAATTAGCCAGCCAAAATCTCCTTGTCTGAAGATATTTATAAGCTAAAATAGATTTTCAGAGAAAAATCTTTTATACTTCAAAATGATTGTAAATAAGATACCAAATATGACAATATAACAAAACTAAATTCATGTCATCTCTCATGATGAGGTTTTTTAGTTTAAGAACACATAAGCAGTTACCTCGGGTCTGGTAGATCCAATCAGTTCAAAGGTTTCCAAATCCCAGAATTTCACGGTTCTGTCTGCTGAACCTGGAAAATCATTTGCAGGTTAAAATAACTAAATACTCTTGAAAGAAGAAGCTGAAGACAACATTCTGATTCAGGGTGATTAGAAGGGGCAGTGAATCGGAAACATGAAGGAACTAACTATAAGGCTATATATCTGCCATGCATTTAATTAAAAATAAGTCATCAAGTGTGATTAACAGAAGGCCCAATTTTTTTTTCTTTTAATTTAAACTCCTTTTCTGGTAAATCTCCCATGTTATATAGGTAACAACAATCAACAGGACAATCACCAATCTTCACAAATATCATGAAATCGAGTTCTCAAGAGCCCTTCCCACCACCCACCAAGGAGGAAGAAGAAAAAGGAAAAAAGAAGATGAAGAAGAGCCTAACAGAGCAATCCAGGTCACTGAAACATGGTAAATCTAGAACAAAAGAGATGTCTTCTTTGGTCTAGGATTGGAAACATTATTTTGGGTAGACAAATGCATTGTGCAACCAAGAAACCCTAACATTGACATGCAAAGGGAGCTCATGGGAACTCTGAAGAAATTCCTTACTTACCCGTGGCCAGAAGAAACTCTAAGGGATGGAAGTCTATCGACCTGATATGCCCTTCGTGGAACTTAAAATCGTGCAAGAGTTTTCCAGCAGTAAGATCCCACACCTGGTCGACGGTGACAGATAAAGATACATTGATCAAATAAATAGAAAAAGAAAGTTCACTTCAAGCAAGATTGTTGACACTGCAAGCCATTCATACCTTTACAACATTATCAAATCCACCAGAAACTACCCAGCGACCATCAGGAGTGAACCTGATAGTACTGATGCCTCGCGTATGACCCTTGTATGTGTGAATGCAGCCTTTCTTTCTGATATCCCAGATCTTTAAATTTGTGTCCATGCAACCAGATGCAAAGAACTCACCAAATGGATGAAATTCAACAGCAGTGCAATTGGATTTATGCCCGGTAAGTGTGCGAACCACTACGCTTCAAGAACAATAAGAAATGGATTAAAAAATTAGAAGTACAATAACATTATTGTTCCTACGCTACCTCAGGCAGTATAATATGGACAGCCAGCAGATCTTGCAGAAAACATCAGCTGCTATGGGCTTTTAGAGTCCCATTGCCCTAATTTGATGACCTCATGTTTATAATCTTGCTAAGAGACCTCATCTTTATTATTTGTAACACATTCTGGTTCAAAATTCTATATCTCAGGTGTATTATTTGAAGGGTTACAGACACAACAATACAACAGGATCCTCGAACAAGAATTTTAAGATTTTTTTTTTTTTTGGATAAGAACTGTAATTGTATTAAAGATGAAAACTTTTCTGTGATATACAAAAATATATCAATCACCCCCCTACAATACTTGACCAGCCTAGACACCTATCTCAAAACACTCTCCCAGCTTAAGATGAATGAAGAAAAAGGATGAATCTTGGAATTTCTTAGAAACAAGAATTTTAAGTTTTTACTAAACAAGAAAATGAACTGATTCGTCAACTTACTCTTTGATTCTTCCAAATCCCACAGCTTTATCACACCAGTAGAAGCTCCAGCAAGCACTAAAACTTCTGCTGAATCAAAAGCTACTGAATCAACTGGACTTGAAAGACCACATAGGCTCTGCATAATAACACCAGTGGAAAAACTTAATTTTTCTTCCCGAAAAATTATGCAAATATGTAAATGAGCATAATACTTTAAAATGTAAGTAAAATTAGAAGGAAACTATTAAGTTCAAAATTTCCTCCAGAAACTGCAATGATTTACTAATGGTAATAAATCAATAAAAGGTGAGCAAATCGCCATCTCTCCATTAGATAATTTAAAAAAAAAAAAGGAAAAAAGAAAAACTGACAACACATTGTACATCTTAAGCAGAATTCAAATGCTAAATAACAGAAATTAGCAATAACTAAAATACAAGCAAATTAGTTGATAAGAAGAAAAGAAACTAACCATTAAGGCAGTGGGCTTTCCGACTGCCCAAAGATTCACTTTGTGATCATCTCCACCAGTGATAAGAAGCCGACACCCTTTCTTCCCAATACTAATACAATTCACATTCGCTGAATGTGCCACAAATTCCTCTACATTGATTTCAGTCAAGAAAATCCACATTTTCTATAACATTATTATTTAATTTTAACATATTGAACGTAAGATTTCCAAGTTTTCTTCTAAGTTAAGCTTAATTTTGCATCATCTGAAAACTCAAACAAGACAAGTATCACAAAGACTGAAGCTTCTAACTTTATTCAACTATTCCTCCATTTTCTCAGCTTCCAAACAATTCAAACCAAAAAAAAAAAAAAAACTGCAGCTCGAATTGAACATCACGTTCCCACACCATCACTAAATTCAAGTTATAGTCAACAAAAAAATATATATAGATATGTAAATATGTAGACCAAAAATTCAACGCTAAATCATCACACAAAGCTCAGCAAAATAACTGAATGAAACAACATATTCAAGCTCAGCATTAAAAAATTTAAAGTTAAAGAAAACGAGGAACAGGATACGCAGCTTGTATCCACGCTTGGCCATTTCGAAAAACCAAAAACGATAATTTAAGTGTCGTTTTGGCGGAGCTGAAGCAACAGAAATTGGAAATGGACTTGGTGCGAGCTGGAGCTATGGCTTTTTCGGGATTCGTAATGGAAAAAAGGAATGCGTTTCTTGCGGTAAAACAGAAATTGAAATCCAGCTTGAAAGGTAAGAATTGGATTCTCTCAGATTTATTCTATCAACAAATTCAGATTCAACAACACTTACAAAAAGCAGTAGCTGCAGTGCAATATATTTTTTTTCTTTTTTCTTTTTTCTTTTTTTTTTTCTAAACGACGCGTAGCGTGTGTGTGTGTGTGGTGTCTTTCTTGTTTGTATGAATCAAATCAAATGAGTGAAACGGCTGAACAAAGAGAGAGAAACGACAGTAATAATATTCAGAGCACGAGATGACTGATCGTGTCAGATTTACTGTTTTACCAAAACACCCTCGTTTTTTCTCGCAATATTATTATTATTACTAATTCACTCAATACAAGAAACAGCAACTTCATATTGTCACATTCTATCCCTTAGGATTTTACGTTTTCTCAAACATGCACCGTTGACATTAGTTTTGGTGTCATCACGGTCTTCGTAACCGGATCCATGCAACGGAGTTTCCTATCGTCGTAAATATACCGTCAAAGTTTTGGGGATCAAATTATGACTATACATCTACAGCGAAGGTAATTCTATTGCTGGTGAAACATATTCCTTTGTGTAGCTCCAATGATGAGAATTTTAATAGTACTAAAATTGATATCAATAAATATTAAAAGTGAATTGTTATAGTTGGCGGTGCTTAATATTTCAACTGATTAACTTTAATTGCTTAAATAATCTTGTGTTTTACCGTTAATGCAATACAATATAAACTCAGGTGATTCACGAGTTTAAATAATAGTGCAAAATTTACATTAAGTCTTTAGTTAATGTCGAGTAATGCATCCCATTTTCACTGCCAAACATGAGTTTATTTGAGTTAATACAGGGCCCACCAATCAGTTCTATGTAATGCTCCACGCCAAACATGCCATAAAAGGGTATTTCAAACATTTCGATTAGGATTAGGAACCCATTCGATACTAGTTAAAAACTGGTCCTCAGTTGAGAATTTATAATAGTATAGGGAGTCTGGTGTTATTACCCAATAAGTAAGTAGGAACAGAACTCTTGTGCCATGTTTGATGGTCCGATTAAAGGTAGTATTGAACCAATTTTTGGGACATTAATCTAAAATTTAATTCAAAAGTAATGAGACTATTAATTCTTCTCTCTAACTTGGGTTCAAGTAGGATAAAATCTTCTTTTATCACTCTTTTTATTTTATTTAAACTAATATTCATATAAATAAATATGATAAATTTTATTCGTAATTTATTTAAACTAAAATTTTTATATTATATTAAATATCAAAATTTACTCAATAATTTATTTACAAAATACTAAATATTAAGCTCAATAATTAGTAATGTAATCTAAAATAATTATACTACTTAAATAGTTATTTAAACTTCATTACATTAAATTTAACATAATCCTATCTAATATTATCATAAACAAAAGATAGTACTGTATATAATCTATTCTAATATAGTCTAATCTAATACTAATAATTGATCCAATTCAATCATACGTGTCAAACGTAGTCTTGTTTATTAACTAGAATCCTATTTTTTTTATTAAATAAATACTTTTAAAATTTTTTGACAAATTCTAATTTTGTTGGAATGATTTGTATTCTAACACAAATAACAACGAACTAATAAAACCTCAGCTACTTTTCTTTGAAGGAAGAAAAAAAATATATATATTTTTTCAAATTGTAAAATATAACTTTATGCTAAATGAGAAAGAAGTACGAATCCCCTATATTATTTCTCCGTTATTTATAAATGTATTTTGTTTGGTGGAACAGTTTCGATGAGTTTGTGGTGCAGATAATTACATATTATGTAAATAGTAAATATTAATTATTAATTTTGTTTTGGACTCTAGCCAAGCAACCAACGGATAATAATTGAATTCACGGAACTTGATGTGTTTCGAACAGTGACAGATAAAGAGAAAATGGACCGAATGAGATTCCTTGCGAAGCAAAACAATTTCTAGTGTTTCTTATTTATTTATTTATTTATTTATTTTCAGGTAGTTTATTAGGTTCTTCATATGATATGATGGTGACATTAACTTCAAATTTTAGTCACCACCACTCCAATTAGATAAATTTTAGGTAAGCCGAAATGTTTGGTTTTTATATTTTTATAATCTCAACGTGTAGTAGCAGTTAACAACTTTTAATTTTTCACTTCTACTTTTAACATCAACATGAACATCTGTGGACATTAATTGCTGCAAAAATCTTTTCTTTTTTTTTTTTTCTATAAATTTACTGATCCAATTGCACAACTAAGTGGGTGGTTGTTTTTATCGAATTAAAGATTGTATGGGGTATTATTTCTTTTTTTTTTTTTTTTTTTTTGCTTGTTTTGGATGGTGGTGTGTCTTCAAAATTCCAAAGCTTAGGAATAGGATAAAAGTCAGAGATTTTAATTAGATTTTTTCAGCAGTGTGTGTGTGTGTGTGTGTGTGTGTCATACGTGAGTCATGGGTTGGAAAGGTCAAAATAGTCCATGGAGAATAAAAGTATAAACTAAATAAAGAATAAAAGTCAATCTGATTAATATATATATATGTATATACATATATATATATAGTAAGTAATATAATCTAATAATTAAATACAAGAATATGTGTTTTTGTTGGGGACACAAGTCATGATCCACGAAGCCGTTTTTGTTATATTCATAAATGATAATCTGTAACACGATTCTAGAACATGTGTGGCACTCACTGTCACTGAGTTGGTGAGTGACCAGATTATTAAATCAACCAACCCATGTTAGTTAAAAAAAAATTTCTCTAATCGTAAACTGATGCACTTATGACCCGTTGTAAAATCTCAAGTAATACAACATCATGGACTCACGTAAAGGTCTTTGTTTATTATTATGACAGGTGCAGTGAGAGAGTAGATAATGTTGTTGTGGTTGGGTTTTATTATGCTTTTTTATGTTATTGCGGAGGCGAGGCAATAGGGAATGTCTCGGCAAAACATTATGTAATTTAATTGCAGATGAATGTGACCACCGCACAAACTTTTCTGTTATAGATTGATTGATTATGAGGGAAAAGAGCCCACATAAAAATAGAGACCTATAATTTTCTTTTCTTTTCTTCTTGCATTGCAATTGTTCTATTCTCACTAGTAAGCATTGGATTTTTCAGGCCATCAGTTTAGAGTACAAAATCCAACCAAATTGCTAGTTGCTACCTGTCTTGAAATCTTCTCGCAATTTCCTTGTAAACAGACACCTGTAAACCATTCATGTCGTTTTGCATCTTTGCAATCTGCAAAACGACAGAAGTTCAGAGGCCGAGGGCCATGGCCCATGGGAATCCAAAGAAGCATCATTTTCAAAATTAGTATTCAATTTTACACTTGCCACGAACATGATGATTAAAGGAGCTCTTTGCCAACTTTCTACAACTTTTGTTCGTGTGGGCGGCATAACTTGCTCATGGTCAATTGGTCATTGTCCTCTCCCACACGTTAATTTAATATTTTAAAAGATGAAGAAACACACAAATAAACAAACGGCAGAGATTTGTAAAAGTAATTTGATCGTCAGGAACAGGAAGCCATCCAACATCTCATACTTAGAATAATGGCAGCACCCCAAGCATTTGTGTCTCCAACTTTCCATTTGCTAAATTAAATATTATTTCTTGCACTTCCTTCCTCCGTTTGGGAAAATGGCCAAAACACACCAGGAGAGGTGCATTCCTTAACAAGCTGGACAAATTCAAGAAAGATAAAAATAAATTGTAGCGTCACATGCAAACCATACATAATTACATTAGCAAGCAAGCAATATTCACATGAAAAAAAATAATAATAAAATTGATTTAACAATTACATTGGCACCTACCTTCCTTATTAAAAAGGATGGCCAAATGAGGGGTTGCCTAGAACAAATTTGCGGCTAAGTTATCTCTGAAAACTAAGGGAAGCTGATGCATTTCACAAAAATTACCTTTTCTAGAGTTACAATCAAACCACACTAACCCTCCTCGCCATTTCCTAATTCAAAGCACACACATTACACATCCGGTGGGGGTTGCCTGATGTTCCATTCCATTCTAAATCATGCGTAAAAGGTCCTGCACGATTTCAGACATTGGTGGTCTGAATCCTGGCTCCCACTGCAAAGCAATTGGATACAAGATGAATTATTGAGAAAGAAGAATCTGGCTTTATGAATATACGATTGCAATTTGCATTTCAGAACTTGCTCCCTAATTTTTTAGATGATCTATAACAGAGAGAGTTGTTTCATTTGTTTAAACCTTGGCAGAAAACTCCCTCAATGATACAATGGCCCAGATAATGTCTCCCTATAAGTAATTATCCAAAATTTATATTTTGCAGACACACATAACATGCCAAAATTTATGAAGAGGGACTAAAAGTAGAAACCTGTACACATCGGGATATTATATCTGCAAAGCGTGATAATGATTTGGCTAGATACGCTCCATCTAGAGACGGATCAACCATCCTTGATAGTGCATCAATATCATGAAGCCGAGGAATAGCCCATCTGACCAAAGATTGTTCCCCTCGAGGCCGTGACCTATACATGTTTTTAAGAGAGAAAGAGAAAAAGTATTTTAGCCAAGACCAAGTATTTACAAATATAAGTGATAGATCAATGCAGATGAATTTGTAACGTAAACGTCTGAGATCGACATGCAGATCAATGTGAGATCCTAACCTGTCATAGGGTTTCCGCCCTGTGAGAAGTTCCAACATTACAACTCCGAGGCTGTAGACATCACTCTGGCAAGAATAACTTCCTGACTCAAATTCAGGAGCACCAGAACCATGAGCAGTGAGGAGGCCTTCAGACAACTGAAACCATATGCACCAATATCAGCCACAAATTATCAATAAACATAACAAAGCCAATGGTACAGTTCACATTGAAGAGCTAATCTGCCAATTCTGTCATTAAATGAGTTTGTTCTTCCCTAGGTTCATTCAGTTGCAATCAATTGTATTGCGCATGAAAAAGATAAATTTTCCAGATTTTTTCACAAGTTGTGCACTCCATCACTTAAGAGCAAAATTTAGGCGCAGTCTCAAACTCCATGGAAAGTTTCTAATCACCAGTAACTGATAGTATTTTTATAGAACTTTAAACCAGCAGGATCTAACAATCCTATATCCAAATTACCTCATTTGTGGAGCCACAGAATAATAGAGGAGCCAAACCACAGTCTGAAACACGCACTGTAAGCTTCTCATCAAGGAGGATATTTGAAGACTTGAAATTCCCATGCACAATTGGTGGCTCACAGACCTCATGCAGATACCTTTACGCAATAGAAAATAGATGTCAGTTTTTAATTAATTAGTGATAAGAATGAGGGAGGCAACTAGGTCACTTCCCGACACAAGCATGCAAACAAGAAACAAGGAGGTATAGGTCAATCTATGGGATCTCGTAAGCCACCAGTAGTTGAGAGACAACAAAGACAGCCGGACTCCATTTCTTAACCAAGGGAATATTTTAAAAGCTCAATCAATCTATGGGATCTTGTAAGTCACCAATGGTAGGGAGCCAACGAAGCCAACCGGACTCCATTTCTTAACCAAGGGCATATTTTATAAGCTGAATTGGGTATTCTACTTACTGCAGGGCTCTGGCAGCTCCAAGTGCCACCCTGATGCGAATATTCCATGAAAATTTTTTGTGCACCTCTTCATCAACGTGGAGTAAATCATGTAGGGTACAATTTCCACCATAAACATAGACAAGCAGATGTTGTCCATGCTCATTACAGTAACCTATCAGCTCCACGATATTACCATGTCGAAGTCGAGAAATCGTCGACGCTAATTCAAGAAATTCCTCATCCGTCTGCCGCTGCGAAACTGTATTGCTTAGTTTCTTGACCGCAAGTAGCTAAAAATGAACCAAGAAGTAATTAGTAGATGTCTGGATCTGAACAATCACATGGCGACCATCAGATAAATGAATAATGTCATGCATACAAGGTACATAAAACAACCAAGCCTGAGGGCCAATCAAGTAAACAGCCAAATAGCAATCCAAGAAAATCATTTCATCTCAGTCAAATGAGTTTATACCTTGCCATCTGGAAGCTCAGCCCTATAAACACTGCCAAGCAGTCCTTCTCCAATAAAATTGCCTTCAGAGAAGCTATTGGTATACTGCTGCAAGGATGCAATGGTAAAAACACTTACAGAAGAGGAGATCACATTAGTAGAAGGATGACCCCTTGTTGTCACTTCTGCAGGTGCAAGAGGTTTTACCGTGACCTTCTCAATAAGGGGTAAAGGCAAAGGAGGTAATGGTAACTGCAGCAACAAAAATTCACATCAGTGGCAAAATTTCCACACCAACATTTGTTTTATTCCTTTAACATGCTGCAATTCTCATCACCATTATCACCTTTTCATCCTGTGGCCTTAGACTTGAGACCATTCTTCTACTATCTACATGTCCATCTTGAGATTTCACAACTGGCTCTTTGGAGACTGATCACAATGGCACTTATCATGGAAGAAAAAAATGGAATATGACAGAGACAATAAACAGAGACGTATAAAGCTACCTTCCTCAATTTGAACACTTGGTTGCAATGGAGAATTTTTGTAGTTTGGCTTCTCCCCAGGGCCCTTATAGGCACCACCAGCATTCTTCTCAGCATCTCTATTCACTCTCCTACTTTTGCAGTATCTCCACATAAAGAGAGAGCATCCTAATGCACAAAGTATTGCAGCCGCTGAAAGGGCAACCCAAATTACCCTCTTTGTTCTCCAAAATTTTTTTGCCTTCACAGAGTCTGTCATTTCAAAAGCAGAAGGAGCATCTGCCTGATCCCCAGGTGCTTGAGAAGTTGGTGCCAAAGCTATAGATGGAGGTATCGCAGTTGGAGGCAATGCAATAACAGTTGTATTGAAGGGATTTCCATCTTTTCTGCATAGTAGATAATATCATCAACTAAAGAAAGAATAAGAGTAAAAAAGACATTAAACCTAAAAGATAAAAAATAATGGATTAAATAATGCAAATGGATAGCATAACAAAGTACTGTACTCATTTTTTTTCACTAGCTTTACCTGAAATTTGGAATACTCAGCAACTTCTCAGGTATAGGCCCAGAAAATAAATTGTTCTCAATGTTCCTATGTAAAGGAGACAACTAGTGAACTGCTGAAGGCTGAGCAGATAATTTCCGATTAACTAAAACCAGATCTTTCAATAACAAAATTTCTAAAACAGGAGTAACAAACTAAGTCATTGAGGAGGATAGGAGGTTACAAATCAATTAGGTGAAGATCCTCTAGAACATTGAGGGTTCCAGAAAGCTTATTGTTCTGGAGGTGCCTGCAATCCAGAAAGTATAGACATATACTTACATATAACTTGACAATAATATGAATTCTTTTATTTCACAAAGGTTATTACTGACAATGAGTAGAGAGATGACAAATTCCTCGTTGAGGGAGGCAGCTGGCCGGTCAAATTGTTAGCTGACAGATCCCTGCACCGTTTTATAAGTATCAAAAATCAAGAAACTAACAAAATAAATGTGAATGAACAGATGTGATTTCACAGAAATGCCTACAAATTTATCAAACCGGTAAACTGATGAAAGGCGTCGGGTATTCCTCCATTCAAATGGTTATTGTTTAACGACCTGATGACAATAAAGATCCAAGGAGAAATATATTATGACAAAAAGATAACAAATTGACAAAATGACACCAAGATAAGCAAGTTTGTTTTAGACTTACAAGTCTAACAATTGTGTTAACATGGACAATGACTCAGGGATGCTTCCGGTGAGCTGATTACCTGAAAGAGAACTAAAACAGAAGAAAGAAAATAAATGATTGTTCAAGGATAAGTATGAGGAAAAGAGTTCGGATACAAGCCTGCCGAAGTTTGAGACATACAAGTTCCTTATTGTAACTGGCAAGTTGGATGGAATACTCCCCCCAATATGATTATTGCTCAAATCTCTGTTTCGTAAAAATAGTACAAAAAAGTAAATCAGCATTTTACATAGAGAAATTAAAATTTTTGTATATGACTACAAGTAATAGATGATGCTGTGCCACTGTAACTTGATACTTCCATATCAAACCGGCACTCAGATCACATGAGACACATTTAGGGTCTGTTTGGGATTGAGGTGCTATAGTTTTAACAGCCACTGTGGAAAAAAAGCTGTAATTATGAAACAAAAGTTAAAAATATGTAGTAAATATAATTTTTAAATAATAATTTTGACAAAATTACTAAAGATATAATAAATTTTTCATTATACAAATGAAAAATCACATCCATATAGCTTCTAAGCTACAGCAGCTAGTGTTTACCAAACACTTTAGTGTTGTATCTCTGCCCAGCCTCAATCCCAAACGCACCCTTACTGTCCCAGTCCACTCTCACAGGCGACACGCAAACATAAACATTTTTCAATCAATCAGCCAAGTCTTCTGTTGCTCAAACAGACCAAAATTTTACTTTTAGTGGGAACATTTTTAAGCAAGTTGTTGTCAACATTAATAAAGGAAGATAACTAATTTATTATGGTGCATAAATTCAAAATATCAAGAACAATGACATAATGCACAAGACCTGTACATTTACTATAGTGCTACTTACATATTTATGACTGATTCAAGGTCTCCCAAGGTATCAGCCAAAACTCCTCCTAAATTCATGCCAGTGAGTCTTCTGCAAATCCAAGAAAACGAAGCTCATAAAAGCTGAATACAAATGAGGTGGAAATATTAATAAAGAAATGAAAAATCACACATACATTTCGGTTACATTTGAGAAGACACAAGAGACGCCTTGCCATGAATCTCCACAAGGATCTCCTCCAAAAGGAAGCCATTTTTCAAGAGGTGGAAAGTCCAGAGAAACATACAAGCTATTTAGAGCCAAAACTGAGGAGCAAAACAACACAAAATAAAAATGCGGACTCATATGCATGGCTTGTGTCAAAAGAAATATAACAATTGATTACAAAACTTTGAAGATTTAAAGTTTTCCAACATAATAAAGGAGGAATGTCTAGGAAATGAACCAACTTTCCCTCATTTCTTGCTCTTCTTTCCGGAGAAACTAACAGACACTCATCAGCATAATTTGAAAAAAGAAAATGAAAGAAGAAGAAGAGCTAACCATCACGAGGATCAGTTACCCCAGCACAAAAGGGCGCCGTTAAAACAGCCAGCACCATCGTCAATCCAACAAATATCCCGTAATTCACGTAACCCATAGTCACTAAATTCAACAAATACCAGCTCTAAAACAACAGAAATGCTACAAAACTTTCTATTCCTTTCTCGTTTGTTTTCCGAGAGAAGATAAGTGGAAGTACTGAAGTGAACACAAAAATTATGTTGTTTTATGAAAAAAAAAAAAAAAAAAGGGAGAGAAAGAATTTAAAGAAGGCAAGATAAAGAGGAAATGAGAAGGAAGAGGCGGTATAAATGGAGAGAGAGTTTAAAAGAGAAAGTGAATTAAAGTGAATCGGATATATAGCCTAAGCAAAACATTTTCCATATCTACTTTCGAATTTTGGATTTTTAAAGATTTTCAAAAGATTTTGTACAATCAAATGAAATGAAAATTGTACCCAGTTTTGGTTTCAGGCTTTCAGCAAGTGAGTGAGCTTGATTTTGTTTTGCTTTGTTTTCCACTCGAGCTACTGATACTGTCTAAACACTTTCAAAGTGGGCCAATGCCAACGGCACTTTTGAAGTTTGGTCAAAGTGTTTTGTACTTATCTTTACCAAAGTCTATATATATATATATTTTATTATTATTATTATTATATGGTTCTATTTCTTTAATTAATTAATTAATTAGAGTTTTTTTTTCATTTTTTAAATAAAATTATTGTTTTTTTTCCTATAAACCCATGTTTCCCTTTTTTTTTTTTTCTTAGGATTTTCATACGGTATAGATAATATCCAAATAGAAGAGATACATTATCATATAATTACGAAGATTAAAATAGTTTGGTTGTGGAATCACCACGCGCGGGAAAATTCAAGATCACTATTTCGTTTCATTGTTGATTGGAGCACCCAACCCAACAATAGAGGTCGATATAACATTTTTTACAACTTTGCTTTGATCCTTTACTTTGTTTCCAAAAACAGCTGTATCAAATTCAATACTTTCAAGATTAACCAAATCAATCTTCTCCCTTCAAATAATTGAATGAACTGTCGGGGAAGAAGGCCAATGACGATGCGGAAACATTAAAGACCGATTAATAAAAGGAACTAAGCTTCTCAATAATGAAAATTTTATTAAAAGAGTCTAAGTGAATAAAATTAAAGTTTTGCCTCCCTTTTATAGCAATTTTAAATATCTTGAATTTACCGAAACAAGCAAATCTAAAATATTATTTTATAATAAAATTCTCCTAATCTAAATAAGAAAAGCAAAACAAATAGCATCTAAATATGATGTCTTAAAAAAAATTCCTAAAAGTAACAGAAAAATATAAAAAAATTTAAAATTGAAAAATGATCAGAAAAGAAGCAAAATTTATGGCTCGACCATGGGACAAAATAATACAAATTGTGTTTGATTCGTCTCATCACAAACTTTAAAATGGTATATTATATGTCCAAAATAGACATCTGTAGCCCAAGTTATGACCTCTAAAAAGTACTCTACTCATTCAACTTAACCATTCTACATCAGCCAACTCTTCTATTTTAAAACAAGAATTAAATTAATTACTCCGTACAATAATGAAAAGAGAGATTAACAAAGACCGACTAAACACCAATCACCAAAAAATTTCCTATTCAAGAAAGTTCAAAATATTGGATATAACTAAGAAAGTTAAATTCATAAACGGATATATATTGGCTAATAAACACAATTCCCTCGAACTATTTAATTACTAAGAAGATTTAACAAATGATTTAATGGGAAGCCTAGGTGGTTATATATTGCTAGTCAATGTATGCTATTTCTTTCTATATAACAAAGCCACCTTATATATCATATAATTATTGTTGTTGTTGGTAATGGTATGGATTGGTTGGTGGCTCAATAATTACTGAGAAATTTGCTGCGCTGATTTGCTACTCTCTTTTGTTAAGGTTCATATAAAAATATAATAACACATGCTAGCTGTAATGTGTGACAATCATGCTTCACGGTATGAATTATTATTACGTGTATCGGCCTACTCTATAGCCTTGCGGGTAGAAAAGTGCTCCATTTTACCAGCTGAGGCCCAAATTCTACAAACCCAATAACATTCAATCGCTCTTTCGGTTTGGCCCATCTTAAGTATCTAACTTTTAAATGACTACTGAAATGACGACTGAGGGCTAATTTAAAAGAGTAATACTACACATCTTAAATTTTTTGTCCCAAATAATTATTTTAAATGATTTGACATTTATTAATTGATTACAATTAATTTACTTAGATTTTATAAAAAATTATCAACCAATTAATGAATGTCAAATCATTTAGGATAGTTATTTGGGATAAAAAATTTGGGATATATAGCATTACTGAGTTTAAAATTATGGTAATTAATAACGTAAATGGTTTTCATTATGCGGATAAAATAACTTGTTTGATTCAAAAAGCAGCTTAATATTTGGCAAATTATATTGTGGTTGTTGTGAGTTTGAAAAGTAAAATATATGCATTAAAATAAACTTTTATTATGAAAGTTTTGTTTTATTTTATAATTATCAAAATAAACATATATTTAAATTATCTTTTATTTATACAGCAGGTTTTATAGAATAAAAATATATAATTATTCTTTTGTTAAAATATTATGGTTATAATATGAACTTTAAAAAGGTATGTTGGCTTATTTAATAAGCTATTTATAAAAAGTAAGTCCTAACCTGCTTTTAAAAGTTGATGTCAAAATAGAGAAATTTATTAAACAAACAACTTTAAAAAAAATTACCAAAAACCATTTTTATTATGACTTACTGCAATCCCAATCGAATTCTTAATAGAACATTCCAAATAAACGACTATGGTATGGTATAACGCGCGGGGCGCCAAAATAGGATTACAAATTTAATTAGCAACTAATAGGAATAAGAATAGCTATGGCGAGACAGTAATAATATTCAATAGAAGATTCCACATATATTAATTGCTTAGTTAAAAAAAAGCTACTTTTTGTTTTTGTTTGTTTGGTTGTTCTTTTTTAATGTTTAAACACCATATCATGACCATAACCATAATCATTCTATAAATCTTGTCAGGTCACATTTGATGGAGAAGATAGAATCAGTAGTTTTACTTGATTCAATCTTTTTTTGCTACATGCTTTCATTTCTTGCCAATAAGTGAAATTATACTGTGGCAACTCAGAATTGATTTTATCTTCATACGCATTGAAATTAATATAAGATTCTTCCTGTTGAATTTTGTTATGATGATTCGATAGCTTAGTAAGTTTAATATATATATATATATATATATATATATATATATATTTCATCCCCTACTCTAAAGATTAACCGTAGAAGTAGACAATGTAAACTTCCATTTATAATCAATTCGTTACGATTAGATCAGCTCAAATTAATTACGTCGTAAGTTAATATTGCTTTTTCACGTTGAATTCCTTTGGGACAGTCCATTCAATGAGGTTTCTTAATGGCACCTGCTCTCATGAAACTGTAGTTCATTTGGATCCAAGTAGATGAATTTGATATTTTTGGACATGTTTACTCCTTTGTTACTTGAATAATATATATGGTAGTACATATATACATACTACTGCATCCTTTATCTCCTTGTGTAAGTACACTGCTGATTATTAATGCTACCAAAACATTTTGTAACTTGAGCGTACGTACACCATTTGACAGAATCTCTTGTACTCGAGCCGATTACATTTTTTGTTCTTCGGGTGACAACTAAGAACCACTATATATAACAATATAAGCATTAAAGAATACATGCACCCACAGTAGTCTTTATTTCTCCCCGTAAGCAATGGTCGCAAAGACCCACTTTAAGAAGAGGAGTTGCTTGCATCACTCGATCGAATCTCCGGCTTAAATCGAAAAGAAAAGAGGTTCATGGTTAACTATGGCATAGTAGTTTTTATAATTATTAATTAATGAATGATGGCACAGAAGTTGGAACCTGCAAATTAAAACCATTGGCGACGGTTATGCACTTACAATTTAAACCATGTAGCTAGAGCAAAACTGCTGCTATCAATATCAATTGGACCAAAGATATGTAAGAGGGATAAGGTGGGGAAATAAAATTATGAAATGAATGGAGCTCTTTGTTGTTATGCAATATGTTTATTGAGTTGTTTATTCAATGCAAGTCTCTTGCGTTAACAGCTACTGCATAATTTTGGGAGCCAGTGTCTGCTTGGTTTGATTCGTTGCTCTTGCGACGGACGCTTTTTGTCTTTTTTTTTTTCTTTGCCACGATCATCAACTTCAAAATGCAACTCTTCTCTATTCACACAATATTATTGAATCTGAAAATGATCAAATAGAGATTTGCTTGTATTTTTTAACAGATAAATAATAAGGACGAGCGAAATTTTCTTTGTAAAGTGTAGTAGTAGTAGTAGACTAGACGCAAAGAGTACTCCCAACGAGTGACTCTAAAACATTTCATGATCGATCGCCACTCAGCTACCTAGCTAGGGTACTCTCCCGCGCCGCTGCTCATTTTTTCTCACCGAACTACAGGGAGTCAAGACACATAACCACCACCACCACTGCACTAACCGCATTCAGAATTTTCAAATCCACCTATCCGTAATCTTGCTGCCATCGAAGTTTAGCCGCCACCAGTCCCTAGTCACCAAACCACCAACCCAACAGCTCACTGCCGCCACAAAAAAGGACAGTGTCTTTTATTTGGCCTTTTTCTTCTATTTTATTTTCAGTCTCCTATTAATTTTTATGTTTTAATTTTTCCTAATTTTTCTATTTTCCTATTTCTTTTTCTTTATGGTGATTGTTTTTTTTGTTGATTATTGGCGGTTGTTTATCTGCTTCTGACGAGATTCTTTATGATCGTAGGTGGTTTTAACTCACGAAATAATATCGATATTTAAATAATAAAAATATACTTATATTGGAGTTGATGAGTGGCTCTAATAATAATGCATTGATATTCCAATTACCTGGTGCAAGCTACCAATGGCATGGGTTGATGGCTTGTTACGAGGCTTGCTGGGATGAGAATACTCTAAATAAAATGGCTATTATTGTTGAGTTTTTGTGTTTTTTTTAATTAGTATTATGTATGATGTATTGTATTATTTTTAGTGCTATTATTTTCCTTCTCTAATTAAAAAGGAGTTTCACCAGCGTTGCGTTGGTTGAGATTGATAATTTTAAATAGGTGTAATTTATTTCTCCTTTTAGTTTTATAATTATACCCGTTGTTATGAGCCCTTCTAACTTAGTTTTATCGTAGGTATTATATTTAAAACTTTAATGCAGTCGTATATTCATCATACTCGCGTGGCATTATATCGTTGCCATTATTGACTCTTTAATGCAAGAAATACTTCCCTGTAAAAAGTAGTAATAGACTAGACTAGGAGGGTCAGGCCCCTACTCCCTAGCCTGGACCAGAGGTCAAACCCAGGAGTTCAGTCAATCAATGTTTATTATACTGTATAATAAAAGCTACATCCACCGTTGGATCATCCATGCCCCACATGTACACGTGTTTCATACTTACGGATCAGCCATACTGATTAGACATCACATTTGTACGCATACACACATGTAAAGCTAAAGAAGAACATGCGCCGCTGAGGTGCTGATTACAAATTAGGCAGAGGAAGATGAAATTCACACATCATAAGAAGACGTAGATCACGAGACCAATTATGCAAAGCCCAAAAGTTAAAACAAAATTATTGCCAACAAATTCTTTAGAACCATAGACTCCCAATGCAAAAATGTAAAATGTATATTTTTTATTATACAAGATTATTGTTTATATTATAAGTCATATTATAATATGACTTATAATATTTGATAAATATTTAATTTTCATTAATATTCGAGGGATGTCCACTCCACTCACATTTCGTGAGAAAAAAGACTGTCTCTACTCAATTAATACTCCCACAATACATTTATAGAGGTTCGAATTACTGTCCTCGTATTTAGAGGACAGAAGTCCTGACCACTCGACCAAATGTAAAATGTAATTAATATTAAAATTTAAAGTCTGTGCTTAAATTGTAAAATTAATTTAATATCAGTGTGAAAAACATTGAAGTCCCTGAATTTTTAAATACTAACAAATTAGAATAAACGGATTTTAACTAACGAAATAGATTTATTTGACAATCTTAACCCCACAGTTGTTATCTAATTGCTATAACTCCAATAAATTAATATTGTCCATTAAGGTAGTTATACAATTTACTGTTAAAAGTTTATTGTATTAATACAATATCTATTTGAATAGCCTCCACTTAAAAAACTTTATCAAACAAATCCTTACATAAATTAAACTTGTATATTTTATTATCCAAGTCGCATGGTCCTTAATTTGTCATTAACAAATAAAAGATAGTAGTGGAGTTGCATGATTATTTTAATTTAATGTTAGATGTGAAATCTACCTAAATACTTTTGTTATAAGCCCAAATCATATCTTATGGAAATTAAATTAGATATATTTATTTTACATAAGGATAATTATTTGGTAGCCATCACTTATTAAGTGAAACTTCTATAAACTACCAAATTTTAAGATTGTATCTACAAACTACTTACTTTTCAAAGAAATATCCTTCAACCACTTTTCCGTTAAAAAAGTTAACTGCCGTTAATGATTTTATGCGTAAAGACTATTTTACCCTTGTAATACAATAATTACGATTTTTTTTATTGTTTGATTTTTGTATTGTTTGATTTTTTTTATTATAAACAAAAACGATGTTGTTTATATAATTAAACATTTATTTTTTTAAAATAGAATATAATTAATTAAATATTTATTTTTTAACTAAATGACAATATTACCCTTATGATGACATACGGACGTCATGTTTTCGTTAATGGAGTTAACAGAAAGGTGGGTGAGAGATATTTCTTTGAAAAATAGGTGGTTTACAGATACAATATTAAAATTTAGTGGTTTACAAAAGTTTCACTTAACAAGTAGTGACCACCAGATAATTTTTCCTTTACATAATGAGTAATAATAAAGGTATAACTTTTTTGTACAAATTGAAGTGGTATAATTAAATTAGTTAGATTAAATATTCTTGACTTGTATAATTTATTTTTATTATTTTATATTTTCATCCCATTTATAAACTTATGCTATATCAGTTTATGAAAAATAAATTTATATAAAAGATAATGAAATAACGAATCGGTCTGGTCCATCTTAAAAAATTAAAATGAATATATATATATATATTCTTAATCTAATCTAAAATCTTAAATTTTATTAAAGTCCGAAAAAATTATTAAATAATACGATTTAATAATATTATATAATTATACTATTAAATCACGTGATTTAATAATTTTTTCGGTCTTTAACAAAATCAAATATCCTAGTCAAGAATATATATATATATATATATATATATATATATATATATATGTATGTGATATTAGATATGTGGTTGTTGTCTGTATTTACTGAGTGTAGAGGATGATGTTTTATTAAATTCAATTGGTTGACCACAACTCTCCTCCTCCATTACACATACATTTCCCACACAAACATATCACTTTAACTGCTCCCCGCCTTGTTGTCTTTGTCTTTAAGTCTTAGCAAATCAATCTCCACCCATTCTCCGCCGTTCCCGGTGGCCACATTACATTACAATAACATACTACTGAAACAACAATGCCATCTACCTTGATCTTGAAGAATAATTATTACCCACCAACAGTGTAATCTCGCTCACAATATGGGTTGCTGTATGAGCACCAACAGTGGAGCCCCAGCCCTAGCCTCAAAGAAACACAAGCACGCGGGATCTGATGGAGCTTCTTCACAGCTCAAGAAGGGTTTTAGCCACGAGAGTAGAGCTCCACCACCACCATCTTCTAGCGACCAAGAAGAAACTGTCAAAGAAGTTCTCTCTGAAACCCCCAAACCAAAACCAAAACCAAACCCAGACCCAATTTTCACTGCTCATATGAAACAAGATTTGCAACAAGAAGAAGAGAGAGAAGCCAAGATTAGTGGTAGCCCCCACAAAGTTGAAGCCTTTGCCAAGAGTATTCAAGATATGCAAAACTTGAGCAGCAGCAATGAGGAGGAAATCATGTCTCAAGTGTCCGAGATTTGCAGCGTCAGCGTCAGCGAGAGCCTCTCAACGATGACTAATGTTACTGACATGAGAGACATTGAAGAGGGAGAGCAAGAAGTGAGGCAACGACAGAGGGTGACGATCACTAGATCTCCAGTAAAGCCGCCACCAAGAAACTGCTTCAAAATAGACCGGGTCGTCAACCAATCCCCCACCCGGAGATCCAACCAATCACCCGCTAGACGAATTGGCAGCGGGTCGCCAGTCCAGATTCATGACTCGGGTAGGGTCAAATGCCCCGGAAGAAGGGAGCCGGGTGAATGCTCCGGAAGAAGGTCCAGGTCCCCAGCTACAACAACAAGATCATCCGCACCTCCTGCTTTAATGGGTCGGAGCCCATCGGCTAGGAGGACAAACCGGTCTCCGGGTCGGGCCAGAACCGCCCCGATTGAGAATACTATTAATGGCACCACCAGCATTAATAATAATAATAGTAGCAGCAGCAGCGGTACAATGGAGGGCAAGTGGGCAAGTCATAATAACAATGGTATTAACGATCACTGTAGTAGTACAAATGAGTCACTTGAGAACCCACTGGTATCCTTGGAATGTTTCATCTTTCTGTGAAAATTTAAAAAACTAATTACTTTTGTCTACGGCGCTTTGTTAAATAATCGCTTTCTTTTTTTTTGGGTAATTACTGCATTTTCTTAATTTATGTGAATATTTAAGTCAAAGGTCAATTTGTGGAAAGTGCATTGATGGGATTGGTCACTACTTTGATACGCAAGTAAAGAAATTAAATTGAATTTCTCTGCTTTTCCCTCTGCATCTGCAAACTGAAAGGGGAGCACGGGCCGGTTGGAGGCCTTGGGGGGTGCCTTGTAGTACAGGGGAAAAGATTGCATTTTTTCCAAAATGAATAATAATTAATTGCATGGTAAACAATATTGTTGTTTCTGTTGGCCCAATTTTAATTTGAAAGCTTTGAAATCAGAGAATCCTGTACCAGTACCACTTTGTATTTCCAGATTCTTATCTGCAGAGCTTGTTATTCACTTTCATTACAAATTTAACAACATTTAAATAGATCATCGAAAAGGGCTACTGCTAAACAAAAAGGGCTCGTGATGGTTCTCGTGAAATTGTTAAAATGCGATAGCTGGCTTCCAATGACCACAGTAGTTCAATAAAGAAGAAAGGAAAGCAAAATCTTCACCGCCCTTTTCTTTTGGGACACGTGTCACGGACAAAGTAATTTCAAAATGTTCGTATGCCAAAAAGCATTAATTTTGTACGAAACCTTTTCTGCTAAACAGCTTCCATTTTTATTTTTTGGAAAAGTGCTAATCCAAATTCCTTAAACAGTAAAAATACTCAATTGCTTTTCAATTTCTAAAAACTGATTCCATTTTATTTTAATTATAGTTTGGAAGCAAAGCGAACAAGCTTTTGGAATGTGCCATTGAAATTTTAAATGGAGGGAAGCTCAATTTGTAGCCGTTGGCGATTAAGGAGAAGACAATAATAGCAGTGGTCCTAATTTTTATAGTAATTAGCCGTTACTGGTTGTTAGCAAAAAGAAATAATGGGCAAAATAGTATCGGTCCCTTTCAGCATGCATAAACAAACAACAGCGGATTTTAACCTGATAAAATTAAATTCCATGGACAAAATCAGGAATGCCTTGAGTTTCAAAGTTCAAAATTTGAGGCCATGTTGCTGATTATAATGAAGGTCATGGAACTTTGGCATTTTCGGTTTCATTCTCTGGCATATTTGCACCAGAGAAGATATTTGGTAGTGTAAAATTCGGACAATTAAATTTGTTACTGATGTTCATCACGAGCGCTTCCAAATGTGTTCTTGCTTTGGCATCTTTCATTCTCTCTGCAACAACTGTGCTTTAACACAACAACAATTACATTTGAAAGGCGGCAATGCAGCCACCATTTAAGGATCAGCAGCACAATTGGAAATTTTTTTTAACATGTAGATGCTGGAAATCAGAAATATATTGCTAGCTAGGTGAATCGGCCATCGGGGTAGAAAGATGCTTTGTCTGCTACACTAGTTGTGTTTCAGCTATGGCAAAGCCAGCTGCCTACACATATAACTGATAAGATATATATACATACTGTAAATTGAACAATGGCTAGAAAGATCGAGAAAAAAAAAAAAAAAGAAGGAAATGGCTTGTGTGTCGTTGCAAGTAATATTCCTGAACTTGTAATCTGGAAATAGTGTTTCATGTCGAGTCTTCTTGTATTGAGCTTGGGCTTGAATTGGAGTAAGACAGAGAATTGGGCAACGGGATGTGTTGATTGTCTGGAAGTAAGATTCGTTTTGGTGGACAAGGCACCGGGGCTGGGTGAGCAATGAAGGTAGGGATAATGTCTCCAGGCATCAATACAGAAACACCATTCGCATATACAGTCATCTGCAGAAATTAACAAAATATAGACTGGCTGAAATGACACAACTTTTAATAGTTCTATAATTGGAAACACTGATGTGTAATGCTAGAATGTTGTTGTTTAAACAGCATGGGAAATTTACTTTTCTTCAAATCATAAACCACTTTCCAAATGCATAACAAGAAGTCATGACTGATCACATTGAAAAACCAAAAGCAAATATTGATATTTTAAGGGCATAACATGAATCAGCCAATAAATTGACATTAGAAAAACCATAAAAAGATATATAAGATGAAAAAAGAACCTTGCTGAATGATTAACAAAAAATTACTGCAGCACACAACAGATGAATGAAAAGAGCAAGAAAAGTTGCATAACATCATGCCTGCAGGACAAAGGAAATGATTTGCAAAAGTAGGGCTGGGAGAAAAGAAAAAGAGAATTTTTATTTGCCTATTTAGTATTCGCGGCTTCATAGATTGTAAACCTCATTTCTTGTTACTGTAGAATAATGGTCGGCAGAATTTGGTGTGCACACTTGGAACAGAAGTAAGAGGAACCTGTGTAATGGTGCATGGATGCTTCTTGGGCATTAATATAAAAAACCAATTATCTTCACACACCATAAATAGCAACAGAACAGACTAAGTCCCCGAGATGCTAAAATTGAGGCAATCTAAAGTTCTAAACCAAACTTTAGTAAGAACATATGACTCCAAAATGATTCAGCTGTGTATGACTAAAGATGAAAACAAGCATAAGTGAATAACACTGTCAAAAGGTCATGAACACATTCAAGAATAGCAATTACAGATTGTCAATGTTATCAGAAAGCATTAGATCCAGAGGAGATTGCAGTAAGAAACTTCAATAACAGTCAAAGAGTCTAAGTTTGGTTGTCAGCTAGAGCATGGTAGTCTAAGCAATTGTTTGCTACTCCCACCTTTTACACTTTCATGCACTGATGTGTGTTACATAATATGGTGACAATAAGGTAAATAGCCACATCGATTGTGCTCAGTTTGTGCTAATTTTTTGCTATTTGTTAAGTTTTCAAATTGTCATTGGGTCTATAAGCTTTTGCATTGGAAGCAAATCACATCAACTGATTTGTTCATTTCCATGGGGGAACCAATCTCTTCGATGAATAATGGTCAGCAGATGAGGTTAACTATTAAACTTCAACCACCACAACAACAATACAGTGTCCCCCAACTGATAATTCCAAAAAACCTATAGGGACCATCATGTCAGAGTTGAGAGAGCATTTAACATGGGTCCTTGAGTACAATATTGCATTTAGTGTAGTGTGCGAAGGTGATTAAGACCTATTAACAGAAGGTTTGTTGGCTCACATGGAAACCCTTAAAAGCTGACAGTGAGTGAGATCACATCTTATAGAATTATCTAAACATGGGATTTTCCCTAAAGTCTCGTCAGCTACAGATAATGTTATAGTAAACAGATGACTAGTTACCAATTAGCAAAACATCAAAATTCATGAAGTTAATGAAACTTCCCTGTAGGCTTAAGACCCCACAGTGAAGTTAGGCCTTATATTAAAGCAATAAGCTTGGTTTAGTAGGTGGGTCATGCTGTTTCTTAAAAGGTATGGCACATGGTAGACTGCTAGTGTGTTGCATCTCGCAGGACCCCATCATAGAATACTCAAAATCAAAATTACCCAGAATTTATATAGTTTATTTCCCACCATAATGGCATATCAGAAGAGCTTATAATCACATAACCAGTTATCTACAATTCATAGGTTTGCTTTGTCGATGAAGCTAGTTAATTGCACAGCTAATCTAGAAAATAAGACGACAGACTTCCCCACAAAGAGAACTTGTCCTGGACCCAGGCACTTGGCATGAAATAACAACATAGTCATTCATGATGAGACCGATGGCCACCGCGAAAAAGTGGTGGGTCTAAACAACAAGAAGTACAACTTATCCTAAGACTTATCGGTTTGACACCAACGGTTCAACAGACAGCTTCTCAGGTAGGCCATTGCTCAATAATCATAACTATAAACTGCATCTTTAAAATGATGAAATTCTAAAATGTAAATGCTGATGAGAAAAGAAAACATTTTGAGTTACCACAGTACTCTACCTAAGGAAAAATTAGCTGTTGACACTGGAGTATACTTTCGTCCCCAAAACGAATACTTTATTTTTATTTTTTAATTTTTTAAGAAAAAGAAAGAATCGAACAAAATAAGTTAATTCTCGAGTGCAATGAGAAGAAAAGCTTGCATTGTGCTGCATTGAAAATTTTGACATGGAAGAGACACAGCAGATGGTTAGGATGGATCTTCTATCTCTGTTACAAACAGCAATTTGGGTGACAAAAAAGGACTAGACTTGACGAAACAGGGAAAGCTGAAAAATATTCAGAGAAAAGGAGGAAATGTTAATGGCACAGAAAGAAAATTTCAGAGGACAACCAAAAGTTTTGAACAATGATGGATTCCAAATAATATAATATGCTTGATGAATGCCTAAGACCAATCCTTACTGTTAACAAAACTGTTCAGCTTTAAGATTAAGTGAAAATAATGAAAAATTAACAGAGGAAAAAAAACTGATAATCATAAAAGAGAACATTGAGCTACAAAACTTTGTCAGAGCAATAATCATCAATATTTGCAAAAATCAAAATAACCAACCAAACTGTCAAAAGAACATAGAAAGGAACTACATTTCCCTCAAAATTCACATCCGAGTAAAATAGAAGATTCACTTCAAGCATCTTCTTCAAGAAAATAAAAGCACCCCATCAACATTTCACATTCACGCACAAAATATGCAAATCTAAACACAACGAAAATAGACCACTATGAAATAAATAGCCACAAAAAAAAAGTGCAGACACTTGAACACTAAAAAATAAATTCTGAACACAACCCATAGATGAATCGCAAACGTAATGAGTTGTGACTTACTTTAGGAGATGGATAGCCAAGCTTGGGATTGAAACGCAACTGAGACTCAAGATCACCATGAGTGCGGGTACCATTTGGCGAAGTGGGTCGAAGAAATCTCTCAAAAATTGCCATGACCAAGAACATGGAAATGAGAATGGCAGTGGCAACAAAACCAAACGACACCGCATTGACAGAGTTGTCGAAGTGTTTCCAGTTATCTTCTCTTTGCACGTTGTTCAATGGAGCTCCTATTGGTGGCCATGCAGAAAAATAATAGCTACCTTCTAATCCTCCTCTCATTTTGAGTACTTCACTTTCACTCTCATTACATTACATTACGTGTGCTTTCTTTTCTTGTTCATGGCAGTGCAAACGAAAAAAAAAAGGTAAAGAAAGAGAGAAAAGAACAGAGGCCTGTTTCTGTAAATGATGATGTTGTTTTGTTGTTGTTAAAGTTGCAGCGGTACCCAAGGCTTTGCTTACACTGGTATCAAGGCTTTGTTTGAGAGTATACTTAAAAGCTCTTGATTTATTAATAAGAGAAACAGAGAAAGAAAGATAAAGAGAGATGCGGCCATGTGGGCTTACAGGAAGGTGACTTGGTGGGAGAAAATTAATAAGAGAGCTTCGGAATTTGGATTTTTTTTCACTTTTTTTTTTTTTTGCTATTTTAACTTTTCTTGGTTTTGTCTTCTTTGTTTCAGAAATTAGAGAAAGGTGCCACTCGGCTAAAGCTTCAGTTCGAGCCCCTTGGCAATACGGAGACTTTAAATCTCTCTCTTCATTGAATATTGATAAATTTATTTTTTTTATTAAAATTATAAGTGAAGAAGGTATTTTTTGAATATTAGTGAGGGTTAAAAATTAGATAATATCTCATACGATTAATATAAACTTTCGTATTAGTAATAATTTAATTTATAAATATTAGTTAATAGTTACAGTCTGATCACAATGTATCAGTGTGAAAAAAATGAAATTAGAAAATGGTTAATGGGTTTTTTGGCAATTAGAAAACTTGTGGTTTATGGATTTAATTTGTATCAATGTCCAAGTAATAATTTAATATCAGTTACTGTCTGATCATAATGTATCAATGTAAAAAAAAAAATTAGAAAATGGTTTATAAGTTTTTTGGCAATTGAAAAACTTGAAATTGACTTCTTACTGTTGTTGTTAATCAAGATAATTACATATGGTTAATTGATTAAATGACATTGCAACATCAACATGTTACATTCAAGGGGCAAATGCTATGATAAAAAATATAGTTCAATTATTCAAAGCTTTTTCTGTCCAAATAATTTGAAAAACTTTATACCACTTTACGAGGACAAATTCACAATCATGGATAACATTTATATCAATTTTGATATCTTTTTGCAACCTTGTTTAATGGATAAAAAAAAATATAACACATAACATGCAAATTAAAGAGCTAAGCATCCTACCCAGTAGTGCAACCATTCAACAATCCAGACCCATAAAAAGAACATCCATTCCCCCCCCCCCCCTCTCTTATGATACTTCATCTTCACTAATCACCACTACAGCAACGATGAATAATGTTTCTACACAAGAAAAATGTAAAAAATAAAATTGGGGTCATTGGTCATAGCCATGCCAGCTCCAAAATTTTGCTTTGTACATATCACTGTGTGAGTAGCAGTAATAGCTGCACTCAAGAGTCTTTTCATAATAAAATTTATTTTTGTAAGGCATTTTTGTAATATTTTGTTAAAAATTTCTAAGCTGCTCTGCTACACTCCGGAGTTTTAGACTTTCAGTTATAGGGCCAGACACAGGCTTCAGATTCCATAGGGGATAAGTTGATAAAATGGAGAAAAAAATGAAAAAAAAATTCCATCAAATTCTTTCTTCAGCAAGCATCTTCAAAATTAAAGAGCAGCACAAACGAGTGGGTTCCAATGAACCCTACAATGAAAAACAATTGCCATGATTACGTATGGTCCAGCAAAGCAATTTAGTGGTCCAACGTGGCTTACACGTCATTTTTTATACTACACATCATTAGTACACGGATGCTTCTCATTCAATCCTCTTTAGCCGATTTTTAATGATTTTATTTTATTTCAATGGAAGATAATGTCAAAAGAGTATTTAGATTTTGGGTGTGGTTAAGTTACATTATATCCAATCTAAAAATTACATTTAAAAATTTAAGACATACATTTAATAAAATAGTGGAGCTATTAACAACCCTCTAATAATTTCATAAAACTCCTATCCTCTTCCTTCTCATTGGACCCTAAAATGATTTTTTATAAAAATCTCATGACCAGTAGTAACATTCGGCTAGATATAGAACTCGATAAACATTAAACAAACTTTTAAAGAATAAGCCACCATGAAAGTATTGAATATCCCTTTGATTGCCAGTCGTGCATGTGGGAGAAAAATATATTTATGCCTCATTTGCTTAAGTTTGTTGTTTTATAGCTCAATTCATTTTTTTTATTGAAAAATAATTTGTTGTTTAATAGTATACGGGTGTAAATAGTTCTTATAATTTCTTTTTTTTTTTTTTTCAGTTTGAATTGGAGTTCCTATAATTTTAAAGGTTAAATGTGTAAATACATTGTGGTGGAGTTTTATAAGAACTTTTGAGGGGTGGCAATAGTATCACTCCTAATAAAACAACAAATAAATTATTAGCCTATTAGGGGCAATCCACAAGTTATTAGAAAAGAAACCAAATATTTTCATCAAAAGACATTTATTTATTATTATTATTTTAAAGGAATATAATTGGTAAAAATATATAAAAACTCGTTCCATCAAGCATCAACCCCCACATGTACCTTGTCGAGATACGTGCCCATGTCTCCCCAACCACTCGAATCCCACGGTCCCACCTATGGCCTAGTTCCACGTGTCATTTCCACCTCATTTCTCATCGACTTGACACGTGGCCTGATCTGGAACGGCCGGAGATTATCTTTATCTTTAAAAAGAACCCGAATTATTTTTTTCGAAAAAAGAAATTAGAATTAAAAATGGGAAAAACAAAGCATAAAGCAAAATTAGCTAAAGCTCCAGTCTTTTCCCCAAAAACAAAAGGAACCGGGAACCCAACATATCAGCTTCTTTTGTCGGCTTTTTCAGCTTCATACGAAACACATGGACATGTAAGTGATGTAACTCTCGAGACTGTCCCCATATCGACGCCCAAGATCATCTCTTGAAACCCAGCAAATCACAGCCGTTGATGACCTCTGGGTTGTTCGTTAGTCAAAGTCAAAAATGGATGGGGTAAAAAGAACAGCTAGCTCACGCGTGCGTCAACGATAACACACGTGCGATTGCTTGTCCAGGTGAAGAAAGTCAGGAATTGACTAACGACTGACTTGACTGGACCACCCTTGTGTTTGTGTAAGCAAGCGGTCAGGGACCAGGGGCTGGGTTGCACTTGCATGGTGGCTCGTGCTAATGGTGACGGATCACGTGAAAGGATCCCTTTTCATCGGTTAAAAATTTGCTTTGATTGGAGCTTTTCGGCTTGTATTTTTAGTGTCAAGCACTTTCTCATCTTTTGATGGTAGTAGAAAAGCTTGACATATTTGACCACTAACCAGTAACCACCACTTGATTGGAGGATTTAGAGTTGGGCTCTTGCAGGCCTATGCCTAATTTATTCAAGTCACCCAATTATGCTCATCTCTAGGGATTAATGTGGACCATATTTGGGCTCTTGTGTCTTTTTGATTCACGGGGACGATTTTGAGAGCAAAGACCTTCGACACGTGGGATCCTTTCTCAATTTTCATGTAAAATAGTATATATGTAATATGTTCGCTCTCTCATGAATCACATATATATTAATGATGTTTGATTATTTATACCTTTTTGTACTTAAAATCAAATTAGAGATGTTAATAATTCACAACTTACCTAGAATTCATAATTTATTATTGTATTATTTGATTGAGGGTCTTATAAACTTTTGCTTCAACGTAACTTTTAGTTTAAATTAGAGAATGTGAGTATTGATTAACATTTGCTTTATACTGTAGTAAGTATATGGGGGGGTTTGATATGGCCCAAAAAGAAACAACAATCATTTCTTGAACAAGACTAATGTTTGGTTTTGAATAATTAAATAAGATTTTGTTATGATTTTGGTCACTATTCCTGTCAAATATGGAAGCTCCTGAAAGTAGTGGGGACTGAATTCATAGAGCTTGTTCCCTGTAATTGATGGATATACTCATTAGACATAATACATAAATTAATGATATGACTGAATCTAGCCTAACAAAACATAATCATGGATGGGTCAATTGCTTCTTTCTAATTTTGGAAAAACATCATAGCATTAGCAACACCTCTGAAAAACGAGAAATTATGTAAGGGTCTTTGCCTTCTTTAATCATTTAATCAGGATATCTTATGTAACAGATAATGGAAGTTGAAAGTTTCTACAATGTTTTTATTTATTTGGTCTCAAGGTACACGAAATCATAATTAAAAAAAAAAAAACACAAAAACACAAAAACACAAAAACAATGGGTTTGCCAGTAGTGGCTCACTAATTGAGCATACATGGACATGGACTGGAGATACAACCAAGACAGCGCTATGGCATTGGTTTTTGCAAATGAAGTTAAAATAGCAAGCCCTTACATACTGATTAACATGTTTTGAACTATAGATTATATTATGCTAGCCAAGAAATGACATCGTTTTGGTGGTTCAGCGAAAGCTTAGGACGAGAGTCGAACAACACAACAATGGCTACAAAGCTCTTTCTCTCCTTCCTCTACCATTGGCTCAAAGCTCCTCCATGCATCACTTGTAGCTGCAGTGTCAAAAATATGCACCATTGACATTGTTCTTGCTAGCTCCCCAGCCATCCGATAGCCTGCCAAGAAGTACAAATGGGTCCCAATTGGTGCCATAGTTAGGTAGAGCCGTTGGATTGGAGGCCAATCTTCAGTATTGGTGCTTGATGTAGAAACTGGTGAACTGAGAGTCTGAAGGCAGGATCCATCAACTTCATCCCACATACTGAGCTTCCCATCATATGACTCAATGTGACCTTTCCATGCCTTTAGGCAATCCCCGGAGCTAAATAGCTTGTTGTCCACCTCAACGATCTGATTAGGTGGAATATCTAATTGCCACATCCGCGCCACGAGGTCCCACTTTCCCGCTTGCGTGTCGTACACCTCAGCCGAGCTGCGCTCCGTAAAGTGAACCGAACCGTCTGAGTCAGCTCTCTCTGCAAATCCGCTGACCACGTGTATCTTTCCTTGCCACGTCACCCCAACACATTTGTACCTCAACGTGCTCATGTTAGGCAAAGGCGTCCACTGATCGAGTTCAGGATGGTACACTTCAGCCGATGCAGTTCCCCTAGCACTTAACAAGTTGGACTTCCCTCCCGCCACATAAATTTTATTGTCACATACCGTACATGCAAAATCATACCTTGGTACACTTAATGGAGCACATCTGGTCCATTCATTAGACTTAAAATTGTAACGTAGCACCCACGCTAGGACCTTGTCGTAGGCGTCGACAAAATCGTCCGATTCATCCGAGTTATGAGCTCTCTCCTTGTGGCACAGGAGTCCACCAATTATGTAAATTGAATCACCTAGCGACACAATTGAAAAGCCCTTCAAAGCATGGTTCTCGAGAAGGTCGGGAATGTGACTAACATGACTCCATGTATTGTTAGATGGATTGTAGCTCGCTATCCAGTTGGAAGTGTTCGATCTCTGCCCCGGCTCTCTCAGGCAAAACGAGGCCAAGATGAGATGGCCGGAAGGGTTGTGTTCCGGTGGAGGTGGCGGCGAAGAAGTGAGAGAACCCATTGAAGTTGTGGGGAAGGAAGGTTTAATTATAATTAGACTATGGTTTGTGTTACAATGTCAAATGGGGGAGATTTAATTGTAGAGAGTAAGGGAAAATATAAAGATGGGTCAGCGGAGAACACAACAAAAAGTTGAATTGTGAGCATCGACTAAGAATTGGACGTGGAGATCTTGTGCTTTCTGTAGAATCTAAGCATTGTGGATGATAACTAGAGGTTTCTTGTCTATGATTGCTGAAAGAATTAATTAAATAATTTGGTGGGCTATTGTCTCATGCATTGTCCAAATTTGATGTACTAGAAGTAGGAAGATTTGCGATTTAAGGTCAGTTTGTTAATGCTATAACTTTTAAAATAATTACTGTTAATTGCGATGTAGAAATAATCAGTTGTGAAGAGAATCAGTTAAGTATTTGATAAATTTTGTTTTCAGAAATACTGTGAGTTTTGAAAGTAGTTGTGGATGTTTGGTAAATCTTACTGTTAAACTGCTGTAAAAAAAATTAATAACTAAAATGGATATAATGTAGAATGAAATTTACTTACACATATAAAGACATGTGCATAAAATATTTTTAATTGTGTATTATAATAATTTAATTAAAAATAAAATTTATACTATATTGATTTTATAATAAAAATTTATTAAAATATTGATGTTGTTTCCAATTTGAATAAGGATAGTTTTGGGTTTATGTAATAATTGTAAGGATATATATGGAATTATATTAAAGGATAAAATTGATTCTCAAAATCAGAATCTAAAAGCTATTCCTTCTCTGCTTTTCAAAATCAGCTGTAGGAGGGGCTGATTTTGACAAAAGTGATTTTGAATTTATTTTACCAAACACTAAAATTAATTTTTAGATTCTCAAAATCACTTTTAAGCCTCTTAAAAGCAATTCCAAACGGGCTCTTAATCAAGAAGAAATTAAGAGAACCGGATACGAAACTTTGAAGACACCCGTATAAGAGTTAAAAATCGGTCATCCATTTCTATTTTTATAAGGGGCAACTTGTTGTCACTCCCATTTTTATATACAAGTAAGAGATACATGGACCATCTAAAATTTACAAGGCTTTGTAATTTCTAGGTATAATAAGCAACAACTGAAGATATTTACAAAACTTGTCATTGAAATAATCAGTATATATATATATATATAATATATATATATATTTTTTTCCTTCCAATCGGCAAACTGGTTTACAGGTTCAAAATAAACGATCAGGGCACAAGTCGGGATTTGTTGTGTATGTTTCTTAAAGAGTGTATATAAAGATAAGTTTATCATGGTTCATGGTTAATGGACCATTTTCATGGATACACAAAAGAGAGAGGACATGCAATCATGCATGAAACATAGAAGAAAGTGTTCTGAAAAAGCACCCAGAAGGAGGATGGGAGCAAATCCATATAAGATACAAGCACGATACACTCATCTCGAATCTCGCACTTTTGCCCTTATTATATGCCAACACAAATCTGGCTCTAGCTTAGGTTAGTTTATCAATAAAAGTTTGTTTCCATAAAATACCTAATTTTTTAATCAAAGTATGTTAATGGGATCCATTGACCGCCACAAGAGAGGGACTATTACCACCCCTATAATTTTCTTTTCAAATCCCTTATTTTGTCCATACCTACTTTACTTTCTAAAATATTCTTTTCTAATACTTTACTGTCTGTCTGATTAAAAAAAAAATCGGTTTCTTCCACAAAAATTTTAATTACAGATTTTTTTTTTAATTTGAATGTTTATATATATATAACACTCCAAAAAAGATTATATATATGTATGAATTAAGTAGAACTAAAAGTAGGCTCAAAATAGCTATTACATAATTTTTTAAATAAGAAAAAAATTAGAATGCAAAGTTTTTGTGAGGAAACAAAAATTGTAAAAGACTTTGGTGTAATTGTGTGGATTTAAAAGAGTTAGAGAGAGAAATTTAGGGGTTTGCGATGTGTTTACTTCCCGGATTAGATAATCGAAGTCCAGAATAGACATTGACGATATTTATTTGCTAAAATAAAAAAAAAATGAGAATGAGAATGAGAATGAAACATCTGAAGCCCATATGTTTTTTGAATTAAGGAATGGAAACTTAGTTATTATTGAGAGGTTGGGAATCAGGTTATTATTCCTTGAATTCCCCATTTTAATTTTCCTAAATTATATAATTTCACTTTTGTCCTCAATTAAAATATTATTATATAATTTCACTTTTGTCCTCAATTAAAATATTATTATATTATTGTTGTTATTATTATTTTGTTGTTGTTGTTGTTGTTGTAGTAGTTGTAATAATAATAATAATAATCAACTAAAGTTATTTCAATAACTTGCAACATTTATTCTGATTCCAAGACACAGTAAACATATCAATGGTAATACAGTTCATTTTGATTACGATTCCTACAGTAAAGTAAATAATTTATTATGATTCTTATTCCCTATTTAAATTTTAATCCATTTTGATTACAGATTAGTAAACGCACCATTAATTTGTATATTTTGTACTAATAAGAGAGGGGTTTTGGAAGGGTTATAGAGGGGTGCCAATAGTTATAACTCTTGCCACAAGCCGAAAAAAGGCCAACTTAATATTTGCATTCGGGTATCGTTTGAATACGGTGATGAGATGAGTTAGAAAAGAAAATGCAAGAGGTCCATGAGAGAGCAAAATCAAGAAAAGTGAAAACGGACTCGCATATAATTATTATTTTTTACTTAAAAAAAAAAAAAACATCTTATTGTGAGAGAGAGAGATGGGAATGATTGAGCTGACAAAGGAGAATAACGTAATGTTTTATTAGGAATGATAATTTAGGCCTTCACATTGCTTTCAGTGAGTGTAAGAAAATGGTTCAAATTCTAAAATATTCATCCGTAACCAAAGCAAGTTGCGATCTAACAGTCCATTTATCAAGAAAATCTGGTCTACCAAACAGCGTCATCAGCTATACAATAAACAAGGGCCATTGAAATTTGAAACCTGAATGATAAAAGAGACCCACTAGAAGAATTATCAAATGCTTAGTAAAAGAGACCCACTTGCTTTGAGGATGAATTCTTACAGATATAGTACTGCAGTCTGCAGGTGCAGGGAGATGCCAAAGTTTGAGACAAATATTGCTCTGTTGGCTTAGAATGACAGCTCATCTGACATGATACCACAAGTAGGAACAGCATAACTTGTGTACAGAAGTGAAAATTGGCACAAAGCAAATATGCAGGAGGGAGCAGCAGAACAGGACAGCGGAGGAATTAGATGAGAATATGTGAAGGCAAAATGGCTTTGGAGATAAAGACAAAAAGTGGGAAGTAGGCGTCACAGAGCAATCAACACACCCACATAAGTCTCGCATTGCTCTCTGCTGGAGACAAAGCAGCCTCGAGCAGAAAGGGAACTTTGATTTGATATATCACTGTAGCCCATTTTCTCACGCATTTTCATTTTGTGAACATATATTAAGTTATTATTTTCAAGTGTTGGGAGTCTAAGATATAGAGATAATTTGTTACACTCTTATCGTCTTTGATGAGATGACTTCAATCGAAGGACAATTAACCCTTAAATAAATGTATGCTAACATTTCTCTTGAATCTAGAGAAAATCCAAAGGACAGATTCATTATGATTATGTGTGTTGGTGGTAGTTAATTAAAGGCTAAAATACCTCTAGCTCTAACTCTTAAGAGCCGAAGAACACAAGTTCATTAGCTACTTATCTTAAAAGTTACAAACCGCAACGTATGATAGTGATATGACATAATAGAGAAGGCTCTCTGCCCGGTGCCCCCATCATCCATTTATTTTTTCTCTCACTCTCTTATTACTTTGTCTTTCTCTTGAAAGGATGATGGAATTTTAGAATCCCGAAGGGATTCCCAGAAAAGCAAGAGACTACTGCCAACTGAAGCTACCACAGCTTCTTTGAAAGAACAAAAAGATTTGCACTATCTTTTTTCCATTTGCTTTCTGATTATGCTTGTTCTATTATTTTCTTCCTTGTAAAGTTGAGACCTTTCTTTCTTGTTTGTTTTTAACTTTTTATATTCCAACCCCATTGCGCCCATAACAAATTGCAAGTCTCTGCTTCTGTTTAATATCCTCTTGCTAACCAGCTTCTTTAAGTGTTATATTTCTTCTCAAGTTCTGTTTTCTTTTTCCTGGATTTTAATCAAACTGCAACCAAGATTACATGGGTTTGGTGAGAAGCTTGCAATGGGTGAATAGTTATGGTAAGAGGCAATGCAAGAGCCTGTTCTGGAGAGTGAGGGCAGCATTGAAGAAGGCTGTAAAAACTGGGGGCAAGCAGCGGTTCAAGTTCCAGTATGATCCTTCCAGCTATGCTCTGAATTTTGATGATGGTTGTTGCAATTATGGTTTAGGAGCAAATGGAGTTAAGCAAGCCAAGTATCAAGATTGTTCAGAAAGCAAAAATGTCACGTGGGTCAATGTTATTTGGGTGGAATCTCAGTAATATTTGTTCTGTAGGAAGTGTCACAATAGTCTTTGTTTTGTAGACTGGATTAGTTAGCTCCCTAGTTTTGTGCATTGCTTCTGGTTATAATTATCAATTCGATGAGGATTTGAAGTACACGGAGATGATTTCCTCTTATTTTTCATTGATTATGTCCGCATTTTTTTAAGGATTATTGCCTTCAGAACATTTTCTATTTCTCTCATTTCTACCACAACAACTATTGCGCTCATCTACCGGTCAAGTTTGTTCAGTTTAAACAACACTCGCATGCTAACATAGCCCACATAATTGAATTAGGAGAAATGAAGGTCCCATTGTACCTTAATAAACACAGTTTGCCGTAACACCGAAACTTTAGAATACTAAATCTTGACTTGCCTCAAATGCTAAAGATAACTTCACTACAGTACAAATGAACTAATAAAGATAAAAGGACAACAGTCTACTAACGGTCATGCAACATCATGAGGGCATAAGTTACTGTACAGGTAAATACCAACAGGACCCAGGGCCAGTCGAGCTAATTCTGTTTTCCATGAAATTGTTAATGAAATCCCCACAAATCTTTCACGGAAACATATTGAAAATCAATTGTACAAGGGCTTAATGCCACTAAATATCATCTAAGAAGAGAATTAACATCAAGCATCCAACAAATTCCTAACTAAAGTCATTTTGTGACAACAGTACATGCATGATCTAACATTCCATGAGGCTCAATTTGTTCAATCCTGACCGCTTAAATTCCCCAGATTTAGATTTACATGCCTTTCAAATGGCAGGATCTTCAAGTGTTGCAGTGGCTAAATCGTTTATGCGAGGATAAGCAGCTTTCTCATCAAGTTGGTTCTGGGCCCATAGCAACATCTTCAGCAAGCTTGGAAGTTTTGGATCTATAAGAAAGCCAATTCATACAAAACTGATTAACCCCCAAGAAATACAACTTGGATAAACCAGCAAGAGCTAAATAAATACATATCATGCAGGCAAAGAGATCCAAGTACAAGCCAACCTCCAATATGGAAAACCAAAACACTTTCTAATAACTTCAGTTGTCCACATTTCTTCTCCAAACTCCAATAATGAAGACCAAAGCACTTTTAACAACTTTTGTTGCTCACATTTCTTTGATTATATAAACCTTTTGGAATTAAACACTAAAAATCATTACTGTTGTTTTTATCTAATGGCAGAGAGTGACTAGTAGAGACAATGGTCAATTTCGTAATTATTCCTTGAGAAACTTTGTTTTCTTCCTTATTTAACATTCATTCCTAACCGTTTTCATACAATTACAGTGGATGCAACTTATGTTGCTTGTAAGCCAAATACTAATTTCTCCAAAAAACTTGATCCTCCATATTACAGCAGATTCAAGACCAATCACATCTGACCACAACCCTGCAATTGGAAGCCATCGACAAGCATTTTCACAGAGAAACAATTTGTAACAGTTTCCTAGCAGAACTGAAGACTAAGCAACAAGTAAAATAAAGCTTCTCTAAAGCTGGTCACCTGGCCACACAATTCATATAAATATATTTTGTCCAGAGCTTTGACTAAAATCTGTGAAACAAGTAAGTCAGACCATGCTCCTATCTAAAGCTATAGAAATTATCTTAATGATAAGTTATCTGTGAAAAGTATTTGTTACATCACAAGAATTTCAAGCAGAAAAAGTTTTTTTTCCTACAAATTGTTAGAGATATCACAGATAGAGAACATACTAACCTTTTTCATGACTCTGGCTTGTAAGGATGGCTGCATTAACCTCACTGGCTGTCTTCAGGCGCTGCGATATGTCCAAAAGGTCACCAACAGGACAGTTGGAAACATCTTCAAAAGCCAATAGTGCAACAGTCCTCTCCAACTCTTCTAAAAAGCTTTGCTGCAGAAAACCCATGAAGATTGAACAATCAAACCAGATGACACTTTCAAGAACACAAAATATTATGCAGAATAAATAGGCAAAACAAAGTTATGATGAACAGAAAACTACATTTTCTTCTCCTCTTGGAGCAAGCTCCTCCTGAGCAAACTCCAAAGCCTCTTCCACTTTTCCATTCCGAATCAATTCTATCAACCTCTGCTGTTGCAGATGAAAAAACAGTTGCGGATTTGTATCCAATATCTGTGCACAAAATTTTTGGAAAATAAATTAAGATTAAAAAAAAAAGACTAAATTTTTTCAAGATAGAAAGTCAAGAATATACTTCTTCTGGTTCAATTATGGAGAAATCAATACGACAAACTTCTAGCCTTGGATACTATCAACTAGAAGAGTGTGTTCCTTGTTTCCTAACTTAAATAATTGCAAAACATATACTCTGTGTTTTCTATTGTTTCACTTTGCTTAACAACATTCATACAAGTGGAGAAGGAAGACATGGAAACCCCAGTCAACCAGCACCACCGTCTGCAGCAGCTATCAGTTTTGGCCATCAACAACCACCGAACCATCGTCAATAACAGCCTGCCAGCCATTTTTTGCACTTCTTTTCTCTTACGTAGTTACTTGGAAGCCATATGATATTTTAACGCACCAAAGGGCGTTTGGATATAAGTAAGCTGTCTCTTGTCGTATTATAATTATATCTAATAATACCACATCATTATACCTTACTGATCCTGTAAGCAAGTTTCAGCCTATATAGACACTTAATACATGTTTCTAAGAAAATGTCTAAAGTTCAGCATGAATAATTGTTTGGTCAACTGGAAAAAATAACATGAGACTGCAGTAAAGTATTACCATGTCTAACAACCTAATCATTCATTTGTATACAGTACTACCCATGAAGATTATTTGAACATAGTACCTCAGGGTTTAAGTCATTAACTTTCTCGATAGCATCCTCAACATTCCCACACTGTACAGCCTTTTTAACAGCCATGCGATCGGTTATTGTTGCAAGATCTATATCCGCTATTTCTCAATAAGGAAAAGCAAACAGTTTATAAAACCAACCATTTATGGCACTAAGGATACAACAATTAAAAAGACCAAAGAGCATTAAGGATACGTTCGGTTCCAGATTCCATGCGGAATTTCTCAGCAGCATCAACATAACCTTCAGTGACAAGAAAATTCATCACTAACTTATTCATATCTTCTTTCCTAATCTTTACATCATTGAGTTTCTTCTCCCACTCTTCCCGCGTAATCACTTTCTTCGACATAGCCTGTCCACCAGTAGATCTACACGTAAGCACCTTACAATTCTATGAAATCACTTACTCCTTGTTTAAAACATAAATGAAGTTCACTCAACTGAACTAAAATACAAATTACATAACCTATAAAATACTGATAATTACACAATGGAGATACAATCCATATGCTTAAAGCTCATTGATAGAACTACTTCAACATACTCAAAACGAGCAAATTAATCATATAATCGCTATTTCAGCTCACAAATCAGGAAAAAATAAAAAATAAAACTAGTGATTTATTAATATAATTAAAAATATCAAATACCATTGCCTCGATTTCCGCTAGCTGACGAATCACAAACAAGACAAGTGACATCAGTGTACCGCCACCTTCATTCCCGTTAATTTCTGATTCCCGAAAATGAAATCTATGCAGAATAAATCACCAATTTAATTGATCGGATAAAACAAAATTTGTAAACCCTGATTACACGAAACCTTTGAAGAGTTATCAAAAAAAAAAAAAAAGTACCTGAGATACAAGTTAAATTTTTCCCTTTTTCTAATAACTTCTAATTATTTCTGTGAGAGAAGAAATGTCACCGTCTTTAATTTTTCTTTTTTCTTTTATTTTAATTTTTTTTTCCTAAATGAGAGTTGTTTGATGAAGTTTTTCGATGTTTCGCTTTTGCTTGTCTGTGAATGTATGAAGAAGCATAACGAAAAATGATTATCAATTATTAGTTTATTGTATTTGGGTAATTTAACCGGGTCGGGGTTGACCCGCAACGCCCCCGGGCCAACCCAAGTGGATACGCTGCTAGATCTCCTTTTTCTTTCTTCTATAAAACTGAATGTTACGTTTGATTGTTACACCGCATTTGAGTTCGTTTTAACAATTAAACAACGGCGATCCCTAAGTTATATTTAACGTAACTTATAATTATTAAAAATAATGTAAAATTAAATAACAACGAAGTGGATCAAATGGGGGCCAATCTCATATTTTTGCGTTGCTTATACTAGTTTTAATTTAAGAAGAGAAAACCCTTAAATAATTAATACTGACATGTACAAACACATAAGAGTGTAGAAATATTATTGTATAAAACAAAATTGATTGGTTTAAAAATCAATACTGATATATACAGTCACATAATATAAATTGATTAGTTAAAAGTAAAAGCAAGGTAGCCCTTATCCAACCAATCAATTCATACTGTGTAAAGTGTCAACTCAATTTATACAATAATGTTATTGTTGAATTATAATCTGCATAGATCAAATAAAAAAAAAATACTACTAATTTACAAAAATCGTCACTTAAAAGGCATTTTCCTTTACCATCGATTAGCACTCAACATAGGATTCACATAATAGATTGTTAAGATTTTTTTTTTTTTTTTGTTGAAAACTGCTCACAATTATTGATTGTATGTAAGCCATAAATTATTTATATTTTTTATTTTAGTTGATAAAGTTTTTAAATTATTGTTGTGTGATACTTATATTTGCTAATTATTCAAATTTGTTAGCAAATACATTAATGTTGTCTAAAAATCTAATCACGCAAGTGTACATATCGAATAAGTAATAAAATGATGAGTGAGAGTGTCGAACCCACAGGGTCTAGTATTATCCTATCACTATCTATCAATTTATACTTCTCAAGTCTAATTTAAACAATTGAATAAAAAGTCTTAACTAAAATTATGACGGTAAATTAAATGCAAAATAAATAAGAAGATAATCAATGGATGATGAAATCTAAGTTTGTAATTTTCCCTAGCAATCCCCTTATTAATTTTAGTCCAGTTCTTCTTATTAACCTAATTCAATTATCACTCAGAACACTAAAATCTCTACAAGCCTCTTTCTATGGTCAAGTAGATATATTACTCAAAATCAACCCACAATATTTCTATGAGAATCAATTATAAGTAATTCATTAAGTTCGAGTTCCTTAACAAGTGTATATGTAATCTAAGTATATTTCTATCTCATATTAACACATGTTATCATATTTAGGTCTATAGATGCATGACTCTTCCGATATCTATGCAACTACACATGTGCTATTCAATTGGTGATCAAGCAATCAAATAGATTAAGCACAAAATATGATAAATAATCAATAGAACGCAATTTTGAAGAACTAAAAACACATCAATTAAGGTTCATACTAGGTTCCATTATAAACCTAGATAAAAATTTTTAATTCATAATAAAGAAGAAAATAACATCCATAATAAAATAAAAGTATCATCATTATCTAAAACAAGAGAAGAGAAGATGGGTTTAAAAAGAAAAACTCTTGGAAGAAATCTTGATTTTCAATCTCCTTGGGTGCTTGTTGCTCTCTTGTTATTTTCTTTTCTAAAGACTTCCCCTCCCTTAAAAACTAATCCAAGACCCTTTAAATAGAGTTTAGTACTTTAAAATTGAGAATCCTTAGGGTTTTAGGACTTAATTTCTGCACAAAAATAAAATTCATCGCACTGAGGCAGCTGCCACGAGTTTTGCTGAAATTACGAAAATGCTACTGAAGCTTATTTCTTTGATTTCTTTGTTTTGACTCCGCTTTTCTCGATCAAATTCACACCCCATGCTTCCAATCATCAATGCCTACACAAACACACATACAACAAGTAAAATAACTCTAAAATAATTAAAAATAATACAAATCTCATGCTAAACTTAGTTGTTAAAGTAGTGTCAAACCACCCTATCAATTAACATGAATGAAATTATATATTCACTTTCTCTAAGGAGTGTGGGTTCGAGTCTTCTAAATATTAGAGGGGATGTGAGTGATTTGAATCTCTTTAGAGTAGGAGAAGACCTTTCCCAAACTAGGAACAATGTAAGGAGTTGTCAAACCTTGTTATTGCATACAGATATATAATTACCCTAAACGGTATAATCAAAGTAGGGATGGCAAAATCCTCCACGGGTTTGGGGCCTCATGGAGCCCCACCCAAACGGGGTGAATTTTAAACAATTTTTGGGGAACGGAGTGGAGAATGGGGGAAAAATAATCCCCAAATTCTTAATGGGGTGAGGTTTGGTATTGTACTCCCCGCCCCAATCCCCATTATATATAAATATTTAATTTTTATTTAATAATTTTATTTATCAATTACAATATTGGTTAATAATTTTTTTTTACCTAATACAAATAGACTATAACTAAAAGAAAACCCTACAATATAATTCTTATTCAACCTTAAAACTTTGAATTATTTATAAAATAATGATAAACTTTACAATCATAGGTTATATAAATATAATAAAGAGAAGAAGGAGCCGTTAACAAAGAAGAATTTGGAACATTGTTATGCATTTTTATGATTTTAGTTATTATTTATCTAAATATTTTACAGTTTTAATATCATTTCAAGATATTGTTTCAAATTTTTATAGATTTTTTAATAATTTAAATACTTTAGATTATAGTAATGATTTTTATTTAAGTTTTTAGTTTTTAATTTACTGAAATTATGTATGTATGCATAAAATAAAATAATAAATGGGGAATGGGGTGAGGATGGGGAATCCTCTTGTGGGGAATGATTTCCCCATTCCCACCCCATAAAATTTATTGGGAAATGGGGTGGGGAATGGGGCCAAAATTTTTAATGGGGTGGTGCATGGGGTAGGCTTTCCCACCCCCTCCCCACTCCATTGCCATCTCTAAATCAAAGTGGTTTTCAAGTAATTTTATTTAACTAGTCACTTCAATTCGAATTTTAGGAAAGGTAAATGATTTTAAAAAAATGAATTTGAGACTTACCCACCCCTCTTATCTTTTATATATATATATATATATATATATATATATATATATATATATGCATGCATACATGCATGCGTGTATGTATTGGATTGTGATCAAGTGAGCAAGCCCACAACTCTCCAGTAGGGCTTTACACGTGCGTACTCACGCACTTGATCAGCTGCGTATAATTAACAATGTCAGTATTAAAAATAGATTCATTTGTTATGATAAGGAAGTATACACGTATTATGATAACAGCCTAATATAATAAAATATTATTATATTTTATTTAGATCGATAATATTGTTTTTTATTTATACTAACAATGATCTAATACCATGTAGTTATGACAATCAACAAATACAAACATATCAATTTAAGACTCTACAAATCTCTACAAATTTGTATAAACACAGGATCCTTAATGGTTTGATCTAGTGCTTTTTAAGTATATTTCTTTAGTTGGCTACATGAGTTTGAATTTCAAAGAGACAAGGGGCCAAAAACATTAATTTGAATATTACTCATTTATTTATTTTAAAGTACAATCACAAGGCTATTCAAATAGAGTAAGGATAGAGTAGGTTATCCATATAGAGTAAAGATAGAGTTATAATTATTTTGTACATATAAATATGTATAGATTGATGTAGCACGATAATATCCATATAATTGACAAAAATAAATGTTATCACCTATCAGTTAATCTCTTCGTATCACATAAATTTATTATTATTAATTCAAATATTTTCGTTAGAGAACGACTAATAGTAGTTATATTGATTTAATCCACCTTCAAAGAAAACGCATATGCTCCGAACCCCCAATCCAACTGTCAAACAATGTTTATGTATCGATATTGTGGAGGAAGTTTCTCTTTAGTCTCTTGTCAAATGGGGGAAACCAAGATTCAAGAAGCAACTGCCATATTTTTTAATTTTCATCAGGGTCAATGTTTTTGTCGTTTAGTTTGATTATGAGAAAATTTCGAAGAAATTAATTTAATACTTTTCGTAGTAAGACACCGGTGCGACGTCGGTACAGGGTAAGAACCAAAGCTGCCCAGTATTCGCATTCGTCAATGGCGTGTGTAACTAAACTAGCTTCAACTGTTCCAACTTCTCTTTGGCAGCCTGGAAATTTCGCCTCCCGTCCCGCACAGCAATATTATTTTATTTTATCCTTAGTAAGAGCAGAATCGTACTCGTTTGTCAGCGCGTGCTTACAATTCCCATGCCACATCAAAGTTAATTTGGGCACATCTAAAATGATTATATCACTGACAAGTCAAAAAAGATCCGTATGAAATGAAAATATGTACACAACTAGGATTTTGCGAAGAGTTTAGAGGTTGTAATATTAAAAACACACGCGTTAAAGTCGCGTAGAGTCTACTTTTTTTACCTCTCTAAATTTTTGGAATTATACGTAGAGCCTGCTTTCTTTCCTTAAACAAAAAGAAGGGGAATCCTACCCTGTGTTCACTTTCCCTCCCAGATTATTATTTTAACCCAAAGAAAAAGTCCTTAACCTGTGCACCCTTCTCCGGCTTATTAACTAATCCCCATTTAAACGTGCGCCAAGAAAAAAAAAAAAAAAAGGTCCGCATCCCTCAATGAACAATCTCGCATACTCGAATTTTTATCACTAGTTCATGTCGTGGATGCGATTTTGACTGTTTGGATCTCAGAGTTGGAAGATTCTACACAGGGAATTACAACTTCGAACGATTTCGGAGAAATTAGGTCTTTTTTTTTTTTAAACTGTGATGTTGATGGCCGATAATGGCTGGCTTGGTGGCGATGTATCGGGCGTTGATGAGTTCGGTGATGACCAGGGTTTGTCGATCGACATGGACACGTTGTTAGGCATTCTTGAAGAGGAGAAAGAGCCTGATCGTGTGAAGGTAGGGTTTTTGAACCGAAGTATTTGATCCAAACGATTCGTTTTTCTGTTTAGAATTGGGAATTCAGTTTGTACTTTTTGTTATTTTTACTGAATTGTGGAAAGTTACGGAGTCAGGTCTAGTGAATTTTGTACAATTTTGTACAATCTCATCGGAATTGAACTTTCTTTAGTTGCCGCGTGTGTTAATATCTGTAAGCAGATTTTAGTACTCGTCTATGAATTTAAGATAAAGAAAGAGAGGGAATTGTGTGATGAGCAAAGTTGCATATTGAAGGAGTGAACATCTTCTGTTTTACATTTTTTTGATTTACAGAATGATTTCTATAGGAATCAGTTGGGTATATAAAGTAAGTGAAGTAAGAAACAGAAAACTGCAAAAAAAAAAAAAAGAAAAAAAAAAGAAAAAAGAAAAATTCAGTTGGGCATACTTGCAAAATAATGTTATACAAGATGAATGCTTCATTCAGAATTTGAGGGAATGTTTGTCTTGCAGTATCAGTTGCTTCAGATGACTTGGTCTATGGAGCTGTAGACGTTCAGTTTATTAGAATTTGTTTTTGTTGCCTGAACACTCAGATTAAAAGCATTTATCTAATTATCATTATTATAGATGAGATAATATTTATCTTTATTTTCACAATGCACTTATTTTTCCTCTCTGCTATGGGAAGGTTTGTGTGTCCTAATGTTATTGTTTTAACTTGATTAGTTTGTGACATTAAAATGGGAATTCATTCTGGATTCGGAACTTGTTGTATCAAATTGCAGAGTAGTCCAGGAGATTTGTTGTTAAGGAATTCGTCTCAAGATGATTCAGCCCAAGATGTGGGCAGTCACAGTAACTTGCAGCTTCAAAGTGGTAAATAAATTATCAGGAATGTTTTTGCTTTATTCCCTATTGATTATGATATCTATAATATCCTATTCCTTACAAAGGATAAAGAAATGTGGATGTTTACCTGAGGTGTTATTAGAGATTGAATGGAATATCAGATGCTCAAATTCCTCATGTTGGATGTTTCTATTCTTGGTTTATTGTTCAGGATTTAAGGGTGATGTGAGAGATATTGTAGCTTACCCTCCATATGACTTAGAAACTTCAGGTGCTGGAAGTGGGGGTTTACGTGATTCTAGTAGCAAGCTGGAACCCACTGAACAAAAGTGCTCTCCTTTGCAAACCTGCTCTGCAAGTTTTAGTGATTGGTTCAATCAAACTTCTGGGACTTGCCGCTCAGAAAGGGTTGGAATATCCCAATTTGAGACACCTGGTTGCAGTACAGCCTCTAGTTTTTCTGAAGGAGATGGCTACCATTTTTTGGATCACAGAAATACCATAGATTTTGATGTCCTGGGGGGTAAAGCTGGAATTCAGTTTGGGCATGTGGGGAGTCAAATTGATTCCAAATGTAAGTAACCTTTTTACGTTGTACATTTCAGAGTTTTGGTTTTGGCCATTTTGAGCTTTCTTCATGCATGCATATAAGAAAGTTTGTGCAGTAATGATTTTTATGTTTTTTGACAGCTGTGGATGCTTCGCCCAGCTCTATCATGGAGAATTTTGATGAAAAATATGGACATTATGGTGCTTCTGTAGGAAATAGGTTGGGATCCTCAGTAGCAGTAAGTAACCTATGTACCTTTGTAGATGTACCTTACACAGATGCTGAGGTGTCTTCGCATAATGTGACTTCAACTGATTCTACCATCTGTCATAGTTCTGAAATAATTAGTGATGATGACTATTATTCAGCCATGCCTTGTTACATCAATTCTGGTGATACAATTTTTGGTGATCTAAGTAGTTTCAATTTCCAACATTTTCTTAGTAATGAAGAGACAGCAACTAACCCCAAGGATGAAGTAGGTGAGTGTCCAACTGAGAATGCATGCTCAAGTAGTAGAATGTTTTTAAATGCTCAAGGTGGACCAGGTAATGGATCCGTGTTGAAGGTGCCAGTGATAGATTATCTTGATGCAAAGAGACAGTGTGAAGATAGTAAGAATGTTTCACCAATCTATGGATATTCCCTATCAAATATCACACTCGGTGATGGAAAGGGATCTGCACAGCCATTTACCTATTCTCATTCTAATTCTTCTAGAATGAAGCAGGTGGTTTGTGTAAAGGATGAAGGGAATGATGAGTTATTTTCCTCTCGGAGCACAGTGAGTGGGTCTGTTGAACCAATTGATGAAGTTGTCAGTAGAAATTCTTCCTACCATGATGGTAGTAATTCTTTTCCTTTCAAAAACTCCAGGCAGTCATTTATTGGTTTATCACCATCTTTATTGAGTCAGAATCATGTGGTTCACGCTAAGGAGGAGCATGAAGACTTGATTCTTGAATCCAGGAGAGCTCGATTTTGTCAAGAAATAAGTGATGGCAGTCCTTCTAGATCTCCCATTGATGGCAGACATTTAAGTCTGAATTTAAATGGCTCGAGACAATATTTTCCATGTGCTCAGCCATCCACATTAAACAAGAAAGAATTAGATGGTGTGAAGGAAGACATGGAGGCTGAAATTAAAACTAGGAGTATGGCTTCTCATATGTTAAAATTGAGCCCAGAATCAATTCAGAGCAATTCATCAGATTGCAAATCTCATGTTGATGATGACCCTGATATATGTATTCTTGAAGACATCAGTCAACCAGCACGCTCAAATCAATCTCTAGTACTTGGGAAAACTTTGAGTATGAATCGATCTACATGCTCAAATCATTCGGTTGCCTTTGGAAAGCCTGTTGTTACATCGCAACACTCTTCATATAGTGACTCCCCAAATTACCCTGGAGTGCCTCCCACAGGATTGGGAGGCATGAAGTTCAAGGCATATGATGAGCGGTTAATTTTTCAAGTTGCTCTGCAGGTTAGTGCAGCTGGAATTTTGCTTGTGCTTGCATTTGGTAATTTACAAAACATACTGTTCTTGTGCACCACGCGCCTGGCTCTATTTTTGTCTCTTTGCCATGGAATCCTTGTCCATAAGATGTAATTAGTCTTTGTGAGGAGAGATTAATTGTGGCTGCTTGTTCCTTTTTACGCTTTTTTTTTTCCTTCTCTGTTTATTCTTGTTTTACACTACATTTTTCCCCTTTATTGTGCGGTAAACATGGTCCACTAAGTTTTCTGTTTCTATTTCTTTATCAGCTGCCATGGTTGAGTTTGATATGGAAGTTATGATGGGGAAATCTTATTTCTTCCCTCTCTTTTTGCTATGTTTAAAAGAACTTGCTATCTTTCACAAAAAGCTGTGTATGAGCTTAGCATTTCCAAATATTTCAATTTGCATTTGTTAACAAAAGGGCCCCCTTTACATTTGGGTGTTGAGCAATGGAAACTTTTTGGTTAACAGAGAGTTTGTTTTCTAAAGCAATAATCAAGAATCCTTGTTTGTGCTCTCATGATTGCTATATAATTGCAATTATTGTGGTGTATTAGTGAAAGTTTATCTTGAAGGTGTTGTTTGTAACCGAAATTTGCATCGCAGGATCTTTCTCAGCCAAAAGCTGAAGCTAGTGCCCCTGATGGTGTTCTTGCAGTGCCTCTTTTGAGACATCAGGTTTGAGTTTTTCCTTTTCATCAAAAAATTTGGGTCAGGGATATTTGAGGATAATTATCTCCAGTGAAGAGTTTGCCTCCAAAATATGAATATAGACGATTTTGAGAAAAATAATTTAATTGGCTCCTACTGGTAATCTTAGGTTATGATAACAATGATGCAAGGTCTCTGATATGACAGCATTTTAATGAAGTGCATGAACATGTGGAAGGGTCCCGGGTATAACCAAACTTTAATGAAATGAACAAACATGTGCAAGTTCTCTAGTATAATGACCCTGAATGTATTTATTTTTGTTTGAAAAAAGGAAAATAGTTTGTATAAGTGGAAAAGCTCACTTTTTTATGCTAATGTAGGAATTGGGATTGAGGGGGAGAATGGACTTTTAAGTGCAAACTATGAGATCCTAGGTTCTGTGTTGTTGGTTATGATGATTCCAATAAATTGGTTTCTGAATAATTGACATATTAAATAGTCAATTAATTTATTGAAGCTAGAATGTGTGTCTCTTATCAATTTTTCATTTTCTTTATTTCTCTCTTTGGGACAGCGAATTGCTTTGTCATGGATGGTCCAAAAGGAGACATCTAGCTTGCACTGTTCAGGAGGGATTCTTGCAGATGATCAGGTTGATTGCTTATAGTCTTTACCTGTGATGACCATCTGATGGGAGATTATCATTGAAATATATTTGGCGTTATTCTGTTTTAACACTCTCCTTTTCAGGGTCTTGGAAAAACAATATCAACTATTGCACTTATTCTTAAGGAAAGGCCCCCATCTTTTGGAACAGAGGATGATAATAAACGCCAATCGGAAACTCTAAATTTGGATGAAGATGACAATGACATTCGGGTTAATAGCCTTAATCTAGTGAACCAAGAATCTGATTACTGTGGGGTTGTTCCAAATGGAAGTTCAGCAAAAAGCTTCAATTTTGTAGAGCAGGCAAAGGGAAGGCCAGCTGCTGGAACCCTTGTTGTCTGTCCTACAAGTGTGTTGCGTCAATGGGCCGAGGAGTTGCGCAATAAGGTAACAAGCAAAGGGAGTCTCTCTGTTTTGGTATACCACGGAAGCAATCGAACTAAGGATCCATGTGAGCTGGCCAAGTTTGACGTTGTTATTACAACATATTCAATTGTCAGCATGGAGGTCCCTAAGCAGCCCCTTGTTGACAAAGAAGACGAAGAGGAGAAAATGAAGATAGAAGGTGAGGATCTTCCGCCAATGTATTGTTCATCTAGCAAGAAAAGAAAATACCCTCCTAGTTCTGATAGAAAGGGTTCAAAGCACAAGAAGGGAGCAGATGGTTTGCTGCTTGAGATTGTTGCCGGACCTCTTGCAAAGGTTGGATGGTTTAGGGTTGTCTTGGATGAGGCCCAGAGCATAAAAAATCACAGAACTCAAGTTGCTAGGGCCTGTTGGGGTCTTCGTGCTAAACGCCGGTGGTGCTTGTCAGGGACTCCTATTCAGAATGCAATTGATGATCTTTATAGTTATTTTAGATTTCTTAGATATGACCCTTTTGCTGTCTACAAGTCATTCTGTTCTATGATAAAGGTCCCAATTTCTAAGAATCCAGTTAAAGGTTACAAAAAGCTACAAGCTGTCTTGAAAACAATTATGCTACGTCGAACCAAAGGTGAGGATTGTCTTCTGTATTAATTTTTTTTGTCTTTAGATAGGGTGCAAATTTAGTGTTTTGGCTGTTCATAGTTCGATGATCCTTAAAGTCAGCAATATTTATTTTGATGTAACCTTTATTCTGTTAGAGCCTTCTTTGCTCTCAGGATATCATACAATTATTGGATGCCTTGAGTTCTCATTGTCTGTTGCCTGTTACTTTTAATGGTTAAATAGGGGTTCATTCTATTCTTTTGATGTTGCATTTTTTAATTAGTTTCTTCATCTCTCAAATCTTTGGGGTATCATTGATAAGTTAGGGAACATCTTTAATGGTTCATTTTGTGGTTGACATACATTTTTCTCTCTATTGGCCAATTAACCACTGGTGTATAAGTAGAGTCATGGAATTGGATTGAGTAAAATACCGAAAGAAGGTAAAAGAGCTGCCTGTACCTGAATAGTTTTAACTTCTTTCTGCGGCTGTATGGAAATTCTTAGTTCACTAAACATTCATTTTCCTTTCTTTTCTTTTTGTTCCTGTTCATTTTAAATTTTCTGGGGTAGAACTGGTTTGAAACATTTAACGTTTTGTGAGCTGTTTGAGGACTGTTAATTTTCAATGCATTACATGTTCAATTATCTAAATAATTCTTGTTTGATGTGTAACTCACTGCTTGAAGAATTGCTGCAAGGCTTGTGTTATTGTGAAATTCACTGCGATTACTGATTGTTATCTGATCTGCAGCCACTCTTCTTGATGGGGAACCAATTATTAACTTGCCACCAAAGGTAATAATGCTTAAACAGGTGGACTTTACCGACGAGGAACGTGATTTTTATAACCAACTAGAGATTAATTCACGCGATCAGTTCAAGGTATGGTTTTACTGAAAGTGGTTTCCAGTTTTTTTTTTTTTTTTTTGAAATCCTTGTGATTTATTATTTTCATACAGTTAGCGTATGTTAGTTGCTTTTGGTAATTTTTCGAATCTCTGGATCAGGAATATGCAGCTGCTGGAACTGTGAAGCAAAATTATGTCAACATTTTATTGATGCTTTTGCGCCTTCGTCAAGCCTGTGATCACCCTCTTCTTGTTAAGGGTTTTGATTCTAATTCTTTGTTGAGATCATCGGTTGAGATGGCAAAGAAGCTTCCTCAGGAAAAGCAAATGTATCTTCTGAATTGTTTAGAAGCTTCTTTGGCAATTTGTGGCATCTGCAATGTATGTGGTTATTTTGTTTTTTATATTTAGTCTCAGATTTGCTTCATGGAATTACTTATTCTTTTGAACATATGCTTGGTATTAATTTGGATCATTTTTTTAATTTTCTGTAGGATCCCCCTGAAGATGCTGTTGTGTCAATCTGTGGTCATGTTTTTTGTAGTCAATGCATTTGCGAACGTCTTACTGCTGATGATAACCAATGCCCGACTAAGAATTGCAAAATTCGACTCAGTCTGTCTTCAGTGTTCTCCAAAGCTGCACTAAACAATTCTCTTTCACAGCAGCCTGGGCAGGAGATTTCAACCGATTATTCTGATTCCAAACTTGTTGAGGAACCTTGTTGTGAGGGTCTCTGGTATAATTCCTCCAAAATTAAGGCTGCTCTTGAGGTTCTTCAGTCGCTGGCTAAACCAAGGGGGAGTACATTAACGAATCGTTCTTTACAGCATTCATTCAATGGAAGCGTATGTTGCCCTGGAGATTCAAGTGATCTTCATGGAGGAAACTCACTTGATAATATCCCTGATGAGAAAAAAACGATCGCTGCAAAATGTTCGATTGATTCAATTAAGTTAGGTGGGGAGAAAGCAATAGTGTTTTCCCAGTGGACGAAGATGTTGGATTTGCTTGAAGCTTGTCTTAAAGATTCTTCCATTCAGTACAGAAGACTTGATGGGACAATGTCAGTTTTTGCCAGAGATAAAGCTGTAAAGGATTTCAACACCCTCCCAGAGGTTTGTGGTTTTGACGACCTGGATATTCAGAGCATTTTTATCATTATTTTTTGTTATGCGATGTTCAGAGCACTTTTATCCACTTAGATTGGTATTCCATCTGAATTTACTTCCAATATTTGATCCTGTTGTGAGTAGGTCTCGGTTATGATTATGTCTTTGAAAGCTGCCAGTCTTGGACTGAACATGGTTGCTGCTTGCCATGTTCTGCTTCTGGATCTTTGGTGGAACCCAACCACTGAAGATCAAGCAATTGATAGAGCACATCGAATCGGGCAGACTCGTCCTGTTTCAGTTTTGCGATTAACAGTGAAAAATACAGTTGAAGATCGAATTTTGGCTCTACAGGTACAGCTGTTTTTTGTCAAATTTTCTTATAGTTCATATTGTCTCTCTCTCTCTCTCTCTTTTTTTTTAAAATAAAAAATAAAAAGAGAGGATGTTGACTCTATATGCATTAGGTATGCTAGAAAAATTGGTTGCTTATCTCCTGGATTCATTGTAAGAGACAATAATTTGGTACTTGTCAGTAGAAGCTGAGATTTGAGGAATTTAGTTTTCTCCTTATGGGTGAAGTATTTTGGCAAGTATGAAGACATTTTTTTCAATCAGTTAATTCTGGTTTAATGATGATTAACTCCTCATTAGTTAGTATCTGTCATGAAATATATTTTTGGATGGACTAGGAGAGGGCAGAGAGGCGTTAATTTGGGATCAGGTGAATACTTGCTGTCTCAGTGAAAATCGTTTGTTAGAAGGGTGAAGTGGTGTACTGTGTGTAAGGTTGAATTAGAATCATATTTATGGTATCGTATTTTCACATTCACCAAAGAATGGACCGTTCATTTCCATTGCTTGCATGATACTTGTATATATTCATATATCTGACATATCCGTAGTGGGGCTCAAGCCTAGAAACTTTTACTGTCTCAGCCTAGATTAAATTGTTGGTGGTTAGCTGGTTGTTTGTTAATGAGAAACTCTTTCGTTCTTTGCAGCAAAAGAAGAGAGAGATGGTTGCATCTGCATTTGGAGAGGATGAAACTGGTGGTCAACAGACTCGCCTTACAGTGGACGACTTAAATTACCTGTTTATGGTGTGATTAAGAGGTTCACAGGTTCACTAGGTTTGTTGGGACCATTTTGCTAACCCCTATACAGTTGGTAGGTTATTTCTTGAGCGGCTGCAGAGCTGCGGCTCTTAATTGACTCATAGCCTCAGTAAATTTCTAAAGACTAAAGTAGCAGCAGAAAGGAGCTCTTATCATATAAGAAGGTTGTGTGGATAGTCGCGAAAGAATTCACATGATTTTTTTTTTTCTAACAATTTATCTCTCTCGTCATCGTACATCTTCCATTACGTTGTATAGTACGCGGTGGTCATTAGTATACAGTCAGTGAAGATACCGATGGATATATATATATTTTTTTAAGTGTAAATGATATAGGGTTTCTTTTTTGTCCGTTTAGTTTAGTTTTATTTTTCATTTGTTATTTTCGTTTCCAGATACTGAGGTTTCAATGCATTAATAGAATTTAATATTTTAGTGCATTTGTGATACAACTCTGCGTCTCTGCCTAACGTGAGCAAGTAAACTCAAAGAAGATGTTAATTAGGGCAGCTATTCATGAGGTCGATGATTTGATAAATCGACTAATTATTTGATAAGGAAATGGACCAAATTAAACAGAGTAATTAGGGAAAAGATGCTTACTTTTGAATGATGGTTACATTGCCTTTTTGGTTTAAGCGAGGAAAAAATTAAAAAAAATGATTGATGTAAATTAATGCCAACGGTGATATCATCCATAAAAAGTCCGCTAGTTCTCAGTTTTGGTGGTACTCCTTTGGGATAGCATTATGGAAAATGCCCAATAGCATGACTCTATCATACATATGACAGTAAATATGTGGGGTCGATCATTTTTTTATATTGATTATATAACTTATATTATATGATATTATTATAAATTATTACTGCGGCTAATTTACAACATTAAATCATATGGAGTACTGTTTAGATTTTACCCTCACTAATATTTGAAGGACGTTTACTCTACTCACATTTCGTAAAAAAAAAAGACTGTCTCTATTAAATTATACAATATAATTGAGAAATAAACTATCCCACTATATTATTATAGAGATTCGAACTACTGCCCTCAAAACAGGACAAATGGTTGGACAATCGATTTGACCTAAAAAATTTGGGTTCGAATAAAATTCCGATGAAAATTTTAACCCAATTGGATTGGATTTTGGCCAACCGGATCAGATCGAATTGTGATCAGAATTCAAAAATCCAAAAAAATCAAAGCACACACAAACACAAATTTTTGATTCAATTCGAATACGTTCGGATCGGATTACATGTTCGGATTAAATTCGGGTTATATTTTTGCCAACTTAATTAACCCAAAATCCGATCGGATTGATCAACCCAAATTTGTGCACCCCTACGGCACCAGCCCTAACCACTTGGCCTTTCATTTTGCCGAGTAGCTGGGGTCGAGCTTTTCATTACTCAATCTGAAGGAGAAAAAGAGAGATGAATGGAAGGACCCTAGTGGTTATGGACAGCGGACTCTGAGCCCAGTCTCGTTTTTGCCATTTTGGACGATAATACAGAATCAGACACCGAATTGTCACATTATGAAAACAGGTCAACGTCAAGCACGAATCACATAAAATCCACCCATTGATTGTGGTTACAAGGTTACAAAAATTTAATCATCTGACACTGTTCAGAGCAAAATGTAAACCAACAACAACGAGAAGATTAAAATGTTTCAACCTGATAAATCCAGGACTCGGTATTAACTTACACTACATAAATAATATACTTGATAATTCATTTACCAATATGACCACACCCAATCCTGTTGAGAGTGTACAGCCTATAACGTCTTCTGTCCAGTCTTAACTTTAACACAAAGTACATACCGACCCTAGTTTCAATATGCTTCTCAAGTCTCTCAACACAAATCTAGAGGAGTTATCCAAAACCCACAAAGATGGAATCTATAAGTTAATCAAATTCTACCACTACAAAATTATCATTTTATCATAAGATATCCTCTCTCACTGAGATTTCAATCAAACAGAGCAATTTCTCAAAATTAGATGGCATCTTAAAATATCAAATTCCATTCATAACATGGCATGACATGACATCCAAACATTTGTAAACAAACTTTTTTCTTCAACAATCGCCAAGTAAATGTACTAACAAGAAACCAACATGGTTAATCAAACTAAAGCACCTAATTGCACCTATCATTCAACCAAGACAGAATATCATTGCGAACAATTTCAATATTCTCATCAGTCTCACCAAACAGCAACGAATGCAGCATCCCGTCATAAATCTTTATTGTCTTGTCCAAACTCCTTGCCTCTTCATATAACGCTTTGCTCACACTGGGATCAGTAACAACATCAGCATTCCCGTGTAACACAATAAACGGGATACTCACATCATATAATCTTTCACTCAAATAATCAGTCACCCTCAGTAACTCAACAACAGTACCTAATCTAGGCTTCCCTTTGTATCTATGCGGATTAAGATTTGCAATAGTCTTTTTCTCTTCAACCTTAATAGACTTTGACAAAAGATCTTGAGTGGGTACAATTGGCAAGGTGGGAAAGAATCTTGCAATAAAGGAAAGAATTTGAGGAATTGGCCATTTGGGTTTCACTTTGTCAGAGATTTTACACATGGGGGCAACCAAGATCGCTCCATCAAAACCATTAGGGTCAGCAAAATGAATCAAAAGACAAATAGCCCCACCCATTGACTCACCGTATAAAAAACAAGGCAACCCATTAAAGCTTGGATCTTGTTTAACAGAGTTAAAGTAAGACAAACAATCTTGAACTACGAGATCAACATTAGGCACATAAGCTTTTAAACCTTGTGATCTGCCATGACCTTCAATGTCAAGAGCGAAACAAGCAAAACCCATCTGGGCAAGAAAGACAGGAATGCCTTGGAAAGTCCAGCTTATGTCATTGCCATATCCGTGGACCATACAGAGGGTGCCACGTGGAGGGGTGTTGATGGGTAGCCATGACCTGGTGAATAGTGCGAGGCCTCTTGGTGAAGTGTGGTATGATTGTGTTGATCTGATACCCTGCTGATTGTAGTATTCTTCTTCTGGAGTGTTTCCCCAATAATTGAGTGTTCTTAGGAGTTGTTGTTCCTGTTCCTTCATTATTGGAGGAGACACTACTGGACTCTAGTCCTTGGAGAGAGAGAGATGGGGGGATTGGTATTATTCATTGATCGGATTACGTTGGGGTTTCTTTTACTTTGTTTTCATTTGTGAAAACTTGCAGTTGACTATTTCCTAGAGTTACACAGATATTTGCTTAGAATGACTTGGATTTAGTTGGGCTGGGCCGGGCCAAGTTTTTGAGTCTGAGTTGAGCTTCAAGCGTTTATGTAAATCCCATCTTTTGATGTTTTCTACTATTATAACCTTAATTAAAATTTCTTTCAAAAAGGTCAAAACACCCAAATAACTAGACCCTTCTCATTGTAACTTCTCTTTTTATCATAAAAGACCTCTTGCACTCACATGCCGGAAAGTAGGGTGTTCACCGGTTCGAATAATCCAACCAAACCAAATCGAATTCTATAGTTTAAGAAGTTGTGAACCAAACTTAAGAATCAGATCGAACCGAAATAATTTGGGTTGGTTTGATTTGAATTTTAAGTTCGATTCAGTTCAAGAAATTTAATTTTTTTTTTTATGTTAGCCAAATCTTAGACTTTTTACCTAAATTTAATTATTTTTTTGGTCGAATTCAATTATAATCATTAATCATTTATGCTACATGCAAAAATACTAATATAAAATAATCTAATAACAAAAAAGTATGATTGTACATATAAATAAGTATTTTTTTAATTTAACACCGAACCAATCGATTTTTTGATTCTATTTGGTTCAAACTAAAACCGAAAAATTGATCGGTTCATATCTTTTGAACCATTCAATTTTTATTATCCTAACCAATCCTATCCAACCGAATATCTACCCCTACCCCCACCAGAAATGATATTTTCTCTTTTGATCATTGTCAACTTCAAGATTATTTTGAAGATGCAGGGAAATAACCAATACAGGAAATAATATCTACACAATCAACTTTGCATTGAAAATCATTTTACACATAATGATTACTAAATAAAGTTCCTAAAATATTTCATTATTAAATAGTTGAAAACCCTTTACCCGCATAAACTATTTTTCTTTTACACACATTAATAGAAAATCGAGCGCACAAATATACTCCATTATTTCTTCCCTTCTTCAAGCCTCTTAGCATAATTCTCTCTTAAAATCTTTTCACTAATATTGATCTCCGTATAATAACCGTGCAAGGCTGGAAGCTCCTTCTTTCTTCTCTTTGTTAAGTGATTTGAAAAAGGGCTAGGAATCGAATAGAGAAAAAGCAAGAGACTCCCTTGTATATGGGTTTCATTAGGAAAATAATAAACTAAAGATTATTGATGATACAATTTAGGTATTTTAAGAAAATATAGTTTTATAAGGATTTTAGAGGATACTAATGGCGCCACTAAGCCACATTAGATATTTTAATCACATTTGTTGTAACCAGACTATGAACAAATGAGAAATTTGGGGTAGCTCTCGTTAGTATTGCAAGCAAGTTCCTGATTTATGTTCGGTAGATTCTTAAGCAATCCTTTAATTGAATAAATTTAAACTCGTAATAAAACCACTTGGTTGTAATATAAACTAAAAAGAAAATGAAAAGGTATTCCAGCATATATATGCATATTTTGTGCATGGTCATTTGGGTAATGTCCACTTGATACTTGAAGAATAGTGTCAGCACAGGAAAAAAATAAAAAAGACGAAAAGATTGTAAGGAAAATTTAGATCTATTTTATACATGTAGGCCAATAATTATCCTAAATTAATTTGAAAACATTGTTCATGGGTTTCTGTTCATCAGCACCAAACTAAACAATTTAAATAAGTATACAAAGATTACAACCTATTAGATTCTCACACAATTTCAAACTCTTAATCAACTTAGTCGAACTTATTAAGCGAACACCACTCGTTTTCTTATCTGCAACCTCAATTTATCTCTAAGATATCAGGATGCGTATAGTTGGTTTGGGATAAGGAAGCTATGAAGAAAAACAGAACATAAGCTAAACTTCCTCTGAAATAAAGAATGCTGCACAAAATGTCCTTGGATACCTTGCTTTCGGGTTTGAGCGGCTTCCTTCACAAAGGCCAAATTCATGCCTTTATATAGTGGTCACTTGATCGACTATAATAGGGTTTGCTATCCGACTTAAACGAGCATGCATTAAAAGCGTGCAATTAATTGTCCTCGATTCATAAGGCATGAAAAATGCCCGTAAGTCATGCATGCATATTAAGCTTTAAAACAATTTTCGATTGAGCAATGCTAGGAGGAGAGAAGGGTGAAAGAATTTTGCCCTCTCTCTCTCTATCCACCCACTCTCTCTCTTCCATTCTTCTTTATTTCTCTCACCCTTCTCTCACCCTTCTTTCCGATTTATGCATGCATGCTTCCGATTCGTCGTATAGCTTCCACCAAAACGACTTCATTTAATCCTTGCATCAAAAGATCTTGCTCCACATTGATTTGTTTCCAATATAATTTCCTTGTAGGCCAATTCTAATTAAAAGACTTTACAAAATAATAATCTATAAGCTATTTAGGAAACAATCCCAATAAACCTAATACAATAAGTATAATTATTTTCTCAAAAAAACTTGAAATGCCATAAGATGCCAACATATAAAGACCTATGGTCTTAACTAAGATGCACTGTGGTATAGATGATTACGGGAGCATGAGAGAATTCAAGATTTGATTGGGAGCTCAAAATTGAGCTCAAATTAATCTATCTGCACGCGCACTGTGCGGTGCCTGTGCATGCGCTTCTTAATATCAACCATCAAAGGAGCTGGGGCGTGAAATGTATGTGAGTTCTTGTTTTTTTTTTTTGAATTACATGAGACTAATATTTAGATTACAACTTATACCGTATGAGACTAATACTGATATATTTACAATTAGATTATTACTTGGACTACTCTAATATTTGAGGGATATCTACTCTACTCACATTTTAAAAAGAGTAGAGTACCTTTATTCAATTATGTTTCCATAACATAATGTAACATAATTGAAGAAGGAATGAAGCCCCACAATTTTTTGTGGGGGCTCAAACTGTGAGGGCAAGGGCCGAGTGGCTGAAATGTATGTGAGTCTTTAAAGTTTGGAACTTGCCATTTTTTATTTTCTAAACTGAAAAAGTATATATAAAGCCCTAGAGCTAAAAGCAATAGAGTGAGATTATTATAATAATAGTTCTTTTATAGATAAACAGGCTTTTGCAGTTAATTTATTATTGCATCCGGGAAAGAGGCAAAGAGCACGGAACTCAAGGTAATTAAAGGCTTAATTTCCGTCTCCTTCGTGTTGAGATTGAGAACCTGGGGATTACTCAAATCCTAGCTGCTTCCAATGCTCACTGTAATGCTATTTCCTCTTTGATTTGAGGCATCAAAGACTTGCTAAACAGAGATTGGCATGTTTCAATGCATCATGTGTACGATAGGTGAATTTTGCTGCTGACTTCCTTGCGGGAATGGCTCTCACTCTCCCACTTGGGTTCTACCTCTTTCAATTCTGTTTGCTATGGAGGTGTTGTACCTCTTAAACCAAATTGTTATAAAAAAAAGTTGTAACTATAAAATAAAAATTAATAATATGTAATAAATAAAATTTTTAAATAATAATTTTCACAAAATTATTAAAGATATAATAGATTTTTCATCATACAAGTGAAAAATCATATCAACATAATTTTTAAATTACAACAGCTAGTGTTTACTAAACACTTTATTACTATATTTTTTAAACTATAGTTATTCAATCTCAATCCCAAACAGGATTTTCATCTACCTCCCGTAGGAATGAATTATTGGTTGTTTAATGATGGTCCAGGACTTGCGTTCCTTTGTTTTGTTTAGCCTAAGCGTGGGCTAGGCTCCTTTTGTACCAAAAAAAAAAGGGCTTAATATCCAATCATCTTCCTCCCGGATAAAGTTGATAAAAAGCCATTACTGTATATATATAAACTCATTAGCCCAAAAAAATAAATAAAATAAAATGTGTATTATATGACTAATGATATTTACTTAGTGTTTTTTCTCTCCTAGTGAAAATAGTCAAAATTTGAATTTTGAATTTTGATATTGACAATCAAGTCAGTTTTTTCACTTGATTTACAATTAAGTTAGTTTTTTTTTTCACGAATTTGAAAGATTATGAGAGGCTAAGAGAGAAATTCTATGAGAGAATCTTAATCCGTGTTATATATATCACATGAATATGACATAGTCATTTCAATTTAGGTATGACATGAGTCACATGACCAAGTTTTACTTTTGTTAGGCAAAAAATATTTATTATTTTAGCATTTTAGATAGACAGCCTGATTGGCTTTTTGTGTATTGTGTGGTAATCTATATACATTGAGGGTGTGCGGTTCAATTTATAGGGTAAATATCTTTTCATATATTTGTAGCTGTGGGAATTAACATCTCGATTATAGTAGACAGCCAGGGATATACACTCACAATTTACTACACTTTTTCTTACTATTTGATTATGTAAAATCTCTTTGAATTTCTTTAGGACTTTACTCGCTAGGTGGGAACATAATCTTTAAGAATATGCATGAAATGAAGCAATTGGTGGCTAACGCTGAAATTGTAAGCTCATATAAGAAGTTAGCAACTTAAAATTAGCATACTCAGTTCCCTTTATGCACATTTGTGTTATTATAAATTATTATTGACATGACACCACCAAAGAAACTTGTGGTGTTTCTTCTGTTCATGGCATTAGGCGCACAGTCGTTTATACATATAGACGCTTAATTTTTAGAGAGGTTCCTGATCCTACAGCACCATGAAGATGATAACTCTGCCCCCACCAAACGGAAAAAGAGAGTCCAAAAATTTATTCTCTTTATGTCAACTTTTTTAGGTCATAGGATCAATCAACATTATTTCAGTTATCTTAAAAGATAGTAAGTCATGATAGACAAAAGAAGAGGCGAGGCTTATCGGAAACTGGTTTTTGATCAACTATGTGGAATTTATCCACAGCACGTTCCATAATATCCATTCGCAAATTATTAGTTTTTTTTATGCTTCTGAGTGGTAAGAAAGTAAAAATGCAAACAAATAAGACATCAGATAAAATTAATAAAGGCCTAAGCACTTGTTATATATATGTTCAGTAAAATTAATATTCATTAAGGCAATAATTATGCAGTGAGAAATATGCATAAGGATCGCAGGATCACTGATGGGCTATTCAATTAACGGTATGATTTGAACCCTTCATTATCTGAAATATAAGGCTTACAATGGATATATGTATGTATGTATGTATGTATGTATATGTATGTACGGCTTCATTTGGCTGCATGGTACTTAACTATTGTGTGAATCGTACCTGAAGCCTCTAGAGTCACTGCAATGGGTGCGATTTATGTTAATGTTGATAAGGCTATATTGACCTTTATAAATACTTGATATTTCATACCTAATTAAAATATAAAACAAGAACGAAAGAGATAGAAGCCAGAGCCTCTCAAAATTCAGTAATTTATCTATACAATAAAGAATGATGCATGATTCGTTACATATATTGTGCTAACGTGTCTCCTTGGTGTTCATATGGGTTGCAACCAAACAAATTGGAGCACCAAAGTCACTAATCAAACATGGATTTGCTTTTGTGACCATAGGGTGTGTTACACATTGAATAAAAATTGATTTAAAATATTGAATGATCATGAGTACATTGTGTAACACATTGAATTGATCTATAAAATATTGAACGATGAGCTATATACAAACAAACTTAGCACTTTTCTTTTTATTAGATTGAAGAAAATCTTACCTTAGTGGGAGTGAATCGAGACATATTAACAAGTAGGTGGACGTTAGGACATCATCCATTGGCCAATACAGAGTTGGTCCTATTGCAGCAAGATGGTGTAGATTTGGCCGTCTCCATTGTTGGGTGCATTTTTCTGGTGCTATAAAGTTGGTGCATATTTATGTGGGGTTCATTCTTCAAAGCCTATCGTCATACATTACGATTAATTATCTAGAATATATAAAGTAAACGAAGGCATTATTTAATACCATATATTATATTAATCAAAATCTGTTAGGTCCTACTTAGTTTAGTGCTTTTTTATACTAGGGCAGTCCAGAATCCAGATGTGTGACACAAAATGAGCTGAACTTTCCTTCGAATAGTTGGGAGGGAAAAAAAAAAATTCTTTCATTAGCCATATCTATCTACAAATAATTGAAACAAAATTCACTCGTATAGGAACAATTAACATAACTTTAGTTTGCTTTACATATATTTCTGCTATAATGGATATTCGGATGGCGGTTCCAAATTATCATATTCGTTTCGTAACTATAATTATAAGTTAAGGGAGATATAGAACCCTAAACCAACATATTAAAACCCTAAAGCCAAGATCTTGAGTGGAGCAGACGATGATGTTGTATAAATGCATATATTTTCGGTGAGTTCGAAATAAAGAAAGTGGTGTGAATAAATAATATGATCGAACTATCAATAGGTGAATTCCCTCTCATTGTTCAACTAAATAAAGTTGGAATCCAAGTCATTGTTCAACAAAACCAAGTTGGTTGGTTACCTTTTTAACCTTTGATCGATCACATTCTCCATCTCGAGGTCATGGGATTGTCACAACCCACAAGCTAGGTTCGCCACAAAACTCCATCTTTCAACTTTGTGATGATGAGATTCCTAAAAACAGTTACCTTTTTGTATATTTTAGAGGCACCACCAATCTCGAATATATACTGCCACCACAATACCTGTCTTTCCACGTTGTCACTTTTGTGGACTGGCAAGAACGTGGTCAATATTTACGAAGATAAATATATTGCCATGTGTTGCACTCTTGTTTTGTTTTCTCTGGACTTTGTTACAGTTGACGCGACAAACAAATCATGTTAACTTATCTTTAGTGCAGCGCAGTGATGATGTAAGCCCAAGCAATTCGTTTCAGATGATGCGAATTGACTTCTGACGATCAACACTGAAATTAAGAAAATCAATTTTTACTAAGACACATAGAAAGACTCAAACACGACTCTTTTAATTAAAAATAATTTAACACCAATGCTGGATGTTTTCTGCTGACATTCTTCTATTTTTTTAGTGCAAAAAAGTTTAAATGAACTTATGTTATTACTCTTTTTTGTATTGTTGATGGTCTCGTTAGTGAATTAATTTGCTTAATTACGGATAAATTCTGTGTCTTTTATTCCATTCAATTGAAAAAAAAGGAAAAAGTTTTTATTGGATTTTGAAGAGGGTTCAAACTTCAAAGGTACATCTCCGTTTGACTGAGGACCCTTTCTGTTCTTGGTCTTTACAAGATTTTAATTTTTAATTTTTTTTTTATAATCGGGTTCACAAGTTTTAATTAACTAGCTATATATGCATTGCAACTAGCAATGAAGTAATTGATGTAAAAGCATTAATGACTCAGTATTTTGCAGTAAGTCAAAGAACAAGTTTTAAATTCCCTTATTTTAATGAGAATCTTAATAAAGTTCATTTATCGAAATCATATTTCAAAAAGTTATTGTTGATTGCTTCTTTATATTCGATTTTTGACTTTAATAATTTGAATTCAAAAACTCATGTGCTAAGGATTTTCTTTGTTGGTACCTATAATTTTCTTGCGAGGAAATTCCACTTTTAAACTTTTATAAAAGCGTGCTGGCAGTGAACTCAAAAGAGCAATTTAAACACATGGCATCGAATACATAAAGTCACAGAATTCATTTGCATTGAAAAGACAGAAGCCAAGTTTAAAAATAGAAACATACATAAATATATAAGATCATAACATCACCAAATTCTTACCATTTTTTACTTGATTATTCTCTTTAATTTAAATTATTTCTGCACTGGTATTGATTCTCTATTTATCCGTTTCCTTATAATAATAATAATAAAGAGATCTTCTCCTGACAGCCTTCTTAATTTGATATTATATTCTCTTTAATTCACATTTTCGCCTGCTTTATATTTGTTCTCTTTTCATATTTTTCTTAAATATTACAAAGAAATCCCAAATCTTCAATATAATATATGATACTGGCATTTGTTTTTGTTATTGTAGTGAATTGATAACACTTGTGGGTTTCATTTCAATTTCAAGATCAGATTTTCTTTTATCCCAATCATTTGGTTATAAACAAAATTCAAGCTTGAAACTATTGTTGTGGTCATTATATGTTTTTGTACGGTGTTGATAGATAGAAAGCAATTATCTTTGAATGGGAACAAAAGAAATAAGAAGAAATTGTTGAAGTTTGATGACGGAGATGAAGAGAGCGTGAGAGGGGAAGAACGGAAGAAGAAACCGGAAAATAAAAACTGAAATTTTAGAATTATTTAAGTTTTTACAAATTTAAGGGTAATTTTATCTTTTTAAGACTTATAAACAGATTGTAAATAAAATGGAGTGTAACTGTAAAGTGGTCACGTAGAATTTGACAATAAAAAAATCACAAAAGACAGAAACTGGATGTACGGTACAATCGGAGAAACATAGCCCGACCCGAACGTCAAAGAATAATTTACCAATATTTGTTATGGAAGATCATACACGCATACATAACAAGAATTTTATGCCAAGGTATGGTTTTTTATTGCTCTTTTCTTTTGTTAATTTCTTAAACTCAACCACAAGTTTCTAAGATGAGGAGTCAGAAACTTTTTATTTTTGACGCATATACGGATGAAAAGATTAAAAAAGGATCCGATACTGACACTTTAAAGATGTTGAGGATATATTATTACTCTGCTATGTTCCATGGCTGTACGTACCATCAATCATATATATATATATAGTAAAAGCTTGTTCCGAGAGATCATCTTCTGCTATGCAAGTGATAAAAATTGGATCCAACAGATAAACATAATAGTATAGATATTATTAATATCAGGATATACGTAGTTGAGATAATGACTTGATTCGACTCTGATTCAACAATTAACCTCTTAATTGAATTTGGAGGCTCCACCATACACCAACCCAAATACCCAATTCAATTCTTGCAAAAGAATAGTCTAGAAGCTGCCTGCCAAAAAAATCCATGTCAGATGCCATAAAATTGAAAGTTAGCTGGGGTAACACGTAGGAATTTTCATTTTCCTTTCACCTAGATTTATATTCTGTTAATTAATTAATTAATTTATTTTAAATGCTTCTTGTACTTTTAACAAGTTAAGTTGGTATCCAATGAGTATAAATACACTAGCGTTCTTCTGGTTTCCCGGCCATCACCCTTTCAATTGAAAAATCAAAGCATTAATTTAAGTTGTTGTTGATGGATTTTTTGTTCAAGTTGAAGGTGACGATTTGTCTGACTTTTTGTTTACTGAATGCTCTAGACGTAATATCTGCGGAGCCTCTTGGTAAACGTTGGCCGAGGGACGACGGATTGAACCTATCATCAGAAAATGAGGATCTTGTGACTAACTTACCTGGCCAGCCTAATGTAGATTTCCGGCACTACGCCGGCTACGTCACCGTCAATGAACAAAACGGACGGGCTCTTTTTTACTGGTTCTATGAGGCCATGACTCGTCCTCAGGACAAACCCTTGGTGCTTTGGCTTAACGGAGGTAATAATAAATTAATTTGCTTGCTATTCTTAATTACTGTCCTTCATTCAGCCAGCGCTAGTGTTACCCTGATCTTCAACCTTTCTTTCAATCAGTTTCTTCTTCCACAAAATTGAGTAGTACTAATATATCTGTCATCTCATGCCTAGTTTAACTAATTGGGTAAATTGTACTCCACCCCCATTAATATTGACATTCATCAGTGTGCCCCAACCAATAAATTAAGTTGTTAGTTGACCAGCGTAAAAAACTAAGATTAGGTTAATGAGTATTTTATTTGCTAATTAAATTTAAAAAATCTTATTCTTTCATATTTTGGCTACGTTTGTCTTCTCTGATACTAACAATTAGCAGCAAAATTATATAATTTCAGAGGTCAACCAAGGTCAATAGCGGGGACTTGTTTGATGAATGTCATAATTAATTTTGTTTTGTTTTTGATTTGGCCGGGGGTTGGGGGGGAGTTTGAAATTTACCGCAATTAAAAGGTGGAGTATTGTACTCAGTTTTAAGGTTTCAAAATCTAAAAGCTCTGTGATAGCTTGGCAACCCTCTCAAAATTCCCAAAAAAAAAAAAAAAAAAAGGCACAGCCGTCAGACAGACCCACTGTTGATAATTAAATAGCACATTTGCTAAAAAAGAATTAATGAAAAAGTCCTTTGAGGATATGTATGAATGTATGATTGATTACCCTTTTTCCTCATCTCTAATTTATATTTTCTTCATTTACATCTAAAACTATGAGCCTCCCGTTCATCGCATAATTGGTGTTGTGAAATTTCTTATATATTCTTTATGTTCTCTAATGAGGTGACAAGATTCTTTATGTTTCAGGTCCTGGATGTTCTTCTGTAGGATATGGAGCAACACAGGAGATTGGTCCTTTTCTAGTGGGCAATGATGGCCGCGGTCTTCAATTTAATCCCTATGCTTGGAATAAAGGTACGAGGTCGATAATTCACATGTCACTCGAATGTTTGCATGTATACTCCTCGCTTATTTTTCTTAGACAGATCAGTTATAAATGCATCCTATTAAAATTTACACCATATTAATAATGTCACACTTTGCTTTTATGTGTACGTTCATTATTGATGAACATGGACGCACAGCTGCCTGTATAAGTATTATTATAATAATATGGTATATAAAATAAGCTCTTAATTTTGTTTACGACTGTGCAGAAGCCAATATGTTATTCCTGGAGTCACCTGTTGGAGTTGGCTTTTCTTACTCCAATACAACTAACGATTATAAAATGCTGGGAGATGACTTTACAGGTGAGTTGCGCACAAACTGATCTTGCTGATGCATATACACATATACAGCTGACATTATATCACTTATATAAGGCTTATCATTGTTGGTGAAAAGTGCAACTAGTGATACACTATCATGCATTTTGATGTTAACACACACACGTATATGAGTATGTAACTTTTTTTTTTCTTTAATTATTTCTCACAAGACTCTAAGATTTTGAATATACTACTTTTAATTTGCATTTATTTATGTTCTTTCGGTCATAGCAAATGATTCTTATACCTTCTTACATAAGTGGTTCCTCAAGTTTCCATCATACCGAAGGAGAACCTTTTACATTGCTGGGGAGAGCTATGCGGGTAATTTTTTATTTTTTCTAAAATAATACTTAGTACAATCTCCTGATATTTATAATATTAAGTTTTTCGGATCCTGCCAACCGAGATCTATATTATTTTGATTGAATGGCCATCTATGCCGATTTGCTTAATTAGTAACACACACACATATATGTACAGGAAGATATGTCCCAGAGCTGGCCGAGCTCATCCTTGAAAGGAACAAGGATCCTTCTTTTTATATAGATCTCAAGGGTATTTTGGTATGTTAAAATAAGTTAATGCACCTGTTCATTTTTCTCAATCAGATAGCCAATTTGCCCATGACTTTGTTGCATTATTAAATTTTTTTTGGCATTACCACCTCCTACTACATGATTTAGTAACAACACTACATGTACAGCTGGGAAATCCCGAAACATCTACGGCTGAGGATTGGCAAGGTCTCGTGGACTATGCTTGGAGCCATGCTGTCGTATCTGATGAAACTCACAAAATAATCCTTAGAACCTGTGATTTTAGCAGTAGTGACCCATGGAGCAGCGATGAATGCAGTGACGCAGTGGATGAAGTACTCAAACAATACAAAGAGATCGATATATACAGCCTCTACACATCAGTTTGCAGTAGCAATTCCTTGGAATCATCACAATTTATGATGAAACGCACATCTAAAATGGTATATAATTAGCAAAAATTTGATGGGTTAAAATCTCTTTCTGTCGTTAAGAGTTTTGGCTAATTATCCAATCGTTGCCTCTTTCTTATAAAATACCCAAAATTTCCTCATCTAATATCTATACTACCATAACTGTCAAAGCCAATTTTATAAGGGTAAAATAGTATTTTGATTGATGTAACTTCATATTCAAACATGACATGTAGCAGATAAGACATAAAGAATAATTTAATAGATTTTAATGGATACAAATGAAAAAATATGAATGTTGTAGATAATTTTTAAAATATACATGGTTGACTGGATAATTGGCACAAACTCTGTGAGCTAAAGGAATTACCCAAAGTTGAATATTCAAAATTTAGCAAGGCCTTGTAAATTTAATTGATATGATAGTATTGAACTGAAATATGTTTGCTTGGCAGATGCCTAGGATTATGGGTGGTTATGATCCGTGCCTGGATAACTATGCAAAGGCTTTCTATAATAGACTGGATGTTCAGAAGGCTTTACATGTTAGTGACGGTCGCCTTCTGAGGAACTGGAGCATCTGCAAGTAATTGATATAATTATCTGCTTTTTAATTTATCCGCTTAATACTTTGTAGCTTTTATGGTGGCGGCTTGATTTATGAACATTTTTATCATTTTTTTAAATTAATTTTTTTCTAATGCAGTACTACAATGTATGAACGGTGGCCGCAAACTAAACCTTCTGTTCTTTCTATATACACCAAGCTTATTGAGGCAGGACTTAGAATATGGATATACAGGTGAATTTTCCATGCTATCTAGAGATTGTGGTGATTCGTTTATTTTATTGGATTTGATATATTTTATCAAGTCACTTGGCCTTTATATTAATTTACTTTGATTGTTTCAGTGGAGACACAGATGGGAGAGTGCCTGTATTATCAACAAGATATTGCTTAAGTTCTCTTGGGCTGTCAATCACAAAGGCTTGGAGGCCCTGGTATCACCAGAAGCAGGTATCATACTTAGGTTAACCAGAATGACAATAGAAAATGATCAGCAGCATATTTAAATTAGCACTTAATTTTTACTTCACTTAGCCTTGATCACTACTAACAAATTCAGAGGTGGGTATACATAATATATAGATAAATACTTAATGTCACTTTGAATTACATAACATCAGGTTGGGGGCTGGGTTCAAGAATATGCAGGGCTTACATTTGTAACCGTTAGAGGGGCAGGCCATGCAGTGCCAATCTTCAAACCCAGCGATTCACTTGCATTATTCTCATCCTTTCTCCTTGGAGATTCTCTTCCTTCTGTTCGGATATAAACCATGCATGCTATATATATGTAGCCGACAGAAGATTATCTGCGTAATTTTTCCATATTTTGAGATTTTGCTCTTGGTATGTAGCGTCTTGCTCGTATTGTATCGTGGCTCATCAATATAGGTAAATAAAAACATGGGCTCCGAAGAGCTCTGTTCTGACCCTTGATAATAAGACTTTTCTTTGCGCCCATTTAGTTGCTCTGGTATAATAAATACATGGTGATGAAATTTAGTTATGTATTACCTGTCTTCATTAGAAAATGAAGCCCGTCATTCACTAGAACGTAATCAACGGGGATCAAATTCGATACCCATAACATTCTAAGTAATGTTTTTACATGAGCAATTGTAAAAAATTTATGGGAAAATATGATCAAATGGGTAAATAAGTAAAATTATAGATAATTATTCAACGACTACCTGTTTGTTTGTACGTTTTCAAAAATACACAAATATTTTTTTTTTTTCAGTGCGCCACATGAAGTTAGCATTATATTGCATTCGTCTACTTCCATCTTATCTCAGTTAATAGATTTAACAGAATATTAATAAAATAAATTTGTTACCCCTCAAACATAAAATTATAATTTTGCCCAAAATAAAACAAAAAAATAAGATTCAAAATTAGATAACAGAAGTTACATATACAAAATAAATAATTTTCAAATAAAAATCGATCCCTGTAATATGAATTCAATCTGTTCATCTGCAAATCTCCTCTTCTTTAATCATCAAAGGAAAAAGAAAAATGTCTTGTTGTGGTGGAAACTGTGGCTGTGGCTGTGGCTGCAATTGCGGCAGATAGGTGTGGCAGCGGCTGCAACGGATGCCCACCATCACCAGCGAGACCCTCGTCCTCTGTGTTGCTCCTATCAAGATGCACTACGAGTTCTCCGAGATGGGATTTGGAGCTGAGGGCGGCTGCAAGTGCAGACCTAACATGCTCAAAAGCAAAGCAATGCTGCTAAGTGGTATAGATTATAATATGAATAAAAAAAACTATAAATGGTTTGTGGTTGTCTTGTTGGGTGTCTTTTTGTAAGCTTTTGTTTGTAAATTAAAAAAAAAAAGCCATGGTTGCTGATCTGAATCTTTAATTAGGTTTGTTGTAATATTCATGAGGGTTAAAATATGGGCAGTGTCTCATATGATTAATGTAAACTCTCGTCTTAGTAATAGTCTGATTTGTAAATATCGTTAATAGGCTAATGTAATATCAGTTACAGTTTGATCACAATATATCAGTGTTAAACAAAAAAGGTTTGTTGTAGATTCATGGCTATTTGATTTGGGTATGTTTGTTTTTATCTCAATTTTTATTTTTTCTATTTGATTTCGGTATTAGGGTAGCAGCAACTTCAAATTTTTGCATGGGAGAATGAGGCGTTATTTTTGTGTGTTCATTCAAAGGACAATTTTAACCTTCCAATATCAACAATATTCTAACGATGTTATGATGAGAGTGGAGCAATTATAAACTTTGTAAACTTCAGGTGGCGAGTTAAAAAAACAAAGATGTTTTTGTATTTTTTGAAAAAGCTTGAACAGGTAGTCAGTATATAATTGATCTCAAACCATTATTAGGGATGACAAAAAAGGCTTTGGGCTCTCTATATATGGATTTAAGTTTAGGATTTAATAGAAAGGCCCAGGCCCAATAATCTTTCTAACTACTCAAAAGTTTTTTTTTTGGTTTAATTATATTAAAAACAAAATCTTACACTACAATCATTTGCAATTTATGAGGATTGATGATATATGTTGTTAGATGGAAATTCTAATGTCAACAAATACATTTACATGGAATGACACAAAATTGTTTCCATGATAGTATAATTTGTGATATTAATTTTTATTGTTTCCATGTAGAAAAAATTTGTTACACTTAAATTACTAATTATTTCCATCAATAATTAATATTATTTCGTACAAAATTAGTATGTTACACCCAATCACATAAATTTTTTTTCAATTCCATTATTGTTCCATACAAAATTTTTTTTTTGTAATAATTAGACGAAATTTAACCGAAATTTCTGTGACACAACCATATTTAATATTTTATGCAATTAATAGGTAAAAAAAAAAAACCGAGGAGGAAAGATGAAGTGCTCCTATCAAGTTTTGAAACTCAATATATGTAATGGTAAGGCTATTTGCACTTTAAAATTACTCTGAACATTCTGATTTTAATAAAAATTTATTACAAAAATATCTCTAATGTGAATTAGTATTAAGGACAATTTATTATAAACTAATATTAATAATTACTTTGAACACCTATATAGCACACTTATTATTCAATGTATAATTCTCATACCTTAAACATGAAACTTTTATTTCTAACATGTTAAATTATTAATCAATATTTAGATGAACAATGATGAAATCAGTATTTTAAAAATATTTTGACTACAGAACATGTGTAATGGTTTTTATTTTTTTAAAAAATAAAATAAAATAAAATAAAATTCTCCTAAATTGACATTATAGAAATTTGATAAGAATAATTACATTCAACGAAGCGAGAACTCTCGACTATTCAGCCAAGTTGGTGGTGGCCAAAAACTTTTAGCATACGATGGAAACTGTGGGGGTGTCCACCATCAGAATTCTTCTTTTGAAAAATTTGATCACCATCAAAATAAAAACAAATCTTTTGGAGTCCCAAAATCTCATTAGCTGAGACAAAGAATGAACAATAATTGCAACAAAAGCAAACCTCAACCTCCTCCTCCAAATTGTGCTCCATATGAGCAATTATCCAACAATAGTAATTATAATAATCCTTCTCATCCAGGTCCTTCTCAATATCAAATCATTGAACATAAATAAACAAAAAATTAACAATTAAAATTGCCTTAAATAATTTTTTTATAACTTGACTATAATATATTGACATATTGTTGTTTGTGTTAAATCTCTTAAACTTGGGAGTAGTGAATAATTTTGTTGATGTTTTAAGTAATATTGTTAATTAATTTAAATAGTTTGAATAAGGATTTTCTTTGGAATTTTAGAGAGTGTACAAAGTAAAATTTAATTTTTTAAAATTAGCATTTAAGTGTAGGATAAAGTATACAAAATAATAGAGTGTTTAAAATAACTTTTAGAGTGCAAATAACCTATGCTATATATATGTAAACCAAAACCTAAAAGGCAATGGTTGCTTCCGGTACTTGCCCTAGTTTGTCCCTAGACAATAATTGTTTGATTGAAAAAGAAATCTTTATCTGTTAGCTAGATTATTTGTTATTGCACTTCCTTATTGTTAGAGGTGCATTTATGCAAGTTGTCTCACGAGACTATCAAGATTCAAAGACATCAAAGATCGTCTTGTTTGGACCATTTAGGCCTTTATCATCCCATCTGCGTATGTATACATGGACCGTTTAAGCCTTTATCATCCCATCTGCGTATGTATAAAGTTTGGTGATGATTAAGTACTAAATATAGAATAACCTTACGAACAAAAAGAGGTAGCTTTTAACTGTATCACTGAGGCTTTTCAACTCATCATTCGAATAGCCTCTCATGTCGGAAAAAAATCATAGGCAACAGTTATAAAGTATCGGTTCTTTTCTAATATCAATCGCATACACGTGAATCATAGAGCACTGAAACGTATCTGGCAGCAACAACAGTATGTAGTTTTTCCTTTACCAAATAACCTACCCTATATGTAAACCAACAGATCGTTTATCCTTTGACCACCGTCTCATAGAATGTTAGGAATATTCACTTTCATTAGCATCTGCAGCAAGAAGCTTCTCGAGCATTTCAGAGTGCTTGGTTTACAAAGCTCAGTTGCAGCTCAGCAAAACTCAGCAAATTCAGTTATTAGCTACATTGCATGTGTGTGTGACTTAGTTATGCTTCACGTGTGTAATTTAGCTAACTTGAATCAAGTTGTTACAAGGCTGTACAGCTGTCGTATTCTGATTAGTGAGTCACTAGCTGAATTAGTTACACCATTGTAATATAAATACTACTCTGTATTCAGTACTTAGTTTGTGAATGAGAAGTGAATGCTTTCTTTCATATTTTGATTCAATTTTCTCTCGTTTTCTCTTCAACCAAAAACTTTACTATAAATCTTTTCATGGTATCAGAGCCATCCAAAAATGGCAAATCATGTCACTACAGCTTCATCTTCACTGTCCTTTAGCTTTATTCAACCACTGAGTTAGATCAGTCAAACTATCTTGTGTGGAAAGCACAAGTTCATGCATCAATAATTGAAAACGGTCTCGAAGGCTTCATCAATGGTGATAAGCCTTGTCCTGCTCGGTTTTTACCTGAATCAATTGAAGAATCAAACAGATCTGAGATCATAGTAGCAAGAACTGAAAATCCTGAATATATTGTATGGAAGAAGACAGATAAATTGCTCCAGAGCTGGATGCTCTCATCAATGGTGGACAGTGTATTAATAATGGTGATAAGCTGTGAGACTTCACAAGAACTTTGGAAGAAACTTGCAGAAATTTTCCAGTCACAGTCTAAGGCTCGTTTCATGCCGTTAATGATGCAAATCCAAACAACTAAAAAAGGTTCACTCTCTATCAGTGATTACTTCAACGAGATGAAGAAGATCTCAGATACTTTTGCAATTGGAGGTAATGGACTCTCATCGAATGATTTTATTATGCATGTTCTTGCTGGTTTGGATGATTCTTATGAGTCACTTGTCACAAATGTCTTAACAAGACTTGAAAAAGAAAAGATAACTGTTGACGAATTGTATTCAATGTTGCTGAGTCATGAAATTAGACTTGAAATGAGTAAAGGAAAGGCACAATTTGAAGTGATGAGTGCAAACTTTGCACAGAAAGGACAAAATTATAAATCTAATACTGGAATTAAAATGCCTGTTAATTGAAGCTTTGGTAGTCCTTCTGGTGGAGATAAAGGTCTTGTATGTCAGATCTGTTTCATACCAGGTCATGGAGCATCTAAGTGTAAAAATAAATTTAATCATGCATTTGTTCCAAAGCAAGGCAGTGGTAATGCAGGAGGATTCAGGCCTAGATGCCAGTTCTTTGGAGGCAATTATGGAGTGAATTTTGGCAGATGTGCTAGCAGAGGTTTCAGTGGCGGTTTTCCTAGAAATGGGGGTTTTCAAGGATATGTGGCTTATCAACCAGCATTGAACTTTCAACCACCAATGGCACCAAGTTTTGTTTATCCTCAGAGTGCTTTTGGCTTTTACAATAGTCATTCACCTGTTGCTATGTATGCAAGGAATGCTGATTACAACTCAGGAGGTAGAGTTTCTGGTAATGCTGTTAATACTCTCAACCAAGGTGCTGCTACTCCTTTGGCCAACTACAATGTAGTGGCAGATCAAGCTTGGTATATTGATTCTGGAGCTACTAATCATGTCACTCAAAGTGCTTTACAGACATTTAAAGAGTTCAAAGCCATGATTGAAAACAGTCTGTTTATGAAAATTAAATGCTTACAAACTGACTGGGGAGGTGAGTTTAGATCATTCACTACCTATCTAGCTGAACAAGGTGCTCAATTTAGACATCCTTGTCCATACATTCATCACCAAAATGGAAGGATTGAGAGGAAACATAGACACATAGTAGAAACTAGACTTACTCTCCTTGCTCAAGCCAGTTTGCCCTTGAAATTTTGGTGGAATGCATTTCATATGGCAATATATCTCAGCAATAGACTCCCCACAGCTGTGCTCAACAACAAATCACCATTTGTGTTACTGGTTCATAGAAAACCAGATTATTCTCATCTTAGAGACTTTGGCTGTGCTTGTTACCCCTATCTCAGACCATATAATCATCACAAACTTAGTTATAGAACTAACAGATGCATATTTTTGGGCTATAGCTCATCACATAAGGGATATCAATGTTTGCACTCCTCTGGAAGAATGTATATCAGTAACCATGTGATATTTGATGAGTCTTCATTTCCTTTTCAATCTGGGGTTGATTTCTCTTCTGTATCAACCACTTGTCTTCTTTCTGAGTCTAGTTCAAATTCCCTTTCTAATTCTTCAGTTCAACCTTCATACTCTCAGACTGTAGTACAGCTTGGTTTTCCACTCTCTCAATCTCCAGCAGCAGGAACAATTAATTCCAGTCCAGTATCACCAGCTTCACCATCTCCTTTACTTTTATCCCCACGTACAAACACATCTGTATCTTCTTCCTCTCATGACTCCCATCATGCTTCTCTACCACAACCAGTGCACCATGGTCACCCTATGGTTGCCAGGTCAAAGAATGGTATTTTTAAACCAAAGGCTTATATTATTGCTTCTCAGTCATTAGAAACAGAACCATCCTCTGTTTCAAATGTTCTTGCTGATCCTAAATGGTACCAAGCCATGACAGAAAAATATCAAGCTTTAATGAACAATCAAACTTGGGAGCTTGTTCTTCCATCTCATCCTGTCAAAGTTGTTGGTAACAAGTGGATTTTCAGAATCAAGTACAATCCAGATGGCAGTATCAGTAGATATAAGGCTAGACTTGTAGCCAAGGGCTTTCATCAAACACAAAGAGTTGACTATACTGAAACCTTCAGCCCTGTGGTAAAATCTTCAACTATCAGAGTGGTCTTGAGTTTGGCAGTCTTGCATAAATGAAAAATCAGACAAATTGACATTAACAATGCATTTCTTAATGGCCATTTGACTGAAGCTGTTTATATGCAATAGACTGAGGGTTTTGTTGATCCCAACAAACCCAATCATGTTTGTAGACTTCACAAGGCATTGTATGGCCTTAAGCAAGCACCTAGGGCCTGGTTTGACAGGTTGAAAATGGCTCTCACTTAGTAACGAGGTTTCTCTAATTCTAAGTCTGATACTTCTCTTTTCTTTAAAAGAACAAATGGTCACATTCTTCTGCTACTGGTGTATGTTGATGATATCATTTGTTACAGGGTCTAGTTCCTCTATGATTGCATAAGTCATTTCAAGTTTGCAGTCTACATTTGCTTTGAAGGATCTTGGTGATCTTAACTATTTCCTAGGCATCCAAGTTACTAAGAATTCAGCAGGATTGCTTCTGTCTCAGTCCAAGCATATTGGTGATCTGCTAACAAAAGTGAATGTGCAAGATAGTACTCCATGCTCAACTCCAATGGCTTCAGGGGTTGCTTTAACAAAAGATAATGGTTTACCAGTTTCAGATGTCACTTTAAACAGAAGCACAGTTGGTGCTCTTCAATATGTCAACTCTTACCAGGCTTGAAATTGCCTTTTCTATCAACAAACTAAGTCAGTTTCTTTGTGCCCCTACCGAAGCTCATTGGCAGGCATGCAAACGTGTGCTTTGATATTTAAAAGGCACCATTCATCTTGGGCTCCAGTTTTATTCTTCTGGTTCTTTCAGTCTTGAGTGTTTTTCTGATGCAGATTGGGCTACAGACAGAGATGATCGTAGGTCTGTTGCTGGTTATTGTGTTTACTTAGGTCCCAATCTGGTTTCCTGGTGTTCTAAGAAGCAGGCTGTTGTTGCTCGTTCTAGCACTGAATCTGAGTATCATGCTCTTGCAATGGCTGCTTCTGAGGTATTATGGATGCGATCATTACTTGCAGAACATGTTGTTGTGTCCATTTCAACTCCTACAATTTGGTGTGACAACTAAAGTGCAGCAGCTTTGGCTAGCAATCCTAAGTTTCATTCTCGCACCACGTACATTGAATTAGATGTGCATTTCTTAAGGGAGAAGGTAGCTAATAAAAGTGTTCAAATTCAGTATATTCCAAGTCTTGATCAGACTGCTGACATCTTTACTAAGGCTTTATCCTTTCAGCCATTTCATTACCTTCGATCCAAGCTCAACATTAAGAGTAATGTTGAGCTTGAGGGGGGATGTTAGGAATATTCACTTTCACTAGCATTTGCAGCAAGAAGCTTCTCGAGCATTTCAGAGTGCTTGGTTTACAGAGCTCAGCTGCAGCTAAGCAAAACTCAGCAAATTCAGTTATTAGCTACAGTTCACGTGTGTGTGACTTAGTTATGCTTCACGTGTGTAATTTAGATAACTTGAATCAAGTTGTTATAAGGTTGTACAACTGTCGTATTCTGATTAGTGAGTCACTAGCTGAATTAGTTACACCATTGTAATATAAATACTACTCTGTATTCAGTACTTAGTTTGTGAATGAGAAGTGAATGCTCTCTTTCATTTTCTGATTCAATTTTCTCTCGTTTTCTCTTCAACCAAACACTTTACTATAAATCTTTTCACAGAAAAAAGACATAGTTAAGAAAACATAAGACTGTGTCAACACAAAATATTGAAAAATTATTTTTCAAATTAGAGAATACCTCTTCAATTCTTGTAGTTAATGTTTGTATACGGAATGTCATAGTTGTTAGTGTGGCAAGTTGAGTTATTCGTTTATTTGTCATTGTAAGAGCATATAGTAAACTACTTTAATTGAAAAAATTATTTTTACAAGTAAAAAATATAAAGCAAGCTCACACATACCATACATGATATGATTATCTAGATAATTTCAGTATAATTATCAGATGCCATAAAAGTTACCAACAGGTCGGTAAATAATAAGAGAGTGCCAGGGTAGGACTTATCACCTATATTCTATTTATCTGTTTATAAATATTCTAAATCTGTCGTGTTACCAATGCAAGTAAGTTAGTTTCCAATGAGTATAAATACACAAGCGTTCTTGTTATTGTTTCCCATCACTGTCTTAATTGAAAAGCTTTAACTTGTTTTGATTTTTTTTTCTTTGAGACGATGGATTTTATATTCATCAAGGTGACGATTTGTCTTGCTTTTATCCTTAATGCCCTAGTATCTGCGGAGCCTCCTGTTGGTGACAACGAAATCACATCAAAAAATAAGGATCTTGTGATCACTAACTTGCCTGGCCAGCCTAAGGTAGATTTCCGGCACTACGCCGGCTACGTTACAGTTAATGAAAACAATGGACGTGCACTTTTTTACTGGTTCTATGAGGCCATGACTCATCCTGAAGACAAACCCTTGGTGCTTTGGCTTAATGGAGGTAATAATTAGGCCTATTATTATTAGTTCTTTAATATATAACACTTAATTTTCATTTTCAGTTCTTCACGTTCCTCATTTGGCCAGCGTTATCGTGTCTCTAATTCGATGTTATCTTGATCTAGAGAAAGTAATATTTGATCTTATCAGTCATTAAAGGAATAATATATATACAATACTCAAAAGTTGTTTTAAGGATTCCAAATCTACCACCTTTTTACCCCTTGCAATTAATATCTTTGGGGCCATTCATATATTTATTATACCACCACACTAGTCTTTAATCCAAAAATATCTTCTTATGTGTTTGTGTATGTCATTCTGAATATTAATTTAAGTTTTGGTCAGTCTTCATTAGGGAGTAGTGACACACTACGTACACAATAATTATTAATTATTTAGGGAGAAATTCTAATATTGGTGGATAATGAATTTTGGGCTCATTATATAATTTTGGGGTAAATCTCAATTTAAAAGCTAACTTTTGAGTATAGATTCATGTCATGGGCTTCTATAGTAATCAATCAACACTTCTGCTTATTGAAAATTAATTAAAAAATTGTCCTTTGTGTATATGTATGATTATCCCCTTTCTTAACACTGTTCTCTAATGAGGTGACAAGATTGTTTATGTTTCAGGTCATGGATGTTCTTCTGTAGGATATGGAGCAACACAGGAGATTGGTCCTTTTCTAGTGGACGCTGATGGCTGCAGTCTTAAATTTAATCCTATGCTTGGAACAAAGGCACATGCTGGGTGGAGTACAATTTTTAGATAATTCACACGTCGTGCGACGTAATATTTGCTAGATCTTGCTTATTTTTCCTAGCCAGATCAGTAATGCACCATATAAAATTTATAGGTTCATCATTCACATGAACATGGACGCTCGAACTGCTGCATATATGATAATAATTAAATAAGAATGTGTAAATATATTAATTTAAAAAATTCTTAGCTATGTTTATATACGATGGTGCAGAGGCCAACATGTTATCCCTGGAATCACCTGTTGGAGTTGGCTTTTCTTACTCCAATACTACTAGTGATTACAAAAATCTTGGGGATAAACTTACAGGTGAGCTGCGCTGACAAATTGATCTCGATGCATATCATATATATCTCTTATCAAAGCTTTGATATTTTAACAATTACATACGGTTATTATAAGTAACATGTTATTTCTGATTTTCTTTAATGTATGTCTTTCTTTTATAGCGAAGGATTCTTATGCTTTCCTGCACAAGTGGTTTCTCAAGTTCCCATCTGTTAAGGAAGCTCACATGTACACAGCGGTTGAGTGCAGTAACATCAGAGTGCAGGAGCATAGCAAATGCAGTGGCAGCAGAGCAGAGGATAACAGCAATCGAAGCATGCTGATTCAAGTAGATGACATGGCATGCCAGCTGTCACCTGGCAGTTATGTAGAATCTTGCACACGTGACTTTTAGTATTTTTTGTTGTTATGATTAGTTGTAAATAATTGTAATAAGTTTTAGTTAGTTGGCTAATTAATTTCAGCAAGCTTCACGTGAGCTACACTTGTATATAAAGCTAGCTACAGAGCTGCTTCATTTATGTAATTCAGTTTCTAAAACTAATGAATTGAAGAGATTCTGGAATCATCGCTTTCTCTCAAATTCCCTCAGATTTTCTTAGTTAACAAACATTCTTTGATTTCTTTCTATACCGGAAGAGGACCTTCTACATTGCTGGGGAGAGCTACGGCGCCGGTGCTTATTCTTCTCAGAACCCCTGCTTAGAATTATATTTATTTTAATTGAATGGCCATGTATAGTGAATTATACACACACACACACACAGAGGAAGATATGTTCCAGAGCTAGCTGAGGTCATCCATGACAGGAACAAGGATCCTTCCCTTTACATAGATCTCAAGGGTATCTTGGTATGTTGAAAGAAGGTAGCTAATGCATTCATTTTTCTCGTTCAGATAGCCAATTTTGCAATGACATTGCTGCCATAATTAGTTTTATTAATTTGGCACTGAGGCACTGTCACCTACTACAACAAGATTTAGTAATAACTGTTTCATGTATGGTTAGGAAATCCCGAAACATCTACAGCTGGGGATTGGCAGGGTCTCGTGGATTAGGCTTGGAGTCATGCTATGGTATCTGACGAAACTCACAAAATAATTCTTAAAAGTTATGATTTTAACAGCAGTAATCCATGGATCAACGATGATTGCAATGACTCGGTGGCTGAAGTACTTAATCAGTACAAGCAGATCGACATCTACAGCCTCTACACCCCTGTTTGCAATAGCACTTACTTGGAATCAACACAATTTATGATGAAACCCACATCTAAAATGGTATATATATATATATATAGTCGGAAAAAAAAATTATTTATGTTAACCGTGAACCAGAATCTGGATTTGGAAACTAAACGACAATGTCAGTTTGGATCATTCAATTTCTAACGACATGTCGGTTATAAGACTGGAAGCTCTCATATGACACAAACTCACTGTCAGACGAAATGTTAAGTGATGCATGCTCGAATCACGTGATTCCTGATTCAAGCCTTAAAGCTCAAAATGATACCCTTAAATGCCGTTTTGGTTTGCTTACAGTATTCACATGAGCAGCACGTGATAAGGGTAGTTAATACAGTTAACAGAAGCGGGAAATTTCTAGGTTTGTTATAACAAACCCAGAATGCAAGGCTCTGTAATGAAGAGTGTGTTCTTTTGTAATCTCCTGTAAAGCTTGTAACTTTGAATAACATCAATGAAAGTCATGGCTCTCTGTTCTCAAGAGTATGTAGGCTGTAAAGCCGAACGTCTATAATTCTTGTTGCCTTTGTTTCTTTTGTTTTGATTCCAGTTTCTGTTACAATTATTCATTAATCACCTTGTGCTGTTTCTTTATTCAAGTAATCAGTGTGTGGAGAGTTTTCTTGGGGTTAAAGATCAGACCCAATTCTGATCTTGAGCTCAACAATTTAAATATTCAAAATTTATTTAGGCCGCCTTGCTCATAAGTTTAAATGATATGGTAGTATTGAAATATTGTTACAATATTAATTTGCAGATGCCTAGGATTATGAGTGGTTTCGATCCATGCCTGGATAAATATGCAATGGTTTTCTATAATAGACTGGATGTTCAGAAGGCTTTACATGTTAGTGACGGTCACCTTCTGAGGAACTGGAGCATCTGCAAGTCATTCATACTAATTTATCTACTTCAAATTCATCGGCTTCTTAATTTGTAGCTTTTATATATGGCGTCCTGATTAACCCAACATTTTTATATTATTATTATTCTAATGTAGTGATGCAATATTTCATGAGTTGGAGGATTCTATTCCGTCAGTCCTTCCTATATACACCAAGCTCTTAGAATCTGGGTTTACAGGTTGATTTTCCCCTGCTTTCTCTCTCTCTATATATATCATTCATTATTTCTAGAAATTTTATTGTAATTGCAATTTATTTATTAAATTGGGTGTAAAGTCTGGTTAAGCCGCTTGTTGTGTATTTATTTTGGTGGTTTCAGTGGAGACACAGATGGAAGAGTTCCTGTTTTGTCAACAAGATATAGCTTAAATTCTCTTGGACTGCCAATCAGTAAGGCTTGGAGGCCCTGGTATCACAAGAAGCAGGTAAATTATTTGAATAATTTTACATCAGGTTAGTGGGTGGTTTCAAGAATATAAACGGTTTACATTTGCAACAGTTAGAGGCGCAGGCCATGCAGTGCCATGCTTCAAACCAAGCGATTCACTTGCATTATTCTCATCATTTCTCCGTGGACAATCTCTGCCTTCAATTCAAAAATAAAATTATTTTACAGTAGCGTCTTGTTCCTACTTTCGACTTCTTAAGTAATTTATTAATAAAAGACTTTTCAGTTTTCCCTTCTGTTGAAGCTTGATTTTTTCCTACCTGAGGTAAAACCAGGTGTAACAGATGGAGGTAATCTGTGAACACAGTAACAAACAAGAAAAGCGGTGAAATATTGGGGCTAGAGGTGGTGGTCTTCGGCGTGGCCACTCCGATGCTTAAGTCAGTAATAGCATTTTGGAGATGAAAAATCAAGTATTTTTGTTAGCTTGAGTGATCATACCTTGGTTATGGTGAATTTTCACCTTATATACCTCTTTTGGAGAAGAAAATGGGCGTGCATCAATGGAGTGGACATTATTCCCCTATTTTTGGGGATATTGTGAGCGTAGTGGCTTCATCCCATCGTGGGGATGAAGTGTTTCATGGCGGTTGTAGTTTTATTCTCATTATTTTAGGAGATTATGAAGTTACGTGGCGGGTGGTGTAATCTAACCCCGTAGGGGATAAGAACATGGAGCATATTTTTAGGAGCATTTATGTGATTCTTTCTTAATGAGAGACATTATCCCGACATTTTAACTTCGTTGGCGATATGCCTTTGACTTGGTCTTGCCTTGAATCGAGCTTTCCCTCGAGGGTTCTGAAATTCCCATATGATGAACTTCTTTTTACCTTTTGAGGGATATGATTTTCCTCCCTGAAGACTTTCATCCTACCTCCAGGTGGTATTATCAATAACCTCATCAACACCATCTCTTTCGGTAGAAATCCAAAATGGTGTAATTACATGGGCCGAAATTTAATTATATATTGTTGAAAATATGAGTTTCTTTGAACTCCAAAATCAGTTCGAATAATGACACCAATCAACAAATCCAACCGTGTTGAACAATAGCTTGAGTTTAGCATCCTTATTAATTATTCTAGAATTGTATCAGCAACACGTAACTTGTAAACCATTAATCAGAAAGTTGCATCCCATAATCCTGAAGTAGTTACCTAATCAATGAACCTAAATTTATCAAGGCATACAAAGCATTGTCCTTAAACTAAATTCTACACCTCGAAGGAAGATTTCTTGGTGCAAGAAGGACAAACAAAGTAGTTTGATCTACAAGATACAATAGTTTAGAACAGCCAAACAAAATAATAATTAATGAAGAAAAGTATGAAACAAGGTAGAGAGCATCAAGTAGAACAATAGGATTGTTTTTTTCCTTTTTCGTTGTCGTATTATGTCAAACCCTCTAAGTCTCTTTCTTAATTCAATTTAAATTAGTCACTCATATGTCTCATAATTTAATTCAACTTGAATAATCTAAATTATATATAAATTTGACTTATTCAACTATAATTTATACTTATGACTGATTTCAAATTAAAAACAATGAAAATTACTCTCATTTCCCTTCAACATGAGATATTAATATTTTAAAATACCAATAAAATTCTAACATATATAACTAGGGGTGGCAATAGGGAGGGGAGAGGAGGGGATCGACATCTCTATACTCATCCCTGATATTTAGCATATGTTCCCATCCCCGTTAGAATTGCTTAAATGGATACCGTCCCCTTCTTGAATAATAACAAAGGATCTCAAGGGTCCCCAATTCTCGAATAACCGATAAGTTTTTTAGTTTCTGAACTTGATTTAATCATATTAAAATAAAAATTTTTAAATAAAAATAAAGTTTGACAATATATCCTACATTAACATTAATCCATTACAAAAGTCACACTATAAAATTTAAATCATCAGAAGAATTATCTTCGTCAATCTTCATTCCTATAATAAAAAGAAAAATAAATTTTGTTTATATCAATAATGAAACAAATGAACTAATGATTGTGAATGTCAGCAGGAGAGTGCTGGTGGCTGGCTACTTTAAAAATTATATTTTACAATTTTACTTTAGCTTTTGTTTTATTAAATAAAAGTTTAAAATATTTAATGAATATTATAATAAAAGTTTAGCTTTAGCTTTAGCTTTTTGCTTTAGTTTTTGTTTTATTAAATAAAAGTTTAAAACAAAAAATTTGGGTCAAGGTTTTTTGATTAAGACCTGATTGAATAATAATTCAAGACTATAACTAGTTAATTAGATCCGAAAGTTTCATAATATATTTATATAAATATTTTGATATTTATTATTTATACTAATAATTTGAACTTTATTATTTATTAATTAATAATTCAAAAAATTGAAATTAAAATGAAAAAATAAAAAGGGGATAGAGATTTCAGCTAATTCCCATCTTTTTTTCAAATAAGAGATTGAGTACAAAATTGTCCACGTTACCTCTCCCAATGAAAAAAATTCTCATGACCGTCCTTGTGGTATTTCTGCCATAGCTAATACAACCCTATCGTCCTTCAGCAAAAGGGAAAGTCTTCTCCAATGTGTAAACACTATCAAGGCACCCGCTCAATTGGTGGTGTACCCCATTTATTTTGTTGCCACATGGCAGCATCTTTGGTTTATTTCAATTTTTTATTATAAGTTAATTCATTATTCATGTCCCACTTCTACTTCTTTCTTGAATTCGTTTTCTTACTTTTTGACAGTGTTTATTTTTTATTCTTTGCCTGTTTACTATATTTTCATTTTAACATGTCTTCTTTGATGACTTGTTTAGTTTAGAGAGATGAAAGAAAATGAGAGGAGAGAAAAGCAAAGGAATAGAGTGAAACCCTCATTGTCTCTCCCCTTCTTTCTCCTTTCCATACCTGTTCTCTCTTTCTATTTGTTCCAATCGAATAATGACTAAGAGCATGTGCGACAAAAATGGAGACGACGGTGGAGGAAATTATAGCGTGAAAATTAGGTTTCACACTCCTAGTTTATACTCTAGCGCGGTCCATTAGTCACGTTAGGGTGAGGAAATGTCAAAAATTGGTTTGAATGTTCTCGATGGAGAGAGAGAGCTCCAAAATTCAAAGTACTTGGAGATGCGTACAAGAAAAATTAGAAGAACCCAGCAGACACCATTGAACGGTGTGTGATTAAATTAGAGATGGATGCTTTTGGCCAGTCATATCTCGATGGTGACTGGTCGATCTGAGATCTGAGAATTTTTCATCCAAGAGAATTCGGATACTTTGACATCCAACTTTTGACAAATTGAGGGTGATGTTAAAAATTATAATATTAAAGTATTTAATAAATATTAATTATTGTGATTTAAATATTATATTGATATAATTTTTTATTTTTATGTTAAAAATTTATTATATTTTAATAATTTTATTAAAATTATTATTTAAAAATTATATTTATAATATATTATTTATTTTTATTATATAATAATAATTTTTTTTTTATAAAATTACATCACTCAGTTCCAAAATGCTAAGTAAAGGAAAGCGAAATGAAACGACCTGTAGAGTTATAAAACAGCAGCCACGTGGTAACGCGTGTCACAAAATAAATAGAAAACACCTTCACTTGAGTCTTGAGCGGGTGACCTGATGGTCTTTGACAGGTGAGAAGACTTTTCTTTCATTCGAAAATTATAGAAGTTTTAGAATGTATAAAAGGTGTTATATCTAAATACAGATATATGACATCTATGTATACATGACGTACATGTATTAATTATATAATAATAATATAACTAACAATTATAGTTTAATAAAATATAAATATCAATTTTTTTCAAAAAAAAAATATAAGTATCAAATATACAATAATTTTTCGCATTAAATATATATATATTAATTAGATGTAATACATCTAGAATTTCTCAGAAATTGAAGGCCTCGTTGACGAAGACCTGAAATGATAATGAATTTCAAACTCTCTCGTGTAAAACGGGACCGGCCGGATTTTAAAGGTACGAAACACGATTACTGTGCATCCAGCTGGAAGATGAATGCTGGGATAATAACGAATAGATCCCTTCAGTTTATGATTTCTCAAATGGGGGATGTTGTTTTCAATTATATTAAATTGGTCCCAATTTTTTTATTTGGAAATTACTCAATTATCCTTTAGTGTTGGCTTACATACCTCTCGTATTGTGATTTGTAATCGTTCAATCATCCTAATAGGGGGATATCAAATGAACATTCTATGTCTTTACATGATAAATCATAAAAATTTGGGGATCTAGATTTTATTACCCAAACTAAAGTAACAAATTCAGGAAAAATATGAGCTGACAAAAAACGTTGATCTGCCAATATTTTTGGTAATACGAAACAACAATGTAATTATTAGTTCATTATTCTTGCATAGTACATTTGATAGTATTAACATATATGACAGTGGTGGGAATTTTATTCTCAAGAAATTGACGATGCAAAGACTGCTGATACAGGAAAACTAATACATTAGAAAAAACTTGATCTAATTTTCGGTGGCACAGCCATAACCATATTATATTTATACCCAAAATTTCTTGAAATATGCCAACGAACCCGCGGGGCTGCAAGGCTTCTTTTGCCGTAAATGGTGAAACAATTGGCAGTTGATTGGTAATCCTTCTTTGATCTAGAATGATGATGAAGAGGAAGGGGAAGCTGATTAATTATACGCTTCAATAATGGCTTGGGGGTTTGAAGTTTGAGGGGAATGTAAAAAGCCTTTTGAATGTCATCAATCAATTCAGTGTTGGAGTCATATCGATTTGAAGAGTGAAAGAACATCTGAAATGCTTTCATACAAAATAAGTGGAGTTGCTTGCATGATCTTGGAAGATCACTAAAACCATCCATTAGAGCATGTTCCAGCAGCTCTTTCTCCTTTGTGGCTATTAACTCTCTCACGTACGCAACTGAATCTTCAATGTCTGCCTCAGGATTTTCCCTCAAGTATAGCAAAACAGAGTTTTGTTTCCCTTCTCCTATTTCCTTCTGCAGATTAATTAATTAATTCAGATTCAGTACTGATGAGAGTTTAAACGTGACTTATATAGTTAATTAATTGATTGATTATTACCTGGTAGCTTTGAATGTCATTCAACAGACGAGGAACAAGCATTAGCAGTTTGGTTATGGTCTCATACTGCGCTGGCCTCAATTTGTAATTTGGCAAGCTTGGGTTTAAGAAACATGAAGCTGTAAGAACTAGAGTGTGCGTAGCAATTGAGATCATTCCAGTTTCAAGGTACTCTTCCATCGATGGTATGTGCCCGCTTTTGCTCCACGTTGCTTCCGTAAGCCACGAGGCAAACGTTTCATACCACTTCATAATTAATTCATATGTAAAGCAGGCACAAATTGCAATAGTAATTAATTTAGTGAATGTGCAGATGAAATATATGTATGATATATCAACCGCGTATTAATGAATTATTTGGATACATACAATGTCTTTCAGATCATTTGTTATATCGCTTCCTTGTTCCTGGAGGTACTTTTCTGCAAGCTCGCTCACGAGATTGTCGAGGACATCAAAAATAGTCTTGCCATGACCACTCAACCCTTTATCATCCCATCTGCGTATGCACATTTTTATTCAGATTATTGGACATTCAATTTTACCCTCAATTTTGAGTGGGGGAACAATATAGAAGGATCGAACATATTGGATCATCTCATATTAACTGTAAATTTAAAAGGGTCAAATTAAAATATATATGTCAGAAGGGCTAAATTTCATGAAAACCTTCATCTTTTTATTTATTGTTTTTTGAAATAGTTACGCCGAGGTAAAATAAAAAAAAAATGGAAGAAAATGAAACAAATGACCAAGATTCTCTTACGATCTAATCTGTTCATTAACAAAAAAAAAAAAAAAAAAAAAAAAAGAAAGAAAGGAAGGAAGGAAGGTTACCCACCTTTTAACTGCATTAGAAAGGCTTTTCAACTCGTCCAAAGAACCTTCCATGTCGAAAAAATCGTCGGCAACAGTAATAAGTATAGCACTCTTTGCCAAGATCAGCCTTACGAGTGAATCACAAGGCAGTGAAACGGCGCCGCCAGCAGCAACAGCAAAATAACAGTATGTAGTTTTTTCTCGACCAAATCCCATGTTACCAAGATTGTTGTCCTTAGACCACCTATCTCACATAATTAAACAAGATAAAAGTCATTAACTAATTAAGAAAATAGTAAGACTGTCTCCACACAAATTTTTGTTCATATTAGACGATATACCTCTTTAATTCCTCTAGTTCTTGTTTGTATACCGACTGTCGAAACTCGTAGTTTTGTATGGCAAGTTGCATTAATTTGTCATTGTAAGAACGTGATAACCTATTTGAAGAACATATTCGTAACAAGTAAATTATACCATACCGTTTAAATATAATTTCTGTGCAATTAATATTCATATTTAAGAGGGCAAATTCACATACCTATGGAAAGAGGCCTTTCCCATCCATAAAGCATTCATATCTTTTTCTTCAATCCACGTTCTATATTCGAGGTGCTCCATTCGAGTAAGCCATGGAAGGTCCAACTCATCCTCAATCTGCATAATTAATTAATCATGCCCCTGTTAATTTTCTTGTGAACATTATTAATGAATGCATGTTAATTTAATTTTGGCGCAAACATGAACGCTCATTACATTATAGGAATTCTTTTATTTCACTTCATTTTTTACAATCACAAAGTAAGAATGCCACTAACATATAAAAAAATACAATCTCCAATCTATTGAAATCTGTATTTTTTTTGTGTTTTAGTGTATATTTAAAGTGAGGATGCCCTTAATAAAGAAGGAATATATATATATATATAGGTGCAATTGTCTAAATGCCAATTTTATGCGGATTCGCTCTTACACTATATAGTATTATAGTTTTGGTTCAAGTAATAGTGTAATGGCGAATGTATTTTCGCCCCCCCCCCCCCCTCTCTCTCTCTCTCTCTCTCTACATACATACATACATGTGTGTGTGCAGCCCCGATCTGATCTGAAATTTTAAAATGTGGGAAAGTCTGGAAAAGCTTTAAAATTGCACGGCTTTAAAAACTTAAAAATTAAAGCACTCAAACCGTGTAGATTTAAAACTTTCCTGAACTTTTCCGCACTTTAAAATTTCGGATTGGATCATTTCTATATGTGTGTGTGTACTCATAGTTTTACTTTATTCTCTCTATAATAGTGGGTGTCATATAGTTGAAGTGGTATATGTTGTGTTGAAATAACAAGATTGGAATTCGAACCTTATGCTTATATGAGAAGTTAGAAAATTAGATTGCACTAATAAATAAATAAATAAATAAATATATATATATATAGAGAGAGAGAGAGAGAGAGAGAGAGAGAGACCGGTGTTCAATGGACCTTTCCCTATATACTGCAGACTTTGTTGCCTAATATCATATAGGAAATTTCACAAGGCTAAGGACCTACTGATTTTATGGAGTATGGACCACTGACCACGTGATTCATGAAATTCAATTTAAATTAAAAACAAATTTGTGCTAACTATATGAGTGGTCAAGCAAATTTGTGCTAGCTAGTACCTATATTTCAAATATTTTCAATTCATTTATCCATTAGATATTTGATGATAAGATGGGTAAATAAACAATTTAATAAGTTGTTTTAAGAAAAGTCTAAATAAGTCACTTTTTCCTATCTAGGAAATTTCATAATTAGGAAAATGACCTGAGACATTTCATTTATGGACTGATTTTATGGACCGCATGAATCATGAAGTTTTAATTAAAAGTAAATTTGTACTAAGTACGGTGAAGCCAATAATTAAACAATTTATCACATTCATCTAATGAATAAATGAATGAGTAAATAAGCTTCAATCAATAGAATAATGACATGCTATTTTGGATAAAAACTCTTAATGATTTATATTGTACTTGAGAAATGTAGAATTACTATAATTTAAATTCCTCTTCGTGGATGTGATCGGAATTGGAATTTAGATCTCTTATTTTCAATACAAGAAATTTTACTACTTCAACTAACTATTTGATATTTGTTATATATGTTTTGACGCTGTAATAGTTTAATTATGTTAATAGGATAGGGGATTACCACTTTCCGAAAAGAGGTGAACGTAAAATCATCCGGGCGTCTAGTTCCTGTCGTCATAGTTTTCTCAAGTGATTTCCTTGCAAATGATCTTGCTTCTTGAAGTTCATATTCTTCTGCAAACATAAGATCTGTGGCCCTATAAACATTGAGCATCACACTTGAAAAGTATTCACGGTTCTTTTCAATTTCGTCTAGAATTTCCTGATTATTTAAAAACCAACAGAAAGTCCCTGGAAGAAAAATTGGAACCGGCTGGTTATTACACTTAATTATACATACAACACCATTTGATAATAAATAAATAAATAACCGTATGCATACATGGTGATACACTATAACCATGCATCCGAAGAAGCTGAAATGCTAAAGAGTCTTTGTAGAGCTGCGTTGGTACTGAATTTATTGGTTTTGCAGACGATTCCTCATTCTTGTAATTCCTGAAAATACAAAAAGAAAAAAAAAATAAACGGCTAGCTAGAATAATTAGCTTAATAAAAATTAGTCACTCGAGGTCGAGGGCACGTTAACATTATGGAATATTACTATTCTTCATTGAAATTTATTTCTTAACAACACCTCAGTAGTACCTATAAACTTGTGCTAAAACGTCTTCAATCTCTTGGAGGAAATGCTCTGCTATCCCCAACCTTTGCAATTGATTAACAATGCAAAGCTTCATCAAATCTTCATCTATGGGATACATAGGTGGAACTGCCCGGCTCGAATATAAATTTTTATCAGAAAAACTAATAATAATAAAACAATTCAAAACAAAAATAAATGAATTTTGTAATTTTATTTACAACAGATGTCAGTAACTGATAATTAATTACTTAATTACCTCCATGTTCGGCACATGTTTGAACAAGAGATCGGAGGGAAGCTAAACACTTCACGTTCCCTGTAGCCATGTATGCACGTGCTGTGGCAGAGGGAGAGTGGAATAAAGAGCCGTCGAAACTCAGGTGCTTAGCTATTTGTTCTTGATTAGCATCATACAACGGAGGCAAGGCTTCAAGATATGCTAATAGAGGAGGATAATGGTTTTGCTCCACAAGTTCCTCACTACAAAAATAATCAATTCATTAATAGAGTGCATAAATATTAGTGTTATATATATGATCATCCATCAATAAAAAGTTAACTTAATCAATTATCAACATGCATGTATAGCTGGGGAACCTGTCAAGAATTTGCTGCCGCTGGTAGAAAATATCCATCACTGCTCCTCTTATTGGATGGGGAAAGACAATCTCTAGACCAACTGTAGAAGCAAGTTCGAGCATTGCAGGAAAAACTATAGCGAACCAACGAGGACACTGCTGGTAATTATTGTCTCCAACGAGCTTCTCCACATTTGCTTTGACATAGTCTAAACCTGAAATATGTAAGTCAATTTTAATAAACTTGAATTTGCATTATTATTATTATTATTTGATTGACATGACAAGAATGAATTTAGTTTAGTAAGTCCACCATTTTGTATTTGATGAGGGTTTCCAGAATCCCAGCGTTTGAGAACAATAATGCAAGCAAGAGTTGCAGGAAGAGACTCAATGGTATGGTTACCATGGCCATCGAACTCTCCCCAGCTCCCATCTTCTCTCTGGTTATTAAGCACCCAATTCAAGCAATTCTCGAACATGGGTCTTGATAAAGGTTGCTCCGCATCTGGGATCATGGCTAACCATGCAGTGTCGTAAGGAGAAGGAGAAACAAACGAGTTTGGATAATCGATGTTCGAAAACATCCCTCCTTTGATCTCTTTAACTAACGCCTGAATATTGTAAAGCTGTGGAAGTTCCATGATGATTATTAACTTTTAAAAACAATAGGAATTTGAACTTCTTCTCTTTCAGTTGTGGTGTATCTAATGCTCGAGAAATTAATGCAATTTATAAAAGTTCTAGCTAGTTGAGTAAAACGTGAGTCATGCCATGTTAATTTGCATGTTACTTTAGTTGCTTGACTCATTATACATCATGCGTGGATCGATTGTGATAGACAAGACAAAATTAGTACTCAAAATTTCGGTCATAGGACAATTCGAAATCGAATTTTTATTATATAACAATGAAAATTATGCATTAATGTGGACGCTTAACATAAAAAAAATAAAATAAAAATGAGCTTCAGAATAAGGACACAAGTGAAAACATCGAAATTTCAATCCCGTTAATGAAATCAATTTTGTGGGCCGAAGTGACAATTAATCGATTAAGATTTGTTGGTATAACATAATAATTTGTACAATAAAAATTTATGTCTTTAACATTACTAAAACATAAATATTTTTTTACTCCAAAACATTTGATACGATAAGAATTTAACTGCATTTTAACATTAAAAAAAATCAGAATACTTTGTAATTAATGCCGTTAATAAAAATAAATTTTGTGGGCTGAAGTGACATTATTCAATTTGTTTGTATATAATTTGTACCAAAAAACTATACGTCTCTAACATCACTAAAACATAAATCTTTTTTGGCTTCAAAACATTAGATACGATAAGAATTTAATTGCATTTTAACATAAAAAAATCAAAATTTTTTGTAATTAAAAACAATAGGAATTTGAACTTCTTCTCTTTCAGTTGTGGTGTATCACTACAAGAAAATAGGGCTTTACGTCGTCGCTAAAACTACCACATGTTGTCGCTAAAGGTTTTAGTGACGAAAAAATTTTCGTCGCCAAGTCGTCGCAATAGCACCGTCGCGCTAGGTATTTGGCGACGAATAATGTAATTCGTCGCGAAAAACTTTTAGCGACGACATAATTTTCGTCGCTAAAATGTTCAAGGGCGACGATGAAATTTGCCGCTGAGTTCATCACAAAAAAGAGCTGTCGTCGCTAAATGTTACGTTTGGCGCCACAAGTAATTTCGTCGCTAAAGACTATTTTTTGCGACGAACTATTGTCGTCGCTAAAGAACCTTTTTGGCGACGAAATATTGTCGTCGCTAAAGACCATTTTTAGCGATGATAAAATGTGGTCGCTGAAAATGGTCTTTACCGACGAAACTATTTTGTCACCAAAAATTATTTTAGCTACCAATTTTATCGTCGCTAAAAGGTTTTTTTTACATATATATAAATGGTCGCCAAATGTGCATGGATATTATTTTTTGTATATTACTATCTTGTTTTTTATATTGGAATAAATATTTTTATATTTTACTATTAATCAAATCAAATAAATTTTTAAAATTATTAATCAAATAAATATAAGATTTAAAAAAGACCATGTTAATTTTATTAACCAAAATACAAACTGTAAGTTTAAAGCCAAAAATGTATCTCACAAACAAACTACAAAGAGGAAGGACAAAATTGGTTTGGCGCCAATGTTGTTAAAAATGAGGTAACATTTTTCAGCTGCTTAGACAAGTCATCAATCTTGAATTGTTGTGACTGTAACTGATCTTGGGTATTTTGTAACTGATATTTTGTATTCTGCAACTCATCTTCAGTTGTCTGCAACAGAGCTTGAGTTGTCTGTAACTCATTGCGCAATGCCTCCTCATTGGATGATGATGGAACTTGAGAATTAAGACGAGCCTGCCTTCGTTTTGCAAGTCCCATATAATATCTTGACTTGTCTCCAAATACTTGCTGAGATATCTCTTCATCATTAATTGGTTGAGACCCTTCAGTTTGAGACAATTGATGTAACTCAACCATTTTTTCCTACAAAGAAAAAAATCACTTCAAAATAAATTAAATTATGTAAACAATTTTGAATTCAATAAGAATAAAAATCTTACATGTGCAGATTGTGCTCAGAACTTATCCACCCATTTTTTTCATTGTAATGAGTAGAACGAAAAAAATCCGGAAAACTCTGCACTTCACCTGACTCAGAAGACTGTGAACAAAAATATTTATAACATTAGAATGTTAGCACTATAAAATTATGTAGTAACATAAATTAAAAGACATTATACCTTCTCCCGATGAACCTTAAATGGTTTTGATCCTCCACGGTGATTGAAAGAAAGTTTACTCCTATTTTCTGCATTTGTTTTGCACTTTTTCTAAAAATAACAACACAAAATAACATTTTTCAAGTTAATTAAGTGAAAATTAAAATATAAAAAGTATCTTTTACGACATTTTAACAAAATATTTCCCATTTTGCTGGACGTATTCAACCTATATGTCAACAAATGCATCATATGCAATCACAGAAAACATATTAGATCAAAATTAACAAGCAAATGAATTAATGAGGCTAATATGCATGATGTCATGAATTTCTGGAAAAATTTCGGCATGACCTCCCCTAAAATATGATAAACTCCAATTTATTAAAACCTAACAGGATATAACATACGCTTCCTACACTTCAAATAAAAAATTTCCAAATCAACTACTTCACCTCAATTTCACAAAATCATATTTAGGGCCTCAGGCACCCTTTCACCCTTTCAATCCCCCTTTCAATAATCAATTAAGTATTAATTAGTATTAAAAAAAATCACTTAACTTACTAGTAACATGTAGTAACACAAGTTTTCATTTCCATGACTAAATTTAGTTTTGCTTATTATGTATTGTTAGGGCTGCTTTCGGTGAGTTGCTTAAAAATTATAAGTATTTCCTTTTTTTCCTTTTTCATAAAATACTCCAAAATAATGAATAATGTCACAAAAATTATAGGTGCTCATTAGCTTAATTTGGCACTGAATGACATACCTCATGAGTCTCATTCTCCCAAATATCACATAATTTGTCCTAATCCTCTTGCTTGACATCTTTTGGTGGATGTTTACGTGCCTCACTTGGTGGATATTTTTTATAGGCCTTCCTCAATGTCTTGCATCGATAATCAGCATATCGATTGCCCATTATTTTGTTCAAATAGTGCAAAACATGCGGTTGATCTAGGTCTAAATCAAACCACTCCTACATCAATAAACAAAAGCAAGCCAAAGTTTATTAATATGTGATTGTAAGAAACATGGCAATTGTAATATTTTTGTTATGAAAGTTTGCATACCAGCAAACATTTAAATAAATCCACCCTCTCATCCCAAGGAATTTTCGACCATGACACTGCGCCGAGTGGAGCGCGGGTTCGAACAATTGTACCACAGCAGGTTATCAATTCTTTACAATATGTTCCTTCTTGTTCATTTGTAATTGGAGAGATGGTGATAACTATTCGACCCTTTAACCTCACCATAGCCATTGTATTAAGACCTCGTGTAGGGCCTCGAGAACTTCGCACCTCTGGAGATGAACCTATATATTATTTCAAATCACACAATAAAACAAAATTATAATCACACAAATATATTAGTTAATAAAAGATTAACAATAATCAATAGAATAAGTTAGACAACCTACAGTTGAAGTTTATAATTTGTTACCTACACTACTTCGAACATCCTGTGAATCCTCCATAGTGGGAGGAATTGGGTCATCATGCAAAGCTGGAGTACTGTGTGCAGAAGAAGAAGATGCAGCGGGCCGTTTCCGTAAACCTGGAGCCATCTGAAAGATAAAGAGTATGTCAGTTAAAAATAAATTAAATTGTAATAAATTAGAAGAGGAGTTAAATAAAAAAATGCTACCAAAAAATAATTAATTAACCACATTAATCAACAACGAAAATAAGTATAAAATTATATACCATACATGCTTTTCATTTGTTTTAGTCCAAATCAGAGTCATCTAAATCTTGTACAAGTTGACAATTCGCAATAATTTCATCATTATCATCCAAAATGACTTCAACAAATTCATCATCACGTAGAAATTTTTGCACAAGTTGGGCATCAATTAAATCTGAGGCAACATCATCCCTACTGAATGATTGTTCACCAAAACTATCTTGTTGCAACCTTGAGACAACATAAGCATCTGAGTTAGTAGATTGTTCCTCATCCTCTTCAAACGCATCATCATCAATATTGTCATCTTTCCCTTCATTTTTCTCTTGGATATCCCACACTCCTCTTTGAATTATTTTTTCCACTACTTTCCACCCTTTACCAAGTGCAGGATCATCAATGTACATTACCAATCGTGCTTGTGTTGCTAGTACAAAGGCATCTTCATCATACCATGTTCGAGTAACATTGATTGATGTGAGATGATAATCTTTGCATACTCTTTTCTTCTTCGGATCGACATCAAACCATTTACATTTAAATAAAACAACCTGACGCCGAGACAAATATACTAACTCAATGACATTAATTAAAACTCCAAAGAAATCAATGGATTCATCATTGTGTTCGCCAGATACAAGTACTCCACTATTTTGGGTTGTACGACGGTCATCCCTTTCATTTATAAGAAAACGTACACCATTGACATTACAACCCGAATAGTTATATACTCTGACATCTGGCGCAAATGCCAATGAAGACAATGGATGTTCATCATCCAAGGATCCTTGACGACGAATTTCTCTCACCTAAATAACAAACACTTGCATCAACGCTTAATCACACAAAAATTAATTAATAGTTTATACTAAAGAACCAAAATTTTTATAATAGGGAAAACACTTACACGTGACGCAAACCAATTTGGAAATAATTTTTGTTGACTTTCATGCAAATTTGTTTTCCCCTCGATTTCCATCAATCTCAAATGTTCACTACAATAACTAATAATTGTTAGTATGCTTAATGAGATTTCTCTTAGTATGCATAAAAGCTAAACAGAGTAACTCACTTTAAGTATGGTTGTCCTTCATCACAATTGTTTAGTACAAACCAGTGAGCTTTATCAATATCATCTTGTGACATTTCTTTATATCCAACTAGTCCAAATGGTCGAGCATTTTGTGAGAAAACTGAAAATCCATCCCCTTGATCCCTACCATCAGGATTTCGCTCAGGTCGAGTAAATTTTGTTTCAATTTACTCTGAAACAAAATGCTGATGGTAGGGATACATTGAACAAAATGTCAATGCCTCATTAACAATGTAAGCTTCTACAATCGACCCCTTTGGACGAGCTTTATTCTTGACATATTTTTTATATTTACCCAAAGCTCTATTAATAATGAAAGTTACATTGGTTAGATATAATTGAATATTATAATGAGATATAGTATAATCAACAATTATAATAAAATAATTACCTTTCAATTGGATACATCCACCTAAAGGTAACTGGACCACCATATTTTGCCTCTCTAGGCAAATGTACAGCTAAGTGTACCATTATGTCAAAAAATGCTGGGGTAAAAATTCGCTAAAGTATCAAAGCAATTCCTTTTTCCAACTCAACGATAACTTCTTCAGTCACCGTCTTCGCACATAATTGCCGAAAGAAATTACTTAACTCTACAATGGCCTCACACACTTCCTTTTTTAAATACGGGCGTATTCCAATTGGAAGTAGTTGCTCCAATAAGACATGACAATCATGGCTTTTTAAACCGGACAACTTACCATCAGTAACATTTACACATCTACCAATGCTTGATGCATAGCCATCCGGAAACTTAACCGATTTCAAGAATTGACAAAATTCCCGCCTTTCTTTCAAGGTTAAGGTGTAACAAGGATGAGGCTTTAAGTACCCATTGGATTGTGGTTTTAGTTGTAACTCTTTCCTAATACCCATATCCTTTAAGTCTTATCTTGCCTTGATAGTATCTTTTGTTTTCCCATCAATGTTCAAAAGTCTCCCTACAAGACTTCCACATATATTTTTCTCAATGTGCATCACATCGAGATTATGTCGAAGCTTTAACTTTGGCCAATACTCTAGCTAAAAAAAATACTTTTTTTAGTCCAATTTAACTCATCTAGCTTTCTTTTTCTCTTCCTGTCTTTATTACTAGGATGTTTTCCAGGCTTTGAATCATTGACATGCTTAAACTGTTTTAAGATATCATTCCCAGAATATTCTTTGGGTGGAGGGTCCCTTTCTATCTCCCCATTGAACTCCAAACTCTTACGCCATGAATGGCCACGGGGCAAGAATCGACGATGTCCCATGTAACCTATTTTATCTCGCAACTTTACTGAGGAAGTTTCAACATTACACACAGGACATGCTTTATATCCTTTTGTACTCCATCCAGACAAAACACCATAGGCAGGAAAATCATTGATTGTCCATAATAATGTAGTGCGCATCAGAAACCTACAATTAGTTGAAGCATCATAGGTATTTGTGCCAACAACCCATAATTCCTTTAATTCATCAATTAAAGGCCTTAAATAAACATCAATATCTTTTCCTGGTGCATATGGTCCGGGTATGAGCAATGACATGAACATGAATGGCTCTTTCATACACTTCCATGATGGTAGATTGTAAGGCATCAATATAACAGGCCACATACTAGTAGAGTTGTACATGTTTGCGAAAGGATTAAATCCATCCGTTGCAAGTCCCAACCTCACATTACGTGGGTCTTTTGCAAATGTAGGATACAATTTATCGAAATCTTTCCATGCCTCACCATCTGCCGGATGTCTCAAAATACCATTTATACCCACTCGCTTCTCATGGTGCCATCTCATATCACTTGCTGTGTGTCACGACATAAATAATCTTTGTAGCCTAGGTTTCAAAGGAAAATACCGTAAAACTTTTTGCGGTACATTCTTCCCTTGACTACAAGATTTATACCGCGATTCACCACATATTGGACATTTATCCAGTGATACATTTTCTTTCCAAAACAACACACAATCATACTTACAAGCATGAATAACTTCATAGCTCAACACTAAATCTTTCAACATATTTTTGACATCATACAAGTTTCCTGGCATTTCTGTCCCCTCAGGTAAGAATTGAATCAACAATTTAAGTAACATATCCATTGATTTATTACTCCACTGATTAAGGACTTTGATATGCATCAATCTCACAATAAAACTTAATAACGATAGTCGTGCTCCAGAGAAAGGCATTTTATGAGCATCATTTAACAAGCCACCCACTTTACAAGTATTTGAATCCTCTATTTCAGAAGGAAATGTGTCAACATCTACATTAGATGGTTCTGCATCAAATTCTGACATTGGACCCCATAAATCATCTAGAATATCGAATATGTCATCATGTTTATCCTCAATATTGCTATTGTCTGCAGTACCTAATTCGTTCCTACCTAAAAATGAACTAGACTCACGCATTTCACTGTGGTGAGTCCATATAATATAGGTAGGTGAGATCCCTGGTTTGCGCAAATGATCATAAACAACATTTAACGGTCTAATAATTGCATTCAAACACTTTTTACATGGACAACGGACGCAATTATTCTCATTTGCGCACTTCTCAGCAACTTTCATAAATTCATTAACACCGTTCAGATATTCATTACAAAGTTTTGGCGACCAATTATGAATCGTCGCTAAAGACATTTTTAGCGACGATTTATGTCGTCGCTAAAAGTATCTATTGCGACGAATTTATGTTCATCGCAATACATATCTATAGCGAGGAAAAATTCCGTCGCTATATGTCGTCGCGAAATGTTAAAATTTGGCCGCTAAATATTTACGCGCCAACATGGTTTTTACCGCTAAAATTTTTTGGCTACGAAAACAAATTTTGGTCGCAATATCGGATATATAGCGACGATTTTATGTCGTCGCGAAAAGTAAAATATAAATTTTACTTTTCCCTTCTAGCTTTTGCGACGAAATTATATTTTCCTTGCTCAAAGTGACTTTTGGCGACCACATTTGTGTCGTCGCTAAATGTTTCGTCGCTAAAGACTGAATTTCTTATAGTGTATCTAATGCTCGAGAAATTAATGCTATTGATAAAATTTCTAGGTAGTTGAGGAAAATGCGAGTCATGCCATGTTAATTACTATTACTTAGACATATTGCACATGCCACTGTATTTGCTTGCCTCATATTAATACATCATGCGTGGATCGATTGTGATAGACAAAACAAAATTAGTAAGCTGGATTTCGGTCATAGGACAATTCAAAATCAATTTTTTATTATACAACAATGACAGACGTGCATTAATGTGTACGGTTCATATAAAAATAAAATAAAAAAATTAGCTTAAGAATAAGGTGACATTTGTTTTTTTTAACTGAATGCTGAATATTGCTGAATTTAATTAAGTCTGAATAGAGCTGAATGCTGAATATTGAATAACATGTTTGTTTTTTATTTTTGAATGTCTGAATAAATGTATTAAGTTGTTTATTTTTTTATAACAGAAATGTCTTAAAACTGTTATTTTACATTTGTACTCTTTTTAAATATTATGCATATTATTACACTTATATATTAATAATTAAACAAATTGCAGATTTTAGGAAGCAATGAATGTGCACTATTTTCATGTAAATAAAAGAAGCCATTAACAATTTCATAATCTTCTAACTAGTATAACAAGATTCACAGAGATTTTAATGAAATTTCAATGACTACAGTACCTGGGAGCTATAAAAATTAAAGAAAAGAAAGCATATAATTAAAAATTAATAAGGGAATAGGAACAAGAAACAAGTACTTGGAATTAATTTCCTTTAGCAATCTGATTATTAATTCAAAGTATTTGGTAATATGAGAACTTAAAAAAAAAAAAAGAGGAAGAAAATGACATCAAACTGAAAAGAACGGTGTTAGAATATAGGATTTTATTTGTAGGAAATAATTGGATATTATTAGGGTATTGTTGAAAAAATAAAAATTAACTTCTTCAGCGTTTTTTTAATTCAACATTCAGTTAGAATTTTTTATTTAATTAAATTAAGCTATAATTGCTTAATTTTGAGTGTTCAGTTAAAAAATAAATACCTACAAAACAGCTAAATGCTGAAACTGAATTCTTTTAAGCATTTAGTTAAAAAAACAAACAACCCCTAAATGAAACACGTGAAAACAACGAAATTTCAATGCCATTAACAAAAATAAATTTTGTGGGCCGAAGTGACAATTATTCAATTTGTTTGTTTATATTTTGTACAAAAAAATTTATGTCTCCAACATCACTAAAACATGGATATTTTTTTGGCTCCAAAACATTAGATACGATGAGAATTTAATTTCATTTTAACATAAAAAAATGAAAATATGTTGTAATTATCGTGAATTTTTTTTTCTTTAAAATCGGTCTCTCAAATAATAGGTTCTGTATTTTTAGTGCGCCGCAATATAATTAAACAAGTATTGACTAACGGAAACCAATCTCACCGAGATTCTATATATGTTAAAAAAAGGAATGTTGTTTATTATGCAATCCGCAGTATAATCCGATCCGAATCCGATTTTGCCCAGCCCTAATAAAATCTCTATCTAGTCATCAAGAATGTTGTTTATTATGCACAGATCCCCTGACTAATTCAAGAGTCTGACAAAGTAATATATTCACAGGGGCAAACTTACGTTGCATTAGTTGTATGTTACAGTTAAAAATTTTAAAATCCTTAGAAAAGATAATAATTATAAAAAAAGTCAATAAGTTTTAAAGTTTATTTTAAGCCCCAGGTTGCAATTAGACAATACGCAACACTGCTATACTTCAATTTTTTTGAAGTTTTCTATTTATATTTATAGCAAATTTAGTACCAAGTTGTTCAATAATTTTTTCTATTTTATTTAATTGAATCTCTAACTTATTTAATCTTATATCTATTGAGTTTTATTCATGATATTAATGATCTCTTACTTTAATACATCATCATCTTCAATATTGAAGTCTTTTATTAATTGTTTAACTTTATTGATTAATTATTTACTCATTTGATCTCCTAACCTTTTAATTGGATTTATATTTTCTTCATGGAAATTATTAATTTCTAATATTTTGTTTGCACTTTCTTTAGCATTAGATAAATTTGGGATTCTTAATTTATTTAATAAATTCAATTTAATTATATTATTGATCAGATCAAAGGGTTAAAATCTTCCGTAAGAAAATCCTCTTTGTCTATAGCCATAAGGCGGTAACTTATTGGTTTTTAAGTTTTGTGAAATTATTAGAGGTTCTAGTAATTTATTCATTATATTATCTTCTAATAATTCATTAGATTCATAAGATATTTATGACATATAATATCTTTTATAATTCAGGATGCTGAAATTAGATTATAAAATCTTTGTGAAAACATTGCTGGTATGTATTTAGGATGAGAAAATAGATTGCACACACACACACACACACACACACACACACACACACACACACACACAAAAGAAAAAAATCTGAATAAAAAATTATAAATGTAAGTGCAAATATAAATTCAGAATTTTTATATCTTTATGAATATGATAATCGTTTAGATCTTTATAAGAATATAATAAAAACTTAAAAAGTTTTAAAAATAGATGTAAAAAAGATGAGCAACAAAACCATCTAGTTACAAAATTAATGGGGACTTATTTGTAAAAATAAATAAATATGTGATTAAAAATAATTTTTTTTGTAAATTGCTATTACACTCATTCCTTGTTTTACGTTGAAATTATTTTTATCCATTAAATTTGAAAAATATCAAAATCAATGACGAACATCTATTGGCCGTTTGTTACATTGTTTGTAACATAAGCTTTGCCATATTCATAGATTCATATTCATTTCATGCGCATTAAATACAAGGAATCAAGAATGGCTATTAGCTCATTGCTGAGGTCATAATTGCAATAGAAATGTTGAAAATGGCTAATAGCCATTCTTGATTCCTTGCAATTATGACCTCAGCAATGAGCTAATAGCTCATTTCATATTAATTACCTATTTATGAGAATTTAAGATGATGCTCGTGTTCGTGTACACTATTGTTTCACTTTACTCCAATAAATTTTACTTTCATTGATCCTTCCACGGATGAAGCCATTCAATTTAACATATCGGGACAGGGTGTTTGTGCATGCTGGGCGCTAACGTGTTGTCAAATATGAAAAGTCCCATACAGACGCAAGACCTGTAAAATGGCAGCATATGAATGAGATACAGTCGCATTACCTGTAATATTTTGCGGCACGACCCTACCTGTTACGCATCGAGTTTGTGCATGTTCTGCGCTCGCTTAACGTTTTATCAAATGTCAAATATAATTATTTTCTTCTTTTTCTCCTTGTAGGTCCATCCAGGGAAAATAAAACTAGGGCTGAAATTCAGAGACAGAGACAGGTGTTATGGACCGCTCAATTTTGAGCCAAGAGGTTAAGTAGGCAAGTCCAAGATGTGCAAGCTTTGCCTTGATTTTAGGAGGGTCTAACTATATAACTCTCTTAATAGTAAATATCTAGGAAATCTCTAGAGAATGGTGAAATGAAGGTTCTCTAAGTCATGAGAATTCTTTAGAAAAAATATTCTAAAATGTGGCAAACCTCCCTATAATTAAGTTTGGTACTTAGCATTTCATTCAAGCAATTCCGATCATTCTCTACACACTCAATCATTGTATAGCAACTCTCTTCTACACACTCACTCTTGTGAGTAATAATTTCCCTTCTCTTTGATTCAATTGCTCTCTAGTCGTCTTTTTTCTCTAGCTATTCCACTAGCATCCTCGTTTAACTAGTAAGAAGGTCAAAACTTACTTAATAACTTTAAGTAAAAGTTATCTAAGTACGGCATTCGTGTACTGTGCAAAGACTCATCCCATGCATAGTAGTAAGTAAATTATGAAACTAGCTAATGCAAGCGCACCTTTTCAACCACATGGTTGTGACACGAAATCTTATTCGTACATGAGCTGGTGTCCACTAGATGAACAAACATGTTATAGACAGCACCGTTTTAAAACTGGGTCAAATGGATTGAATATATATTGGATATCCATCCAATATCCATATCTATATTCCAAAGACTTTGGATGGATATTTTGGCCAACTCAATTGAACTGGATACATTAAATATACAACTTGGATGGATTAGTTGACCATCTCTGTAGATGGCCTCTTTTAATATTTGAGTGGAGCTTCTAACCCCTCTTGGAAACTAATTATGAAAATAAGAATAACCGCGCCTTTTACATTTAATTTATAACTCTTTCATCGATGAAAATAATAAAAAGAGGATAAAAGTTACAATAAAGTTTAGATTAAATTTACTATCATTAGAATAAATTAATTAAATTGTAAACTTATAATTTCAAAATAAAATTCTTATTATATATTAGGTAATTTATTTCTACATTGATTCAAAATTATTTTGATTTTATAAAAAATAATTATATCATATGTTAGGACTTAATCATTTAAAGACAATTAGGATTCATAATTTATAAAGACATTTTAGTTTAATTAAATTCATTTTATCCTTTAGAGTTAAACTATTGGCACCCTCTATAATCCTTATAAAACCCCTTTCCTGTTCTAATTACATTAAAAGACAAAATAAATTTAATTAAACCACTATATTTCTCTCTTTATTAGTATCTCCCTCTAACTCTTTATACTCACACAATTAAACCAAAGTCTTTTATATTTTTTGTTTACTTGCAAACATTTTTGCACATAATAACTATTTGAGTCCACTTTTAATTCTACTTAATTCATACAAATATATAAAATTTTTTTTGTAGTTAAATATATATGATTTAATCAATCATTTAAAAATTTGTAAAAAGAAATACCTGTTATTGGAGTTGGGTGGAAGAAACTTTTTTTGTTTTTTTTGAGGAATCAGAAAGAAATTGGTAAATTAGAAAATGATATCTCAAGGGTTAAAGTAGGTTGTGACCAGAAGAGGGGTTTGAAAAGAAAATTATAGGGCTGTTAATAGCCCCAGTCTATCCTTTACTGATATCTCCTAACAGAATAATTATAATTACAATATGATGTCTTACGGGAACACCAAAGGGGTGTCAAAAGCATTGCTCTTTACAAATGCTTTAGCTTTCAGTCCAATGCTTTGAAGCCTGGCCATATAAGCTCTAGCTTGGTCAGTTGGTCCACTAGTTGGACTGTCGGGTGACAAGTGACGAGTGGCGAGTGAAATTTATTTATTATTTTTGGGTACCAAATTCTTTTGAATTTTGAAAAAATAAATACTCATTCAGTTCTTGTATTTTGACTTAAGTATTGATGTAGTCCTTATAATTTAAAAAATGCCTTAATATACTCTTGTTATTAAATATGTTACATTTTTACTCTTATTTTTTCTTTACTTTTACAATAATATCCTAGTACCAATATTATTAACATTAATTAATTTATCTATAAAAATTTTAATTAGCAAATTAATCAATAAATATTAGTATGAAAGAACTAGTTTTTTTTGCATCTTGGCAATAATCTTACTAATAATTCTTTATAGATAAATTAATATAAGTTAGCTTATAGTAATGTTTAATATCATTGCAATAATCTTACTATTAATTGATATAAAAATTTAATTTGCCCAATTAATCCTAAAAGTAAAATAATAACATAAAAATTTGCATTATTTTTTTTTGTTTAAGGCTAATTTGATGAATTAATATTTTTTTTTATTAATATCTCCAAGAATATTGTTGCAAGGGTATTACTGAAAAAAAAAAAAGAAAAATAAGGTAGGAATGTAATATATTTAACAGTAGAGTGTCTTAAAGTATTTTTAAAAAATATAGAGATTAAACGAATTTTTAAATTAAAATATAAGAACTAAATAAACATTTACTCTTTTTAAAAATATTTGTAAATTAGTATGGTCTCTTCAATTCTTTTTCCTTCCTTTAGTCTTTCTGCTCCGCATCTCTTCAGTTCTTTCTCCTTTGCGAAGTTATGTTTATGTACCCCTTTATATAGTTTATAAACTCTGATATATTGTTATTCTTGACACTGACAGTTTTTAGTGTCACTATATTTACATGACGCATGAATTATATATATTAGGACTTTGGGCTATAAATATACAATTTAAAACCTAGCCCATACAATTTCATATTTTTCACATATTTTTAGAATCGCTCGCATATTACATTCTCATTTAACAATTCAATTTAGATCTTCTCTCTTGATTTAAATTATATGCACCACGAGTCTGATAATACGCATTATCAGATTTGATAACTTACCACCGTCGTGGCGTACTATATCAAAATTTATTTATATATATATATATATTGTTTGGGAAAGAATTAGCAAGTCCAATAGTAAAATGTCACGTGTCAATATGAAGCTTGCAGTAATAAAAAATACCAAGAAGATGCCAGTACAGACAGGGTATTCCAGGTATCCAAATATTTTGGTGATACCCGAGGTACCCAACTTAATGAAGCGTTCATCAGGATTATATAGGATCAGTCAGATTATCCCAGGTATCCAGGTATCCTAGTAGTACCTGAGGTACCCCGCGTGATGGAAGAAATGATCAAGACGATGATGGTTCAGCCTGGGTACCCGAGCTACCCCAGAAAACGCAGAAGATAAAGAGAGTATCCAGAAAAAGGCATCACGTGATAAAGAAGATATTATCTCAAAAAGATTCGCCAAATCGGTTACAAAAAGTAGAGAATCAACTAAAAAATATTATGTTGATAAGTAGGAGACAGCCGCCTGTAGATATTCCAAAAGTTTGCTGCTGTGACAGTTGGGACCACCTGCCACGCCCACAAATTCCTAACGGTTGTAGCCAAGGTACACGGGACCACTCCTTTACGAATGGCACATATATGATCTCTAAACTTGTTCTCCACGCATATTCCTGATATTCTAATAAGAATATTAGCGCCACATCAGCGAGGTACGCCAATTAAATGATGCCAGGTGGCCAGGTAACCCGGGTAATCTATATAAATACACTCATAATTTATTTTCAAGGGAGAACAACTCACGTACACGCCAAAAGGGCAGAGGTCATCTTCAACTTCGAGCCTCCATTACAGAGGGCTTGCAAGCTCTCAAATCCTAGATTACCCAACTCTAACTTAAGCGTCGGAGTGTGGTCGTCGGCCACCACCGGCTCCACCTCTGACCCTTGTTTGTTGTTTTGCAGGCCCAAATCGTCTTTTTCAAGCTCCCCAAGTCCAAGCACAACCTCTTACCATCATCACCCATTCTCCCACTCTTCCTCCGTAAAAAAGAAGGCCAAAACCGTGAAGCACACCTTGGCTACGCAAGGTACCTTGCATTCCACTCAAAATAAATTTTTATTGTTCTTAGTGGGTTTCCCTTCCCTATTTGCACACCCCAAAATCCACTAAAAACAATTGGCGCCGTCTGTGGGGAACGCACGACAAGCCCCTACAACGGTTGCCGAGCTAGTCGTTGTGTGTTTCAAAACATGACACCCGACGTACCTCTCGATACCACGATGACGGTACCCGCTAGAGTAGGGGACGACAGCGGTGACGAAGTTAATGACCCGTCAAGGAGAGCAGCCCAACTCTATAAGGGCAAATCCAAGAAATCTACCAGCGTCCGTATTGAGGAGGAGCCCATGTCCCAATGGCCCATTGAAGACCTTGCTCAGGCGCTCATTCGAGCTATGGGCTCCTGGATACCCGAGTCAGCCCACCCCTTAACAGCCCAAGGCACCTCCTCAAAATGGACCGAGAAGCAAGTAATCCTACACTCTGAGGCACCCGGTGGTAGTAGACCAAGGAAGGAACCCTCGGGTACCCGGTCTAAACCATTATCCACACCTCCAGCGGATGCACACTATACCGCGTCTAACTACTCCTGTAGTAGCCAGGGTACCCGACGTACCAAGCGCACCCGCGAGGATCTCCGAGACAAACTGAACGCCAAACGGGCTTCCCAAACAGCAAGGGCTTCTTCCGGCTCACCTAGGGTACCCCGGAAGTTCTTGGAAAAAATGGAGTACCTTCAAGCCCAAGTGAAGCTCCTTTCTGACAAACAAAATGTCGCCAGCACGCCAGCACCAGTAGCGTATAATTCGCCATTCACCATTGAGATTCGTACGACAACTCTTCCAAAAACATTCACCATGCCGCACTTACCGCAATACTCGGGTACCTTGGATCCTACAGAACATGCCGAGCTGTACTGTGATCAGATGTTGATTAAAGGGGTGGACGATAACGCCATGTGCCGAATGTTCCCGTACACCCTCACTGGTCCAGTAAAGTCATGGTTTCGCCCATTAAAGGTAGGTAGTGTATCCCGCCTAGACCAGTTGTTGACTGATTTCATTAATGAGTTTTCTTATGCTTCCTCCTAAGAGAGGGTGGCTTCCAAGCTTGCCTTTATCAAACAAGGGGAATCCGAACCTTTAGCGGATTATGTAACTCATTTTCACCAAGAGGCCTTGCGTACCGGTGCATTTGGCAACCCTCAAACACTCACCCATTTTGAGAAAAATTTGCATTGGGGTAAATTATGGCGGTCATTCCAAAAAAACGCCCCCTCTCTTATGGTGAAGCCCTGGCACGCGCTTTAAAACAAATCGAAATAGATGAGAAATGCCAAATGAAATGGGAGGAAGATAAGGCGGAGTCCACAAAAGGCAAGGAGAAACCAAAGAAACCTGAAGTACCTCACTCAAGGGCACCTCTGGTACACAGTCCACCCCCTCCTGTTAATCGTGGTTAGGGATTCCACCCATCTGGAGTACCCGAGGTACCCCGGCATCAACCATTTGCTAAACCACCACCACAGCGAGAAAGGAACCGCCACCGAAGCCCCGATATGACTCTTTTCACCCTCTCACTTAGTCTCTGGAACAGATATTTTATCAGATACGAGATAACGACTTGCTCCGCCGACCTAAGCCAATACGAAAGTTCCTCGATATGAAGCCTAACTTAAAGTATTGCGAGTTTCATGAAGATTTCGGCCATAGCACCGCCAAATGTTTTAGTTTACGAGAGGAGATTTAGTCTTTGATTCTGAGTGGGTACCTAAAAGAGTTCGTGGCGGACATGCGGCAAGCCCGAAAATCCTTGGAGAAAGACAAGGGTAAGCAGGTTGTTGATTCCACTGGTGACGAGGAGGTATCACAGGTGTCCAAGAAAGGCATTTTTGTTCGGATGATCGCTGGTGGTCCTACACTCGCAAGAGACTCCAGGCGGGCCATCAAGCGCTATAGCCGACGACTACTCCCAGCTACTCGCACTGGCAAGGAGATCAATGTTGCTAGGGTACCTGACCAGCCTATTCCTATCACCTTCACGGAGGAGGATGCCGAGGGTATCTCTTATCCCCATGATGATGCCTTAGTCATAACCCTAAAAATATCTACCGGGAAACTGGCGAGAACACTCGTGGATACCGGCAGTTCCGTTGACATCATTTTCAAAAGTGCACTAGACCAGCTGCTGATTAAGTCGCCAAAGATTAGCCCTTGTGACACGCCACTTGTGGGGTTCGCCGGAGGTATTGTCATTCCAAAGGACATCATCACACTGCCCGTAACCCTCGGTAAGGTACCCTACCGTATTGTTCATATGATTGATTTTTTTATTATTGACCACCCGGGCGCCTACAACATTATTTTGGGTAGGCCACTCTTGGCTACAACCAAGGCCGCGGTATCCATGTATTATCTTCTATGAAGGTTCCCACCACCGATGAGGTCATCACCATCAAAGGTAATCAACGATCAGCTCGGCGATGCTATTTAGTTACCTCGAAGGGGAGTTACCAGATTGTCGCGGTTACTTCGCAGCGAGGGTACCCCACCAATCCAAGCCGGACAGTTCCCCTCACTAAAAGAGCAATTGCTAGGAGAAGGCGAGCAGCTCACCGAAAAGCTTTGCAAAAAACTTCACCCATGGAAGTTGAAGCCGTCACCCCTGGGCTGCCCCATGAACACCAAATGGAGTCTATTGGTGAACTTGAGGCACCCCTGGATCCCTGGGTACCGAAAGAAGAAAAGCGGGGTACTGCAGTTAAGATCTTATTTCTATTCCCATTTGTGATAACGATCCAACCAAGATTGTAAACATCGGAGCCAGCCTCTTCGAGCAGCACCAAGAGCAGCTCATTAAATTTTTACAAGAATATCATGATGTGTTTGCCTGGTCACACTCGGATATGCCGGGTATCCACCCTTCAACCTCTTGTCACAAGCTCAATATTGACCTCGCCACAAGCCCGTGAAGCAAAAGCGTCGAACCTTCAACCAAGAACGGTATGATGCAATTAAACAAGAGGTAGACCGCCTATTAGCTGCTGGGTTCATAAGGAAGGCGATGTATCCCGATTGGGTCTCCAATGTTGTGTTAGTTAAGAAATCCAACGGGAAATGGCGAATGTGCGTGGATTTCACGGATTTTAACAAGTCCTGTCCGAAGGATAGTTTTTTGCTTTCTCGGATAGACCAAAAAGTTGATGCCACGGTGGGACATAAGATGCTCAGTTTCATGGACGCCTTCTCCGGCTACAACCAAATCCCAATGTATGAACCAGATCAAGAGAAGACGACCTTCATCACCAACCATGGGCTATATTGTTACAAGGTCATGCCATTTGGGCTAAAGAACGTCGGGGCAACCTACCAGTGCTTGGTGAACAAAATCTACAAAGTGCAAATCGGGCGTACCATGGAGGTGTATATCAACGACATGATCACAAAGTCGGTTTACGCTAATGATCACCCGGGGCACCTTCGGGACACCTTCAATGTTCTACGGAAGAATAAGATGCGCCTCAACCTTGAAAAATGTGCATTTTGAGTCACCTCGGGAAAATTTCTTGGATTTTTGGTGCAACAGTGGGGAATTGAGGCTAACCCCGACAAAATTCGGTCGGTCATTGAAATAAAGTCACCTCGGACTCTTAAAGAAGTCCAGAACTTAGCAGGTCGGGTACCTGCCCTGAACCAGTTTATCTCCAAGGCAACCGACCGTTGCAAACCATTTTTCAAAGTTTTGAAATCGAGTAAAAAGCTCCAGTGGACAACCGAATGCGAGGATGCCTTTCAACAACTAAAGGAGTACCTCGTCAATGCGCCATTGCTTGCCAAACCCAAGCCGAGTGAGGTGTTGCCGTTGTACCTCGCTGTCTCCAAACATGCAACTAGTTCTGTCCTACTTCGTGAAGATGAAGATGGGTACAACGACCTATTTATTATACTAGTAAGGCTATGGTTGATGCGGAAAAGAGGTACCCCACTTCCGAGAAACTGGTGTTGGCCTTGGTTACCTTGGCAAGGAAGCTCAGGCCATATTTTCAAGCACACACTATTGCAGTTGTCACTAACCTTCCCCTTCGGCAGATCCTACAAAAGTTGGGCGACTCCTCCGTTGGTCTCTTGAATTGAGTGAATTTGACATCATTGTTCGGCCTCGCTAGGCTATCAAAGCTCAAGCCATTGCCGACTTCATCGCCGAATTCGCCAATGACTCGGGGGGTAAGGAGATCCTGGGGTACCCGAGCGAGACCACAACACCATTAGAAGAGGAACCAGTATGGGAGATATACGTTGATGGTTCTTCTAATTCATATGGCAGCGGCGCTGGAATAATCATTATTGACCCAAACAAAGTGAAGTTGAGCTACGCATTGCAATTCGGCTTCAAAGCTTCAAATAATGAAGCCGAATATAAAGCCATTATTACAGGATTGAGAATGTCGAAGGCCTTAGGAGCAAAAAGAGTCAACATTAAAAGTGACTCTCAATTGGTGGTTAGCCAGATTACCACAGAGTATCAAGCTAAAGGAGAAAATATGAAGGGGTACCTTGGGAAGACCAGGGAATTGATGTCAAAATTTTCTGAAGTAAAGGTAGAAAGGGTACCCCTAGTGGATAATTGTGAAGCTGACAATTTAGCCAAGATGGCCTCATTTGGCACAATTCAATCAGCTGGCCCTATCATAACCGAACATATACCTGTACCGAGTGTTGATCTCCCGGAGTCCGTGAAAGTTGGGTCGTTGTCTGCAAGGGTACCCTGGATGGAACCAATCGTGAGATATCTTAGAGATAGAGAGCTACCCCCAAATAAGGGTAAAGCAAGAAAATTGAAGTATAGAGCCGCCCGGTACTGTATCATCGAGGATATCCTATATAGGAGAGGGGTTACTCTACCCTATCTGAAATACTTGGGAAATGATCAAGCGGAGTATGTCATGTGAGAGATACACAAAGGAGTTTGCGGCAATCATTATGGAGCACAATTGTTGGCGCAAAAAGCCCTTCGCCAAGGATATTATTGGCCTACGATGAGGGAAGATGCGAAGGAATTGGTAAGAAGTTATGACAAATATCAGTGATTTGCTAAGGTACCCCACCTACCCCCAAAGAAATTGACGGTCTTATCTTCTCCATGGCCTTTTGCTGTTTAGGGTGTAGATTTCATTGGTCCATTGCCAACCGGGAGAGGGCAAACGATGTACCCCATCATCGCGGTGGATTACTTCATAAAATGGGCAGAAGCGGAGCCATTAGCAAGCATCACGAAGAGGAAGACCACCGAGTTCATTTGGGAAAATATCATTTACAGGTATGGTATCCCCAATGCCATAGTCAGTGATAACGGAAAGCAATTTGATAATGAGAAGTTTCATGGTTTTTGCTCGGAACTCGAGATAGCCAACCAGTTTGCTTCCCCTACTCACCCACAATCCAACGGGCAAGTCGAAGCTATCAACAAGATCATCAAGGGTATTTTAAAGAAGAGGTTAGAAGACAAGAAGGGAGCCTGGGTAGACGAATTACCGGGTGTTCTTTGGGCTGACCGGACTACCCAGAATACCTCCACTAGAGAAACCACTTTTTCTCTTGCATTTGGGACTGACGCAGTGATACCCGTAGAAATCGAGTACTCTCTCATAGAACTGCACATTTTGATGAAGAAGAGAATGCCTTCATGATCGCGACCAGCCTAGACCTTGAGGAAAAAAGAGCTAAAGCCTAATTAAGGGCAGCAGTATACCAACATCGCATTTCAGGTCTTTATGAAAAGCGGGTACGCCCTCGATCCTTCAAAAAGGGAGATCTAATCTTGAGGAGGGTAACCCAAAACACTAGGGAACCCTTTGATGGTTCTTTTGGAGCAAATTGGGAAGGCCCTTACCGAGTAGATAAGCCGGTGGGAGCTGGTGCATATAGGTTACTCCATATGGACGGAACAATTGTGAAGTACCCTTGGAATGCAGCGATGTTGAGGAAATATTACTAGCAAGAGGACAACGCCCTAACCTCTACTACGTTATTTACTTTTTAATGTTTTGTTGTTTAGTAAGCCAATGAGAGGTACCCCAGATGCCTTGAAATGGTTAGTAGTGATTCTCCACTTTCATCGGGGTAACCAGGCGGTATCATGTAATGAACCGTGTTTCCATTATCTATAGGTATATTTTATTTTTAGAATGCCATGGTGTGTTTTATTGGTATTATTGCTCGCCTTTTCAACCGAGTAAGGAAGCTATTGATCAATTTTCGCCATTTATCTTACTCCAAGCTTAAGGGTATGCGATTATCGTGTACGCCTTTGATTTATAATCGCCTTATTGTAGAACAAGCTGGGTACCCGACCTATTTTGATCAAGACGACCTATTCAAGGTCAAAACCAGCAGAAAGAACACTATGAAAACCCTAGGAGCAGCTTTTCAGAATGATTATAAAATGCCTCTGCTCAAATAAAAGAAGAGAGGGTTAAAGAAGACCCGAGGGTAGAGTATACCCGCATACCCTAGCGACATGAGGCTTTGTTGAGGCATGTGCAGGCCCACATCTCCTATCTTTTACTTAAGCATAAGCAAAAAGTAAATAAATAAATGGCAACGAATGCCTGAAAAGAAGGGGTAGGTGAGCTACCCCCTCTATTCCTTGCTTTTAAAAAATATTAAGCGAATGGCAAAAATGAGATTTTTGACCATTTTGCTAAATCTTTTATCTGTTTCGCCACATCCATTATAAAATATTATGATGATACTCTAATTATTAATTACTTTAGATGCGCCGTAATCTTTTGTTAAGACATGAATAATTCTTGAAATCACCATTTGAATAACGATAAGTCAGAGGGTACTCGAGGTACCCGAGAAATTCCATAACGCCTACATAACCAAGTATTCAAGTACCATGCTATCAATAGAAAAACTAGAGGTACATCAAAATAAATTCGCCATAGGAGTTTCACCCAAACAGTAGCAAGGTCGCTGGGCAACCTTGGATAATCATCTAGTCAGGTACACCAGAATAAGATATCAAAAGCACAAAAAAAAAAAGAGAGGAAGATAGTTTCAGAGACATCAAAGCTGATGGTTTCGAAAGGTTACACCAAGCAAAGTCAAGTGGTAAAAGGAACATCATCTTCGCCTTTCTTTGGAGCAGGGGTATCGATGGAGGATGCTGAGGTCGCAGAGGTGTGCCCCTCGTGGGCAGGAGCATCTGAGGGGAGTTCTGGAGGAGGTACTTGGGCTACCCAGCTGATCTAGGTGGACTGCCACTAATAGAAGCAATGGTCTTCCTCCTATCCTCAATAGCCCTCAAGATAGCTGATTTGTCTACCCGTTTCTCCACCTGCGGTACCACCAGTCCCGGATCAGCACTTCAAACCTCCATCATAATATAAGACAAAGACTGATCATCCAATTCCTTTTGGCTGGGGGACAGCTCATCATGCCGGGAAGCCGCTTCCTCGAGATCCCTGGTTAGGCGGGCATTCTCTCTCTCGAGATTGCTGAGGTGCCCCTTCAATTCCTGAACTTCTTGAACAAGCTTGTCTTTACGAGATCTGCTATCAGAGAGCTCTCCCTTTAATTTCTCCACCTCTTCTTGTGCTCCAGAAATAGCTCCGAAGTCACGAAGGCTGTGGTTGAGGTAAAAAGTCGCCTGCAATAAACCAAGAATACCACGAGTATCCATAAAAAAAAAGAGAGAAGCAAAAGGAAAGTGAGTACAGCAGAAGAAAGAAAGGAAAAACAATATAAACAAAAGAGAGAAGAAGAAAAAACACTCACATCGTGGCAAGCCTTCAATGCCAAGCTGTAGCGCTCAGTCAAATTTAGCTTGTCGACCTCATCGGCCATAGTGGGGGGGACACTCTTAGAAGCATGCAAGAAGTAATCAGTAAGGTGGGATACCTTCTTGTTGGCCACGGGGTCCAGCTCGCCCTCCATAAGATCCCTCGGCAGAGAAAAGAGAGAGCCAAGCTTCTTTTTGTGGGAAGCCTGGATACCCTTGGAGCCACCCAGCGACGATTCCTTAGATTTGGCCTTTGAACTTGGAGCTAAAGGAGGTCGGGTACCCCTCGAGGAAGGATGAGTACTTAGGGTACCCGAGGAGCCGCCGCTCATCCGATTGAAGAATGCATCAAAGTCCTCGCCAAATAGATCCATATCTGTCAACCACCCAAACATGGCAAACGAAAAAAGTCAGTCAAGCAATCATAAGAAAGTAAGAAGTAAACGTAAAGCCTAAAAGATGAAAGTTGAAGTCATCACAAGTGATGCGAAGGTACCCCTACAAGCAAGATACAATGGGTACCCCCATTAAGGGAAATGCCGGGGTACCCCCACAACACCAATAATTCAAAGAAAGAAAAATCCCCACCGGAAGAAGATGGAAGGGTCTCCTCAATCAAACCAACCCTCACTAGCCGATTTGCACTCAATACGTCACTCTCCCTCTATAAGTCTTGAAACTTATCTAAGAAACCGCTTACTTTTCTCCCTACCTCATGAATATGGCATGTCCCTTTGGGCCAAGAGATATCTACAAGTCCCAAAGAGCCCCACAAAAAAAAAATTCATGGGTAATGTTAAACAATGAGAAAGGAAGAAAGGAAAGTCAAAAGACACGTACGGTCCTCATTAAAAGAGCATCGGACTTGAAAACCAGCATCCACACCAGGGGTACCTCCCCTCCACCCACCCTCAACCACGAACTAACCGCCCTTGTAACCTTTCTTAAGGGCGGGGTCTGAGATCACTAAGTCAGAGTGGACTCCCCAAGTGGCAAAATATGCAGTGGACAGCCCGACAGGTTTATTAAATTGGTAAGTCCCCTTAACTCCCTAATAGAGATATCGCGCCCGAGCACCTCAAGCCATAATACCTCGAGGCCTGTGTGTAATCTCCAACTCGAAAGGGACAGTTGGCTGGGAGCAATTTTCAAGTCACTAAACATTTTTAGGAAGAAGGGTTAGATGGGTAAGCGGAGACCTAAATCAAAGAAATCAATATACAAGGCTAACCCACCAGATTTGGGATGCTCGTCTACCCCAGGTACCTTAAACCGGGCTTCAGGAGGGATGCTATACTTAATCTGGATCCTCTCAAAATCCTGAGGGGTAGCCCTCCTACCCCCCAAGGAATAGGATCTATGAGACTTGGCAGAAGAAACAGAAGGTGACCTAGGGACAATGGCTGGAGGGTGCAACTCGGCTTTTGGTTTTTTGGCTCTAGTTCTCCTTAATAATGGCTAGGCCGGACGTTTACCTTTAGTTTTAGACCTACGGGTACTAGGGTCTGCTTGGGGCAATTTAGGGCTATTTTCCCTCGAGTTACTCGATGAGCGCTCCTCAACATCACTGCTCGAGACATGAAGGACTGACTCAGGAGCAGGTATGTCCCTATTCGGACCTTTGATTACTCTAGGCCTTTTGGTAGCAACACTTTTTTTTCCCATTTTTTCCTAAAAATAGAAAACACACAATACAGAGACCATTGCATCAGAGTCCATACACCAAGCAGCGACACTAACCCAACAACCAAGTGGTTCTTCCCAACCAGACCAGAAAACCAACCATCAACCAAATCCCACACACGCCAAACACCACAAATCCCATCAAAGATAGATTTTTCGGCATCAAAACATAAAAAGGAAAGGCAAAAGAATTATACCCAAATGAGTTCGGAGAAGCTAGAATCGCCAAGGAAAGGTCATCAAAGGAAAATGCTCAAGAGTCACCACTGTTGTAAAAGCCTGGAACAACAAAAATGCAATCTTTCAACCAACCTAAAAAAAAAAGAGGAAAGTGGAACCGAACAGAAAAAGCAGAGAGGGTTCCTAGTATCTTACCAAGATTTACCACCAAAAATGCCAAGCGCCAAGCAAAAAATCACCAAATATAGAAAGGAGATCCCAGACACCACCAAAAATCACCAAGTATCACCAAAGAATTATAAAATCACCAAAAAAAAAAGACAAAGAAAATGTTATACCTGAGAATGTGAGAGGCCGAAACCGCCACGGAAAAGCCGCCAACGAGAAGCTACTGCAACTGGCTACTGTAAAATAAAAAAAAAGAAAAATTATTGTTATTATTATTATTACAAAAAAAAGAGTAAGAGAAGAGGAAGGAAAAAAGGGAAAGCAAAGAGAAGAGGAAGGAAAAAAAAAAGGAAAGCAAAAGCCGTGAAAAAAAAAAAGTGCCAAAGAAGAAGCCACTGGATCAATGCAAAGGGGGCATCCAAATATTGCCAAATGCTGGAACTTGCGAAGAAGCCAAAGGAATCTTCTTGGGTCCCTTTGGTTGAGAAAAATCAACGAGGAAAGAAAAGAAGGAAAGGAAGAAGAAATGGAAAATGAAGGATTTGGTGGTTCTTTGGCCGAACAAAGAAAAGAGGAAAGAAATTAAAATAAAAGAGAATGGAGAGATGCGGGAGTGAAGCAAGTGGAAAAAGGTGAAGAAATAAAAAGAAACGAGGAGATTTTGGCAAGTGGCTGGAGTTTCTCGCTTGAGTTATGCTCAAGAGAGAGAATAAAGGAGAGTTACAGGGATTTAAAAAATGGTTGCAGTTTTAAAGAATTTTGGGGATTGCAAAATGAAAGAGAAAAATAAAGGAAGTTCAAGCAGAGCAAAAACGGGAGCCTGACATGAAGTACAGGTTTAACAGGAAACGTGAAGCCAGAAGTTGAAAGGGTTCAATTCTTTTCAAATTTCAAAGACGTGGGAAAGAGAAGGTATTAAATACAGCAACAGTAAAATTCAAACTTTGTTTTTGAGTTACTGAATCGCCACCTAAAAAAGAAAAAGAAAAAGAAGAGCATTTCTTTTACAAATTATAAAGTCAATTAAGGAGCATGTGAAGTACCTCCACTTTAATAAGTGAGGCGGGCTAGACGGGTTGTCCTTAGTCATACGACTCTTGAAGAGTGAAAGCTTAATATCGCCCCGCGTCATTCGCCATATTATAATGAGTTTCGTCCGCCTCAACTAATTTCGCCACAAGAAACTAAGGCGATGTTGTTTGGGGAAGAATTAGCAAGTCCAATAGTGAAATACCACGTGTCAATATGAAGCTTGCAGTAATAAAAAATACCAAGAAGACGCTAGCACAGACAGGGTACCCCGGTTATCCAAATATTTTGGTGATACCCGAGGTACCCCACTTAATGAAGCATTCACCAAGATTATATAAGATCAGTCAGATTATCCCGGGTATCCAGGTATCCTAGTAGTACCTGAGGTACTCCGCGTGATGGAAGAAATGATCAAGACAATGATGGTTCAGCCCGGGTACCCGAGATACCGTAGTACCCACGGGGTACCCGAGTTGCCCGGAAACCGCAGAAGATAAAGAGAGTATCCAGAAAAAGGCATCACGTGATAAAGAATATATTATCTTAAAAAGACTCGCCAAATTAGTTACAAAAAGAAGAGAATCAACTAAAAAATATTATGTTGATAAACAGGGGATAGCCGCCTGCCATGCCTGCAGATATTCCAAAAGTTTACTTCCTAACGGTTGTAACCAAGGTACACGGGACTACTTCTCTACAAATGACATGTATATGATCTCTAAACTTGCTCTCCACGCATATCCCTAATATTCTAACAATAATATGAATAAAAACAAGAATATCCGCGCCACATCAGCGAGGTACGCCAATTAAATGACGCCAGGTGGTCAGGTAACCCGGGTAATCTATATAAATACACTCATAATTTATTTTCAAGGGAGAACAACTCACGTACACGCCAAAGGGGCAGAGGTCATCTTCAACCTCGAGCCTCCATTACAGAGGGCTTGCAAGCTCTCAAACTCTAGATTACCCAACTCTGACTTGAGTGTCAGAGTGTGGTCGCCGGCCACCACCGGCTCCACCTTTGACCCTTGTTTGTTGTTTTGCAGGCCCAAACCCTCTTTTTCAAGCTCTACAAGTCCAAGCACGACCTCTCACCATCCTCACCCATTCTCTCACTCTTCCTCCATCAAAACAAAGGCCAAAACCGTGAAGCACACCCCGACTACGCGAGGTACATTGCATTCCACTCAAAACAAATTTGTATTGTTCTTAGTGGGTTTCCCTTCTCTATTTGCACACCCCAAAATCCACTAAAAACATATATATATATATATATATATATATATATATATATATATATATATATATATATATATTAAAGGGAAATTATCCCTACTGTTTGCAGCATGCATGATGTATTACTTATCCCTACTATTTCTCTAATACTCAATCATCCACTTCATCCCCTTACCATCACTTTTGTGAACGTTTAAGTTTTCATTGAAGGATAAAATATATTTTAGTCTAATTTAAAATAAAAAATCAAGTGAGACTATTTGATCTCACAAAAAGACTCACTACATATGATTTTTCATTACACCCACGTTCATATTTTAAAAATCAAAAATTTTCTTTACAAACCCTAAATCTATAACTCTTGTAAAACTCTCACATGTAGTTCCCATTTTCTCCCCCTTTATTATTTTATATGTTCTTCTCTCAAGACTTATTCATGTGCCACTGACTGTTGATAATCGATGGCAACAAAGAAACATTGCCAAGTAGATATTTTCATAAACGTTGAAATGATGCGAAATTTGAATAAAATTCTAATTAGCTCAGGCGTATTCAATTAACAACTATCTATTAGCACAAAATTTACCACCGTAAAGCACTGCAAATCGAAAAATTTACTTCTTTTATTTGTTTTGAGTTGTTTTATACTTTTATATAATTTTACTCTAGAGTATTTAAATAACAAATTTTTAATAAAAATGTGGGTTTTATGCCATTTTCGTGGGCTTAAATAGCTCTATCCAACAAAATTGATCATAAAAGAGACTGATAACAAGTTTTATCTAAGGCGACAGAAATCCCCACAGGGATGGGGCTCTTCAGGGATTTTTCCTATTTGGAGAGGGTAAGAGAACGATTTATAACCCAATTTCTTACTCAGGGAAGAGATGGGGATGATTTTCTACCTAATTTCTTTTTCGGAGAAGGGACGAGATGAGCTGGAATCCCCATCCCCTTCCCAATTCCCTATTTTCCCATTTTAGCTTTTAATTTTAATTCTATTTTTTAGAATTAATAATGAATAAATAATAAAATTTAAATTATAAAATATTAAATATTAGTATAAATAACAAATATCAAAATATTTATACAAATATACTAGGAAACATTTGGGCCTATTTAAAAATATTAATTTAAGTGTCTATGTCTATTTTATTTATTTCACTATTGATATGAAAGTAATTTTTTTTCTTTTTCATAGGATTATGTAGATTGACAAAGATAATTATGCTGATGATTTATATTTTATAGTGAAACTTTTGTAATGGATTAATGTTAATATAAGAAATATTGTCAAACTTTACTTTTATTTAAATTTTTATTTTAATGTGATTAAATCAAATTCAGAAACTAAAAACGTAACGGTTATTTGGGGTTTTTTTTTTTTAAGAATGAGGACTCTTGGGGATCCTCTATTATGATTCGGGGAGGGGACGGGTATATATGGAGAATATGGAGGATGACTATGGAGATGTCGGTCCCCTTCCCTCCCCTCGCGTCCCCTCCCTCCCCATTGCCATCCCTACTTTTATCTCTTTCTTTCTGAAATTAGGTGACCTTATCTTTTTCTTTCTAAACACACTTCAAAACTCATCCTTGAACTCTATATCTTCAGTCATCATAATCTTCATATATCAACACCTCCACTGAAACTCTTTTTGTACTCAAAACTTGGTAATTAATTAATTGTGGTGGGTATGCTATTGCAGACTTTTCAAAACCAAAAAAATAAAAATTCCCGAGAAAATCGTAAAAATTTCAATTTTGGTGATGGAAAGAAATAGGATAAATATTCGAGCAATGAATTAAATCTTAAGATTATTAGTGGCATTAATTTTGGAGTTAACCCCTGCATGTGATGAGTTTAGCAATGGTGGTGTTCATTTTTACAGATAGTCGTCGAAAAGGATTACCAAAAACAAAAGAGAAAAAAATGAGAGAAATTTAAAAAAAATGAAAAAAATGATTTATGGTAAAACAATTGTTAAAATGTGTTAGACCAAATTACAAAAGCCCAAAAAACCATGAAAAATATAGGCCCAACAAAAATATTTTACATAGAATAACCCAGGCCCATTCTCAATAAGAATGGCCTAGGTACTTAGAATTATAAGTAAAGTGTCTAAAGCAAGATGCGACAAAACGCTAAAAGCATGATTCTTCAAATAATAAACTAGGTCCATTCTTTATAAAGAATGAACTTGGTCCATATTTTACAAAGAACGACCTAGGTCCATTCCTTATGAATAATGACCTAGACACATAGATATTTCTAAGTAACGCCTAAAGGGCGAGTCTTCGACAAAATGCCAAATAAGTGTTTTCATAAAGAGTGACCTAGGTCCATTCTTTATAAAGAATCACCTAGGTCTATTTTCTACAAAGGGCGACCTAGGTCCGTTCTTTATAACTAACAACCTAGATCCATTTTAAGTAAAATGCCCAAAGGGTGAGTCTTCAACAAAGCGCCAAAGGCGTGTTTCTACAAAGAGCGACCTAGGTCCGTTCTTGATAACTAACGACATAAGTCCATTCTAAGTAAAATGCCTAAAGAGCGAGTCTATAACAAAGCGCAAAGGCATGTTTCTACAAAGTGTTATCTAGGTCCGTTTTTTATAAAGAAGGACCTAGGTCCATTCTAAGTAAAACGCCCAAAGGGCGAGTCTTCGACAAAACACTCAAGGCATGTTTCTACAAAGAATGACCTAGGTCTATTTTTTGCAACGAGCAACCTAGGTTCATTCTTTATAAAGAATGACCTAAGTCCATTCTAAGTAAAACATCCAAAGGGCGAGACTTCAACAAAACGCTAAAGGCATGTTTCTAAAAGAGTGAAAAAGAATGACCTAGGTCCATTTTGTCCGTTTTTTATAAAGAATGACCTAGGTCCATTTTGTCCGTTCTTTATAAAAAAGTTCCTAAGTCCATTCTAAGTAAAATGCCTAAAGGGCGAGTCTTTGACAAAATGCCAAAGGCATGTTTCTATAAAGAGTGATCTAGGTCTATTCTTTATAAAGAATGTCCTAGGTCCATTTTCTACAAAGAGCTACTTAGGTCCTTTTTTTATAAAGAAGGACGTAGGTCTATTCTAAGTAAAATGCCCAAAGCGTGAGTTTTCGACAAAATGCAAAGGTATGTTTTTACAAAGACTGACCTAGGTTCATTTTCTTACAAAGAATGACTTAGACACTTAAAAAATATTTCTACGTAAGAGCTTACGGGCAAATATACATTATATAGAATGCGCCTACGGGCAAATAAGTATTCTATAGAAATGCGCCTACGGGTAAATAAGCATTCCACAGAATGCGTCTATGAGCAAATAAGCATTCTACGGAATGCGTCTATGGGCAAATAAGCATTCTACGGAATGCATCTACGGGCATTCTACAGGCAAATAAGCATTCTACAGAATGCACTTACAGGCAAAACGTTCTACGGGATACGCCTACGAGTAAATATATAAATTCTACGGAATGCGCTTATGGGCAAAATGTTGTAAAATCAATCCTCTTTGTAAAGAACCAACATAAGTGCCGAATTCAAGCTCAAGCCCATTAAAGGTCAAGGGCCTAAAAACATAACAAATGTCCAAAGAATACTTGTCATGAACAAGTATTGACACATATAAATATGCATCTTCATGCATGGTGATTAGCACTATAAAGTGTACATTTCATAAAGGTTTAAACTATCATTTTATCACTTATAGTGTTAATTAACGTGCCCATAACTCATATTTTATCTTAATGCTCCCCATATCCAATTTTATGTAAATTATATTTTATTATCTTAATTTTTATTTTAATTATTATATTTTGTTATTGTAGGTAAATTTTAAGAAAAGGAGGAATTAGAACCAAAAGCGGGAGACAAGAAGATAAATTGCTGGATCCATTTGGAATACATTATTGGAGAGATGTAATTAAAAAAAAAATTGGCACCACTTGCCAAGACAAGTCATGTGGTTGCCGCCTGCCACCACATGACTTACCCTTTCCCAATTCATAATAATAATAATAATACAAATGAAAGAAACCAAAAAGATGATTACGAGGAGGGAGACCAACTTGCATCAATTGCCTATTTAAAGAAGGTATGGAACGTGAAAGGGAGAATGTTTGGGGGGGTCATGGCTTAGCTCACTCTTTCTTTCATTTCTTTCATTTCGATTTCCTTTGATCTCCATTTCTTTTGTTCTTCCAATTTCCTTGTAATATATTTCAGAAGTCTATTAAATAAAATGAGTATTTTTCTTTACAAGATGAGTAGCTAATTTTCTAAGCTAAGGTGAAAGATAAAGCTCAAGGATTCAAAATTATGGAATTAACTTATCTCTCAAGTGAGTCTAAATTTTATTATATTTATCATGTATTTATAATTTTTATTTTTATTTACCGGTTATTTTTATGTCATTTTAATTGGTAGATCTAGATCACCTTAATTTTATATGGTAATTTTGACATTATGTCGACACTTCAATTTAGTTGTGTCACATGTTGTACATTATTCCTATAATTATTTATAAAATTGGTTAGGTAATAATTAAATGGCATAATATTTGATTAGTAAATAAAATGCAGAATATAATTAAAGGAAAGAATTATGAATATAATTTGAATTTCAAGAGTGGATCCTGTAACCTTAGCACTTTTTAAATCGTTAATTTCATTTTCTAAAATCAATTGTTATTAAATAATTGACTACTAGATTTAAAATCCCTATGGATCGACCCCGGACTCATCGGGTTTTATTCTAACAAGACACTCTTATACGTGAGAGTAAATCAAACACTTTTAAGTCATGTCATATGGTCTTTGGTTGACACTTGTCACAAGAAAAGTACCACATAACCTCTCCAATTGACTCTAGGATGCCTATATAAAGGTCAAGACCCACCATTTGAAGGTAAGAGAAAAAGGGGCATAAAATGAGTCCAAAAACTCTACCCATCTCACTCTAGATTTTCTCTTCTAAAATTGAGTAAAAAGAACTAATTTGAGCATCGGAGGGTTATCGCCAGCACACCGGCCCCCTTTGACAATTGTTTCTTTTTGCACAACAATTAACCACAAGGAGACACTTGATTTTAGACACTCGCCTCATGGAGAAAATAAGCCACATGATTTGATTTAGAAGAAAGTTCGAAACACAAATCAATCACTGTACATTGAGCAAAAATTTGCATCAACAAAATGGAAGAAAAATATATAATTTTTTTTCATATTAAAAGCTTCAATCTTTAATATAATTTACTTTCTGATATATAAATGTATTAATCAACTTGTTTATAGGGGTGAATATGTAAATGAACAAAAGGTATTATATTTAATGGAAATTTTTAAAAAGAAGGGGTGACGAAGTATTAGAGAAATAGCCGGGGTTAAGTGGTAGTGTGATACATACTTCAAAAAATAAGAGTGTAATTAACATTTCTCTGTATTTAATTAGGAGGATTTGCTCGAAATATCCGGGCAAAGACGAGGTAATCGACCATGGTACAGGAGGATAAAAGTGACTTTCCTTTCTCCGTATCTTTTTAAATGAAGTTAGACAGTAGGGTAGTAGCTAATTGCATTCTTTATTATTATTATTATTATTTTAAAAAAAATGGCTATATGTATTGTTGGAAAGTGCTTTTGTCCTCTTTCCTAAGAAAGGAAAATAATTTAAGATTAGATAAATGGGTTTAATTTTTTCGATAATAATATATGATTCCTCTCTCTGTGATTAGATGGTCCGTAATCAAGCTGTTGGCATAATATATGACCTTTGTTGCAACATTCGCAAGCTTTCTCTTTCTTATCACTAAATAAAAAAAAACAACACCTCCATGTTCGAATAAAAATTATGTGATATTATGAAGAGATTAATATAAACACATTAGACTTAAAATTTGATATTCATACGATAAATTAATGACCTTAACGTTTAGATTTTAAAAACAGAATGTTAGATTTTTTTTTTTTTTATTAACATTGTACTTGAAACTTGTATTAAGAATCTTATCCTCCAAGTATAGAAGGTAAACCACTTTTTTTTTTTTTTGAGAAATTAGGTTTTTAGATGTTCTAAATTGGATTTAATTAAGGTGGTTCTCTATGTCTTTGGATTTAATTAAGGTGGTTCTCTATGTCTGTTTGACGATAATATCAAAAAGGATAAATTTGACTACACAATCAAATAAACTAACATATATATGTCACTTTACCCCAATATTTTGAAAATGATAAAATGCTAAATGAATTGATGCATCCCAATTTTTTTTTTTTCCTTTGGTGGTAAGAACCTTTCCTTTAAGGTTCTAACGTGAGATATATTAAAATCATCTAAAATAAGGGGAAAAAAACAACATAAATTAGGATAATAACACCTAAATTCCTAAAATTTTACTTTTGATAAAAAAATCCCTTTACATTTTAATAAAATTACAACATATTGATGCTTATAATAATTTTTTTTCTAGAACATCTTATAATAAAAAATTTTACCAAAATCTTTTGGATCATCTTTTTGATTGTACAATTTTAGTATCTGATTTCATAATGGATCAAATCTACTTTCAAATAATTGAAAGAAAATCAACATGCATAATTTTTGGTAATGTTGTAGCTTTTAAAATAATTGGTAGGGGTAATGCTGAAAATCAACTTGCACAATATTACAACTTACTATTAAGGGACAATTTGGTAATGCTATAGTTTTTAAAATAATAGTTGTTAGTTGTACTATAGATAATCATTTTTTAAGAGAATCAATTAAATGTTTGGTAAAATTTATTTTTAAAATTATTAATCTTACTGTTAAATTGCTTTAAGAATGCAAATGACTAAAATGAATATAATATTAAATAAAATTTATTTACACATTTATAAATATGGATATATAATAATTGATAACTAAAATAAATATTTTAGTTTATTAATTTTATTTTTTGTTCAATAAAATTAGTAATAAAATAATCTATTTAAATTTAATGATTTTATTTCCTAATTGAGTAAGGATAAATTTGAATTTGTATAATATATGTAAGGAGATATAAGGATTTGTATTAAATATATAATAGCTTTTCAAAATTAGATTTTGAAAAGTTATTTCTTCCCTAATTTCCAAAATCAGACATAGAATGGCGTGATTATACCAAAAGTTTTTAAACAAAATTACTAAATACTAAAATTAATTTTTATACCAAAATCACTTTTGAACCTCTCAAAAATAGTCTCAAACAACCCTAAATCATTGAGTGGTTCCCGAATGCAAAATTCGATTTGATGCACATAAATGGTACTTTTATTCAATATTTAAAAGTCATTTGATCTATTTGATGCAAGTGAACACACTAAATCCCCATTGATAAAAAATAACAATAATAAATAGTAAGGGACCTAGATGTTAATGCACAATATAAGATTCTAAACAATGTACTAATCACTGACTAACGTCAATAAGTGAAGGACGCGTTTAAGTTATGATCCAATGAAGCAAAAACGACAATTAGGCAACTAGTCTTTTAATGAGCCAATGCCAGAACGATACATTGATACTGAGCAATAAATGAGACAACATTCCATTGTGAATTAAAAGCTCATGTTGGCCATGTTGACATTTGAAACCCGATATTTTATCTTATGTTGATCAACATTTGATTATGACTTGGAATAATCATACGTCATTAGATTGGAAAATATGGCCGTAATTGATTCTTGCATATCTTCTACATATATTTTTTTCCATTTTTCCAGTTAGGTTTGTTTCTTATTTGTTAAGTATATTATAACAGAACAATATTCGATTTGACTTTGCAGATTATTATGATTATAAAAATCTATCGTTTACCAGGAATTGTTAATTACATTTTTACATTTTTTTTGTTTAATATATAATTATATTCTAATTAACAATCAAAAACTTAATTTCTGCAAATAGAATCTTGTTTATGTACAATAAGGACAGTATATGCATAAGTTTCTCACCCATTAGAAAAAATGATGAAAAGAGACATACAGAAATTAAACAAAACTAAGAGATCCCTAAAGTAAATCTTCTAGGTTTATTATAACTTATTAGTTGGTGATTACATGCATTATCGTTACTTAAGAGGAAAAATAAAAGAATCAATTGAGAATCAATTTATCGATGCATGCTAAAAATCCATGGAGTTAATTAATAAATTTAATTAATTAATCATCGATCATTCATCAACCAACATGACATGTGGTATGCCATCACCATAATCTTGTCAAAATCGAAAAAATAAAATAAAGATTCTATACAATGTTGTCCATCGAGGCAAAGATTCAATTAATTTTATTATCGCAAGCTATTAATATACTTTGCAACCCTTTCTTCTTATTATTGATCATCTGATATATATTCTATGAATTCATGAAAGTGTATTATATATATAATTTCGAAATGAACTAAAGATAAAAATAAAAATAGAAATGATAATAATTAATTAATGATGAATAATATCACCTGTAATTGTTGCTATATATTGTAACTATAGCAAGAAATTAACCAATTGATCATCATCAGAAGCCTTGTTATATATGCTGAGATAAAACAATAAATTAATAGATAATCTATAAATAAATAATCACAAAGCTCACCCTTTTGCCAAACTAATTATGAGTTCCAATTCATGCTAGGAGGGTGAAACTGTTGCCGCAAAGTAGTAGTTGCATCGCCAAGGGAGTCAAGAAGGGCACTAGTGTTTGGGTTGAACTGGACGCTCTGTGGAAGCTGATTGAGCAAAGAAACAAAGGAGTTGTTATCGTGATCGTGATCATGATCAGTTGCCGTGCTGCTGCCGCTGTTAAGATCGCCAAGAAACCTTTTCCTTGAAGAAGACGAAGCCATGGAGCCGGAAGCTTCGTTCCAGAACTGCGGTGGGATTGCACGTTTAATTGTAGTAGAAGTAGGTGAGACCAGGGACATGGACATTATGTTAGATGCCGGCTTCGAGCTCGAAACGCAGCTGTTTTGTTGTATGCCTTCTCCTGCTGACGATAACATCCCTTCGAAGAAATGGTCATCATGTTCGAATAATGAACCGTAGCTTAATGTATTTTTGCCAGGCGGAGCAGCCGGGGGCTTCGGATTTTGATTTGGTGGCAGCGTCACATACATGCCCTCAATACTCTCTTCCCTGTCCCTCTCCATCGGCCGTTGTGCGTTGTTTTTCTTGTAAATCCGGCATAAAACCCAATCATCAAGCTGCATGTATGTATATGTATTTGTAAAATTAAACAAAACTCATCATCGGGATTCGGGACTGGATTGGATTACGCTCACAAAAAAAAAACTTTGAAATTATAATTTACAAAGTTAAATTAAGACTCAATTAATTAATTGACTAATTACTTATACCCTTAAAGAGTTTTTCTTGTTGGCTAAATCAGGATGGGGGGGCGGCGGCTTTGTTCCGGAAATATTGTCGATGAGGCGATATTCATGCATAATCCAATTGGTTTTGATCCCTTTGGGAGGCTTGCCACCATAAAAGACCAGAGCCTTTTTCACACCAACTTTCTGGTTTCCATTAGATGTTAATATCGGCTTATCAGTCCCCGTTGCTTTCCAATATCCTGACGTTGCTGCTCTGTTTGGCCTCGCTCCGTTTGGATATTTCCTGTCTCTAGGACTGAAAAAATACCATTCTTGCTCCCCGAAAGTAGCCTTACCTATATGTATCAAAATAATAATTATTCACAAATAATATCATCATATAGAAACTCCTCATAAATTAATCCAATTACTAATAAATTAAATTAATCATGCTTACTTGGGAGCTCCCATGGATCAAACTTGTAAAGATCAACCTCTGCAATAATTGTAACAGGAAGAGGAGCTGATGCAGCCTTCTTTTTGAGGTAGTGAACCACTAGCTCTTCATCAGTGGGGTGGAATCGGAACCCCGGTGGCAGCTGCGGGTGCTGCGAGCTCGTCGACGAATCCGTACTCTCCATTAATAAGATTATGATATCTTTAATTTTATGCTCTTTCCCTATGGAAAAATTATATATGGGTTGATAAAAACTATATGATCATTTTTTGTGTTAATTGTAATGTATTTTTGGAAGGCGGGGGGGATGGGTGTGGGTGACAAAGAGTGGCTGTTAGGTGCTGATAAAGTGCCTAACGGGCACCGATGATCATACGACACGTGTTGTTTCTAAGTTAAGGAAATGGTGACACGTGTAGGATTGAGTAGTGGGGACCACATACGCACAAAAGGCAACAATATATGGAAGGGGCAGGTTTTTGGGGTCGCAGGTTTGGAACTTCCTGTACGCTTTGTATGTCATGCTTTTCTTATGCAACTGCCAAAACCTCAACATCATCAACTCCAAATAACAAATTTTTAGCAACAAGTGATAAGTGAGAGGCTCTCGCACGTGTGCTCATTTTAATTTTTTTTATTTTCACTTATATATACATAGATGCATGCGCACACGCACACATACACATTTAATTTTATTATATGTGATGAAGAAACCTTCATTAATGTATAACGGTAGGGGCGGCAAAAATATCCGTCAGGACTGGATCCGGACCGGACCCGGCCGGATAATACCCGGATCGGATATGAGGACGGACCGGTCCCGGGCATTACTTGAAAAGACCAGGTTTAACTCAGAACCCAAATTTTATTAAAAAAAATTATTATAAAATATATATTATCAATAATTATATTTATTTAATCAATTTATTATATATATTTAAAATTTTAAGTATTAAAGTTTCTATTTTCATGTCTAATTTTATTAAAATAAATTAAAAAATTAAAAAAATTAAAAAATAAATTAAAAAATATTTATATTTAATATTATAAAATATAAAATCTGAGTTTTTAAATCCAGATTAAAAAATCTGGACCGGTGCCGGGCTTTTTAAGCCCAGACCGGGTGATCAAAAAAAAAAAAAAACAGGCCAACATACCCGAACCAGACCCGGATTTTACCAACCCTATATAACGGCATCACATCCAAATTAAAATGTTATTTGCGACTCCACATTCAATGTACAAATTTGACTCTGCAGTGTCGTCATTTTTCTTTCTTTCCCGTTTTATTTTTTTCAGTTCAGAACGTCAATTTCGTACATATATTGTGTGTGCGTTTAATTATATAAAAGTGGAAGAGTCATGCTTTCATATGAGTTTAACGAAGATTTTTTCGTTTCGCTAATGTAATAAAATCATATTTTGCTTCGTTTGCACTTAATAAAATGTTCCCTATAATGTCATATATAGATGTGATTTAAATTTGTTTTTGCAGCTATCATTTTAATTATCAAAAAATACTAATAAATTTAATTCATTTGACTGTAAATTCCTTTTTATAAATTCTTGATTACAAACATCTTTAAAAATTAATGTAAATACTAACCACTTAGCTCAATGAATTAGCTAATTAGCCAAGATTCTCTCATAATTTAAGCTTTTAACAAAGGAGTTTACGAGCTATGATGATTTGAGATTTGAGTCACTGACATAAATATTTTAACATCGTTCTATTGAATGACATGTCATTTCTTGTAGAAAAAAATTATTAAGGCTAATTTGTTAGTTTAAAATAATAATACTACACATCTTAAATTTTTTGTCCTAAATTACTATCCCAAATGATTTAACACTTATTAATTGGTTGATAGTTTTTTACAAAATTCAAGTAAATTAATTGTAACCAATTAATTAACGTCTAATTATTTGAGATAGTTATTTAAGACAAAAAATTTAGATTATATAGCATTACTGCAGTTTAAAAATTCCGTGTATAAGGGTCCATTGAACGAGCAATCGATAAATTATCATTTTACTATTGTCACTGATGATCACTTTTAACATAAAGCAGCGACATTCATTTTCTTTGAAAAGAGTTAATAACATTTGTGTCCCTGCGTTTTTATATTTCACAAATAAATATTAATTTCTCAATTTACTTTGATACCAAGTCAAATAACTGAAGTACCTTTTATTAGTAAGATACATAATTCTGAAATTGTGTAAGTCAAAATCCAATGTTATGGGGATAATTTGGTCACTCAATAGGAGTTAAGGACCTATTTGATATAAATCGATAAATCGTATAACATGATATGAAAACTCAAAAATTTGGGTCCAGTAAGTAGACCCAAAAAGACCATGCAATTATGCATGACAACAACTGAACTTGGCAGTATCGGAAAGTGAACAGAAATACATACATCAGTGATCACACTTTCATGTAAGAGATTGAAAACTGTTAAAGGAATCAAATGACGAATGCATGCAAGTTATAAGAAATTTATGTGCATGTAAAACGTCAGTTTCTACCTCTGCTTTTGCTCAACTCTTGCCTATATCCTTTGCAAATGGGGCTAGTTAGCTATATATACGCGTAGCATGCACTTGTTTCTTGCTCTTTTTATCTTATTTTTATGTAAACTTTCAAAACTTGTTGTTACCTTCTGGATTAGGCTAATGTTTGTGTTGTAACCCTAACATTATATAAATTGAAAACAATTGATGGCACAAGGGGTACTTTTGTTTTGTAGCCGCCATACATGTTTCTTACCTTTTTTTTTTTAAAGCATTATATATTTTGTCTTTCTTCTTTCATTACTACAAAAAAAAAAAAAAAATTTAAAAATTTAAAAAATTAGTCCAAAATTAGGCAAATATATATAATAATAATCCACTTTCTTACTTTAGTAGTGAAAATAATATTTTGGACATAAATGACCATAAGTAATCTATTGTGCTAAAAAAGTGTTGACGTACATATGGATTGCTTATCAATTGAACGCTCGACATTTATATTGTCTATCAATCGCTCATGGATTGGGTGCTCAACATGCCGAATGACTATTGATCGCTCTGCGATTGCTTGTTTAGTGCGACATATTTCTTGGGGCATTCACGTTTGAAATACCCATCATTTTCTTTTAATTAAAGTAGGAAAAGTAAAAAGGAGCGATTTTTGTAAATTGACACTAATTTTAGGGTATATTTGTAAATTTTCCATTGATTTTTCCACAATATTCAGAAAATGCATGACTTCATTTTCAAGATGGCATGCACAAGTTTCTGTGTTCGACTCAGTTTTCCACGGGTCACACGCAATCATCAAATATGGCATAATACGCCAATTATGTTTCTCAAGATTACATGTGGGGATGTGGGGATGTGGGATATGTACCAAAATGGCAATACGCCTAACAAGGAATTGATCACTTGAACTTTAACGTACAACCACGATGATGATCGATTTTTTTCATCTCTTATGCGACATGCTATTTGAAGTGTAGAACAATCTCAATCATCCAAAATATAAAATGATCAAGCCATTAAGTTTGCATTTCTGGGTTGATCGGCAAAACTACATGCATGGACAAAAAATTATTAAGTTACACTCCTCTCCACACACACTAAAAGTAAAAAAAAAACACAAACTCTAATATAATGTATTTTATTTTGTAGTATATTAGAGTATGTGCTTTTCTTATCATTTAGTTATTAATTCCTACTTTATTAAAGTAAAGGATCACTGATTAGAAAATTACTCAATATATATGTATGAGTACTGATTTGGTCAAAGATTCTAAACTTTATTAAAATTATACTAATAAACTATATGACTTAATAGTTTTTATGGATTTTAACAAATCAATGATCCTAGATTAAAACCTTTCTAATATGTATATATACAAATGTTTCAGCCCAGGATTCTGGATTTGTAAAAGTCTAGGAAAGCTAATAGTGTAATGTATGTGAAAGCTATTAAGTTATGTGGTTTAAAAGTATAATGGCATAATGCTATTAAATCGCATTGCTTAATAGATTTTCCGAACTTTAATAAAGTCTAAGATTCTAGACTAGATAGGGACTATGCACACACACACACACACACACAAAGTACTGATTTGGTTTAAGATCCTAGATTTTGTTAAAGTCTTAAAAAGCTATTAAACCATATGGCTTAATAGTTTTTCCGGACATTACATTATTAAACCATATGGTTTAATTCATTTTTCAGAATTTAACAAAGTCTAGGATCCCAGATTGATACATACATATATACGTATGTGTGTGTGTGTGTGTGTGTATATATATATATATATATCTTCTAATAAGGGAATTCATATTTTAATAAAATGTGGGATGAGTTTACAATGTTGTAAACTCGTCCCAATTTTTAATAACATTTTGATAGAGTGTGGAATTCCCTTATTAATAAATTTTCCTTGAGTGCTTATTAAAGTGTAGGAAAGTTATTACTCCATATGATATAATAGTGTAATAGCATAATAGCTCTCTCTCTCTCTCTCTCTCTCTCTCTACATATGTATATAGTAAAATCTCAAATCAACATTTTAAAAAATAAGGGCGCTTGCGCCGGAGAATATATATATATATATAGTCAGTTTTAAATCTCAAATTAACATATGTAGTCGTAAATGGATTTTTATAATGTTATAAACTTATTTATCACACTATAAATTCATCCTGAATTTTAATTCCAGATCTAAAACTAATCATATACATATATAATGCTTATTTAGTGAGGATTCTGCACTCTAATATTTCTATATGTATTTGAATTATAGGGTCACTTTTCGCTTGTTCTCACAAGATATAAGTAATCAGTGGAATTCTCTTTCAAAATGGAACAGATAGAATAAATCAAAAGATATGGTCATATGGTTTTACACTGAAAAGAGATTTGAAATTCCTATCAAGATAATGCAACATGATACATGGCAATTAGGTGTAGTTATCACAAATGGGTGTCTTAATCTAATTTAATAAAATATCACCAGCCACTTTCCAAGTAAAGGACAAATATTAATGGTTCCTGTTTTGGTTAATATAAAGAGTACGCACCACCTAAGTTTAGGAGATTGAGCTGACTTGCGAAACAAAAAGATTTTTTTGACTTGCATCTTTGACGGTTCATTGTAGAGGTATTATGATTAATTACTAACCACCCATTTTGAGTAAAGCATATACAGATCCGCTGCCAATTTCACAAATTTACTAAACCCTAGTGATGAACAATTCGTATTCACGCGTGATCAGGGCAGGAGCTCGGAGTAAATTTATCGGGGCCAAGTTCAAACTTTAAGTATTAATAAAGGATTGATTTTAGATGATTTTTTTATATATAGTTGTGGTGTAGTTATTGGGAACTTGAGAATTTTACTTGTAACTACAATTTTAATTTAGGTTTTTGATTGATAATTGAGGCTACTATTACAAATAAAAAATAAAATAAAAAAATAATTAATAAAAGGGTTATTATCATTTCAGTATTTTAAGAATTGTAAAATATCAAATGACTACAAGAAGTATTGTTCCTTATCATTTTACTATTATATCTTTGCAAAACCTTTCATTTTACTACTTTTCTGTTAGGACCGTTAGTTGACCAGTTAATTGACCGTTAGTTAACTAGTAAAATACCAATTTTACCCTTTATGATATACCTTTCATTTTACTACTTTTAAAGGGCAAAATTGATATTTTACTAGTCAACTAATGGAAAAGTAGTTAAATGAAATGTTTTGCAAAGGTATAGTAGTAAAATGATAAGGAACAATACTTCTTGTAGTCATTTGATATTTTACAATTCTTAAAATATTGAAATAATAATATCCCTTAATAAAATAAAAATTAAAGACTGCAGGTACTGTGACCCCTCTAGTCTTAAGCACACTCCGCACTTGCGCATGATGTTATAACAGTATGTATATTGAAATTAATGCTCTACATCATTTGAAGTGCACACTCCAAACAACAAATAATCACACTTTGAATTATATGACGCATTACGGATGGGGTTCTGTATGTAAAATACTTTCTTGTCGTTTTTGCCAAGGTACTAGTAATATATAAATTAAGATTCTGAACAAGAACATTTAATTTGATAGTTGTGTCTTAAAAAGGCAATTTGAGGTTTGTTTAAGGGGTGTTTCAGAAATAGATTGTGTTCGTAATTAAATACTACAATTTTAAGATCATGAATTAAACATTATTATTATATAATATCATTCCATTCCACGTGAAATATTTTGCCCGATAACTCGTAATTTTTTTTTTTACCTTATAACTTGTAATTAAATTATTGTTGACCGGGTGGTGGGTTTCTACTCTCACAGATAGGGTCGGCAATGGGACCGGATTGGAATCAGATTTGCCAATCCTTGTCCTATCCCGTATATGCAAGTGCGATAAAAAAAAAATCTTATTCCCGTCCCTTTATTTTTTTATGGGACAAAAATTTTTCATATTCCTATCCTGTTAAATATCTTGTCTCATTCCATTATCCCGAATAATCTCGAATGTAAATAAATAAATTTTGACATTTTTTTCTTTTAAGGATCATCATAATTCAATTAGCCAAAATCTTAAATAAATACAAAGTAGAATAACTAAATAATAGTTTTATTTTGACTACATGCATGTTCGAATACAATTTTATGCTAATATTTTTTAATTACGTGTTTACTTCCATTGCACATTAATATTAAGACTTACACTTCAAAAGCTATAAATTGGAACAGTAACAAACTTCAGTCATGTTAAAATATCCAATAATTCAACAATACAATAATAAACCAAACCAACAGCAAAAGAAAAATAAAAAATTCAAAGTTTCAACACTAAACCAAATCAATCTAAGTACCAAAGTCTAAGTAAAAATTAAAAATTAACAAAAACTTTCAAAAGTTGACTTCATTACTACTTTCTAATTATATTACTTTTATTATTTAATTTTAGCCTTTAGATTTCAACTTTAAACGTTACTTAAGTTAAAATTATAAAATAATTAAAAATTTAGAGTAGTTTTAAAATTATAATATTAATGGAATATACAAGATGGGATGGAATTTTATAATTAGTCCTCCTCCTGTCCCACAAATAATGGCAGGACTTATTTTTTATCCTTGTCCTATCCTACTTTAATTTAAGATAGAAAAATATGTACTAATTTCATCTAAAAAAGAACGAGATCTCGCAGGATCTCATCCCAGACAGAAAAAATTGTCATCCCTACTCACAAATATCTATTCCAATTCTCATTTAAAAATAAAAATTTAAATTTTCTCTCTCAATTAAATATAGAGGCGTGAGTAGAGCATATATTCCTCCAATGGAAGCTGTTGTACTTTTCACATTTTTCCCGAATTTTAACAGTAGGTTGAGAAATGCCAATCACCTTTTTAGGGCTGAACACAAGTGCGTTCGGATTGGTAAGCCCGTGACTTTACATTGCACTTTGTCCTCAGCAAAATCATAGTACACGGCGTCCCAAAATTTCGGTTGTGTTTGTTACTTTACCTAAGTACTCCTTACATAATACTACAGTACGTCCGTTCCTTAGTTTTAACAAGAAACGTGTCACCATCTAATTTGTCAGAGTTGATCACATCCAACATACCCTTGATAAGAAGAATCTGATTTCCATTATTTGTTCTACTTCGAAGAATTGATATTCTCATAATTGCAGACATGGTGTTGGATTTGTATTCTAGTAATTTTTTTAAAAGAATAAATAAAATTATTTTGATTCAAATCTTTCGAATATTATAATTATAATCATATTTCACTTAGTTTTTATTACAAGACTACTTTTTTGTTTGTAGAAATGAACTCATAGAACATTTCATTCAAGTCTTTGACCAATAAAAAAGTCAACAACTTAAGGACACTTTAATCTAAATAAATTGAGACACTTTAATCTAAATAAATTGAGTTATCTCTTAATATTTAAATTAGTAAAAAATATCAAAACTTAAAACAAGGTGCTTTAGGTTTGAATCCTGCTCATATGGGAGGAGGAGATTTTAATTACTAGATTTCATTTTTTACTCAATTTTACTAATTACAGTTTGTCAGTAATACTTAAATGAAAAAAATGCAGCGAGAATTTAAAAAGGACTTAAGTTATGCAATTTTCAAACTTTTGGTCTTTGGGTTCCTTTCTACAAACACTAAGGACTCAGGTGATAAAATCCCTTTCAATGGCTTATTCTGCCGACCCTCGTGAGGGCAACATAACCAGCGAGTCTAGACCCCTGTAACAAAAAAGTGTAGGAAAAATTTAACCAGCAAACACAAAGTGAATAAATTGATTTTATTATTCAATGAAGAATACAAAAAAAATAGAAACTGAAGTGTTGCTACTATATATCAACTTACAGTGCACACTTTAATTTATATATGAAACTCTCTCAACTAACATGACTAAAAAAAAGCCAATTCTGCTCCTAAACTTTCTCACCAAGTAAAGACCATAACTAACTCCTAAATAAAATGAAGAATAACAAACTTGTTGACTTATTCAAGTAAAATAAACTAATAGCAATAAGTGACTTAAAATAACAGCAATAACAGTAAGTTGCTGCACTAACTTATGACACTCCCCCTTAGTGCAAACTTACTGTTGACAACACCAAGAGCTTCTCGAAACACTTCAAATTTGGCTTTGACAAGTGCTTTGGTGAAGATATCAGCCACTTGATCTTCAATTCGTATCTTCAATAGCTCAATGTCCTGAGTAAGCACTTTTTCTCGAACAAAATGGTAATGGGTTTCAATGTGTTTTGTGCGTGCATGAAACACCGGATTTCCAGCAAGCTTTATTGCACTTTCGTTATCACAGTGAATTGAAACTGAATAGTTGAAGACAAAACTCAGTTCTTGAATGAGTCTCTTAAGCCAAAGACATTCTTGAGTGGCCATAGTAGCTGCTACATATTCAGCTTCACAACTTGAAAGAGCAACTGTAACTTGCTTTTTACTACACCATGAGACAGCAGCTGAACCTGTATTAAAACAATATCCAGTTGTAGAGCGTCTATCATTCACATCACCAGCCCAATCCGCATCTACAAAACCGCTTAAAACAAAAGGTGCTTGTTGCTTGTACATTAGCCCAAAACTTAAGAGTTCCTTTCACATAAGGGAGGATCCGTTTTGCTGCAATAAAATGATCCTCACATGGTTTATCCATAAACTGAGAAATGACTCCAACAGAGCATGCAATATCAGGTCTTGTGATAGTTAAATAGAATAAAGTACCAACAAGTTGTCGGAAAAGTGTTGCATCTCCCATTGGCTTTCCTTCATTTTTCATTAACTTCAGGCATGGTTCCATAGGTGTGCTCATTGCTTTTGACTCCCCCATACGAGAACGAGTCAATAATCTTGTTGCATAACCTTTTTGAGACACAAAATAACCATATGACTTTTCAATTTCCAAGCTAAGAAAACAACTAGCTTCACCCAAACTCTTCATTTCAAAACGGACAGTCAGAGCATCTTGAAGGCAAGTTATTTCAGCATCATTGTCTCCAGTAATTATCATATCATCCACGTAAAGCAGTAAAATTGTGCATATATGGGCTGTTTTCTTAATAAATAGGCTTGGATCTGCATTTGAAGACTTAAACCCACAAAAATCAAGATATTGAGCAATCTTACCATACCAAGCTCGTGGAGCTTGCTTGAGGCCGTACAAAGCCTTCTTAAGTCTACACACATAGTCAGGAAACTCCTTAGAAACAAATCCATATGGCTGCTCCATATAGATATCACGATCTAACTCCCCATAGAGGAATGCATTCTTCACACCTAGTTGCCATAATTTCCAGCCCTTGGTTGCAGCCAAAGAAATAATTGTTCGAACTGCTACCATCTTAGCAACAGGGCTGAAAGTCTCCTCATAATCGTGGCCATACTGCTGAGAAAATCCACGAGCAACAAGACGAGCTTTATGCCTATCAATTGTGCCATCTGCTCTTTTCTTCAACTTGAAAACCCATTTGCAAGTTATTAAATCAGCATCTTTTGGCTTCGGAACAAGCTCCTACGTACAGTTCTTCTTTAACGCTGATATTTCTTACTTCATTGCTTCTTCCCACTAAAAAATCCCCTTAGCTTCATTGTACGATTTAGGCTCACCATCACATGTGTCTCCAATAAAAAAACAAGATAGAATAGAGGAATGATTTATCTGAACTTCATAATCAGCCAAATAATCAGGTTGTTTTCTTTGTCTTAATGATCTTCGAACCACAGCATCAGAAGTCTCAGCTTGATGAATGTTTTCGCCGGATGAAGAAATATTGCTCCCCCTCTCACTAGATGCAGCATCTTCAGAAAAAGGTTCAAGATCAACTTTGCCTTCAGCTTGCCAAGATGTCAGTTCATCAAACACCACATCACGGGAAACCGTAACCTTCTTTGTTTCTGGATCCATACATCTCCATCCTTTCCTGCAAGTATCATAACCAACAAAAATACAACGCCTAACTTTTGGGTCAAGTTTAGTTCGGTTATTTTTTGATACATGAACATAACAAACAGACCCAAAAACTCGAAAATAACAAACATTTGGTTTACGATGGTACAATACTTCAAATAGAGATGATGCTTTCCTTGGCCATGGGGGCAATCGATTGATAACATGACAAGCTGACTGCATACCTGCTGCCCATAGCTCTCTTGGAAGATTTTTTTCATGCAGCCATGACAAACACACTGATGTAAGATGTGCCAGCTTGCGTTCCGCAACTCTGTTCTGTTGTGGGGTATTTGGACATGTCATTTGACGCTGAATCCCATGTTCCTTACAATAATTTTGAAACTGATCGGTTAAAAATTCTCCTCCGTTGTCAGTGCGAAGACATTTTACCGGTGCCCCAAATTCTTTCTCCATATCCTACTTAAACTGAAAAAATTTAGAGAAAGCCTCACTCTTGTGTTCCAAGAAATAAACCCAGGAAAATCGAGAAAAATCATCCTCCATAACCATCATGTAATGAAGACCAGTGCAGTTAGGAGTTTTTGTTGGCCCCATCAGATCTGAATGAATCAATTGTAGCACAGCAGAAGCTCTATTCTCTGAATTTGGGAAAGGAAGACGATGAGATTTTTCGTATTTACAGCCAGGACAAACAACATCATCATGAATTTCCTTAAATACAGGAACACCATCAAGAAGCTTCTTTGTAGATATCATCTGTAACAATTGGTAACCAACATGGCCCAACCGTGCTTGCCAAAGTATTGCACGTTCATTATGGGCTGTCTTTCCAACATATGCATCACTTGCAGACAAAACATATTGTGACTCCTTTCGTTTTCCAGTATTAGCTGCAATATGCTTCACATTAGACAGGATTTGAACGTCATTAGGACCAAAAAGAACATACCTCCCAGAATCAGTAATTTGAGACACTGAAGCAAGATTTTTCCTCAGGCCTGGAACATGATAAACATCTTTGAGAAAAATCCCTCCATCATTTAAGCTGCCTTCTTTGAAATGGCCTTCTTTCACCACAGGATGTAACGAATTGTCAGTTGTTACAATGACCCTTTTCCCACAATGTGGCCGAACATCAGAAAGTAGAGCAGCATTTCCCGTTACATGATGAGAACAGCTAGAATCAACTATCCATTCCTTGTTGTAATTGATGGCAGCATTAACATCTGTAGGTACGTTGGTCTGGTGCACTACAGAGGTCATACTAGCTGGCTGATCAATAACTTCAATGGACAGACATTTCTCCCAATTTGAATGTTCAGATTCATTACTCTCATGTGCAACATTTGCTCCTGCTTCATCCAATTTAACACGACAATTCGCTTTGATGTGGCCTGATTTTCCACATTGATTACATACCACTTTCACCCGGCAATCCCGCTTGATGTGTTCCGGCTTCCCACATCTATAACAACCTTTTGATTTGCCTTTGGACTGCCCTTCAGTTCTGAACTGATCACCTGATGTCTGCTTGGAGGAGTAATTCTTCTTCCCTTGGTCTTTGGTGTAGAGAACATCCTCCAACTGTGAAGTAGAGTTGTTGTTGTTGGCAGCTTGTTTATGCATTGCTTCTTGATTCGACAACAAATTCTCTAGCACAATGATCGTAGGCTGGTCAGGCCACCCTTGTACTGAGGATATAAAAGGCATAAACTCTTTCCGCAAACCTCGAATAAGATATCGATGCAAACGTGCATTGCTCACAGGCTCCTCCGTATCCAGCTCTGAAACTTCAGAACACAAATTTTTTACTTTTAGAAAATAATCTTCAATTGAAAGATTACCTTGACTTGTCCTGGCAAGTTCATTCTCCAAATACTGCAGCCGCATATTATTCTTCTTCGTAAACAGCTTTTCAAGTGTCTCCCACACTTGCTTTGGTGACTTTACATCACGAACATGCTCAATATATTCTCTACTGATGGATGTCTGCAAAGCAAATAAAGCTTTGCCGCATTTGATATTCCATTTTCGACGCAACTCGGCATTTTGGGGGTTATCCGCTGGAATTTCAGTTTCATCACCAGAGATAAGACTCCACAAATCCTGACCTTGTAGATAAGCTTCCATGCAAAGCTTCCAATAATTGTAATTGTTACCAACAAGCTTCTCCACACTGGCTTGAGATAAGGCACTTCCACCATTCATCTTCACTGAGTAATAAGATCAAACTCTTGGTGGACAACCAAGCTCTGATACCATGTAACAAAAAAGTGCAGGAAAAATTTAACCAGCAAACACAAAGTGAATAAACTGATTTTATTATTCAATGAAGAATACAAAAAAAAAAATAGAAACTGAAGTGCTGCTACTATATATCAACTTACAGTGCACACTTTAATTTATATATGAAACTCTCTCAACTAACATGACTAAAAAAAAGCCAATTCTGCTCCTAAACTTTCTCAACAAGCAAAGACCATAACTAACTCCTAAATAAAATAAAGAATAACAAACTTGTTGACTTATTCAAGTAAAATAAACTAAGAGCAATAAGTGACTTAAAATAACAGCAATAACAGTAAGTTGCTGCACTATCTTATGACAACCCCACTAACATCTCTGCCAACGTAGCAACAAATATAACGTGGTGATTAAGTCCCACGTACTTAATTCTAGGAAAATCTCCTACCAAACACCATTTGAAGCACAAATATAGGTATCATTAGCGTTGTATTGAGGCGACAACAGAAGCTTGTATAGTAATATGTGAGAGATGCGTATTCGAACCAAGATTTGAAAACCGGCACACATTGAACGAGAAATAAGAGAACTAGAGTTGCTGCAATTGAGCTAGCCATCTTCTGTTTCATCAACACGGCACCAATTGCAAGTCTTAGAATTTGAGCAACCAAGGCTGTGTAGAGAGTAATAGATAAGAGTGTAGAGAAAGTTCACGGTAGTGGATTTGAGACCTGCCATCCAATATGTCACACGACGAAAACTGTTGGAAGCAAGCTCCATTGGGAAGTCACAAATGGTTTTAGCCATGAAGTAAGATGATAACCTATTCCAAGCATTATTCGCTCCTGAGGAAACGTAAGAATAGCTTGAAATAAAGCGAATAATCGTGCAAATCTGATGTAGAAGAAAAGGAGTACAACCTGAAGTCAAAACAGTAACAAATATGTGAATTAATTAGATGAATCCTGTGGGATGTCAGTTGGCTCGACTGTTAAAGCCTTTTGGGTGGCACAAGAGGTTTTTAAACTGAGTTCGCCTGGTCTTGTATGTTGGTAGTGCTTGATTGCCACCTTATAAGATCTGAAATAATAGAAAGAATCAAAAGTTGACCAATTTTGAGCCGCAAAAAGAACTCATGCCTCCTTTGTCTGAAATCCCTTTCAAGCAATAAAAAAGATTGCTGCCACCAAGCAGTGCTCCAATTGCTCTTCTTCTTGTTTCCTGGACCAATTAGATTATGATCACCCACTTGAAACTATGCCTTCAATTTTTCAGAAAAATTACTCTTATACGCCGATACTAGAGTTTCCTTTAAAGCTTTCTGGTCCTCTTTTGGATCTCCAGAAACAACACCTACGCATCAAATTCAAGGCTATTGACTTGATTTCCAAATAAGATAATGTCAAATCTTTCTCATATATGCAACAAAATACATACCATTTGCGAGATCTAATAGAAAATCTGAAGGATTCATGGCTACTGATGGTTCAAATCCAATGCTGGCAAAGTAACACTATTACCTTCTGAGTTCTGATAACAATAACACTTTGTTAAATATATAAAATAGGCTACTGGCAGGCTGATGAATAGCCATCAAAATTGTGCGTCCGCTTTTAGCCAAACTCCACGGTACCAACAAAATTTGCTTAGCAATGGTGGAGTCAACAGTCAAGACCTGAAGTGGGTTCATCCAGAAAAAAGAGAATTGGATTAATCAATAGCTCTTGTCCTATACTAACTCTCTTTTGTTCGCCTCCGGAGATTCCTTTCCTAAATCCTTCCCCAACAATGGTGCCTGTACATAGAGTCATGCCAAGTTGACTTATCACTGCATCAGCCTGTAAGATTTTCTCCTGGTTGGTGAAACTATTGGGCAAGCGAAAAGGGCAGTGAACACTAGTGTTTCTGTGACTGTGATCGAGGTGAGGATAGAACACATTGGACTGGGCTACAAATCCAGTTTTGCGCTTAACTGTTGCGAAGAGAGGGTTATTATTGTAACTTATGTTCCTCTCGTTTCTCCAGTACTAAACCGGACTCCCAAAGCGGTCAGCAGAGTTGTTTTGCCGCTGCCTGATGGGCATAGTATGGCAAACAATTCATCAGGTGACACTACCCCACCGATCCCTTTCAATATCATTTTCTCGCATTTTTTCCATGTTTAAAATAGAAAAAACCATGTCCTCGAATCTTAATTTTGATTTTGTGCACCGCATCTTCAAACTGTAGATTGATGATAAGGGCATTAGAATTTTACAAGCTGCAAGCTTGCAATGTACGTTTACACACAGGCTCTATTTAATATGAATATTCAAAATCAGGCCTTTGTTATACAATTTTTTCTAACAAACAGAAACATTCCATCACATTTTTGTAGCAAAACCAAATCATTCATGGACGTAATTGATAGAAGGAGCTTATACATATTGGGAAAAGCCTAGGATTGATGATGAAGAAAATCAATTTCAAACAAAAACATATTGGGAAAATCAATTTCATAATAATCAATTTTCTTATTGTGATAAGAAAATTTGGTTTCGAAAAAATGTCTTCAACAGTTTGATGTCTGCGTTAGACTTCCAAACTCTCAATCTCCGTTTCCATATTTCCTTTTTAGCTTTGTTTGGTACTTTATGTTCTATGCAAAAGAATGAGCAACTTTTGTTTTGCTTTGAATATGGTAAAGCGTATAAATTATAAGATCATAAAGAAGCAGAGGAAAAAAACCTACTGCACGCAGGAGTTAATTCTCTCATGCTGTTATATGTTTTTGTTACGGCTATGCTATTGCTATGGGTTCTAATTCTGCGGATTTTAAGATCATTTAATATGTCTGATTTTCACACCTCTCGTTGCACTTGACCTCAAATTTTATTGAGTTTTAGTTAATTTAAGTGATTGAAATCTGTTACTTTGGCCGAATGGTCAAGGCTGCTGTCTTTTAAATGTGAAGGCAGCAGTTCGAGCCTCCACAAATATATTGTGGGGATAATTCTTTCTTTAATTATAATTGAGTGAATACCGTCTTCTCCAAATATATTGTGAGGAGTAAACATCCTTCTCGAATATTAATAAAAATTAAAATTTGGACAGTATCTATTTAAAAAAAAAAAAAAAGGTGGTTGGAATCTAATGACTGGCATTCAATATCCGTCGGGGTGCGGGAGGGGAAGAAAAGCTAATGTGTCAAGTGATAGATAAAGCCCATAAAACCCAAATCTGGCCATGACCATGAGTCGCTTTCGCACTACACGATCATTAACCATGATTTCCACCACATCGGTGCAAATTAAGAAATACAAATTACCTGTTTCAAGATTTATAACAGCTTAATATCACCATCAAAACAAAACCATTTTAAATAATTGATCAAGCAATTTCATTATCATAAACCTTTGTAATGCATGTAAATAGCATTCATGCCTGGAGAAATAATAGTAAATAAAATCCTTTAAAAAAGAAAATTCACCTCGTCTCAAAACTTGCTTGATTGATGGGATGACATTTTCAATGGAAAGAACAAAAAGCCTCCTTCAGTTTCTAGCTAGATTGGAGTAAGAATATACATCTTGCAAGCATGAGGAGCAACATATGCAGTTAATCCATAGCGTTTATTCATCGAAACAAATGAATGCTGCAACCAAAATCATAATTAGGTTAATAACGCTGCTCAAAAGGGGGGGAAAAAAAACATATGCATTTTTCTAATCTAATTTGCTTATGAAAATTTATTGTATGGAAACAGGGCTACTCTGTAGTTCTCAAAAGTATTTCATACCGCCCACAAGTCTCTGACAATAACAGGAGTTGGTAAAGGAATTCCAATTTCTCTCCATCTAACAGAAATTGGAGCCTGAAAGTTGCTTCTATTCCATAAAACTACTACAACTCTTCTTTTTCATAGTGGCCCTGCCCAAACCTGCATCGTATATATTGATGTGAAAATATGACCGGTTGAGCCTTAAATATTTGCAACATTACTGTTTGTGTTACGTGAACATTTTTCTAGATACAACAGATTGCGCTATTCATTTGAGTAATTTAGTGCTCGAGACAATACCTCAAGGGCAGCTTTTGATCGTGTTTTCCTCCCTGGAACTCCTAATGGATCCTGATTGACATCTATCACCTCTTTGTTTCCGAGGATCTTGAGAGTCTCTCCGCTTGCTGATCTAATATCGCACCCAGTGAGCAGAGGAGCCTGTCGAACTTTGGTGTTTAGATTCTATAAAGTACTAACTAGTTGCAGCAATTAAATTCAAGAGAAGCTACTCACTTTCATGAGAGCCCAGATGCTAAAATGAGACCGGTACTCTTCCAGGCTCATCCCACCATTTCCCACTTCTAACATGTCGGGATCTATTCTGATCAGAATCCAAAAATTAGAAAAATTATATATCACACAATTATAATCCTTGATTTGCAAGCCACCGAGTGGTGTTTGAGTTCGAGTCCCCATAGTAATATGTGGGCTTTCATTCTCCCTCTTTATTAAGTGGAGATAAGTCTGCTCTTCTTTCTCAAAATGTGAGTGGAGCAGACGTCCCTCAAATATTTGTGAGGGTTAAAAATCTGGGCAGTGTCTTATATGATTAATATAAATTTTCGTCCCAGTAATTGTCTAATTTGTACATATCAGTTAATAGTCTAATATAATATCAGTTACAGCCTGATCACAATGTATCAGTGTCAAAAAAAAAATCCTTGATTTGCATCAAAGGCATGCACAGTTTCATACAATAGCATAATAGTTTTATCAAATGCTAGGACTAATTAATTGTTATCAGTTACCATTCCACCTGCCAGGTCCTGCAAATCTTCCCCAAACGTTGTTTTGATCTGCAATGGATGTGATACTGAAAGAATTAAAGAGAAAATTCAATGAAATCAATTACGTAAAGATCATATTTTCTCGGAAATTATAATCAGCTGGAAAATTTGTACCTCTCCCATTTGTCCCTAATGTCCCCTGTAGTTCTCCAGGCATTACCATACCTACCAGCCCATTTCGCTGGATTTTCTTCTCCCCTGAAGAATATATTGCCATATTTCATGATTTCAAATCCTAATTTACATACATCGATCGTTTTATTTCATAAATTTCAAGTACTCACCATTCACATATCGAGTAGAGTATTGGACGGCCAGCCTTGAGCAGTGCATAACTCATCTTATTATTTCTGTAACCAAAGAAAAAGCTTTATATGTATTGGTATTAAGATAAATTTGATTGATTTCCAGGAGATACAAACATTGGGCCAAGATTTCACACAAAATATTGTTACCTTTCTTGAGGTTTTGAACGATCATGGAAGCAATTATCATACTTCAGTAGTCAATCCCCTGCACCAATAAATGCCCTTAATATTGTTAAGTTGTGATTAATTAGTTTTTATCTAGTATTTTTAGAAGTTAAACATTACTGTAAATTTTGTACAAAAGGATGCTAACCTATTGGGCAAAGGTTCCTGCATCTTGTACTTAATGGTCCGAGAGAGCCTGGCATTGTGTTGCTACATGTTCTAAAACTGAAACCACAAAAAATGATTTCAAATTTCTTAGGTGGTGTTTGTGATTTTTAACTTGGTTTATATGATGGTATACAATTAATTTACCCAGCATCAGAATATATCCCAAGTCTTAAACCCTTTGCGTGAACATAATCAGCGAGGGCCTTGATTCCAGAAGGAAATGTTGAAGGTTTTGCCCTTAAATTACCCCTCCAATCTCGCTCACTTTCTGCCCAACAATCATCTGTTTTGGACGTACGAAATTCAAATGGGAATAGCAGAAAAATGCTTTCTCTGAGTGCATGATCAGCTTAAAAGGCTTACCAATATTTACATAATTGTACCCAAGTGCCGCCAGACCAGTTGAAACAAGAGCATCAGCTGTTCGTAGGAATCAAATAGGACTTGAAAAGGTCAATTTCATTAATGAAAAGTTATTGAGAAAGTTCATCAGAAGACAGGGATAAGGATTGCTTAATGTTAACTCCATGAATTCAAATATTGACTGACTCTTAATTAATGCCACAGTCTCTTTCAAGTTTCATTTTCCTTATTTGTATTTATTTTGTTATGTTCTTTTAATTTGATATTCAGTCAAATAGGCGTCCAACAGTTTAGTTTTGTTATTTTCATTTTTTAGCGGGTGTTGATTAAAATGGTGTAGTCCTAATTTTTGAAACAATCAAACTGTTGGACTAATTCATATCTACATATATAACCAAATTAGAAAGCTCTTGGAGGCGTTTTCTAATTTAGTAAAACAAGTTTTCAGTTCATCAATCCCGAAATGCTTATTTGATTGAGTAAATTAAGATGAAAATTTATTCAAAATTTTGGAACTTTTAATGCAAAACATGCATTTGAAAAGACTAACACACCCTACTCACTACTACTGGTTAAATCATAAGTCGTAACTAAACTTTCAGAAATTAGTCCCAAAAACCTATTTGCAAGCATTGTCAAACTAAGTATTCAAAAGCTCAACTCTGTACATTTCTACTCATAAAATGAGACACATAATAATAAACTTATATATATATATATATATATGCTTCCATTGTAAATATCAGCTCAGAATATTCGAAGTCATTATGAAGGAAAAAAATAAAATTAATCAAAATTCAACTACATGTACTTGGTCTGTTTGAAGGGAAGTACTCTATTTTGTAACTAGCGATCATAGTATATATTTGGGATTATTATAAAAAAGAATTAATGTACATCGGACTCAGACTCAGTATTCAAAAAGAAAACAATTTTTTTTTTTTTTATACTTTCTAGCTAGTCCCATTTTGTATTATGTATATACAATCTAGCACATGACCCATTGGATAAAATAAATTCTAAAAATTAAAGAAAAAGTACTTTGAGTTTTCAATTAGCCCCCATCAAATATATTTAAATCCCCCTTATTAGATCTATAAAACTAGTGCTTGTAAATTCATAAATCTATAAAATTTAAACTTTAACTTTAAGAATTATAAAAATTTACTCTCTAATTAAAAAAAATATCCATAATAACTCATACGAGTTGTTTTACTATAATTTAATTTAGTCTCATTAAATTTATTAAAATAATTTCCATTAACTCATAAACCTATTTTATGAGTTTTCACATTTTGTTGTTACTTATTTTAATCATGATAAATCATTTTTCTGATTTGTGTATATATATACATATATTAGAAGACTCCAATCAGTTCAGTCAATTTGTCGGTGAAGTGAAAGAACAACGGAAAACACTTGCTAATTAGAAAGGGATTTTATTTTTTGTTTTGTCATGTAAATGAAACTATAGCTATAAAAAGAAATCAAAAGTGAAACGAAATTTGTATGTACCAGTTGTCTTGATATTTTTCTCATCTATATTTAAAGATGGCCAATGGGTCGGGCGGCACGTGGCATGGCACGGCACAGCACACACGTGGGCCTAGCCAGGCTAAGAGTTTTAGGCACGTGGGCTTTAAAAGTACGGCACGTAAAAAAACACGTTATAAGCATGCTTTATTGGTGGCTAGCACGCGCCCGTGGGCCATCAATAGCATGTGGGCCAAAGTATATTTGTAAAATTTTTTTAATAAAAAGTAAATATAAAACATTATGATTTTACAAATAACTTGAAATTAAATTTTTAATATTTTTTGTTAGCGTAGATTTTTTAAAATTAATTTAGTCTTAGTTTCAAAAAAAAATATTCTAATTGTTTTATATTTATAATTTATTAAATGAATAAATGATTTCATGATTTTAATAAATAAAATTATAAATATCATGATTTTATATATGGTTATATTATAATTGGTTATTGTGAAATTATATAATATAATTGTGTAATTGCGTTAATGTTTTAATGAAATATTAATTGTTTCCTTAATAAAATTTTTATTTATTATTATTATTATTTGTAATAGCATGGACTGATGGGCTTGAAGAAATGGCACGCGGGCTTGAAATAGCATGCCAGGCACGTGGGCTTGAAGAAAGCACGACAGGCATGTGGGCTTTTTCAAGCACGCTTTGAGAAAAAAAAAAAAAAAAATTTTGGGCACTGCACGCATGGGCTCAAGGAAAAAAAATTTGGCCGCGGCACGGCATGGCCCACTAGGGGTGGGCATTTTATCCAATCCGAAAATAATCGGGTTATGATCGGATCGGATGATTGAAAATATCCGATCGGATGAGTTTTTGCAAACCTGATCGGGTTGGCTCAAAAAAAAAAAAAAAAGGAGTAACGACACACTTCTGCACTTCACTCGGTTTTCTTCATCTTCAATCAATCTCACACAAACAACTAACAAGCATTCAAGCAACAACAGCAGCGACAGGCTGGCAGCACACCTCTTCGACCAGATCTGCAGCTCCGACGAATGATCTGCTGGCTGGCGGCTGCTGCTCGACGGTTGCTATAACACCCCCAAAATTTACCCATGAAAAACACAAGGGTAAAATTGGAATGAAACCTCACATCATTTATTCTTATTAATAAACCTCAAAATAGGTAATCATTATTCATAACCAAACTGAGGTCTTACATAAAACATCCAAAATAAAGTTTCCAAATAAATGTCTCTAAACCAAATAAAAAGTCTAGCAAAATTTATTCCTTAAAGCAATTCCAAAGTCCCGCTAAAGTAATCTCTCCATCTAAGTACCCAAGCCACATCTCTATTCAATCTGCAATTAGAGGAGAGGGGTGAGCCGTCAACTCGGTAAGCAAATCCATGCACAATATTTGAAAACCTTTGTCGTTATACATTTAAATATTTTATATCATCATATAATAACATCTTCATTTAACATAAGGGATGGATTCATGTAAAAATATTAAAAACATTCAAACATTCATAAAAAAGTTAAAACATAAACATAGGTAGCTCATGCCTCGTGGTCGTCGTCATTCATCATTCAGGGTATTATACCCCGCATTGCTCGTCTTTCAGGGTATTATACCCCGCATTGCTCGTCTTTCAGGGTACTATACCCCGCATTGTTCATAACATAACATCCTTGTGCATAAGATTATCATCATACCAGCAAGCTAGCCATAATATTGCATAACATCATAACATTAACATTGTATACATTTACTACGGACAATAAGCCAAAACATTTTTTAATCCATCTTACATTCTTTTATAAATAGCATTTAAAGTCTTTTAAAACATTTAAGAACCTTTCTTTAATCATTTAATTCTTTTAGAAAATTCTTTAAGAAAACATTCTATTTAAGAAAACTAATTCCTTAAGAAAATTCATTTAAAAGTGTTTTTATTTACAAAATTCATTTAATAACTTAAAAATCAGTTTTGCAAAAATTCTCTTTTAACATAAGTTCTTAAATCATAGATAACAGTTATTTTAAACATATCATGCATGAATCCACTTACCTCGATCCTTAGCAATCAACAATCAAATACCTCAAAAATAACCCTACGAGCTCACCCACATCCTATAATCATCATAAAAATATCCTTATCAATATCATCTCTAACCATAAACATAATCCCAATCATCCTTAATATCATATGCATTTGCACTATCTCAACACCTAGATATATTCAAGAATAAACCCAAGCATCCTATACACGCTGATTTTTAACAACCTATACACATGTCGGAAAGCCATGAAAATTTACAGAGGTACTGTGAACATACATAGCATTGCATAAAAAAATTCATAAAAATAAGCACAAGTGAAAACGAAGTTAGAATATTGACCCTTCACCAAAATAACAAAACTGTCCAAAACTTCCAGATTTGCAGACAGAATTCCAAAAATTCATGTATTTTATTTTACATGCCCAAAAAATGCGATTCCAGTTTCTAAAGACAGAGAAAAGATTGAAATTTCATTATAAAATCATAATATGGCATTTAGTATTCATAAAATAGCCCAAACTGCTACATGTTTCAACTTCTACAATTCTGGAAAACAGTTCCAGATCTACAACAGCCGCAGCTTATGATTTTTTTATAATTTAACCATAATGAATAAAATTATGAAACTAAATATGAATCATAGGAGACATTTATCTAGTGATACAAAAATCGCCATTTTTGAAGACATTTAACCTTGTGGAAAAATTTGTAGAAATCAGAATTGCTGCTGAAAATCAAAATTTTCCAGTGCCAGTAACCAAACTTCGAACAATCATATCAATTTATATACAACGAGTTTTTGAACAATAAACATATGGATAGAAAGATAAAGATGTCTAGTTTAATAATCTATAAAGTTTTATGCATGAGACTTAATGAAACAGCAGCCATATGACATTCAATCTATACTATTCACAGTTTTCAGGATAACATAATAGCACTACTTACACTCAATAGCATCATAAATCAATATATAATCATGCTTTCATAATGTTATCAATATAACAAACACAAAATCATTCAATCAATCACATAAAATCACAAATAAAACTAGAAGTTCAAAGGATTATAAATTCTGACCTACCATCAAAACAAAAGCAACACTCAAGAACTTCTTTAATGAGAAAGAGAAACACAATCAAAATCTTCCCTTCTTGTTATTAAAACGTGAGTTTACTCTTGTGGTTGCTGCTGTATTCTATTCTTTTTTAGCCTCTAGGGTTTTGAGAAATAAAATAACATAAGAGGAGTTTTTATAGGTTAAGCCTTTTAATACCCTAACCCAATAAGGAATTTATTTCCTTTTCTAATAAGGTATTTAATAAATATATAAAAAATAATAATAAAACAAATTGTGGCGTTGCAACTTACAAAATCCTACATCGGCAAAGCACTGGAGAAATGCTGGGTTTATAAGGGGTGGTCCACATCTTAATTGGCAAGACGCGTTTTAGGGTGTATAGACGCCCCAGAAACAAAACGTGCAGGCCTTGTTAAGGCCCAAAATGGACAATATCTTGCCAGATCTTGGTTAGGTCATGACAAATGGTATTAGAGCAGCTCCACGTGTCTTCTTGAGCGATGGTGAGGCAAACCTCAGCGAGGACTCTGAGTCCCTAAGGGGGGTGTATGTAACACCCTAGGCAAATCCCACATCGGCAAAGCATGAAAGAGATGCTGGGTTTATAAGGGGTGGTCCACATTTTAATTGGCAAGATGCGCTTTGGGTGTATGAGCGCCCCAGAAACAAAATTGTGCAGGACAATTTCTTGCCAGGTCTTGGTTGGGTCATGACAGTTGCTCCACTTCACTTCAACCGGATCTGCTCTTCCCGCAGTCACCGACGAAACTCGCGAAGCCATAGACGAAACTCGCTGCCGCTTGATCCACTGGCCACTGCTTGATCCACGCGAAGCCACCCACGGTTGTTGCACTGAGCCCGAGATCGACAACCACCATCGCCAAGTCCTCCAACTCCAAGCTCCCGAATTTTTCAATTTATGGTATATAAAACTATGCTATATTTGTTAATATATATGATAATGAATTAATGATATGTTAATAATATGAAATGTAATGTTCCATTTCATTTCACTTAATAATATATATGATATGTTAATATATATGTATATATATGATATGTTTCCAAATTTCATTACTTTTAATTCGATTATTGTCTTGTTTTTCATTATTTTCATGATAACAATAAAATATGAGGAAGAATTGAATAATTTCAAAAGGAAATAAAATTGTATAATTAAATTTATTGTTTGAGTTTAAATAAAATTAATTTTAAAATTAGCATGACCAGAATATATTTATATATTGTTTTATGTACTATATTTATATATTAATGAAAAATCGAGAATGCATAGTTTGTTTTTATGGATAAATTATGACTTATAGTTGTTGGGCAGTATTATTAAGCATAAAAAATTATAAATGTAATAGAATTAGTAATACAGTGAGCATGAGCATAAAGTTCATTATTTTTTTATTTTAATTTCAATAAAAGTCAAACCCAATAAATTTATATAAGAAATATGTATGTTAAAAATCTTGATTTTTTTTTGTATGTTTAGATGACTAGACATTCAAGATCAGATTCAACAACTGCTAGTCTACTACTATATTCCAACAATCCAATTTGGAGTACAATAAGTTAAAGTTATAATTTATCCAAGTGTTTTGGAAACTATTTAATTACATTTAAATTTTGTGACGTGTATTTTGGAGACTATTTATTTTGGACTTTGTGTTTATTTTAATTTTTATTAATTTGATTTCATAGTAGTGGACTAGCAGTTTTTATTTTTTTGATGAAAATTAGTGAAAACGGACTAAAATGAAATAATTACATAAGAATAAACTTGTAATAACTAAATAATTTACAAAAAAAATCCCAAAATAAACAAAAACAGTTCAAAATTGCCCTTGACCCAAACCTGATTTCAACCCAAATATGATCCGATCCGTTTATAATCTGAACCCTATCTGATCCGAGCTCAACCCAAATTTTTTATCCTATCCAATTCGATCTGATATAAAATTTGAGTTGAGTTCGGATGAATTTTCCTCCAACCCGATCAACCCCAAATCTAATCGGATTGATCCGAACCCGACCCGAATTCGATTTTACCCACCCCTACGTCCCACCATGTTAGTGGGCCATGCTGTGCCGGCCCGTGGACCCTTATGAGCTTCGTTTTGACAGCCGGCACGGTCCGTTGAACATCCTTATCTATATTGCATTGATACTGATTCTAGCTGTTCCATCTGCCGAAATTAATTAAATAATTGAGTCTCTCTCAAAGCTTTGAAAGCCAATGAAAAGGGTAATTTTCGGTTTTCCTCCCCTCTGAGGTTGTGGTCATTTCACTTTGATAGATTGTACAAGTGTATCTCCATTTTACAACCCTACTGTTAGTATAAATTTTAGTATATGTGTAGTATGTGAGGGCAAGTAAGTAATTGCACGCTAAATTGATTTAATATTAAAATAATTTAGAAATTTTACACTTTGGAAACTGGAATGTCTTCTTGAAACACTCAAATACACACTCGTTAATAACAAAAATATGCTAATGTACATCGGTTTTTTCACCAAATTAAACAAAACCAATGCTCTTATCTTTCGTCTTCCCAAATCAAACCTACAAACTAAATTTTTTTTTAATATCAGATCCTACACACCGATCATTAAACTTCCGTTGTCAGCAAAAGCCATACAAGTGTCATCTAGTAACAATATATCTATCAAATTAATCCGTATCAAAATTTATTACTTGAATTTTGATGAACACAAAAAAAAAGGAAATAAATTTTGATTCCAACATTTCGATTAAAAAGATGCATTCTTTCACCAACTCCATGCTATCAAAATTGAAACTTTTCACACAATCTCAAACAGGCACATATCTTTCATAGCCTATTTTGCCGCAACAGCCACACCTACGGCCAATCCACCAATTGCCCCCGCAACAGCTGTCGACCTAATTCCTCTCGCCACCAGACACACTGCCCCAGTGCCCAGACCCGCAGCCAAGCTACTCCAGACACCATCCCGATCTGTAACCGCCACAACCCCACTCTCCATTTCTGCATAAATCAACCCAATCACGCCGACCCGATTCCCCCACGATCGACCCGAATGTCCCGATGAGTTCAAAACCCACAAACTCAAATTACCCTTACAATTATTAAGAAACGCATTGAAGAAATTTGTTGCTGCTAATTAGAAAGCAAAAAAAAACTACCAACGGCAACAAAAAGACATCTTTAAACAACACAAAGCCACCATCATCATAAGATTAACTATCCTAATTTCATTAAAGGGAAATTTCGAGTGACGAGCGTCGTGATGAATCTGTATAGATTTGCGTGCCCACCATTTTCTTGGCCGATTCGGTCTGCTAGACCAGCCTTGCCGCCCTTCTGTTGCTGGTGATTGCTTCCACCTTCATCGCTATCTGTTTTGCCGCGTGCTTCTTCGGCTTCGCATTTTCGGTCATCGTGATTTTGGATGTTGAGGATCGGATGGCTGGGATTCTGAGTAAGGGGTTTGAGGGATGATTAAAAAAGAGATGAAAAAACCCCACGAACTAATCCAGACTTTTATTGATGCAAGGGTAATTTGGTCATTTAATCAGTCAATTAACGGTCAAATAAACTTTATACAAACGTTTGGGGTGTAAAGTGGAGATACACTGATAAAATCTAATATAGTGGAAGGATCCCAAACCTCGAACGAAGAAACTGAAAACTACCCAGAATGAAAATTGAAGGAGAGCTTGGTGAATATAAATAATTAAATCAAATAATAATTAGTGTATAAGTAATGATAGACAACTCAAATTTTTTATCTCAAATAATTATTCTAAATTATGTATCTTTCATTAATTGGTTGATGATTCTTTACAAAATCTAACTGAATTAATTAAATTGTCTCATCAACCAATTGATAAATAGCACTACTCTTAGTATACATAGTTAGTATGTATGTACCCTATAGGAGGAGTACGAGCGAGGCCATTGGCTAGAAGAAACTGGGTTTAAGCATTACCGGCATTCCTACTGATGTTGATATCGTTTAGTCACATTACCGATGATGCACAAAATAGCTAAAACAACAAAGAGAGACCCAACAACAATAAATCCCATTTCCATTTCTCTAAATGAAGCTTCAGTGTATAGGATGCCTTTTAGGATCTATATACATATATTATTATATGTTTATATGAAACAAGTAGTGATGGGTGAACAGAGCAGGGAGAAAGATGGACAAAATCATAAAACTCTAGCTACGTTTGACATGCATGATTAGATTGGATTGACTATTAGAATTGGATTGGATTAAATTTGCTTGGATTAGCTGGATTTTTTATAGTATTGCTCGATATTGTATTAAACTATGTTAAATCAAATATAAGTGAAATTAAATAGCATTTAACAGGAATAATTAAATTTATTTAAATTATATGTTTTTATACGTGATGTATATTATTGCCTATTAAATAAAATATTTTTGAAAAAATTAAATATTAAATTAATTATTGATCAAATATTAATATTTTACATAATAATCTAATGATACATGGGATGTTTTTTTAATAATAATTTTGTTAATACATTGTTTTGGTGAGATTTTGGATGACCTCAACAAAAATAATAAAGTATTAAAAGTAAGGGATACTAGGAGGAGGACGGTTGCTTCGATATGTTTGGAGGTGCACTGGCAAGATGGGGGAGGTTAACTCCTAAGGCTGATCAACTGGCGATTCAAAGAGAAATGAGTGATGAAAATGAGATCCAAGAACACCAAACTTGAGCTGGAAGAACCCTGCAAACCAGAACACACACGGCGTTTGAGGTGGAGCTGGCGGTGGCCGGCGACCATACTTCGATGCTTAAGTTAGATTTTGGACAATATAAGATTGCTCAAAGGTCCGAAATGAACCTTCAAGCTGATAAAAAATAGCAGAAAAGTTCAGAGTCTGCTCTGGGGAAGAAGATGAGAGCAAGTTTTCAGTGGGTGAGGAAAATGTTACCATTGGAGAGTGTCACTTGAGCCTTTTAGGAGTGTGCCTGAGGGTTTTTTCATAATTTCTGCCACGTGGCGATTAATCATTCATTTTCTCTCCCTTAGGTAAGGGTATTTTGGAGATTTCATAAGTGGTCGCAAGATGGTGATGCATGTGAGCCTTGAAGACAAAGAAACTGTTAGCCACCTAATTGTCCCATGTTTTATACACGTGGTCAGTCCTTCAGCTAGTGGTCCTGCTAATTTTGGGACCACTGCAAGGGGTATTTGAGGTAACGCTCTCTTATTGTTCACTTTTAGATCCTTTCACCTCATTGGCTCATTTAATTCAATAAAAAGGGAATCTTTTCGTTTTGGCTAATAAGAGTACGCACATTCTTTTGGTGACAGCAACCGCTCGAGGCGTAATTCTGATTTTGTCCTTCGGCCGACACGTGTTTCTCTCGGAGTTATCCTCCTTAATAGGAGTATTCGTCCCAATGCATCTCTAGACTTCATGCATTCTGCAACTCATTCTCATTTGTCTCAGTTTTCTGCCATGTGTCAGCCTCTCATTGGTTTATTCGCCCATAAATCCCCTTAAACAAGATCCCCCTAGTTTCTTTGTATTGAAAAGTATTTGAGGCACAAGAAACTCTAAGGATAAGGGCTGGATGGTGATAGACGGCAGAAAACGTTCTCTCTATTTTGATAGGGTTATGGGTTTTGGCTGATATTTCACTATTAGGACATTAAGGTGCTTGTCAAAATTTTCCCTCCACTCTTTTTATCTAGAAATGTGGCCCTGCGTGGGCCTTTTGTTTGAATTGGGGAGTGGGCGAAGTGGGTTTTAAAGGGCGTGACAGTTACTCCACGTGGCATCCCCCTAATACGCTGATTTTCTGCATGTTCTGCTACTATCAGCTACACTTCGCTCGTTTCGTTGCCACGTGGTAAACCCTTGATGCCCAGATTTTGATCAACAAATGAGAATTCTTCCCGCTTCTTCGCATTCTCTGTAGTGCATTCTCATTGGTTGATTTAGTATAACCGTTAGATCTGAAGTGTATGCTGAGAGGGGTGATCTTACCCTTATACGTGGCTATACCCTCACTGCCATACTGCTCTTTTTCGTGAAAATAGAACTCTTTCCGCTTTTTATTTTTATTTTCGTTTCCAAGCCCTTTCAACTTTTTCAATCCTACTTTCTTCAAAAATCAAAACTTTAACTTCTTTGCTTATACCTGAGAAATTTCTAATTTTGTTCGGTAAGTCGTTCTCCTCACCTTTTTTCTTCAAAGGAGTTTTGATTCGTAGTTTTACCTCTGATTCTAGATTTTTTTTTATTTTTGGGTGCAAGACTCTTCATTTTTCATTTTGGTGTTGCAACTTCGACATCAAAGGTGCGATCTCAGGTTTGGACTTCTTTCTTATCCTTTTCTTTTACCTTCCTCCTCCCTTTTCCCCTCTCACTTTCTTTCTCTTTTCTTTTCTCTTTTTTTTTTGTTATGGTGTTGAATGTGTGGTTTTTGGTAACTTGTAGTAGTTATGGAGCGAAAATGTGGTGGGCTGTTTTTGAATGATAGCGACAGTTCCAGTGGGGATAACATGGAATCTTCTTCTTTTCGTGTTGCACTTAAGTTTGGCCACCTTCCTAAGTTAAGTGAGGGGGAGGCTCGGGATAGTTCAGACAACTCGGAGGATAATGAGGGTAGTCTAGTATCTGGGAGAAACTCTAGAGGAAGTTCTCATGAGGAGGGAGAAAGTGTTTCTGCCATAGACCCGTAGAAGCACTTTCCCTCTGTTAAACCCAAGAAAATGAGGCGTAGCTCTAAGTGAAAGGGTGTGGTTATCTCATTGAGTGCTGACTATCCTCCCGATTTGACTAGCCATTTATCCTCATCCGATCCATTCTTTAAGGTGTCCACAGAGGATTTAGAATTTATAGCCAAGAAGTATCGCATCCCCTCCTCTGTTAAGTTGAGAGTCCCTCAAGAGGGTGAAAGTCCAGATCATTGTCGTTCTGGACTTTCCCTTTACATAGACCTTTTTCACTTTGGTCCTAGGTTACCCCTGCATCCTTTCCTTAGGCGACCGCTTGTAGGATTCAGAGTTTCTCCTGTTCAGCTTACCCTCCTCGCGTGGAGGAGTATAATGGGATGTTGTTTATACTAGAGGGAGCTATTTGATGAGGATGTTACCCTTGAGGACTTGTTGGGCCTTTATCAGTTTAAAAAGCTGCCTTCCTTTGGTTTTGTGTATCTCACCCCGTGGTCACCTCGCAATAAACCAATAACCCCCGTCACCGCCTTAAAGAAAGGGTTTAGATATGGGTGGTTTGTTGCCGAAGACAACTAGGGCTCTGCCGCAGAATACCAGGGCAGGATATGTGATGTCAGGACGACTTACAACCCGAAAAGTAGATGTCCTCCCTTAGATATCTTCCTTAGCTTTCTTTATCTTATCATAGACTAACTTAAGGTTTTTCTTACTCCCTTGTAGACATCAAGTGGAGCAAGAAAGATTGTCCGGTAGAGCAAAAGAAGGATTTTGTAGCTTCTCATAAAAGGGGGCTTGTTAAACTCGATAGGAAAAGAGACATTCTGAGTGAAGGGAGGTAAGTGAGGGCAGGTCTAGTCGAGGAGCATTCCTTGTCTGATGAGCCTGTCAGATCTATGATGAGTGCTCTCTTTTCCCATTTTCGGGGCCCCTATTTTTTTTTTTTGCTTTCTGTTCCAATTTTCTTCCCTCGTTATTTTAACTATTTTTCTTCTGCTTCATAGCCATGGAAACTCATGTTGGCTCTAGCGGTGGCAAGCAATGGGGGCTGGACAAGAGTGCCTTTACCAACCTCATGTCTAAGAAAGAGGGGAAGAAGCCAGCAAGGGGTACTCCAGAGAAGGAAACAACTCCCTCGGTTACTCATCGAGTGACTAGGAGCCAAGATTTCATGCTGCCAGGTGCTGTGGGTTCCCTTGAGGGTACGCCGTTGTCGGGGAAGAAAAGGAAGCAACAGGAAGGGCTGTCCTCCCGTCATGACATCGTGGAACTCAACCCCTCCTCCAGAAGTACTTCTCTCCATTTCAAGAGTTTCTTCCAAGCCGTAAAGGAAAATTTGACTCCTAAAGAAGGGCATAGGCTGAACAAGTTGGGACTGATGGCGAGTATTACTAAGGTAAAAAAAGCTTGCCAAAACATAAGTTTCCTTTTTTTGTCTTTAATGTGCCTTAATCTTTAATCGTTTGTCTTTTTGACATTAATCCTTCATTCTTTGTTTTCAGGTAGCCTACCTCTTGCACGAATATCATAGCTTGGGGGAGGAATCCTCCGCGGCCCTCTCTACAGTTTCCAAGTATAAAGGTCAAGTAGCTTAGCTCTAAAAGGATCGCCAACTTGCACGTTAAACGGGCTAAGGAGGCAAACTCCAAACTGAAGTCAGAGAGGCGCCAATGGGAGTCTAAGAGAGAGAGACTGCAGGAAGAGCTTGACTTGGAGAGGGGCATGACTCAGAACGTTCATGAGGCAAGAAACTAGAAAGCCAATGATGCCGTTATCTACGTCATGACTGAAATTTAGAAGGCATATCCCGACTTGGAAGCTCGCTTCTTGGAATTGTCAATAATGAAGGAGGATATCCTAGCCATACTTCGAGATGAGGAGGAGGAAGCTGCTAAAAAGACTGCTAAGGAGGAGACCCTAAGTGGCGTAGACCCAAATAAAGGAACCCCTCAAGAGGCTGATCCCCCTATCCCCCCGGAATCATCCTCTCATACTGCTGAAGGAGCCGACCCCCCAGCTTGAATCAATTTATGTTGTCCATTCAACTGTTAATGCCCATTGCTGGCGTTCCGAACAGGCTTTTATGCTTCATCTGTTCATTTCCAAACTTTTTCTTTTTAAGGTTTTATTTGGTAATTTGGTTTATGTTTTCACTTTGGGATGTTTAAACTTATAACTTGGTTGAGGGTTCTTCTCAGCTGATGTTTATTTTATGCTTAAGTATTTCTGTAGAATGTGGTGTTTAGTTATTTTGGTGTTAGTGGTACCTATGATTTCTCTGGGTGTGGAAAGAATCGTTAGGAGTAATCTTTCTTTTGCATATAAAAGTTCCCTCCCATCTTTCAATGGAATGTCCGCATGGAGAGTAGCTATGGATGGGGAGGAATTCTCTACCCATTCTTCAGATATCCAGTGAAGCATCTACTTTTCTTATGACGATAATATACTGGGGTGATATATAAACAAATAATGAATTAGTGCATAAAATAAATGGCAAAGTAGTCCTCATGGCGAAAATAATTTCCAAGGAATGCCTTGCGAGCACCCTAGAGAAGCTGGGCTCTTTCGGGTTTGCTTTAACCTATTTTATCATATTTATTAGTCATTCCCTTAATTAGGGCGTGGCCATTCCTTCTTGTGGGGCGTAGTCTCATGAAGGCTCGCTGCCTTGCTTCAAGTGCTTAGTTAGCCCGTTCTGTTGCTAACTCCTTTATGCATTTGGTAGCTGTCCACCACGGTGGTCGCTTGCACTTTTCTTTTATGGGAATAGAGTGTAATCAATCATGAAGTGGAGTGCATATAGGCGATTTAGTTTTGAAAGTGTACCTCAAATAGGTCTCTTTGGCGACTTGATTATGTCTTGAGGTCTTCTATGACCTCCACTCCGATTTCGAAGTTGCAGTATTTTCAGATAATTCTCTGAAATGCTGCAGCTTTTATCTCTTTCTGTTCATTATCTTATGGTAATTGTGCTTTGTTTCTTGTTCAGGAGCTTGCCTCCCTGATCATATCAAGTGTCTAAGAGCTTTCCTCTTTCAGATCACCTGACAGCATCAATCTTTGGATAACCATATTGACTTGTAATGAGAATTTCCAAGACATTAAACTATGGCGAATCGTTAGTAAAGGTTGTTCTACAATATTAGAATTTGAGACAATGAAATAATTATCACATAAGGAGTCGAACTTATTTAATTAGGTGCAATCATAGGTTTTCCATTCATACCATAAGGAGATAAAAAGTAAACCGCATTCAGAAATGAACAACAGACATGCATTTATAGATAACTTTTCTCTAGGTAACAAAAGCCCATATCATTACATGACGCAGCAGGAGTTAACCTAAGAGAGGCAATCATAATAGGCCTCTTGATTTATCATAAAGACTTCTAGGAAGTAAAAAGAAACTAACCGTTGTGGGAAACCAGTGTGGCACCCATAAGGCCTGTACACAAGATTACAAATGCATATGATAGAAAATAAGAGATAAGGAGAGAGGTGACCAGGGAGGTCCACTGGTAATACTTCTTCAGCATAGCTGAGTTCCATGGGTGCTTGACTATAGTCCCATCCATATGTACCAGCCTGTAAGAGCTTGGACCAATCGGCTTGTCAACTTGGTACGAACCTTCTCAATTGGCTCCTAGTACTCCATCCGAAGCGACCTTGGTATTGAGAGTTACCCTCCTCAGTACCAAGTCCCCTTTCTTGAAAGCTCGTAGGTAAACCTTCTTGTTGAATAACCCAGAAATTCGATTCTGATAAGCTGCCATCTTGAGTTCTACTCTTACCCCCTTCTCTTCAGATAGATCTAGGTCACCAGCAACAAGGGAGATATTCACTCATTCATTAAAATGAGTTGTCCTGTGGGAGGGAATCCTTATTTCAGTAAGTATTACTGCATCGACCTCAAAGGCAAGTGCGAAGGGTGTTTCTTCAGTGGCGATGTTCTCTGTGGTTTTGTAGGCCCAAAGGACACTAGGTAGCTAGTCCACCCATGCTCTCTTCCTATCCCCAAGCTTCTTCTTCAGTATCCCCTTAATTATACTGTTGGTGGCTTCCACTTGTCCATTGGATTGGGGGTGAGCTGGCGAAGCAAACCTGTTAACAATCCCCAACCCAGAACAAAATTTTTGAAAATTTTGGTTGTCAAACTGCTTCTCATTGTCACTCATTATGGCGTTAGGAATGCCAAATTTGCAGATTATAGATCTCCAAATGAACTCGGTAGTTTTCCTCTCGGTGATGGGGGAGAGTGGCTCTACTTCATCCCACTTAGTGTAGTAATCTACTGCTATAATGGCGTATTTGGCCTATGCCCTTCCTATAGGCATAAGACCAATGAGGTACACTCCCCATACAGCAAAAGGTCATGGCAAAGTCATTACAGTCAGTTTTCTGGGGGCATGTGTGCGACTTTAGCAAACATTTGGCACTTGTCACAACTTCTGACCATTTCCTTTGCATCCTCATGCATCGTTAGCTAGTAGTATCCCTACTTTAATGCTTTATGGGCCAAAGGTCGTGCCCCATAGTAATTCCCATAGATCCCTTCATGGATTTCACTGAGAACATACTCAGCCTGGCCTCCTTCTAAACATCTCAAGTAGGGAAAGGAGAATCCCCTTCTGTAAAGCACACCCTCGATCAAGCAATAACGAGCTGTACTCTTATCTTCTGGGTGCTTTCCACTTTCTAAGAACTTCCTTATTGGCGTCATCTAGGAATCCTCCAAGTAAATGGAGCTCACCTCAATTGGGGATATCTCCTTTACTTCAGCAGGAGTAATACTCGAAGTTAGGATATGCTCTACTGACACTTGTTCTGGAAATTAAGTGGTTCCCAATGAGGCCATCTTGGCTAGGTTGTCAGCTTCATTGTTCTCGGCTCTCGGGACTTGTTCCACTTAGGGATGGCAAACTCCTCAACGGGTTTGGGGCCTCATGGAGCCCCACTCCAAATAGGGTGAATTTTGAACAATTTTTGGAGAATGGAGTAGGAAATAGGGGAAAAATAATTCCCAAATTCTTAATGGGGTGTGGTTTGGTATTGTACTCCCCACCCCACCCCCACCCCAATCCTCATTATATATAAACTAGGAAATAGAACCACGCTTTGCGCGGCTTTGAAAACATAACCATATTATAATAATGAAACAATGATATACTTGATATGAGAACTAAATAATTACTTATTTATAATTATATATTCATATAATTATATGAATATTTATTATTTAGTTATCGGTTAAAATAAAGTAGCCAATGTTAATGGAAATGAGAACAACATGTCATATTTAAAATAAATTTTTCATGATAATTAAATCAAGTAAACTTATTCGGTAAGGATAAACAAATAGAACACATTGACAAATTGGCATCAAATTAAATTAATCCAGAGAAATTAAGACACTAAAATTTGATTATGTACACACTGATTTTCAAATAATTAATCCACACATTGTTTTATTCTCCAAACATCTTTAAACACAGGAGCCAACATTTTCGCTCTTATATATTACTGCCATAGCAACTTAAACTTGGTGTTCAGCTTTTTAATTGATTTGCAGCAGCTCACAATTAATTAAGCTTGATCATCAGTAGCAGCATTAATCATAAAAATATTTGTTTACTTTCCAATCTAAAGATACGCTCCATACTCTATATATGTCAATTATATATTTGCATCATCAACGTTAACATTATAAAATAATTTATGCAATAGGATGCTCTAGGAGTATTTTATTTTTATCACAAAAAATATTAAAATTATATTAGGTAGAGAAAAAAATCTAACACTTTCTAAAATCTAATCTATAATAGCTTCTACAAAATTATGAAACATCTGTACTAACATACCAAAAATAAAATTATATATAGCCTAATTAGATTCAATAATCAAACTTCAAACATGCCATACTCTAAAGAAATTAAAGCATGTTAGTCTGCCTAATGTGTTTGATATATTCAACTAAATGTTTGATGAGAACATGTGATTGTTAACAGCCAACAACGGTTTCTTTAGCATGTTAATCAGCAGGACAAGACAAGCAAATTTACCACCTTAAAACCAACTCAGCTTAGCAAAACCACAACCAACTACATTACCAACTAAACTCCTCACTTCCCCAACTTCCGACATTCTCTTCACATTTACAAATGGTAGCTGGTCCTATAAATCCCATTCAAGAATGAATAATTTTTTTCAGTTCCTAATAGGTGAAGTTTCTTCCACGTTTACGGAAATTTCGACAGCATCTCCCCATAGTTCTCCAAGTGCACGACCCAGATTTATGCATTCATCTAGTATGTACCTAGAGAACATGAGGAGCAGCTATCGAAATTTTCTTTTATGTGGAATAAAACTTCACCTACTTGGAACTGAAAAAAATTATGCGTTCCCAAACTGTCCAAGTCGGGACAATTCAAGAATTATTAATAGGCATATGATCCACTTGTCATCTTACGATGACACTGATAAAACATGTGTCTACTAATAATTCTTAAACTGGTCTAAGCTTTCAAAGCATGCATTGAAAAAACGTAAATCAATCTATATATATATAGACACATATGAAAGAGTTGAGTTTATTAACATTACCTGGGTTTAGCGGAGAAAATATGAAGAAGAAGAGAAGTAATTTGGGCAAATATCAGAGCGTTCTAATTTTGATTATTGATCAATTGAAACAGTAAAGTAGTGGTCGTTCTCAACTAGTTCCATGGATGTTAATAAATCTAAAATTTGTTATTAGCACTTAACATTTGCTAAAGAAACCTCCTTAAGTAATCAATTAACAGCTCATGGATATATGTACAAATTAAACCTAACTGTAAACCATCAAAATTCCTTTCAATTTTATTGCATAGAAATAATTCAAGTCATTTCAATTTTATTTGCTGTTTTAATATAAATAATTAAGAATTTGTAATGATAGCTATGTATTGAATATAATAAGTAATAATGTCTACAAGATTGTGCGGCGTCTTATGGAAAAAAAAAGGGCCATGCATGAATGAATAAGTAAGTGTCATTATGCACTTAATATTTGATATTATTGTGAGAGTTACCAAAGACGATTTAGTGATTAATTAAAAATTAATTAAGTGTCATCATGCACTTAATATTTGATATTATTGTGAGAGTTACCAAAGACAATTTAGTGTTTAATTAAAAATTAATTAGGATACAGGTTGAATTGGAAAATTAATTGAAAAATTAATTTAGTGATTAATTATTAATTTCTCAACCAAATCTTATGTCTTTTACCTGACTTTTATTTTTTCGTTGACTGTAGCTACCTCTTGTTTTCTTATTATTCCTATTATCTAGGTTTAAATTTTATAAGAAATTTGTCAGTTTTCAATTGTTGGGTGAAATTGGTAAGCAAATGATGTGTTTCATAATAATTATGTCTTTCTCATCTTCTAGACTATCATATGTCCATAATGTTGCAATTATCTCAGGCTCTCGCGAGTCTAAACGTGTTTTTCAATTAATTGAAAATGATATAATGATTAATTAATTGTTAATAATAAAACCAATTTAATATGATGTCTCCCCATTTCTTTCTTTATTTCTTTTAAACCTCAATTAAAAACCGTTAATGGGTTGCAATTAAACACTTAATAAATCTTAAATTTGTTGTAGCACTTAACATTTGGAAAAGAAATCGTCTTAAGTTTCAATTCTTTAAATTAACATTAATTATATTTGAGACTAAAGATTAATTGTTCACAACGGCTTATCTATATATAAAAAAAACAGATACAAAAGGTTGCATAATTAAATATGGGATTGTGGCGTTAAAATTAGGTTCTAGTAGTGGCATTGTTGATGGAAGATGAAGGAATTTTCCTTCTTATATTAATTAAATTATATTTTATGATGGGAAGTAATAACAATCCATTTTTGTATTTTATATTTTGTGAAGATTTGAAACGATGTGCTTTCTTTTCAGAGTGATATTAATTGGATTCATTGCTTTTTCTTTTTAATGTTTCATAAACATATATTGTCCATTTGCATCAAATAAGTCCCAATTTCTTTTCCAATCACTAATACAACACCCTTCAATTGTTAAACTATAAATATGTGTCATTCAAAATCCAATTTTGATGAATCTAGATTAAGTGTTAATCTTTTTTGTATTTATATTTTGGTACGTGTGTATTTATAATAATATATGATTAAAATTTCGTTGTATCTATATTGTTATCTAAAAACTATTAATCAATGACAAACCTTTATAAAATTCAACAGATAAATTAGATCAGCATTGAATCTTTATTCTATCTTGGTTAGGAACCTATTTCATATAAATTGATAAACAACATCGTTATTCCATAGAATGTAGAAATATAGGCACATCAATTTTCTTTTTCAATGCTATTTTTAGATTTTATACATCATCATCTTTTTGTTCACTTTTTTATTCCTGAGTACAGTAGCTGTCAGAAAACAACGGTTCAAAGGGCCTTTCTTTGTGTTTGAACATTCAAAGTTCCCAGTTATTATTTATTATTGGAGGACAAAAACGTCTTCTTAGGCAACTAAAATGTAAATTACATAAAAAATTCCTCCCAAATTTGTTTTAGGTTACTTTGGAATTAAGAGGACGGACTCAGTTCAATTCAAAGTATTTCCCAATCATTCAGAACAAATACATAGATAGACAGAAAAATAAGTGCCATATCACACCACTTTTAAATATTACCACTCTAAAAAGAAAAAGGTCAAAAGACAAACACACATATAGAAAGATGACCAACAACAACTCTAAACATGTTTTGTGTATTGATTACTTCCATCATCACTAACTTCATCATCATCAATAATTTGGTTTTTTATCTTCCTATTCTTAACAGCATCAGTAACATGATAATCTCCCACAGAATCTTCCAAATTATTTGAACGTGCCCATTATTAATAAATAATAATGAATAATATTAAATGATTTATTTATTATGATAAATAAAATAATCTTTGAATTTATTCACAATAATTATTGGAGTTATAATTACAGGAGTTATAATTATCATATTATTCATAAAAATGATAATTAAAAACTGTTCAAGGTCGTGTGCCACCAAGTAAAGCTTCAGTTCTTGCACTATCAATTCCTTTAGCTGCAAAACATTAGGCAATAACAAATGAGATTAAACATCATAAAAATTATTTGAGCAATAACCAATTCAAGTTTTTCTTGAATCATGAACCTAAATAGATTGATATGCATCTCTTTCATTATCATTCCGAGGATAACTTTTCTAAATAAAAATGTGCCAAAATTGCCAATATATCTTCATTTTGATTTCTAGAGGAAATTAAATGTTTGAATGCTCAACCCATTTGTCCTCGTTGAAATCTCAAATTACATTTATTGGTGAAAAAATAAAGGCGGTGATATTGGAAATTGAAAATGTCTCTCAAATTATCTTCTCAAAAACAAAACTCTCATGCAGAGAGAAGAAAACAAAACTTTGAGATGGAAATAAGTTAAAGCAACATTTGATCTAACCTTTCCATTGTCAGCAAGGTCAGCCCAACCATAATTCGCACACTCCTTTGCAGCATTTTTAGTAGCTGCTTTTTGTTTTCTAGAGGCCTCGCTCAATGTAACATCACCTTCCTCATCATAGTTGTCCCCATAAACAGAAAGCTTGAATTCCTCTATTGCTTTAACAACTCCAGGCCTGCAGGTCGCACACATGAATAATTTGCTATGGTTCATAATCTCCCTCAGAACATGCTCATCAATCTGCAAGAAACCCAAAATTAAAACTCCAATCAATAGGGGGGGAGAGGATTACCAAAAAAATTTCTTTGTAGTTACAAAAGTGTTATTCTGTAGTAATATCTCCCAAATTAGCAGGTAGCATAGCCTGACCAAAAAGAAAAAGTTTATTCCATACAAAAATTTCATAATGATTAGGAATCCGATATAAATTATAGCCTCTTCCCTTCCCATTTTTTCAGTTTCACAGTATTCTTCAGTGTCTCTCACATTTATGTTTATTATTTGATAGTGATTGTAATAGTAAAAAATAATGCAAATATTCATTCCAACATGGTTGTGCATGTTCACTATACGTATGCAAACTTCAACACATCATGCTCATATAGAAGAACAACTTTGAGTAAAATTTGGATTAACTCAGATTGTCTAAAGTAAAATCCAGAGTCAGCCACACTTGAATAGAAGAAGCAACTTACTGAGATGAAAATATGATCAAGCCTTTTTCCAACGACCCTCATTGCCTAGCCTATGAGTACACCAATCTTTTTGTCCCTATATGCTGATGTTGTTGCAACCTTTATACAAAAGATAATAACTCATAAATAGGTCAAATCAAATTAAATCACTACAAAACAGAGTTTAAACTAAGACATAGCCAGAAAGTGAACCTCTACAATTTCTTTATATGTACTGATCATCCGTGCTCCGCTGATCAAGTTTTTTGACACCTCCTCGGTTGCTAATTAACACCATCCATTACGTCTGAGTTATTCACTTCTCCAGCAGCAGCCAAAACATTGCGAAAACACATAAATCAATTATTATTTTATATTATAGTGGAATACTTAAAAAAATAGAATAAAAGAACTGTCTAAAAATAAATTTTCATAATGCCATCCATACATGGACTAACAAATTTTACGTCTTGGGGCAGGTAGTTTCTGCACCAACAGAATCTAGGAGGGACTTGATACAAAGAAAAAATTGCAGTAAACAAACAAGCAGATAACGAATCAAAGAAAATAAAGATAAGAAAGGAAAGAAGAGAATCATATTCATACCAAAAGGATGCTGCTGTTAGGCAACCTAATGTTGAGATATGCATACAAAATTAAAATAAAAATTGTAAATAAAACAGATTGTGGAAAAAAAAAGAATGTGAATTTAATTCAGAAAACAAAACACATGCCTAACTTTGGAGGCGAGGCGAGGCTAGGGGCAAACCAGAACATGATTCTGTGGAAATGAGACAGAAAAGTAAGTCATTAGCGACAAAAACTTAAATAGAGTTGCAATTGGATTAAATAGACTGATTAAGATCTTTCACCATTCAGATAAAAGTCACAGAAGTTAACAAATTGGCAATCATATGAACAAAATCAAGAAAAACAAAATCAATTGACAATCATATGAACAAAACATAGAAAAAAAAATCAATTAACAATCATATGAACAAAACCCAGAAAAACAAAATCAATTAACAACCACATGAACAAAATAGGCACTGCAAAATTTACCCAAATAGACGCAGCAGGAGCACCACAAGCAAAATTAGAACAGAGACGTAGCGGCACCACCACACGAAGCCGAGACACAGCAACTGCAGCTTTCTCTCTCAACGCATCAATAGCTGTCGATCCTTAATTACAGCAGCAACAGAGCAGAGATGCAACAGCAGCTGTCCACGGGGCCGAGACACAGCAGCCGATTTACTTGATGAACTGTGACGAAAAGAGACTTGTGACGGTCAATTGTGGATGAAGAAGAAGAAGAGTATTCATGGAAAGAGAGAGAGCTGTGAAATTAGATCTGGATTTTGAGAGGGCGGTTGAAGAAGAAGAGAATTTTGTTTTATAAATTTTTTTGTAATTTTTGTAATATGATCACAGATTTCCCTCAATTATTATTAATTATTAATGTTTTCAATGTCAGGAATCCTAAAAGTCACTGTTATATAACCGATAATATAAAAAGATGGCAAGTGGAAAAGGCATGGGCTGAGATTACAGAAAATATACAAAGAAGAGTATTGGTGATGCCACCTCACCTCTTCAATCATCAGCTTTATATATATATATTTAATTTTTATTTAATAATTTTATTTATCAATTACAATATTGGTTAATAATTTTTTTTAATTTTAGCTAATACAAATAGACTATAACTAAAAGAAAACCCTACAATATAATTTTTATTCAACCTTAAAACTTTGGATTATTTATAAAATAATGATAAATCTTACAATCTATGTTATATAAAATGATAAAGAGAAGATGAAGCCGTTAACAAAGAAAAATTTGAAACATTGTTATACATTTTTATGATTTTAGTTATTATTTATCCAAATATTTTACAATTTTGATATCATTTCAAGATACTGTTTCAAATTTTTATAGATTTTTTAATAATTTAAATACTTTAGATTATAGTAATGATTTTTATTTAAGTTTTTAGTTTTTAATTTACTGAAATTATGTATCTATGCCTAAAATAAAATAATAAATGGGGACCCACAAAATTTATTAGGGAATGGGGTGGGGAATGGGGCCAAAATTTTTAATGGGATGGGGAATGGGGTAGGCCTCCCCACCCTATTGCCATCCCTAGCTCCACTTTGACTTCTTTGAATTCCGCCATTAGTTCCCTAGTCTTCTTCAGATAAGCTTTTATGTTTTCCTCCTTGGTCTGATATTTTGAACCAATCTGATTTACTACCAACTAAGAATCACTTTGGATGGTGAGGTTCCCTGCCCCGAGGGTCTTGCACATTCTCAATGCGACAATGATTGCTTCATACTCAGCTTCATTATTGGAGGCTCGAAAACCAAACTGTAGTGCGTACTGGAGCTTCACTCCTTCAGGACTTACAATGATCAAACCAGCTCCACTCCCATAAAAGTTTGAAGATCCATCCACATATACATCCCAGCACTCCTCCAATTTTTTATAGGTTACCTCCTCGCTCAGCTCCCCCAAGGCACATTTTCCCCCTGAGTCATTGGCGAATTCTACTAAGAAATCGGCGATGGCTTGAGTTTTAATGGCTGAGCGAGGACAATAGGTGATGCCAAATTCGTTAAGCTTACGGGACCGCTTTGCAAGGCTTCCGGACATGTCGAGCTTATGGAGTACCAGGGCAAATACAAGCTTCTCTGAAGGAGGATACCTTTATGGGATGATCCTCCCGAAAAGGAACAGTGAGTAGATCTTCTACTGGTGTACTCCTCTTCTCTTCTCTGGAGATTCGTGGATCAAGAGGCACTTCAATCTATTCTGGCGATTCATGGTGGTTATTCTCTTCGGGAGCTGCTTGGAGAACAACAGAGCCGACTTCCATAGAGGTATCCTCCTTTTGATTTCGTGTTGTGGCCAACTTGATAGCTTTCTTTCGAGTGTTTCTCTTCCGTCCGAGAATGGCACGGTGGTTTATTTTAAGAGTCAAACCTGCGGTGATTAGGTCCTTCTTGGGGAAAAGATCACGATTTACTCATTGGTGATTAGGTGCTTCATGGAACTCACAATTCTTCATGGAACTCACAATTCTTCAAACTCCTCTTTATGTGTGGGTATTTCTCCATAGGCTGGGAAGGCCTCAAGAGACCACTGTCACAGATGTGGTTGAAAATTTGCTCTAGAGACTTGTTCAAAGGATGGTAGGAGTCATACCGCAACTTCTCTAAGGGCTCTTATTTCTCACGGTGCTCCATCCGTGGGAGGAATCCTAGGAATGTGCTGGAGATAAATCCTCGTCCCTGACCTCCGGAGTACTGGGGTTGGTGCACTGGAGGTGTCATACTGGAGGTTTCCTCTTGTTTTCTTGGGATAAGCCTTTATCTTTGTTGCATCAAGCTTGTCTTCTTTGAGCTTCAATCGACATTTGTCTTCATATTCAATCTATTGCAAAGTGAGTGACAACGAGTACACAACATAAAAATTGACAACAAATAAACTACCCTTGAAAAACCAAAAAATAAAAAATAAAAAAGAGATTAAAATGAACTCGGTAGTTTAAAATACTATTAATTAATTATTTTAACGTTAAATACTAATACAAATAAATAAATGAAAGAAGATGTCATAGGTAAAATAAAAAAATAAATTGCTTAATTTTTATGGAATCATGAATAAAAATAAATAAATAATTTATTAATTAATAATAACCCATAAAATAAATAAGAAGAAGTCATAAAGGGATTCAAAAATTGCTTAGTCTAATCCTCCTTAAATTCATGTGAAAATTAGGATAATTAATCCTATAATCGTAGGACTAAAATTTGAATTTAGTCCACTTAATCTAATTCAAATGAGCTTGTCAAACATGAGATAAATATTTTATTCAAAAAATTAGTCTAATCCTACAATTTGTCCTTCTCCCAAATATGACCTCTACTTTTTTACAAGCATGAAAAGAAAAATTATAGTTGATTCGAAATTTCGTTAAACCGAATATATCCGGGTTTTTTTTTCCCCTTTAGATGATAGTTGGCAATTGCGAGGGGCCAAATATCAGTCCTGGAATGAAAATTATGAACAACGCACAAATTAATTAAAGTAGCTAGCTGTCGGTGCAAAAACTTGTACAACCTTTGTTTTGTTTCATATTGTATGATAATATTTTGCTTTCACTTCTATCCAGATATCGTGGGACATGCATGGATGGACTTACAGAAACTGCGCCATATTGTTTATTTATATGTGAACTTTGTTATTTAATAAATAAATAAATAAAAAATATATATATTGCCTCACCAACCGTTGCAAGGATGCATGTCTCAAGGTTACCGGTGCAAAGCTAATTTCTACTCAATTTTTCATAATTTTTTGTCACGTGTACAGTGGCGGCGCCACTTGAGAGCTCAACCCTCCCTCTAGATTTTGGGAAAAAAATTAAATTCATTTTATTTTTTAATGAATTTACAATAAAACCTTTGATAAATTTTTAAAATAACTAAAATACCAATGTTTATATAGCATTTTCAAAAACAAAAAAAAAATCCAAAATCAAATCCCTAACCCGTCAATCTTATATCATTTGCCAAAAAAAACCTCAGTCAGCCACCATCAGCCTTTTTGACTTGAATAGTGTTCTTACCTTTAATTGTGGCAATGTTTCCTGAGTTGATAAATTGACAAAGGTGTTTGAGTGCTTAATTAATTATTAGCAATGCTATTGTGGCCCTTTAATTTTAACTTTATTGATTATTATAAATAATAAAATAAAAATGCTATGGTGAAATAATTTCAAATGAGGGAAATTTTGAACAAAGATTTCAAGCTACAATGTTATTAAAGTGTATGCAATCATTTGATTTTATGTTTAGCTTGCTGTTAATGAAAAAGGTATTTGGAATTGCACATGAGTTATCACAAGTATTACAAAAAAAAAAAAAAAAAAGACCAAAACATTGTGAATGCTATGAAATTAATTGAAGTGTATAAGAGAAACTTACAAAAGATGAGAGCGAATGGATTGGACTCTTTACTTGGTGAAACTTCTTCTTATTGTATGAAGCATGATATTGATGTTCCTAATATGGATTATTTGTTTCCAACTCAAGGGAGATCACAGAGCAAGGCTCAAAAGATCACAAATATGCATCGTTTTCGTGTTGAATTATTTTATGCAATTTTGGACATGCAACTTCAAGAATTAAGCAATCGTTTCAAGGAGACGAATACTGAATTGGTTCTTTGTTTGGCATGTTTATGCCCGAATGACTCCTTTGCAACTTTTGATAAACAAAAATTACTTTGCCTTGCTGAGTTTTATCCAAATGATTTTTCTCCCTTGAATCTTGTGGGCACTGACAATAAATTTTCAAGATTAAAAGAGATTGGTGAGCTAGCAAGAAAAATGGTTGAGACTAAGAAGGATGAATTATATTCAGAAGTGTATCTATTGTTAGCATTGGTTTTATCGGTTGCATTGCTACAGTAGAAAGGGCATTTTCAGCTATGAAATTTTGTGAAAAATTATCTGCGAAATCGGATGGGAGATTAATGGTTAAATGATAGCCTTGTTGTATACATAGAAAAAGATATATTTTGTAGTCTTAATAATGAAGTTATTCTTCAACGTTTTCAACTTATGAAACCACATCGAAAACAGTTATAAGTGTATTTAAATATTTTAATGAATTTTTATTTTGGCACATATTTTTTATTGATCATTTTTTAAATTAAATTACTATTTAAATTTAGTTCCTCCTAAAAATGATTTCTCGCACCACCACTTTGCATGTGCATGTATAACAATATATATTTAAAATTTATTTAGTTTTATATTCTTTACAACAATTACAAATAGTATCTTTAAAAAAATTAAGAAAAGATTAGCTCAGCACTAAATTCAAATCCTTCAAATTATTTACAAAACATCACAGCCCACTTCACATGCAGTTGTTAAATATTTATGCATAAAAATACTTTGTTCTAAGAATGTTGAATTAAATCATTTCTGTGTGAAGCAATCATATCATTTCTAATTAATAATCTAAATGTTCACTCTTTCACTCTATTCAAACTGGACATTAATTATTTTCTAAACTGTTTTCTTTAGTTGGTCACCTAAATTCAAATATTTGAGAGGTAGTGATTAAAAAAATTAATTTGAGTTATAACCACTCATATTTTTTTATTAAAAATAAAAAAAATAGTTATAAAATTGAATAATATGAAAATAGCTAATCAAGTTAAAATTTTAAGCAATCGTTAACAACTAGCTTGACTCCACGTTATTCTTTTGTAAAATGTTAATAATAATATTATTATTATTATTATAATTAATAGTAATTTATTATAATAAATAAATTACTATTTATTATAATAGTAATAATGAACTCACTAGAGAAAAGACTATATTATTTGTAGAAAAATATCAAATCAAATTAAACTATTGGAATTTTTTTTTTCGCTATACAATATAAGGGAAGAGGGATTCGCAAGAATAAGTTTCTATTCAGCCTCCTCCAATCTCGGCTTCCCCCAAATCAATTTTTATTTTGTTAAAATATTTATTTCTTATAAAAATGAAACATTTTATTGTTATTATTATTAGAGCAATGCTTGAGGAAGAGAATGATGAGAAAAAGGCGAAAGAATTTTGCCTCTCTCTCTCTCTTCTATTTTCTCCTTTATTTCTCTCACATTTTTCTCACCCTTCTCTACACCAAACATTTTTCTTATTGTTAATATATATTTTTTTTCAATGCTGAATCATCAGAGAGCGGGTGCGGTTTTTCAATCCTTATTCTTAAGTTGAACTAGCGCCACAAAATTTTCTTATTTGCGGATAGGAATCGGTGGTCTGACTGGTAGTCATCGTCATGGTACAAGTTGGTAAGCAAGTACATTTATATATATTTTCTTTCAATTTTGATGTTTTCCAAGGTGTTTCTCCATTGCTAGTGTCAACTTCCGCGAAACTTATACAATCTCATTTTTCACCTTAAAAAAAAAAAAACCATATCCATTTGTATCACCGCATATCATTATGTTTTCCTAATCCAAAATCTCATCAGAGTAAGCCAATCGCCTTTGGCGAGTGATTAGGACTGCTGCCTTTCAAATATCAGAACAGCAGCTCGAACCTCTACAAACACATTGTGGGGGTAATTCCTTCCTTAATTATAATTGAGTGGAAACAGTTTTCTCCCTCAGGAAATGTGAGGAGTAAACATCCCTCGAATATTAGTAAGGTTTAAAATATGGACATACTTAATGAGAATTAATATAAACTAATCTCAATCATAGTCTGATTTGTAAATATCAATTGTAGTCTTATATAATATCAGTTGTAAGTATGAGCAATAGTCTCATGTAATAAAAAAAATCTCATCAGAGTAAATCAATTTTTGACTATGAATAGAAAAGAATATGCAGATAATATAACATTTTTAAAAGTCTCATGTAATATAAGTTGTAAGTATCAACAATAGCCTCATGTAATAAAAAAAAAATCTCATCAGAGTAAATCAATTTTTGACTATGAATAGAAAAAAATACGCAGATAATATAACATTTTAAAAAGGTACATAATATCAATGAATAAAATCTTTAAAAGTTCAAATGAAAAACTAATTATATCATGGAAGTATGTTTTTCTTTTTAAATCTAAGTATAACAGGGGAGGTTATTAATATATTACAAATTAATTGCTGAGTCAAACAATTAATATCAATAACGATATTAAGAGGTAGCTGAAACCCACCACCACCTTAGACTTAAAATTTTAAAAAAAAAATGCACACCAACCCAAATTATATTTTCCAACTTCTGATTCAGATATTAGTTAATTCACGGAAATTGCGAAGCTTCTTCGGCTATCGAAGAAAATTAATAATAAAACAATCAAGTACGTAACCAGTATGGGTCCCCGTTTAGACAAACAATTTTTGTAATGAGAGGAAAGGTACCGCACTGAGTTATATTATCATATTTTTTTCTCGATGGAGTTTTATTATGATTTGTTCTCAAAAAAGTTCCACTATAATTATTTTGGAATAATATAGTAATATACATAAATGTTGGCCAGAGTTAAGATAAAAAGATATAAACTAATTTATCGGAATGATCTTAGAATTGATAGAACTGTAAGCATGGTTTCCCAACGAAATCGAATTTCCTACCTTTTTCCGAATATGACAAAAATTTATTATTGTTAAATAATTATTAGCTAATAATCTCTAACTGTTTTATATTAATTTTGCGCCGCCGTATTTGTAATCATGTTCTCCCACCGAAATTGAACTTCTCACCTTTCCCAATATGGTTAAAATTTAATTATTTTTTATTATCGATAATCTAATAAACTCTTAACAGGTTTATATTAATTTCGCTCCCTTCAAAGTTAGATCAAGCATGAAATCGAACTCCACCATAATAACATCAACGGTCACCATATGGGAACTATTCAGTTTTAATACATTGAAGCCTACCGAGTTAATTCATACTAAAAAAATTAGTTGAATAATTGAGAGGTATCCATTTTATCAATTGAAATTATGTAGATTGGATCGGATTGTTTTTTCGAAAGCTTCAAACTCAAGGTATCCATTTTATCAATTGAAATTATGTAGTATATATAATTAATTGGAAAGGGTTATTTTAATTTTAATTTTAATTTTTCACTTAAAATATACATACAAATTTTGAACCACAAATTTCAAGCAATTCAATAATAGATATTGAAAATCAAAGTAGCAATATTAATTACCTCATTTCCAAATTATTCTACTCTTTTTCAGACACTCTATTTTTAATAACTAAAAATTTGACTTAAATATAGACATCAAAATTAAGAATATCAATATGCCACCTATTTTTTGTTTTAATTGGATAAATACCATTCGCAGAAAATGTGTTCCATTAAACTTCTGCGTTCCATTCACACATTTTCTGCGAATGCACATTTCTCTCTTTATTGGGTACTTTTGCCGTCACACCTAATTAACGTTATTCATAAAGAAATACATTAATATGCATAAAAAAATACAAATAAAATGGAATGAAAGAGAGAGCACTTTAATTAATTAATTAACAATAATATGTTTTATCGTTTTACATTACAATATATACGGAAACATAAAAATGAAAAAACGGTACAAATAATTGAAGCCTAATATGTGTTACAACAAGTTCAGAGCATAAAATGTTACAAGTGAGATATGTAAATCTCAATGAACCATCTGCAACGGGAAGTTGTCGCAAGATGAAAAATATGAATATTTTTAAAAATTGCACATTATATGAAGCCTGCTTGATCATAGGCGTGATGATGAACCATTACAAAAGAACAAATGTGTAAAAAAGAAACACTTTTGTTTTCTTTTCCATACAGAAAAAGTATTTGAATCAATTAAATAATCAATTGGTTAAGGAAAAAAAAATCAAATCAATGTACCAATTAATGAAAGAATATTCGTTATTAATTTTAATAATTCTGCAGAAAGCCCATAGGTTCCCTATTTGCGGTACTTTCTTCATCCACTTCAATCAAGTTGTTGATCACCGCATCGGTTGCAGTTGTTAAGAACTCTGACCAATCCCTATATAAAACGAAGCATTATCTCAAGATCAGAATAATTTAGAATTAGCACGCGCATATATATATATATATATATATTCTTAAAATTACACTTATTTTTACACTCATTACGCGCATATATATATATATATTTTTTTTTCTTCTTATATTATCTCTCTCCTATTAATGAGTATAAAAGTAAGCGTAATTTTAAGTGTCCATTAATCCTTCCCTTATATATAAAGAGATGATATTTATAATGTTAAAAACTATTTGACAATTGTGTAAAAATATGTTAATACCAATTTTAATATGATCAAATATCCTAGTTCAAATATATATATATATATATATATCAAACTTCAAATTTAATGAGTTGGTAAAATAGTACATACCCATTAATTGAGTCAAATGTGAGTCCCACCATGTACTTTGCTTCCTCAAGAGCCCATGAAAACCTCTGCAACTCATTTCTTGAACAAGTTCCATCGTCAGGAACCTGAAGCTGCGACGGCTTGACATCATAAAATATAGGTATGACTTTTTTCCTGGACTCCATAATAAGAGCAAGCTCGTGGAGACAGAAATATGACTCGCAGTAACGAGGAGAAAACACGGCGACTCCAAGTTTACAGTGCTTAATGGCGGTATCAATTTTATCAAACAACCTGTCACCAGGCTTCATATTTTTGCTATCCAAGAAAGGATTAAGCCTCAGCCTTGAGAGGTGATCGTGAAGCAAACCTGCAATGGTCCTCTTTGTGTCGGTTCCCCGATGATTAATGAACACATCGCATGGTCGACGTGTAATGGGCAATTGGATTTGGTGGTGAGGATGATGATGAATGATTTTACGGCACAAGTTTTTGGCTGATGAAAAACGCTGCATGGCACCTTCAAGAAGCTAAGTTTTTATAAATTAATTATTATATATTTGTTGATGTTATTTTTTTTTATTTCTTTTTTTTTTTTTTTTTTTGTATGGACGTTGTAGGTTTTCGATTTGAACGGGAAGGTGTTGGGGTGTATTTATAGATTAAAAACTTAACATATTGGTTTGATTATGACTGAAAGGCGGGGTTTGATTTCAAGGAGATGACTCCTGAGAAAATATGGAGTAAAAGATGAGGCTTTTGAATATTTTGACTAGTGACTACTCTTCATAGGTTTACATGGAACTGCAATACCAATGTACGAACCTTCAAACACGTTTATTCTTTATTTATATATTTTGAAGGGACAGGCTGAAATGGTCATTTAATGATTTATTTTATTTTATTTTATTTTATTTTTTGTCAGGTACTCAGATTTCTTGTATTTTTTTTCAGAGGCAGATTACAAGATACTCTTACGTGTGTTTATTTATAGGATTGAGAAATGAGAGCTCAAAATAAAAATAATTGACAGTGTTTATATAAGAGAGTGAATGTGAATAAAATATATATATATATATATGATCCACATATTGAGATTAAAGAATGAGAATTTAATTCTAAGGGAGCGTGAAAATTAAGTTTTCATTCCCAGAACTACTATTTTACCTCTATTCAATTTAGAAAATTTCAATTTATCCTTAAATTTAAATATTTAAAAAATTAAAATAACAAAAATTAAAAATCACAAATCCTATGTCCCAAATTGATCCACTATCACCAACCATTGATCGCACGTACCCGCATGGTTATTACTATTATTATTAATATTTTATTGTTATTATTATTGGTGTTGGTGTTGTTGTTGTTATTATTATTAACAATAAATTTTTGAATAATAATAATCACAATTATTATAACAAATAATAATAACAAATGACAATAATTAACTAAGAGCATTTTAATAATGTAACAATTTATTCCGATACTAAGATAAACTAAACACATAAATAGCAATGCAGCCGATTCCTATTCCAATTCCTACAAATCAAATAATGGTATGTTTATTTATAAAGAATAAAAATGGAAATTAAAGAATGAGAATGAATGATGTGTTTACTTACTTAAATGAGAGGTGGAATAAAAATTAAAGTGGTGGGTCCCACTTAAATTTGAGAATGATTACGAGAGTTTTCATTCCCATGGGGAGCTGTGAATGGGATTCTCATTCCCTAAAATGACTATATTACCCTCACATAAATTTTGAAATTCTCATTTTATTCTTGCTTATTTATTTATTATTATTATCATTATTATGATAAATTAGTTGTTGATGATAATAATAATAATAATAATAATAATAATATTGTTATTATTAATATTAATTATAATCATTATATTAATAATAGTAATTATTATTATTATAATGTAATTTATTATTAATATTTATTATAATGATTAATAATTATATTATTATTATTGTTGCTGTTGTTGTTATTATTATTATTATTATTATTAATTATTATTATTATCATTTATTATTATTATCATTTATTATTATTAATTATTATTATTATCATTTATTATTATTATTATCTATTATTAATTATTACTAATTATTATTATTATTTATTGTTATTATTATTATTAATTATTATAATTTGTTCTTCTTCTTATTATTATTATTTTTTTCTTATTATTATTTCTTATTATTATCATTTATTATTAATTATTACTATTTATTATTATTATTATTAATTATTATTATTTTTTATTATTATTATTATTATTATTATTATTATCATTTATTATTATTATTATTATTATTATTATTATTAAATAATATCAAGGACAATACTTAAAATAGGGCATTTTAGTAAATGATTATATTCTATTCTGATTCCAAGACAAAGTAAACACATCAATGGAAATTAATCTCATTCCGATTTCGATTCCTACAGCTCAAATAAATAAGTTATTCTGATTCTCATTCCTGATTCCGATTCCAACACATTCCAATTATAACCCATTCCGATTACTTATTAATAAACGCATCATAAATATCTTATTCTGATTCTCATTTCAATCAATTTTGATTTCTTATTAGTAAACCATTAAAAGATTTCAACAACTGAAACAATAAATAATACATACAATTTATTAACTCCTGATGCTCATATTTCTAAGGCAACATTATTTCATGACTTTCACTTGCCACATATTATTTAATACAAATTTTTCAAAAGTGTAATGATAGATATCCCAAATTTCATCCCAAATGATGTGTCATTTATTGAGTGGTTGGTAATTCTTTATAAGATCTAAGTGAATTAATTATATTATCTCACCAACTAATTGATGAATACCACATCATTTGGGATAGTTTTTTGAAATAAAAAATTTGGGATATGCAGCACTACTCATTTTAAAATTGATATTAACTCTTTAATTTTCTTATTGATTTTGTAATAAAATGAACTGATACATTGAGATCAATATGTTCTTTCTAAATATAGAAATTATGAAGAAAATTAAGAATTGAAAGAAAATTTCAGGAATTTACTGTTTATATTTTGACTATATCATAAGTCATTAGATTTTCCATGATATTAAGCAAAATGTACATTAGACATAACTAAGTTTCTTATTTTATGAATGAAATGTTATAATGGGAGATTGTCAATTTCTCTCGTACTGAAATTAATATATACTATTTTATTATCTACAGTTTTCATAATATCAAAAAATCTCCCTAGCACCATTAAAGGAAAAGAGGGGTAAATTTGTCATTTACTTGATAATTTATCTTGGAAATATAAACTATATATTAATTATAAAATGTTTAAGAAATAACAAAAACTATAAGAAAAATATTGTATTATTAATTTGTTATTCATACCAAAACATATATTTTCTTAGTTTTAGTACTTATTTTTTTATTTTAATTTCCATTAATATGAACAAAAATGTATTTAAAAACAAGGATGATGCTATAAAATTATGTATTAGTTATTATGAAAACTGTAAGGAAATAAGTAGTATCTATTAATTTTAGTTGGGAGAAACTGGCAAACTTGGATGAATAATTAACGCACGACATACAAAGCACGTCAATGCTTTAGCTTATATATGTTAATTGGGATTAAATTAAAGTTCGAAAGTTAACATGAAAATCATCACTTAATAAATTAAGTAAAGTAGTATCAGCTGGTACACTTAATAATAATAACAATAATGCCAAGAGAGTTGTTTTGTTATTAAATAATATTTGAAGTAAATAAATTGTGTTAACAATAAGTAGAGAACATAATTAAATAATAACAATAATGCCAAGTTATTTTTGTTAACAAAAATATTTTTTAATGCCAAGAGAGTTGTGTGAATTCCTTTCCTGACTGATGAATTGACAACGTGATTCTTGACTGAGTAAATAAAATATTTAGACACAACTGGGACCCAGTTATCCCATTAACGAACCATAAAATTTGACTATAAAAGTATATAGCGGTCGTAATTATGGGTGACAAGAGCGAATATTTACTTTTCTTCTTCTTATAACCTTGTTTAACAAGAAAGAATAATAAAATACTTTCATGAAACTGAAACTTCAAATATCTAGTTGCCACGAGATTTATGCATGACATTAACAACGGGCAGACAAAAATTTACAATAAGTAGAAAAAATTAAAATGTTTATGTTAGCATATCATAATAATTGTATAAATTGTAATTCTAAGATACTGGAAATGTGGGCGTGGCGACTGGTGATATCAGTCGTCGAACGATTTGGAGAAATGCGACGGAACAAAAAATTGTTCGATAATTCAATGAAGAATTTCAATGCAGCCAAGATTACTAGTCACATGTCAACTGTTTTGAAAGATCAAAAATGAAACTTGTACTTTCTCGGTTTCTCCACACTTCTAAATTGAATTGGCCTACAGAATGAGCCCTTCTTTGCTTGCCAAAAGGATATAATATTTTAGGGATACAAATCCATTCAAAATAAAGAAAAAATTGTTTCTAATGAGTAATTAACTATTGTGTAATATATTATGTGCTGTTTGGGTGCCTTTGACACAGGTGTTACATCAGGGTACATTACATTATATAAACTGTAACACAATATTATGTTTGTTGTTGTATGAATTGTTTAATATATAATAATATTTTTTAATATTATTTTATGGTAATATTTATATTAAATTAAAATTATTTGGATATATTAAAATTTTAATATTTTATTACTAGTTATATTAGATTAATTATATAAATTTATTAAATAAAATAAAAATAATTTTAATCGCCAACTAGCCACTGGGCAACGCATGCCTCTGTGTTCCAAGATCTTTTAAATGAAATTTTGGTACTCTATATTGGCATCCTTGTTGTGGGAGTTACGAAACGGTGCAACTATCACTAACAACAAATGAAATTCAAGGTGAAAATGAAATATTCTAGGACTCATGGCCGTGGGTTGCTCATTAATAATTGATTTATTGGTTGGTTCAGTGGCTTGAACAATTTCTACAAGGTGCGCTTTTTCATGGGACAGTGGAGCAATTTGGTTTTGGATTGTAAGCTAGCTGTGGTGTATGAGAAGTCTGGTGATTTATAAATGGAAAGGGAAATTTTTTATTAAGAGTAATGCTGCACATCTCAAATTTTTTGTACTAAATAACTATCCCAAATGATTTGGTATTCAATAATTGGTTGATAGTTCTTTACAAAATCTAAGTAAATTAATTGTAACCAATTATTGAATGCCAAATCATTTGGTATAGTTATTTGAGACAAAAAATTTAGGATGTGTAACATTACTGTTTTATAAATAGTTTGTAAAGTTGAAATCGAAACAATCTAAACCGAATTGAACTTTAAATCCATTCAAACCGAATCAAAATATTTTGGTTTGGTTCCATTGACATTGAGCTCTAAAATTAAAGAATCGATCAGTTTTGGTTCGATTCTGTTCAATTCTTAGCATGAACCGAATTGAATAATGTCCACTTACAAGTAAAAATTAAAAAAAAAAAGGAGAGATAATAACTTAATTTAATATACTTCATAATTTTTTTAAAAGTTATTTGCGGTATAACACAGCAATTTCACCTAAATCATATGTATATTTCGTTATTCACGACCATTATTTTTCAAATCTGCTCTCTACAGATTGAAAAACAAGAGTGGCTTTGAAACAATTTCGTATTCATTCAAAATATGTTAGCTAGAGGTGTATAGTTTGGGAGTAAAATTTGTATGCTAACTCGATAAATTGGAGTGGGTCAAAAGTAACAATAAGTTGCCGAATTTTCCTAGTTCTTGGCAGGTCAACATAAGCCAGGAAATTAAAAGAAACAAAAATAGAATTTGATGCATGGAGGCTAGCTGCCTGCCTCTATATGTTAACATCATAGTCGTAAATATGCTAGGATATTGCATTATCTTAGTATTCGTTAGAGAATTAATTTAACTACAGTGCTGACAGTGAAAGCTCGTAACATTTCTCCCATCAATTTTAGTAGGGGAACAAACAAAAACTCATTTTCCAAAGCTTCCTTCTCTTATGTGGGTTTATCAGTAAATCGCCTGGATGAGTAATTTTTTATGATTTTTTTAGTATATTGTTGTCTTAATAACATCTCTTAATTTTAGTTCAGATTCAGGGGTTGTATTATGTTAAATTGTGTTGTTGTGTTGTTGTTGAAGTAGTAGTTGTAATATAGTTGTAGCGGGCACTGTAGTGTATTCATTTTTCTAATTGGGATGTAATTTCATCTTACAAATCTTAGTTGGGTAGCCAGATCCTTAAAAAAATCTCCAATGCCTCATGAGACCTAATATGTGAAAATACTCTCCAATTTGGTTATAAAGCAAAAATTTGTAGTGAGGGAAATTTGAGGTTTAGGTTTATTCTAAAAACAAGGGTTGAGGCTTAGGTTTATTATAAATATTTTATTTGAGTCTATCCTAACATTATATTTCCGTTTTTGTGACGATGCATTTTTTATTATTTTGACCCTTAATGAAAGGTTTACTTTCCTATTAAAAAAAAATACTAAATCCAAGAAACCAGACAAATATTGATTTATCATGGCAAAGGAATTAAAAATGAAATTTGTTAATTAACGAGGTCTTTATTTCTCTATTCCTTTAAATAAATTTTCTTCCCCCATCAAGAATAAATTAAAAAAAAAAGAAGAAGAAGATTCTGGGCATGATAATTGCATGGTATTTTCAAAACCCAGCTCTGCAATCCACGTAAATGCTTGTAATGTGGATTATCAACTTTATTTAACAGATTAAGATGGCAAATAACTTTATACAAGTCCAAAATAGATCAAATCTATCATGAACTTTATTAGTACTTAATTGAGGTGCAAAATTATTAGTCAATAAGATACCAAAGCTTGAAATCAATTCATGGGCCGGCTTAAATGGTTTATGACTTTATGCTAGGAGAATTCTTTGTAATAAAGGAGAAGGAAAATGATCTGCAAAGGATATTTTTGGCTTCTTTATACAATGTGGGTTGGCTGGCTGTTTGCCGGCTTTGCCTCAACAATTATACACATTATATAGAGACTTGTCATTTGTCAACCCCACAGGGAACGCATATAATATATAATATATAATATATAAAAAATAAAAAATAAAAAAGTGGTCACAATTAATACAATGAATAAATTGTCGTTCCAGCTAAGAGCTTAAAAAGTCACACAGCTGTTTCATGGCTGGCTTCTCAAAAGCTACATGGTATTGATGCTGAAAAATCGTAAGCTACACGAGGAGTGGTAGATGCAAGGGAGCTTTCATTCGTGTGAAAACCAATCTTTAATTGATTCAATATTCTCACAAGGGGTAGATTTGTTTTCTACTTTAACAGAGTTAGGGGACCAAATGAAACATATCAAAGGTTTCAAGTGAGATTTGCCATTATATGGGTGAGACGTGACCTTTAACATTCGAGTTTTGCTTCCCAGAGTCCCAGGTTGTATACTCTCAAGCTCATAGACTTATCACTTATATTTATGGTTACGGACTTTTTTATTTTGAAAAAAATAAGGGTGGGTGTTGTATACTCTCAAGCTCATAGATTTATCACTTATATTTATGGTTAAGGATTTTTTTATTTTGAAAAAAATAAGGGTGGGTAAAGTATAAATAGGTTTTTTAACCTTTGTATTCTCATAATTCGAATTTCAGTGGTCAACTAAAGAAAGTTGTGTAAAAAATCATCTGATTAAACACTGATAAATCCATTTACTGTTACTTAATTAATTCAGGTTACACACACACAGAGTAAGAATTCAACTAATGCAAAGTATATTTGAAAGGATCAGGATGGTAATCCATTTCTGGAAACACGAATTTTTTTATTTTTACTTCTCCATTCTAATGAGTACAACTACTTTATGGTGGCTAAATTTGTTTTAAATTTTTATATATTTTAAACTAAACTGCCCGTGATCGTTTCAGTCTTCTGGTATCTTTGATCACAATAATCTTATCAATCATAAGGGATGATTTGGGATCATAAATGATACGACGGCACACGTTCAATAAAGGGCACGACAGCTACAAGTTTCACGTCACTACTAAAAAGACATAGGGTGCGTACTTGTCTTTATATGACCTGAATTTGGTAGTGCTTGGTCCCGAATTTATTAGGCTAACAAGGGAGAAGGCCGAAGGGACGATGAAGCACAGTCGATTCCCTAGCCAAGTTTGCTCTGTTATAAACTCAAGTGAGTTTCGGGGTAATCCCTTCACCGATTTCTTTGCATTCATTGTAATTTTGTTTGCAAATTGCAATGAATGAATTTCCCTTCCGTAGAAAATTCTAATTAAAAGTCCAAGTATAATATCTTCTTTAATTTCATTGATTTTTCAAATTTAATAAAATTTATTTCAATTATTTTCAATGTAATTTTTTTCTTTTCAATTGATCAGTGATTTTTCTTTGTTAATTAAATTAAATGAATAAATTATTTTTTTTGTTTAAGTAAAATTTAATGTTAATTTATAAATTCTATGTTATTTTATAAATGTTTGTTTTATTTAGAATTTTAAAATATTAATTTATTATTTTTTAAATTAATTTATTTATTTTAATTTTAATTTATAAATCTTATATATAATTTGTAAAAATTATATTTATCAGATCCCAAATTAAATAAATAAATAAAAATGAGGAAGCAGTGAAAAAAAATCAAAGGCAACAGCAGAAAAACTCCTCTCAACAACCATAATCACAATTTCAACACCAAAATCAGGTCACTTTTTCCCTCAAAGACAAAAGGAGGATATTTTATAATTTATTATACAGTTTTGCTATTTACACCGAGTCAAACCCCGAAATGAGTTTATTTGTAATATTTTTTAGATTTTGTCAAAAGTTTATAATTAACTTAAATACTTGTACCCTTAAACTTCTCCTATTAATCAAATAGGTCCTTTTTGTAATATTTGTTGAAATTCTTATAATTAGTTGCTAATTTTGAATAATTGGACAATTTGTCCTTCCATCTCTTGAACTTCTATTTTTAAAATTTTGCAAAGTTTTAATAATAATTTTATATAAATTTACATGATTATCAAATTCATAAAGATCTATTGGTTCTAAATTAGAACATGCATTAATAATTATTTATCTTTCTTGGGATAGGGATAAAATCTTTTCTTCTAACATATTTATGTATACTCCTAAGCTATTTTCCCAACTTAAGTACATTCCATCCATGCTTTCATACAAATGTTGTAATCTAAATTCTGCATTTTGAATTAAAAAATTTATATTATTGTTATTCATTATGGGCGATTTTGAGTCCTGTTATTAATTCTACACTTATCTTGAATTACTTCAAGACTTGTTAAAATAGATTCCATTAATGCTATCCTATTTTCTTCTTCAAAGGCATCAAATATATCATATTCATCTTCAGTATCTATTCTAGTCATATTTCTATATTGAATTTTCATGAGATTTAAATGATCTTTAATCATAGTAATTGTATAAATAATTTGGTATTCTTGACTAAAATCCAAATTATCTATAGCGTTTAAAAACTTAATAACAGATCGTTCCATGTTTTAAGAATTTGAGCTAATTTTATCACTTTCAATCTTATATTATTCAAGAAAACAACCAAGGCCCAACATGCTTCCGTTTGTTGCTAAAATTTAAGAAGATAGTTCAAGGTTACTAACCAGTGTAATATCTCTCGGGATTTTGAGATATGTTCGCTAGTTGCCTCCAACCATAGAGAGGTCCATGGTCAGCACCGTCATAGCTCACACGTCAAGCAAGATCACCTCTGTGACTATTCCACACGGCCTAACGCAACATACTGCTTCACGGCCTAGAAGGATCTGTCTGAGTGCTTTTCTTGCAAACGTCTCTGGAAGAGTGCTTAGTAATATGAAATCTTCTTTGATTAGCACAAGTGCTGGCATATACAGTACTTGATTTGTTTCTTAAAATATATAAGGTAAAAGATAATAATTTCACTCAAAAGGATTTATTTATTTCATAACTGGAGATGGTTACAGAGTCGATTACCTCTCTCCTCCATACATCATTACATTTATACAACAGAGAAGATAAGATTACTAGATTAGATTACATCACACGTGTTATATTTTTGTGGGATCTTCTTCCTTCAGATAAGGATCCCTCTTTATCTTATTCTTGTTGACATCTGTTGCCGACAGCTACTGTGATGATAAGCTCTATCTTTTTGGCCTTTTCCTTTGAATCATTAAAGCCTAGTAAGCTGGCATCTTTTGGTGTTTGTCGTGGATTCGTCACATGCCTATTATTAACTCCTCGTCTACTGACATGTCTTCATCACTGGATCCATCTTTGATTTTTCTATAGCAATAGCCATAATTATTTTGGTGTTTTAACACCTTCCATATTTCTTGGTGTGTCGGTAGACTGGACTCCACAAGATTTTCGAATATTGCTTTTTTCTTTTTAATGATGGTTTGTCTGGCTAATATATTTTCTCTTCTACTCATAGAAAAGATGATATATTCTTTTGTGGTTTCGTAAAGCCACACACATTCTTTGCTTATCCTTTCAAGTTGTTCATTAAGAACTTTCATTCCTATTGCCCTTATGGTGGTAAGTGCTTTGGGCTCAAATAATTCTGGGTCATAATCATTATAAACTTGGTCTAAATCAATTATGGGACTAATCTTTTTGCCGCTGACTCCAACTTGTATCATGTGTTGAGCTGGATACCATTTGTTATCACAATATTCAAGACAAGCACTGAGGAATTTGACAAAAATAGCTTCTTTTGTCCTGCTTATCTTTTTGAGTTCATTGGCGGCTTCTTTGATCTTTTCGGGGAGTAATTCTAATTCCCTGAAATTTTCATCAGTATAAATGAGATAAATAAAACCATAATCAAACATATCTTTTATCATTTTAGGATTACCTCCTAAAACGAAATTAATCATTGGGTATAATCCTGAATGATCTGGTATTATAGCCTGACTAGGACGAATCCCATAGGCAATTTTACCAATTCTTTTATATTCATAAGTGTAGTCATTTTCACATGGGATTTTAGCCATTGAAAGTGACTGTCTACTTTTAAAATATTGGGGTTTTAAACTCTGTGAAGAGCTTTGGGAACCCTCTCCCTTCATGTACTGTTCTTTGAGATCATGGATTGACAGGAACCTTTCTGGCATTGGGATCTTTGTATTCTGTGAAGAACACTGGGCGATTTGACCCTCATTTTGGTCCTTAAAGTGGACTCTTTTTAGCATTTTGCTAATAAATTCTTCTGAAGTTTGTACTTCTAGATTATTTTGTAAACTTTTATCTAGGCAAAGTTTGCTCAGTTCTTCTTGGGCAGCATCAATCATAGCAAGCCCATCATAAATCAATTTATTGGCTTTGAGAAGCAATTCTTGACCTTCGAAGCACATCATTATGCCCTTCATTATTTTGGAAAGACTTTTATCCATTATATTCCCTACTGAGAAATTCTGCAATACAATTGTTAGATCCTTTAATATACTCAATTTCAAAATCATATTCTGCAAAGAATTGCTGCCATCTAATTAATCTTTTATATTGAGGGAGATTAGGCAATTTATTAAATATAAATCCTTTAACTTGAGTATTATCAGATCTGACTTTAAATTTCTTTGGTAAGAAAGTAAATTTAGCGATTCCATTTTTAATAGCTAATAATTCCTTTTCATTACTATGATAATTCTTTTTTGCAGGCTTAAATGTTCCGCTAGTATATCTACAAATCTTTTCTAGATCTATTTTTAATACTGCACCTCAGTGAGTATCAGAAGCATCAGTTTCAAGAATTAAATTATCACTGGCAGTAGGGAATCCTAATCTTGGTAGATTTTTACATTTTTCTTTTAATTTTTTAATTACTTGAGTATGAGATTCTTCCCATGATGTTGGATTATTCTTTTTCAATAATCCTTGTAAAGATTGTCTTTCTTTTGCTAAATTCTCTATGAAACCTTCAGCATAATTTAGACATCCTAAAAATCTTTGAATTTGTTCCTTAGATTCTAATTTATCGGGGAACAAATATATTTTTTCGAAATACGAGGTTGCATCTCTATTCCTCGTTTCATCTATTATTTATCCTAAAAATTCAATCTTAGGTTTCATTATTTTAGCTTTCTTTTTAGAAAGTAATATTCCATATTTCTTACATCTTTCTGCAAAAGAAACTAAATAAGTAATATGATCAACTTTATTATTAGAGAATATTAATATATCATCCACATAAATAATGCAAAATTCATGAAATTCTTTAAAAATTTTATCCATTCTTCTTTGAAATATTTGCGGTGCATTTTTTAGTCCAAATAGCATTGTGTACTAAAGGCGTAGTAGTGGTATACTATCTTCTTCAAGCTTAATTTGCCAAAAGCCGATTTACAATCAAATTTGCTGAATATTCTTTTATTAATTACGTAGGTAATTAATGTATCTTTGTGAGGTAAAAAGTATCTATCAAATTTGGTATATTTATTTAATTCTTTATAATTAATAACCATACGAGCTTTTCCTCGTTTAATTTCCGCATGATTCCTAACCATAAAGGCAGGGTTACTATGTGGACTTTTCAATTCTCGGATAAGTTTGAGATCTAAGAGTTTTTTAATTTTTTTACCAAATTCTATTATATCTTCTTACCCATATCTTATAGGCTTAACTCTTATAATAACATTTGGGTCTTTTAATTCTATCTTGGCATAAGTTTTATCAATTTCCCATAATTGAATTGGATTTTCACCAAAATTCTTATCAAGTTTTTCTAAAAATTTTTTCATAATCAGATATAATTTGAGTAATTTTTATATTGAAATCACCACGCTGGCTGCAGCGAAAATGAAAGTTCCGAATAGTGCGCCGGACGGGATTATAAATCCGTGGTGTGGTAAGTGTATGATTACATGGGGTTTTAAGAGTAATTGCTTCGTTAGTCATTATATAAATGAATTGACGAAGGAAATTAACCCCTAAAAGGATATCGGCACCCATATAATCATATGACCATAATATTGATATGCTTAGAATATAATCGTTGATTTGTATTAAAGTTTTTATTCTACATGTTCCTAGAGAAATTTGTTCTCCATTAATTCATTTTCCCGTTAAGGGTTTATAATCTTTCCAATATGACCGTGGATAAATTCTTGAATTAGCTAGGCTAACTCCTGAACCCGTATCAATTAAAGCATGGAACCATTCTGGTTTATGCTTATAATATGGTACAATCACTTTTATATATACTATAAAAGGATTATATATATTTTGATAGGATTTGTTTAATCCCTTTAATTATTATTGATATTTCTCTATCTCTTATGCAGTAAGGAGAGAAATTTTCAAAGAAGTTCATTCCTAACAATAAAGGACTTATATCTAATTTATATTCTAGTTCTATGATAAAAGGAAAGATAAATTCTATTCTTCTAATTTTTAATGGTATTTCACTGTATTGGGTTAATGTTTTTCTTTCTCCATTATACCTTACATAAGTATGTGATTCAATTAAAATCTTTCTATCTAAATATTTAATCATCTTAACATCTACATAAGATTTTGCAGCTCCAGTATGTAGGATGGCAAAAGTCTCATGCCATGACTTTCCATTATTATATTCAATTTTGATTTTTAAATTTTGATTATTTTTACTTATTGTTGTTAATATTTCTTGTGATGATGGTATCACAAGAGAGCTACATCTTATAGAACTTTGCGTTCCACTTAAATTTCTTGGCATGGAGATTGATTCTCCACTCCTTATTATTATTCTACCTTCTCTCGTGTATATTCTATACTTCCTAGAGAGGTATTCCCTCTATTTAAAGTAGGTTGACTCCTTAAATCCACATCCCATTCCTCGGGTAAATCAATTTCTCCTAATAATTCAGGGGGTTGTATTTTTCCAACTTTATTAAAGAGTTTGTCTATTTCTATGAATTCTTTATCAGTGAACATTTCACTGTTAGCTGAATTTGTTAATGCATATTCTATGGCATAAGTTATGCTATATGGATATGATCCATCATGTATTATATCAAAGTATTTAAAATCATGACATAAAGTTAAAGTTTTATTTATATTTCTATCTCTTAGACTTATAGAATATTTAGGATATATCTTAAATATTAATTTCTTGTAATTAAGATTTCCTTGGATTACTCCAAGAAGAGCATGTTTTCTATCTTTTATTCTATTATCTAGCACAACAAGATTTACTGGACTATCTATTCCTTCTCTGAAATGAGATTTTATCATAATTTGGATTCCTCCAATGTGAATATATCATATTTTATGCCTATCACTAGGTCTAATTTTATTGATTTTTTCTTCTATATCAGATTTTAATAATAATGGTATATTTGTATTTCCTCTAGCGTGCCTAATGTCAATTGATTCTTCTCTTACAATGGCACCAAAATACATTACATTTTTTCTTTTAACCATATTAGCTATTCCTTGTGCTAACCTATTGACTGAAGTCATAGATGTTTCTAATCCCGTTTTGTTAATCTTGAGATATTATTTTTTATCAAAGATTAACTCTTTATTAAAAGAACATTGTTCTTCTATTTCTTCATCCTGATATAAATCTTTATTATCTATTTCTTCAATACTCATTCTGTTTCTGAAGTATTTAAACTTACATCAATCAGATAGTATATGCTATCATTTTCACTAACATTCTCACTATCAGTTATTAATTCTAATTCTTCAAAACCTTCAAACATTTTAATGTTTAATCTCTTTTTCTTAAGATACTCATTTGTATAATGTCCTTCTTCATTGCATAACCGGCATTTACATTTTTTAGGCGTTTTTGTCTTAGATTTTTCATATTTGTTCCTTTTAAATAACTTTCTTTTATATTTATTTTTCTTGTAATAATTTTTATTAGTCTTGAAAAATTTCTTCTTTTTAAATCTTTTCCTATGTTTATAAACTTTTTCAGAACATCCAAATCTTGGAGGTTCTTCTAACCTTGAACAACATAATCCTCGATTTCGTTTTTTCATTAATCGTTTATCTCTTATTTCGGAACACCACTGATTTACTCTATTTCGAGCAAACCTAATTCTACTTCCAAGGGTATCAGTATTGGTAGTATCATCGTATTCTTGGCCATATTCTTTCATAATCTTTTTACCCCATGGGTCTGGTATTTTTATAAAATATAAACTATTGTAATACATTTTTGTATTATCTTTTTCTCTAAATTCACATTTATAATATAGTTCTTCGAAGCTACATGTGTATGCTTCTAAGTAACATATATCACATATTTCAAGCATAGTTAGCTTTCTCATATTTTCCATTATTTTTCTTTCTAATTCTTGCTGATAATCTAGCTTCCCAATCTTCTCCTAAGAATTCTCTTCTTATTTCACTTTCAAATCTTGTTAGGATTTGTTTTAGGATTCATTTTCATTAGTGGTTTTCCCCATATAATACTTTATTTTATTATTAACACTTAATCCCATAAACCATTGTGCAGCCTATTCCTACAAAAGAGGTTTTAAGGAATTCAATGCTATTATGTCTATTTATATTATAAAATGCTAATGCAATCTTCATGGATTTTACCCAAGCGCTTATTATTTTATCTCTATCTTTGACACAATTTAAGTCTAACCATATACCCTCACTGATCGATGGGTCTTTCTTGATATTCTCCGTGTGTTTTATATTCTCTCTTAGGTCTTCTACTTGGCCTAAAATATTGACTTTGTGATCATTCATTTTCGTATGTTGGTATTTCTTCTCTAGCATAGGAAGCTCTATTACTAGATTCACCTCGTTCAAAGACTCGTGGTTTTGATTCATTCATTTTTAAATGTTCAATTCTTTTTCAATATCTTCCAAATTTATAAGACATTATCATCTTCTTCATCCTGCTTTCAAATTCTTCATTGTTATTAGATAGTTCTTTTAATCCATTATCGCCATTTGCGCTTAACATTCTTAAACTTATTAATTTTTCATTTCCTTTTATTTTGTTAAATATTGGCCTTACCATAGGTTGGATTTCACTGCTTTTCTTTTCATTAAAATAAATTATTGTATCTTGTAAAATTTTATTTTGTTCTTGAATTATCATAAGTAATTCTTCCATATTATTATTAATTCTTTGTATTTCAATTTTCTTGTAATTTTTCATGTATGTTTATGGCAAATTTATTACCATGTTGTTCAATAATTTTTTCTATTTTACTTAGTTGGCATTCTATCGTATTCAATCTTAGTTCTATAGAATTCTTATTTATTATATCTATAATTTTTTGTTTCGATAATTCCAAGTCTTCAATTTTGTATTCGTTTATTATTTGTTTAATATGTTCAAATTCTTGACTCATTTGATTTTCTAATCTTTTAATTTGATCTATATTTTCATCATTAACATTTTTTATTTCTAGTACTTCATTAGCACTTTCTATATCATTTATGCTTAAATTAGGGTTTCCTAATTTATTTAATAAATATAGAAAAATCCAGTTTAACTGGTTATTTCCCCACATGTCGGAATCATTTACTAAATCAAAAGGTTGAATCTTCTATATGTGTATCCTCTTTGCCTATAACTAGAAGGTGGGAACCTGCTAGTTTCTATATTTTGAGAAATTATTAATGGGTCAGGTAATTTATCCATTATACCATATGCATAATATTTCATTACTTTCTATTAGATATTTGTGACATATAATATCTTTTATTTCTTTTGGAATATAATTCTTCTCTAACCCTTTATTTATTAGGTGAGTTTATGCATAAATAAGTCTTTATATCCTAGTAACATATTACTAGAAGGGTAATATTTACTTCTAATTCTTTTATTATTCCAATTATATTCTTCTCTTAGCTTAATAGACAAAAGTCTATTATAAGCTATTATAAGATATTTATGATAATCTTCAACAGAATTAATATTTCACTGTTTCCAAGAAAAATTATTTCTAGAAACTTCTATCCTTATTCTATCTAATAAGAGAGGATCTATATTTAAATCTCTTCTATTTATTATTATTAATTCTCCAATTCTATATTCTTGAGCTTTTGATAAATATAATTACATTAACTGTTTAATCTCTAAATCTCTTCTTTCTTGTGAATAATATTGCATATGTTGACCAATATTATATCTTATAGTATTACTATCAATTAATAAATTATATCCCTCATGATTAATATTATAAATAATTAGATCATCTTCCATTTTTAATTATTTATACCAATTACTTGACTCTCATACCAATTTGCAGAAAAATCATTTCAATTAATCAATAAAATCTATTCAATTAATAAACATAAAGATATAAATGACTAAAATATTCAAATTTTAAAAATTTTTAATTTAAGGACTTTCGGTGCCCACTATTGTTCGGGTCGTCTATCTTTTTCCTTTATTATATTATATGGAGAGAGTGCTTCCAAGACAATGACAGAGAAAGATTTTCGAATCAAATGTGGCCACGTGGGCCAAAAACCCGGATGCCCCAATCAAAGAGCCATCCATGACCATGTGCAAAGCCTCGTCATCTCAGGCTGGCTGGCTTGAACAGGTGAACTTCTGATTCACATCGCATTCCCGTCATGTCGTACTCCAATACAGAATTGTCCAGGCCAGCTTCTCCAAAACTTAAAAATGATAGGGGCATAGCCCACGCCCTTACTTCTAACAAGAACATCAACTTCATCAGTTTACTTTCATCTGATTCTAAGATTATATTTCAAGCAAACTTCAACTTTCACTAAAACTTTAGTATATCAAACTAATATCATGCAATTCCAATAATATTATTATTTCTGATTCTCTCATCTCTGTTACTTCACTTTCTCTGTTTCGATGGACTCTGCGAGTCGCTTAGACTATGCACTCTTCCAACTCACCCCAACTCGTACAAGGTATGTTTTTTATTCTTTTGAGTTGTATATGTTTACTTGTTTTCAATTGCACTTGCTGCATTATACAGCGAAGCTTATTTTTGTGTTTTTTTTGGTTCTCCGTGTGTAAAGATTTGATCTTGTGCTGTTCTATGGACGAAAAGGTGAGAAATTAGCTTCTGGGTTATTTGAAACATTCATTTCACATCTTAAATTTGCAAAAGATGAGATTTCCAAAGGTGGGTATTCCATTACTCTTCGTCCACCAAGCGATGGTGCCCCCTGGTTCACCAAAGCAACATTTGAGAGGTAATGTGAAGCTCCTCTGGATTTTGTTTGTTGCTTCTTTTGATAATTTGGGAGATTGCCCTTTTGTCTTGATGAAATTATTCGACATAATTTTCAATTTTCGATGAATTACTCTTATCATTTGAAAGTTTCTGAATTTGTTAGCATTTTAGTTTCAAATTTCCCGAATTTCTTCTGCATATGCTTCATTTTTTGCAGTGGCAGTCAATCTGGTTTAGTTGATTTAAAATGTATTGAGCCAAATACATAGGTTTAAAAAAGGAATTGAAGAGTATAATTTTCCACTGATTTACCCTCTCTGATTTTGACAGATTTGTGCGGTTTGTTAGCACACCAGCTGTGCTTGAGAGGTTTGTCAGTATTGAAAAAGAAATTTTGCAGATCGAGGTAACAATTCATGCTAATGAATTGTCCAACACTGATGAACCGGGGCAATGGGATCATGGTGTGCTCAGACTTAAAACATTGTTTGCTAAATTTGCATTAGTTTTGAAATTATTTTTCTTTGTTGATCATAGACCGGTGCACCTCTCAAATGCTGAAATTTTGCAGGAAGTGGGTCAGTGGCTAATGGTATTACAAGGAAGTCAACTGATTCCTCTAAGGTATTCTAGTGTACTACTCATGCACAACATTTGTAGATTAGTGGTGATTTTGACTCAAATATATATACCAATTACTTTGTGTTCCTTTTCGGTGTTTTCTCCAGCTGAAAAGTGAACTTGAGAGAGCCAATGATTCAATACATGAAGAGAACTCCAAGTAATTCAGCTTAACTTTTAAGTTGATTTATTTGGTTAAAATTATTTGCTTTACACCCAATCCATCAAGTATCATTGTCATTGATTATTCAGTTTTTTGAATGACAAGGATTCAACTTCAACGCCTATTGGAAACTCGAAGAGCATTACTCCGGAAAGAGCAAGCAATGGCTTATGCCCAAGGGCTTGTTGCTGGATTCGAAATGGACAACATAGATGATCTGATTTCATTTGCAAATGCATATGGAGCTTCGCGGTTAAGGTCTGAACTGTTTGAAACTCTAGCAATTAAATGCAATTTATGGAACTCAAAGTGATGCATAAACAACACCAGTTAATGATTTCCTCTTTTACATGGTAGTTTCTTTTACAAAATAAGGGTCACATATCTTGTACTCATGGCCTTCCTAATGTAAGTTAGAGTGGTAAACATTGAGCAAGTATTCAAATCTTGAGCTTGCTTGAGTCTTAAACTCGTATTAATTATCTACAGGGAAGCATGCGTAAATTTCAAGGAATTATGCAAAAAAAAGCATGGAGATGGTCTTTGGATGGAAGAATTAGCAGCAATGGAGGCATGTTCGCCAGCAGAACTGTCATTTTTGGGAACATCTGGCATTGTACTTACAAATGAAGCCAGTGGTCCTAATCAGAATGTTTTGTTAAATTTTACCAAAGTTGATTTGTGTGGGGAAGCATCAAAGGACCCCAATGCAAGTTCAGACGGCAAAAAAGGTATTTCATGTAATTTCCATTCTTTTGTCTTCTACTTAACTGTTGCTTGCAATTAAAGGAAGGCAAGGTACATGCAATGTATTGGATGCAGGAACAATTGGTGCAAGCATGTATGGTACATGGCATGTACGATTGTGAAAGCTGTGTCTTGAATTAAAATTTCTGAATTGGCTCAGCATCGGCTCGTATTTACAGTCTGTAACTATACAAACTGTGTACATAAACACTTGGCTATCCTCTGATGCCAGAAAACTTAAATGTGCAGATGACAACTTACCTGCATCAGGTTCAAAAGTGCAAGTTCCAGTGACATGGCAAAACCAATTACCTCCATATATGTACAATTTTCAAGGCCCTTTTCATCAGTTGCCTCCATACCAAGGATATCCTTTTTCTCCTCCTGTGCATCCTCACTATGCAGGCAATATGCAGTGGCCTCCCAATATGAAATTTCGGAAGCCAATTATCATAACAACCAGAAGTCATCTTTAAGAAAAGAGAAATTTCTCAATAGAAAAGATTCTGAATCAGGGGAAGACAGACAAACTGAATCCAGTGATTCTGACTTTGAGAGTGACTCAGATTCAAATATTCAGCAAGACAACAAGAATTCTTCGACAGAGCATTCTTACAAGAAAAAACATAGGAAGAAGTCCTCCAAAACAGTTGTCATTCGCAATATCAATTACACTACCCCAAAGAGGGGAAGTGGAGAAAAGTGTGGAGACTCTGATGAATCTTCTTCAGAAGAGGATGAGTTCCTTGATGAAGAATCTCTCAAAAGAAAGTAGATGGCGTGGTTGGATTGTTGAAGAAATCCCGAAAGGCTAACTCAAGTCATCATAAAAAAATAGATGCTAACAAGAGCCTCCGTGTTGCAAATGGATCAAATGATGCTAGTGACCAAGGTTTTGGTGATAACTCTGTTGAGCATTCATCTAAGAAAGGGAAAGGAAAAGATGACTGGGATGCTTTCCAGAACCTTCTCATGAGTGTTGAAGAGAAGACTGATAACAGAGTTGAAACACTGTGCTCCATGGATGTACAGGATGAACATTTAATACACAGAAGCTCTGAAGGTGGAATTTCTTCCACAACCACTCCTGCTGTGGACCCGGAGTCAGAAAAAGTTCCAAAGAAACATATAATTGCTACTGACTCCTTTGTGGTAGCTGACAGGGAGGGAGGAAGTGAAGGTAGAGTCAAGTTGGAAGATTTTGAAAATGGAGTGAACTTTCGTTCAGTCTTGAAAAGTGACAATTGTACAGATGCTGATTTGTTGTTTACACGGAGATCAGAAGAACTGGTTCTTGGCATTGGGGATATTGTCTCTACTTGTGCTTCTGAATCATCTACAATTAAGACAGTGAAGGGTGAAGATTGGTTCATTGTCAATCACTCTCGGAAACAAGAAAATGAAAAAGGAACAAATGGGCAAACAATCTTTGATGGTGACTGTGTCTTGCCAGTAGGTGATAATCTCCACAGTGAGAAACACAAGAAAGACATACTTATTGATGATTCCCTCATGATACAGGCTCGATCAGTGACTGATGATCTATATGAACCTCAATGGAAGATGGATATAAGAATGGATATTGACCTAACCTCAGCTGCTTCTCCAGGAGATGGAACTGCAAATGGTTCACAAGATATGCATGAAGTATATGAACCTAACGACCTTTGTATGGTGCTTGAAAGAGAATCTGAATTTCAATCTTCAAAGGACTATTGGAGTATGGATTATGGAATTGATGTATCATTTGAAGAAGCTCATAAGAGGTGCTCAGTTGCTGAAGTTAAGGTTTCTGATGATAACATTGTCAAGAATAATGAAGTTAATGGTGCAAAAAATCAAGGAAAAGAAACAAGGTCTAAAGTTCAACACGGATCAATAGGGAAGAGCAAACCCGAGCTCATGTCTAAGAGTAGGAAACAATCTCTTGTGAGCAGGCCTGGGGTTCAGAAGAGCAAGTTGGAGAAGGTAGCGACTAGTTGTTGGCTGCTAAAGTGAATTGTTGTCTTTGTTATTTCCCTTCTGCATTTTGCATTCCTTTTTAACTTCATAAATATGTTTGTGAGCAGGAAGAAGAGATTCGAAAGAAGACGGAAGAATTATTGATTCAACGGCAGAAAAGAATTGCCGAGAGAACTGCAGCTAATGGTCTTGCACTAGCAGCATCCAAGAAAGCGCCATTGCAAAGTAGAATGGCTAAAGGTCCCATTAAGTCAGTCACGAATAACATGCATGCCGCAACTCGAGAGACAAACAGGATTGGCTCTGTCAAAATCAGGGCAACTTAAGAAAACAGCTCCAAGCCGTTTTTAAGAAATTCCTCCTTCCCTTCTCCTATTGCTTTCCAAGAAGTTGATCTGCAGAGGAAATTTGTACCTGCAACATTTGATTGAAAGCGCTGCATCGCTGCTCAAGAATTTTGCTTTTCTGTCAATGTGCTCCAATTTTATTTATTTATTTATTTATAGTTCTTGCAACAGTATTTGTTGATCTTTTTCCTCAATTTGTTTTGTATTTGGCATAATCTGGTGACAGTATAATAATGGTATATTGTTATGTGTATTTTTAGAATAATTAGAAATAAATAAAATAAATCACATTCATATACAAAGTATTATGACCAACAATTCACGGTTATTAGCAATTAATTTAAAAAAATGATATTTACCTACCAATAAAACATTATCGTAACATATTAAAAACAACGCAGCATGAGCCTCGTTTTGTGTAATGTAATAATACTATGGCTTAATCATTTTTTCATTTTTTTGTCTCGACGGTATTCAAATATCGATACCCTGTTATCTTTAGTGAGAATCTCAATGTACGCCGCCATCTGACTCATGTCCTGACTACACCCATCTCAAGACTAAGAAAGTGTATTTAGTAAATTGCTTACTTATTATGTTCTTGAGTCTTGCCATGGCCCTGTACTTGCCGATTAAATTCTGTTGTTTTTCAATCATGGCCTACCATTGCTATTTTGATGCCACCCACGACCGTTCTTTGGGAATACAACAAATAATTCGCGGACCAATGCAACAAATATATACAATTATTTGGACGAAACTATGATAACTTTACTTGGAAATTGCAATAAACCCTCGGGGTATTAAGCATTTGAAAATGCGAAAATGACGCAAAAATAAATAAATAAGTGTTGTCCATGGCATAATTGCTTAGCAAGACCATTTTTTATATATCCAAATCCAAGGCCAATTTGATTACCCAATTCCAGTGCAATGAACTCGGGCACGGTTTTCTCGATTAGATAATGTTAGAAAAATTCAGAGCTGGAGTTGAATTATTCTAAATTTGCGCCCAATAAATAAAGAAAATGTTAGAAAGATTCTAAAATGACAGATAATAGAAATCAACTGGCCACCTCTACTTATACAACTGAAAGGCTGTAAAAGCTAACATTACTCCTGTAATTAAGGGGTTGGATTAGTATGCAGATGAAAACTTACCCATAAAAATTGGAGGGTAAACCAGAAATGTAACTGCCTGCCTGCCATCAAGACAGGGGCTGCAACTTTTTTGGCCTTAAAAAAGCCAAGCTTCTGTTTTTTTCATTGGCTCTCTCTTTCATAGAGAAAGTTCCAGTTATGTTAGTAGAGATTATTATTGTTGCTCATTAGGTTTTTCATCATTAAGCTGATTGCGCTGCACGTACTGGTAACTTTGAGCAGGCATACCCATTTCAGTCTTTGATCTCCCTATCTGTTCTGTTTTTTGCTTACAACAAGCCTTCAAAATTTTCTGTTGACATTCCCAGTTACACCAACGCTTTTATTTAATATAATAAACAAAAAAAATCAAGGAAAAACAAAAAAAAAAGGTAAAAAAAAAAAAAGAAAAGAAAAGAAAAGTAGAAATTCATAAACACATATAAATACTTTGCATTGCAGATATAAAGCGCTATGGCCTCAGCTAGACTTTGCGGTTTGTCTCCATTGCTGTTTGGTCGCAAGCACTACAAATTTGAGGTACAATTCTAAGCCATTGTATTGAATATTTACCTGATTGATCTTTATATTCTTCAACGCTCTCCTGTCTCTTGGTATATAACCAAGAACACGCCATCTGCAATTTATCAAGTTTTTGTGATTTTCAAATTCTCTTAATTTCATTCTACATTCTATAGACAACATCATCATAGTATTGTTTCTTAAACCAAGTTAGATTGAATTCTAAAACAAAAGACCAGAGACATGTGGATTAGCCATTTGGCGTTGACAAGCAATCTCGACAGGGTAAAAAAATCCTGGATGTGGTGAAAGGCCCTCACCAAGAAAAGAACGAGAAGGAAGTAAAAGGTTTGAAGATAGTCAAATCATCTGGATGCACTGACAACTTTAAACTGATGGCAAATCTTAAGAAGAAGATCATGCAGTTCAGAGATATCATTGACTTACCTCCTCCTGATAGCTCAAACTCCTTAGATCAGGTATAGTTTTTTCACCTCCGCCCTGCCAATAATACTTATATGTCAAGTATATCTCTGAATTGATTATGAGTATTTGTTGAATCTTCTCGCACTTTTGTTTCCTTGCAGCTGATGATAAGAACAATTAAAGATCTCCAAAATATGTACCCCGAAATCAGTCCCACCATTCAAGTATCAGAAATGAAAGGAGCATCTACGGATCAGGTTCAACAATTCAACAAGAATAAGATCATAATAGTTATTTGCTTGTACTGCAACATTATGAATAGCGAATTAATATGCTTAAAATATCTCCTAAAAACAGATTCTGGCCAACTTCTACAAGACTTTGAAATCGATTGAAGATGCATGGACAATGAATCAGGATGGAATGGACATATTTGAATGCGATTTACAAGTAAATGAGGAGAACATCAATCCAGAGCAACGTGGTACATTCCATTTGTTCATTAGATGTAGTTGGCAATACTCTCTGCATTACCTCTAGATCCTCTGATTGAGATTTTTAGCATCAAAACAGAACAATAATAGGCTAAAAAAAGTTTCTAATTCTTTTTGCTTTTTCTTATGATGTAGTTGAAAATATACTAGGAACACTCGACTCCTTGATGAAAATAACAGCAGAAAAATTTGATATGATGGACGACGAAGATGAGAAAAAATCTTCAAATTCTTCACAATCTAACACTTTCGGTAAACTACTGGAGTCATATTCGGACAGTTGCAGCAACTCTTTCTGTGCTTCTCCGGCGACCCCAACCTCCGTACTCCCAGAATTGACGAAAGCAGCCAATGCATCTTATACTTCGCCTCTTCTGATGTCTCTCAGAGTTCAAGCAGTAGGGAAACTGAACCCAATTGATGTAAAGCGCCTCTCTGTCCATATGCTTCCACATATAGGCATTCAGGATCCCAGTAATTCACCGACTAATTCATGCCAAAAGAATAATATATTTGAGGACCAACCGCAAGATGAAAATAGCAATTCAGAAGTGAAAAAGGCAGATCCTCTCAAGGAAATAAAAGATAACTGCACAAAAATTAATTCACCTTCAACTCAAACAGAAGAGTCATCGCCATCATCCTCACAACCTGATCTATCTCCAAATTTAGCATCAGTGCAACCCCCTCCACCTCCACCTCCACCCACATTGCAGCCAAATGCTACAGCATCGCAACCAATGCCTCCCCCACCACCACCTCAACCTGGAATGTCAGGAACTTTTACAGCAACACCACCTCCACCACCTCCACCGCCTGGAACATCAGGAGCTGAACCACCTCCCCCACCACCCATGATGCATCTAAAAGGATCAGCAATGCCGCCGCCGCCACCCATGCCACTTGCTAATGGAGCACCTCCTCCTCCACCTCCTGCGCTTGTTGCAGGAAGGTCTTTGCGCCCCAAGAAAGCTACTAAATTGAAGAGATCAAGTCAGATGGGTAATTTGTATAGACTTCTCAAAGGGAAGGTGGAAGGAACTGAACTAAGTAAATCACCTAGTGGGAGAAAGAGTTTGGGAGCAGGGGCTCCAGCTGGTGGAAAGCAAGGATTGGCTGATGCACTAGCAGAGATGACAAAGAGGTATGCTCTGCTTTTAAACAACTTCTAAACCACATGAACTTTTTGTGGTTCAAGCCTTCAAGGACATGACAGAAATGAAAACCATAAATTAAGCACAATATCCTTTTTTGTGTATCCCTCAGATCGGCGTACTTCCAACAAATTGAAGAAGATGTTGAAAAGCATGCCAAATCAATCACAGAGCTGAAATCTTCCATTAGTGCTTTCCAAACAAAGGACATGGCTGAGCTGCTCAAGTTCCGTAAACAAGTGGAATCAATTCTAGAGAAATTAACAGATGAATCGCAGGTCAATTAAAGAACAGCTAGTCCAACATAACTTGACTGCTATTGATGTACATTCCATCACATTCTGACCGTAATCTGCAATCCTTTGCGACGCAGGTGCTGGCAAGATTTGAAGGATTCCCTTCAAAGAAGTTAGAAGCATTGAGAATGGCAGCAGCACTGTACTCAAAGTTGGATGCAATGTCTACTGAATTGCAGAATTGGAAGATAGTGGCTCCCTTGGGGCAGCTCCTTGACAAGGTCGAACGTTACTTCAACAAGGTAAGTTTTGGTTTCTCAGACACAAACCATTATCTTCAATCGATCCCTGCATTTTCATGATTAACTTACCGCAAAGAATAACTAACAGATCAAAGGAGATTTCGAAGCCTTGGAGAGAACTAAAGATGAAGAATCCAAGAAATTGCGAAGTCATAACATCCATTTCGACTTCCATATCCTCATCAAAATCAAAGAACTAATGGTGGATGTTTCCTCCAACTGCATGGAGTTTGCACTAAAGGTAATTCAAATAAGAACTTGTTCCAGTTATTTCTTTGTTCAAATTACAGTTCCAGGATCATTATGGAAAGCGAGCAGCTTGATTGGATTGACTTTCAAATTTGATTCAGGAAAGTAGGGAAGCAAAAGCGGTAGACGTGAGTGGAACCAGAGCTGAAGGACGGAAAAAGGAATCTGTTAAAATGCTTTGGAGAGCTTTTCAGTTTGCATTCCGGGTTTATAATTTTGCTGGCGGACACGATGATCGTGCCGACAAGCTCACTAGAGAATTGGCTCAAGAAATCGAGGCCGATCCTAACCATCAGTAGTGATTATTTCTTATCAAAATGCTTAAAAATGCGTCTATAGCAAACTATAAGTATATGTGCAATAAGAGAAATCTGCGAAGATTAAATGCATTAAAGCATCAGTTTTGAGAGGCCTTGTTAGTGCCACTTTTGTTTGCTTATTATTTTAGAAGTACTAGGACTTAGAACTGCTTCAAGATTCCGCTGCTCTGCAGGGAACATGGAAGCTAAACTCCAGCGTTACCATCCTTGTTGGTAATGTATACATTGGAGGTGCTGAAGGGATGATCATAATCATGTAAATTCTATATATGCTTTGCTTATTTTATTGCAAGAATACCATCTGATGTGCCCAGTCATCATTGAACCTCTACATTTTTATCATTTTGGAGTGGTAATGTGGATTATCTATTGTGAAATACTTCTTTCTCATTTGAATTTTTTAGCACGGTGGTGGATTTACCAATTACAAAAGCTTAAGAATCTAGATAATTTGAGCATCTCTCAAAATAACATTTTTAATCCCTTATAAACTCTACTTCCGTAAAAGGAAAATCGAAAAGAGGTTTGACATTAAATGTTATTTGGGCAGAATAAAAATCCTACCAAAAGACCACTGACATTTCAATTGACGCCATTGTCTGGTAATTAGCTTTACGAAAAGAAATAATAAATAAATAAAAATTAAGCCAAGAATCTAAAGTAGGTGTCTAATATTGAAAAAAATTAAGTATGACGACAATATGAATCATAATGTAAAACGTAGAAAATATCAATATTTGCACAATCTCACCGAGAATCTCGTAGACGGCAGAGCCATTGATAGCTATTAGCTATCCCTAACCGTGAAGCCACCGGAAAGCCGCCGTGAAACCATTGAAGAAATTTAACACTCCATCTTGATTTCTCATTCATCGAAATCCATAAATATTTGAACTAGTCACCTGTCTAATTGCTTGAAAATCTTTAAAAAAATTGTATGTCTCAAAGTTGCTTCAACTCCATGAAGGGCATTTAAATTGAAGCTTATAATTCAAAAATTAAAAAATCAATCCATAAATATTTTAGATGAATATTCTGATGTTACACTACGTCAATACTACAAAACTTGGATCAGTGTTGATTGCTGATCTTGCCACCATGCCATGTGAATAGTATTTATAATAATATAAGGTTGTTAAATTTTAATTGTTAATATAAATATTCTTGTCTAATTACTTACAATCATAGCCTTGTAAAGAAATCAGCGCAAAGATCTTATCAATACTGAATCCCAAACTGATTTACGTGGAGTTTCGACTTTTTGCAAAACATTTGAGGCTAGAAAAATCAAAGAAACCACAATGACCAAAGGAAACACACAATATCTTGTTGGAAATAATTATGAGTCGATCGCTGTTCATCAATCTTGAACAAAATCAATCTTGACGCTACCAATGCGAACAAGACCCTTCCCAAATTTTGGCACCAAAGTCACAACCACAATATCATCATCCTCAGCTCCCAAATCCTCTAACAAATCTGTCAATCCCAATCTCAAACAAGTCCTCACCTTCTTCCCATGCTTATGCTTATGCGGTACATTCACAAAACTCCCCGCAAATTCACTATTATCCGGCCTTATCGGCATCTCATCGTCATAATCATTTATGTACACATCAAATTTCACTCTTGCATCTCTCTCAAACTCAATATTATCTACAACCAACACCTCCTCTTCCTCTTCTTTTTCCTTTTTACTCCTTGATTTCTTCGGCCTCGGAACTACAGTGCTTATAGCTCTGTCCAAAACTATAGGAAATACATTTCTCGGAATCAACTTCCTCTTCAACTCAGCTGCTTGTGCTACTCCAAAAGCCTTTGTCACTTTCTTTTTGGCTAAATTTCTAGGTGTTGGCTTTGTATTTTGCCATGGAATTTCGACATCTTGATAAACATAGCCTAGATTTTTAGTATCCATACAATCACGAACTTTAACACGAACAAGATTTGCATTCTCATCGTAGAAAAGGAAAGCCGAGTCAAGCCAATCCGGGTCAGTGAAATTGGTTCGCTTCCCTCCTAATGTCCTCCAAATAGTCCACATGCGATCCACGTTGGAATGATGAGCATAGAAAATAGGGTCTCTCCCAGCGGAGTAAAAGTTCCCCATGTTCTCTAGATTTGGTTGTGTGTCATCACCACACCATAAATGAACTGGATTATGTGGAGTGTTCTCAATAGAACCGGATCCTGGCTCAGGTTCATCACCGGCACGGTATGGACTTCCTAGGAAAAGCTTAGAAGTCTTGCCATTAGACACCATTTGCCTGTACATGATCTTAAGATTACTAGAAAGTTGATCTTTCTTTGTTGTGGTCTGATCATTATCAGTTTCATTGTAATCAAGATCAAGCAAAGTTGGCGGTTGGTGGTTTGCATTACGCAGCTTATCATAAAGTGGTGAATTAGGGTTTGCAAACATGGCAGGCATTTGCATACCCGGAGGGGAATCCCAATTCCAAAATGGCAAAGCAAACGTCGGATCATCAATCAATTTCCCTAAGATTTTTTCATAGAAATATAAATAATATCTATGAAATGGGAAAAATAGCCACGAGTTGTGAACTTGAAGATCAAGTTTAGGGAAGCCAACTTGGTCATAAGCCCCATCACAATAAGCACAATGAACGTTAGCTTGATTCATGAAGCTACGTGGGTCAGCAGCGGGGAGAGCTTTCATGAGCTCAATAGCCTTGGAATACTTGGCTATGTAAGCATCATCGGCTAAATGAGCTGCAGGCCTAATACGCAACGAGGAATTAGACGGAGGGAGTTTGAAGTTGATGATATTTGTAGATTTTGGTGGGCAGCAGTTGGTGGTTGTTGTGTCAGCTTTGCCACATTTGCTTACATCCGGTCCTGAAACCGGGGCGGCGAAAGCAAATGGATCAGAAGAAGAGAGATTAGATACACCATAAAGACCTCCTAGACCAACGAGTAGAACATCTCTTCTATCAAGTTTGTTTAGAGAATCTTTTGAACTAGGGTTTTGTTCGTTTGTGGCTTTGCATGTTACTTTGCGCTTTCTAACAACTGAAAGCTGGGATGTTTTTTTGTTGAAGGGAGGGATAGAAGTGGAAGTGGAGATAGGAATAATAGTGGCAGAGGAGGAAGATGAGGGAAAGAGAGTCGTCATGACCATGAAGTATTCAATTGGCTGGTTTTGTGGTCTAGTGATTAAGCTGCTTCCTCATCCTTCCTTTTATAATGAAATAAGCTACTGTTAAGATAGTTGAATTTTCTCCATCTCCAAACCAAAAATTAATAATAATAATAATAATAAATATGGCGTTATAAACGTTTCAGATTAGAACTCTTTTAAGTTGCCTTTATACGCAACTAAAGTCGCAAATTTTGATTTTTAAAAATTTCAATCGAAAGTGAAGTATTTGTTTGCTTTTCTTTTTTTTTTTTTAGGAAAAAGATTTCCTTATATGTTGTTTCCTTTTTTAATCTCTCTTGTGGAAATGAGTGATCAAGATTGAGGTCCTTTTGAGAATGAGGTTAAAATTCAATAAGTGGCTTATTTTATAATTTTTAACAAAAATAATGTTTGACAAATTTTAAAAATGCTGTTTGTTTCATAATTTTTTCTATTTTGATAACAGTTTTTAAAAATACGTAAGGGATTGTTTTTTATAAGTAACTTATTAAATAAACAACCCCACCTTTCTAAAGTTCATATTATAACCTTAAGATTTTAACAAAAAGATAATTATATCTTATTTTCTACAAAATATAATATATAAACTATTAGATAACATATTACAGCCACAATCGAATCACACTTATAACAATTATGTCATTGCAACCATGGCATTACACAGTTATACAAGGAGGTGCATGCACAACGTGATCTTCATTTTGACAACATTATAAATGATCCTAATTCAATCTTTAAAGAAGGAATAGAAAAAGACAATAACACTCCAGAAGAGTATTATCATACTAATGGCTCTGAATCAAAAGAATAAAAAAATTGAGGATTATTATTATAACAAGTTTATAATATGAATGTAATGCATATTACTTTTTATTTTATTTAGATTGTGTAATAGTATGAATTTTTATCATATTTTATGTACAAATCACGACATTCGTTAGATTTTATTTAATTTGTTTTTTCCACTTTAAGTAATTTTATGTGTTTTAAAAAGAAAAAAGGCATGTCGACACAATTTATTAAATATACTCTAAAAAATAAAAAGTAATTTAAACTTATGTCTATTTTGATCATTATATAATAAAAAAACTTTTGTAATAAATTTTATCAAATACATATATTCTGTTTTTCAAACCCACAACAACTATAACAACGCAGTTTACCAAATACTAAATTATTTTTTTAACCGTTTGTTTATTTCATCAATACAACAGAAGTAATTTTTTTTATTAGCCACCACAATCTCAAACTGTCCCTAAACCTTGAATTTTGATGTTGACAATCAAATTGGCCTGTTTTACTTTATTTACATTTAAACTTATTTTTTCACTAAATTTGAAACACTAAAAAACAATAAAAAGAAAGAACGTGTAAACTTGATATTTCCTCACTGGCATGTTAACATGTTTTATTACAGAGGAAAAACTCATGTCAGGAAATAATTCTAGTTCTTCATTTCAACGAAAAGCTCTATGCTGTTTGACATTATGATCTCTTTGAAAAGTTTGATCTTTTAAATTCGTAACAACACATCGCTAGAAAGTGCTATCGAATACATTTTCCAAGGGATTGACACTTCAGATTTTTTAAAGTCTGTGAGAATCATGCAATATGTCAAATAAAATAAATAATATGAGACATGTGAGAATCATGCAATATGTCATTTCAGTTTATACAAATTAAATAAAATTTTTATCCCTTGAAATATAATTTTTTTATAATTGCCAAGTTTCCGTATTTTCACTTTGAAAAGTTCTAAATATACTTTAATTTCTGTCTTTTAGTCTAACTTAGCTTGCTCCATCAAAAACTTCCGAATTAGATTTTACAACCTAAAATAATAGGCTTAGATGGACATTCAAATCGTTTTGTAGAGTACTACTTGCCACGACGACGACTGGTACCAGAGAGATTTAATTAGGAGAGGCTTGAGCGAAAATTCAAATTTATATATACACAAAGAGAGAGAGAGAGAGGGGTTTCGGGTGTATTTGAAATTAAGGTTGAACAACTGTAAGTTACAGCACTAAAATCTAAAGTGTTTGAAAAACACTAGTTGCTGTATCTTAAAAACTATATTAATATAATTTTTTACTTATATAATAAAAATTTTATTATATCTTTAATAATTTTTCACTTATATAATAAAAAATTTATTATATCTTTAATAATTTTATCAAAATTATTATTTTAAAATTATATTTACTATATATTATTAGTTTTTATTTCATAATTACTGTTTTTTTTCTCACAATAATTATAGCTTAAAAGCTACAACAGCTCAATTTCAAATAGACCCTTCGTCAACAAAGAAATCGAAGATGGAAAATTTACCCTCTTCTCTTTCTCTCCAAATCAAGTTTTTGAACAGCCAATCGAACAAAAGAAAAAATTATTTGTAAAGCTTGACAAGCAATCATGCTCAAGAATTGTAATATTGCCTAGATGCAGTGTATCCATTTTAACTATTCAAGATGCTGATACAATAATTAATATTAGTCTTACAAATAATATCTTTTACTTGGCATCAGGGGTAATTTTATAATAAAGAAATCATTTACTTTATTAAAGGATTGGGCATATTAAAAAAAATTAATTTTAATATATTACAAACAAAACACATTATATGAGTGTATGGATAACTAATAGTTGGGCCGGGCTCGATTTCACCTAAAACCGAAAGCTCAAGAAATGATTTTATATATAATTAATTAAAATTTTAAAAAACGATTGATTAGAAAGGCTATAAGTATAGGCTTTAAGATGCATTAATGCTTTACTTTAAGTATCATCCTCTAGATAAATTTAAGGACAAGTTTTTTTTATTTTTTATTTTTTTTAAGAGGGTGAAAATGATATATTATGATATTTTAGAATTTTAGGATTTTATTATTTTATGTATTTTGATATCTTCTATTTTTAATTAGAGTCAATTATGGTTATTTTATTATAATTGTGATTTAATTTCTCTTTTAAGTTAATTTGGAAAGATAGGTTTATTTTATTATAAATAGAACGGTCTTGTTGTTATTAGTTAAACTTTAATTATTCATTAAAAAATTCAGCTTTATAATTTTTTTTTATTATCCATCAAAATCTCTCTTGTAAAATCGTTTTAGATTAGAGCGTCATTTAATCTCGCTTAAAGTATTCTCTAAGTCTCATTGAGTCGTTTGAATTAGAATGAGATATAATCACGCTTTGATTAGAGCGTAACCTAATTGAGTTAGCTTGGCTTGGTATTAGAAAGAAATATAGTGTTCATCCACCCTATCAATTCGCTTCCACTAGGATGTCATTAATGTACAAACAAGTACATATTTTAATATATTGAAAACTATATTTTTTGTCTGTTCGTGTATTAAAATTTTTTTTTTTTATCTGCTATTAGCTTTTTCACTTTGTTAATATGAGAATGTCGAATGTCCTCATTAAAGAATTATATATATATATATCAGAGACCTCTAACTATATTAAGTTAAGGGTAAGCTAATAGATAAATAACACAAACTTAATGCAGTGTATTTTATCCTGTAAAATCTATATTTTTTGTCTTTTATCTCATCTCTGACATTAATATGGTCAGGGATCTCTAACTGAAAAACTACATTATGTGTATTATTTTATATATGTATAATGTAATTCTGATCTAGTTCAAGATTCTGGATTTTATTAAAATTTAGAAAAGCTATTAAGTCATGTAATTTAATAGTATATTGCCATTATACTATTAAATCACATGGCTTAAACTAAATCGAGTGTGTGTGTGTGTGTGTGTAAGCTATCGTGTAATGGATCCAACTATGTGTAGATTTTAAAATGAAAAAAATAATTGATCATTGGACTTGAATCTAATGGCTCAAATTAGGATTTCACATTTTAACTAAAATATAAAATCTCTCATTAAAAATCTAATTCTATATGTCAATAAAATTTTCAATAAAAGTTTTCACACTTTATTCAAGTTAGACAAATTAAAAGTCTAATTTCTCCTACTCAACCTCAAAATTTCAAATTTTACCTCCCTTCACTTACGGTCCAGAAAGCAACTGCTTAAGGTTTTCTTTCTCGGCATATGCAACTGCTTAAGGTTGAAAACTTGAAATTCACCATCTCCAAACCTGTACATTACGTGGCGGTGCCGGCGGAAAATTTTCGGTTGCTAAAATTTTGATTTGTGAAGATTGCACCCAAGGGACAAATATTGCTTGTCTGCGGATCGGCAGATCCTTTGAATTATGGGCCAAAGCCACATGGTTTTGACTTTGGACAGAACCTGCCTGGATAGATAATTCATAAACATCTCAAAGTTGCCTGGCCATTAGTCCCAGCCACCCGTTAAAGCTTTTAAGTCAATAAAAATGTATTTTTTTAGAAAGTAGAAATCTTTAATTTTAAAATGAATTGTGGGCTTTTAAGATGAATTTTAGGTTTAGAGTTTCTATTTTCAATTTATATTTATGTCTTTTGGCTTTTTAAATTTATATTTTAATTATTGTAAAAAAACGATATAATTAATGGGGTTAGCAAATAACTAAGGTAAATTGCTGGGTATATGAAGAAATTAGTTGATGTGAATACTGTAATCTGCAATTGTTAATTAAAAAAAAAAACCAAAAGAGTAATGTTATTAGCACCCCTTTATTATCCTTTTCATATTCCTTTTCTATTTACTTCCTATTTAATTCCTAAAATAACCTTTATTGTTGTTCTTCCCCAATAAATACAGCGAGTTACTCTCTCTCTCTCCCCCCAATTTCAACCCCTTTCAACTTCTTCTTGCTGTAGCATTTATCGGCTACTTTTCTTCTTCAATAAACCACAATATCAATAAATCCTAATGAGCTATTCTCTCTCCCATTCCATCTTGAAAAGAAATAAAATATGCACAAAGTTTGATTGTCCCCCTAATATGCTCATAAAGTTAATAATCTATATAAACCTTACAAAATTATCTTTCCCGCAAAAAATGATTTGTAAATAAGTGAATAAAACTTACTTCAAACCAAATTTTTACTCTTTTAATTAACTACCTATTTGGTTTTTAAACTTTGAAGATCTAAAAAAAATAGTTTGTAATAGAGAAGAGACGAAAAGCAAAACTGTACGTGGGTTCATTTAGATTAGTTTTAATTAAATATAAAGGATAAAATTGTAAATATAGAACAGGGGTTTTATAAGAGAAAAGGAGGGCTGCCCGTAGCGTCACAATTTTTTAACTTTTGCAGGGCTCTGAATCCGACTTGGACTTTTGCTGCCTGGAATCTTGGTCTGGGCCCGGCTCGGTTCAGGCCTGGACAACTGAAGCGATAGCCCTCATACACCTGGCTTGACTCAAGCCTGACCAGACCGAGGCTTACTTACCTTGATCTTGGTGTATTTTAAGAGAAAATGGGAAATTGAATAATTAGCTCAAAAATTAAAAGTTAACAATATATCTATGTCATACACATTAAAAAGGGAAAATTCATATTTTGGGGTGCTGACTGGTGCGGGCGCATCCTATTAGTTAAAATTAATTTGAACCAAAGCAACAAATAAAATTTGCCCTTTATTTCTTTGACTAGTCCAGTTTTTGGGGGTTTTTTTTTTTTTGCTCATTTAATTGGAACCATTAATCATATTAACGGTAGCAGAGTCTTTAATTTATCTGAATTTCATAGAACGAATTCAACCAAATACATGAAAACATTAGAAATCAATGCGAACAAATATACAGTATTTGTAAATGCACTACATGAATTTATAAACTCCAATCAACTCATAACTTGAGACAAAGGTAAACCCTGGTATTGATTAGCTGATTTATTATTTCCCTGAGGTGAATGGGAAAAAAAATAATAAATAAATCTTGATACAGGAAACAAAAAAAGTTTCATTCAAAATCTATAATTGCCTAACAAAAATTTTAGATATGTGCTTGTCCTCTAAAGTAAAAGGTCTTCAATTCAGACATCAGGCATCTAAATATATAGAGCTACGACATATTGGGCACCTAAATTCATCGGAGAACCATCTAATGATACAATGAGAATGATAAACATGTTTGCAAAATGGAAGAATTCTAAACAAGTCACCACTCACAAATTCCTCCAAGCAAATCACACACTCACTTGCAAATTCCTTGTTGTGCAGGTGGCCATCGTATTTCTCGGCAGGCAGCATCTTTTCTATAACCCTTTGGTGTCTTATCGATCGTTCCCACAATCTCAAAACATCAAACGATCCAACCTCAGGATCATGCATGCGTTGATACAAGTCGCGTACCCATATGCATATCTCGTAGACCCAAGTTATGAGCAATAACGAAAGAGCAATGGTGAGTGTATAGGTTAGCACAATCTCTGCCTCGTGATTCGAACGAAGATCCATTAGTCTTCTGATCATGAAGAGCGTTTCATCTTCCCCAATCGGTGAAATTATTTTTGTGGTTTAAAATAGTTGCCATACTTAGCAGGATTACCATCTAATATTTCGTTTTGAATTCTTTTAACATTTATTTACTTTCCAAATTAAGGTTCTTTAATATGGAATAAATTTATAATTTATTATATAGCTTATAAATCCTTGAATCATATCACCAGTCTCCAAAAGCGTGCATCTCCTCTACTTCTCTGTCCTAACGGCGCCGTTTTTGGCATCCACTATGACCCTTGTCGCGTATTTCTTTCAGAGCTTTTAACTGCGGCCTGCGGCATTTTTGGCTATTTTGCCTTGTATATATTTCAAGATCTATAGCACGGTCTTATGATAAGAAGGGCTGGCGCTTCTTTTAGCTTTTAGGTAATGGTCTAAAGAATTTATTTAATTATATATGTTCTTATTAAAATTTTTAGTATTTTTTAAAAATTAAATAAGTTATTTTAACGTCTACTAGTAAAAATTTAAATTTTGAGCTTTTGAAAGGAGAAGCTATAAAGCTTATTAAAAGAGCTAAATGTCTAAAATACCTTTAATTTATTTCACAATCTTATTTCATTCCTTTGATAACACAACTTTTAAAAAACTTGTCTATTAAAATGATTTTACGATATATAATAAAAAAAACTGAAATATTTTTAGAAAAAGCACTACTTAAAAAAGCTATATTTAAAAAGTTAAACGGAGCCTTTTTTTTTTTTTTAACTTGTTTATGTTTTCATGATTGGGTATTTTTTTTTTTTTTTTTGTGGTTTCGGTGTGGGGTGGATGTGTCTTTATAATCAATTTGATTCCGCTTGACGTGCTTGTGCGTTTTTTCCTTGAGATTGTATGTGGCTTATAATTGTATGTATGTTTTTGCAATGCTTTTATTAGTTATGCAAGTTCGGGTTGTGAGGATTCAGTCAGTCGGATTCAATCGTTTGACTTGATGAACGTGTGGTCTTGGGAGAGAAATAGAGAGAAAATTATAAGAGAAGGAAATGGATAAAATAATAGTAATAATAATGAACAAAAATAGAGATACAAATAAAATTTTTATTAAAAAAATAACAATAATAAATGATGACATTTAGTTGGGTGAACATTTTCAAGAGAACCATCACTTTTTCAGTTCTTTCGTTCAATAACAACATACATTTTGTACAAGTGATGCTAATAACAGTTGCATATCACCACATCCGATTATCAATTGATTTATCAAAGAAATACAAATAGATATTATTTCTCAAGTTTTTACACTAATGATAACCGTTACTTTCTGCTAGAAAGTGGAGCAGTTACTAGAGAAGAGAAGAATAACTGTCACGCTTTTCCCTCCAATTTTCAAAACCTCCGTCGTTCTAGCAAAGCAATACGTGAGCTTATTAATTTGCCAAATGTTTATTGTGGTAAATGCCCAGGATCCCCAAAAGCTGGCTACAATTATAGCTTGACATGTTGGACATTCTGTTTGGATGGCGAAAAGCTTCTAAATGGTAACAATATATAACTGATGATTTTTTTGAAGTTCATTGTTTAAATCTGCTGATAAAAAAACTCTTTTCTTAATTTCTAGCAAGAAATTGATAAGGCACGTTCAATGCCGTCTTAAGTTCCTGGAGATTAAGAGAGAGTCAATTATAAGACAATTGCGAGATGACATTGCTCAACTCCTCGAAAATGGCCACATTGAAAGCGCTTTTTCCCGGGTACCCTTTCGTTTATGTAGCTTGTTTTTTTTTTTTCTGTAATCAACACAATTAGTGAAATCATATTCTAGCTCATAATGAGCTAAGCCACCTGGGCTCTGTCTGTTAGTGATATAGGCAATGAGAAATTTTCAAGAATGCAATTTGGTACGGTTTCTCCAGTCTCTGCAAACTTACTATTGTTAGCATTTTTCAGGTTGAGCAGCTCTTCAAGGACCAGAACTTATTGGTTGCATATCATCTGTTGGATCACTTCTGCGAATTAATCATCATAAACTTCCCTTATATTCGAAAACACAAGTATATATGACTTGTTCATACATATAGATATGCTAATATAGAATGGAGACCCTATATTTTAAATGTTTGTTTTATCATGTCACTACCAGGGACAGCCCTAATGACATAAATGAAGCAGTTTCAACTTTAATATATGCTGCTGCATGGTGTGGAGATCTGCCTGAACTGAGAAAGATCCAGAAGCTATTTGGAGAGCGTTATGGGCGCAAATTTGTAAAGGCTGCTGTTGAATTATATCATGGAACCTTGGTTAATTGTCAGGTAAGCAAATGTCAGTTTTCATGCTTGAACAAACAAATTAACATGCCTTCCTTGTTGCCTTTAATCTGTATGCTAGTTTTGTATGTTTTCCTATGCCTAGCACTCTGTAGGAACCATTGCATTGATATTGCAGATAAGGGAGAAGCTCTGTATAAAGTCGATTCCTGATAATGTTAAACTAAGACTGATGGATGAAATAGCCAAGGATTACAGCCTCCAGCATCTACCAAAGGTATGTTTAGGCCATAATCGCCTTCCCATTTTGTCTTCCAATCATCTTTTAAAAAGGCCTGAATGTTTCATAAATTCAGAAATCAATCAGATATTTTGTTCCACCTTCTTCCAGTTGTGTGGAACAAGAGATTGCCTATGGGAAGGATTTAATGTCGAGGGAGAGGCTCAAGTCAAAAATAAGGGCTTTAGTAGAGTGCAGATGCCTGTTCCAAATCCTGCAGAATTGATAGTTAAGCCTCTTCAAGTGACTAGTGCAATGCATAGAACTACAAGTGCTGAATTTGAATGTTCATACCAGCCTAAAACAATCCCCAGTCTGCTATTAGGCCGGAGTAGTTTAGAAAGTTGCGACTCAAACAGGCACTCTACAGTATCCTTGGGAAACATGGTAGTAGAAATGGGCTGTACAAGGCCTGATCGCTCTGCGTTTCATGAGAAAGTTGTCAGTTCTGAGGAGGTAGAGGAGTTTGAATATAGCACACTACAGGATTCATGTCACTATGAGGACAAAAGAACGTTTTTGTTCAATTCATCCATCTTCCAATTAGGAGGTAGTTATAGATTCGGTGGAGAAGGCTTATTGTTTCTATCTGGGCACGGCTATAGTGAAAACGATAATGATAAAACTAGCTCATGGAGTAAATGCAAATTTGACTTTGAACACAGAAAATCATACTGCAGATGCCTATTCAGCGACGATATGGATGTCAACTGCTCGCTGGAACGTCCATGCTACTATAGTTTAAATTGCTCCTGCTCAAATGGAGCACATGCATCTTATTCAGGGACTACTTTGATTAGGTCACCAGAAAAGTTGAACGCGACAGCCACTGTAGACAATTATTCAGAGTTTAAGCTAAATGCTAGCGCAGCTCATAGCCATGTTCACCCAAAGCTCCCCGACTATGATCAATTGGCAGCTAAATTCCTGGCTCTCAAGAAAGAGCATCAGCAAAGAGTCGCCACAGGAATGGGGGGTTTAAATGTTAGACAACGACAAGAATAACTGGCTGCACTAATCAATCTGATACTTTTTCGTCTCAATCCTTTGTTCGACATTTCCTTTGCTATTTTCTTTTCGTTTGGGATTCCTGTCACACCACTGTTGTCATGTACTCTTTGCTTTGTGTCATGGTTATCAAATTTTCATTCCTGTTGTCTTCGGAATATTACATTTGAAACTCGAAATGGTTGATTGTTTATACAAGAAAATCAAATTTGTTCTTCACAAGGCCATTCAACAGACTCCAATATTTTGTAAAAGAAATGAAGTCAAACGAATATTCTTGTAGCATGTTACAAAATCACTATAATCCATGTTATGTACAAATACATCAGTTGGTTCTCAAGGAAGATTAAAGGAGTTACAAAAGGTTCCACTTAAAACTCAGACTTTTTAGGCAATATTTAGCTTTTGTGTGACAGAACTTTGTTAGAGTACTTAAACTTACTAATAAGCCACTTACACACTTGTCACAAGTTTATAATAACAAATTTGAAATAGCATTAATATATAATAAATTACAATAATATATAATAATAAAGATAAAAACATAAATTGAAGCTTGTGTGATGCCACAATTTTCTTAAAACAGATTCGCCACCTTCTTAACGGTATTTAGATTATATCGACTTCTGTCTTCTAACATATAACAAGTTCGAACAGTATCGTAGCACAACCTTACATATTTCACCAAACTTCAAACTAGTGTTTAGAAACTATCATACTAAAACAAAAAACTAGAGAGAATTTGTCTGAGAGAGAAGAGAAAAAAAATTCACTTGGATTTGGTATAATTTGCAAATGAAATTGGCAGTCAATTTATAGAATTTGTGGAGGACATTTTCGATATAAAAGAAATTGTGTTAACTATTGAGTTTAACATTCGAATTATTATCTGTAATGAAATATATATGTAAATATAATGTTGCATTTATTAGCAACCATTAACCACTTGTAACATTAAGTTGGATTTTCTCTTGAAAAACAACCATATCCATTCCTTTAACCACAATTTAATCTCTTGCTGTTACGATCAATATTAAGTATTAATATTGCTATTACCCTTTACAAATTTATATTTCAATTCAATGCAAAATTACCTTTAATCTTTTCATTTTTCCAAACAAATGGGTGCTCTTTGATATTTAATTTCTCGTTAACCCAAGCACCAATTTGAGCATATTTAACTCAAAATTGGCCTGAAAATAACTATTTTAATGTTAATTTTTCTAATATGGCAAAGTCATGAAAGAGAAGAATTTTAGAATACATTAAATTTAAACAATCAATTAATGTATGTATGACATGTGTAGTTGAATTTTATATAACTACTATTTACATATTAATTTTTTAAAATAAATGCATACATATGATAATATTATTTATTTATTATATGATTGACATGATACAAATTGTACGACAAATGCGACACACACCATGTTTCAGGAAAAGTGTCATACGTGCATCACTTTCAATTAATAAAGGAAAATTATCACTCATATATCCTTAAAATACACTTTTACCAAACATATTACAATATTTTCAATGTGTATCAGTCATCCACTTTAAGTTGACAAAATGTGTCTGCCGTCCACTAAACTGTTAGCAGTCGTTTGAAAGTTAGCGGAATTGCAGTAAATTGATAATTTTACCCTTGAAACTTAAATTAAGGTAAAGGAAAAGTATCACTTGTATACCCTTAAATTGTCATATTATCACTTATATACCCTTAAATTATTACGGTAATTAAGTATTTTTATATAAAAATACTAAATTACCTCCCTGTGATCACATTTAAACGACAACTAATGATTTTGTAGACTGCAGATACATTTTATTAACTTATGGTAGACGACTGATACACCCTGAAAGTGTTGTAGTATGTTTGATAAAAAAATAAATTAAAGATATACAGGTGATATTCCATTAATAAAAAGAAAGGTCGCAACTTTTGAACGGCTGTGTATCATTCACATGACCATGGTGAAGAAGATATCCATTTTTATTTGAGTTGGCGGGCATATCAAGCGGGCTTGACACGTTTCACCTCCCCTTCTGCATTGGCTACAACCGCCATTCAATGAAAGCTGATAAATAAATCCAAATCCGCGTACCTCTAATTCAATCTAAATTACAAATGGAACATTATGCATAAATAGATTATCAAGATGACAAGTTGATGGATGTAACCCGTAAATTAATGCGGTGGCGGGGCATTGACGATATAGGGCCATATCAGTTAATGCTTCTTTGCCCACAAACGGAGCCCTTAGCCAATTTTTTCACATGAATCATGAATCCATTATCTTGCAGCTTCATAAAGTTAATGATTGGGTTTTTTTGAACATTTATTCGTCCGAAGGCCATGACATCTTTGTTTTAAAAAAAAATTTAAAAAGAGTTGGCTCTTCAAACTATTGAATCACTAAATGCTGGTGCCTCTAGTAAATAAATATATATACATAGTTATATATTTTCAATAAAGGATCTCACAACTTAATAAAATGTGATAATATTTTTTACAACATTATAAGTTTACAATGTTGCGAAGCATATTTATAATATTGTAAAATCAATCCATATTTTATTAAGTGAGGGATCCCCAATCTAATAATTACTGTCATATAATTAATTACAAGTGCGGACTCACTCTTTCTACAAGTTATAATATTGCAAAATAATCCAATCAATTAATAATTACAATATCATTTATGGGGTGAAATTATAAATGACCCATCTTATACATTCTAACTCAATCCATTCCAAAATACCAAAAATGCCCATATATATAGATCATTGAAATTATTTTCGCATCACAATTGAGAAATTTATGAAGGTCATTCACTCATTCATTAACGCGATCAAAAGAAAAATTGAATAAAGACAAGATATAGTATGTTCAATTCTTTTTAATTATGAAATAATGGAAAAGTACAAGAAATTAGAGTGGTTCGAACATAAAAGATTTGTTAGTTTTTTTCATTAAAAAATAGGAATCTCTATTTAGCCCAAAAAAAAAAAAGTTAAGTCTAAAGAATCCATATGTTATTACTTTGAAAAATAAATTTAATCCAAATCAGTCTAAAGAGAAATTATAAAATATATCAGAGGTATTATATTAAAAGTACTATATTAATTATATAATAAATAAATAATATTATGATATATGTGTGTTTATTTTTAAAAATTATTAAATAAGTGGTAGTTTAATTAAGTTTAATTACATATATCATACATCTAATATGTATGAGATGGTAATTTCTCTAACTTAAGAAAGAGTGGTAAAATCCCTGAAAATTTGAAAAAGAAGAAAACAAAAACCATATGACCTGACATTAAAAAATAGTGCCATAAATTATTTTAAGATAGTGTTACAAATCTTCTAAAAAAATAGTGTTATAAATTATTTCAATTTTTTTTTTTATCATGTAATACATAAATGTTATATTTATTTATTTTGTTGTTGTGCCAGTTTCGTAATCACATGTGGCAACCAGTCCTCGAATCCATCACACAAAATAAGGCCCCACTTTTAGTGATTAGTGCGTATCAGTAATCACATGTGGCCACCCTAAAATCGGAAACCCAAGTCACATCAAAATCACACACTATTAAGAGATAAGCATTGACCCAAAAACAATATTATTAACTATTATTTATTAACCATCCAAAATATTATTATTATTTTTTTAAGAGAGAGAGAGAGAGAGAGAGAGAAGAACACTTAGAAAGTTATATAATAAAATGAAGTCATAGGTATTGGTAGTTGTACTATTGTAATTAACATCGTATTTATAGGTAGAGAGAGAATCTCGGAGCTTTGCCGTGTGATCTAATCCATGCAATATGCACTTATTTATTTAATTTGATATTTTAATTAATTTTACTTTCTGGACCTGGAGACGTAAAAGCAAGCCACCCAATGCCTTAAACAAAAGCGTGTCTTTGTTACAAGAGAGCTGCTACCTACATACATAAGCATTTATTATATATATTATAATTTCCATTTATTTACAGTAAGTAAGAAGATTTTAATCATTTTATTTTATTTATTGTGAGTAGTTCGTTTTGTATTTGCTTATCTTCTTCCGTTCTGCTTTTGTTTAACGCTTTGGTTGGTAACAAAACAGAGAGAGATCATCAAAAAGATTCAAATGGCTTCAAAGTTGGTGTTGTTGCTTGTGTTTGTACTTGATCTGATTGCTTTTGGACTCGCTGTTGCTGCTGAGCAAAGGAGGTCTACTGTGAGTTTTGAACTTTTAACTTCGCCTCTTTCTTCTTTTCTCTGTTTTTTTTTTTAATTTTTAATTTTCGGTTCTTTGTGTTGTATGATTCTTCTGAGATATGTTAATCTTGTACCATGAATAAAAACGAAAGAAAATTCTGTTGCTAGATCTGAAAAGTGGGTCATACTAAATTAGGGGAGAGATTGCTAAACCTTTGATACAGATTAGGTGCTTATAGTTGATAACTGAAACTACTAAATCTGCCTTGGTAAAGGAAAAAATTAATGATAATAATAAATACTTTACAACACTCTGGTTTGGTTTGGTGCATATTTTCTACGAAACAAAAGGAAGTGGTGAAAATTTAGATATTGGAAATTACAAGTGAAAGGAATAGCCCGAGCAACCACAATGCCAATGGTAATGGTTTCAATTTTCTGTACTCTATGAATAGTTGGATACCCTAAGTTAAGATAATGGAAAATTAAAAGCCTGAGTGTAAAAGTTCTTTACTATTATGCCTAGATATGAACAAAGGGGAATTCCAGCTCTTCTAATTTTAAGGAAACGTTGTGATTAAATCGAAAGATGATCTCCTTGATTATATTTCAGTGGATATGAGATTTGGAAAATTTACTACATAGCTAGTGATGTTATGAGAGACAAAACAATAATCTAATTGAGAGCACGGTGGAGGTACTCGCTTATGTCCTTTTGACAAACCTTGAATCTCTCAGTTTTCGAGCATTGCCAGTGAAGAGAGGAGGGTGCGGGTGATTAGTTTTATGATTAATTCACTAAAGAAGGTTTAAAAAAGGGGAGAGAGAGACGAAGAAGGTTTGATGGCTGGACATTATTTATTCTGGAACTCTTTCTTCTGTACCAAGGATCGTCGAAATAAGGAAGAATACTATTTCTACGGAAAATACCCCTTATGGGTATTTCAATCGAGATACCTGAATGGGGCATTAGCTCTTTCTCTTGTTCTTGAATTGAGTGGAATGGAATAAGAAATCCATTCCTTTGCCTTTTGCCAATAAATCCGAATTTGCGTACCCCCAATAATATTTAGAAAGTGATCTGGTTTTGTATCCCTAGTAGATGTGAATAACTGAGAAGCTCACACTAGTTGCCCTGCTCTGTTGTATGTCTTCAATTCCAACTCATTACTTTCCAACTTCTTTGATAGGCTCATATTGCCAATGGTGATGACTATACCTACTGTAGCTATGACAAGGACATTGCGACCGGCTTAGGTGTGGGCTCATTTCTATTCCTTCTTATTAGTCAAATCATTATAACGGCTGCAAGTAGATGCTTGTGCTGTGGGAGGGCTATGAGACCTAGTGGAGCTAGGGCATGGGCCATTGTCCTATTTATCACTTGCTGGTATGTGCTTAGTCCAATTTATAATTCAAATAATGTGGTCTTTTCTCTCATCTTAGTCTTGTCTTGGGATTTGATAAACCTTTAATTTGCTTGAAGTATCAAATTCCCTATATTCTCAAGTTCACTTGTTGCATTGGTATCTCAGGGTGTTCTTTTTAATTGCTGAGATTTGCTTGCTAGCCGGGTCAGTGCGAAATGCATACCACACCAAATATAGGAGTTACATGAGAGGAATAAACCCATCATGTGAGATGCTGAGGAAGGGAGTCTTTGGTGCGGGAGCCGCCTTCGTCGTCTTAACAGGCATCATCTCTGAACTGTACTATGTTAGCTACTCCAGAGCTAACGATGGGCAGGCTGGCTACAACAAAGACACTGGTATAAGAATGGGCAACTTATAGTTGAACTGAGTTCTTTAGGGGCTAAACTATTTTGCCTTGTAATTGCTAGTCGGTTTGGCTTTCTGTTTTATGATTATGGACTGTTTAGAATGCCAGGATACATGATTTAGTATACATCCATTTAACATTTGGAATTTTATTTATGATGATCTACTCTTATATAATCTTCTTTTGTATATATATCATTCTTTTTGTTCTTCAACTTTGTGCCCCGTTCAATATCTGATAATTTGACTTTGGATTCACTATCTCCAGGAAATTCGAGCTTAGCTGAAGCATCATTTCAATTTATTGCATTAATTTCCGTGTTTTAGTTTGTACAAAGTAGTACTGTAATTTGTACCTTCAGCATTACTCTCATATTTTTGGTTCTTTGAAGCATTAGAATTTAGATATCATTTTTTAGAATTTGATACTGGTACCATGATTGAATGCTGCTGGGCTTGCCATGTTTCTTTATGGCGATCCTCGGAAGCCCATAATAAAATGGACGTAGCCTCATGGAGCTATAACAACAGAAGCCCTTTAATTTCCCTTTATTTTGAGGAAATTGGTTGCAGACGTGTGTTTCATTTTTCAAAGAATTCAGTTTCACATAGTTTAAGAGAAGGGGAGAAAAAAAATTCACTTTCATATGTTGCCATCAAAGGTTCTTACCAATTTGCTTTAGAAATTTGTTATAAATTCATATGGTCAAAATAACCGATTGAGTAACGAGGATTCTCAATAATCACATTCACTGCATGATAGCCACCACACAAAAGTTTCTACTCCAAATCGAAATCGGATCAATTAGAATGCCCAAGGAATGTGACATGTTGGCCATGCAAAACGTGCATAAAGCAGCAAAATTCCATGATGGCAGCTACTTGAAGCCCCACCCCCACTTATACTAACAATATATAGACTTATCCTAACCAATACAAATGCCTTAGCCTCTGATGAATTTTGCATGCCAAAGTACCTGTTTATTTAATGAACAATTTTCGTGCAAGTGACATTTTCTGCAAGTATATATGTGTAATGGGAGGTATGATGAAGGTATCGAAGGCACGTTGTGGCCCCAACATGCACATGCATGATTAGAAGTAGAATGAATGGCGGGGAGTGGAGCAAACATTTCAAAGCCTAAGCTAGAGGTACTTGAACACGAAAACTTTTTTTATTAGAGAGGATCTTTTTATTAAGGTACTAATTGTTTGTAATTATTACAATTGATACGAGTCCTTTCAAGAAATATATACAACAGTAGGCACGAGAAATTCAAGCACATGATAGCGGACACCAAATTTTAACTCGTTATGTAGCAATGAATTCTATCTTGCCAATAGTGTTGCAAGAAATTCCAAATTAATTATGATGAAACAGAAGATTAACTTTGTAAATACTAAGGAGCGCTGTGCCTGATGTTCTAAATGTTCATTTTAAGTAATATAAACGAAACCGAGGACCATAAGGAACTAGAATAATAAAACCTATCCAAAGAAAATTATTTAGAATATACTTTACAACAAGGATTCTGCCAGAGCTAGAAAAAGGGAATGATTGACTCGATTACATATGTTTAGCTTCAATCAATTAAATCCATTAATTTAATAATTCAGATATCCAAAGCAAGCATACATATCCTGAAGAATCTTCCATCGCATGTTGTTAATTAGCCAAGCATGCCTAGCGCCCCCACAAATAGCCCAACTTTCTAAAATTGTTTATGAGACTGAATGTAGTGATCGATCATCACAACATCTCAATATAATCACAAAATTCTGTCAAAATTTAAAATCCATGGATAAGTAAACAAACTCTAAACCTTTATCTTAAAATGCGTTTTATTTATTTATTTATTTTTAGAAGAAACAAGAGAATTACACAAATGGACACCAACTCCGAAGCTGAAACTGAAAAAAAAATGGGACAGCTTCTATATCAATGCTACATCTCATATGACACTTACAGTTTGAGAGGCAGGAATATACATCTTATGATGACAACAAAAAAGAGACATTGCATCCCCCATCAAGCACAAACACCCAGCTCAACAAAAGATCTATATATAGACACTACTAAGTACTAATATTATAGCTAAATTAATCAATTATCTTCAGGGTTTGATATCAGAATCATCCCAAGGTATGTTGAGATCAGTAGAAACAAATGTATCAATATCATCCCAATTCCAGTAGCTGGTAGTCATATTGTCCATGCCACTGCTTGTGGAAGCTATCTGCTGCCATGGCTGTGTAACAGTACTGCTGCTTGCAACTGTGGTGGGCATCGATGTTGTAGTAGCACTAGTAGTACTGATGACGTTTGTGGGTTCCGCTATGGTAATTTCCCCAGCGTAGTTAATAACATTTGCTGAGAGCTGGAAAGAGTTTGAAATCGAAGACGGCGTCGTGTTGAAAGAACTTGTGCTTGCATAATTAGGAAGGGTTAGGCTTTGATATTTCTGAATCTGAATCTGAGGTAGACCAAGATTTGGACTTATAAAAGAATTACCAGCATTAATATCGTTGGTGCCCATATCTTTATTTTCCAATAAGTTGGATGGTGGATGAATCAGTGGTTGGTATAGAAGAATATCAGATAAACTTTTCCGATCATCACCAAGTGAAAAAGGAAGGTTTTGTCTTTGTTGCTGACTTTGAACTGCCACGTGAGTACTAAACCTACTGGCGGTTGAAGTGGCAGTGCTTGTGGCGGTGTTGCTTGATGTTTTGGGACGCTTGCTTTTGCGGCCGCCGCCAACAGGAACATTCCGGAGAGTGCCACCTTTAGTCCAGTGCCTCTTGCAAGCTTTGCAAAAATGCCTCGGCTGTGACTTGTTGTAGTTGTTGTAGTAACAAAACTTTGTGTTCGTTGAATCACACCTCGGACACTTCAACGGCTCCGCTTGTAGCTGCTGATTTTGTGACGACTGTTGTTGCAGCGGCCGCTTCATTGATGCAGCAGGCTTTGGTAACTCCAACGTCTGAGCCTGCAACAAACTCTGGCTCCATCCCTGCCCATCGCTTGAAACCTGCTTAGAACTCAACCCCATCTCTTAAAATTAATTAACCCCAAGAACCCTAATTAAAAAGAATTTGAGACAAAATATATATATCTATAGATATCAAATGAATGATCAAAACTAACAAACAACTAAATTTGAAGTAATCAATTTCAAGCCTTTGGATCGAGGAACAAGAAGAGAGAGCAATCTGAAGAATAATATAATAAGAGGATGATGATCAGATAGTTCCTTAATTACAAGACAGAAACCGTGTTGATGCTTTGAGAAAATTGGCAATTTGAATATGGTGTTTTCGAGGACAAGGAAATGTTTGGGAAGGTGATGAGAAGAGAGCATGTCTTTTGAGTCTTTTATCTTTTTTGTAGGCAGCAGCCCAGCTATCTATAAAACTCTTCTTATATCTTAAAAAAGGAAATATTTTATATATATATATATATATATATATATATATATATATATGATGATTACTGAGAATTTATTATCTACTATATATGAAGAAGGTGAAAACAAGCTCTATCAAATTGATTATATAAACTTTAATTAGTAACACATTTTAAATAGGGCAAGGAATTACTTAGCATTGAAGGTGATGATTGGATTTATGACACGTGGGGTGGGTGCAAGCCGTTGATAGTGCTGTGCCTGTATGGGTTGTAAAGAGAGGACGTAGATGTTAAGATGTGTGCATGCTATGTGTTACAATAATTTAAACCAAAAAGAATTGGAAAGAAAGAGATGGCAGAAAAAGAATGAAAGTACACCTCTGCGACGACGGTCCACTGAGAGAGAGAGACGTGGGGTCAGTTTATGGGACTCATCATGTTCAGATGTTATAGTTGGCATCACGTGATTACTGGTAGGATTACATACTTCGTTGATGCTGCGATGAGAGGCTGTGATTTGATAATCGACCCTTTCCTTTGGGACTATATGCACATGTGTTTTCACGTTCTCTGCTCCATGCACGTGTGCCTCGCCCATGCATGTATGTTATCATTCGACATCATTCATCTGTCATCGCATAGTTTCAATTTTGAATTAATATCAGTTCACATATTGATATTTTTCACATTTATATTATACATGTACTCACCGTGTTTAAACATTTTTAGAATGAACAACGACGGAAGAAAATATCTTACATTGCCTAAGATAAGTTAGTGAGCTGGGTTAATTATCTCTTAGTGATACATTTTGACAAATTTTAAAAACGTTACATATTTTTTAAAAAATCCTCGAGCAGGTGACAAATCATTAACTTTTGCCAATAACTTTAATGGACCAAGGGTAAAATTAGAAAAAAAATATATTTATTTTAGAGTTAATTACCATTAGGTGACACTTGTTTTGATATACTTAAAAAAAGTGGCACATATTTTAAAAATACTCGATCAGATGATAATCTGTTAACTTCTATCATCAACACTAATAGAAGTGATCAATTAATTACAAAATTATATTTTTGCCCATACTCACTTATTTTTAATTTTTTAAATATATATATATATATATATATAATTAAATCTATGACTAAGTCTAATTAACAGAGATTTATTTTTTTGGTTAAATCAAACTATTTTTTTTTTAATTTTGTTGTCAAATCAAACTGCTGCTTTGGCTCCACAACTCGTGGCTGCTATCGTGCTATGGTCGTGGAGAAGATGAAGCCTAAAGAAGACAAAGAAAGAAGGAGAAAAAGAGAAGGGAAAATAAAAAGAAAAGAAAACAAATTGAAGAAGATGAATTAACGGTTTCAGTTCGTTTTCTTGGTCTTCTTTAGTTCTTTTTTTTTTTCCTTCTTTTTCTCTATCTTTCTTCGTCTTCTATCGGCTTCATCTTCTCCACGGTCATACTCCTGTTAATTAGATTTAGACATAGATTTAATTACATATATTGACAAAGTGAGGATGCCCTTATTAGAGAATTATTATATATATGTTAAAAAGTTAAAAATATGTGAGCAGTGGTAGAAACATCATTTTGTAATTAATTAACTACTTCCGTTAGAGTTAATAGCAAAAGTTTACAGATTGTCATCTGATTGAGTATTTTTAAAATATGTGTCACTTTTTTAAAATATGTCAAAACAAGTGTCACTGATGGTAATTAACTCTAAAAATATTTTTTTTTTTAAATTTTACCCTTGGTCTATTAAAGTTAACTTCAAAACTTAATGGTTTATTACCCACTCGAATATTTTTAAAAAATGTATCACCTTGTTTAAATTTATCAAAATATGTGTTATTTAGGAGTTATTAACCATAGTAGGCTATAATGATATAAATTTGAGGCATTCTTTAATTTTTAATTAATCTTCTTGAGTACGAGTTAAATTTATGGATTTTTACATCATATTAGAACAAAATCATACACGAGTGGGTTCATTCTACCAAATCAGGTGACGAGAATAAGATTAGTAACTTTAGTTGATAAAAAAGAAATAATAAAGCAATTTTTCTTAACCATAAATAAATAATAATGTACATGTTACGTCAAATTTTTAAAAACTTGCAAAGAATTTGAAAGAGATCTTTATCCGCAAAGAAGTACGAATAATGGAAAAAATCTTACGATAAGTTTATGCAATAACATGACCCAGAATAATGATAATCGGTCACAGTTTGTAGCAGTAATATATGTCTCTAGGAAATGACATTAGTATCATTACAAATTGACAATGGTGATACATATGGTCCAGTTGGGTCAAATAGGTAGTCACCGGCCATGAAATGACGTGGTTTAATTTGTCAATAATATGACACAACAAGCATCTTTTGGCTGCGTGCAAATCACTTAAAATCTTGATCATTGAGTCGCATATGTCCCTCATAATATGAACACACTACACACACTAGTGGAAAGCATTTTTGTTAGAGACATCACAACAACCAAACACTGCATAATCTTATTAAACCGTGGGATTTAATAGTATAACTGTACGATGCTATTAAACGGCACAATTTAATAATTTTTCTGAACTTTAACAAAGTCTAATATCCTTGACCCGATCGGGACTATATATATAGATTGCAAGAAGTCAAAATTTTGACAAGTAGTGCATAATTATCTCAATTATGTGGACTTGCATCAACCCAGGCCAGTTCTTCTTTCCTGCAAACTTGCGCATGCTCGCCATAAAATAAGTACTACTGACACTATTTTTACGGTAAAACTAAGCAACAGAATAAAGCAATACCTTTCTAGCTATTTTTAGTTTCAGTAGAACAAACAGCATTTTGTTGCTCCAATTCGTATATTGTAAAGTAGAAAAGTTTTCAGCTCAAGACTTTCATACACTTACATATCATCATCATCATTGTGAATCAAGTAACTAATTACATATTTAATTAGATAAAGTATGAATAATGTTGTCACACAGCAGGTCAGGCAGCAAAGGGAAAGTCGGAAAGTTATATTTGAGCTTCTACGAGTGGCTGAAAAAGATTTAATAATTTAAAGAATGATTCCTTCAAGTTGGCCGTCGCACAATTAGGACCACGAGAGCCACGTGCATGAAATTAAGGCACGATCGAATCAATTGTAGCACAGTAAACAGATCAAGTACTAGCTAGATACATGGACAGAGAGATTCTTTTATTAATTACATATGTTTGAGGAATTTGTGTGAATGCAAATTAATTAATTAATTATAAATAACGTTGGTCGGTTGGTTAGGTAAAATTGCTTGTATTGGCATCTTCAACACTTTCAAAAGGACAAAATAGAATGTGTCTCCAAACCAGCTTAATTAGAAAGCGACTCATGACTTCATCTTAATTTATAAACCATACTCACACCTATTTAATTAATTAAACTAATATTAGTCTAATCTTGAAGGCAAATAAGAGCCATCATTCCACATTACCACGCTTTATATTAAATTAAATGTAAATTCTCTTGATAGTGTCAATAACGGTGACTATAGCTAGCTGACCATTGCCTGTGCGGCAAAGTTAATTAGCTAGCCCCTTGATTTAGAATCAACATTATCATATGATGAATGGGGTCTAAATTTAGTATTAAAGTTTTGTTTGGTATTGAAATAGTGTAGTTTTAGGTTATATTCTTTTTCGAAAAAAAAAAACTATAATTATAAAATAAAAATTAATAAAGTATAGTAAATATATATGATTTTTAAATAATAATTTTGACAAAAATAATAAAGATATTATAGGTTTTTTCATTATAAAAGTGGTGGACCAAATTATCTTAGTTTCTATATCATAATGATAATTAGTGTACGTTTATCAATTTCAACATCAAACCAGACCTAAATTGTATTGAATTTAAAAAAAAAAAAAAAGTAAGTGAATTGTCAAATGATGGATGGGTAAGCCATTAGCTAGCAGCTGCTGTGCCTGATAATAATATCAAACAGACACGTTGTGCTGCGGCAGCAAAATCTGTTAGATTAATCATAAAAACAACTCGCAGGTGGAGAATAATATCCTCATGGAGAATATTTGAGTAGCTTGTCTGTTAAATCTGTGCTTCATACGGCGGCTTGTCAGAGATTCTTTGGCCAAATCGATCGCATTCGCATGCATCTAGCTACAAATATTCTGCAATGAACACTGACCAGTTGAGGCTAAGTATATGCAATAAGCTAAAAATGATAATCATGATTCATGCATATATATCCTTTTGAAGTAATTAAGGTACTCAGGTTTGTGGATTGAGATTTGAGAGGTTGACTTTAATTGAACTGAATCTCTCCTTAATCAAAGTGGTAAGTGGAAACTTATGTGCCACTTAACCTAATTATCTGTAGTGATATGATATGCGCCACATGTGCAATATGAACACGCAACCCCAAGTGATTTATACCCTGCATCAAGTCGATGGAAGGCCAAACTTTACTTCTTTGGGCGGCGGAAAGGACCAAATGAAGCTGAATCCAATTGTTGTCCACATTGATGTTTGACGTAAATATAAAAATTATAATATATAATCATCCCTTTGTTAGATGGATCGACCACTCATTAGTTGTGTGACAAATTATTTCTCTTCCCTCTTGAGAACTCGAACAGTCGAACCATGCACATTTATTTTGCTTATGTTGTGAGGTAAAAGAGATAGCACCCTTTAAGAATTAAGATGGAGGAAACCGAAGTACATATAAAAATTACTTTTCCATAATGTTCTGAGTATTTCTTAAGAGTGCGTGGTATATATTTTGAAAGGAATTTAACTACAATAATAAAATATAGAAAAACAAAAATATTTGACTTTTGATATATAAATTCCTAATATTAGAAATCTTCCTGAACAAGTACTCTTAAAGCAGCAATACTAATATACTATACAAGCACGTAATGTTTTGGGTCGATCATAGTAGTGTCAACCACAAAGTACAAACTACAATTGGATTTATGCTAATAGAATATAATCCCAAGTGGTGTCAATTTGGCAATGACATTTGACAGTCCCACTAATTGGACACCATGACAGTGGTCCCCATTCCCATACTCATACAACCCTTCCTTACATGATCATCAATCAAGTTAATTGTGATTACTTATTAATTAATTAAGCCCTAAACGTTTCCATCAAAATTTAGGAATTAATTTCCACACCCACAATCATAGCGATTTTTCCTTCTTTTTTTTTTTTCCCTGAACGAAATTATCTGCAAATTGACTGTCAGATAAAAGATTAATAGCGACTGCAAGTCTGCAAGTAGCATGAATAAATAAATACATAAATTAAATGACTTGAAGACGAATAATTAAACTGATACGTACTACAACAGATTTGATCATGCAGTAGAATCCTCCACATGCCATTGATTAATAAACACTGACAATAAAACATATTTGATCATGCAGTAGGTTTCGGTGTTCTTCCATTAATGGATTCAAATTGTAAACATGATTACAGTAGGGCAAATTTAATTTGGAATCGTCACTAGTGGCGCAAATAGCTAGCATTTGTAATTAATCATTTGAATGTGTAATTAGTGTAACTAAGCATTCGACAAAGCTGTATAATTAGTGGATTTACACTTACTTCAAATCCAAGGATCTCCATGTTCCTTTCTTAACTACCCATCAGTAACGGGTTACACGAAACTTTTGATGGTGACGGTGACCAAGTCACTTTTCATTCTCTTTTGGCGTGGCATCTCTTTTCACGCCAAAAAATAAAAATGAAAAGAAAAAGGGTAATTGAATCCACTTCCAACATAAAGAGTAAAGACATTCGTGTCGTTACATCACCCTTCAATTTTTTTGAGGTTACCAGAATCAGTCTCTACCAATTTTTTGGCGTAGCATCTCTTTTCACCCCCCAAAAATAAAAATAAAGAGAAAAAAAAAGTAATTGAATCCACTTCAAAGTTCAAACATAAAAGAGTAAAGAACATCATAACGCAATTTTTTTGAGGTTACCAGAATCAGTCTATACCAAGGCCCATGGTATGATTGAAAATAACAGAAACAAAAACCCAGACCGCTTTGTGTTTGAATTTTTTATTTTTTATTTTTTATTTTAATGGTGTTTTTGTATATGTTTTACCAAACAGATAATGACTAGGTTTTGGTAAATTTGAAAATTGTGTTTGGTAACTCATTTTTAAAATTGAAAATAAAAATAAAAAATTGAAGAACGTGCATAACTGTTTGTCTGAGACTGGAAGTATAGAGACAATGAAAAAAAATTGATTAAAAATATTGTATGAAAACTTTTTGTGAGTGATTTTGTTGGTTTCAAATTTATATAAATTTTTTAATTTTACACAAATAAATAAATTTTAGACAATCTAAAATTTATTTATTGATAGATGTAGTTCTTTACTAATAAATGCAATTTTGATAAAATAAAATAAAAGCTAAAATCAAGGCAATAAATCACCGTAAAATAATAACTTTTAGAGAAATAAAAAGAATTGATAATGCGTTTAATTTAATAAAACAAACCTTACCCAATAAGAAATGTTAGAATTTACCACTAACACACTTTAAAGATCAACTCTTAAAGAAGGCAATACATCTCCTGAGTGGGGGACCCATGGGAAATTAAAATTACAGAGCTCCAAAAAACGGTTGCTTTATGCTTACCTTCACAAAAGTTGAAAAATGAGAACTTGGCTTCTCTTCCGTACAAAACAAATTCAAAAGCCAAAACGAATTTTCGAAAAACGAAAAACGGTAGTATGACAAGTGACAACACAACCCTTGATTTCCTCTAGGTTGAAGTAAACATCCAACAACTTTCTTCCTTCATACACTTACGACCAAGCAAGCAAATACTGTTAAGCAACTCAAATTGTCAAACATGTATTAATAATATCTAAAATCACATAGCAACACTATGTTAACTGGTAATCTCTGGCTATGACAACTCGTACATATATTTATATCCGAAATCACATAGCAAAACTCTGTTAGCTGGTACATGAATCAATACAACGTTTAACACAAGTTTGTTTGTGAGAAGATATTAGCAATTACTCATTTTCTGATAGCAAGTGAGCTCAAATGAAAACAAAACTTGTGCTGCACATTGATGATGTCATCTGCTTCAAACCTAACACAGACAGGACGGTCGGCTGTCTAAAATTTGAAATCCTTCTTCTTTGACTTTCCTTCCTTCTCCTGCATCTTCCGTTTCCTCTTCTTCTCATTCTGCATCGATTCAAATCATTATTAACTAGTCTAAATAGAAACAAATCAGAGTTGGAATGGTACCATGAACATAGCAAATCTAAAACATGAATTGAGGATTCTCTAAATTTCCCATTATGTAATGCTGAAAGAAAATTAAGGCACACCTCTGCAACCATGTCACTGAAATCCTCACGCTGACTCCGCAGCTTCTCCTCCTCTCTTGCTTCCTCATATCTGTGGAATAGCCAAGGTCAGGAACGAAATTTATTGTAGCAACGCTAATACAACAATTATAACATTTCATGTTAACAAGGTTTGACTTACTTTGCAGGCAGTACATTGTCCATAACTTCAAGCTCTTCCGGCTGCAAGGTGACATCGACTCTATCTGTCTTCTGGCCTCTAAGCAGATCAACCTGTCATCAAAACATATAAAGAATTTGATCCATCAACGGTTTATGATAACAGCGAGAGGAATAATTATAATAATGATATATGAATCTACATTTCTGGATTACACCATGCAATCAACAACATAACCACGTCCGGAGACTGAATTTGAGACAGATGTCAGAAAAAATGTCAATTCGTTTTTGTTCCAAAGGTATATTGGACATCATAATAAGGCTTAAATATTGATTGGCTGCTGTCAAATGAAACCAATATTATATTAATTGTGAGGGATATAAGATATGGCTATTTCTATTCCCCAGTTTTCCACAATGACTGCAAATGCCTCAGATGTTACTTGAGAGCACAAATCATTGATTTTTAAATCCAATTGTGAGGGAATGAGAAATGACTATTTCTATTCCCCAGTATTCTGCAACGACTGCAAACATGCCTCAGATGATTCTTGAGAACACAAATTATTGATTTTTAAACCCAACACTGGGACAATTCTCCTGATGACAGAATGTTTCACAAGGACTTGAGAGTTGATTTGTTTCATATTCCAATAATTTTTGTTTCCAAGGAATACTTAAAAACAAACACTTCATTCTTACCCTTTTAGCTCCTGCTTTGTCTTGTGTGCCGGTGTTGACCACATAACTGTAAGCAAAAACAGGTTTTAGATCTAACTTTCCTACCATAGCTAATGAGAATAAAAAATGAACATTTCTAAAATCAAGTAAATCACATACGTGTGTGTTGTTCCAAGTAAAGTCCCAGGAGCAATCCTCTCCTCTTTTTCCTCAAGAACCTAACCAGGGAAAAGGAAAGGAGATGGAAAAAGACATAAAATTAATAAATATTTATAAGTAGAAATGTTGACATAGAACATACATTTTTGAAATCATGTTACTCACTTGGTATAGAGGCCTCTCAGGTTCCTTCCTCTGCTGCTTACGAAGGTCAATAACATCAGGTGTTTCAACGCCAGTGGGAGTACTAAATCAACAAAACCAATTAATTCAATCAGTAACAATCTTATGTGAGGTATAAATATTGCCAGGCTTGATAAAGCCAAGCTATCCAAACATCGTCAAACCGCAAACAACAAATATAGGTTAAGAATGTTGCACAAACACGTTTCAGTTAATTAAAAAGTAGATACCTTGAAAGAGTATCAACTGATTGAATGCCATCCTCCAACTCTTCTTCCTCAATTTGTTCTTCCTCTTCCTCTTCCTCTTCTTCTTCCTCTTCCTCCAAATCACCCCAATGCTTCGACTTATCAACTGGCTCCTCCTGAAAATGATTATTTATTACAGAAGGTAGTGTCAATTATGATTCCAAGTTGTACACATCTTTATTTTATTTACAAACAAAGTATCAAAATTTAAGAGTCCCAGTCTTCATGCCAATATAACCATTGGACCTTTATAGCTGCTGATCTCTATAAGGACCTGCCTCCCCATATAATAGGTTTTACGGCAACCAGTGAGGAGATGGTGTTTAGATAGGGCTATTGATTTTGTTGCCCATTGTAATATGACACATGCGCCAGAACTACTTATTTTAATCCCATTCAGTGGACTGTGTTTATGCATATCAAAAGAAGCAAAACTAGCAAGCAAATTACCTCATAGTTAGGCTGTTCTTGTTGATGAACACCAAAAACATCTCCATATAGAGGCCGCCCATACTATTTATAATTAAAAAAGAAATATTAGCCCACCAAGAATAACTCCAAAAAAGCAGCTACAGACAAATAATTTCAAGGAAGAAAAATGATGATAGTTTTTTTTACAAAACAGGTAATTCAAAATACATACTTCATCAACAGGAGGCTTGCCCCAGCCACCAGGATGATAACCAAAGCTTGCTCCAGGGGGAATAGGAGCATTCAGTCCAGGGATCTTGAGATGGGGGTATGACGGTGGAGGACCATATCTCTGAAGAAAAGTTCATAGTTAGAGAACAGATGACAAAAACCAAGTGCATGAAATTAGCTAAACTCACCTGCATATTTATGAGCCATGGTGGGGGAGCACCATCTGGCATACCAAGAGCTTCTTTTAACTCGTGTGACAGTAAGCCTGGCTTCATCTCCCTTAGCTTTACCTGCAAGCCAAGCAAAACAATAATGAAAATAATATGTGACTTTGCATCTTATTGAAGAATAGGCATGTATCCCACTTCATGGATTATGTCCCACCAAGAAGAACAAAACTTATCAAGTAATCTAGAAAAAGGTGACCACATCAGAACAGGCATTTGTCTCCCACCATTCATCATTTCACAGCAAGACTAACCAAACTCATCATATAATCTGGAAAAAGCTTCATTATTTGATGTGCGCAAACACAACCATACTATTGAATCCATTCAGTATTTTCATGGACTAATAATGACCAGAGCTAAATTGTACTAATAAACCATAACATGTATTGGATGTTAAGCTGAAAAACACATCAGACATAATTGCCTCTTTATTTCCAATAGTCAGCACAGAATATAAATACATATTTATGAAAACCAAGCATGTAATAAGCAGGTTACATATATACACCATGATATCAAACATCAAGCGTACCTCAAATTCTTTCCCTTCATGGTAAAGATCACCATGACTTGTTAACTTTGGTTTTGTCTGGTATTTGAAAAAAGCATCATGGAGAACCTAATAAAGAGAATATATAACCTCATTATAAATGTGCATAGAAGGGAATTCAAGGAAAATCATCCTTGGGAAAGGAAGCACATACCAGAAACAGAATCCTAAAACAAATCAAGGAACAGAACAAACCTGATAGTCTATATCCATTTTCCCCATCTTTGGTTGCATGCGCTCTCGCTGCTTTTGTTTTAACTTCTTACTATCCTCCTTCTCAATATAAGCCTGCATATGAACAGATGAAATGAGCAACTAGTGGCAAGCACAAGACAAGCATATATGAACAAAAGGAATTCACAACTCCAAAATATTTATATTTGTGAACCCAATTAAAAATAGCATAACTCATTGGACAAAGAGTGAAAACAAGCAGCACTAGCACCAGCACAAAAGCCAAAGAGCACCTATGAGAAAAAGGTGAATGACCACTAGAGCTCAAATATGGTGTCCAAGTTTCTCTAACCTACAACATTGGACCTACCCCATGGACTGATATCAAGGATTCAAAATCCCAAAGATAAGAATTCCAAATTCAGAAAGAATGAGAAAACAAGCTTAACAAGTTCAGGGTCCCTTGTAACTCTTCATAAATCAACACTGCACCACTAGCAAATTACCTTTGCAATTATGGAGAACATACAGCAGCCACAAAAATGCTAATGTTTTCCCAACTCTTAAAGAAATGTATTATACAAATGCAGCAGATGGATATACAAAAGCAGCAGATGGAAAGAAAAAGCTTAACCCAAAGTAAAACAACTTTCACACAATGCAAATCTAGAAATTGTAATAACCTGTCTAATTTTCTCAATTCCTGTTGCAGCAATGAAATCTGGAAGCTGAAACGGCTGCTTCTCGATTCCCCGTTTCCCCTGCAAATAAAACAAACAAAAAATCCAAAACCCGATGAGATACAAGAAAACTACGTATAAAAAATTCTAATAATGATTCACAAAAGTTAATCACTTCAAAAATATTAAAATCATAGATGAATCTAGCCCGAGCATTAAGCACAATGGAAAGGCATCTGAAATTCAAAGTAGATTAATTAGAACCTCAACAAAGAAAAAGATACCCCTACATCTAGCATGCAAAAGTATGCCATTCTACTAGAACCTTTCCCATTATCATCAGATACAGATATATATCCCAACCCACACTAGTAAATATATTTAAAGAGAAATCATCCAAGGGTCCTCTTTGCAAAACACATACAAGTCCAGGCTCCATGGTTGACACAGCCGCTACCCTGCAAGAACCACATATATACATATAAGGGAAACCTTATTGACTTGATCTTTTCCTCACCCTCTGCCCTAAATCCCTCGTGTTTATTTTCATCAAGAATGCATGATGTAATATATTATTCAATGCCAGCAGAAATTACTAACCTGCAAGAATTTTCGTTTCTGGCACCAATGCCTTGGTACAGGAACAGTGTTTCGATAAGCTTTCAAAAAGACCAGTAACTTAGGGTCTGATGCAGTTGCATCCCACACCTGAATAACAAACAAATAAATGGATCAATTTGAAGAATGGCAGTGAAAAGTAAAAGGCATGTGGTCAAAATAACAAGTGAGAAAAAGAGTATAAACCAAAAATATGAAAATTCTCGGGTAATCATATTGACATCATATAGGATTCCTGATACGTCTTATCTGGTTCTGCATCGATTTTCTTTTTGAAAAAAAAAAACTAAAATGATCTACACTATGTGTGATATACATCTATGACTCAATGAAAAAGCCGTGAAAAGATAAGCAGCCCAAAAACAAAAAAGTCACCAAAATAGCCCAACTCAAAACAAAACAAGTAACAGTAGCACCCCAATTTTGAAAAATTCAAAAGGAGAGCACATCAATTAATGCCAACAAAAGACGCATTTTATATTTGTATAAAACTCACTGATTAATACTAAAATTACTGAAAGCATATATTACTAAGATAATTGTGAATAAACCATTCTAGAATACTAAAAGTAGGGAAAGGCCACATACAGACCAAAACCAGATATGTAGAACACATGCATTCATCAGTACCTCAACAACATCAGGCCTTGAGCAGATCTGTTTCAGTTCTGCAATCTTCATCCTTCGCTGAAGCTGGGGGGTGGAAAAAAAATTCTATCAAACTCGTGCCAACAAAGGCAATAAGAAGTGACAACAATTACATCAACATTTCAACAAAAAGTAACACATGAATGAAAGAGGAAAACCTTCTTTTTCTTATTTGAAAGGCCTTTCTCTTTAGGCTGGCTGTCCTGCTCTTCATCTTCTGTATCAGAATCAATCTTCTTCTTTGATTCAGCATTCTGGGCAGACTCATCCCTTTTATCATTGTCCTGGAAACAAACCAGAAAATAAGCCCCAGACGATACACTGGAAAATAAAATGAAGATTAAACAATCAATCATAGTTCTCCCACTTACCTCAGAACCAGCAGCGTCGTGAAAACTAAATTTCTCGAAAATCTTTCTAAATTCATCATCCAGACCATCATCTAAATCCGCTTTCTCTGGGACATACTCAACCGTGACCTTTTCAACAACCTACAAATCAATTTCAACAAAGAAAAAATTATAGAATATAGAGTACTGGTACAACTCTAGTTCGTATTAGAAACGATGCAGGCTCTAGCTTGCAACTTAAACACCAAATTTTTACTCATAAAAGCCCTAATTTCTCCCTGTATCAAAACATTACAACTATCTTATAAAACTAGAATCTTGCAGTACCTGTGGTTGAGGATCCTCATCTTCAGTTTCGTTGTCGGCGTCGTTATTGGAATCCGTCAGCGTCGCCTGCTGCGAAGCTTTCTTGTTTTTCTTCTGTTTGCGCCTGCGACGGCGACGTTCTGTCTCTTTCTTCGTGGTGACGGAGTTAGAGTTAGGGTTTGTGGAGCTCAAATCTCCGTCCAGTACAACGAGGCCGTTTTGTTGTGTTAGAGTGTCTGCGGTCATATTTTTGTCGATGATTTTGGGGCTGAAGCTGAACGGGGCTATATGTGCGAATCCGAACTTATAAAAAATAAAATCAAATGTGAGAAGCCGGTGCGTGGTTTAAATATAAAAATCAGATCCAAATCCGGAGTAATTCTTTCAGATTCGCAACCGGATCCGGATGCGCGAAAATTATTGCTCGCGGACCGATGTGTAAAGTTTCAGGCAAAGATCCAACCCAACAACTGTTTTGTGGGCTTTGATTTAAGCCCAATATTTGTCGATATAATATTTTTTTTAATTTGACCTTTGTGTTGTTGTTTGTAAACATTAAACAACGTAAGAAATATGTCTTTCTAATCTATACAACCAAAAAAAAAAGACATAAATGTTATTTGTATTTAGTCAGTTTTCGTAATTTTTAACACGATTCAATGCACATAAAGAATGCACCATCAATAATAACCAACTCAATATAATTTACGCAAATCAAATCCTGTCCATTAGAATTATTAAATTTTAAAATTGAATAAAATCGGAAAAGGATTTAACTATTTACACTCTAAAAAAACACTCTCAACACTCTAATTTCTATAAAAAAAAATTTATTACAAAAATATCCATTATATAAATTAATGTTAAGGATAATTTATTATAAGTCGATATTATATAATTACTTTAAACACCTATATAGCATACTCTTTATTCAATATATAATACTCATGTCTTCAACATAAAACTTTTTATTTCTAACATGTTAAATTATTAATCAATACTTTAATGAACAATGATGAAATTAATATTTTGACTATAAAACATGTGTAATGCTTTTTATTTTTTCAAAAAATAAAATGAAACAAAATTATCCTCAATAGAAATTATAGAAATTTAATAATATTAATTGCATTCAATGAAGAGTCACGCGAGAATTCTCGACACTTTAGCCAAGTTGTTGGTGGCCAAAAAATTTTAGCAGAGCTTAGAAATTGTGAGTAAAACGATTTGACCTACATCAGAATTCTTGTTTTGAAAATTTTGATCACCATCAAAATAAAAACAATTCTTTTTTAGTTCCAAAAACTTATTAGCTGAGACAAGGAATGAACACTCATTGCACCAAAACCACACCTCATCCGCCTCCAAAATTTGTGCACCACATGAACTGTTATCCAACAATCGTAATCATCAGAATCCTTCTCAATATCAAATTATTGAACATAAATAAATAAAAAATTAATAACTAAAATTGTCTTAAATAATTTATTTACAACTTGAGTTGAATATATTGTTATAAGTTTGCATTAAATCTCTTAAAATTATGTGTAGTGAATAATTTTGTTGATGTTTTAAGTGATAATGTTAACTAATTTAAATAGTTTGAATAAAGATTTTTTAAAAAAAAATTTTAAAAAGCACAGAAAATAAAATTTAATTTTTTTAATTTAACACATAAACATACAGAACAATAAAATATTTAAAATAATTTTTAAAATATAAATAACCCCACCTATCTGAAAATTGTAAAACTTGCAAATGTTTGTTCAAATCGCTCGTACGTCGAACATTCTGTTCCTTATCGGGAAAAAAAAAAGTGACAAAAATTCAATGCAAAGTGCGAACAATTTATAAATGGTTACTTCAATCACATTTAATTGCAAAATTATCCGAACTGAGGGCCCAGATATGGTAACAAAACCAACGGTCGCGATCGTTTAAACGCGTACGATGTAGCAGAGCAGATGTAATGAAACCTAGCCGACACAGAAACGCGACCCCCGTTCAATTAGCAAATTTTAGGATCCCATCTCGTTTAAGTCAAAAACACGCGCTCTATGACTAACAATCAAAACTAAAGTCAACATCGAACGGCAGAGACTCATTCTCCAGAGGGTCTGGTCCGAAGTCACCGTTCGGTAACTTTCCTTACTTGTGTCGCAACTGACACGTGTTGCTCGTTCACAGGAGAGCGAGAATGCACAACTGGGCAAATATTAGTTGTCATGGGCCCACATGCCCTTTTTTATTTTTTTATTTTTTCAACGGAAGCAAGGAACGGAACCAAAGACAAAGTTTGCCGGATCACACAGTTGCTGTCTCTCTTCTTCTTCTTGAGCAAACACAAAGAAGTGGATACGTATGTACACATTTTGAGTTTATGAATACACGTGGATAATTTGGAAAGAAAGAGATGGGTGTCCAGGAAAATGGGAACAAGTACAGGAGAATGGATGCGGGTGGTAATGAGGAAGACAATTCATTGACTCAAAGTCAAGAACAAGAAGAGGGTGTTGATAAGAGTGGTAGCACAAGGAAATATGTGCTTGCTTGTGCAATCTTTGCATCTCTTAATTCAGTGCTCCTTGGCTACGGTATTTCCTCTCTGCCTCTTTCTTTTTAAAGTTTGTCTTTTTCTGGACTTAATATGAGTTTTGGGCTTGCAAGATGTTTTGCATTGACTGAAATAGATCTAATTATTGGAATATTCATTTTTTCTCTTTTGGTATAATATTAATACTGAATTGATAAGGGCAGTTGGTGTGTGTACTCTGTAATTGTAATTTATGAGTACTTTTTACAATATTTCCATTAAACATTAGATGTGCTTTATGTATCTACAATCTATTTATGATCCATTATGACTGTGAAGATAGATTTTGTGCTGCTATCCGAATGTATCCTTTGAGTAAATAGATCCCACTTAGAAAGAGTGAAAAATGGCCAGTTTGACCTACTTCATTTACAGAAATCCGAAATCATCTTGCAGCCCAAAATGTGGAAAAAGTAATTCCTCAAAATGCTTCTTTTCTTTTTAGATGGATTTACTTTTTACACACTTTGCATTCTCTTAACCTGGCATTGTTTGGCTGGATTCTTAATTTACCATGTGTCCCAATCACTCTGCAGATGTTGGTGTAATGAGTGGAGCAATTATATTCATTAAGGAGGATCTGAAGATAACAGAGGTACAACAAGAAGTTCTTGTTGGAATTTTGAGCATAATTTCACTTTTGGGTAGCTTAGCTGGGGGCAAAACATCGGATGTCCTTGGTAGAAAATGGACAATAGCCCTTGCAGCCATTGTTTTTCAGTCAGGTGCTGCTATTATGACTCTTGCTCCTTCTTTTACTGTCCTAATGATTGGAAGACTTTTGGCTGGTGTCGGGATTGGCTTTGGGGTTATGATTGCACCTCTATACATAGTTGAGATATCGCCCTCCATTGCTCGAGGGTCACTCACCTCCTTTCCTGAGATCTTTATAAATCTAGGAATTCTACTAGGATATATCTCAAATTATGCCTTTTCAGGACTGCCGGTTCATATAAACTGGAGGGTCATGCTTGGTGTGGGAATCCTTCCATCTATCTTTCTTGGGTTGGCCCTTTTTGTGATCCCTGAATCTCCAAGGTGGTTGGTGATGCAACACAGGATTGATGAAGCAAGATTAGTACTTTCAAAAACAAATGAGAGTGACAAAGAAGTGGAGGAAAGGTTGGCAGAAATACAACTAGCTGCTGGCATTTCTAATGCTGAGAATAATGAAGAAAAAGCTGTGTGGCGCGAAATCTTAAATCCTTCGCCTGCTGTTAAACAAATGCTGATTACAGGATGTGGAATCCAATGCTTCCAGCAGATTACAGGTATTGATGCAACTGTCTATTATAGCCCCACTATTTTTAAAGGAGCTGGCATCAAAAGCAATAATGAGCTTCTTGCTGCAACCGTTGCTGTTGGGTTTACCAAAACAATTTTTATCTTGATAGCTATAATTCTTATTGATAAAGTGGGTAGGAAACCTTTGCTTTACGTAAGCACAATTGGCATGACCATTTGCTTGCTTAGTCTAAGCCTTTCTCTAACATTTTTGGGGAATGGACAACTAGGGATAGGATTGGCAATCTTAGCAGTTTGTGGCAATGTAGCTTTCTTCTCTGTAGGAATTGGCCCTGTTTGTTGGGTTTTGTCATCTGAAATCTTCCCTCTAAGATTGCGAGCTCAAGCTTCAGCTCTTGGAGCAGTGGGGAGTAGGGTCAGTAGTGGTGCAATTGCTATGTCATTCCTCTCTGTGTCTCGTGCAATCACCGTGGGAGGAACCTTCTTTGTTTTTTCACTGATTTCAGCTCTCTCCGTTGCTTTTGTCTATAAATGTGTCCCAGAAACCAAGGGAAAATCCTTGGAACAAATAGAAATGCTCTTTCAAGATGAGAGGGAATGGCGAAGAGCTGAGGTGGAATTGGGAGATACTGAGAGTCAATGGCGAAGAGCTGAGGTGGAATTGGGAGATACTGAGCATCTTGTGCAAAATCAATAGTGGGGGCATTCTTGATTGCTAAACGAAAAAGAAAAAAAAATCATATAATAGGCTATAGGAGTGCTTTTGCTTCTTAAACCTGTCATCTCTAGAGACTTACTCACATATACTGTGAGGTTCAAAGGGATTCCAATTTAAAGTATTCCTTCACAGATCATTGCTGCCACGGGTACAACTTATAGAATTGCGAACACCACTTCTGGAAAAAAATTTCATCTGGACTTTTAGTTTTGTTTTTGATGCCATTATTTTTGTAACTTGTTTGGATCTGGTCCAGAATGCGCATTTGTAACATCAAAGTAATTGATAATTTGATATGTGTACAATTCTTCTCATCCCTTTACTGAAACTAGCTATATGAGAACTTGGAACATTGGCATTTGGCACATATTTGCACGGCAAGAAGCTCAAAAAATGGAAAAGAAATTTCTGTCCATTTCAAATTTGGCACATATGACTGAAACTTTTTACTTCAATTACTATTTATCTGTTCAGCTCCAAAGTCTGCTTTTACAATTGCCGGCATCGTAAAATCTTTAACATCCAACACATTCATGTAAATGGGAAACAGCTAAAATTATAATAAACGGTCAAATTTTTTTTTCCCCAATAATTGTATATTACAATCTGAGGTTTATTGGGATTTTACATAAATAGATTTATACTACAATCCAGATATACCAAGACCGACATGGAAATGTATCTTTTCTTATTAACAACATCCGTAAGAAAACATTTCCATTGTGAAAAAGAAAAAGTCCCTGTGGGAGCCCCAATTAATATCCCAATATTATTGTGAGCATCGGCCCACTATTGAGCTACTAGCCCAATTACATTAGGACCAGTTAACTTTAACTCTGGAAATTAATATGATTGTTCCTTCCCTTCTATATGTGAATGATTGGCTAAAGAGAGCATAAAATAAAATCACATGGCTGGAGATGATATGATAATAATACAAAGACAATAACAGTTCATAAAGGTACTGTTGCTTCAAAATAACGTACTTTGGCCCACAACCTAAAGGTAGCTAAGAAGCAGCATCTTGCTTTACACAGCACAAATTAAGCCACGCTATTATTTATCCCAAATAGGCAAATAATGTAAAACTGCGGGAAGTGAATGCTAACGAAAATATGAAACCATGTGCACCCTCCCTGAAATGCTGCACCATAACAGCAACGAACATGGATTGCATTCTGTAAACCTATAATAAGAAATAGAATTTGAAGATGGGTTCAGGAAGAAATTAATGAAATGTCAGGCTTTTGCCTTTGACAGTGCAAATGATCTGATCATCAGATTTTTCTCTTTTTCGTTCTTTAAATCATTGTTAGTGCCAAGGTTGAACGTCTACTAATTTATAGACAAAAGAAAGAAGAGAAAAGTCTTTGACCACGATCAAATTGAAGGGTAATAGTCCTTTCCTTAAACTTTGATTTCTTGTGTACCCTTCTCTAATTTACATCAAATATACGCACGTTGTTTTGCTTCTCTCAAGCCCTGCCAATTGTCATGCCCATGGCTGATCATCAATTCATCCTGCTTTGGACAATCAGCAAGAAGTTTGTGTATTAACTATTCAAGGCCAAATGGCAGTAGATACGTCACCAAATTTGCATGTGATAAGCCAATAAATTTTCTGGAAAACCCCATCGTATTTTTCCTGGGAAACCCATCATAATATCATAGTCACATGCAATTGAAGAAAAAATATATATATATATATATGAAACATGTAAGCTGGTATTACTCCACACTCCACAGACATGACACAACTAACCATACTAAGAAGATGGGCAATATTTCTTTATTCATTGACTTAAAACATAGAATACTTTTGTGTTTCGTATGACATATTTGCCTCTGCCTCCATCGTGCTAGGTGATGACTATATGAAAACATTTTTTTTTTTAATTGACGTTTTCATTAAATATAACTTAAAGATCTAATGACAGAATAGTTACCGAATCTTCTATTCATGGATCACATAATATATACCTGACCTTAAGATCTAAGAATCATATGTTAAGCATAGAATACTGGATCAGATATAATCGATTAGTAGCTTGTTAATTTAACCATTCATGTTAATTACTTGTTGCTGACCGGGTGTTGTTGAAATTTCGAAAATCTTAATTATATTGATGGTTGAGGATGCAAGTAAAAAGCTTAAATTAAATGTATGATGGGCATGGAGACAATGCCAAAGGGTAGGTGCCAATCTTAGTTGGGAGTTGAAATCTCACATTCATTACTTATTTATTAAATGGGATATGGTCTCTACAGATAATTTATTTCCTTTGTTGTTTCTCATTAAAGTTAAGTTAGAAAAAATCAAATCCATTTTTTTAATGCTCAAATAATTAAAAGCTCATATTATTACATTATTTTCTTTTACATCTTTATAACCATTTATAGCCTTATAGGTATACAATAATCAATCAATCAACATTAACTAGATAGTATACACAAAGGGAACAAGAAGGTAACAAAAAAAAAAAAAAAGGAGAGAAATAATGATTAAAATTATTTTGAATCACTAGTCTTCTTATAGCCATAAGCCATTTACATACAGCAAATCTGAATCTGTGAAAAACAAACGATAATAATTAACATTCCAACAGTTACGAAAAGAGAAGAAAAATAAAATTTATTCTAAATAATCACAAACGATGTGAACACGAGACAATTACAAATTGTCCTACTTATTCTATAATCACAAACTTGACAGTGAAAAATTGCAGAAGACACAAGAGCCCAACATTAAATGATTAACAATGCTCCCATCTTCAACTTTAAGCAATTTACTTTGTCTGTTCCACAAGTGCACAGTGAAACTTTGCCTGCTAATAAGCTCGAGCTTCTTATGCAACAATTTTGAATGCTGCTCATTTCTAGGCCCCAGGAAAAAACTTCGAACTCTTCTCCAATCAACCGGATAAAATGCAGAAGGTGGCAACACAGTGAAGTTGAATCCAGGTCTCCCATTCACTCTAGTAACAACTCTAGACACCAAATAAGGACCATTGTGACCCCACTTGTTGCCATCAAATGTGAGTGTAAATTCCTGTATGAACTTGTGCAGTAACGGATGATTCTTATCAAAAATCAACACAGCATTATTCAATCTGGTCCAATTCTTTGTTTCAGAATCCACTGTTTGAGCTCCTATTGTGTTTCTCAATTTTGATAAATTCTTCAAAACTATAACATCTGTGTCTAAATATATACCACCAAACTTGTATAACAAAGCAAGCCTAAGTAAATTTGACAAGTTTTGACCCAATGAAATTAACCCAGGATCAACATTCCCTTTCTTCAATTTATTAAACCACTCTTCTGCACAAGTATTCTTGAATATATAATCATAATCAGGCTTAACTGCAATCACTTTAAAACCCTTATCCAAAAATAGCTTAAAAATAAGTCTTCCTTTTCTTGAATCCAATGAATTTGAGACCATAACCAAACAAGCATTTGGATGTGACTTATACAAACTTTCTAAAGCAAGAAATTCTCTATCACCAAATGACTCAAGTGAAGAAATCCAAGTCATAAAAAACTTTAACTTACATGAAGAATTCTGAAAAAACCCCTTAACTTTAGCAGAAAATCTCCTTGACTTAGCTCCAAAACGAGGAATCTTAAACTTGGCTCTCCTGTTACGCACTTTTTTGGGCCTAGAAACCAAATAACTGTTAATGGGCACCAGTGAAAAGTTGTGTTTTTGATATAGAGGCAAATGGGTCTTTGAAATCACAGGTGGGTTCTCTTCTTTCAATGCATACAAAGCCGAAGAAGTGAACTTTTGAAGTGACTCTCCGGCAAGTTTTTCCGGCGGGAATTTGGCGGGAACCGGAGAGGCTCTGGCGGGAAAAGAAGGGATGTGGATATAAAAGACAAAGGAGCCATTGTAAACTAAGAGGACGATAAGAAGAAGAGCAAGAAGTGAAGTGGGTAAGCAAAAGAGAAAAGCGAAAAAAGATCTTTTGATGTTTTGCAAATAGTGAAGAAAGTAGAGAAAATTATGATAAAGCTTGGTTTTTTGATACATTATTATATGTTTTTTGGTTGTGTCAAAAAGAAACAAAAGTTTGTTTGGGGTCTTCGAAAGTTTGGTTTGGTAATTGGCAACTGGTAGTGTAGTGAATGAGAAGCTTCAAATTTGCAGAGATTTAATGGGAGAAGAGAGAATATTTTAATGGATTGGAGGAGGCGGCAAAACATGAAAAAGACTGAATTGTTTTTGTATTTGTTTGGACATTGGGAACCAAAAATGTGAAAGCAAGTGGGGTTTATATACTCGTAGTTTAGTTCACTTCTTCTTTTCATTATTCACAGCTTTAGAATACATAACAAGTTTCATGTGAGTCATACAATAAGTAAATTATGTTATGATGTGTATATATTTATTTTAAAAAATTATTGTACAAATAAGTAATAATTATATTAAATTCAAATACATATATCATACCCGCATTAATTAATTATATTACATCTTATGTATATTAAAACTTCTCTAAAGACTGAGTAGAGAGAGAACAAGAAAGTGCAGTTACGTACTCCAAGATCTGTTTCTGTTTACACAGCAAGTATCGTTTATAAGTTGGTAACTCAAATAACTTCACTGATGGATGTCATGTGACTTGTAAGTTGTAACCCAAAGAACTTTTAATACTTCTTGCAACTAGTTCTTGACTTTTCAAAGAGGATAATCTCATGTCCATAATCTTCACGTAAACTTTTCTACGTGGTAATCCATTATTTCTTAACTCTGTTATAGCTTGAATGGATTTTGTTTCATTCTAATAAATAAAACTTCTCAATCGCTGTCATTTGACGCAAAAATAAAATCATGTTCAACGGAAGAAAAACAAAACAGGAGGAAAGCAAAATAATCAAATTAAAACCGTTTTAAAAAAAATATTAGTATTCATTTACCACGCCATAAAGGAAGGAATCAATTAAAAACATTATTTTACCTCTTTCGAGGTTTAATTTAAAAAAAAAATTAAAAACAAGAAATACATGATATTTTTTTCATCTTAAAGTCTTCTATTGTTGGTATTTTAATATAAACTCACCACAGCTCATTTTCTAATAGAAGCAATTAGTATTATGAATCTGAAAATGCAGTCTAGAAGCCCGTACAAACTTTTTTTTTTTTTTCATTTGAACAACAAGATAAAAGTTCTTGCGGATGTACAAACCAACCCGAGTATGACTCGATATAAACTGCCATTGGAATTTGCCTTCGTGAACAAATTCGGCGGAGAATTTAGATATTGTGCTAAGCCGACTCGTTAGCTATCTTTTTTTAAAAAAATAATTGGTAGTTATTGAATAAAAATATAAAATTAATTAAATCTTAACTATATATTACTACATATGCATGAGTAGTAGAAAATTATAAAGAATTAAGTAAGTGTCGTCAGCTAACTGAGTATTAGATCTAAATCGACGTAGAGGTATTTCTAACAATTTGTTGACTTTTTAAAATTGATTTCCATGCAGATAATGTTTAAATTAATTTAAATAATCGACATACTTGAATCACGAAATCGACTGTCAATTTAAGATATATATATATATCTTAAGACACCTAACGCTAGATAAACGCCATTAGGAACATATTGTTTAAAAATTAATATATATACCAACCGATTATTACAAACAATCGTATTCGATCGAATGTGATGTGACCACCGTTAATTATCAAAAGTCTTTCTACATGCATTTATTTTTATTTTCTTTCTTCTTATTATTATTATTAAATAAAAAAGAAATAGAACAAACAAGAAGATGAAGACTAGTCGTAAATGGCATGTATTTATTAAAAAAAAACAATTCTAATAAAATTGAAATCAAATTTGTAAAAATAAATTTCAAATTCATGTCCTATTCATTCAAAAATATCTAATTCAACTCTGATTTAATTAAATCTAATTTAATTCATTTTGGTGATACTCTTCTCTTTATTTAATATAGTGGTATTTTTTGTTAGTCTAAGTAATAATAATTTGTTAAAGACGTGAGCGATAATTGAAATGAGTATCGAAAAAATGGCCATAAAATAACATGGTTTTCATTTTTTCAGCTTGCCGACAAAAATGAGACTCCCGTAACATTCAAAATTACTCTAAAAAGTGATTAAAAAAAAAAACTAGAAAGTGGAAACCATATAGTGACCTGTATTTTGGTATCAACATTATACCAAGCTGATTCTCTAATATATATAGTATGAATCTATATCTTTTCATATTAAATATAGGAAAAATGCATGTTTAGTCATTATATTTTGAATTAATTATTTGTTTAGTTCTTAAATTTAAAAAAAGACCTTAGGATACTCATGCTGTTAAATATGTTACACCCCTTGACTCCTACCCTTATGTTTTCTTTAAGTTTACAATAATACCATTGCAATAAAATTATTGGGGATATTAATAAAGAGAAAAAAATGGTAATTTATCAAATTTATCTTAAAAGTAACATAAAAATTAACACAAACTTTTATATTATTATTTTACTTTTAGGATTAATATGGTAAATTAATGTTTTTATAAAATAATTATCAGTAAGATTGTTATTAGGTTATTAAACATTACTTTAAGTTGATTGATATTAATTAATTTATAAATAATTATTAGTAAAATTATTGTACATGTACAAAAAATACCAGTTCTTTCACACTGATATTTATTAGTTAATTTACTGATAAATAATTATTAGTTAATTTGCAAATTAAATTTTTTATAGATAAATTAATTATCATTAAGAATACCGTTGGAAGAGTATTAATGTAAACGAAAAAAAAGAAAAATAAGGTTAAAATGTAATATTTTTAATTGTAGGGATATTTTAAGATATTTTTATAAATATATAGACTAAACAAATATTTAAGTCAAAATATAAGAACTAAATAAATATTTACCTTAAATATAACTTAAAGTATAAATTTAGAAAATTTTCTTTTCATTAACTCATGCATAATTAAAATTTGAATCAATCTAGGATCTGGGTATTAGGAAAACTGGACGTTACCATACTTTTTACAATTTACTTGCATAAAATACCTCTTATCTTTAGAAATTAATGAAATTTCAAATAGTTAACTGAAATTAAAAAATAAAGAAAAATTGTCCAGATGACCAAAAATTAGAGAAATTTCCAATTTTCCACCACGCAACTGTCCACATGGAGAAAAATTAAGGGTTAATTACACTGAGATGACATATTTTTTGACAAATTTTAAAAAAGTGACAGGATTTTTAAAAATACTTGAGGGGGTGACAGTAATTTTAACAATACTCGAAAGGGTGATAAATCCGTTAATTTTAACGAGAACAGTAACGGAAACAGTAATTTTAATAAGAAATAACGTTTTTATCCCTAGAGTTAATTATAAAATAACGTTCCTACCCCCATGATAGTTACAAAATGATATTGTCATATCTACAATTAGTTACAAAATATATTTATGTCCCTACTCAATTATTTTTAATTTTTTAAATAGAAAAAATTATAAAAAAAATTTACACCTAAGTCTAATTAATAGGTTTTTTTTTGTTAAATCAAATTTTTTTTAAAAAAAAATTTTTATGAATCAAACTTTGCCGTTAACTTTAATAAGAAAATTTTATTAGATTCAGTAAGAATTTTTTTTAAAAAAAGCCTATTAATTAGACTTAGATGTAATTTTTTTTTATTTTTTCTATTTAAAAAATTAAAAATAATTGAGTAGGGGCAGAAACATATTTTATAACTAATTGTAGGGATGAAAATATCATTTTGTAACTATTATGGGGGTAGAAACGTTATTTTATAATTAATTTTAGGGGCAAAAACGTTATTTTTTATTAAAATTACTATTTCCGTTACTGTTCTTGTTAAAGTTAACGGATTTGGCATCCCATCGAGTATTGTTAAAAAATTCTATCACCCCCTCAAATATTTTTTAAAATACTGTCACTTTTTTTAAATTTATTAAAAAATGTGTTATCTCAGTGTAATTAATCCAAAAATTAACAGCCGGTAAATGTTAAGTGTAGAAAAAAATGAGAGAAAAAAAAAAGTGGATAGAGAATGAAAACAAATATCTCTCATTTTTCTTCTACTTTTTTACGTCTTCAATCACCAACAGAAAAAATTAACAAAAAAGTCCAAAAAATAAAAAAGCATATGTAGCTGCTTCTGCAAAGACAAAAGACATTGACATTATCGACCTCTGAAAAGAGAAAAGCATATATAGCTGCTTCAATCACTCACACACCACTCTCTGTATTCATAAGAGAGACAGAGAAGCTAAAAACACAGAAACATTGACTGCTCGCGGAAAAATGGATCAAATTGAGCACAAGTTCATCAAAGTACAAGGCCTGAACCTTCACATCGCCGAGGCCGGAGCAGGTTTTTCAGTCATCACTTTATCATGCACCCAGGCTGCCGCCACCTAACAATATATATAATTCTTAATCAAATTAACATGCATGCAGATGCAGGTGCACATGTGGTGGTGGTGTTCTTGCATGGATTCCCCGAGATATGGTACTCGTGGCGGCATCAGATGGTGGGTGTGGCCACTGCCGGCTTCAGGGCCATTGCTCCTGATTGTAGAGGGTACGGCCTCTCTGATCCACCTGCTGAACCTGAAAAGACCTCCTTTCAGGACATGGTAGATGATCTCCTCGCCATTTTGGATCATCTCGGACTAGCTAAGGTCAATTTTTATCTTTTCCAGCTAGCCTCTCTATTCAATATTAGGATATGTTTCACTACTACTTTCAATAGTTGGTTCATGTGATTGAAAAGTGAAAACAATAGTTTAGTTGGTTCAGCTAGCAATTACTCTTGGAGCGTTACAAAAGGAAGGTCTGAGGTTCGAATCTCCTTCACATTAGGGTAGGATTATATAGTTTTTTCATTTCCAAGTCCCCTTTAGTACAGACTGTATAGCTACCACAGAAGAGGGAGATGGAGATATATATATACATATGCTTATCTTTGTGGTAAAACTATAGATTAATGTTTCAGGCCTAATGTACTGATCAAAAGAGATGGCTTTATATATTTAAGATTAATTAGCGAATGATTTTGGCTCTCTACATATATTGTATAGGTTTTTCTTGTTGCAAAAGATTTTGGAGCTCTGACTGCGTACGCGTTTGCAATTCAACACCCAGAGAGGGTCTCTGGGGTAATTACCTTGGGAGTGCCGATTTTACCTCGAGGTCCGATTGAATTCCACAAATACCTTCCTGAAGGTTTTTACATATCAAGATGGCAGGTGTAAAATATATGCTGTGCTTGCAGCTTCATTGCTAATTTGTTGAGACTTAACTAATGTGACTCTTTAATTTAATCTGTTTTGTACATTTGATGCTCGACTTAATTAGGAACCTAGACGAGCAGAAGCTGATTTTGGCCGCCTTGATGCCAAGACAGTTGTACGGAACATTTACATACTCTTCTCCAGAAGTGAAATACCCATAGCACCTGAAAACAAAGAGATCATGGATTTGGTGAATGATTCAACTCCTCTGCCACCGTGGTTCACAGAGGAAGATCTTGCAGCTTATGGAGCCTTGTATGAGAAGTCTGGATTTCGAACTGCATTGCAAGTTCCATATAGGTGATGCCTCAATCCTTGAATAGGATCAAGTTGTAGAATACTTATCAAATAAGGACATCGATCCGTATGAGCAAATTACAATACCAATTTGAGGCTAAACAATGCTGTCACTTGATTTTGTAACTATTTTTTGTAGGACTATTCGTGAGAACTTCAGCACATCAGAAGTAACAGCAGTTCAAGTTCCAGCATTACTGATAATGGGGGACAAAGACTATTTCCTCAAATTTCCAGGGATTGAGGACTACATAAGAAGCGGCAAGGTGAAAGACCTTGTGCCTAATTTGGAGATCATACATTTGCCCGAAGGAAGCCATTTTGTTCAAGAGCAATCACCAGAAGAAGTGAATCAGCTAATCCTCACCTTTCTCAGCAAACATGTTTGATTGCCAGCCAAGGCTTTTCTTGAAGTACGTCTTAAGGGTTTGCTGGAGATTAAGCGAGTCCTTTAGAATTATGTCTAGTCTATGTTGCTTGAACAATTGCTGTCTGTGTTATTATTTAGTATTGGGGAATGTATGTGACTTTGTTTGGCATGTGATTAATATGATCTTTTCAGATGCTAAAGTTAAATAAAGATATGTTAGTAAAGGATTCCTTGTTCTTGTTTTAAGACCAATTGGCTTCTATGCTAAAGATACAAACTTTCTGTGCGAGTTATTGTGTACAAGGTACAGTATTTGGAAATTATTGGTGAGCGAGAAAACAAAAGTCAAGAAAAGCAGTTTAATAGTAAGAAGATAATGTTATCATGTGTCGATCATACAATACTGTTACAACTAGTATGCATACTATAATTTGTTAAAACAGTGATTATCTCATTCATTGACAAGAACCTTATTTACTAAAATTTAATTAAAATAATATATAATGCAAGAATAATCTTTCAACGAGTTCTCTCGCCTTATTATTATAAATAAGATAAAAGATAAAAAAAAAATACAGGTTTTAATATATTGAATTTTACTTTGTAGTACATCAAAATTTATCTTTTAGTTTATCTGTGATTTTAATTTGATTAGAAATTTTTAATTGGAAGCTCACTTTACCGTGCAATATGTATCAAAATACAAATGTCATTTCTAAATCAAAAGATGAATATCTACCTACTCTTTTAGGTTAAAATGATAATTTGGCCCGGCTTGTTTTCGTCCCGTCAAGATTTAACAATTGTAAAACCCATAAAAGAAGAAGTTGCATAAATAGTTATATTTTAATACATATATAATAAGGGTGTGTTTGGTATTAAAATGAGTTTAGAAAGTAAAACATAAACATTTGAATTTTGTTAAGTGAGTCAATTAAATAAATGGATTTAGTAAGTATTTTAGTGAGTTCAAATAAATCCACCTTTAATTAAATTAATCTTCTTTTTAAGAGACCAATGAAGTCAATGATCTCTTTTTCTGTTTTTAGTAAATTATCAAACATCCAAAATATTACCTTGTTATAAAAATTATTATAAGAATTAATTTATTTAATTTTACACCCATTGTTTATATAAACTTTTAAAACAAAAAAGAATAAAAATAAAATTACAAGTAATAATATAACTGTGGGTAAAATCCCATTTGGTCCTATAATTTGAGATTAATATTCATTTAATTCCTATATTTTGAAAAACACAGTAAAACACCCTAGCCGTTCGAATTAAAAAAAAATTACTAATCACTTATCTCTGCCAACTCTCATCCAACCGATCCAAATTTCAAATTACTGAAACTCTTAACCCTTTTCTTATCGCTTTTCAAATTCAACTTTCCTTCACTATTCTTTCTACGTAATTAAATTTCTTTTCTTTTGTTTTCATCACGTTTTGCACAAATGAAGTTGATCGTGACATGCAGCCTTCTCAGCACCACTTGATTAATGCTTTTGTCAATTCTACGGAAAATGGATTCATCGAATTGTGCCCTTGTTACTAATTAATGCTTTTGTCAATTGTGCTTACTCCGTGGCAGCCCCGTTCTTGAACAAAAGCAAACGAGAGGCCACAAAAGCCATAAGATTATCTAATGAAGTTGATATGATATTTCATTTTTTTTTTTTTTTTGGGTTCAAGATTATCAGAGTAAATACAATAAAATAATATTATTCATAACTAAAAGTGGATATTGATTAGTAATTTTTTCTTTTTTATTAATGTCTAAAATATAATAACGTAAAAGGATATTATTATAAAAGTAAATAAAAAGAAAAAAAAATAAGGATGTCACTAATTTCACAACAATAATATTTTGAAGTATTTTTTTAAAGAATGGGATTATTTACATTCTAGAAATTATCTTGAACACTCTATTATTTTATATATTCACGTGCTAAATCTAAAAAATTAAACTTTTATTTTCTACCCTCTTTAACATATCAAAAAAGACCTTAATTATTAAACTAATTTACTCAAACATCAATAAGACTATTTAGCATATCTAAAATAAATTAATAACAATTGAGTATATATAACAATAGAATCAAATTATATTCTAAACAATTTTTTTAATATAAATTTTAGTTGTTAGCTTTTGTCTATTAAAAAATATGTTTAGTATTTATTTTTTACACCCCAATTTTTTAACCGAAAAATTTAAAAAAATTGGCCATTTGGCCAACAAAGAACAAGAAAAACAAAAGAAGAAGTAGTAAACGAAGAAAAACCAAGAAGACTGAAAAAAGGAGGAAGTAGAAGAAGACTAAGAAAAAGAAGGAAAAAACTACCAAAAAATATTTTTTTAGGTTAAATCAAAAAGCAAAAACTTGTTAAAATTTTGCTGATGTGTTGAGTCATCATTACCCTGCCCATTCTTCTTGTTTCAGATTTTACCAACACAGGCAGAGCAGACACGTTACGTTAGTATTTTTTGTGGTACCCACAAAAATTGATTAGAGAATAATCTGTCTTCATAATTCATATACCTTTATTTAAACGGCAGTGCATAGATTTTGCTCTCTAAAAATGGATGAAATTGAGCACAAGTTCATCAAAGTACAAGGCCTGAACCTTCACGTCGCCGAGACAGGAACAGGTTTGCCAGTCACCAATCCCACTTGACTTAATCCTTATCGTGCACCCACCTAAGTAAATTCTAATCAGACACCGTTCATTTTTTTGTATGATGACGTCTGCAGGTCCAAATGTGGTGGTGTTTTTGCATGGGTTCCCCGAGATATGGTACTCGTGGCGCCATCAGATGGTGGCTGTAGCCACTGCTGGCTTCAGGGCTATTGCGCCTGATTATAGAGGCTACGGCCTCTCTGACCCACCTGCTGAACCTGAAAAGGCCTCCTTTAAAGACATCACTGATGATCTCCTGGCCATTTTAGATCACCTCGGAATTAATAAGGTAATTAACATTAAATTTAATTGTTTCTTAATCATAAGTTTACTGAAATTTTTCTGTTCAATATCAGGGTGTATCATTAGTCTCTATTTTTACAAATTGATTGGGTGGGACTAGGATGATCCTTAGTTCAGAAGATTGTATGTTTCTATCTGCCCTTGTATTGCGCAAAACAAATGTGCTTTGTGTACTTAGATTGGCTGTTGATTATTACTGATTCTGTCCCTCAATGACAATGAGCATGTATGTATAGGTTTTTCTTGTTGCAAAAGATTTTGGAGCCCGGCCTGCCTACCTGTTTGCACTTCTACACCCAGAGAGGGTCTCCGGTGTTATTACATTAGGAGTGCCGTTTATACCTCCAGGTCAGACTGAATTTCACAAATACCTTCCTGAAGGTTTCTACATATCGAGATGGCGGGTATGCATACGGGTTTGTTGCTTTTAATTACACAGCATTAGAGAAACAAAATGACTTTTTTGTTGTTTTTTTCGTATGCTTGGCATTCGATCAGGAACCTCGACGAGCGGAAGCTGATTTTGGTCGCCATGATGCCAAGACAGTGGTAAGAAACATTTACATTCTTTTCTCCAGAAGTGAAATACCAATAGCACCTGAAAACAAGGAGATCATGGATTTGGTGGATGCTTCTACTCCTCTTCCACCTTGGTTCACAGAGGAAGATCTTACCGCTTATGGAGTTTTGTACGAGAAGTCTGGATTTCGAACTGCATTGCAAGTTCCATATAGGTATATTTTTATATTCTATAGCATTTGACAGTTTTGCTTTCACCGTTGAAATCTACCGTGAATGTCCTGTAGTCTGTTAGCTGCTCATTGTTCCTGACAATGGCACGTTAATTGTTCATTTGTTTCACATTTTTAAGAACCATGGTGGCATTGGATGAAGATTGTTGCTCTTTACTAAGTTAGCTCAGTTTTAGAGCCATTACAATTTCACTTGATTTTGTTGTTTTGTAGGTCAATCCATGAAAAGTTCAGCTTACCAGAACTAACAGTTAAAGTTCCAGCACTACTGATATTGGGTGAAAAAGATTACTTCCTCAAATTTCCTGGGATTGAGGACTACATAAGAAGTGGCAAGGTAAAGAACTTTGTTCCCAATTTGGAGATCATACATTTGTCTGAAGGGAGCCATTTTGTTCAAGAGCAATCACCAGAAGAGGTGAATCAGCTAATCCTCACCTTCCTCAACAAACATGTATGATTCCCATTTCCCAAGGCTGGCATGAAGTGTGTATGTCCTAATGTCCATGAGTTTACAAAGGCTCCAGTGTGTTGAGTCCTTTAGAATTACATCCATGTACTTGAATAATCAGTGTGTCTGTATCATTTAGTATCGGGCAATGTATACTCTCTCTCTGTGGACTGTGGGTGGGCGTGTAATGGATGTTTCAGATGCTATAAGGTGTACTATTTTGAACAAATTTTAGGACAGCCTTTGAATGCTATTTAACTCAAAGAGTAATCAGCTCACATGGTGCAGCTAAATTAATTGAGCAGCAGTTAAAAGAGTATCAGTAATCAGCTCACATGGACTGGGTTTTTAAACTGCTCTAAACCGAGGCTTGCCTCATACAAACAAGAAAAGAAAAAGGAAAATTCTAATATCACTAATCAGTTTTGCTTGAAGTTGTGCCTAGGCCTCAGCTAATTTTCTATTGCTTCACACCGTGTGCAGGGCTCAGTATCAGCAACCAAAAGTTGAAAGTTCAAGTGCTACTAATAACGGGTGGCAAAGACTGGTTCCTCAAATTTCCAAGGATTGAAGAGTACGTAACAAGTGGAGTGGTGCAAGAGTATGCCAGTGATTTAGAGATCAAATTCTTTGCAGATGGAACACATTTGATTCAGGTTCGGGAGCAAATTCCAGGCCAAGTGAATGAGCCCTCATCATCAGTGTCATCAATAAGGTGGTTGGTCAAAAATTAAGAAACCTACCAATCTCCCAAGGGTTGAATGTTCCTCTTATCAAAATTTGAAAAAATAAGGTTTAGTGTTCCTGAGTTCTTAAGTAATGGCTTCTCTTCTTGCCTCTCAATTTTCAAATACAACGTCATGCCATTCATCTTGATTCAAATAGGGTGCGATCTTATAATTTTTTATAGTGATGAGATGTCAATGCGATTTGATTGTTAGAACTGAAGACATGGATTTCATGGACAAACAAGCTTGATCATTATATTTCATATAAAACATGAAAAATGAAAGTTCATTACAATGGTTGATTATATAGACAATACACATATAAAAGGAAAAAAAATTTAATTAATTCTGCTATCATTTTCATATACATGCATTCCAGCCTACATTGAGATGATGCAAAAACAGCTACAAAGAATGGGAAAAAAAACCAGAGGACCAAAAGTCCAAAACAAAAAGATATCTAGGTAGGAAAGCCAAACAAAGGGTTCAATCAGACTAACAGACTTATGGTCAGTTTAATGCGGAAGCAATCCCACGGCCATGGGCACTTGCGATGCGTGAGAACAAACAGCTATCTAAGAGAAAGGCTGAGGCTGTACAAAAATCTCCATTTTTTGATTTCTCATGGCACTCTACATGATTCGATCACTTCACTCACAGCTTTATGAGTCTCAGGCGAGATCATATTTAGTGTCAGATGAAATGCCTGAAGAGGTGAGCAAGATGAAAAAAATTAAACAATTTTCTAAGGGTAACCAAATAGACTGATTTAATCTGCAAACAATTTAATTTATAGCGGAATTCTAGAAGTTCAATAATAGCGTACATACCACAAATCTCTCCAGCACTGGTACCAGAATTCCCAAGTTGTGATTTGGGAGACATTCCGCAATTGCAGCGCGGGTACTCATGCTGTTAATATGTATACATATAAAAAGATTATTAATCTCAGCAAATTCAACCCAAAGGAAAAAATGAAAGGAAAAATGGACACCTTTCAGTTGAAAGAAAGGCAAGCAGCAAGGCCGCATAAGCTTCCACAATCATCATCTCAGCTTCTTTCTCCCCTTCTAGTAATGCTGCCTCATCATTCTGCAGAATGCAATATGATGCAGAATTTAGACAATGCTACTTATGATTAATTACCTCAACCTAATAGTAAGAAATTAATATGCTATTTTCGTTCAACTAGACCTTTAGCTAAAAATACTAGCCAACCAAAAGAAAAAGCATGATAAAATTTTCAGTGCACTTTACTTAAAAACAGATTGTGCAACCGTCAGAAGATTTTTAGTTAGTCCTCTGTTACAACTCTTTATAACCTAATCTACATCACTATGCTGAATAAAAATACAAATCACTCACCAAGGGCTCTGCAGTTCCTTCCCCAGCTGGATCACCTGCCCCTTGATTAGCTAGAAAGATGGAACATAGTAGTTGAATTACATCCCTGTGACTCTTTTCTTCGAACCCCTCTGAATTAGGTAATGAGATTCTGGCAGCTGAGAGCCGTGATCTGCAATAACCTTACTGTAAGTTTTATCATTTTTTTTTTTAACAAAGGCTCTTTTGTAATGCACAAGCAATTATAGTTATGTGAGGCATCACAGACGCAGATTATCTATTTAAACCAGATGAATCAGAACCTAAGGAGCAGTCTGGCAAATTGAAGGATCAATCTCAATGTTGAGCAAGGCAGTTCATAAAGTGTTATAAGGTTGACTAGCGCTACACCTACTTAGCTAAATATGGATGCTTATATATGTTGGAAATTGGCATATATACAATCATCTAGATTTTTGCAAACTGAAAAAATCAAACCTTAAAAACTATTGTAACCCCAGGTAGCATCTCATGCAGAGAGCCCTTACAAAGATTTTGGTGATATGAAGGAGAATATTGGTTTTTCCTGTAATTAGGAAAAATAATTGAAAATAATGCACAAAAAGCTCCTCTATTTTAGACTTAAATACAGAGCTCTCAATATGAAAATTAAAATTTAGAAGTTTAAGATAAATCAAATGCTAGCAAGAAGTAAGATTGGCATAAACTTTATGCAAAATGACGTCAGGTTTTAAACAAACCAGACCCGTAACTCACAGCGCCAGGTGGCAGGTTCCAACAGCATCATACAAACTACAAATGCAGTATGAGGATATACATTAAGAGGGAATATTAACCTGTTACTTTCATCCTTCTCTACCAAGTTCACAAGCAGGCCCAATATAGCAACAAGAAAATCCAACTCTTGGTCAGTCAAGGGTCTATTGTCCTTATGGTCAGACTCAAAACCATCTCTGGAAGGAGACACAGATGAGCTGAATGAGGGGAAGTGGCTGGCAATCAACAAAGACAATGTCTCCAGGCCTCCATGTGCACCTATTTGCCGGCAGCCAATGGGGTTGTCATTCGTTAAATTCATTAGAACCTGCCCACAAGTTAATACCCACATGTTAATCAAGCAAACAAACCTGCACAATAAAGATAGCATAATTGGGCATACAAGAGTTCAGCAACGGCAAAGCAAGAATGTAGTCAGCACCATTGTAGAGGCAAACCAATAATTACAAAAGCTGACAAGATGTGGATATTTTATATCTTGAAAATACCTTGACAGCCGTAAGAAGGCAATCAGCAAAAAGGGTAGAGTTCTCTGTGTCATCAGCATGTGCGCAAGAGCTTTCATGAGAAAAATGATATTCCCCAATACTTGATAGCTGGTGATTTTCCCCATTATTCAACTGCCTTTGACAATTTTCTCCATTATTTGATTCCTGTTGGCTCATGATCATTTCATATTGACACCCATCTTCAAAATCTCGATACTTAACTCCACTTCTTTTAGTTCGAGAATTTTTTTGTTTCCCAGATAGCAAGTCCCACTTTGAGGGCTCAAATGCATCTTCATCAAATGCGTAAGGATCTTCACTATCCTCTAAAATTCCATACTTCTCATCTTTTCTACTGTTCGATCTATCTAAAAGACAGAAGTTTGACCTCGAACCATTACAAGTTGAAGGTGTTCCACTCATGGAACTCCTTAATGTCTCACTATATGAACTAGAAAAGGAAGAGGCATACTTCTCATCTTTTCTACTGTTTGTTCTCTCCAAAAGACAAAAGTTTGACCTCGAAACATTAGTACTTACAAGTGTTCCACTCTTGGAACTCCTTAATGTCTCACTGCATGAACTGGAAAAGGAAGAACGGGATCTCACATTTAGAAAGCAATTATCATTCATGGATGTAGTGGTTGTTTCAGAATTGGATTCAGAATGACCCAAGCGGTCAGTAAACAACCACGGACTGTTCTCAGACATATCCAAGCTCTTTTCAGAATTGGATTCAGAACTGACGAATATAACATCATGGCTGTCACCTGCAAATTTAAAAAGAATAACATAAGTTAGAAAAAGAAAGAAAGAAAGAGAGGCTGCCATGTATATTGCATTGTAAAAGGACAACCGCATACCTTTGCGCTCAGCAACTAAAGCCAATTCAGATGCATTACTAGTCCCATTCCCCTCAAAAATATTGTGTGATTTTACATCAGCAGAGGAGGATGAACTTCTACGTAGGAGAAGATCTAGAAACCAAATGGAAATCATTCATCATCAAGGACCAGTTTTAAAGCAACTGAAAAGTATAAATAATGTTTTAAGGGTGTTGTGAGTTTCGAAGGAATGTGCATGAATTGGTTAGTCTATACTTTCAAAAGGTTTTGACAGTGTTTGATGAACAAAAGCTGCATAATACATGTGAAAGCCTTGTTTTCTTAAAGAGTATACATTTACGCAGGCACATATGCACTTTGATGTATATGTTTGTGCAGTATACATTTAGAACACATCACATCTACTAGCAAGTCTTTTTGCTAAACCAACAAAGATAATAGGGTTTCAAGAGATCCAGTAAGTGGTCAATTAGATTATTTCACCTATATTTTAAAGAAGTTAGTTACACACTTCTCAAAATAGCAAAGAAAGTAGGTTAATCATTAAGAACCACTTTTCAAATTGTTTATCGAACGCATATTGAGTTGCAAGGTATAAGAAAAGCAATTGTCAACTTCCAAAGAGTAATCCTAAATTAGAAACTAAGTGCTCTCTACAAAACAAAAGAAAGAGAAAAAAAGAAAAAAAAGATGTTAAAAATAATCCTTTGAATATCTAAGTACCTGACAGAATCTTGATGACGCTTATAACGATTGCCACAAAAGAAAGCTGGGATTTATGTGAATCCAAGTGACCTTTCATTCCAAGCAAATGACTCTATATCACAAAATCCAAAAACAATGAATAAAAGATGGAAGATAAAGAGTTTAATGAATCCAGCAGTTTGTGGTCTAGGAGTAGGGGAAATTTTCACCTGATTATCTTTACTCAGGAAAGTAGAATTTTCCATGATTTTCAAACATTTTAAAAGCACTACAAGGCTTTGTCTATTTGGGTCATGTTTCGAATCCCGAATAGGTGTACTGAGATCTAGCCAACCCTGCAACACAATCAATCCATTCCTTTAGAGGTTCTTCTTCAAACAACAATCAAATTATAATAAATAAGAAAAGGAAAAGGCGAAGGAAAAGGTAAAAAGGAGATAACAATTATCATTAATTAAAACCAACAGCAAAAACTTCCAACAATTCAGAAATCAGACCCGTTTTTACACAGAAAATGATAACGAAGATGATGATTAATTGAAAAAATGAATGAAATATTGAGCAATCATTGAATGTCTTTTTATGTATACGTACTTATGTTGAATATAGACAGTCAAAAACTAAAATAAAAAACAGACAAGTGTGTGGAGATAGTCAGATAACTGTTCAGTTAAAATGACAAGTAACAATGATTGCACAGCTAAAATGACAAGTAAATTTGCAAAGGCACAGGGATAGCAGATGGCCCTCTATCTCCTTCTCATTACACTTCAGATATAATAAAAAAAACATACAATAAAATAGAACAAACATACAGGCTCACACCTCCATAACAGAATAGCAGTTCATGATGACCTCAAAGACCGCATCAAGTCCTCCCAGCTCTCTTAGTTTTTCCTTGAAGTTGCCCCCAGTCTTCCTCATGGTGCCAGTGGTGTCTGATCAGATGCAATTGACCAAAAAATTAAATAAACAAACGAACAATCAGAAAGCTAAAACAGAAAGATAAAAAATGAAAATAAAGTGCATTTTTCAGTTTACTTGTAACTACATGCACATAAAACTCAGACACTCATACATGTAATATATATGAATTTATGTATGAGTATGAGTGTGTGTGTATAATATATAATAATAATAATAATAATTCTCCAATGAGGACATCGTCATTTTAAGAAAGTGAGGAGGCCACTAAATGACCAAAAAAGCATAGATTTCAATACATTAACAGACAAAAAAACATAGTCTCGAATATATACACATTTATATATGTATATATATATATAGAGAGAGAGAGAGGGGGGCTGAGAGAGAGAGAGAGACAGAGAGAGCTTCTTAGGTGCAGATGCTAAAATATGGATTTCGTACGAACAAAGTTAAAAGACCAAAAAAAATAAAAAATAAAAACACAGACTCCCACACACTGCAAAGACAAAAAACAATGCAATGAAATCTATATTTTTCTTGTCTTTTCACTCCGTGCTCGTGAAACCGCAATTTAGTATCTGCACAATACACTACATTTGAGTGTGTGTTTTGCTTGTCTTTTAGTTTATTCATTATTTTAATAACTTAAGGGATCCCTTATTAGATAATGACTCTCTCTCTTTCTCTCTCTCTCTCTCTCTATATATATATATATATAAATATATAATACATAGAAATTATCCAATCCAGGATATAAAGTCCAGGAAAGCTATTACATTATATGGTGTAATATACATACATACATACATACATACATACATATATGTGTGTGTGTGTACATAGGTAGCTTTATTTTTGGTTGTTATGATCTACTGAAAGTAGAAAGACAATTGATGACCTAATATGAAATAAATTTACTAGCATCCCAAAATCTTATTTACTAACTTATCAATAATCAGCTGACACTGAACACAATGAATAAATAATGACAAAACTGGAACACAGTCCAGGGAAGTTTTGTTCCTTCTCTCCAAATAACTATGATCATCAGCAAGCCAACTAACCATTAGAATTTGCAAAGAAGTAAAAACATAATAGAAATAAAAGGCCACATATGACATAAAAGACATCAATTTTGGAAAGCAAGTGAGCAACAAAAGTCAATCAAGGAAAGACAGTTTTGCAGTTCTAAGCAAATGAAATTTTATGATTCAGTTATTAATAAGCCATTTTGACACGCACTTAATGTAAAAATGATACAAATTTTGATTAAATAAAGATGACCTTCCACAATAAACCAACGCATCACATAACTAGCAGAAGGGATGATACCCCAAAATACCTTCCAGAGAAATTTTAGATAAGCACGCCTTCTCCATGGTTAACAAAGCTATCCATTTCGGGCTTAACTCTGGCCTGGTTATTCCATCATCACCTCCACAGCTTGACTTCATTTCCTTGCAACTCACAAGGATTTCCTGAACCTTGGAAAAAATGGCAGAAGTACTTGAATCTGAAATTTTAGTTGCATCTCGTATGATGTCAGCATCCTTACGTAACGCCAAAAGCTTAGACCCTATTCTCTGTGCTTTGTCTTTAGAAGCAGTACTGATGACAGGCTTCAACAATTTTATTAGAAAACAAATGCAACTGTGTGACTCCAAGAGGTGATCATCTTGACCCTGAGACAGAAAAAATATAGCACAGCCTTAACAATATTACAGCGGCAATCCAAATTCATACAAAAGAACGATTCATTTCCTCTGACAAGCCTATTCAAATTCAGTTACTAGTAGACAAAAGCCTAGGGGTCGTTCAAATCACACAGATCTTCCATTAACAAAGAGAATTACAGCTTTGCTGTCTGAATAACTTACATCACTGGTCAAAACATAAAAAAGTGCAGCAGCAGCCAGGTTGCTGGGTGAATCATCAAAGCTGAGACCCAAAACAGCATCAACAATTGTCTTCGCCAACCTGGAAAAATGTTTCAAATTTTATGTAAAGAACTGGAAAGTTTGCCAAGACAATTCTGATTTTTGGAATACAAAAGGAAAGGTTTTTGTAAATTAATCATGCAATAGAGTTGAATAAAATCAAAAGCCAAAAAATAAAAATAAATAAATAAATTAAATACTACTTAAACAGGAAAAGATGTCAATGAAACAACTCTTCTCAACCTTTTCTTAACAGCATTGTTTCAGAAACATCCTTGCACAAACCACCAATATCAGAAACCAATCAAGCAAATATAAAATGTGGAAAATTCATCCTCACAATTTCAACAACAGCTAAAATATAAAGAAAGCTTGACTTCCAATGAAAATTGTTTATCTTTTATTAGGAATCATTAGCTCAAGAAAGCCTTGAGGATGATATTGAAACCTTCAGACTCATATCCCTCATCCCAAAGTTGGAAAATTTCTTACATTTTAAACAATAGAACTCCTAATTCAAATATTAAACTTAAAATCCAAAATTAATCAATCTAGAAAAATTAAAGATCCACTCAAGATTCAAAAACCCCGCAAACTAATTTTTTTTTTTAAAAGAAATAATATATTTCCTCAAATCTACAGAAATGAAATAAAAATGAAAACTTCGCAAGATTCAAAACAGTAATTCTTGAAAACCCACATACCCTTCAGTCCTTAGAAGTCTTCTTTGCTGAGCGGTGCCACAAATAGAGAGCAAAGACAATAAGCTAACCCTTCTGATCCTCGCTTGAGACCCTTTCTTTAACCCATCAATGGCGAAATTCACTTCATCAACGTGTTCCATCATCTCTCCGAACTCCTGCGCCTCCATCAGCGTCGAAGTCTGCGGAATTAACTGCCCAAAATATCCCTCCTTCTTTTGCTTCTTCGACTTACGAACGACTCCGCTTTCCGAATTAGAAAAATTGGGTCTTGGCGGAGGGGGCAAAGTTGGAACAGAGTTGTTTTCTTGGGATGACCAGAAAGAGGAGGATTCTTGATCTTGAGAGGACGGAAACGGGATACTGTATAAATCTTGAGGGGTATCTTGGGAAAGAGAAAAAGAATCTCCGAAGGGATCGTCCGAAACGTCGTCGTCGGTGTTAAAGGAGTCAGAATACGTTCTTGTTAGCCCTCGGTTGCGGCGTCCGTAGGTCCTAACAATCATGTTTCAAATCTTGGTGCCGCCGCCGCGTTGTCGTTTCGCTAATTTGAAAAAGATTTTGAATTTCTCATTTGAAAAGAAAAAGGGTACTTTAGGAAATTACAAGATATCTGAGAATTGCGAGCTGATTAGTGAATATTGAAGTGAATGGAATAGAAAAGAAGAGAAGAGAAGAGAAGGAGAAGATGTTGATGGTTTGTTGACCAAGGCGAGAGTTTTGTGTTTTTGGTTGGGTTAAAGCTTCAAGATCAGCTGATTTCGATTTTTTTCCGTTGTGAATGAATTTCAGTGTTAGATTTTTTTTTTTTTTTTTCCCTTCTCTCACTGGTGGCACGCTTCAATGACGGAGGTGAGGGGTATTTTAGTCATTGAAGTATTAGGCTGCGACAGCATGCGAAGATGGGATAAACAGATATTTAAAAGTGATGAGCAGCGTTTTCCTTAAGAGCGATTAGGCATTTTTAATTTATATATATATATATATATATATTTTTTTTTTTTCTTCAAAAAGGACATATAAAATAAGGAAGTAATAAAATTTTAAAAATTTAAATTTTGATATATTAAAAATTATTTATATATTTATTAACATATTAAACGTTATATTTTTTATTTATTAATTTATCATCACTTTATTTAAAAAAAATCCTTATGTAATATATGCATATATATTTTAATAGACATTTAAAAATATGTAAATTCGTTTAGACCGTTGAGCATACACTGCGAATCAGATGTTGTTAGTTTGTGAAATAGGCTTATGGGGTTCAGTTGGGGCCGATGAGGTGAAATATGGGGGCTGAATAGTAGCTCTAGTGTTGTTGTAGGTCCAGCCCAAACAAACATGAATGAGCCCTGCTGCATAGAGTATTGGACCATCTGTCTTTGGTCGGTTTGGTAATATTTTAATTTTAAAAATAACTGATGTTATTGTTAGTTGCATTATATAAATAATTAAATTAAATTTTTTATAAAATTTATTTTTAAAAATACTCTAAATTTTAAAAGTAATTTATATGTGTTTGGTAAATTTTATTATTAAATTGTTATAAGATTATAAATGACTTAATTGAATATAATATTAAATAAAATTTATTTACACATGTATTGTATATTTATAATAATTAATAATTAAAATAATTTATATTATTTATTTTATTTTTTATCTCAATATAATTTGTAATAATAATAATATCTTTAAAGTTAATTATTTTATTTTTAATTAATAAGGGTAATTTTAGATTTTTATAATATATATAATGATATATATGTGATTGTATTAAATATAAAAGTAATTATTAAAATTAAATTTTGAATAATTACTCTTTTCATATTTTTTAAAATATACTGTAGGATGGAGTGATTTTACCAAAAGTAATTTTTAAAAAAATTTATCAAATATTAAAATTAATTTTTAATTTTTTAAAATTATATTTAAACTTCAAATATGTAATTATAAATATGCCCTAACTACAACTGTCCTTGTCCATGTTACCAAACAACTCCCAAATTGAAGGTAGAGAAATTGAATGATACATGATGATGACTTGGACGGTGTGGTGGCAGGGAGTCGGGACAAACAGTGTTTTCAGGGTGAAATATACTATTAAAGGGAACAAACAGTGTTTTCACCTTGCGGTAACCGGAAATACGCATTTTATCGAGCTCGTGGATTAGCTATACGCAGTGTAGTCCATATAATATTTTAACTTTAAAATTTTAGGCCATATCATTTATGCGTAAAACAAGCTTCCAACAAGTTGAGTTGCGCTTATTTAAAATTTAAAAATGTATTTCTTTTAAACATTTTCTTTTTTGCAATATGTATAATTTTTTTTCCCTCTTAAATGATGCATTGATGTTCCAATCAATTAAATTTTCATAAGGGTGATTGCCCTCATTATTTGTTTAACAATAAAAAATTCCTGACATAAAAGATTTAAGGAAAACGAGGAGTAAATGAGTCAATTATTTAATATTTTATCTTAAAAATATAAAATATATATTTATTATAATAAAAAAATTAAAAATAACAAAAAATATAAGAAAGTGTTGTATTATTAATTTTTTATTCACACCGAAACCTATGTTTCTTATTTTTAATATATAATTTCTTTTTATTTTAACTTATATTTGTATAATTTAATTAGTTAATAATAAATATAAATAAAAGTGTATTTGAAAATAAAAATAATATTATAAAATAATGGTATCAAAGGGTTATTGGCTATTATGAAAACAGTAGGGAATAAACAATATGTACTGATTTTAGGGTCTGTTTGGGATTGTTTTTTAGAAGCTTTAAAGTGATTTTGAGAATTACTTTTGAGAGGCTTTAAAATAATTTTGAGAATCTCAAAGATAATTTTAGTATTTGGTAAAAATAATTCAAAATCACTTTGTCAAAATCAGCCCCTCCTACGACTGTTTGGAAAATAGGGAAGGAATAGCTTTTAGATTCTAATTTTGAGAATCAAATTTATTATTTAATACAATTTCATAAACATCCTTACAATTATTACATATACCCAAAACTATCATTATCAAATTGGAGACAAAATTAATATTTCAATAAATTTTTATTGTAAAAAATAAAATCAATATAGTATAGATTTTATATTTAATTAAATTATTATAATGCACAATTAAAAATATTGAATGTAGATGTTTTTATATATGTAAGTAAATTTCATCATACATTACGTTTATTTTAGTTATTTATTTTTTTAAAAGCAATTTAATAATAAAATTTACCAAACACTTAACTGATTCTCTTCACAGCTAATTATTTATACAGCACAGCTAACAACAATTATTTTAAAAGCTATAACATTACCAAACTGGTTCTTAGTAGGAGGAAACTGACAATATACCTTTTCATATAATAAAATAGTCAAACTCGGAATTCTTTTTTTTTTTTTTTTGGTTTGGTGGAATGCACTTGACAATTTTATTTTATATTGAAAGACATAAAATGAAAGAAATAGTATTTTATCAATTGGTTAATATATATGAGGAACATTTTTACAACTTAGTTATAACTGTAGCAAAAATTTAAAATATCCATTTATTAAACACTAAGCAATGTGTAAGATTATTGAGTGCTTGGGTTCGAGTCCCAAAGGTGAGATTAAAAAATGTCCTCAAATAAGCATGATTCAATGAAATAAAAATTATAAATAGTCTTTCTCCTTTGCGAAATGCGAGTGGAGCTAATACATCCCCTTATTATGAGGGTTATTTATCTGAGCAAGTGTTTATAGAATTTAATGTAAAATTGTAGCTCCAATGTATTTGTCTGCTGAAATAACAGTTGTAAATATCTGACGTATGGTCAGTACCTTAATGTGTAATCAGTATTTAAAAAAACAACAACTTGTATTGAATTTTTTTTTTGGATAGAACGTATAATAAACATTAAAACATCTTAAAATAAAAAAAAATTATTTTTGGTCTTTGCCATGAGGTATTCTGGGTACTGCTCGAACCGGGAGGCGAAGGTTCTCCCAATAAGGAATAATTCATTGCAACTCGAACTGAAAAACACACCCAATTATAGTCACTTAAGACCGGTGAAGCCAACACCTTACTGGTTGAAAAAACTTATTTAGTTAAACATTTTGTTTCCTTATTTTTAAATCTAGCAAAAACTTTCACTTACAAGGTACAAAAACTAGACTCACAAGAAATTGTGACATGGTCCTTGCGGGGCGAACACAAACCAAACAAGGCAGATGTAAGAAAAGTTCACACGAGGAGTCAAAAGTATCCGAATCTCAAAACAGCACTACAGCCATATGAGCAGCAACCAGTAGAAATTCGCCACGCAATAAACCGCAAAAATCTATCTTGCTGCCCACGGCACGATTCGGAGAATTCCATTAAACCTTACCTACTTAAAAATCTATTTTCACTTACACCCCTATTTTTTAACACGTCAGCACGCCTAAAATTACGCAATGGAGCCAAAAATCGTGCGCTTTCGGTAATTTCCTCGTCAAAAAAATCTATAAATCAAAAAGTAAAGGCCCCGTTCCAACATGAAATCTCTTTTATTTTCACTGCTGATTAATAAATTGAACATTATTTTTTATTATCATCGTCATAAAAGTGCTAATTTTGACCTTTCCCTATCTGGATCTAGGGTTTCTGTTTTTTTTTTCAAGACTCGTTCTTCAATATCAATCTTCGCCATCATCAGTCATCAATCATCAATCATCGTCAAGATTACAAACCCTAGCAATCAGATTTACCACCACTCAAAAATTAATCAATCGAATAACCGGTAGATCATCAAGAGGATTTTTTTTGTGATTTGATCTAAGAGAAATTGTTCTTTTTTGTTAAATTTGTACAAAAATGGGAATCGGATCAAATCTTAAAGCACCGATGATGATCATGAAAGAAAAACTTACCTCATGAGACTTGATTTGACGATGAGACAGAAAATCGAAGCCAAGAACTGAAAAATTTTTGTTTTTGTTTTATTTTGTTTTCTTAAAAAAATTTGATTTCTGGGAGATCGGAAACAGAGAGAGAAAATGTATAAAACGGTGGCGTATCTAGGGAAGGAAATATTGGGGGAAGTGGAGATATATCCACAACAACAACAACAACAAGGTGAAGGTGATGAAGGAGAGGAAAAGAACAAGAAAGTGTTCGATGAAATCAGAATAAGTTACTTCTCAGAAGCGAGTGAGAGGTGTCCGCCACTGGCAGTGCTGCATACAATAACAGCTAGTGGGATTTGCTTCAAAATGGAGTCTAAATCATCGGACAACATGCAGCTACATCTTTTGCACTCCTCCTGTATCAGAGAGAACAAGGTATATTAATATCAACCCAAAATTGACAAAAATATAATTAAAAATTTGTTTAAAAATGAGAACTTGAAGCTGCAAACTGAACCTTCTGGACCAAAACGTATAAAATTTGGCAGAGGACACGTGTTGAATGAAATAACTTCACTGACTTTTTGACAATTTCAGGGGACCCATGTGGCAATTTTGTTGTAAGAAAGTAGTGTGAAGCTCAATTGTGCCAGTTTTCTCCTAAGTTTATGATCACTATTTGAACTTGATAGTTTTGCTCATAAATAGAAGTTATTAACTGATTGTATGGACGTTTGAACTCACTGGTTTAAGCCTGCTTATAGGACTTGCTAAATTTGGGCAATTTCATAGAACTTGTCTGATCTTGAGAACACGCTTGCCTTATGATTTAATGGCAGTTTTTTTGTCTTCCACTTGTCAATAGTATACTCTTACTTGATTATGATCATGGTAATGTTAAATGTCTTGGCACAATTTTAATTATTGTCTTTGGCTTTAACTGAATTAATGGATATTTAAAGGAAAAGTAGAAGACTTTTGATAACAAGTTTTCAGGTCTTTTTGGCTTCATTTCATTGTGCAAAGTGTTTATTTATTATAATTATTCTGGGGACGGAGCTGTTCCTTGTTTGAGAGGAATTTTGCATTTATGACGTGTGTTTATGTTCATGCAAATCTGCTTATTTGAATTACCTTTAATTGTGAAAAGTCACATGTTCAGATTTTGATATGATTCTTGAACATAGTATTGAGTACTGTTTTGGTGTCTACAGACTGCAGTGATGCCACTGGGGTTGGCTGAGGAGCTCCACTTGGTTGCCATGTATTCTAGGAATAACGAGAAACAGTATCCATGTTTCTGGGCATTCAGTGTTGCATCTGGACTGTACAACTCTTGTCTCATCATGTTGAACCTTAGATGTCTTGGCATTGTATTTGATCTGGATGAAACTCTCATAGTTGCAAATACAATGCGTTCGTTTGAGGATAGGATTGAAGCTTTACAGCGAAAAATTAGCACTGAGGTGGACCCACAGCGTATTGCTGGTATGCAGGCTGAGGTCAAGCGCTATCAAGATGACAAGAGTATTCTAAAGCAATATGCCGAAAATGATCAGGTTTTTGAAAATGGAAAGTTGATCAAAGTTCAGTCTGAGGTTGTTCCAGCCTTGTCTGACAGCCATCAAGCTCTTGTTCGCCCACTCATACGGTTACAGGAGAAAAATATTATTCTGACGCGCATCAATCCACAGGTATGCGTTTATGAGTTCCAAACTGAACTGTTTTAATACTTTGTTTTTTTTTTTTTTGGTCTTTAAGTGCTGTTGTGAAATTGCCCTTCTCTCTCTCTCTCTCTGTGTGTGTGTGTCTTTGTTCCCCTGCCTCAGTTCTCTTGGTTTGCTTCCAATTCGATGTCTGCTTCCTTCTCTCATTCAGTTGAAATTGATTGTACACTATATGGGGATTGCATTGGGACTTAAAAGGATTTTGCAATAGTTATCCTTGTTCCATTGGATGGTCTATTTGGCTTAAAATTTATATGATGATTTCCTGTAATCCTGTGTTCTGAATACATTCTAAGCACGAAAATTCCTCAGACTACTTTGGTCAAGTAACAGAAAACTCTTGAATTCCCATAGATTCGTGACACCAGTGTTCTAGTGAGGTTGAGACCTGCATGGGAAGATCTGCGGAGCTATTTGACTGCTAGAGGACGCAAGCGTTTTGAGGTTTATGTTTGTACAATGGCAGAAAGGGATTATGCTTTAGAGATGTGGAGGCTTCTTGATCCAGAGTCAAATTTGATAAATACAAAAGAATTGTTGGATCGCATTGTATGTGTGAAGTCTGGTGAGTGGCATGATCCAGCTTGGAAATTCTTTGCAGCTGTTTCTCATTGTGTTAACTTTTGCGTACGTTTATTTAAAATTTTGTACAGTTTGCTTTAATGCTGCTTTGTTTTTTTTTTATCATGTTAATAGGTTCAAGGAAGTCTCTGTTCAATGTCTTTCAAGATGGAATATGTCATCCCAAGATGGCACTGGTGATTGATGATCGCTTGAAAGTATGGGATGAAAAAGATCAACCTAGGGTGCATGTTGTTCCTGCATTTGCTCCATATTATGCTCCTCAAGCTGAAGTATTCACTACCTGCTTCTAGCTTTTTAGTTTGAAACTCATTGTTGCAATATGCCAAACTTTGATCCATTTTTTTTGGCAACATGCACTCATCATAATTTGTTATGTTGCAGGCTAATAATGCTATTCCTGTTTTATGTGTGGCAAGAAACATTGCTTGCAATGTCAGAGGTGGTTTTTTCAAGTGAGCATACTATCCCCTCTCTAAAGTTTTTATCCATCGACATATGCTCCGCTTCAGTCATTGTCTTCATTATCTCTCAAGCTTTGAGCAACTAAATTTTGGTCCTATTTGTTTATGACTTAAGTATATCTTTTCGTTGTGATATGAACTTTGTATTTGATAACAGAGAATTTGACGAGGGTCTTCTGCAAAGGATACCAGAGATTTCATATGAAGATGATATTAAGGATATTCCTTCCCCTCCTGATGTGAGCAACTATCTAGTGTCAGAGGTTAGTCTTGAATATTTTTGTATTGTTGAGATATTTATGGAGTCACAACTGATACTTTGATTGCACCGTAACCTATGCATCTCCCCATCTCCATGATCATTTAATTGTTATATTCTTATTTATTAAAATGCCTATATTTCTTTTGCATTGTTATTTTTTCTTTCATCCAGGATGATGCTGCTACTGCAAATGGAATCAAAGATCCACTTTCTTTTGATGGCATGGCTGATGCTGAGGTTGAAAGAAGACTGAAGGTAATTAGTATTACTATTTTCTGATTATTGTTTCATCCATTGATCCATGTATCTAGTTCTTTTTATTCTAGGTGAAGATAGTTGTTTTTAGATATTGAATAGTGAGATTAAGGCTTATGGTTGTGTCAATGTTGATATGCGTAAGTACTAAGTTAGGTGATACCGTTTTCTTCAGTGAGGGCAATTTTGCACCCTATATGCATCAAAGTTGAAGTAATCCCCTTTTTAATCTGCTTTTCTTTCATGTAGGAGGCAATAGCAGCTTCTGCAATCTCTTCAGCAGTCGCTAACTTAGATCCAAGGCTTGCTCCTTTTCAGCATACGATGCCATCTTCTTCTAGCACCACCACTCTCCCTGCATCTCAAGCAGCAATGATGCCATTGGCCAATATGCAGTTTCCTCCAGCAACTTCATTAGTTAAACCATTGGGTCATGTTGGTCCTCCAGAACAAAGCTTGCAGAGTTCTCCTGCAAGAGAAGAGGGTGAAGTACCTGAATCTGAATTAGATCCTGATACCAGGAGAAGGCTTCTTATACTGCAACATGGGATGGATACAAGAGAGAATGCCCCAAGTGAAGCTGCATTTCCTTCAAGACCCCAGATGCAAGTTTCAGTTCCACGTGTGCCATCACGTGGAAGCTGGTTTCCTGTGGAAGAAGAGATGAGCCCACGGCAATTGAACAGAGCAGTACCAAAAGAATTTCCTTTGAATTCCGAGGCTATGCAAATCGAGAAGCACCAGCCTCCTCATCCATCTTTTTTCCCTAAGATAGAGAATCCTATTACATCTGATAGGCCTCATGAAAATCAAAGAATGCCAAAAGAGGTTATCCATCTTGGTGGTTTTTTAAGTTGTAACTTTGGGTCATATGCCAGCATTTCTCAGCCAAGATCGGTGAACTACGTCATTCTTATAAGTTATGTCTATTTGCAGGCACTTCGTAGAGATGATCGGTTGAGGTTAAACCATACACCGTCTGATTATCAATCTTTCTCAGGTGATATGTGATACATTTGATTAGTATTAAATTGAATTTACTAATTTTTGTCAGTGGTGCCATCTTTTTATGAATGCTTGGAGGTCAAATTAATAAACGTAGGGTTCCATATAGAGCTAGGTTTGTGGCATGATGTTGAACGAATACGTGTGAGTTGGTCTCTCCTTTTTTGAGTTTAAAATGGTCATGATCTGATTGATCATCTGTGTGCTGGAAATTTAGTGTTCCCCTCATGCTTTCTTCTTGGGTGGCTACTTCCTTTTAACTTAGTGAATATATGAAAGGATGCAGTAACCTGCTGGAATTATACTGATTCCTCGTATCAATGTTTTCTCTTGTTTTGGGTGTTGAATTGTTTGTTTTGAGTTTTCCTGCTTGCATAATTCTGAAGATATTACTGTACCTTGGGTTCCAATTATTATTTCTTTTTTTGGTGATGGTTATGGATCACTGTGCTTGTGATATGCACTTATGGGTGATAATTCAAGAGATGCTGAGATAATAAATAGGCTTCAAGGCATTTAGAAAAAAAAAATTTCTTTTAAGCTCAGCAGATATAGTTATGGATTTTGGAGAAGTGATAGTGATTTGATTTTTAGCTATGGATTATATTCTTAGCTGATATATGGAACTTATTATTTGTTTACATATATTCATTATTTTTAAGTGTGTTAATTTGGGCTTCCATTTTGAAGGTGAGGAGATCCCCTTGAGTAGATCATCTTCTAGCAGCAGGGATCTTGACTTTGAATCTGGAAGGGATGTTTCAAGTGCAGAAACTCCATCAGGAGTTTTACAGGATATTGCAATGAAGTGTGGAACCAAGGTATTAGGAACAAATTTGCACTGCAACAGAAATGCTGCAGATTATGATTTGTGACTCACATTTCATCTTTAGATTATTTTTACTTTATTTTTTATTTTTCTTATTTATTTTTTATTTTTCTTAATGTAGGTGGAGTTCAGGCCGGCTTTGGTTCCTAGCACGGAATTGCAGTTCTCCATTGAGGTTCTTTATGCTCTTTGGCTTACAAAGTTATTAGTTTATAATTGGTTTCATTAATATGATGATTTTTAGTCATTCATTCAAAATTAAATCATTTCTCACTTTTTACCTGTTTGCCTCAAGTAAACAAAGTTAATTAGATGGAATAGCACATTTTGTTTCATTTCATTTTTTGAAAAATTTATATTCCTTTTTTCGTCATCTTCAGAGCTATCGTTTTGGAGAAAATATCATAAAGAGTGGATTTTGTGTCTTCTAATAGAAGTAGATATTTGGTCAGTACCATGCTTTTAATAGGCTGGGTGTACTTTTAAAAGTTAGTTGGATTAGCATTTGGAACAAACCATCAAGCTGCATTCTTATTGAAGTTAATAGAACATTGAATCATGAAACAACTCATATTGATAAATTTTTATGAACCTAAGGATACCATTCTCTTTTGGGCTTTTGTAAATTAACCTTAGTTTATCAAAGATTTGCCAAAGAGAAATTACCTTTTCATTAGACCTAATATGTACACACTCATGCACACTCATATAACTTTAATGGAGATTTAGGGAACTAGGAAAAAAGCAATATGAGAACCAAGGAACAGGCAAGTCTTTTTTGGTGTCTGTTATATATTATAAAATTTCAGATGTGCGTAAGCTTTTTATATCTAAGATGATCTCTTGGTTTGGAACTGACACATCTTACTTCTAACACAACCCACCCCCTTTTTTTTCGGAGAATAATATAAATCATATTAAGTGTTTCCAAGAAAAATCGTATTTTGCAGTTTTTAAATTGAGGGATGGCATGCCTCCATGTGCTCATCTTGTTTATCATTTTCTGTAGGCTTGGCTTGCAGGAGAAAAAGTTGGTAAAGGAACTGGTAGAACAAGAAGGGAAGCCCAACGTCAAGCCGCAGAGGAATCCATCAAGCACTTGGCTAGTATGTAACTCAAGTGTCTTTTTGGGAAGCACTTGTTGACAACAAAACTTCAAGTTATATGTGTTAAGACTGAATGTTACCTTCACACAATTAATTTTGACTAATTGATATTCTTCTTAAATTTCCCCTATCATCTAATTCTGTTAGTACTAGGGAGTGGAGTTGGCACGTTAGCTTTGCGACCATCATTTCTTTTCTATTAATTTGTGGTGGTGCTCTTAGGAAATCTCCTGGAAAGTTGAGATTTCTCCTCTTAGTATTTCTCTTTGTAATTCTGACCAACCCGGAAACTATTTTTGCAGATGTATATATGTCACGTGTTAAGTTTGACTCTGGTTCTGGTCATGGAGATGGTAGCAGATTTTCAAATGCAAATGACAATTGCTTTATGGGTGAGATAAATTCATTTGGCAGTCAGCCATTGGCCAAAGATGAGTCTCTGTCATCAGAGCCTTCGAAGCTTCTTGATCCAAGACTGGAAGGCTCTAAGAAATTAATGGGCTCAGTATCTGCACTTAAAGAATTAGTGAGATTTCAAGAACTTGAGAAACTTGTTGTCATTATGTGGTTACTGTAGATTAATAGAACGTACTTAAATTTACAATTATTGATCTGGCATGGGTTTACTGGGGAACTTTCTCAGTGCATGACGGAGGGCCTTGGGGTAGTGTTTCAACAACAGCCTCCATCTTCAACAAATTCAGTCCAGAAGGATGAAGTATATGCACAGGTCTGCTGTTTGCTTCTTTTCTGTGTGCTTTAATTTTTGAACTACATTTTGAGATAGTTTTCTCAAGTTACTAAGTTCAGAATAGTTGTATTCATTTTCTAATTTTGTAGAAACTATAACTGTTGAAATAAGTTAAAATACAAAACTATCATAAGGGTTGGACATACCAAAGCATAATGGTCCTTAGACTTTAATTAGTAAGAAGGACATAATGAGCTTGGGTTTATCACCTTCCATGTCATTATCATGCCTTCTTGTTATGATAAAGGGACTAAATTTCTGTTCATGGTGAATTCTGATCTCCCTCTTATGGCATTATGTCCTTCTCGAGTGGCAACATGGTGCATAAAGATGAAAGACAGAGGTGGGGACTCTCTCACCGTCGGCACATTTGTCCCTTGGTGGGAATGTGGATGATGGAAAGGACCTGAGCATGGATTTATTATTCATATGTTGTAGGTGGTTATGTATTTTGTGGGTCTCTAGTAGGTGTTAGCCATTCTGGGACGAATAATATATGAATCAAAATTCCTACGAGTCAGTTTACATTATGCTGGAACAGCATGAATTATTTCTTCATAGGGTGTCAAGAAATTTTACTGACATCATTTTTTGTAGAAGGAATTGAGTTAATATTCTTATTGTGTTACTTATGTTTTTCTAATGTCTTTGTTCTGTTTTAATATTTTGTTTTAGGTTGAAATTGACGGTCAGGTGTTAGGAAAGGGGATGGGGTCAACTTGGGATGAGGCTAAGATGCAGGTATTTCTGTTGGATATTCAAAATTTTCTTACCTGAGGTTTCTTAATGACTAGATTACATATACCTTATATTTACCATATATGCTTTTCAAATGCCTGGCATGCTACTTTTTCGCAGGCTGCTGAGAAAGCCCTTGGAAGTCTAAGATCAATGTTTGGTCAATTTCCTCAGAAACGTCAGGGTTCCCCAAGGTGTGTGATTTTTCCTGTTGCTAGAGTTAAGCTGGTACTTTTTGAAACACAGAAATTAGTGAAGGCTGAATTGACCAGGAATTGTTTTCCATTCCTTCTTTTTTCCTTTTTGCTTCATATCAGATTCCCAAGTATGTGCTATGTCTTATGCAGGCTCTGTTTATCCTCTTCTCTAATTTGGCCCCTTCTGAGTATCCTGTGTTTGACTTATGTAGCTTGAAAAATGGATGAGAAAGAACTACTAAAATGTTCAAAGAACGGAGAACCCATAATAAGTGCTTGTTTAGTTGGAAGAAATGGGAAGAGAGGTGAGGAATGGAAAGGAGATGGGGGGAGATAAGAACAGATACTACACTTGATCATAGCCAAAAGGCCAAGAAAGGTATAGGAGAGGGGGGGGGAGATAAAATGAGCGAAAAAGAGGATCAATCTCAATTTCATTTTTCTTGAAATTTCCCAGTCTGGTCATTGATTTTTTTAAATTTTATAGCTGGATAAACACATGTAGGAGGCTTGTATGTCCTCTTTTTTTTTTTTTTTTGTGGCGTCTGTTGCATTTATGGTCAGGAGTCATCTTAGGTCCTATATATGCAGATGGACTTAATCTCCTCATTGTTCTTAGTTGTTTTCTTTTTACATTAAATTTTATCTCTATTTTATATCATGGATCAGGTCATTGCAAGGGATGCCAAATAAACGTTTAAAGCCAGAATTTCCACGAGTTTTGCAGCGGATGCCCCCTTCTGGTAGATATCCCAAGAATGCACCTCCTGTTCCTTGAAAGACTGCAACTTTTTTATCCCACGCTTTGTTGATACTGTTGGCGGCGCATTTTGTATTGTACATACCATAGAGAATGGCAAAGGGGCTATCGGGATCCAGGACTGTCGGCATTTGACTGTAAGCTATTAACCTTATCACACCAGATTGACCTCATCGTTTCATTTTGGATTCTTTGGAGAGGAGGGGATAATCTTACCCAGTGACTGCATTTCTGAGATGCATATGCCTGGGATGGGATTGCCGGTTGTTGCTGTATTGTCTCTGTGGAGAGACACCTGATAAAATCAGGACAGACTCACTCACAGTTGTATTTACTTTTCTCCTCCATAATGCCTTGAAGCCTGTTACAAATAAATCTCCTCCATAATGCCTTGAAGGCGGTTACCCTTGTTCTTACGTGGTTGATGCCACCGCTTTGTACCAAATTCTTTGGGAAGAGGCTACACACGTGGGAGTTTTGAACTTGGTGATGATCAAGGGCAGCATCTGCTTCTGGCTTTCCCCATACAGCAAATACTAACCATCGGCAATTACAGGCCAATTGACTGCCTTTTCTGGGCGATCCTACCTGCCGGAAGATTGTGCTGATTTAAAAAGAGTACTAACATTTATGGACTTCTTACTAACTCTACCGAACTCATGTAACGCATGCATATGCTTACCATAGCATAATCCATGGTTTGGAATTTTTCATCTCACTTGTTATTCCGAACGCTACTTAAACACATCAAAAATTTTATCCGAACGAACAATAATTAAAGTGATAATTAAGTTAGGGTCCGGTTAAGTTACATCAAATGTATCTTACATCTCACATAAAAGCATGTAGGGATCATTATTTTATTATAAATTTTTGCATGCTTTTGTGTGGTGTACAAGTTACATTTCATGTAACTTAGCAAAATTCATTAAGTTAATCCATTTTAAGAATGACGGCTGAAGTTGCTCAAGCTCATTAAAAATGTTGAAGCACTTCCACTTCTTAAATTTTCTGCTTGTCTCAACGTCGTTAATTTACCTTTGATTGCATCCAAGTTATATGTAAATTCAATATTAGGAATTGTGATTGTTCGTTAAGGGTCCGTTTGGGATTGAGGTGCTGTAGTTTTTAAGCTGCAGTTGCGGTGAAAAAAAAACTATAACTATATAACAAAAGTTAATAGTCTATATTAAATATAATTTTTAAATAAAAATTTTAATAAAATTATTAAAGATATAATATATTTTTCATCATACAAGTAAAAAATTATATCAATATAATTTTCAAACTATAATAATTAGTATTTTTCAAACACTTTAAGGTGTATTTAGGACAGCTGCGCTGTTCCAAACGCACTTTTAGTGCTGTAACTTTTAAATTATAGCTGTCCAACCTCAATCTCAAACGCACCCTAAGTTGCCAAATCACATTCCTTAAATCTAAGATTTTTATGTTTCAAGATTATCTGTAATTCGTCCTTTTAATTAAAATAAAAAATAAAATTTTAGAAATTTTAGACGGGTGAAAAAGCAGCCCAAGGAGATTTCAATTTTGAAGTTCATTTAATAGTCACAGTAAAATTGCTGTAGGCAAGTCAACAAGCACGACTACTGCGAAACAACGTCGTTTCAACATTCGGAAATACGTATACTCACTTCACCATCCTTTGTAAGTTTTACCTCTGATAAGAGTATAAAAGCGTCAAATTACCCCAAATAAGAAGGAAAAAACGCTTCAACTCGAGATCAAAATCATACCAAAATCTCGACCAATTTCCTACGAACTCGCAACTGGAAACGCGCAAGATGTCGTCCTTTGATGCATTCAGCGTGGACGGAGAAGAGCGAATCCCAAATCAAAACTCAAATCACCATCCGTTCAACGACGATGCCGAATACTCCAGCTACGGCTCCTACTCCAACTACAACGCCGCCGAGGATTTCTCCGGAAACCACGGCGACGTATCTGTAGATCACGTGCAGTCTCCCGAGATCTTCGGTTACGAAAATCAGGAGCCTGGCTACTCTCAGTCTCCATTCGGTTCAGCTCACGTTGAGAACAGTAACGGTAATGGAAATGGATACGGTGACGATAGTGCGTTCGTTTCTGACGGCCCGATTCTTCCACCTCCCACTGAGATGGAGCCCGAGGAAGGCTTCGCTCTCCGAGAATGGCGCCGGTAAGCTTATTGCCGTATGATTCTTTTTTTTATTTTGATCCGATCTGTTGAAATTCGCTAAGCTGTGATTTAGTTGCATTTTAACTCTGTTAAACTGCATATGAACTCAACTAATGAAGTTTTCTTTAGCTTTTGTGTAATTTTATCAGATCTGTTTTTTCTACTACGTTTGTGCTTAGATCTGAATCTGATCCTGCATTTATTTTTTCGGTGATGCTTATCCTTAATTATGATGGTGAAGTTGGTTCTGCTTTCTAATATTCATGAATTGTGTTGATTGATGTAGATTATAGAATTGGAGTCGCTTATTTAAGCAATTGAATTGGTTATTGTTTTTGTCCATTTCTTGTCGAGCTTAGTTATTTTTAAGTTTGATCAGACCTACCATTCTGATTTAGATCTGTGCCTTGTTTCTAGTTTCATATTGTCCCAAATATGTTTGCTAAGATGTAATTTAAAGAATTGGATTAATCAGAGTTTGGTTTATGTACTTTATGGAAGTAGTTTAATTTTGTTTTGTTTGATCTCTCTAGGCTTTTGTGTGTGACTATAGTTAGATGTATTTGACTTCTGTTGAATATTTCAAATACGGAGTGTGTATTAATTTTTTTTATCGCGGTGGCTTTGAACTTTGAAGTATTTATTTCGTATTTGTAAGTTTTTGATTTAGTCAGTTGCTCCTATTTATAGAAATAAATAAATGGGCTTCATCAACTCATCCAGGCAGTTGGTTGTTTTATTAGAACTTAGATGACTTTCACCTCTTGGCAGGTTTTAATGTTTATATAATAGGGATCGGCTCATTTTTCCAGGTTTAATATAGCATCGTTGCAGCCACTAATCAATTGTCTTAGTTATGCTTGGTGGAGTTATAATAATGGAAGGGTTGAACAAGGAGCCCCTGTAAAGCTGGTGTTCCAATATGATAATGGTCAATATTTCACTCAATTAGAAATTTAGAACGGCCTTGGATATTTATCTTTCAATGATGTCTTGAATTAAATGTATGCATCATGCAAGGGTGGAATCACACTGGCAATAAACCAAATGGTAAATATGAATAGTTTTTTCTCCGGAGCTTAATTCATTTTCAAAAGATGATGGAAGGCTTCCTCAGCGCGGATTAGTTGTGCTGCCTGTAGGGTTTTAAAGACAAGTTTGGTTTTAAATTTTAATGGTGATTCCAATTCATCTGAAGGTGGAATTTATTCTATGGAATTGAGAGCCCAAATTCTTTATGCCTGTGCGGTACATTATGGTTTTTTTAGCATGAAATCTCTCTGTGTTGCCCTAGTTTGTCTCAACGTTAAGATTTTTTTTTCCTTTTGGATTTTCATTATACAAACTGAAAACTATTGTTTCTTCTAGAGAGATATTGAGATTTATCTGCTCATGACATTTATTGTGTTTTACCTGGGTTTACTTTGTGTAGTCAAAATGCGATTCAGCTTGAGGCGAAGGAGAAAAGGGAGAAGGAAATGAGAAATCAGTTAGTTGAAGAAGCCGAGGAGTATAAACGAGCTTTCTATGAAAAACGAAAGCTTAATATAGAGACTAACAAGACTAGTAACAGAGAAAGGGAGAAGGTATGATTTTTAGGATATCTTGTTATTCAAATTTGTATGCTCATTGTGCCATGCTTGACACTACATATCTGGCTTGTGTCTGGGACAGTTATTCTTGGCTAATCAAGAAAAGTTTCACAAAGAGGCTGATAAACAGTACTGGAAAGCAATAGGAGAGCTCATTCCTCATGAGGTTCCGAACATTGAAAAGAAGAGAGGGAAGAAGGATCAAGAAAAGAAACCATCAATAACAGTCATCCAGGGACCAAAGCCCGGCAAACCCACTGATCTTTCAAGGATGCGGCAGATACTGGTTAAGCTGAAGCACTCACCCCCACCTCATATGGTGCCACCTCCACCTGCCAAGGATGCCAAAGACGGAAAGGATGGAAAAGATGCCAAGAATGGAAAAGATGCGGCATCAGCAAAAGCTACGAATGTGGCACCAGTTAAAGATGCCACTGCCAATGGTTCTTCAGATCCACCCAAACAAGATGCTTCAGCTGCTAATGACAAGTCTGCTACTGAACCTGAGCCAACACCAGCTGCCTAACTGCTTAGAATGCTCTTTACAGCATTCTTTTTGTTCTATTCTTTCCTGAAATTCTTTTTCTTTCCAGATTCTGATGATAGAAAATATCAGGATTATGCGTATGGTCAGCTGTTTTGTCCACACAAGGTTGTTCTTATTCTGTTTTCGGAAATATTGTATGGATTGAATTTTGGAGTTGTGTAATTGTTGTTATATGGATTATGGAATTATTTTTACTTTTTATTTTGGATAACGGTATATCTATGCACTGATGTATAAATTTAAAAACGGTTGTGACGCGCTGTATCATTATTTTACTTGTCCTTTTATTCCTTTGAAAATGTAGGACACTGATATATTACCATAATTAATGAATTGTGCAATATTTTTTTTAAAATAAACTATTATACAAATTTTATTTTACAAGTACTGATGACAATAGAAAAGTGATATGCTCCCCAATAAACTTCACTTCGTTATCACAAAATTTTTAGGTAATTTTGCATCAATTCAAACTTTGAGGGTATCCATTAGGACCATTACAATACTTCGATTTTTATTAATCCCTTCTTAACCGGATCAAGGCAAATCTTTAGGGCAACTTTGACAATAATTTAAATTTTAAGGTATCCATTAAAATATTTTACCTTTTATTGGTTCTTAGTGGGGTTCAGGTTGGGTGCGTATTATTAATCCAAATTTGTATATGAGTGCGTTGATGTATCGTTAGTTTTATTGTTATATTATATAATAACAAGAGGCACAATTTTTTGTACAAAATAATCTGTATAAATTAATGTGACATAATATAATTATAATTAATTAAATAAAAATACCACATAACTAATATGATCCACTACTTTATATTTTATATATATATATATATATATATATATATATTGATCAGATGAAAACACCTCGTATCATTGACACATCCACACATCCAGTAGTGGTTCTATATCATTTGTAAATTTATTATATGAATTATATTTGATTTAATGATGTCTTCCATTAAATGATTGCACAACTATAATAAAAAAAAAAAAAAACTAAAAGCTTAGCGTAGCGCACACTTGCAAATTTATAATGCGTACTAACAGTGTTCCCGTCCTGAGGAGGGGGAAAAAAAAACCAACAACAGCTTGTCAAAGGAAAAGCCTTTGGTTTCAGGCATGCTGCTCCTGCTCGTGGGCATGCGTTCATACGTTGGTGCTCACTTGGTTTTTATTTTTAACCATGCTTTATAATCGCAATAACTTCATTTCCGTTTACTGCAATCAATCACAACTGCCCTTGCACAACATCTGCAACTATAAAATTGGTTACTTAAACCAAAAGATCTAAAAAATGATACACACTAACATATAAAGTTTGTGTAATTACAAGTCAGATCAACATGCTACCACCACGAGAATAAATTCTTCCCCTGTTCTTCCATTTGGAAAGTTAAACTCCCTCCCTCTGGCTCTCGATTTTTTTTCCCCTCTTTTCAAAATTATAACTCAGTGTACACAAGTTCCTTCTTGTGTCAAAACGAATGGAAAATACCCTTAAAAAATTCGTGGATTAATTACCAGATTATACTTCATTCTTCACCTGGGTGTCACCTGCGTAATGGTGACAGGAACTGAGCTCATCTGAAGAGTGGAGTCTGATGATTTTTTATTTGATGAACCCACACTGCTACTTTCTGAGTCGTCGAAAAAACCAGGGGCTGTAAGTTCCTCCTCATTGAGCCGGATGTTCTTTGTAAGCATCTTGATTACTTGACTCATTTGTGGTCTTCTGTTAGCAGCTGCTTGAGTGCAGAAGAAAGCAACTTTCATGTACCTAATGATTTCGTTCGGTGGATATTCACCAACCTCTGGATCCACTAGCTCCAAGAGTTTCTCCTCTTGGTGGAGCTGCCATGCCTATTGAAGCAAACAAATCATTCATCAACATGTAAGAAAAGGAGACATTTACACGCAAGAAATAAAGCTAGACACAAGCATCTTTAGCCTTCTTAAATCTGAAAAGAGCTTGTTGATTAATCTAACTATTGCAAGTCTTCTTACTCGAAGATCCATATGTTGACTAAAAACTGGTAACCATCTTCCTAAAATAGAAGATAAAAAAGTGTTGGATGCAAGCAATACAGGACAGCAACATGCTAAAGCAACAAAAGCAGTTATTAAATAATGTGGAGAAAATCAAAATAGAAAGTAGACCCTATTTTGATTTTTCTCCATTAATACCCTTCTGAGTTTCATATCAATAAAAATAATATATAATAATAATGTCACTGATATTAAGCCAACTCACCCATTCCAAAAGAAATTTATTCATCTGTCCCCATATTGGCTTTCCACTATTTCTTCCACTAATTATTTCGAGTACAAGGACCCCAAAACTGTAAACATCAGCCTTAATGGTCAACTGTCCACCCAATACATACTCTGGTGCCAAATAGCCACTGCACATAATAAAACCAGGGGATTTAGAAATCTACATTTTCCATCACTTCAATTTATACAAGGACTAAGAGAAGGACTGATAACAATCTTTGACACAATTCTGCTGATTTTGTTGTCTCAAAGCCTAACAAGTTCATTAGAAGGGAAAGTTCAAGTTACATATAGTCACAACAATCTTCAGACACAATTCTGCTGATTCTGTGGTCTCAAAGCCTAACCAGTCCATTAGAAGGGAAGTTACACATAGCCACATTAATTCATCTAGCCAGTGCCATAAATATTTAGCGAAAAATTTTAAAAGAAAAGGAAAAGAAAAATGTAATTCAAGTACTGTCACTGCAAGGAGAGTGGGGAAGATGAGGCTGGGGTTGGAGGGGTGGACTTTGTAGAACAATCAACGGGACCATATCAATATATTCAAACTATATTGAAAAAAGCACTAGTAATCAGTCAAGAAACAGGAAGCCATAAAAATTCTTATTGCCATTATTGATAAAAACACTATCTTCACATCTTCCTAATTAGATTATCTTCAACATATATATTGAGGAATTTTTGTTCTTTGTAGTATCTACAGTGGATACACGCCTTTCTTGTTCGATCTCATTTTCTCTAGTTTATTGGTCTCTTTTCCGGTGTTCTACTCTCGTGTATGTAGTTTGCACTACATAATTATGCTGACGACATGCTTTCTCGCAACACGACTTCAAGAAGGTATACCATAAATTAATATCTTATGAGCTGTAATTCAGGAAATCCTTCTTGAACATACCCTCACACAAACAGTGGCATGCATAGCAGGATACACAAGACAGTTAATTTCAGAATAAGCATGTAAATTGTCTGGTAAACAAACCCACTGAATTTAGGGACTACACTGCAGACACTAAGAAGTTGCTACAGTGAACTCATGGCAATGAAAGTTTCATAGGGAACTGAAGCAGCAATTTTGTAGTGCCAACCAAAGCAAAGAAGATACAATATCAAACGACAAATAGCAAGCAGCGGGAGAGTTGGAAGATTGCATACGTTGTTCCTGCTATCCTTGTTGTAATGTGAGTGATATTATCTGGAAAAAGTTTAGCCAATCCAAAGTCTCCTATCTTTGGATTAAACTCTTGGTCAAGAAGTATATTACTAGCTTTGATGTCTCGATGCACGATATGTGGCACAAGTTCTTCATGAAGGAATGCAAGACCTTTAGCAATACCCACACAAATATCAGATCTTTTTTCCCAGTTCAGCTTTATATTTGCTTTTGTAGCACCTACAAACACAGAGAAATAAATTCACTCTTCCCAGGTGTATAATGATTAAAAATCCGTCTTTCATGCTAAAACTTTGATTTAACGCACCTAATAACACATGATCTAGGCTGTTATTTTCTACATATTCATAAACCAATATCCGTCTGGTTCCTTGGATGCAGCAACCAATCAACTCAACAAGGTTAGGATGCCTGACATTTGATAGAGTCTTGATCTCAGTTATAAATTCACGCACCCCCTGCTTCGACTCAGCAGAAAGTGGCTTCACAGCAATGCGTCTTCCATTTTTCAAGATCCCCTAGCAATATTAGGATAGAGTTAATACTTGTAAAAACAATTTTTGCAAACAGAAGGAAGACAATCACAATATTCACATCCTGTAACATAAAGTTATGACCTACCATGAAACTAGATACTATGAATATCAGGCATCTTACAAATTCTTTGGAGATCATGTCATGAAATTCAATCCATATGAGTTGATGATCTTCGGAAAATAGAATAATTTAGCCCTAAAGACAAGTGAATGCATAATATGCAAGATGACATTGAATTGAATATTGTTCCATATTCCATCCTAGTAGGTTAAACCATCAGTAAATCTTGAGTACCTTGTATACAGTTCCAAAACCTCCTCGCCCTATCTTATTGCTTAAATGAAAATCATCTGTCGCTGATCTTAATTCAGTGTAAGAAAAATGGTTGACATTCCCAAGTAATTCCCCTAGACAGAGCAACAAAATTTACTTAGAAGCAACCAAAAGGAGCGGAGCAGTTAAATTTATAATGGGATTTTGAACCAAATCAAATCTAAAATGGTAAGAAGACCAAGCTAAAAAGACTTAAAATTAAGATGATGTACTCAAACTACTTAAACTGGGTCATTTAGAACAATATCTCACAATAACTGTCCATTCGGCCTTAACGGGCCAAAGGTTTCAGGAAGAAATAGACAAATGCAACTTCATAACTTTATAATTCGGCATAGAACTTTCAGTTGCTATCTGCACAAAGTGATATAAGAAAACACTCAAACATGTCAAATTGGTTGGCAGATCATATCAAGACCCATTCTTTCTGAGTGGTGGTATAAATCTCACATCAAAATGAAAATTTTGATTAAATCATATAGTTCATACAATTCAAGGAAATAAAGCCACAGTGAGAACAGGAAATGGAATGTCAATCTCATCGAAATCTACTACATATATGTAACTATCAGGGAACAATTAACGAGATTTCGGTTTTCATTGGCTTCAAGAACATATCATGTAATGTTCGGTACAAGAACTCATTAACATCCTCACCATCTATGCCTTGTGGAGCCTCACGCTCAGCACTCTTCTTGCTGTGAAAAGGCGAGCCACCAAAGCACCTACAACTCATAATTGCGTGTTGATATTCAGCTGCTACCTCCCAGTTGACATAGATACCTTCTAGGCACGAACTGAAATGCCATTTCGGATACTTAAATCAATACATAAATCATCAGTACCCATTTGAACGAAAAGATCAAATATCAAAAAGCATCATCTAATATAGCCCATAACTGTTAGATTCGCATTAAATAAAACTTCCAACATCAATCACGGACCCTAAAGTCTTTTGATCATCAATCGATCCAATTTCCCCATTTAAAGCTAAATTCATCCCAAAAAAAAAAAAACAACCATAACATTTAGTCACCTCCAGTTTACTTAAATATCTGCAAAAGCAAATCTAAATTCAACTAAAAAAAAAAAGAAAGAAAGGTAATTAAAACTATTACCTCGTTAAGTTGCCTAGAGCTCTTAATGCTTTTTTCCAATTTTTTTTTTCTACTGTGAAAACAAGCTTTCTCCAATTTAGTTGTGCTTCCTAATGAAATGAAAAATCACAAAATATTTTCTCTGTTTTTGAATTCTTTTCTTTTTATTTTTATTTTTTCGTTTTTCTTTAATGGGACGTCCTAAATTGAATAATGTTAATATTAAAAAACAGAAGAGGAAGAAGAAGAAGAAGAAGAAGAAGCAGTTGTTGTTGTCGTCTTGTTGAGGTGTTTTTTATTTTTTATAACAAATATATAAAATAATTTGTTTGTTTGTGCTTACTGTTTACGTTGATTTTTGGAATGGGGTACAACAAGAGAGCAACTGCCTCCAGCTCCAGTTGAATTGTCTGCGCAGCGTGTTCAATTCTCAATTCTCAATTCACACACCAACACAGCCCATTTGACTGCGACCCTTTTTCATTTTCCATATTCATTTCTTTCTCACGGCTTCGGGATTTTAAGCATTTCTTAATAAAATTACAAATATATAAACAAGTTAACTCAGGTCCCCCCACCCCACCCCACCCCACCCCACGGGATTGAAAGAAAAACTGATAATTGTAGATTAGATTTATAATAATATAAATATAAAATAAAATATATTATTATACATACTGTAACTGTAGTTAAAAACAAAAATAATAATAATCACGATTTTATTTTATTTTATAAGATGCTGTCATGCTGACATTTTCTTGACGTCCCATTCCCATCATAATAATCAGCGCCAATATCTCAATAGAAAATTTCAACAATTTCATTTGTTTTTCCAACAAAAATTGTCAATGGGTGCCGAGGTAAATGTTAATGATATTTCTTTTCTTTTCTTGTCTTAAATTCCCAACTATTGGTGGACATTTTCAAAACAGTGTGTGTTATGTGTTGTGTGGAATAATTATTATTGATGTTTTATTAAGCCGGTGGGTGTTATAAAATTATAACGAAGATATATGTATACCAAGTCTGACCTTAAATTTACGTTACTCTTTAAATATTTTTTGACCCAATTAACGAACTTTAGTCTAATTATGCATTCAACCTTCCCTTCAATTCTAAAATGCACTGAAATATCTATGTATCTATCTATCATCAATGTTATAGCTAACATGATTAATAAAACGGGTGGGTAACTTTCTGCGTTTTGACTAATGTTGGTGCTTTTAGTCAAATATCGATCGAATGGCAAGAGAGCGTGACTGCATGAATTCACAAACTTTCGTGCTGCTCTTTCACAAGTGTCTGCATATTAAATTTTGCAAATCTTATGATGCGTTTACTTCATGAAATGGAAAATGGAGTAGAATGAGCATGAGATTCTAATGTTTACTTGGAGAATGAGAATGTACTGGAATGCCATTGATATGTTTACTTGGCAAAATAAATGGGAACGAGGAATGAGAATGAAAACTAATTTATTAAAATACACATAGTATTAAATAATGTAATTTTCATTAACTAGATACATGTATAAATATTATTATAAAAATGATATTAATTAAATAAATAAAATTAATAATAATAAATGTTTAAAATGATAATATTAATAAAAATAATAATAACAATAATTAATAATAACTACAATAATAAAGTTAATAATAACAATAATAATAATAATGACATTTAGAATAATAAAATTAATAAAATTTGATGATAATAATAATAATAAATGTAAAAAATGATAATATTAATAATAATAATGACATTTAAAATAATAAAATAAATAAATGATGATGATAATAATGTTAAAAATGATGATAATAATAATAATGACATTTAAAATAATAAAATTAATAAATTTTGATAATAATAATAATAAATTTTTTTTATTTCTTTAAGGGTAAAAATGTCAATTCATACCCCATTTTCATTCCTCCATTTTCATTCCCAACCCTCTCATGGGAATGTGATTCCCATTCCTTATTCCCAAATTATATGAGACCCACATATTTTATTCTCATTCCTAAATTATATTTTGCCAAGCAAACATGGGTTTCATTCTCATTCCTTCATTCCCATTTCCTAAACCCTCAAGTAAACACACTATTAATGTTTCCAAGCTGCCCACTCGGGAGACATTTTTCATTCTTCATGTCAAATAAAGTTGGGAAAACACAATTGGAGAAATTCACAGTGTAATTCAATTTGGAAATTTTTTACCCACATAATTTATTTTTAGGAACATTGTCAGTCTCTTCCCACTAAAATCAATATATACCATTTAGAGTATTACTAAAAGGCTCTTCAAATGAGATTTCACTTATCGTTTAAAGAATCACACTAATAAGAATATCACCAAAAGACTCTTTTAATTTTGTTCTTTAAATACTTATTTGTTTACTTATGTGGTAAACAGAAGAGTGAAAAAATAAGCACTCTTTCAAAAAAAAACTATTTAAATAAATATTATTTTAATTAGACTTTTTCTTCCACCAAAATAATAGCAATTATAGCACCTATCTATCTTTAAAAATGATGAAACAAAAAAATATTACAATACTAAATTAAAGGTTCCAACTAAGATTCTTTAAATGAGATAATACTTCTCACTCTTCAATATTAAAGAGAGAGAATAATAGTTTTATTTGAAGAATTTTATTGGAAAAGCTTTTTAGCAATGCTCTAAGAGTTTTAAAAGGTTCTTCAAACCAGATTCTCTAAATAAGATTGGTATTATTTCTCTTCAATATTAAGAAATGACTTCTCCCTCTTCAAATAATATTTATTATTTTTCATATCATCATTATTAAGAGAGAGAAGTATTATAAGCAAATTATTAAAAAGAGAGAGAGAGAGAGAGAGAGAGAGAGAGAGAGAGAGTAGTTAAATTTGGTGAAAGAATAATTAGATTAAAATAATATAAATTTATGTTTATTTGAAGAATCTTTTCGGAGAGAACTTACATTTTCACTTTTCTTTTTCTATCTGTCACATAGGTAAGTAAATAAGAATTAGAAGAGTAAAATTAGATAAGTTTTTTGGTGATGCTACCTCTTCGGTTTTCATAACATTCGGCAACCCTTTAGCACCAGCAATTTGAAGGAAAAATTTGGGTAAATGAGTCATTTACTTGATATTTGATATTATGAATATAAAATATATATTAATAAAAAAGTACAAGAAAAATATCATATATTAAATTTTTATTCACACCGAAACTTATTGGAGGAAACTACATTGCGTCATGGGTTTGGTACCCAAGTCTCTTGTCATTTAGCGAATTAGCCTTTAGATTGCAAAGAAAGCCATCTGACGGATGCAGAAGAGACACACAGACAAATGGGAAGAACCTGATGAAAAGGTAATCGGCCGGTCACATTTTAGGAAACAAGTGTTTGCTGAAAGAAGACATGTAATAGGTTGAAAGCTTGGTAACAACTAACTCATTTAAACAAACAGCAAACTGGTGTATGCAATTAATGGTTGAATACAAGTTGTTGGAAGCGTTCAAGTATGGGTTGGGCAAAGATTGATATGAAATTTCCGAATATGTTATCCAAAATAATTGGAAATGACAACGTAAGGCATTGAGTAAATAATTGCAGGAAAAAGGGAAAATTTATTTTCACCCTTGAGGTTTGATATAATATCTAAATTAATTAATGTAATAAAAATAGTATCCCATTGCATTCCCATTTAGAAAAATAGGTAAAAATATAATTATATGAGTTATTATTAGTTTACGCTATAACTGATTATGTGCAAAATAGGATTATAAGTTTAAAAAATGCAAAGCAGTGAAAAAAAAAAGATTGTGAAGAACATATAAATAACATGTAACTATGTGCATAAATTTAAAATGGTTTGATAATTTTAATATAATATGCGACATGTATGAAGGTAGATGTGTGTTGATTTAATCATACTAACGAAGTAATATATAATTTTAAATAATGATAATAATGACAATAAAACTAAAAAAAATGTTAAGGATGGTGATGGTGATGATGATGATGATGATAATAATAAATAAATAAAATAAAATAAAAGTAAATCGCGAACCAAGAATGATAGCCTATATGAAGATGAAGGATAAGTTAAAAGAGAAAAAAAAAAGAGTAAACTGTACTCAGCTCGTTATACCAAACACACTATTGTGACTATTTTCTTAAGCAGTTTGTATTGGTTTTTGTAAGTAATTAAAACTATAAGATCAAAAAATGTTACACAATAAGGCCACATTAAAAAAAATACAAATATAATGTAATTTTGGTTAGCAGTTCCCGTTAGGGGTGGGCACAACCGAACCAGAACCGTAAAATTATTGGTTCGGTTCATTTTTTTTGTTCCGATTCGGTATTTTTTAAGAAAAAATTAAAAATTCAGTTCGGATGTGAACCGAAACATTAGGTTCGGTTTTCGGTTCTAATTTTTAAATCCGAAAACCCAAATGGCCACATGGCATTATATAGCATGTGAGAACATGTTATTATCATACATATGCACACACCATAACAATAGTATATATATATATATATCATTAACACAAACCCTAGCCCCAAATACAAACTCTTCATTTCTCATTTTCTCTACACCCAAACCGTATACCCAAATCAAAACCCTCACACCTTCACAAGTGAAATCACCAACTCTAGCCTCAAAAATCACCTTTTTTAGGTTAAAAAAATTCGATCCGTAAGCCCAACCACTCATTTGTTCCACTCCTTCATACTTCCTACCAAGCAAACAATGTAAGCAAAGCTTCCTATAAGCAATCTATTCCAAGTTCCACCACCAACCATATAGGCATCAAAAGAAAAGAAGAAAAGTGATGGTCTCTCAGAGGCTAGAAGATAGAGAAGTGATAGAGAACACCACCAACCCGCTCCTCTGCCATCGTGTCTACAATTATGCTCTCCGTTCACCACTTCTTCAATACTTTATCATCCTTGTTTCTTTGCCTTTTTTCAAAAGTTTTGTATTGACTTGCACTTGTTGAACTCTAGTGTTGTAAAAATTTATTTTGGCATTCGATTTTTTTTTTTTTGTGTTTTTGACTTACTGTAATAAGAATTGGATAATGAAATCTGAAAGAGATAAGGTTTATTGTATTCAATTATTTTGTTTAATTTTTAATAAGGTTCAGAACTGAAAACCAAACCGAAATCGATCTGTTAGTTTCAGTTCGAAATTATTTTTTATTTGGTTTTTTACATAGTGGGATCGAACCGATTTGAAAATTTTTGGTTCAAATCGAAACCAATCCGAACCGATCCGATGTCCACCCCTAGTTCCCATTCATTTGGTTAGAATGAATCCTCTGAACTAACCAAGTGCATAGTTTTCTTTTTAGCCTTCCACAATTCAGTTGAATCAGTCTGCCTAATCCCATCTTATATACTGCTTCTTTTGTTCGACTATCAATTCTGCCATTATGGCCGCTAGCCTGTCTGGAGCACACTTGATGAGAAATTTTGCTTCAGATGCCACATATTTCTCTGCTCAATAGTGCTGACTTATAAATTTACTTTTTCTCTCAGGTGGCAATTTCTTAAATTCTTCTCCAATTTCCTTGCGGACCTGAGTTATTCCAATTCACAGGATTAAGCCATTTTTTACGAACACCATAAAATGTATGATTTACATTAACAACACTAGTTCGAGTTTACTCACCTCTTACGTAATGCATGCCTTTCTATTCATTGCCTTTATTCGTCGTACAGCTTCCCCACTAATCAATTACAGTAAGAAAAACATAACTCATTATTAATTAGGGTTTGCACAAATGCCCTTTTGGTTGTCATGCAGTTTATTTTATCTCAATATCAATTAGCTTATATCCCAATACTTACAAAAAGCTTACGAATCCATAGTTGCAATGACCATCTTCGTTTTGTTCAGCACTGTCATCTTCTAAACTTTCATTGCAACTACCGGAGTCCCATCCCTTTCGCTTTCAACTCGGCCCTTCATCCATTCGTACAATCTATTTGCACCATAATCTATCAAATATGTTGCTTTTGGTTACGAAATAAACATGATTGTCTTCCCCAGTCTTGAAACCTTAAATGCCGTTTAACTGTGTCACAAATTTTTTACAACTACTACATCAACTATATTTCACAATGTTTATGAGAAATTAAGCAGCCTTACAATCCACACATGAATAACCTATCCCTCTCCCATTCACAACTGAAATCACCTTAATTAACACTTTTGTGAGGAAGCATCTCAAAATTCTACTTAGGACCATTATATATTGTCAAGATCGTTTCCAATGCTTGTATAGGAAGCAGCAAAGTATAGTGTTTCTACAATACCAATTAAAAAATCCTACATTTTCATGCCTATAAAGTGATTACTAAGCTCATATTTTTGGGGTGATACAACATTTTCCAATATGTTCTATTTCCATCACGAAGGTTTCCTTGTTTCAGTTGATAAATTACAAACATATGCAAATTCGTAACATAACATAATTCCATTTCCTTCTTCTTCCTGCCATTTACTATTATCAAACCAAACCTAACATCCTATGCCCATTTTTACTTGTTCATGCTAACCCAGGCATCCACACTCAAATAATTATGCACATGCACAAAAATTAACACCCAAATATAAATATTCATCATCAGCACATACCTCAACGTCGTGGTAAGGCACTCGTTGTCAACTGTTCTCGATACAAGCTTTCGACGATAATTGATCTCCAAATATAACTCTCCACAATCTGTCCAACAGTCTATCTTTACTCACTTAACTCTAACCCGACTCTAATGGTTGTATTCCAACCCAAACGACTGCGCCTGACGACAACTAGTAACCTAACGTTATTACTTCTTCAACAAATAAATCCCCAATCAACTTAACATGATTGAAAACTTCATTGCTGCTTTTTGAAAATTAGTATGAAGACTATAATGTCCACAACCCTCGCCTGTACACTTCCGCTGTGGGGACAAATATGGTCCTTATCTTTTTTATTTTTCGTTTTACTGCTACTGTACCTTCAGCCGGTTACCCATTTTACAACTCTAAAATGTTAGCCGTCAAATGCCTTTCTTTCCAATCTAAAGGCTAATTCACTAAAAGACAAGAGACATGGGTACCAAACCCATGGCACAAGATAGTTGGACCCAAACTTATATTTCTTATTTTTAGTATTTAATTTCAATTTATATGATTTATTAAGTTTATAAAAAAATAAAACTGTATTTGAAAATAAAGATAATACTGTAAAATTATGGTGCTTGTGAGTTATTGTATTGAGTATTATAAAAATAGTAGAGGTAAGTAGTAGACACTTATTTTTGTTATTTTACATTTTCATTCAATCAATGAATTTATGCCACATTAGCTTGTATAAGATAAGTTTATACAATAGTTTGTAATTTTATCATCACTTATTTTGGATATAATATACGTTCATACATTAGAAAATTAGAGAAATATTTATAGAAAATGGAACCCACACACTTACAAAGGCAAACCACATTGCCTCTTTCACTCGAATAAGTAATGTTAAGAGAATGGATTCGAGTCATTGCATATGATTAGAAGAAAAATATTTGTCTTGAATGTTAATGGGGAACACAAGTCTCTTCAAATATTAGTGTGAGGAGATGTCATATAGTACGTAGGTTAGAAACATGAGTTGTGCTATAATATAAATGGTTTAGGGAAAATGACTCTTACCCTCCCGCATTTGGGGAAAGAGATATAAAACTTCCTAACATTTGAAAAAAAATGTATAACTTTTAAATTCTGTTAATTTTCACAGCAGTAACAACCGCGATTTTAGAGAAAAAGATGATTTTAAAAATTTTACGCGTCATTTCTTGTAAATACAAGTGTATTTTATTGTAAATATACAACATTACCATTTTCTTAGTTAAAATAAACTTTAAATTAACAAGAGTTGGGTGTTTGATTACAAAAAGTAAACAAAGAAAACATTTGGGAGGAAGAAATTCTTTGATTTATGATAAATTATGTCAATCATATATATTTACAATTATTTTTTTTAAATAAACTTTGAAAATTTAAGGTGAGACCTAAGGATGATAATAATAATAATAATAATAATATGAACTCAGGTGATCTGCTGGAGGCGACGAATTTAGAAACAAAGAACCAATAGCCAAAACACAGGAGCAGCCCGCAACAAGACTAGAGACGGGAAACCAGCCATTTTCAGATGAAAATAAATAAATAAATAAATAAAAAGAAAATGGAGACGGCGTTGTTGAGCACAGCATAGCAAAGCAAAAATGAAAGGGAAAGAGGAAACAAAGTCCAAGTCATAACAAACAGCCAACACCTGGATTGGAATCGCAAAGACGACTGCTTTTGTCTCCTCTCTCCTCAATTACAAACCCTAAAAAGCCAAAAACAATCTCTTAAAATTCAATAAAACCACCCACGCGAACCCCACTCACTCACTCTCTCTCTCTTCAACCAATACCAAACAGTACTATCTGTCGCCTTCAATTGCGACTTTTACACCACCACTAACACACACACACACACTCTCTCTCTCTCTCTCTCTCTCATTCTCCCTTTTTATTTTATTTTATTTTATTTTATTTTATTTTATATATAAATAAATTAGGGTTTCGTTACAATGAATAATAATAATAATACTACTTGTACTCCTAATCCTAGCACCAATACTAATACCAAGGATTCTGAGGAGGATTTGGCAGCTCAGCCTGTCGAGGCTGTTACTAAGCCTGACAAGTCGGACACTCTTATTACTGCTGCTGCTGAAGAGGAAGCCTCCGCGAAATCGGACGATCCCATGGATGAAGATTCCGTCACTCCCGCCACTGTCTTTTGTATTCGGCTCAAGCAGCCTAGGTCCAATTTGCAGCATAAAATGAGCGTCCCTGAATTGTGTCGCAATTTCAGGTTTTCATTCTGCCACTGATTGATTTCAATTATTGTATTTCTAACTCTAATTTCTATTGAGAGCTCTTTCATTTTTTTTTTTTTGTACTTCTTTGCCCTCGCAGTGCTGTTGCTTGGTGTGGCAAATTGAATGCTATTGCTTGTGCTTCTGAAACTTGTGCTAGAATTCCAAGGTGTTCTCCTTTATTTCATTTTGTGTTTGCTCTTGAGGATCTGTCTGCTAGTACTTTTGATGAATCTGACTTTCACTTTGACCTTTGTCAGAACATATGTGTCCGGTCTTGATTGTTCTTTTGTTTTTGCAGTTCTAACGCGAACACACCGTTTTGGATCCCCATACATATTGTGATACCAGAGCGACCTACTGAGTGTGCAGTGTTTAATGTTATCGCAGGTAATTTGGTGTGCCGTGTAGCTATTTGTTCTCACACATATACATATTCAATCAATGTCTGCCAAGTGGTTTGGTGTTTACGATGTCTGTTTAACATAACACCTCCTTGTTCATGTAATTTTTAGTTCATCACACCTTGTGATGACTCATGGATTTTCTCTTTAGTTGAGCTTAATATTGTTTTGTTGCATTGAATACTTTTGCAGATTGTCCTCGTGATTCTGTTCAGTTTATTGAATGGTCCCCTACTTCATGTCCTCGTGCTCTATTAATAGCTAATTTCTATGGGCGAGTGACTATATGGACTCAGCCATCTCATGTAAGCTACCCTTGTCTGGCCATTTTCTTTAATTCTATGTGTAGATGTCTTTCTGGTGCAAGTTATTTACATGCTTCTTTTTCTTTTCTCTTGCTTTTCATTTTTGGTGCAGTGACACAACTGTAGCTGCATTGGTTGCCTCTTTGTTATACGTTCTTTTTATGCTTAGTATTGGTCTTTTTATGCAGGGACCAGCTAATCTAGTACGTGATGCTAGCTGCTGGCAGCGTGAGCATGAATGGCGGCAGGATATTGCAGTCGTTACGAAGTGGCTCTCAGGGGTGTCTCCAGTATGCATTTAATTTCTGTCTTCAATGCTTCCGAGCCCTAAAATATTCTTATTTCCTTTATTGTTTCTATTCTAAGCACTTTTGTTCTTGTTGGGTTGTTTTAATGATCAGTATAGGTGGCTTTCCTCAAAATCCACTAGTCCTTCAAACGCAAAATCAATTTTTGAAGAAAAATTCCTTTCGCAGCATTCTCAAACTTCAGGTTTTTCTTCTTGCTGCTTCTTAAGAGTTTAGAAGAATCATGCACAGGAACTTTTGTTTGGTTTGCAATTGTTCATGAATTTTAGGTTCTAGTTATTTCTTGCTGTCGCTGTTTGCATCCAGATAGTTCTGCTAATTTGCCGTTATTTTGTGAACAACTTGAATCAAAATTATCCTCAGATTGTTACCAGGATGGTTTTTTTGCCTTCTGCAGTAATACTGTGATAGTTGTTGCAAATGATTGCATGGGCTAGAGAGTGCTTGATTATCTGAATGATAAGTGCCTTTTTGGTTTTAGCCAATACATCTCGTGTTGTTCTACCTTTCCCTTTTATTTTGATTGCGTAACAGTTGATGAACATATATTTTCCTTCTTTCTGACCAAAATAATGTAATTCTAGAAAAGGAAACTTATAGTGCCAACTCAGTTGCTCAACTGCTTTCATTATGATGTTGTCATCATTTCTTGGAATGTCACTTTTTTTGGGAAAAAAATTTAATAATTTCACTTTTTTTTTTCAGTTAATCGATTTACCTTGCTCCAGATATTTGTCCAATCTAATGCATGAATTCTATTTCAGATAGGTGGCCAAATTTTCTCTGTGTCTGCTCCGTTTTCTCATCGGGCTCTGTTCAACTTAACTGGTCCCAGTGGCCTCCTAGTCAAAATGGTGCAGCCTCTAAGTGGTTTTCCACCACAAAAGGTCTCTTGGGTGCTGGGCCTAGCGGGATCATGGCTGCTGATGCTATCATAACAGACAGTGGGACCATGCATGTGGCTGGTGTTCCAATTGTAAACCCCTCTACTGTTGTTGTTTGGGAGGTCACTCCTGGTCCTGGAAATGGATTTCATGCAGCTCCAAAGACAACTATGACCAGTGGGGTACCACCTTCTCTTAGTCCACCCAAGTGGGCAGGTTTTGCTCCTTTGGCTGCGTATTTATTCAGCTGGCAAGAGTATTTATTGTCTGAAGCAAAGCAAGGAAGGAAGTTGACAGATCAAAATTTCAGTGATGCCATAACCCTTCACTGTTCTCCAGTATCAAATTTTTCTGCGTATGTGAGTCCTGAGACAGCAGCTCAATCTGCAGCAACCACTACATGGGGCTCTGGAGTAACTGCAGTTGCCTTTGACCCAACTCGCGGTGGTTCTGTGATAGCTGTTGTGATAGTTGAAGGTATTATCTGTTCTCACTTTATAATTTAACTTTTGACATCAAATCCTGGTTGTTGCTACAACCAGATACGTGTATGTTTGCTAATAATATTTTTTTTAGTAATGGTGTGCATTCCTTAATGCATACATGTTTGTTTGCTTATCTACTTGTTTATCACTCCGACTATGTTGACCAATATATTTATGTGTGTGTGTGTAGCATCCTTTTGGTATAGCTTTTCAATTCCTTTTTAGTGTTTCTGTTTCCCCCTTTATACTTCTAGATACACAATCCTTTTTTAGAATTCATAGTTCCTACAATGATTTCTTGTTCTCTTTTTCTCTGTTGGAAACCTGCTCTTGCTAGTGCAAAACCCTTTGGCTGTTGTATGCTAATGGAATATGATCCATGTTAATTGGTGTCATAGCCGTCCCATCGGTGCTTGCTGGTCTTTTTAATTACTTTTCTAAAACAATAGCACAAGCCTCTTCCTATAACATTTGCTCATGACTAGGACAAATATGGGGCCTATCTTTTTATGTTTTATAGGAGTCAAAGATGTTTATAAATCCAGAGATCATTGTGTTTCTATGAAAGTAACAATTGATTTGGCATTTGGCAGGGCAGTACATGTCCCCTTACGATCCAGATGAGGGTCCTTCTATCACAGGATGGAGGGTTCAGCGTTGGGAATCATCAGTTCAGCCTGTTGTTCTTCATCAGATATTTGGAAATCCTACTTCCAGTTTTGGTGGGCAGGCACCCATGCAAACTGTTTGGGTGTCAAAAGTGGATACAAGCATACCAACTAATAATTTTAAAATTCACCAGTCAGCTGCTGCAGGACCTACCAGTGATGTACGGAAAACCACTGATTCTGGTCTTGAGAAAACAAAAATAGTGAGCTTTGATCCCTTTGATTTGCCAAGTGATATTAGATCGCTTGCTAGAATTGTTTATTCTGCTCATGGTGGTGAAATTGCAATTGCCCTTCTTCGGGGTGGGGTCCACATTTTTTCCGGTCCAAACTTTGCGCCTGTTGATAACTACCAGATTAGTGTTGGATCTGCAATTGCAGCACCTGCCTTTTCTTCTACAAGTTGCTGTTCAGCTTCTGTTTGGCATGACGCTAACAAGGACCGCACCATATTGAAAATAATTCGTGTTCTTCCTCCTGCTGTTCCGAGTAGTCAAGTAAAGGCCAACTCATCGACCTGGGAACGTGCAATTGCTGAGAGGTACTATACGAAAGTACTTATCATAAACCTGATGATAGGAGTAGTTTTTCATGCCTTCCCCTGGATTATATTGGACTACATATCTAACTATATGAGCACTTGTATGCATGTCATTCCTCAACAACTCTCCTTTGATGTATAAAATTGCAGTATACGGAGAAATACAATTTTTATATAATTATGGCTGTACCATCTGGCCCAGCATGATGCTGGAGTAAGATTTTCGGTTCAACTTGTAGACTCATAGTGACATCACCAACAAACAACCATTGACATTCAAGTTTCTTTAATATATGTATTCTGGACAACTTCACATTTTTTTTTTAGCAAGACATAAAGTTTTTATCCAGTGTCCATTAGAATTTTCTTGTTGGTTGAATGATTGGTTCAGTCTACTTGTGATCTCACTCTCACTTATCCCAAAATGAAAAATTAAGGAATCAAATCACTCTTTATGACATTTTGCGGAACTGATTATGCAATTTTTATTACTCTTGAGAATTGGCTTGGTATGTTGATATTTACTCAAAAATGTGAATTTAGAACTGACTCTTAGACTGCAGTTGATTATTTGTTAACTTTGATTTATAAAATAGCAATAGATTTCGTAAATGATATGCAAGTCTGTTTTCCAGAATTTAGCTCCAGAATTTTGTGTGTACAAGTAATATATATATATATTGGCATTTCTGTTTTCATGTATAGCACTTTTGGTCCATTATCTGAAATAACCAAATTAAATAATGTCAAATAATTAACGGATAGCAGTCACTTTAATGTGATGCCTGGTGATGCTGATTATCTGTTGTGAAAGCAGGTTTTGGTGGAGCCTTTTGGTTAATGTGGATTGGTGGGATGCTGTTGGCTGTACTCAGAGTGCTGCCGAGGATGGCATTGGTAAGAATGTTTTAACTTAGTTATAAAATTAACAATATTTTATGCGAGAATAAGGATTTTAATTTTCTGGAAAATAACGTCTTTTGTTATAAAAAAGTGTATAATTGTGTATTTCCTTCTCATGTGCTCTCTCCATGAGAAAATATCTATGATGATTGATGGTACCTCTCTCTAATGTGGGTGTTTATCATATTTCAGTTTCACTGAACAGTGTCATAGCTGTCTTGGATGCGGATTTTCATTCTCTTCCTTCTATTCAGCACCGACAACAATACGGTCCTGTATGTTTCTTCTAACTCTTGCCATCTCTGCATCTCATGGTCATTTGTCTTCAGATTGTTAACTATAACAATGAAAAGAGGTCTTTAAGAGTATTAACTTTTTTCTTTCCAATAGCAATCTCAGCTATTCTCATGATGTTTTATGGATCTTTCACATGGCTAACTGATTCTTTGCTTGTCATGCTTCTTTCTTAAGTTTGCTTTGGACTGTTCCCTTCTTTCAGCAATCCTTCCACTTAATTTTGGTGTTTGGGTTTTACCAAATCCTCTAGTCTCTATGCAATTGTGATGTATGCTGATGTTATGTAGCTGTCATGATCTAAGTTATTATGCTGTTAAAGCCTTAAAACAACCTTTGATAATCCATTATGATGAACGGTTGTTGAGTTACATATGCTGAATCCCATGTAGATTGTCTCCATGTTTGTTCATTTCTCCTGCTGACTCCACAATGGGGTCTGATACTTCTATAGGTTGCTTGGAGTTATTCAACAAAAGATTTTGAGGTTTTGATTAGGAAAGCACAGAGGATTTCTCCTCTTGGTTGCCTGGCTTGACTGCTTCAGCAAAAATCTAAATCAAATTGTTATGCTAGCATTTTTACATGATAAGGATAGTAGGGGAGCCATTTTACATGATAATTCATTCATCCTTGATACTCATTTAGACTAGGTTCTATCATTTTTGGATAAGCAAACTTCTCTTTTTTCATTGCAGAGCCTGGACAGGATAAAATGCAGACTTTTGGAAGGTACAAATGCTCAAGAAGTTAGGGCAATGGTACTAGATATGCAAGCAAGGTTGTTGCTGGATATGTTGGGGAAAGGAATTGAATCAGCTTTAATAAATCCTTCAGCGTTGGTGCCTGATCCGTGGCAGGCATCTGGTGAGATGTTATCTAATATTGATCCTGAAGCAATGGCTGTTGAACCTGCTCTTGTTGCAAGCATTCAGGTCTACATCTAGCCGTATTTGTCCTTTTGTACATTCAGTTCTTGGTCATGTGGAAATTTGTAGTGAAGATCAGTTGATGCCGCTGTTAGGACTAAGAGAAAACACGATGCACTGTCTTAATGTCGTTTACAGCTGGCCATTTTCTTCTAGGTTTTCCTCTTTCAAAACTTTTGTATGTGATATTAGTCAAAGATGTAGAGTGGGTTCTTAAGTTGGCTAGGTCCATGTTGTTTGGGATTAAACGTTAGATTAGTTTAGTTGGCGTGATTTTTTAGTTAATCTATTCGTCATGGCTATGCAGGCCTATGTTGATGCTGTTTTGGATCTAGCATCACATTTTATCACACGGTTGCGGCGCTATGCAAGTTTTTGTCGGACATTGGCAAGTCATGCTGTTACTGCTGGCACTGGAAGCAATCGCAATATGGTCGCTAGTCCTACCCAAAGTTCTGCGACTCCTGCAGCCAGTCAGGGTCAGTATCCACCTCTCCTCTGATAGCATAAAGTTGGAGGAAATGGGGCTTATTCCTGTGGAACTCCCAAGTTCTGTAGTTCCCTCTTAATTTGAATTGACTGAATTTCATTTTATCCTATACCATTTGAGCCCACTTCGGGCAATGTCATCTAATGAAGAAAGGAGGAACTGCTGTAAATTATTTTCAACTTTTTCATGCTTTGTTATTATTATCACCAGCAGTTCTTCTAACAGTGTAATAGTGTTTTCTGCAGCTGGTCAGAGTGGTACAACAAGCTCAACTGGAAGCACCCAGATGCAAGCTTGGGTACAAGGTGCTATTGCTAAGATCAGTAGCACCAATGATGGGGTGTCTAATCCAACCTCAAACCCCATAAGCGGTCCATCATCCTTCATGCCAATAAGCATTAACACTGGGACTTTTCCTGGAACACCTGCTGTCAGGCTCATTGGGGACTGTCACTTTCTTCATAGATTATGCCAACTTCTGCTTTTCTGTTTTTTCTTTCGGCGAGCTCAACAACCTCGCCTTTTGGCAAATGCACAGAGAAGTAATGATGCAAATGTGCAGAAACCTCAGCTGGGTGCTCCTGGCAAGGTGGAGGAAATCAATTCTGTTCCTGGAAAACCTACATCAGCCATGGTAAAGTTAGATGAAGGTCAGGTAGCCAGAGCTGGTCAAACTGTACCTGGTGCAAAAGGAATTGAAGAAGGTCCTGCTGGCCGGCCAAAAATGGGTTTTGGTAATGCTGGTCAAGGATATACTTTTGAGGAGGTACAAACTGGCGGTTTTTTTGTGTAATTATGGTGTCTGGATAAAATTATTACTTGCAATAGTTTTTCAAATTTATCAGACTAATTACATTTTCTCTGATTCTTGAACTCAACTGTTGGCATTTTTAAATAAGAGGTCATAGGCATGACCTGAACAACTCTATGTAACTGTCTTGCAGGTGAAGGTCCTTTTCCTCATTCTAATGGACCTCTGTAGGCGTACAGCAGGCCTATCACACCCACTACCAGTTTCTCAGGTGGGAAGCAGCAACATCCAAGTGCGGCTGCATTACATTGATGGGAATTACACTGTATTGCCTGAAGTTGTAGAAGCATCCCTTGGTCCACACATGCAGGTATTTGTGTTGTTATGTAAATATTGTTAAATCAATGATTTCAATGAGATAATGAGATTGCCTCTCATGTTGTCTTACCGATGCATAGTAGTTTTGTATAATTTTTAATCCTGCTATCTAATTGTGACCAGATATGAAAATTTATGATACTGTCAAAATCATGTGAAAGCCTATAATTCTAGTGCATAAGAATATGTCTTTTAGAAATAGGTGAAGGTGCTGAGAAGAGATTGTGAGAAAAGCTACATCTATTTACACCTTTTAGGTCATAGCATTGGCCAGGGTCATTGAATTCTAAACAACACAAGGAGCTCTTTGTATTATTTTTGCCCAATCCACCAGATACATAGATGCTAGGCCTTGACCTTAACTTTGTCCTGGTATGCGATTGATGTGTATTTATTGAAATTCTAATCATTTATCTGTATTTGATTATTTTTCTCCTAAGCTTGCTTAGATGCTAGGTTTTGATCTTAATTGTGTCCTAGTTCTTAGTTGAAATCTGCATCATTTGTCTTTGTTTTTCAAAACTTGGATTTCATTTTCTCCTGAACTTCTATCTTCCATTCTAAATGTGTACACAGAACATGCCTAGGCCTAGAGGTGCAGATGCTGCTGGACTTTTACTTCGTGAGTTAGAGCTCCACCCACCGGCTGAAGAGTGGCACAGACGGAATATGTTTGGTGGGCCTTGGTCTGATCCGGAGGATGTTGGCCCTGTAGATGATACTCCCAAGCTAAGTAATTGGGTAGATTCACTTGATGTCAACTCTTCAGGAAATCATGATGTTTGTTACGATTCGCATGGCTTGTGGCCAAGGAAACGTAGGATGTCTGAAAGAGATGCAGCTTTTGGCTTGAATACTTCCGTGGGCTTGGGGGCTTATCTTGGTATTATGGGATCTCGAAGAGATGTTGTTACGGCTGTTTGGAAGACTGGTCTTGAAGGAGTTTGGTACAAGGTATGGGAAAAAGATACAGGCGACTCTTATCTGTTATTAAAATTTTAACAATGCTTAACGTAGTTGTTTATTGCCATTCTCTTTAGGGCTGGATAATAATCTGAGGAGATGGAGAAGGTTTTTTTATTGTTTCGCTCGAGGGTAATTTTGACTGTTTGTGATGCAGTGCATTAGATGTTTGCGTCAGACTGCAGCTTTTGCCTCATCGGGTGCTACAAATCCACCAAATCAAAACGACCGAGAGGCTTGGTGGATCAGCCGCTGGGCATTTGGCTGTCCTATGTGCGGGGGAACATGGGTTCGAGTTGTGTAGATGATTTTCGGGACTCATCTTTGGCTGGGAACAAACACAGACCAGACATATGGTTAGGGGATGATTGAACGGACAATCGACAGAATATGAACACAAAGCAGAATACCTAAAAAGCACTGGTAGACGTTATCTGTAGCCATCCTGTCGGATCTGCCACTGTTGAACAGAATGTTGAAGGAATGATAAAATGGAACAGCTACGCAGATCTCGGAAAATCTTCCTAGAATTTTGATGGATTAATTCCAAGTTAACAATATTGTGACAAGACAGGCTGTCTGCTGTATGTTAGAAATGTGCTTAGTACGTTGTTGGTGGAATCGCTTGACAGGAGCAACTTTTGGATGTGATAAAAGTAGAGTATTGTTAGATAATTTGCTTGAAACCGACGACCCAATGCCTCTGTGTAATATTAGATAATCTACTTGAAACCTGTTTATAATGTACAGATGACGATATGTGGATATTGAACGTTTACGAATGTCGTCATTTTTTCTTTTCTTTTTTTTTTTTTTTTCATCCTGTTTGTACGATAGAAGAAGATGAGGTGAAATTGGCAGTAGGACATCAATTGTTATTACTATCAATTTGCTTCGACTTTCAGTATATTTATGATTTGAAAATTGACTCAGAAAATGACGGTGATCGCGCTAAGGCCAAGCTAATACCTTTTCAATAAGAAAGTACAGCGTCCGAGGGTATTTTGGTCAGAGCCAATCAATTTATTGAGATATATTTATAAGAATTTGAAACAAAACCGGTTAATGCAAAGGCAGGGTAGAGGAGATGTGTCTGGTCTAAGTGTGAATTTCTCCTCCTCCTCTTAGCTAATTGTAATCATCAAAGTTGACTTCAATTGATTATCATCGTCAATTCATTGAGATTGAGTAGAGTGGTTGAGTGAGGAGAGTTCTGACGATGAGCTCAACGCCAGGAACACACTCGCTAGCCTTCAGAGTGATGAGGCTATGTAGACCCTCGTTACACGTGGAGCCTCCACTTCGCGTAGACCCCACCGATCTCTTCATCGGCGAGGACATCTTCGACGATCCAATCGCCGCTTCCAACCTCCCTCCACTCATATCTAGCCACGTCACCACCAACAAATCCTCCGATCTCACCTATCGCTCTAGATTCCTCCTCCACGACTCCGCTGATTCCATCGGCCTCTCCGGCCTCCTTGTCCTCCCCCAAGCCTTCGGGTCCTTATTCTCTTTTTCTTTCCTAATTTTCTTTTTTTTTTTAAAAATAAAAATTATAATTATTCATTTTCTTTTTTTGTTAAATTATTATCAATAGGGCTATTTATTTGGGAGAGACGTTTTGTAGCTACATTAGTATCAATAACAGTTCTACTTTAGAAGTTAGAGATGTTGTTATTAAGGTAATTTTTCTATTTTTCAATAATTTCATTTCAAATGAAGGACATGTTTAGCTTAAATAAAAAAATAAAAAATTAATTATTTCCATTAAATAGGCAGAAATTCAAACGGATAGGCAGAGGATCCTCCTTTTGGATACGTCAAAATCACCCGTTGAATCAATACGTGCGGGCGGACGCTATGATTTCATTGTAGAACATGATGTTAAAGAACTCGGAGCTCACACGTTAGTGTTAATTTGATCTTATAGTTTCTTTATTTTGTTTATGAATTATGCATCCATCACCTTTGATGTCAATCATTTTGAATTTGTTTAGGCTTGTGTGCACGGCATTGTATAGTGACGGTGAGGGAGAGCGGAAATATCTTCCACAGTTTTTCAAGTTCATTGTCGCCAATCCACTTTCAGTTCGGACAAAGGTATTAGCTTGAAATTGATTTCATGAACCAATGCTAGGTGTGTATTTTGTTTCTAGCCCAAATTTAATACTTGCTTGTTATGTGCTCATTTTGCAGGTCCGTGTTGTTAAGGTAGGTTTGCTACATTTTCAGGTGTAAGTTGTAATATCTTATCCTGGTTTTGTCAGAGTTTTAAGAAATTGTGGTGACGACTGCTGGCTTTGGAAAACACATTATGGATAGCTGTTTTCTGTGTCAGGAAATAACATTTTTAGAGGCATGCATTGAGAATCATACAAAATCAAACCTTTATATGGATCAAGTTGAGTTTGAGCCTGCTCAGAATTGGAGTGCAACAATGCTTAAAGCTGATGGACCCCATTCTGATTACAATGCTCAAAGTAGGTATGTCCAGATAAATTAACTGGGTATTTTGAATTGAAGATTGTGTCCTGTGTTTCTTTTCATTATTAAATATTTTTTAATCCAACTTTCATGTACATTTGTTATTTACAAAATCTGATCTCTTGTGCTTTTCATTTTTTTTTTTTTGATTTATCATATTCTGGCAGAGAGATATTTAAGCCACCAGTACTCATCAGATCTGGTGGAGGGATTCACAACTATCTATATCAATTAAAAATGTTGTCACATGGTTCTTCTTCGCCAGTGAAAGTTCAAGGAAGTAATGTTCTTGGTAAACTTCAAATAACATGGCGTACAAATTTGGGTGAACCTGGTCGCCTACAGACACAGCAAATTCTTGGCACCGTAAGTGCATTCTTTAATAATTGAAGAACAAGAAAGCTTAAAAATTGTTCAGATGAGATTATTGAACATAAAGCTATAATAAAACAAAGCTAAAATTCTTAGAAAAAAAAATAGTCCGAATCTAATAAATGAGATATTTATAAAATTACAGATCTAATAAACTCGGCAGATCAAGACTCAGATAACAATGAAATTTCAAAAATGATTAATAATGTGTTTCAATTCTAGAAAAAAAGAGTGCGAAAGAGATGTTACATGGAATTTAATTGAGTACTGCATAACTGAATTTGAATTTTAAAGGTTTTCAGAAATCTTCACTCATTTACAACACATTTCTATGCAATCTCAGTATGCATGGCATATGGAAATGCTCTTACTTGGTGGATATTGTTCTAAGTGTCTTGAAACTTCCATTTACAGCCCATCACCGGCAAGGAGATTGAGCTGAGTGTTGTGGAGGTTCCTTCTGTTGTCAGCATAGATAAACCATTCTTGGTAATTAGCGTTTCAATTTCATAGCATTTTGTTTATGAATTCCTGTGCACCATCTTCAGTAAATATCATTCTTTTTTAATGTTCATTCATACGGTATCCTCTTTGGATTTGAACTCAACTTTCCTTTTATGTGGCCTATGGTTTTAAGTCCATATGGTATCCTCTTTGGATTACTTTCTTCAACTGTTAATGCTGCAGCGAGCTAGTGTTGGTTTGAAAGTTAAACTGAAGTAGTCAGTGCTTGATGCAGTTACAGTTGAAGCTCACAAACCAGACGGACAAAGAACAGGGCCCCTTTGAAATTTGGCTATCACAAAATGATTCAGATGAGGAGAAAGTTGTTATGATTACCGGTCTTCGGATAATGGTAACACATTTGGTTGGCTGATAGATACCTTTTTTATATAGATATCCCTGATTTATTCATGACCCCTCAGTTTATAGGAATACTGATTTCTTCCATTACTGATATATGGTTTTGACTGTGTACAGGCATTAGCACCGGTGGAGGCTTTTGGTTCCACAGATTTTCACTTGGTATGAACAATATTCTTGTGATAAGTATTCTTTTTCCCCTTTTCATTTGAGATGTTGAAGAGATGACCATACTGTGTATCCCATGCTGTACTTTTGATTGTTTCATTTTCTCTAACCAATTCAATTGTGCTGTCTTTTCTTATGCAGAATCTGATTGCTACGAAACTTGGAGTTCAAAGAATCACAGGCATTACAGTGTTCGACAAGATAGAGAAGATAACCTATGACTCATTGCCTGATTTAGAGGTTGTGATTTATGGTTTTTAGCACTGTTTGTCAGAGATTAGTCGTATTGCCCGAGAACCTCAGCTAAGTGGTTGGTTCTGAGTTATCTGAGAATTGAATGAAATTAGGAAAGTCAATAGGTTTGAACGAGCATTAATGCATGAAAACATATTTGGAACCTTGATTTCTAATATTGGAACAGTAATATGAAATATTTTGGCACAGTAAGAATTGTAAAGTTGAGGAGAGGCTATTGCAAGTGCTGCAGAACTCTTGGCCTGCAAAGAGTAGGTCTCCATGTTTGCATTTTGAGTGCAACAATTAATTGAAACACACTTATTTGTCGAGAACATGTCCAAATCATCTTTGATAGAACAATGATTTTGCGAATGTCGGGTGATCTTGATAGACGTTTAATGCTTCAAATTGATCGGTCGATTTAGTATCTTGAATCTGTAAAGAGTATATATTAATTTTTTTTTTTTACTGGCCAAGCTAAGAAATTGACACGATCCACTTCGTGTTGATGGTTGGTTATGCTTCATTAATAATTTGCTGTCTTTGCAGTCTTTGTGATGCACAGTGTTTTGGTTGGATTGATTTTCTCATCTCTCTGAACACATTGCAGATTTTTGTGGATCTGGATTGATGCGTTGGCTGGTTTTGACCGGTTAAGTTTGCAGAGACTGAACTAACACCATTTGGTTTTTGAGGAGTTCGGTGACGGAGCATTGTCATGACATGCCCCATCAGTTCGGGCCTTACTGAATCACTCAGAGCTACAGCCAATGAGCCCCAAGTTCATCTAGCTTCTTGACTGCTAGAGAGCTATATTCAATTTCCATGCAAAGTACCTGCTGGCTGCTTTTATATGAACTTTTTCTGTTTCAAGGGCAAGGCGGATTAGTTTCTTTATGGTTGGCCATGTGATTTTGATTCCTAAAATTATCAAATGCTAAGTAATGTGGTTCTGGTGGTGGCTTGGGATTTATTTTAAATTTGTGGGGGAGCTCAGCTAAGTGAAATTCTATTATGAAGCTGGGGTGTATTTTATGGAACACCAACACTTAGTGATACCAAATCAGTTCTTTAAAGAACAGTTGTTAAATCAGTTATTTGGTTATTTTAAGAATAGTTGTTAATATCCCATCTAAAGAAAATGAATTTCGTGTTCTTTCTTTAGTTAGTTTATTGTTCTCTACAGTAGATTATCGTAGGTTGTAGGGCTGTAGTCTTGCCTGGACATGGACAGTATTATGTTCATATGAGATTGATTATATGATTGATAAAATATACAACCAAGGTTTTCTTTCTGTTGATTTGATTTCATTTGCGATTGATAGCATGTACACAACCTTATTTGGGATAGAAAAGATTTATTTCTTAAAAGAGAAAGAAAGATTAAACCATTCACTTTCTCAAATATACGTGTGCAGGGCAGCAGCCAGCTGGGCATACAATTAGTTAGCATTAGAGAGTAGAAACGCTTTATCCATCCAGGTCATTTATGGGAGAAAATAAATACACAGACAGACGCAGAAACGAAGCCCAAAAAGTAAAATAACCAAAAAAAAGAGTTAATTTAATTAAACAGAAAATGGAATTTAATTAGACAGAGAAAGTGAGTGGAATTTCTTCAATCTTCTTATTGATCTTGGCTTAGGCTTAGGCTTAGGCTTAGGCATGGGAGCCGGACAATGCCCAATTCGCTTCGCTGCCAACACGCGGCATGGTTCTCATCCTCGATTGAACATCAACTTTGAAGTTAGCCCCACACATTACGCCCTCACTGTCAATTCTAGGCATTGCCTTCATCTCACTCGTTGGATGCTCAAAGCTCATGAGCCCTTGCTCGCTGTGAAACATGCACCCTACAATGCACCCAACAAACCAATTTAGCATAAAATCTATATTTGAATAATAATCAAGCTCCCGAGTCTTTTAAAATATTAAATTAAAGATATATAAACTGGCATTTTAATATAAACTTAAATTAATTTTAGACGACATACCGGCTGGAAATGGTGCAAATGATTTGGCACAACTTGCTTTTATAAGCTCCAAATTATCAGAAATGACCACAGACCCATCAGCTGCAATGCCCCAAAAGAGTCGCACTCCTTCATCAGCATCCTGCACAACAAAAACAAGAAATTGTAAGAATGAACGAGTGATAGAATTAGAATAAATGGGGGCCCTTTGCCATTTCATTTCATGTGTTAATTGAAGACTAAAGAGACAACGGAGTTTAGAGGACTTGCCAGTGCAGCAAATATACTTCCAGCCTTGCAATCATAAAGCACAAAGCCAAAGCCGCCATCAAGATCTCGTAGGACCTGATGGGCCGGGTATGGGCCCCGATCACGGAGGGTCCGGTATGCTTCGATGACAAACATGGCCTCATTGGAGCCTTTTGACAGCCCATATTGTTTGTTGAGGTTACTCAAGTTGTTTAAGCTCCCCAAGAACACGCAGTATATGTTATCTAAGCCACAAAACCACCTGCGGCAATTTTGGGTTCATACATACATATTAAAATAATTTTTATTTAAAAAAAAAAAAAACTGTCTTAATGAATTGAGACTTAAGCAAGACAAATAAGAAAAATACTTATTGCAAGAAATCATATATCTAATTGTAATGTAATGGGTACCTTTGGCTTTGGGAGAAGGGGTACGGAGTTTCTGGGGGCACATAAGCGAGAGCAGCTGCATTTCCAAAGTTGATTGAAAAAGCATTAGAAGGCTGCGAAATTAAAAATTCCTTGAAAATTTCCTCAGGATGCTTTGGCTTTCTTGATGAACTCAATGAAGCTGGGCTGTGCAGCTCATGAGGTGGATTCACTAACCCTTTGTTGAATATTGCCAACATCTTTTCTTTTCTTCTTTCAGACGAAAAAATAAAGATCTTCAGAAAGAGAGATAATTCGTAACCAAAAATTCACCAAAGATATTGATTATGCTTTAATTAACAGAAGAAGGCTGATACAGATACAAGGTGGGGTGGGGATGGAATATTTATAAGTGGAGGAAAGCGATGATGAAAACAGACGTGGCAACATTATCCATAACTCCAAATTCCATGCATAGGATACACGTAGTATTCATGTTTAAATGAAGAGGATGAGATCTATTGATAATTAAATTAAATTAATTATTACATATTATATATTATATATTTTTTATTTTTTTATTTTTATTTTATGTTTCTAAGCGATCTTTATCTTTCAAGTTGGGTGACGTGGGTTTGACAGTTTAATAGGCACATGGAGTTCTGGGAAATCAATAATTGATTGGGTTTATAAACCCACTCCCCTGTTGAAAAATAATTACAATAAATTCACGTTATTTTATAAAATTATAAATTAATAATAAATTTAAATAATTAATTAATTAAATTATTTTTATAATATTTTTTTAACTTAATTTTTAAATAATTTTTAATTATTTAAGATTAATTTAAGATAAATACAATTTAATTATTTTATCATTATAATATAAAATAACTAAATTATCCTAAGAAATATATAAAATTGTAACAATTTGTTTAGGTATTTACTTTTATATTTTATAATCTAATATGTTTTATATAAAATTTAATAATTTTTAATACTCCACATGTCCTAATTAAATCTTGTTAGTTTAGTGGAATATTAATAATCATATTAATAAAGTACTACTTATACAACATTAGAATAAAAAAAAAAGTTGTCTAAAAATTTATTAAAGTAAATTTTTAGATATTTTAATACTTTTATCTTTTGAGGTTAAAATAATTATATTAATAATGTTAAAATAACTTTATTGATTAAATATAATATAAAAAAAAATCTCATAAAAAATTATATAAATTTAATTGATTAAAATTTTAAATTTCTTTTTAATTTAAATTTTTTAAAAAAATAATGTGCTCTTATTATAATAATTTTTTAAAAATAAAATAAATTTATAAAATTTGTGGGTGAAATTATCACCACCCTAATTGATTTTGTGTTGAATGAATGAATACGAACGAGGAAATTGGTCACAAGATTTTAAGCTTATCCAACAGGAAAAAGTAAACGTGGTTGTGACAGTGACAGTGACAGTGACAGCGATCTGACTTCTGAGTTCGCCACATTATTCTCTGTCGGTAGCTCACCTCTGACTGGGTGGATCCAGCTAGTTCCCACGTGTACATGCGGCCTAGTCTAGTCAACTGCCCAATAGGCTCTTACTAATTTCCTTCCTTTATTTATTTATAATCGTTGAAACTTGCAAGCTGTAAGCCAACACAATAACATCTCTTACCAATTTAGACTTCTCGTTTTAACTTTTTATATATATGGATAGTTGAAAACATTTCATTGCAAATCTTATATTTGTTTAATATAATGCAATCAACACTCTTAAAATAATTTCTTTATTTTCAATATTGAATTTAAAGGTGGTAAATTTCCAGAATTTCAATAGATTAAATTACACCGCTGAACTTTCTATTTACACATAATTCACTTAGCGCACAAATTTCTGTTTTAATTGTTAGTTCACAATTCACTGGGATCACAGTACCTGAAAATTGAAATTTAGCCAAAGAAATTCCATTGTGAAAGCTGTAAAGGGAAAATGGTATTCGTATACAATCTAATGCGATCCATTTGACTTGAAAGCACCCATAAAAAATAATTGTTAAATGAGTACATGTTACACAACTGACTGAAAACTATACATTGTAAACTTGTATTATAAAAATAATTTTTTTTTTTTTTCAAGAAAAATGCCTATTTCAAGCACTATAGTCTCTGCTGAGGTATTTGTCTTCGGGGTAATAGAAGGCATTCACCGTATTGCCTCCAAATTTCCTGCCACTGAGGGCATTTTTTGCAGTGGCACAACCAGCAATGTCGTAATACTCCAAGAACACCTGCAAGTAGAACCATAAGACGTGCATCCCACAGCAAACTTGAAAATTACTATTCCTAAACAAGAAGGAAAATTTACCTTTCCAACACCAGGCATCTGGTCTCCGTTTGGATCTGGCCGAGGAATAACAACATTCACCAAAGTTCCTAATTATTCCACCCAATTCAACTGATGTTTAATAATATTACTACTATTATAATGCGTGTAAAACATAAAATTTACACATTATTTCGCCAAGTCCATAAGAGAAAAGGAATGTGAAAGTGAAGCAGAGGACCACAAACTAAAATATTCCCTACTATTAGTGAAACCAAAACTGTGCAATAGCTATGACAGCCTTCAAACACAGTTTGCCTGTAATGATGAGTCGTTGTAAATGTAAAAGAGTTAATAGCCAATGAACTGTTTGATTCTAAAATTACATCCGCAAAGCCAATAAGATCTTTTAATGCTGTCAAACTAAATCAGTCCTAAAATGGTTCCATCTCATATCACAAAACCGGAAATAATGCACACAGAGAACATCACTTGTTAGAAGCAACCAAACTGTAGAGTAGAATAATATGCATCCAAACATACCATATTTACTGCATTCTTCCCTCATGTCTTCTAATATTTCTTCATACTCTTCATCATCCGCAAGTGCATCTGCAGTAATTGCCTATATCGTTCAGAAATAAACAATTATCAGTTACAATAAATTCATTCAAAATCAGGACAGAAGCATATGGTCTAACTCAACTTTGCCACCAAATCATGTCATTTCTCATAATCTATAAGTCTATATTTGGACTTTGGATCAGATAAGGAAAAAGAAGTTATTCAATTTATGAGCTTTTGCTCTATAAATCAACAATATTATATCCTTTCCTCCTATTTGAAATACATATAAGCTATTTAGTAAGGACATCCTCATTTTTACAAAGTAAGGATGCCACTAAAATATAAAAAATTACAGATTTCAATATCCTAACATATAAAAACACAAAATCTCCAATGTACTGAAAGTTGTGCTTTTTTGTATATTAGTGACATCATAAAAGTGAGGATGTCCTCATTAGAGAATAATTCATATACATACACTATAGTAGAAAATAAATTGCATTGGAGTGTGCGTTTGTTTTTAGTCTTTTATCTTGTCCCTTATTTTATTAAACGTAAGGAATTACCTTATTCATATATACATATCAAAGAATGACAATATTTTGGTAGAATAATCAAAGAAGGAAGACTAGAGGAAAGGGGGTGTTACAATGTGAACAGGCAAATATACCTCAGTCAAGCATAAAACTTTAGCTGGAGTTTCTCCAAATAAAGGAGACATTCCTCCTCCGGGAAGATTCATGCCACTAGTTTGTAAGGCCATTTTCTGAGACAGATATTTATACAAGTCAATGTAGATTAATGAGAATAAAGAACAAAATATAAATACAAAACAGACCAGAAGTTTGATTTACCTGGATAGCAATATGCTGTTGAGCCTGGGCTAATATGCTTTCTTGTTCAGTTTTAGACTGCCCACTGCTGTAAATTCCAATCAGTTTGTCAGAAGATTCAGGCATGATAAATGGTGATAGAATATTCAGAGATAAATGCAGATCGACAATTAATTCGAGAAAAGATAGCAAAACATGCCCGAAGCAATATGAAGGGAACTCAGAGGAAAATTAAAAATGAAAACCAGATGTTTCAGACACCAAAAGTTTTCTTCAAGAACATAGAACAAACAAGCAATCTGAAGGGGATGTACATTTTAAGATGTTTTATGAGAATCGAAACAACACAAGCACAACAGCTCCAAAACATACGTGAGGATCTTCTTAAGACATTTCTTCCCCAGTAAAGGTATAGTTTCACATCAATTCTTGTAAAACATTCTTTTCCTCAAAATAGTTCCTCCAACCGGACAACCATAAAAGAGGAAGGCAATGGAAGAGCAAAGGAAAAGAATACAAGAAAACAATCAGATCAAGGGGAACAAGAGCATAGTGCAGCTAAAAGATGATGCAATTATCTTCAATCCCAACCCAAATTCTTAAGGAACACTAACCTGGCAGTAGCTCGCCGGACAGTTAAAGTTTTATCACCCATTTTCAAGCCATTTAGAGCTGCACATGCTATGTCTGTCACCGCTGGATCCTGAAGTGCGTGACCATTAGTTAACAGTAATCAGAAATATATGCAACTGATTCAAAAGGAAATGAAAGAAAGGCTCTTGTCAAATATTCAGCAGGAAAAGCATTCTTCAGCAAAGAAATAAAGGTTTTAGGTCACAAACACACAATACTAAGTCGAAGACCACACTTTTTGACCATGATTTCATTTACCTGATAGACACAGAAACCATATCCTTTAGAGTTCCCTGTGTCTCTATCCTTAACAAGGTCAAAACCACGAAGAGTCCTACAATAGATCAAGAGTGTCATTAAAAATTGGGATACCATAATTGATCACATGTATAATAACAAGTATAGATCGATCAATAAAGCACAAAATAGAAGCATTAGCAAAGTAAAATTCAGGAAGAAAAGCAGTTGAAAAAGACTGGAGAATAGCTAAGATTTTGAGCCCATACCCAAAAGACTCGAGCAACTCTCTTATCTGGGTTTCAGTGAAGTAGTATGGTAATCCACCCACAAAGACACGATCAGGTCCCTCTGCTCCACCAATTGCACTGTTAATCAAATAATAAATTACCAAATCAACGGACGAGAAGATTTTTCAACCAATTACAAATATGTCATCACAAAGTATGCATATTCCTATGCAAATTGATGAAAAAGAAACTGAGTACAAAGAAAATTAAGGGTCCTCCCTTTGACGGCTACAACACTGGACTATAACCAATAAACATAATTCACCTTAGCACAAATACTGATGCCACAATAATTTAAAAAAAAAAATCTTGTAAGCAATCTTCAAAATTACCCTGGTGCAAGTCCAACAGCTGCCAAGTTAAGGTTCGGATTTGGTTGGCCTGGACCAAGTGCTGCAGCTAATGTAGGATTGTAATCCGTAGGTCTTCTTACCCTCACAGCAACCCCCTGGTAACATCACAAGGAGCATGTCAAATAAAAAACTAGCAAGTTTCCATAAGTCACGTGTTATTCGATAATAACAAAAACAGTTAAATATGCCATAAAAATGTAGAGAAGTCGATTGGAAAGGTATTAATATAATCACAAAATTTGGTCACAAGAATGAAAATAAAGATAGAAAGAAATTTACATGCCTCAAATATAATCCCATCTAATGCCATTGCATTACTTGCTTCTTCAACAGTCCTCATCTCCACAAATGCAAATTTCTTTTCATGATTGATGTAAACATTCACTACTGCATCACCTACAAGTTCAAATACCAAATTATGGACCACATGCAACATGCAAGATGCATGTACATATACTCGTTCAGGGAGATAAACATGTTGGAAATACCAGGACCAGCAGAATTTCCTCCAATAGCGGTCATAACATGGCTAAAGAATGTTGCAATTGTCTGTTTCAAACATAGAAAACCAACCATCATGCTTCGCAAAATGAAAGGAAATTACCCATCCTCAAAATTGGTGAAACAAATAAGAGATCAACTGATATTATAACTGAAACAATTTCCAGTCCAACTCAACAAGTAGGTCATAGAAAAGTGTACACATGATATCTTATTAATACCAAACTTACTGAAAAACAGAATAACTGGCATTCAAGTTCAATAAAATTAAGTTTAATAATTCATTCCATGCATACTTTCAGGATGAGGGGAAAAACCCTCATTCCCTGCATAAGCAAGAAAAACACATAGCCTCCTTCTCTTATATTGGAGAATGGAGATGATAGTTAGAGTAAAAGTATACATGGCATACGTGCCTTAAATTCTGAGTGTATGCTAAAAGAATGCATCAAATGGTAAATGAAACAACTTCCACTTAGGTGTAAATTCAAATTGTACTAAAATATCATATACGAAGAATGGTGAATCAGAGCACAACGCAAACATAAAGCATATATCAAAACTAAAATAAGGTATTCCCATAAAATAGATAAGAGCAACCAAACTATGTTTCTGACGATATGATTATCAGATGGAAAGGACTTAGCTGGTATTAAAATGAATGAATATATCCCATATTGAAGAAATAGAAGTAAACAGAAGAAAAAAGAGAACCAGGTGGCACATCAACACTATCCAACTTAGCAAACTATAAACACTATAAACATGCAACTTGATCATTCTTTTGGAAAAGAGAGCACAAGAACCAGCAAAAGAGAATTGAGTGCAGAACCTGTTCATTAGCCAAAGGAGGAAGCCCACCAACATATACCCGGCGAGCATGCCTCGTGGCCTATCAAAGAGCCAAAAACAGAAAACCCACCGTAAATTTAGCGAACAACCATAGAAAAAGAATTAAATACAAATAGTAACCACCAAAAAAAGATTAAAAACAATAGAGAATAAAGCAAATACATCTTTTTCTATTAGGTAAATCTTTATGTACCTGTTGAGTCATGGCTTGGACCGGCATCAATGGAAGAGCACCCAACTGTGACACATGAAAATATTACACGCATATATCTTCTTCTTCTTTTTTTTTTTTTTTGGATAAGAAACTATACGTATTTGTATTAATAAATAATGGACAAAATACACTTTAGTAGTGGAGCGGGTATCCACCCAAAATTAATCAACGTTATACAAAACAGTTTCAATCCCAAAAAGTCTGATTTAACCCAAAAGAGACTGCCTAAACCCATACAAAAATAAGTAGAATACACTCTAAGGGTGAGTTTGACACGCTGTATTGTATTGCATTACTATGTTTGTTGTAGTATCCACTGTATTATATAAAATAATTTTTTATTTTAATATTTATATTAAATTAATAATCTAAGATTCATTTATATTTTATTATCATTTATATTCAATTAATAATTTAAACTTTTATAATTAAAATAAAAAAAATTTCACTACCTACCGCCATACTTTAGTGTCATTTGAACTATATTTTGATGACATTAGAATCATTATTGTTGGGGCTATGCAATGGTGCAACTATTACCGGCAAAGAAATTTTCGTTTGCAATAGATCGACAATCAAAGTTTTGCCTATCAAATTTTTACCTTAAATTTACAGAAAACGGAAGCTTTTTTTTTTTTTTGGTCATAATTGCACCATTAGGTAGCCCCAACAATAAGGATTCTAATAGTTCCAAATTTTAGTGCAAAACATGATGCTAAGCGGCAGCCACCAGCGGCCAACAGCTGTCGAACTATCGCCGGCAGTTCATCAGCACCAACAGCAGCATACTTGAGTTTTTAATTTTATTAAATAATATATATATATATATAGTTTTTATTATTTTAATTAAAAAAATTTAAAAAAAATAATGTGAACAGTTCCGTACTACACAAACCCGACCCCCTCCCCTCTGGGGGAAGGGAATTCTAGCTTTCCATATCATTTTGAATGCTTTGAACTCTTCCACTGAATCATCATCAATTGGCCATCAAAAATGGGATTCACAAGTGAAAACTCCAGAAGATTTCAATTTCCACACTCTTTTATCTTTTTCCCTTCATCAATAATAACACTATTAATCAAACTCATAACAGTAGCAAACTTTTGAATTTCTCTCTCTCAAGTTTCTATTGAAATTGAAGTTCCAATTCCAGTTTGAAGGAGAAGAAAATTGCACAAAAGAATTGATTGCACCGTTTTTATAAGGCAAAGTCTATAAAGACGAGGTGCATACTCACACAAAGGAGCATCTCCTATCCATTTATCTTCTCAAAATCTAATAGATTGCCCATTTCCCATGACTAACTCAGTATGGATAATGTAAGATTCATATTCCTTAGAAATAGCTTTCCCAACCATTAGAATGAAGGCCATATTTGCTTCTTATCACTTCATGCCGCAGATAATCTTTCTCGAGAGGAAATCTCCATAACCATTTCGCCAAAGGAGCCCAATTTTTGTTCTCCAAATTACAATTCCACCCACCCCCCCCCCCCCAAAAAAACCATTTCTTTTCCCCAAAGTAACAGTGTCCTACTTAACTAGGTGAGAACCATTAACATCATCGAACCATTCCCACAAAAAGTCTCTCATCAATCTTTCTAGACTTTTAGCTACCCCACAAGGAATTTTGAATAACACACAGAGTCACAGATACCTTCATTCATATAAACATATGGAAATAGTATTTAATAAGCAGCACAAACATACAAATGATAACTCAAAAGGAAATAATTTCTGAAGTGCTACTTGTGAAAAATATAAACCTGTGTTGCTCCAAAAGGTAACATGTTTTGTACCATTTCCGGAACTGTTGAAGGTACACCAGGAAATTGCCCTGTTTTATAATAAGAAAGGAAGCAAGTACAAGGACAAGGATTAGTTATATGGCTGACAAATTTACACACACACATTGCTACTAAATCTTAAGAGTAACAGATCTCAAAACCTGTAACTACATTGTGATAAGACTATAGAGAGAAGCCTAATTCATACCTAAATACTCAATAAATAAAGAAAGAAATGAATTCCATCACTGCAGATGCTAGGGAAATATGTGTAAGTCTACCAATGACAACTGTTGCCGGTTGAAGGCGAACAAGATCCAACCAATCGAAGCACTGGTTCTCCGTTGGACATAAAATCTACGGTAGTCACGCCCATGGGTAGCACAGTGGGACATGTAGCCCAACATTGCCTTCTTACCCAACCGATAGACACAAAACACAAACAAACAACCACACACAACAGCCAAACAACACAACAATGGTTCTCAGTTTCCATAGAAATCCATTAGATAAAAATTAAAATGAACAAATTTCACAAACAATATTAAAAGTTACAGGTGAGTGAAGTAAACTTGAAAAAAAAATGATAAAATTTCTGTGATGAAATAACTCTTCTCTTGGAAGAAAAGGGTCTAGTGTTTTTGACTAGTCAATAGGAGATTGTTTCATATTTGGAAAAGAGGCCGGAGGCAAACCTGGAACAGCAGCACCAGGTAGCATGGCTGCAACAGGTGGTGCCATATCAAAGCCACTTCTCCGCTTGCTGCAGATAAAACATAGACGGTAAAAGAAATAATGAACAAAGACATAAACACCATACTTATCCCAATTTTATATGTTCTCAGAATGAGAAAAAATATATCTCAATAGTTGTACATGTAAAGCCTTTCCCCATATAACAATTAACAAGGAACTTTCACAGTTTCACCATCTCAATGACCACATTTACATTAAGCTGTTCTATACCTTTTCGAGGAAGAACGGGAAGGAGAGAGTGATTGAGATCGGTTCCTGAATCTGTCACTTGAAGGGGAACGTGATCTATGTCTATGCCTCCTTTCTTTGTCTCGATTATAGTCACGGTGCCTACCCAAAAATAAATAAATAAATAAATAAATAAAATAGATACTAAAACATGTTTAGATTATGCAGCAAGCATTGACATCTCCTCATGGGTCAGGAGCAATATATTCACAGCAGAAACTTCCATAATAGAAGGAGATCAAGAAGGGTGCAAAAGTAAAATTAGCAAATGACTTCCATGAATAAAAGCCAGAGCAATTAATAACCTGTCATGATCACGAATCCCTTCACGGTCATATTTATCATTTTTGTCCCTTCTTCTGTCATCCCTCGCACTTCTGTCCTTAAAGTCTCTGCGATGCCTATCTCTATCTCGCTCTCTAGTCCTGGACCTTTCAGGATCAGATCCCCGAGAACTCTGCTGCTGTAATTTCACAACACAAGTTAGCCATTTCGCAAATTACCTGTTATTATTTCATTTCTAAACATATCTCTAGCACACTTATCATTAATCACATTCCATATTCGATTTAACCACAGAGGAGACCCATTAAAAACATTTTTTCTCTATCTCCAAACAAGCTCAATTGAACTCCACCACACATCTATTTTTCCAATTTTGTTTCACGAGTAAAATACTCAAGGAAATAAAAATTAAAAAAAAAAAAAAACTCCTTAACTATAACTATTCGAGCTTTCAACTATATAGTGATTTGATTCAAAATCGAAGCTTTATTAAGTACATATTCTTCAATCTAGAATAGCATAGAGATATGTTCTAATGAAGGAAACCTTAACCAATTAATACAAATCTCAAAATTTATAAATAAAACACTTCAATGGTCAACTATAATTATATTACAACAAATTTAAAACTCTAAACAAAATCAAAGAAAGCGAAACCTTGTGACGCGAGTCTTCGCCAACAGCGTCGTATCTAACATCTCTACCAGACATTGCAACCTTGAATTACAATTACTAACCCTAATTTTTAATAAAGCCAAAAGTAGCTCCAATAAAGTAAGATATGTGCTTACTGTTCCCAATCACAAATGCTTTGATTTGCCGAGAAAGAGTGACTCGTATCTAACTGATATGCCGAAACACACCACCTAGGCAACAATCAGCAACAGAGTACCAAACTGCAAAACCTGTAGAAAAATATGCCAACTTAAACCATAATTACCTAAATATCCATAGTTATTAATTTTTTTTTAAATAGAAATTCAAATTTAGACCTTTTACAAATGAATTTGCAGTACTAGCAGCACCCTGCAACGGCTGCACTGTGTGGTTTGGACACTTGGACTTATGAAGATTTCGTTTTGGGCCGCTTTTGGTGAAATTCTTGAAGAGCGGAGCTTTTAACACCCCTCTAAAATCTTTATAGCACCTTTTGTGAATTTTATATCTTAAAATTAAAATACCTCCCATTTTAATTTATATAAAAAAAAAACTATTTATCTTTCTAAAAAAATTTCTGGTATCTCTTTTAATTTTTTGTTATAAAATATATAAAAATCATAAAATTTTTAAGTATTTTCTCCAGAAATCATAAAATTTCTGATATTATTTATAATTTTCTTTAAAAAAATTATTTTTTAAAAAAATATAAATTATGAAATGGGATGGGATGGGATGGGTGTAAAAATTTTGTTAAAAAAATATTTTATATAAGTGTTTAAGCAAATTTTCATTCAAAACAAAAAAAAAGTTTAATTTATTTTTTATTATTTAAGTAATGTCAATTAAAAAAAAAAAGGTTTTATGAGGAATTCAGCAAGACCCGGTTACCAAATACCGATGACGGGCCGAGTCCCAATTGAACATTGAAAGTTTCAGATTTGATAAATAATTGTCCTTTTTTTTATTTTTTTCCCTGATTAGTGATAAATAATTGTTTATTGTACATTGTCTTTAGATTTCTGTTGATTCTATAACACCACAAAGTTGTGCATTAATTTATTCTACATGTTTATTATTGAAAATTTTACGTGAAGATTTTAGAAAATATAAACAAATCAATATTGAATAAATGTATAACTGATACAATAAACTCGTTGATTCTTGAGCATTTTTCTAGCCAAGACATGACGCAAGAAATCATGTTCAAGAAATCCGTGGTAGGATGTTACGAAAGAAATCATTCTGTATAGATAAAAATTCTGGCACTTCAAAATTATGAAGCGTTCCCACCCAAAAAAAAAAAATATTTAACTCTTTTAAGAAGCAATAATTATGATCTTTCAAAGCATTTCCTTCTTGTACGATAATCCAGTTGACACTAGAAGCTTCTAAAATGGCAACTACTCAACTTGAATTAGACTGGGTTGCTCGATCGTGTTATCGAAATTATTAGCCGCTGAACTCTAATAATGATTAATACCCACAAAAATTTCATAACATATTAATTCATCATCAAAGTTTTTTAATAATTATATTTTATCATTTAATGTTTATTTTATCATTAAAATCTTCACATGTTAAAAAAGAGTGAAGCTATTGGCTTTCCTCTAAAATTCTCATCAGACACCACTTTTACATTAATAAATTTATCTTTATTCATAATTATATAAATGGACAAATAGAGCTACATTAAAACTGAGCTATTATCTTTGTACGCCCACACTTATCGCAATATTTTCAAAAATTTTCTTTATGAAACGTTATTTCACATAGACTACTATCAAATATATTATAGATTTGAATATTTTTTTTTTTTGGATCTATATCCTCAATTTTCTAATTCATCCTCTTTCATTATCATATTTTTATTCCACTCACTAGCAGTCCAGTTTTTTTGTTGAATATTCAACAAAGTTCTTCTACAAAGATTTTGAAAATAATTGTGCAAATCTTGTAAATCTTTGTTTCTGTCTCCAACTTTGGGAAAATTAAATAACGATGACAAAAGAATTTTTGAGTTAAAATTTATAAAATATGATAATTACAAAGAATATTATTATTTCAGTATTTTTAAAAATTATAAAATATTAAATGACTACAAGACTTATTATTTTATTCTTATATCTTTACAAAATATTTTATTTAATTATTTTTTTATTAAAATCATTAATTAACTAATTAATTAAATATTAGTTTTATTTTTTTATGTTAAAATACATATGCCAATTCATATGCGAACTTAACTTAATCATATGCCAATTCGTCGTGTAGACAAGACTTAACTTATTCAACTTATATTTATTATTTACCAATCAACACGACGAATTGGCGCGAAAAGCTTGAATGTTGCCGTCGCTAAGTACAGGCGTAGCTACAGTATCTTGTACGGATAAGACACGGACATGACAACTGACAATGACTTGTTTGTCTTGACGTGAAGAAAATTCCCGCATATTAGAGATAGGCGGCTTTTTTCAAGTCTGATAAATCCAAACGCAGAACAGCCGCGGACGGAGAAGCGGAATCATGCACCTACACGTGTCCTTCATCTGATAGTAGGTGGCTTGGTGCACCGCCCATTAGACTTTTGATTTTTCTTCCTATTCAAGTACAAAATGATTACAAGGACCAATATGATTACGGCAGTGCTGACGCATATTAGTGGGGGCCCGAAATGCTTGTGATTTGTTTCAATCAATCTTATTGTCAGATGGCCCACTGAACAGAATCATTAAAAAAATATATATTATCAGTAATGGATTCTTTTATCAAACATGGTGAAATATTTTTCATATCTATTATTAGTATATTTTAAGTTGTAAAAATATTTCTGACGTCCACTAATCTATTACCTCTCGTTAAAAAATTTTGACATTATAAGGTAGTGTTGTTTTTTTACTATAGAAAAAATTGTGATAGAAAATGATATGTCGTCTTATTTAAGTAAAATGACAATATTTTAACAGACAACATGTCGTTTCACGGTCCTTTTTCTAGACGACATGTTGTTTTTCTAGACGACATGTTGTTTCTCTACTAAAAAAAAGAACATTTAAATAAAAGAAAATATGCACAACACACACGATTGAATCTCTTCTTTTCTTCATGCACATAACACGAAAGTAAAGGGGAAGTCGGTAGCACACTCACTCACGTACGATAATTTTCTTTAAAGTGATTCTTAGTCATACAAATTAGGGGTTGCCTCTGCGTTTCCTCTGCCATCTTCGATCAAAAGATTTTTAAAGCTAATGATTTTATTTCATAATTAATAAGGCTAATTTTGAATTTTTATAACATATATAAGGACATATATGGAATTGTATTAAGTATAAAAATGATTTTCAAAATTAAATTTTAAAAAACTACTCTTTTCATGCTTTTCAAAATCTGGTATGAGATGAGATGAATTTGTCATACATAATTTTTATCATATATTAAAATTAACTTTTAATTTTTTAAAATTATTTTTGAGTCATTCAAAAGTAATTTCAAATGGGCCAAGGATATTTAATATTCATGCTCTTACATCCATAACCCCAATATATGTGGGCATGAACTAGAGTGGTAGTTGAAGAAAAAGGAAAACATGTATCTGATATATAAAGCTAGTGTCTTGTGTAACAACAACTCACTTGTTGATAATTAATGTTGATGATGTATATTTCCCCGGAGTTCGGAATTCTCGTCGCATTTTCTCTGGTATATAGTCATTCATTCATTCATTCGTTTCTTTTGTGGCTATAATTGTTTAGTTGTGTTATATTAGATCCGAACGAAAAATATCTTAATTGGTTCCGAGAATGACATGTTGTCAATTTTCTTTTGTGTGTGTGTGTGTGTGTACCACAAATATTCACCGCCTGTGATAAGCTGTAATCGTTTGATTTTGATGTTATAAGCTTTCTTGTTAATTTCTTCTTCTACACGCCCAATCACGCCATGGGAAGAGCAAGTTCAATAAGTCGGCACCATGCATCCTAAGAATAAGAAAGGAATGTGCAAATTGGTTAGCAACTCCGGAGCACAATAAAATTATGAAAAACCCAAGTTTCATCTTTTTATTTTTTTTTTCCTTTTTTAAACAATCTTTAATTTTATTTTTATTTTTTTAGACAATTTGTTAGAATTAAAATATGAATTTCACCTTATAAACTTTAAGGCCGATAGCTTATCAATCATATATAATGATTATTTAACGTTCTATACATAATTGTATAGTATCAGATACTCAAATTAATATTTTATAATTTGCACTGAAAAAGAAATAAAGTTTGAAATTACTAACAATAGAATTAATTCTTGAGGAGTTTGGTTTCATTTAGATGGAGATAACAGGGTAAAAGTTCAACATATATATACTAAATTATCTAAATATGGTCTTTTTCTCTGAAGGACTTGATTATTGGTTATATAATAATACGTATAAGACCTCTATTTTTCATTCTGTTCTGACCTAATTTTTACTAGGTTTCAATGTATCAAAAAAATCTAAATATGGCCTTTGGAGGAGCCAAAGGATACTTAAGAAGCCTAATGTTTGCTAACACAGAGAATTCTTGTCAATGGGTATTATTATTTTATGATCAAGCGACATCAATTTGTCCCAGATTATCAGCCGTACCCCACAATTATACAATCTAATTACGAGCTTATCACTAATCAATAATCATTCAATAAAACTTATGAAAATGATTAAAATCACATTACAAATAATTTTATTAAGATTATTATTCAGTTCTCCTAACTATAATAATTTTTTGTCACTTTTGAAGAAAAATCGCGTCCAGGCAAAATCTATCTTTTGGGTTGAAATAACTTTTGTCTGTATTCAAGAAAGGTTAAAAAACTATAGTGAAAATTTTTCATAATGGCATTCGAAAATTCATTTGTGGAAAAAGATCCATCAAATATTCTTATTGCGCTCAAAAAATTATAAAAAAGATATAAAAACATTCACTTGATTTTGAGAGAAAGCTTTTCATACTATCAAAATTACTTTCTCAAGGCACCCAAGTGCTTGTTTTGTGAGATTTCTTTTCCCCATTGGACGAGAATTTTTTTAATGCCATAAACTCTTCTCTTATTCCATTTGGTTGTAGCAAGCCTATAATGGGAGAAACTCAAATTTAACTTCCAATAAATGAGGGTGTAAATGTTTCAAAGGGTTAAGCGGTCTATAATGCACATATTTTATTTTGACTGGTAGAACTATTTGAACCCACCAAATTATTTATTAAACCTATTTTTAAAAATAATTTTTAATGATTAAAATATCTTTAAATTAAATTATAATTATGGACATTAAAATATAATTGAAAAACAAAATTTTTTCTCTTTGAACTCATATTTGTATTTAACATAATTTTATTAAACCCTAATAATATTTTCATTAAACTCTAATCAATGAAAAAGTGTGATTATTCCATCAAGCTATATATTGATTTAATGGATATTGATTTTATGAAGGAACAAAACATTATTAACAATAATTTGAATCACAAATAGGTATGAAATTCTTTAATTTACATTTGATTTTTGAAATTATTTAATTTACGTTTAATTTTAATGTCCTTCGTCAATAGCACCTAGCGCCAGATGAACTAGGTTTAGAGCTTGCGATTACATCTTTTCTTGAAGTGCTTCCATATCAAGAAGCACTTCGTCCTTCTTCCGAATCAGGGTTCTGATAGAGTAAACAAAGAGGCTCTTTGTGAGTGTTGAAACCAAAAATAAAAAAAGCTTCTGCTATGATTTAAAAAATTAATAATAATTAGAGAGAGATAGAAAGAATATCGGACAGAACTAACATTCTAGATTGAAGTGAAAGCAATTGAGAAAAGACAAAAATAAAGATTTCCTGAGAACATTTATTGCAGAAGGAATTAGATTTCTGATTACCCATTAGCTAAAACTATCAACAGGAAATTGATGAACTTGGAACACCCAAGAGGAAATGTCAAACAAATCATTTCATACATGTTAAGGTTTGGTAAAAAAAACCGGACATGCTTTTTGGCCACCCGGTCCGGGTTTAAAAAACCCGAGACCGGGCCGGATTTTTTTATCCGGATTTTGAAGCTCGGATTTTTATATTTTATACTATTATATATGTATTTTTTTAATTTAAAATTTAAAATTTTTAATTTATTTTAATGAAATTAGATATGAAAATATGAACATTAAATATTTAAATGTTTAAAATTTTAAATATATATAATAAATAGATTAAATAAATATTATTATTGAAAAATATATATATATTATAATAATTTTATTTTATAAAATCTGGGTTCCGGGCCGGACCCGGGCTTTTCAAGTGATACCCGAGACCGGCCTACCCTCATCTCCGGTCCGGGTATTACCCGGCCCGCATTGCCCGGGTCCGGTCCGGGCGGGTATTTTTGCCACCCCTAATGTCAAACAAGGAAAACCCAACCCACCAAGCTACCAACGAAATTTAAGCTTAGTGAGAAGACTGGGTATTCTTTTACCAATTTCAAGTGGTCAGAAAATTTAATGAGTAAAATCGTTATTATTATAAAAAATGAGTTTAGTAAGGATATATTAGGTATTTAAGTGGTTTTATTGAGTAAAAATTAAAATTTCAAAATTTATGGATAAGTTTATTTAGTAAATAAATTTATTGAGTAATTTGGTGAGTTCAAATTATTCCACCATTATTCTTATTCCTATCACAATATCAAATTAATGTACTTGTTTATTAAGGAAACTAGACGGTTATTTGTACTGTATCACCTCAATAATATGTCCCTAAAATTTAGTCGAGCAACAACTAATTAACCAAATGTAGAAAATGCTTAAAAATTCCCATAAAATACGTTACTACGTTAAGAATCAACCAAAAACGAACTGCCAGCCTCAGCCAAGTATAGCCAAAACAACTGTAGTGAATATTGACCACATAAATCTTGGGGACCCCAAAATGGTCATAAATTGCATTGTTGTAGCATATGCCAACCGTGACTCTAAATGAATCAAAATTTTGGCCACCCTGGACCTCTCTAGAGAGCCGTAGATAATCTCTACTGCTTCCACAAAACAAGCTCAAGCTCTCTTTCTTCGAATCTAATTCTTGAAAGTTAGAAAATCTTCTATTCCTTGGTTTGTGTCTCTTGGTTTTTCATTTGTGCATGGCAGTAAGATTGTTATCGCTAGGAGTGTCAGACCTATGCATTGGAAAGCCTGCACTGAGATCGCTCTCGGTGAGTTCATCCACCGTTGCCGATGCTTTGTCGGCTCTCAAGAGACTTAACGAGAGTTATATAAGCGTTTGGAGCTGTGATCATTCTGCCCGGAAAAGGAAAGCAGCCGCAGCCGATATTGATGATGATCATCAGGATTCAGCAGCTTGTAGATGTGTTGGCAAAGTTTGCATGGTTGATATAATTAGCTTCTTGTGTAAAGAAGAGAATTTTTTGAACCCGGAATCTGCCCTTGGGGCTCCTGTTTCTGTTCTTTTGCCCAATGCTTCTGGGATCGTGAGGCATTTGGAACCAAGTGCGAGGTTTGTAATTTAGAAGACTTGGTTTGCAAAAGATTTTGTTCCTTTTCCATAATATCTTGTGTTTCCTGCCTGTAAATCTAATCATTATTTACTGCATGATTGGTTTTCAGCTTATTGGAGGCCGTAGACTTGTTATTGGGAGGCGTACAGAACCTTGTGATTCCACTTCCCGCAGGAACAAAGTTACAGCCGAAACCTTCCTTAAAATCAACCTTTCACAACGACACTGAGTACTGCTGGCTAACCCAAGAAGATCTTATTCGTTACTTTCTCAACTGCATTGGATTCCTGAGCCCCACACCAAATCAACCAATCAACTCTCTCAACATCATCGACGATGCCGGTATTCTTGCCATCCAGTATGATGACCCGGCGGCCTTTGCAATTCCCCTAATTTTCCAATCCCACATTAAACAAACTTCGGTAGCCATTGTTGATAAGGAGGGCAGATTGGTAGGTGATATATCACCTTTCTCACTTAATTCTTGCGATGAGGCGGTAGCAGCTGCGATGGCGACACTCTCTGCTGGTGATCTGATGGCTTATATGGACTGCGGTAGGCCACCGAAAGACCTAGTAACGTTGGTAAAGCAGAGGCTGGAAGAGAAAAACATGGTGGGTTTCCTGGAGTTGATGGAAGATGACTTGGAAATTTCTTCAGGCTCGTGTTCCAATTCATCTTCATCGGATGAGGAGTCCAGCACAGGCTCGGCACGAAGTGTGAGGTCCGGAGGATACTCCGCAAGAGTCGTGCACGGCTCAGAAGCAATTGTTTGCTATCCATGGAGCTCGTTGATGGCTGTGATTATGCAGGCACTGGCACGCCGTGTGAGTTATGTCTGGGTTGTTGAAGAGGACTGCACCTTGGTTGGGATTGTCACCTTTACTGGAATGTTGAGGGTTATCCGGGATCGTTTGCGGTCCATGGCAAAAGCTGAGAATCCGAACTTTTGTCCAGTGCAGATCCAAGCTTAAAAGCCACAATTGTCTAGGGCGGTGAGGTCACAATAGTCAGTTTGACAGTTCTATTTGTTAAACACATGGAAAACCAAAGCGTTAAGAAAAATATAGAGGTATTGTGTACATTAATTAATTGCTCCGTAAAAGTTTGTACACTATGATAAGGTGAAAAATTGCTGTTTAAATTTGGGGTGTGGATTTGAACCGGGACTGCTTCAGATCTGAATAAATGGAAGCAGCGATAACATTGATCTAAATAAGGTGTACATTGATCAATGAATGATGATGTTAACGGAGCAAATGCAACATAGCTTATAGTTCATACAACATACATCACAAAAGGCCAAAAATTTGTTAATGCCAATGTTAAAATGAGCAAAATTGTGGTAATCATAGAGCAGCAAGCAAAAGACCATAATAATCTACTGTTTCTGGCGAGGAAACACCTCGAATCAAATAAACTTAAAGGAAGGAAGTGATGTGCCATGGGAGGTCGAATGAATTAACACAAGTTTCAGAGGCCAAAGAAAAGATTACTCATCTTCTTTCATTTATTGTGAATTTATACAACTTTCAGCGTAAAAAACACAATACATGGCAGGAAAACATCCACCATAGTTCTGCCACATTTATTGGAGTGTACAGGGTAAACAAGAACAATAAAGAATGAAAACAAAACAGGGGCAGTATGACTGTAAGAGAATACAAGAGGGAAGTAATGAGACAATTAACCAGCAGGCTAGATACTCTATTGTCAGGAACCACTAAAAGAAGTCACCATAGTTAAGTTCTGACATGCAAGACGACAACGCTTCTTTTACTTGGAGATTGTTAGAGTTCATGTGAAGTGCATCTTCATATAGTCTCCTAGCCTGCTGCAGCAACTTCACCTTCTCTTTACTATTACTTGGCCGTAAGCGAGATCTTTGCTGCAACGCCACAGCCCATCTGAACAGAGCTGTAACCCATAAATGTTTAAATGTCAACTGGAATTTCATACCTCAACAGTTTTATTCATTCAAGATGTAAACAGGGCATAGATATTGAAAAGAAACTGATCGCATAACAACTATACTCATCATCTAGAAACTTTAGTACTTTTTTCTGATAGATAGAGAAAGAAATTAAACATACCATCGGGTGCATAAATATTGCCTTTCGACATCATAGCATCAAACTTATCAATTGCAGCCAAGAATATTTTGTCAGCATCAAAAGCCGTTTCCTGAAATTTGAAAGATTAGAATTGAGTTGAAATATTCTTAACTACTTTCCAATCCACTAAAAGCAGCTTTATATCAACCAAATTGCGAGATAGATGATAAATTATCTCTTCAAATCAATGACAAAAATAGACCCTGCAATATTTAAGCCACGGAGCCCAAAATTGCGAGAAGCTCAATCAAAAGGCACTAAAAGCAAAAGAAAATTGTGTGGGCTAAACTGAGTGCACTGCACTGAACAGAAGAAGCTTCTATAGAGATGATATAAACAATCTGAGTACGTTGGGTTGGGATGCTTACTGGTCCAATATCTGCAATTAGTTGCGCACGGAAGGAGAGCGCAAGACCCCAGTTATATAGGGCTCTCACGTCATTCCCATCAATCGACAGAGCCAGCCTATATTTTCTACCAGCCTTCACAAGGAGTTCTTCACACTCTTCACAAGCATCAACAAGAAGAGATGCAATTTTATCTTTATTCACAAACTGACAATCTAGCCCCTTGAGTATTCTTTTCTGTTTCTCAACAGATATGACATCACCTTCCAAAAGGAGTCTTCTCAGCTTGCGACTAAAATGTAGCTTTAGTTCTCCATGAACGAGATATGTGTTGCCCAATTGGCCCACAGCTAACAAACTCATGGGCTTCATAGCTATGGCTTGGGAGAGTAACCTGGCGGACTTGTGCAATATCATCTCTGCACGCTCCTCATCTGAAGCACTCCTAATACACTCTTTTGCTTGTTTCAGAAGATCATTAGCTTCCGTGAGATACCTATCAAACATCACATCATCAGTAAATTTCGAAGACGAAGAGGAACTGATCTCACTCTCATGAGCACGCAAGTGATCAGTCAGATGGGAATCATCCTCAGGATTCACCTTGTCTTCTCTTAACATGGAACTGTAAATCTGATTCGCATCCTTCTCTCTGTTGTGGGAAGACCTATAAGCTCCACTAGATTTTCTGAGTATGTGCTCTTGTACAAAAGAAGCTTCACTTTCCATATGGTTCCAACTGACTCTAAAACCTACTGAGTCAAGCAAATTATCACCCGGTTCCCAAGTTTCACTTTCATTTGTATGACCCATATTTACAGAGTCACGGTAATTATTTCTGAATTGCAATCTTTTATTCTGGTAACTATACTCATCGGTCTCCATAAATTCTTTGGCACCTGCACCCATCTCCCTCAAAGTCATTCTTTCATCCAGCAAATCCACCTTTATTCTTCTATCCCTGCTTTGATTCAAAGAAAACTTATTTATAGAATCTCGAGAAAAATGCAAATTGCCAATGCCTTCATCATCAGAAAGAAACATTTGATCATCTCCAGGACTTGAATTTTTTCCTTGACTTTGATCATTCTCATGCTTTATATTATCCTTAACTCTGTTAGGCTTTGAATTAACAACTTTCTCTCCAGACAAACCCCCAATAAATTGCAACCAATCAAACCCAACATCCCCAATTTCTTTCCTCTTTCTACTTGATTTTTGGTTCTCGTGTAACACATTATTAGAATTCCCCACATTAACAACACAAGCCTCAACGGCATTTCTAGCACTTGAAGCTGATACATTTATTGATTCTACTACATTGAAATAATTTTCCAAATCACTAACTGTAACTTTATTACAATCAATAGCTCTTCGTATATCACTCTTCAAGTTACCAACTTTACCTTCAAACTGTTCAAAAAAATCCAATAAATTCCCCAACTTCTCACTATTAGGCCTAAAAATTTCCTCTTTCGATCTTCTCTTACTTGCACCCGCTTCACTGAAGCTGCTACCCCGAACAAACCCAAATGAAAACCCAATTGCAAAAACCAAAACTGTAGCTGGAAACACAATTACAGACGACACCCTGACCCTGGAAATGGAAAAGGCACATAGAAGCCCTAAAATAAACATAAAGACATACTTTCTATCATCAATTCCAATAGAAACTAAAAAATCACGCAACGGAGTTGACTCACCCGAGTCACTGAGTCTCAAATCATCCCACCCGCCGTAACTCAATGGTTCGGGCGACGTAAAAGCTTTGATGGGAGATAAATTTAGGGTTTTGGGATCTTGAAACCATTTTGAGCGGGAAAAGGGAAGGAATGTTTTGTTTTTTCGAGAAAGTAATGGAGAATGGGTAAGAAAATTCGGAGGTGAAATAATCAATGGATTTGAGTAATTACCAATTGAGTTTACAAAAATTAAGGTTTTCATTTGGAAATGAAAAGTGGTCGGAGGAAGGTCGGCTTGTTGTTTGTTCAGTTACATAGCAACTGCAAGTGTGCAACAACGGTTTCTCAGGTGTTGCATTTTGTTCACTCTTCTCCGAAACAGTAACTTTGAACCACAAGGGCATTTTCGTCAATTCAAACAAATTGTCCTAGTATTGGTGCATAGAGATCCACGTTTTCTCGCGCTCCGGACGACTGGACCCAATTAAAGCCTAAATACAATTGCACAATTGGGTCGGGGCCTGAAAAAATTGGGCCCTACGCCTTTTCAGACCCCTTAAAAGTCCATATAAACCCAATATCTAATAGAAACCATCAAAATAGCCAAATATGATTTGATTCGTTTCCAATTTTTTGAATGAAACTAAATTAAATTTAATACTTAAATTAATTATTTTTTAATAAATATTTTACATCCACCCCATTTCATAATTGATATTTATATTTATATTTTAATGAAAAATAATTTTCTTAGAAAAATTATAAGAGTTTAGAGTTATGAACTATAAAATAAGAAGAAAATAATTTAAGATTTTAGGATTTAAATGTATTTTATAAATAAAAACTTAAAAAATATATTTTTTAGGGTAAACAGTTTTATAAAATTATGATTAATTTTATTATATAAACGTATATTTTATAAATTAAAACAAGGTATTTTTAAAAAATAAAATTTAAAATTAATTTTGTGAGGATTTTAGAGAGGTGTTAAAAGCTCCCTCCGGCTGGAAACGAGCTGCTAGTTGTATTGTGTTAGATTTGTGCCGTGTCAAATTTCGGCTGACCCAAATACAATTTATTTAATAATTGTGTCGAAATATTGATATCCTAACCCAACATGGAAAAGAAACGAATTATCCAATAACCCACTTAATGTCATATATTTAATTAGATTTACATCACACACACATGTAGAGAAAGTATTTCTCTAGTGAGGGCATATAGTGAAATACAAAAAAATACATATTTAAATAAGTTGAAAACTGTGTTTTTTGTCTGTTAATGTATTAAAATTTATATTTTTTTTATCTAATAAATAATGTTAATTTAAAATAAAATATTTTTTATAATTTAAGTATGAAATATAATAGAAAATAACTTTTGGGTGTTAATATTTATAAATCAACAATATAATAAATACATGACCAACTAAATAATCGTATTATTATTAAAACATGACCAGACGTGTCTACTGTGGTCATTACATGTCCCTACCACCTTTTTATCATAAGTTTATCAGATATGTAGATTAAATTATTTGAAAAATTATTGTCTTCAAATTTTAACTTAGCAAATGTCTTATTAAATTATTGCAGTGGTTTAGTCTAGTGGCTGAGCCTTCCGTTCCCTCCCGTTATGTGAATAGCCCTAATCTTTTCGTGGAGTTGAGCTCAAATCCATTTCATTAAAAGAAATAATTAGAAATTAGAAATCCATGTCAAATTATTTTTTAATACCAAACATCTTAAATATACAAGCGGCTGAAATGGATGGAGAAAGATAAAATGATATTATTGAGAATTGAAGACAGCATATATCTCGCTGACTGTTTTATACTAACCTAATATGACTGTTTGAGCGCTTTAGTTTGAGTCCCAATTATGGATGGGACTCAAAATTTTTTTAATTAAATATAATTAAATGATATTAATTTATATGTGATCTTTCTTTATGGCGAAATATGAGTGGAATTAATACATTTTTCTAATATTTATTTACTAAAATTTTAATAATTATAAATATCTTATGTATGATCAGTAACATAACATAATAATATATAATCAATTAAAAAAAAAAAACCTAACATGCACAGCTCCTTTATTGCGATCAGATATAGACCTTTTAGAAACATGTATGAAGTATGATGTAACCAAGTACCATCCCCATTGCTATAGATTCGCAGCTTATTAGGTTGACTTAAATGCCCTTTTTGCTTTTACATATTATCAACTCTATATTACTATATTTCGAGTACATTTAAATGAAAAAATTATATATCTCAAGATTGAAAATTCCCGGATCCTACTCATGTACATATAATCATATATCAAAACAAGTGGTTAAATAATATTTCATTGTTTCTATATAATTCCTTTCATGTGGTATTATTATAACATTGTCAAGATTGTTCTTCATTTTCATGTATTTATTTTATTTGAAGACCGGAAAAATAAATCACAATAAAAAAATTACTTCACTACAAGGTAAAAATAAAATTTATTTTCGTGTTTACATATTATTACCATACAAATATTACCACAATATTTTTTTTTGAAAGACTGTACCAGAATATTAATAACCTTGAAATTATATATAGAGTAGGATATTGTTGTTGTGTTTTTTTTTTTTTTTCCTTTTTTTAAATCTAAAGCTTATAATAAAAGTTTATTGTCGCCTACTGTGAATTCCTCAAAATGTATCTAGTCTGGATGTGAAGATTTAATATCAAAGTTAGTTTGACCAAATTTTCTCTTTTCTCAAATTATATGCATAAAAAAAAGTAGTTTTATGAGATATAATATCACAATAAAAATATTGAATCGATATTCATATCATACATAAGTCTTATAACAATATGACTAAAATTAGTGATGTAAGTACTTAACCTTGCAACAAAATCGTTACATTTCGTTATTCCAAACAAAAATCATATTCATATCCCTTAATTTTATTTTATTTTGTTTTTGCAATTAAAAAATAAGTCCAATTCATAAATACACAACTGAATGGGTAGACCATGTGTCACCCCACCTTAGGCCATGTAGGTCAATGCTGAGGCTTGGTTTGGGGCCTTGTACCAAGTCGAGGGCAGCAATGTGGGCATGCGCGAGCGTGCATTAAAGCAAGCCAAGTTTTGCATGAGAGTCGTGGCAGCGAGTAAGCTTGAGGGAATGAGCGATGCAAGTCTAGTGCGCAAGTGGGGCGCGACAGCAACTAGCACACGCTAATGGGCAACGCACGAGGGTGCACAATGCAGTGAGTGCCAGGGCATGTATGTTGGTGAGCAGCGTGAGCAAGAGCGTGGTACTTGTATTTTGTAAGTTTGCTAAAACGTATCAATCATGAACAGACTAGAATTGTTATTAAAATTTAGGACATATTATTATATAATATAACTAGTCATATATTCAACCATCAACATATAACTGTATTTAAAAAAAAAAAAAAAACTCGTTAAACACATATACAACTGAGTTGTTATCATATACATTACATACTACAAAATCATCTATTATATTGATGAATATACAACCAGAGTGTATTTACTAGAAAATTTGTTTCAATTGAAAAACAACTCAATTTTACAAGGGCAAGAAAATATGAAAAATTCACAGAAATAACATTAAACTATAATTATTTTATAGAAGTAGTCCACTAAAAATATATCTATATTTTTACTTTAGTAGACAAAAGTGACATGTCTTAAATAAATTTTCAAAAAAGTAATAATATATTGTGCTGGATAACAACAATTTATATATCAATCGCTCAATCTTGTATATTAGACATAAATTTGTTAGCCGGGAAAAGAAAAAATCAAAGAAGGGGCAATATTGAAAATAACAGAAAGATTGGAGGTTAAAAAGGGAGTGAGAAAATATGTAACGATCGAAATTGCGTGGAACAAAAGCTACCGAAAGTAAAGGTAAAAGGTGGGAGACAAAAACTACAATGGAATGAATAGGCGGAGCGGATAAGGTTGTTGTCGCACACGCACACACTCGCATTCGTGTTGTAATCTATTAATTGTTTAATTAAATTCATTAATTGAGACACTTACTTCGTCCACGTGTCAGTTGTGTCTCTCTCTCGCGTCTTCGGCTTCGCTTTCAAGAACCGAATAGAAGCTCCACCAACACCAACCCCAATCCATTACACACACAAACGCCATTAAAATCCCCAAAAACGACTTCACCTCACTCCTCTTTCTCTTTTCTAAAGAGATTAAAAAGGATTAGGTTTCTTTTTTTTTTTTTAAATTTTTTGGGGCTTTCTTCTTCTTTTCGCTTTTTCTAAATTGGAGATGTACGTGGGTTCTATGCGAAAATCGTTTAAGGACTCTTTGAAAGTTCTTGAAGCCGATATTCAGCATGCCAATACTCTGTAAGTGTGTATTCCCCCCCCCCTCCTCTTTTTTTTTTCAATTTCGTGTTTGCTATGAAAACAAATTTGTTTTTTTTTCTTAGATTATGATTTTTTTTTGTTGAAAAAAATGAAAAAAAAATTATGATTTTTGTTTCAATTTTGAATTTTATTGTGAAATTCAGCTTCGTATCTTCAGGAGCTGCTCTCAGTCGTTTGCATTTGATTGTTAACGAAAAGTTGCTGTTTTTGCAGTGTTTTTTTTTTTTAGCATTTACTCAATTTTTTCCTCATATAGTATATGATTTATTTTTAATTCTCTTTAGCAATCGAGATATACACATGTATATATTTTCCATAGGGGATAAAGTAGGGGGTTGTTTGTCATTTTGCGAGTGGCTTTCTGGGTATTACCTTTCTCGTTCTTCACAGTCATCTACTACTTGAAGTGCTGTGTGTGTATATATAACTCAAATGTGAAAGAGATTGTTCTATTGCGCAGCTTTACGTTTGTTGTAGCTTTGTCTGAGCGTGTGGGGGTGGTGGGAAATCTTTTTCGTAATGTTGAAACATTGTGTTCACCATAGCTCACATGGCTAAATGGGTTCCACTTTATTATGGCGCTGGTGTCACATTGTATTTATATTTACTGATAAGGGGATGGTGAGGGTCAGATGATTATCCTTTTCTGGTCCCAGCTTCTAAAATATCCAATTTGTAGTCATTCTTTTATACTGTTTACTGTGTTTTTGGGAAGTTAAATTTGAGCTGTAATTTTGGTATTTGGTTTTGGCAACTTAGAAGAGCTTATTTTCTTGGAATATTTAAAATTATTTTTTGAAAGGTTGGTTTTTCAAAAACTGCATTGCTGGATGCAGTAATTATTCTCTGAATACATATTTACTGTGTGGTAGCAGCTATGTGGTGTGTGCATTGTCTGAGTTGTAGTTTGTTCACTTAGTTAATTGTTATATTTGATTTTATTCTGTTTAATTTCTAACCCCACCACTATACGGTCTTTAGGGCATCGGATTTTCCAAGGGAGTATGATGGTGCCTGCCTTCAGATGAGAATGTCGTACAGTCCAGCTGCACACCTCTTCCTTTTTTTAGTACAATGGACAGACTGCCACCTTGCTGGAGCCCTTGGACTGCTGCGAATACTCATTTACAAGGTTGTTTTCTGATTTTGTTTATGTGTGAAACCTTCTTTGTGGGTTATTTTCTCAATGAAATGTGTCAGCTGACCTTAGAATTCGGTGAACATAGAGGGGCTGAGGATTTCTGGTTACATTAAAAAAAATTACCTGATTTTAGCAACTTTGCAGGTTTATGTGGATGGTACAACCACCATGTCTACCCATGAAAGAAAAGCAAGTATAAGAGAGTTCTATGGTACATTTACGTATTCTGGTTATTTGATGTTGTTACTAACTCAAGTAGCCTTTAGCTTCAGTGATCTTACTGAAGCAAAATTCCTATTTTTGCCAGCTGTAATTTACCCCTCTTTATTGCAACTCCAAAGAGGTGTTACGGACACGGAAGATAAGAAGCAGAAGGCAGTATACATGGAAAGGTATCGAAGAAGAGATGATGAGGAACACAGGCAATATACAGATGCAGATATTGAAAGAGAAGAAGAATGTGGAATATGCATGGAGACAAATAGTAAGATTGTCTTGCCGAACTGCAACCACGCCATGTGCTTGAAATGTTACCGTGAATGGTAATTCCTCTCTTCCTGTCTCCTCTCTGTATGTGAGTTCTTGACGATCTGAAATTATCCTATGGCTTTTTCATGTGATTCTATGAATTACTTTACACGCTTGGGATTTCAGTTCTACAAAACCATTTTAATTTAAGACCATTGGTGGTTGCGTGTTAGCAAGTTCATACATGCATTGACGGCATTATAAGTGGGGATTAATTATAACTGTTAAAACATGTATTTATTGTTCTTATTAATAATAGTTTCTTTGTTTCCTATAAAAAAAAAATTTTATGACAATTAAAATGGCATTATTGCTTCTGATGTAGGAAACTGAAATGGCAGCATTTCATGAATTTCTGAGCTTTCTATATTGCTTCCAATTCTGTGATTTTATTGCATTGATTAGCAACTTCGTAGCTTCAGATGCTATTTGTGCATCATGGAGCTTTTTTATTCTGATTTCATATTGGATGCTGGATGCATGCATTTTGTCTGTGAATTGGTATTGTTGGTCTCTCTCCCTCCAACACCCCCCTCCCCCCTCTCTTCTTCTTTTTTATCTTTAATATGTTTTAAATTTAACATTGGATTCAATGCATGTGAACACACCAATTACACAATTTCCGATCCACTGTATTCACTATTCTTGCATTAATTCTCTCCATCTCTATCTGGTACATGTTTAGATCTGGTTCAAGATGTTACAAGTTCTGCTAAAGACTTGCATTTTCCGGGATGTGAAAAAGAAAATGATTGTTGCGATCTAGCCTTGTGTCGTAAAGCCAATTACTTGGAAATTCTATGACATTGTTTTTGTTTGGGTATCCAAGCTAGTCCTTGGTGATTTGATTGTGAATAATTTGTCAACAATGGTACGAACCATTTGTAGTTGTTACAAGACCCAAGTAGTCTGATGGTATTGATGGCAATACAGATGATACTCTCCAAATGTAATGATCTTCTTTTTGTTTAAATTTTCAAGAAGTTGGGTAATCTGTGGACTGACATACTACTACTTGCATCCTTGGTATTTCTAATGCCTCCTGTGTTCTCTCCTTTTTTCTCCTTTGGTCTTTCATCAGGCAATTATTATAGCTTTTGTCTCGTGGTTTGCTATATTTTTAGTTCGTGTAAATGGGAATAAAGATCTTTTGCAACTAATTGCAGGCGAACAAGATCTCAGTCTTGCCCCTTTTGCCGCGACAGTCTAAAGAGAGTGAACTCTGGTGATCTCTGGGTATATATGGACAGCAGAGACATAATTGACTCAGCAACAGTGACAAGGGAGAATCTAAGACGGCTTTTCCTGTATATAGACAAGCTGCCGCTAATCATTCCGGATAACCTTTTTGACCCTTATGATTCTCACCTAAGATAGGGTTGAGATGGAAGTACATTCTAAAATCAATATATTTCTATGATCCCTGAATGAGCGATTCCTTCTGATTTTCTTTTCCTTTTTTTAAGTTACATAAACACCGAAATTCTTTTTCGGCAAAAATAGGCAACTTGAGAACTGAACTGCAAGTGGCTTTCTTCCCACTTCTGTTAAGAAGAATCCAGCCAGAGGTATTGTGGGCTGGTTGGTGAAGTTGAGATAGTTTTAACTTTTAACTAGAAGGGGTTCTTCATGAATTGTACGTAGCACATTTTGTACATGCTTGTATAGCTTTCTGTTTGCTTATAAGAAGCTTTCCATTATCTGCTCAGCTCCAGCTTCCTCTGTTGTTTGTTTTTTAATTTGTTTCATCTCGTCGATTTTGGGATAGATCTAGATCTAGTCATCTACCCCATCTAGGCCTAGGGTGGTGGCGTTTGGAAAAATGTGAATCCTCATCTGTAAATGCTACTCTTCCTTTTATTCAGTATTATGCTTAAAAAAAAAATGAAAGAAAGAAAGAAAAGTAAAGAGCTGCGTGCCTATGCATCATTAACATATCACATGAGTCCAAAGTTATTCCATGTGAAGCAGAGCAGAAATTGTAGGGCAGGGTAGGGCCTCGTGATAATGTTATTGATGCTACTACTAAGAGTATGCAGTATTATTATAAAACCAAAAAACAAAAAAAACCCCGATAGAGGCATAAAAAAACACAGGAAAAAAGAAGTGCAGAGTTGGCAACAGTTCAAACTCAGCTGTAATTGGTAATGTAAAGTAAACTTGACCACGCCACGACACAAGGGAGCAAGAACACGGTCCATTCACAAACAAAACAATCTCCAGTATTTACCCACTAATGCCCAAATTACTAATTTTAGTTTTAATATATTTTTAATCTATCTATAATTATAATCTGTCTCAGCCTGAGGGAGGGCCATTTATTAACTTAAAGTTGTTATTATTTTTACCTTTATAATATAACCATGATGGGAGGGGAGGAGGCAGAGGCAGAGAGGCAGAGGCAAAGGCAAAGGCAAAGGCAAAGACACAGACAAAGAGAGATGGGGTGGAGGAGAGGGGAAGAGAGAGAGGAAGGAGTAATGGCTACAGATTTCTTCTGGTCATATACCGATGAGCCTCATGCTAGTAGGCGGCGGCAAATCCTCTCTCAGTACCCTCAAATTAAAGAGCTTTTTGGTCCTGACCCTTGGGCTTTCCCTAAGGTGATTTGATTTTGCATCTCCTCCTAGTCAATGCCGCTGCATTACTTGTTCTCTTTTTTCCACCCATCTGAAATGATTATATGACTGGATTGATGTTTACTTATATTCATTTCATTCTTGGTGGTCGTGTTTTCTAATTGTTGCATTATTGCCTTTTCGGTTAATGTGTCTTTGGGTAACCTTTTTCGGCTCGTTGTATGCATCCTTTGATCAGAATTTGGCTTTCTAATATGAATTCTATAAAGGTAGCTAGCTTCCTTCAGACATTTTCAGTTTTGCTGGATTTTGAATTAAGAATGGGGTTTGAACTATAAGTATTCTGATTTATTCATGTTTGTCTTTAAATGAAGATTCTGTGATTGGTTAAACAGAATTGGTCTATGTAATTCTTTGTATTTTTTATGCAAGTTTGCATTTTGATGTAAACCTGGTGTTGTTTTGACCTTATATTTTATTTGTTCCTGAATGTTGATTTTTTTTTGGCTCTTGATTTTTTTTGGCTCCTCTTTCATATGCTGAGTGTTGAATAGGTAAGCATGCACAAATATTTCGCCACTATACAGTTTGCGAGTGATCTTCTGCCGAAGAATTGTTGGGAAATTTAAATAATATTACCAGCTGTAGTTGGTTTAGATTTATATTCACGTCCTCAGTATTCTGGATTTGCAGGTTACCGTGGTTGTTCTTCTTCAGCTTTACACTGCTACTTTGCTTCACGATGCAGGCTGGCTGAAGATATTGGCAATAGCCTACTTCTTTGGCTCCGTTCTCAACCACAATCTCTTCTTGGCCATTCATGAGCTCAGCCACAATCTTGCCTTCTCCACTCCAGTCTACAACCGTTGGCTTGGTATTCTTGCTAACCTTCCTGTTGGTGTTCCCATGTCTGTCACTTTCCAGAAGTATCACCTTGAGCACCATCGCTTTCAAGGAGTAGATGGTATTGACATGGACATCCCAAGCGTAACTGAAACCCGTATGGTCACAAATGCTTTTGCAAAATCCATATGGGTCATCTTCCAGCTCTTCTTCTATGCTTTCCGACCTATATTTCTCAAACCGAAGCCACCAGGTTCCTGGGAGTTCATTAACTTCTCTATTCAGATAGCTCTTGACATAACCATGGTTTATTTTTGGGGATGGAAATCTTTGGCTTATTTGATCCTTTCCACATTTGTTGGGGGTGGGATGCACCCCATGGCCGGTCACTTCATTTCAGAACATTATATCTTCAACCCTGACCAGGAGACATATTCTTACTATGGCCCTCTGAATTTTCTAACATGGCACGTGGGATACCACAATGAGCACCATGATTTCCCAAGAATTTCTGGAAACAAGCTCCATAAGGTCAGGGAGGTTGCACCTGAGTATTATCAGGGTTTAGCATCATATAAATCTTGGACCCAGGTTATATATATGTATATTATGGATAGGACAGTCGGCCCCTTTAGCCGAATGAAGAGAAAGCCTTCTGCAACAAAGAAATCTGAATAGGTGCTCCCATCTGTGCTCTTCGTTCAATTCCTTCTCCAACCTTTAATTCAAAATGAGTTACTACAGCAATTATCATTTTTATTTTTTGGTTTCTATTATCTGTAACATTCTTTGAGGAATTAGAATTTCATACTCATAGTTTTAGACTGAAGGAATGAGTCAATTTTCATTACTTTTAAACAGTTGTTTCCATTTGTTATGTAACAGACCTTTGGCTTCCTGCTGGCTTTTGTATTGTGAAGATGATCTTCACAATTTCTGATTCTTGAGATTTCTTGGTATTTGGCATACAAATCATCTCTTAAAGTTACGATTTTGTGAAGAAAATTATGTGATTTAGCCTTGGTATTATATATTGTGAGTTCCATGATGGCTGTCAGTGTTTGTCTGCATCTTTCTTCTTTTATATCAGAGTTCTGAAAGATACTTTCGATCATATTGGAATTTGGAACAAACAATTCTTAAGAACAATCTACACACCTCAGGTATTAAGCGTGATTGCACAAAATCACAAAAGAAACACAAGTACGCTATGACTAATAGTATGCTTTAAATTTTATCCTGCCGTGCTGTGATGGGCATACGCAGCCGTCTCTCGTCAGTTTGTCTGCAAATGTTCAGAGAAATCAAAAGCTAAGTATGAGAACCAACTCAAGAAAGATGCAAGAAAAAGCTGGGAAGGGATGAAATGAATCTTTACATTCCACGCATATGCAGTCGGTTTGACAGGGTCATATTTTGTGGCAAAGGGTGGATCTCCAATGACATATGCCGGTGGTTGAACTTGGTGATTTATGAGTGGAAGCCTGTCTGAAAGGAACTCATCATCATTATCATAGCTGTAGCCTTGGTTTGATCCAAGAGCTCTTAAAGCCATTGCCAATAAAGCAGAAAAACCCTGGAGTTGAGAAACAATCATTCCTTCTTTGTAGTGCTAGATGAACTAATACTGTGTGATATATTACTTTATTTTGTGATTACAAATCACAGTGTTAGATAATACAGATAAAATTACCTGTGCCAAGATGATCCAAATGCCTATCCATTTGCAGATATCAAAGTTTGATTTCACAAATTCCTTGAAATCATGGAACCTCCCAGTTGAGTCATCAGGTAAATCCTGATAAAGCAAATCAATGACATGAAACCCAATTAACTTTTTTCTTATTATGGTCATGGAAGAGAGAATTTGCGAAGAACAAATTGGTACCTTCTCCCATTCAGAATTTAGCAGAATATCAGCAGCTATTGCAGTCTCCAACAGAAGAAGCAAACAGATAATCACCATATACTTTGTTCATTCAAGATCAACAAATACTTGAACAGAAAACACATTAATTATACTTGAAATGCATAATAAGTTTTGTTGAAAGAAAGATTATTCTATTCTTAAACTATAACAGTAGCCCGGAGTGGACGTGCACAATAGCTAAGGATACGAAAGAGAGGCAAAAGCCATTAGCACTGGCGGCGGCAATATGACCCAGGCATGTTATAAGGCAAAAGGTCACACCAGTGGCAATGAAACTGCTTATAAACCTGCAATAATATAGTGAGTACATGATTAATGCTGATGGAAACATAGCATAAGCTAAGTGGGAGGTGAAAACTTTGAGCTTACCATGGATTTATTGCACTAAAATCATCAAATGATTGCCCTTCCATGTCTCTCAGCCAAACTCTGATCATCCAAAACCCATATAAGATCATAGCTATACCAACAACTCCCATGATCAAATTCAAAGCTTTTAGGAATGACTGCAGGCAAGTTATTGCTATTCTTTCCATTTACAATTTACACTTTGCTGTGCCTTTAGATGTAAGCAAAATTTGAAAACGACCAACTTCACGTAAACATGCTTAGGATTACTATGGATACATAGTGTAAATGTTATTGTAAACTGAACGTAGCTGTATCAACATATGGAGGTTCGGTTTTCTCATCGCTTTTTTGAAGAACCAGGGTAACATGGAACAAAGGTACACACTGTGGTCTTGTCTTAATATCCAAAAATTGGAGTATTTTGGTGCCACGACAGAACAGCACGATTTGGTTTACATATATGATAGTTGGCTTATGAAATTTCTTGGAAACTATGACCATCCATGTGTTTTCTTCTTGTTTGGCTTGGCCTCTTTCCGTGCTCGCAAAGCAATGGAGGCCTCAGATTGTTTGCTCTGTAGTGTAGTACAAGAGATTTATAATATTTTAGTCATTAATTTTGAACATTTAGCGCTAAATGTATTTTAGTCAGCAGACTGACGAACGAGTTGCTGTGGTGTAGTGGTTATCACGTTAGTCTTACACACTAAAGGTCCCCAGTTCGATCCTGGGCAGCAACATTTTTAAATTCATTTCTATCTTTTAGCAGAAAAAGTAATTTCCTACATTTTCGAATGGAAGCAGCAAATGTTCATACTTGGATCCACTTGTCAGTTTGTCTACGAGCCATAAAAACGGCACTCGACAAAGCTGTTCAAGTCAAAAAAAATAAAGACGGACTAACAAAAATGAATTTTGGTCAAATCATACAAATTTTTACTAAAAACTTGCCATCAAAATTCTACGAACTTCCATCATTTATTTTTCAATAATATTAAGTTAAATTCAAGATTTAGAATACAGATAAGATAACATAACACTTTCCTCTTTTCATATTCCTCTAGTTAAATAATGAAATCGAGGACCCATTTGACTTTGGTTTGATTAATTTTTATTTTTATTAGACTCTTGATCACGTTAAAAAGACTAAAATATCTATATTTACATTATAGCATAGTGCAATACAAAACAATTGCATACAATACATAACACTATAGTATAATACAAAATATTATCATGCAATATATAATAGTATCGTGCAATACATGATAGAATGATATAATACATAATTTCTTCGTACATGACGAATTAAAATTTTTGGAATTGAGAGTGAATAAAACTAAAAAAATTTGTAAGAAAATTTCTTTTTATACCTTCTATAATGAAAAGGTATTATGGATATTTAATTGACTTTGGGATCCAAATTTTACCATGAGATCCAAATCTCATGACTGAGGGTCCTCATAAAAAATTTCTCCTCTATCCCTCAATGCAGGGATTAGATGAGTTTTCGTGGACTTCAACCCCACCTCCGTTTATTTCAGGTAGAAAGAATCTTTGATTTCTTATTTTCCCATCAGGCTTGCAATGAATCTGGAAAATGCCTCTGGTAGCTTCAATGCAGATACGACCCGGGCCAAAAAGGCCATTAAAAAAAAAAAAAAAAAAAACCTCCAAATTATGACAACCCTACCATGCAACGGCCCCAAGCAACACATGTAGTGATGACAATAGGGTGGGGATCATGATCCCCGAGCCCAAACCCAATTTAGAAACAATCCCCAAACCCACCCCATACCCAAAAAATTTTAATTGGGGATAGTCCGGTATGTATCTTTTTCGCTCAGTAAGTTCTGCATGGTCAAGAAAACACATCAATCTACTTGTTTTGACCCCGAAGGAACTCTCTCATGTGCATGTGAATTTCTGCCTTAACGACTAGATGCATTTTCTTTGAATCCTCCCATAGCAAACCACTTCGATCTCTTGCATAGTCACAAGCAGCCTCAAAGACATCCTACAAGATTTATGACATAACTTTAAAATGTAATCACTGAAAGATGTGAGATGAGAGAAATCAATCCAATTGAAATGCTTAGATTACCCTCGAGGGAAACTCATCATAATAATGAGCAGGGGTCATCTCAACCCTATTCAGATCTGATTCCCACAATCTTATCTGTCACCGTAACAGCAGAATTTGAAACATTAAAAAATAAATAATCATCTTTGCTAATTGATATGTACTATGTAGAAAATATTGAGAAATTTGCTATGGAAGGTCAGTAAGCATTGATACATGCAATACATCTGAATGCAGGAAAGAATTATGACCTGATCACAGACATTTTCTGGTACAGATGGTATTCTGTCAGCAACCCGAGGATGTGCATTTTGCTGAAGAAAACTAATTATCTGCAAAACAAACAATCAAGGGGTTAGATGAGTCAGAATGACTGCAAAAGTAATTGAAAAAAAAGCAACTTTGAAAGAAAAAAAACTATATAGGCTACAAAAACATCAGAAACAGTATGTAAGCTTTGCGAAAAAACCTGCTCCACCCACAAAAACATTCTAGGTTGATGTAAAAAGTATGTTGAGACTTGAGATGAGGGTGGCTGGGAACCAAAAAGAGGTGTAAGGGGGCAAATTATTAAGAATGTCAGAAGCTAATTGCATATGCATGCAGGTTAATTGACCAGGTTGATCATTTTTTTTTTCTTTGGGAAAAAAATATCACCAGATCAACTAAATACCAAACTCACCTGCTCGGCTGTAATGCCATTCTCAAAAGCATTATACAAGCTTTCTTTGGTTATTGCTCCGACTATAAGGTTTGGAAGTTGATACTCTACCCTGCACATTAGCAAAATATTAAACAAAAGGTTTTATGACTGATCAATGTAGTTCATAACAAAATGTAATTCAGAATTTTAACCTAGAAGAGACTATAACAATTTATCAAGCAGATGGCTGGCTTACTTTGAGAAAAGACGCAAAATTTCACAGTGTAGCTTAGATGTTGAATAAGCATACATCCTGAAGTTTGTTTCCACTACAACAAATCCCTGAAGAGAAGAAAATGTAGAATGAGCTATGTAATTAGAGAATGTAAAAATGAGACCTCATTTTGGTTTCCGGCAATAACATTTTGACAAAATTGACCTAAACTAGAAGAAAATTAATGCAGTTTACAAAATAAAATTATAATTTTTAAACAATTCAATCACACAATTGTCTGCGACATTCAACATTAAGGGAGATTACAATTATTTTACTTATTCTTTCATATTCTTTATTCAGAATGAGAGTCAATGATATCTCAAACAGCATACCTCTTTCCGTGCTGATGAATCAGTTAAGCTCATTGAAAGATTGGTAGCTAATTTAGTAGGTATAAACCAACTCTCTTTCCTTCCCTGAATTGTCATGGAAAACATATGAGAACTCCAGCAAAGTAATACTAAATTAACACAGATAACCAGCATTTTCTGTAGCACAGACTAGTACGACCTGCTGAAGTTTGACCAATCCCAAGTCTGCAAAGTCTTTAATCATACTTTTTTGTACTTCACTCAGTGTGTTTAAATTATATGCCTATAACATGAACAAGCAAAGAGTATAGCAATAAAGTGAGATCTCAAACCCTTTGAGAATTCCTTGACATAAAAATTTTAAGGACCTCAAGATAGTGAGAAGTTAAAAGCAATACTAAGATAGATATAAGCGGTTACAAAAACGGATAAGAGAACAAAAGACAATATTTAATGCAACGATGATGCCAAAAAAATGTTTGAATTTCCATTAAAACCAGAAGTATTAGCCAAACAGAAATCTATCATATTTCTTGAATAAATGATATAACCAAATAATAATGTGTTTAGCTATAGAACATATATGTGCTACCTCACCAGCGACGTGGAAACTAAGCTCCAGAAGAAAAGAAATCAGATCTGCTTGATTTATGCCTCGTTCCTGCAAGAAAATGAGAAAAGCTATGTGATATATTATAGGTATTGTAGACCATAAGCAGGCATAGAGTCGTGCTATCCCACATATAATTAGAGCACTAGTGAACTTTTATCTCTATTAAATAGTCCAATGAAATACCAAAGAAGCAAATCTTTTAGTTCTACTTTGTATTAGCAGTTATTATACAGATCTATTGAGAAATAGAATAAAAATCAAAGAAGGCAGTTAATATTCTAAAAGAAAAAAGATATACATAATTCTATATATGAACTCTTTAATCACATAAACATGTGCATAATATAAAAATCAAAGTTCTAAAATGAACAATTGGGTATCGTAATGAGATTTATAGATAAGTCAATCCATTCTTTTGTCCTTAAATACCTCATTCAGTTCAGTTTTTACAAAAAGAGAATCTACCAGTGAACCAAAAACAGGGACGTGCAGAATTTTGATGCAGAGAAATCACTGAAAAGAATATCAGAAGCCACACCTGGGAATTGGAGATATACTCTCTAACGATGTACCAGAGCTGTGCATTAGTATCCATCAGCTGCAAATTTAAACATATGAAAAATAAGTTCCACTAGCTCAAACAAGAGGGAATCCAAAATCTTGTAATTAGCACGCATACCAAAAATTGAAAACCACTCTCTGTTAATCTTGGGGCTTCTTTATCCCTGTAAACAAGGCACATAAATAACATGATACTGCAAGAAGCAGGATTCTCAACTGTTTGCAACAAGAAACTGACGATTACAAATGTGACAGAAAATATTACCTTTGACTCAAAAGACCACGCTGGAAAACCTTCATCATGGAAGAGCTGAAATTTGTCGGCCTTTCAGCTTGGGCTGAACTAATAAGTTGCAGCAAGAAACACTGGTTTAACAGAATTAGAAGACTTAAGATAATAGCTTAAGTAATACCCAAATTGTAATTAATTATGTCATTGCATCTCGCAGAGGTTAGCATGATTGGCATGAAAAATCCTTAAACATGAAAGAACAGAACAGGTAAAGTTCACACCTCCCACTGTCCAACGGCATAGGCCTCAAGGTCCTCCAAGGTTGGGAGCCTTGCAGTAATACCAGAAGGCATTGGTTCCCTTGGCAAAGCTCCACTGCAAGTTAAGAATCATTAATTTCATACATAAAATGTGATCAAAGGTGCTAAAAAACAAACTTGGGAAGTAACTGCAAAAGCCAATGCAATCTCATATCTTCAAGTTTAAGATAATGAAATGTATAATTCAGATTTGAAAATTTTGAAGGAGGACAGTGTATCAATGAATTATGATCATCAAACCTCTTAATTGTATGACCGTACAGAATACATAAAGAAGGGAATCATCAAAATCTCCTTGCACTAAAACTCACCCATATATTAAATGCTTCCGGAGGTTAGACTGGAATGTTGAATTTAATCTGTAAGTGGTTTCCTTCTTCCTGTCATTAAAATATGAAGAACATCAGCATGGGGCAAACAGTACAAAAATAAAGTCAAAATCTCTTTCTTTTTTTTAAAAAAAAAAAAAAGATAAAAAAGAGAGTACTATTAATATTACATTGGAGGACAACATTCAATCATATAGAGATACATCTGACTATAGACAGATAAAGCTTCAAAACTTAATATTTTTAAAATAACTTGCCAAACAATTGACAGCATATTAACCAGCAGTACACAACTTATGTGTGAAATGGTCAACAAATATTAACCCAATTCCTAAGTGAGCTTTGTATTTGACATCCTAACAAAAGAAACTCATGATGACATATTAAGATCTCGTAGCAACTAAGTTAGAGCAAATTAAGCTTAACATATCTCATATCATTGAGGTCCCTTTGGTTCTGCCAGTCGCTTAACATATCTCATATCTCATAGATAAAATGCTTATAGTCGCTTGAAATTTTCAGCGATTTAGCATTCTTCTCATTTTCTAGCAGTCAATATTGAAAAATAAAGTAAAAATATTTCAGTGAAATTACATACTTTTCCTCTGAAAATAATCTCAACTGAACCAATCGATCGATGGCTACTCTGTGCTTAGTGAACCCATCTGGAATCACCCACTCCTCCATCGTCTTAGCCGGTATTGCACCATCAATGTACAACATTTGAAATACATACTTCTTTGCTAGTGGTGGCAGTGACCTGAGAACCAAACAAAAAAGAAAAAAGGAAAAAACAACAAGCATCACTGTATCGAAACTCTAGAAGGAAACAAATCGGCACTTAATTCTTAAAATACAAACAATCTGACGTTTTGATTACAAGTACATTCATCCAAAAATATGATGAAAATTCACAAACAAAACACACAAAATTCTTGCATTCCCTCGTAAAGGGATCTGTTTCAAGTTATTGTACAAAAAAATACAAAAGTTTCATTTCTCCTTTTTCTTTTTGCAAATTTCAGTTCAGCGAGCTGTTGCCTCAACGAATAATCAAGTAACGATTTAACAAACAATTACTTTAGTTACGATAATTAACTTGACCAAAACAAAACAAATGAAAATTAGAAAATAATAAATGTGTATTACCTGAGAATGGCTTCGCAAATGAAGGGATTCTCGTAGAGCCTATCGAGGTCTCTGGCGGTCAGTGACGCCACCATGTCCATGAAATTTTTCGCTATGATCTTCACCTGCGGCATTGTTACTGCCAAATTCCTTTTTTTTTCGGGATTTAATAACTTCAAGGTTTTGGAAGGGCTCTAACGATTCAGTGAATTTTATTATGAATGAGAATTTAGAATTTGTCCCTTTTCCGGCGTTCTCATACTTCGAGCACTCCAAGTCTGATTAGTGCTCGAGAATGGGGAGACTTATTATAGGATGAAGCGAGCACATTTTATAAAAGGTAAAGGTTAATATTACGAATCATCTATGGTTTGACCTAAATTCATTTAGATACAATTTTCTCCCATTTCGATAATAGAAGTCCATTTAGGGTTGGGGCGGCAAAAATACCCGTCCGGACCAGACCCGATAAATACAGACTGGATAATATTCAGACCAGAGATGAGGACGGGCCGGTCCTAGGCATCACTTAAAAAGCTCGGGTCCGGTCCGAAAATTTTATAAACAAATTTATTATAAAATATATATTATTTTTAATAATTATATTTATTTAATCAATTTATTATATATATTTAAAATTTTAAGCATTTAAAGTTTCTATTTTCATGTCCAATTTCATTAAAATAAATTAAAAAATATTCATATATAATATTATAAAATATAAAATCCGGGTTTAAAAACTGAGATTAAAAAACCCGTCCTGGTGCCAGGCTTTTTAAGCCCGGACCGGGTGGCCAAAACACAAGTTCAGACCATACCCGAACCGGACCTAAATTTTGCCAACCCTAGTCTAGAGTAGACTTCTAGTAGCCCGACGATGCAAATGCCAAAGCTTTCTTCGAATAGAATCCCTAAAGCCACTCTCGAATATTAGTTAGAGACTTACGAAATATGAGTGAAGAAGTAGATATTCCTAATAATATGAATAGAGTAATAAATATAACTCAAATATTAGTGAGGGTCTTACTAAATATGAGTGAAAATTTGGATATATTAGCAAGGACTTTACAAAATATGAGTGAAAATCTGAGTTTATTAGTGAGAACCTTATAAAATGTGAGTGGAAATTTAGGCAATTCCAATACGTAGTTGTTTGATTGTAAATATCAATAGTTATGTGATGTAATATCAATTGTAAATATCAATAGTTGTGAATAAAAATGTAAACAGTCACAGTAATTGTCTGATTATAAATATTAATAATTGTCTAATGTAATATCAATTGTTAATATCAATAATTATCTGATGTAATATTAATTATCTAATTGTAATATCTGTTGTAATATCAGTATAAAAAAATATTTGCGAGACTTATTCATTTAAGAGTATATAATTGGATGATTCAGAAATTGATAAATATTGGCGAAAGAGAGAAATCCATAAAATCTAGGGGTGGCAATTTGGGTCAGGATTCGTTTATTCGATTCGATTCGATTCGAATTAAATGGGTTTGGATTTGAAAAAGTTGATTCGTTTAATAAATTGGTGAATTCAATTCGATTCGCTAATTAAACGAATCGAATCCAGGTTTGAGGACATTGATTCGTTTATTCGTTTAGGATTCGTTTAATAAATGAGTTATAAACGAATCGAATACGGTTTATTCGTTTAATTAAATTACTTATTTGTCCTTAAATTTGTTTGAAAATTTTTTAAAACTTGAAGGTTAATATAGTAATTTTTTACGATAATAAGTCAAGCCATAGGTGAAGCAAGAATTAGGATAGCAGACTCTAATTTTTTCATTTCATCATTTCACTCTTTCTTTCTTCTCTTTATCTCTCAAGCTGCTATCTCAAGTCTCATCTTCATTCTTCCATAAAAAAACCATACAAATTAAAATAGATTTGACAAAATAAAGGTGCTACTTATTTATTCCGGAAGTAGAAAGGCTGATTGTTTGCAAACACTGGGGTATGCTCCGATTCTTTTTGTTTTTTTTTAATTTTTGAGCTATGGGTTTTGAGCTAAATGTTACTCTTGTAAAAAAAAAAAAGTGTGCCTTTAAATGATTTAATGTGGGAGTGTGTTTGGTAAAGTTTTATCTTGCTTATTTTTTCTTGGCTTTGTAGATTTAATTATTATTTCTTTAACAATTTTATAAGTTTACTATATATTTGATAATTTGAAATATTACAGTGACTATTTTTAGTGTTGCGGCAAGTTAATATCATTTTATTTATTTTTTGGTGTAGGATTCTTGTTTTCAAGGTGACAAAGACAAAATGAAGAGAATTAAAGAAATCACCTTGGTTTATAATTTGAATTTTAATTATTTTTAATTGTTAAGAATTTGTAATTTGGTATTTTGATGACTGTATATTTAATCTTAGAATATGGTTTGGATTATTTATATTTTGTATGATGTTAAATTTATTGCCTTTTTATATTTTATTTTGCTTAATTTTATTTATTAATTGTATTTTCTAAATGAATTGTAAACGAATCCAGATTCGTTTCGATTCGTTATGGATTCGGATAAATGAGTAGTAAACGAATTAAACGAATCGAACCGAATATTCGTTTAATAAACGAATCGAATCCGAATCCTGAGATTTTAATTCGTTTAATAAACGAATCGAATCCGAATCGTAGAATTTTGATCAAATTTGATTACGATTCGATTCGAATTCAATTCGTTTATTCGATTTGCCACCCTTAATAAAATCCCTCCGTCACATCCACGGTTACTTAATTGGAGGAATGTTTTGATGAAAAGGTACAAATGTTTTCTCTTAGATCATTTAAAAAAACATCAGGGTGTGTTTTGATATTTACCCTTAAATAAAAAGGGTTGGATACTTGGATGTAAGAAACAGCCTTTTCGGAAGGCGAGCAAACAGAGTTTAATAATCGACTGTCACAATTACATTGAAATTTAAGAGTTCAAAATCTGAAACTTATGATGGCTTAAGAATTTTATAAATGTAAATCAAAGATTCAGAGCATAATGTACCAAGCTCTATAAGAAGAAATTCTAAAGCTTCTTATAGTAATCAAATTTTCTTTATCATCATCAATGTCAACCAATTCTATGCGGTAAACCGTATTGGGTTTACATCTCAGTTAACCAAGGTATGCTATCAAAATCTGGAAAACCAAATGTTAGGTGACATTGAAGTTTATAAAACCTGAGCAGGGACGCAATAAAGGAAAAATAGCTTCTGCCCCTATAAGACTGCACAGATCTGTATCAGGCTGTTAGTGGCATTAATAACCTTCCTGCTAATTGATTAGCTAACAAAATTTTGAGGTACAAGTTTCTTCCTAAATTTGCATTATCTCTTTGACTATGCTGAAGTGCCGGGCAAGTCCTGAGTTAGCTCACCAGGTTTGAAAATGCGTGGGGGTGGCTTCGCAACAGGGGGAGGTGGAGGTGGCCTGTTTGGTTGAACTTTATCAACTTTCTCTGTGTCAATCTCAAACTGCAATATGCACATTAATAAGTCAGTAGTGAATGTGAAACCAAATAACATAGTAACCACGGCCTTAACACATGACAAAAAACTAACCTTATAACCACAGCCAGCTACACAAGCATGGAAACATTCCTGAATAAAGAAAGTGATCAGTGATTATCCCACCGGTAACGTTAATAGAGAATTACTCTCTTTCTCTCTCTCTCTCTATATATATATCTTCTTTACTTGAGGACATTAGATTTAAAACAAATGCTAAGCTCAATAAAATGTGACCTATCAATATTGGAATAGTGCAAAATCTGCATTTGGAAAGCAGTGATAATATCCTTGAGAGTGCCAAGTTAGAATGAAAATCGATAATAAGTTCCAAACGGACTTGAGTATATTCTAATTTACCAAGTACAAACAACTTTTAAGCAACTATGGAGATGGAGATGAGCACTAGGATAGTGTTTGCACCTTGAAGCTCCATGCATGAACTTTCATTTTCAGAAGTTCATCTACAATGTCTCCCATTATTATTTCCCAGCTCCTCCTTACTGCCTAGGGCTGATCAATTAGTTTCAAAGTACAGTTTTCATCCAAATAGAGGTCATAAATTATTTGCAACCATTGGATAGTTTACATCTCCACAACATTAAGTTCAGAAAGTAAACAAACCAAAACCAAAGTCGCTGCAATGCATTTTGGGCGAAAATACCTCAGAATAATTAGCAGCTCCGGGAGAGCGATCAATGTAAGCACTCCATTGGTGGTCCTTTAGTACAGGGTCCTTGTAGCATATCTCATTGCACTCTGCCAAGCCTAAAAATATAAGTAATCATATCAAATGAAGCTTACATTGAAGTATAAAATAATATATTAGGACTATATAGAGAACACCTAAAATAAAATATTTCCCTTCATGCCAAGATTCAGTGCATGAGTAGGTCTCTAAAATCATGCAAATTGCCAAGCCCTCAATCAATAATGAGCTTTAAAAAAGTCATCCTCGGGCTATAAGATCAGTGCATTACAGCAATTAACGAGGACATCAATTCAAGTAAAATGCCTCATATAGCAGCAGATAACCACCACTAAATCGTAATAATTCATATTCTTCAAAGAAACAGGCAAAATATAACTGAAACTTCAAAATCCTTAATTCAAATAAAGCAGTAAAAAAATTGCTTCTTTGGGAACTTTGAAACGGTTTTGATGGTCATTGGATCCAAACATACAGTCAAAAGCATAATCTCGGTTCCACCAAGAAAAAACACAATTTTTCATCTAAAAGGGTAAAATAAGCTAAAATATAGAACAAAGCAGAGAAACGCTTACATTCTTCCCACGTCTCTCCATCAGCATCACATCCCTTTTTGCAAAATACTCTCCCTACATGATGAAACCATGCTAATTTGCTTTAGATTGGAGACAATCAAAACCAAATGAAATGAATATGAAACAATATACTCAAGGTAAGCACAATTTGAAATCAACCATAACTCATCATCATGTCCTCATTTCATGACTTAACAGTAAACATGCTTCTGAAGCACAAGAAACAATCAAATAGGTTCATTTTATTAAGCCAGCCGTCAATCAACCAATATGGATTCATCGCATCATATTAATCTCGCCAATGGAGCATCAAAATATACAAGATATACTCGTCAAATCCCGTACAGAAATTGTACATATAAGGTTATTTGACGTAGAATTTTTATTTTAAAAAAAAAAAACAAAGACAAAAATAAAACAAATTGAATCCAAATTGAATCAACGAGTATGCTACAACATTTTAGATCTACTAAACTTAAATTAGCAGATTAAACCAAAAAAAACAATGAAATTTCTAAATAATAATAATAATGAATGTGTTTCGATCATTAAAACTAAAAGCACTGCAAGATAAATGGTACATGGAATTTGCGTGAGGGCTGCGAATTTTTGAGTGCATTGATTTCCGCAAGGAGAAGCCCATTGTTGTGGTATCATCTGATTCATTTCTCTCAAAATTTTCGCTTTGCAGCAGGTTTCTTTCACAATTAAGGAGGGGAAAACTGGAACGGTCGGAGGATGTTTCTTTATATAGGGATATTTTTGTCATTTGGTCGCTGTTATATCATGAATTATTTGCCCCCCGCATTGAGTCGGATTCGGACCACTGTCAAGGGCGCTTTTGGTATTACTTCGGATATTTTTTCAAACATCACTTTTCAAATTAGATTTTGAATATTTGATAAATGTGTTTTAAAGGTTCTCAAATTGGTTTTTTTATCTTTTATTTTACTGTCAATATTTGTATTTTCAATAATGCGGGACCCACTTGTGCCAATGTTACTATAACACAGTTCATAAATCAACCCTCACAAATTAGGAGGGATATAATAATTTTACTTATAAATTAACCGGAGAGAAATCAACTCTCGCCCAACTATATATAATTGAAGAAAAAAAAAACCTCAACACTCAGAACCCAAGTTCTCAAATTTAATTATTTAATTTGGGAGCTTCGAATCAGTGGGCTAGGCCCACTGGCCATGACAACTTGATGTTTTCTTCCCCCAGGGGAATTGGAACAAATTGATAGGGTTTGTTAAATTCTCTTAATAGTCCTGATAAAACCATTTTGTGAATTTACTGCATTAATCTCAATAGAAAATTATTGTTTTAACCTTATTTTAGTTACATGGAAAGACAAAATTCTTCTTCCATCCTTATGGGTCACTCTCATCGTTATTGAAAATTGCAGTAACCTGAATTCTTGTTTCAATTAATTAAGGAAGAGTTTTTTTCGTTTCTTTCTTTTTTTTTTCCCCTTTTAATGTTCTTATTTTTCTATTTGAAATGGAAAAAGAAAGAAAGAGAATATACCAGAATAATGGATTTTTTTTTTAAAATTATGAATAGATGGAATGATTCATTGAATAAATCAAAATACCAAAAAATTAAAGACGGAAAAATTGGGTGTAAATCACTAGATTTCATAGCCATCACAATAATCAGAAATTTCTTTTTGGGAAAATTTCTTCTATTGTAATTTTTTGGATTTCTCTCTTACTGGATTTTTATTTCTTTCTTGTATTCTGGTTCTTCTTCTTCTCAGATAAACAATAATAGAGGGAAGCAATGGGGTTTAGATAGGAGGGTCCATTGAAGGTTAGTTTCGGAGTTTAGAGGGGCGTCAACAAAAAATAATATAATTTTTAAAATGATGGGGCTATTTGAATTCACTAATTTCTTTTCTACACCTTTTTTTTTAATTAAGAATTTTATTATCTAAATAATTTTTGAAAAAATTAATTATCTCTTTATTCTCCTTCTCTTCTTAATTTCATAAATTCTCATCTATTCATTCACATATTTTCTTTTAGCTGCAAATAATTGATATAACAAATTAAGAGAAATAAAACTCACTATTTAAAAATGAATATCAATAATTTTTTTTGTTAGTTATGAAAGTTAATGAATATCAATAAATTAATTTTTACCAAATACAAAAGCTAATATAAAAAAAAAACTTACATATGGAAAGCATTAAACACGTATCATGATATACCAAGAAAGGCAAAAAAATAAAAATAAATAAAAGAGAGTGGAAATGTCGAATTGAGTATTTAGTTTATCAAAATGTGATAGTAGAAAGAGAATATACAATTGTAAGATAGAGATAGAAAGAGATAAGTAAAGAGTAATTTTGAAATTTTTTAATTTTAAAATTTTAATAATCTATTTATTTTTTTAAAATGGGTGTGGAGAGGAATTGGAAGGGGTGGGAGTAGATCTATCTATTTTTAGTTTATTTAAACATAATTATATAAATCACCATTTTTCTTCCATCTAATTTTTCCTTGATATTTAACAATTTATGTACTTTATTTTTAATCACTAAAGTATAAATGTATAATTTATCACAAATTTTTTAGTTTAGCCCATTCTAATATAAAACCCACCTTCTTGCATGCACTAAAAAAAAATCATTTTTTCAACAATATACTTTTCATTCTTTTTTTATTACATGAGACTATTGCTCATACTTACAATTCATATTCATGAGACTATAATTGATATTTATAAATCAGACTATGACTGGACTAGTTTACATTAATTCTCATTAAACACTGTTAAGATTTTAACCCTCACTAATATTCGAGAGATGTCTACTCCTCACATTTTACGAGGGAGAAGACTGCCTCCACTCAATTTTAATTGAGGAAGGAATTACCCCCACAATATATTTGTAGAAGTTCGAACCGCTGCCCTCACATTTGGAGGGTAGTAGCCATTAGCCTAGTGAACAATATACTGTTTCATTTGAAGGCAACAAAGTGGGATAAAACATAAATATGGGATGTGCATTAAATTGATGAAGATTCAAGGAACAAGAATTGTGCTGATGCTTGACAATAGTGGTACATAATACATTTAAATGATATATTATTGATGTGCTAGTTAGTTTAATTGATAAAATCTTTTGATTAATAGATGTGATTTGAATTTTCAAATCCATTGAAGAAAATTTATATCCAAATATGTAGTAATGTAAATGTTATGTTCATCGATACAACTCTTAATCTTCTTGTTAGCAACCTTTTATCCATTTGTAATATCCACTATGACCATCATCCAATAAGTTAAGTTTCATAGATTATCTATTTACCGTAAATTTATTTGTTTTACTGATTTAAAGGAATATTAATTAAATAAATAAATACATGAATAAAAAATCCATCATAACTCTTATTATTTTCCATTGTAGCAGTTCCTATGTTATTCTGACCCTTAATTTTTTATTCACGTGATATACAGTGCACAGCCATTAATTTGTCCAAAATTTTTAAAAGATATTTTCTTTCTAGCTCAATTAATCATGCATGTGAGTGGGGTTTAAATCTTAGACTTATTATTTTTAAAACAAGAGATTTTATTATCTCAATATGTATATATATATATATATACACCCACTCTCTAGTGAGGGCATCCTCACCTCATTAAAGTAAGGATGTCCTCATTAGAGAATGATTATATATATATATATATATATATATATATATATATATATATATATATATATATATATATATTCCAACCATGGATAAGTTAAACGATAAAAAAAACACATGCTTCAATGCATTGTATTTTATCATGTAATGTATTGAAATCTGTATTTTTTTGTCTTTTAATTTATTTCTGACTTTATTAAAGTGTATATATATATAGACACACACACACATGTATCTATGTTTCAATTTAGAATTTTAAAGTACGGGAAAACTCATGGACCTGATCGAGACTGTATATATATGTTTCATTATCACGTTGATTTGATTTTTGACTACACTAGTGGTGTTATAAAATATGTTAGGCTCCGATTGGTATAACTTTTTAATTAGAGTTTATTTAAATAGAGTTTTTACCAAAAATTTTTTAGTTATTTAGTTGTCAATGAGAACTTTTATTAAAAATTATAAAATTACTTTAATATGCAAGATATTTAAAGTTATGTTATGAAGAGGGTGGGCAATTTGTGTATTCATAAACAACCCAAGCCCACTAAAAGCCCATCCAGACTTGAACGGGCTTGGGCTTTTTATCAAATTTTTAAAATAAATTTTTATAAAGGTATAAATTAAAAAAACACTTAAATTATATATGATTATCCAATACATAAAATATTAACAATACAACATAATAAATCACAAAATACTAATTATCCAACACATAATTACTCAATCTACAGTTACTGTCACTAGTTGTTAGGAAAAAGCGAGAGTGATGTGCTAAATGCGTGCTCAAATTCACTTGAGCAAACATCAAATGCCATGCCCATATAATCAAAACCCACTTCAAAATTTTTATTATATTTGAAATTCTACAATAATTTCTCAGAATTTCGACCAAAAAAAAAATTAAGCTTAGTTGAGGTGAAGACTTGGTGATGGTTTGCTGGTTCGGGTCGCATACTTGGGTGGGCGCTTCGTCTTTCTTCGAGCGACTTGTGAAAGTGCGGCCGGTGGTAGTGGGTCAAGTGGTTGTTGCGGCGTCATGCGGCTGCTAGTGTTGGGTCGCTGCTGCGTCGCGTGGCTGCTGATGCTGGGCTAGGCTGTTGACAGTGGTGATGCTGTTTGTTGCTGGATGCTTTTCTGACTCACGGTGCAGGCGATGAATCGATGATGGTTGTGGTGTTTGGCTGTCTGCACTCTGCAATGCTTTTGATTTTCAGAATTCAGATTTTGTCTTTTTTTACTTAGGGTTAGAACAGGGAAATAGGAATAGAGAGATTAGAGAATGAGAGAGATATGGGTTAAAATGTAAAATTGTAAATTGGTAAATGATTATGTGACTAATTTTAATTTTGATTTTGATTTTGATTTTTTTATATTAATATAAGCCCAGGCTTTTTACATTAAGCCCATATCCAGGCTCACAATATATGGGCTTTAAATTTTTCAGCCCGTACCCTTAAAATAATCACATGGGCTGGAGAAAAAGCCTGCGGGGTGGGTCGGGAATGAGCGGGCTTGGGTCGGCCCGGGCTTTTTTGCCAAACCTAATTATGAATTGAATTAAATAAAATTATAAAATAAGTAAATAATATTTTAGACATTGACATTTAAAAAAAATTTAACATCTATTTCTAAAAGTCTAAAATTTGAGTTTTTGTTAGAAGTAAAATAATTTATTTAATCTTCAAAAATACTATTAAAAAACAAATTATAATAAAAAATTTTAAAAAAATTTATAAATTTAAATAATTATATATAATTATTAGATAAATCATACCAAATAGACACTTAGACAAGTTGAGAGCTAAGGTGGTACCAAATAGACACTTAGACCAAGTGGAGGGACAAGATGGTGAGTTAGCCCCCAGGGGGCGCTGCAGCCGCAACAACTAGGGCAAGTTGTTCGTGATTGCATTTAGATTCTGATAACGTGGCATCCTATAATTGGCTTCTTTACCGAATCTGAACGAATCTTCTCCACTATTCCATCTATTCGTATCTTATTCACGTACTAGTAACTAAACAAACAACACGAACCAATAAGGGAAGTTGATAGATTGGCTTTTTGTCCACAGTGTGATGTGACATGATCCAACGAGGCAACAACTGCAAGTGGGCATTATTTTTTCATTTCCGCATTTGTAAAAGAAATATTGACACTAAGGCATTGACTAATCAAAGATTCCACCCAGCCGTGGCTCCACAATGATTCATGAATCTTGTCAGCTGGACCAAAATGAACCAATGAGATCCCTTCATTTTCCACATAATAGGGGAGAACGATTAATTCACGTAATTGAGAAAACAGAGGAATGGAGAATCTCAATCTGCAGCGGAGGCTGTTGCCTGTGCTGACACTGCTGGCTGCTTCTCTGTTCTTGCATTTTTTTAAGGATTCTGCCAAGGTCTGATTGTCTTGATTACGTCTGTGTTTATGTGTGACTGTGCATGCGTGTTTTTATTTTGTTCTATTGAATGTTTTGTTTGGTTGACGAGAAAATACAGAGGAAACAAAACAGGTAAGGAAGTGAAAATCGGAATGGTTTTTATATGGAAAAAAAAAAGGAGATGACAAATAAATTAATTATAGCATTTTTTTTTTGTTTCAATAATTATTCTTAAGGCTTGAATTAATATATAAAACAGTTTTCTTTTTTAAAAAAGAAAATCTTTGAAGAGTTTTTTGGAAAAGTATTTCAATGAAATGGTATAAAAATGTTTTTTTTTTTTTGAAAGGGGAAAACACCTGAAATGTTTTTTGCAATAAGCACTTTTTAAGTGTGATCCCTCTTTTGAGCTAATCATCTTGGCACAAAACAGAATATAATTGGTGTGTTCTACTATCAAATTTGATTTTAGCGACTGTAAGGTGATCACTTCTTTGTTGATTTATGTGTTGCAGTTATCTCACAGTGAGTGCAGTCTCCTTCCTTACAACCACTACTGGTTAACCAGCAAGCGGATTGTGACACCAAAAGGAGTTATTTCTGGTGCAGGTATTTTTATTTTGAAACTTGATTTTGCATTTCAAGTCCTGCAAGTTGAAATCGATGTATATTTGATATTGCTTATCGTTTACGTCACTGTTTATAATCTTTCAATTGGAGGTCATTAGCCGTTTATTGTGAAATCAATCGCTGTTAGAATGATTACTGCTTTTAGGGTCTGTTTGGGATTGAGGTGCTGTAGCTTACAGCTGCTGTGAAAAAAAAAACTATAGCTATGAAATAAAAATTAATAATATATAGTAAATATAATTTTTAAATAATAATTTTGTTAAAATTATTAAAGATATAATAGATTTTTCATCATACAAGTGAAAAATTATTAAAAATCATATCAACATAGCTTTCAAGCTACAGCAGTTAGTGTTTACCAAACATTTGAGTGCTGTAGCTTAAAAGCTACAGCTCTCCAACCTCAATCCCAAACACACTCTTAGTGCTATGCTAGGTTCTTTCATTTGAACAAGATGTTTCCTTAGATACACTATCTAATGAATTGATATTCTTTTCAAATGAGCAGTTGAGATCAAGGAAGGGAATATCATATCCATTGTTTCGGAAGAAGATTGGCCTCGGAACTCCAAGACAGAACCAGTAGTTGATTATGGAGAGGCTGTTATCATGCCTGGTTTGATTGATGTGTAAGAAATGCGAACCATCTTCTTGATTTGAATATGCATGCATTCAAAAGATTATGTATGCAATTTAAGACGTTCTGCTGAAAGTAGTTTTGGTGGGATTTTATAGGAAACTGAATGGGAATGATACAATGATGCCTAAATTTTGGAAGTTTTGGATTCATATTCTTAATTGTGATTGAGTTTAATTAATTCTTTTCTGCAATACGTGATCATGACGTGATAGGCATGCACATCTCGATGATCCAGGAAGAACTGAGTGGGAAGGATTTCCTTCGGGGACCAAAGCAGCTGCTGCAGGTGAGAACTTTTCCACCAAGTTAGTTGCCTCATGTAAAAAGTCGCATTTTTCTTTTCCGACAATTTGCCACTTTTTTTGATTTTGTATACCATTGGATGACAAATATATCTTCTTTTGGGCCCTGGAAAATGTGATCAGATCATGAGCAGGCTCTAAATTTACAGTGTTAATATTTTTATACAGGTGGTATAACAACATTAATTGACATGCCCCTCAATAGTGATCCCTCAACTATCTCAACAGAAACTCTGAAACTAAAGGTAAGAAGGTTGAGTGAATGTTGATCACTCTGTTTTAATTAGGAAATTTGAGTACTATCTTGATAATGTTGCAATTAAAGCGCTATCTGTGTCTTGCTTTTTGACTCGTCTTTCTAATAACGTTTCTGATATTGTGTTTCATAGATCGATGCAGCAGAGAAGAGAATCTATGTTGATGTTGGTATGATCTTGAAACTACTCGCTAATGAAATGATTTATCAAAGACTTCTGCGTTAACCATGCTATAGATCAACAGGTTTTTGGGGAGGTCTAGTTCCTGAAAATGCATACAATGCAAGTGCTCTAGAAGCTCTCTTGAATGCTGGTGTTCTTGGATTAAAGGTAACCATCAGAGGAGTGATTTTTGACAGATACTAATCTTCTATTTTCTTTAGTAAATTTTACTTATGTTATTTAATATTGAATTATCATCTGACAACTGTTCTGTTTTCATTCTGTAGTCTTTTATGTGTCCTTCAGGGATCAACGACTTTCCTATGACAAATGCCAGCCATATTAAGGTTTGTTACATGACGTTTAATTCCAACACTTCCTAGTCAATTTAAAAAGGGTAAACTTAGTCGCTAATGATTGATAACATATCATATTTCAGTTATTTTCTTTGTTTATCTTTAATGATGTGCATTCACAAATTAAATTACTCGGATACAAATAATCTTCCTTTTCTTTCAGTTTCTGGTATAATTTAGTTTGTTCTCTTAGTTTTTCAAACGTGGTTTCTCTAGGAAGGACTATCTGTATTGGCAAGATACAAAAGACCTTTACTTGTACATGCTGAGATGGAACAAGATTCAGAAAGGCATGTAGAACTCGAAGATGATACACTTGACAGTCGATCTTATTCAACATATCTGAAGACAAGGCCACCTTCATGGTACTTTTTTTTTGTCTTAGCTGAAAAATCTGAACATGGTAAAATATGTTTCATAAAAACGCAAGGAAGTTCAAATAGCAGACGTTTGTTAATCCTTTTATGGTAAAATTTGCCTTATAAAATATGATATTTTTTTTTTCCGTTTTACATAATTACTGCCTTTTTCGATCCCCAAACAGGGAGGAAGCGGCTATCAGAGAACTCTTGACAGTAGCAAAGGACACGAGGATTGGTGGCCCTGCAGAAGGGGCTCATCTTCACATTGTTCATTTATCTGATGCTAGTTCTTCCTTGGGTCTATTAATGGTATTTAGAATCTATTTCAATGTGCACAAATAAAGTAAAGGTGACAAAAAGGAAATCCAGTCCATGATTTTTATCGATTCCATGTGTATACAATACAGGAATCAAAAACTATTGGCGACAGCATAACTGTTGAGACATGCCCCCACTACTTGGCTTTCTCAGCAGAGGAGATTCCAGATGGAGATACTCGTTTCAAATGTGCTCCGCCCATACGTGATGCAGCAAATAAAGAAAAACTATGGGAGGCTCTGATGGTAGTTAGATTTTCCAGGCCACCTGATGTTCTCTGTATTTTGTCACTGACTGAAACTTGATTCTAATGTTTCCTCCAGGATGGACACATTGATATGCTAAGTTCTGATCATTCACCAACCGTGCCAGAACTTAAACTCCTCGATGAAGGCAACTTTTTGAAAGCTTGGGGTGGCATATCATCTTTGCAGGTTGGATATCTTTGATTAAAAATTAGCTACTCTGCTAATGAAACCATATTAATTTCTAACAAAAATTTATAATTGTTTGTCATGCAATGTTTCTCTTACTGATACTGGAAGCAATGTGTATTTTTCTTGAGATTTTCTGCAGTTTGTTCTTCCTGTCACGTGGTCTTATGGGCGGAAATATGGAGTAACTTTGGAACAGTTAGCTTCATGGTGGAGTGCGAGGCCTGCCAAGCTTGCTGGGCAGGTTTCAAAGGTACACATTAATGTATCAAGTCAATAATTCCGCTAAAGTAATATGGCCAGGGCACGTATTAGATGATAGAATATTTTTCATTCCACATCAATCTGAATTACCTTTTGCAGGGTGCCGTTGCAATTGGAAATCATGCAGACATAGTTGTATGGGAACCTGAAGTGGAGTTTGAACTTAACAATGACCATCCCGTACACATTAAGCATCCTGTACGCAATCGTATATATTCTTCTTCTTACGGCGACAGCCGACAGTCGTGAAAACAGCAATTACACTTGTTTTCTAATGTTTGTAATATATATTATATGCAGAGCATCTCTGCCTATCTGGGAAGAACACTCTCCGGGAAAGTACTGGCCACATTTGTAAGAGGAAACCTCGTATACGAAGAGGGAAATCATGCTCCTGCAGCTTGTGGTTCTCCAATCCTGGCAACATGAACATATGAATTGAATTAGAGTTAATAAGTAATTCCCATAACTAACCTCGAAAAATTATTTTAATCTCTCTAATTAGATGTTCTTTTCCCCTTGTTGTATGTTTCTTCGATTATTGACTTCGAATTATCTCATATCTTCACACTGTTGTTCTCTCTCCAGATTTCTCCTAGGTCTAGAGGATTGACCTCACTTGCTTTATCGAAAAACACCATCTCTGGGAGGGATCGAGGTAGCGTTACCACCACTCCAGGAGCTGATGGGGTTGAATTCCATTATAACTTTGTTTTAATTGTAAAATTGTAGATGTTGTCAAACAAATTTGACATTGAAAATAGTGCGCCTTTTTTTTTTTTTCGTTTGTCCTCAACTTCAATTTTTTTTTTTTTATATATTTAAAATTTATTTGACGAACACAAAATTATTCTTAAAATCACTGAGATACTCGGATTCGGATGATGATGGCACGTCAGCAGACGGGCTTTCACGCATCCAGTTAAAATCTGCGTTTGGATTGGATAAGCGAGAGGGGCACAGTATGTGAGTAACTATGTATGTACGGTACGCATAAAGAGAAACTCAAAACCACACACAAAGAGGCTCTGTCCAATTCCATAGCTTCTTACTTCTCTCAAATGCAAGTCTCCAATGGCAATCATTTTCTCTACCTCCAAAACTCTCCAATCGTCTGCCGCCAGCATCACAAACTAATCCGCAACCGCAAGCCCACCGTGCTCTCCGTCGCAAACTCATCAAAACTCGGTCTCTCAGAATCTCTCCAACAAGAAACCCTTAGAAGCTTAGAATGGCCCACGCTCTGTCACCAGCTCTCCTCCTTCACGCAAACCTCCATGGGCCATGCCGTCGTCCAAAAGGCCCAAATCCCATTCGGCAAGTCCCTAGAGGAGAGCCAGAAGCTTCTCAATCAAACATCCGCCGCTCTGGCGATGATGCAATCTCAGCCGTTGGATTTGTCAACAATTGAAGATATCACCGGGATCCTAAATTCTGCCGTCTCTGGTCGGTTGCTTTCGCTGAGCGAGATTTGTGCCGTTAGAAGGACGCTTAGAGCTGTTAATTACGTGTGGGAGAAGCTAAAGGAGGCGGCTGCTCTGGATGGAGAGTCTTTGCAGAGGTATTATTATTAATTTATTATTATAGGCTTTGTTTGCATTTGTTCGTATTCTATGAGTGAAATGTATTGTATCCACTGATAGTTATTCAGTGTAGAGTTTATAACTTTAATTCTGAGTTAGAGATTGAGTGATGATAATTTGGCAACTGGTGGGACATTTATCATAGGTGTTACTTAATTATACATTAATAATGGAATAATGAAGTCAGCAAATTGCCGATTACACATGGCAATTATTGATGGTTGACACATGCGTGAAATTGGTATGCCTACTTTGTAAACCTTGTGTTATTGGTTAGAGATCATTAGATGATCTAGGATTTGTGTGCTTTGTAAAATCATTAGCTGTTTATAGATAATCTACTTTGGGTAAAGCAATGTTGGAGCAGGAGTGTGGCAACAAATTTCATAGGTAAAGAATTGTGTACTCTCTTTATGTTGGTAACGTGAACACTCCAATAGTTGGTTGTTTTTTCATTCATCCTTTTTCAATGCCATAGCAATTCATTTTTATGTTAGAGGCATCTCGGATTTTGAGGGCCTTGAGATGATTTATTGGCAAGTAATTCCATATGATGCATCTCTGGATAGGTATTCTTTTTTGCTTGACACAAAATGGAGAGAGGCATAGATCATTTGGGAATGATCACTTCTCATGTCTCAGTAAGGCTATTAAAAGATTTATCTTTTTGAGGGTACTGATGCACAAGGAGTGCAATGCTGACATCTCCTTTTCCTTTACTTAGATATAACATGGCTGCATGAAATTTCAATCAAGTAATGGAGATCCATTGCATACAGTCTCATCTATTTTTATTTTATTTTGAACAGGTACTCTCCCTTGCTTGAACTGCTCAAGAGTTGCAATTTCCAGACAGAGTTAGAGGAAAAAATTGGATTTTGCATAGATTGCAAGCTTTCAATCATCCTTAATAGAGCTAGTGAGGATTTGGAGCTTATTAGGGTAGAAAGGAAGAGGAACATGGAAAATCTGGATTCTCTGTTGAAGAAGGTGGCAGCTCAAATTTTCCAGGCTGGGGGCGTTGACAAACCCTTGATAACCAAGCGCCGGTCTAGAATGTGTGTGGGTATTAGGGCTTCTCACAGATATTTACTTCCAGATGGTGTAGTCCTGAATGTAAGCGGTTCTGGTGCAACATATTTCATGGAACCTAAAGAGGCAGTTGAGTTTAACAATATGGAAGTGAGGCTTTCAAACTCTGAGATAGCTGAGGAAATAGCCATTTTGAGCTTGCTTACTGCAGAAATAGCGAAATCAGAAAGAGAAATAAAGTATTTGATGGATAGAGTTCTAGAAATTGATCTTGCTTTTGCAAGAGCTGGCCTTGCTCAATGGATGGATGGGGTCTGTCCAATTTTAAGTTCACAGAACCAAGACAACTTTAATTCCAGTGTAAACATTGAAGGCATCCAACATCCATTGCTTCTTGGGTCCGCTTTAAGAAGTTTGTCAGCTGCTTCATCCAACTCTAATCCATTAAAATCGGATGTGGAAAGTAGCGAAATGACCACTGGAAGTTTGTCAAAAGGAATTTCTGATTTCCCTGTACCAATAGACATAAAAGTTGAATGTGAAAAGAGAGTGGTTGTGATCTCGGGACCTAATACTGGAGGGAAAACTGCTTCCATGAAAACTCTGGGCCTGGCAGCTCTTATGTCGAAAGCTGGTTTGTATTTACCTGCTAAGAACCACCCAAGATTACTGTGGTTTGATCTTATCTTAGCTGATATTGGGGATCATCAGGTAGTAGTTTTCCTTGTTTTGACATTTTATTTCTGAGATCTTTTAGTTCTATTTTATTCTGACTCAGAGATTTTCTATTGAAGTCTCTTGAGCAAAATCTCTCAACTTTCAGTGGGCACATATCAAGGATTGTTGAAATCTTGGAAGTTGTCTCGAGAGAATCACTTGTCCTAATTGACGAAATTGGTAGTGGTACTGATCCTTCAGAAGGTGTGGCTCTTGCTACTAGCATCTTGCAGTATCTCAGAGATCGCGTTGGTTTAGCTATTGTTACTACTCATTATACTGATTTAAGTTGTCTGAAAGATAAGGATAATCGGTTTGGGAATGCAGCCATGGAATTTTCTCTGGAAACTTTACAACCTACCTACCAAATTCTTTGGGGAAGTGCTGGTGATTCAAATGCATTGAGTATTGCTAAATCAATTGGTTTTGATAGAAACATTATTGAACGTGCACAAAAATGGGTTGAGAGGTTATGGCCAGAAGGGCAGCAGCATTGGAAAGGTGAGCTGTATCAGTCGTTAATGGAGGAAAGAAGAAAATTGGAAAGTCAGGCCATGACAGCTGCATCTCTTCATGCAGAAATTATGGATCTTTACCGTGAGGTAGATAGTTTCTGTATTATAATTAGTCATGCACAACAGGCTTTTTGTTTCATTCTTTCCATTTTTCTAACACTGCTTCCTTTATGGTCAAGATCTGAAACCTCAAATTGGTTTCATTAGGTTCTGGACTTTGGCAATAGTATCTGAACTTTTATAAAATGAGCCAAGTGGGAGATTCCAAATTTGCCAATTTACTAGTGATTACTTGATGCCTCCTTTGTTTGGGGCCGCTGGGGGGGGGGGGGGGGGTGTTGATTGTCTAGGCTTAGCTCTGCTAGGGCTGTGCACAACCACAAATTTATGTTGCGCTTTTTGTACTTGTACCTAGGATTCAACTTCTGTTTCTATTTCTGTTTACTGTTGTCAATTTGCTGTAACTTCTACTTTGTCAAAAGTGGATTTGGATATGATTCCCAACTTAGATCAGTGCAAAAGTAAGGGTATACATTTGGCCTACTTTTGTGGGAGATTTCATTGGAAACTAGATGGAAGTTAAGAAAGTTGGCCATACAATCTATATTACCCATACAGTCTCTTAATTTTCGTTGGTACATGTTCTGTCAGTTTCAGATCTGACTGGAAATCATTTCGTGAATTAGAATTATGGATATTTAATGACACTTATCCGGTTTCGTTGTTCTCTAACTTCACGATTGAAGATTGAAGATGAGGCAAAGGATCTAGATAGACGCGCGACACATCTCAAGGCAAAGGAAACACAACAGGTTCAACAAGAATTAAATTCCGCGAAGGTTCAGATTGATACAGTTGTACAGGAGTTTGAAAACCGACTCAGAACTTCCAGTGCTGATGAGATTAATTCTCTGATTAAGAAATCCGAATCTGCAATTGCAGCAATTGTTGAAGATCACCGTCCTGATGACGATTTTTCTGTCAGCGAAAGTAATACCAGTTCATTTACTCCCCAATTTGGGGAGCAAGTCCACGTGAAGAGCTTGGGAGATAAGTTGGCTACTGTAGTAGAAATACCTGGAGATGATCATATTGTCTCAGTCCAATATGGTAAAATAAGGGTTCGTGTTAAGAAAGACGATATTAGGCCAATTCAAAATAGCAAAAGGAAGAATGCAGCAAATCCTGCTCCGCGTTTGAGGAAGCAGGTATGTACTTGTAGTTCTCTGTAAATTCATACACAACTTTAAGGCATTGTTGAACTTCTATGGATTTAGTGGATGCTGGAGTCTCTTCTACTTGACATACCCTGTCATAAGTTTTAACTAGCATTATTAATTGAATCTGATTTGCATCGCCACATATTTAAGGGACACCAGCATGAAGAGCACCAAAGTGGTTCCACCGGGAGCAACAATGAAGAGGCATCTTATGGTCCACGGGTCCAAACGTCCAAGAACTCTGTGGATCTACGGGGAATGCGAGTTGAAGAAGCTTCTCACCAGCTTGATATAGCCTTAGCTTGTTGGGAGTCGCGTTCAGTTCTCTTTGTTATTCATGGGATGGGCACTGGAGTAGTTAAGGAGCGTGTACTGGAGATATTGAGAAATCATCCCCGTGTAGCCAAGTATGAACAGGAAAGTCCAATGAATTATGGTTGTACAGTTGCTTATATCAAATGAAATATTTAGCTTGTAGTATCATAGCAAATTAGCCGGTTGCCTTGTTCGCATACTAGTATGTTTTCTATTTTGCTGCTTTGAAATTCTTTTCAAACTTCTCGCCCAATTTTGATGTGTGCGAGCGCGTGTGTATGTATGTATAGCTGGGTTTAAAATACTTTAATAAATTATCTCCAAATTTACAGTTCATAATTATGGGTTCACTGATGGAAATTGATCTCAAGATTGTTGTGCCGATGCATATGAAGCCTCACAAAAGTTAGATTTAGGATAACAATGCTTCATCATCTAACCAGATGTCACCAGAACATTTTTTTGCCCCACAGTAGCTCATCATCTTAAAATATCGATGGAAAACTCAAAATGGCTTGTCAGCCTACCACCTGAAAAGGATTAGTTAATCTTATTGGCATTTTGCCTCGTCAGTATATGCCTGTCTTAGTTAGCTCCATGTCATACACGTGTAACAAATACAAACCTGTAGAGCTGTACATGCATACCCCTTAAGATCTTGTTCTTGTAAGCTAGCTAACTTCATTACACTTTCAATTACAAAAGAATTAAATATAAGCGTACAATATTTTTAATTTTTATTCTTTTTCGTGCTAAGGATAAAAACCAGCTCTTTAGTCTAGGCTTAGAACTACCCTTGAGCATTGTTGAGATTTTTCCAGGAAAAATGTTGGCTGTTTTTGAGAAAGCAATTGGGAAACCACCAGCGGAGCTGAATCTTCCTTCTACTGGGTCAAAAAAGTCGAAAAGCCGGCAAGAAATTGCCGAGATTTTTCAGACATTGTGGCCAGAGACAACACTGTATAACATTTCAAATGGGAATTTCATGGGTTTGTCTCATGAAAATGAAAGTCCATTTCATCCAAGGTATTGAAGTTCTTTCTTTCTTTCTTTAGGTGTCATGACTTCTTTTCCGTTGATTAGACTTATTATGAGCCTGTTTGGTACTGCTGAGTGTTTGGTAAAGCCGTAAGCTGTGGCTTTTTAGTTAAATTGAATTTATCTCATAGTTGTTTGATGGAAAATTTATAATACCTTTATTATTTTTATAAAATAAAGATATTAGTTACAACTCATATCTATCAAACACAATATATTTTTATATTACATTTACATGCTTTAAAACTATTGCACCACAATATTAAACCGGCGTTATATAAATTCACTTCACAGCACTTAATCTCACGAATTAAAAAGTTAAATGAATCACTCAATTGTCCTAATCAAAATCTAGTATTGATCAGCAAGCATGCTCAATCAATTGAAACAAATGCAAGTGAAATGCTTGAAATTGGTTTTATTTGAAATGTATCAGGTCTATAGTTGTAATGGATGACATCTTCTGCATGTTTATCGGGACTTTAGAGAATATTTGTGAGCTTAAGCGACATTATGGCCTTTCAAGACAAGCGACAGAAGCAATTGTTTTGATAGAAGCTTACAAGGTTTTAAGGGATCGAGCACCATACCCGCCTGATCAAGTCATCAAAGATCTCCAAGGAAAATTTGCATTCATTCTCTTTGATGCTAAATCTTATACCTTGTTTGCAGCAAGGGTAAGTTCAATCTTCTAATGATAGGTTTAAAATTTTTCACTAACCCTTGTTAGATCATGCCTTGCAATTTCCTCTCTTATAATCATCTTAGTTGAGTTGCAAAAAACTTAGTTTTGTTAAGCATATCTTTGATATTGTACACTGTTAGGACTGCGATGGTGGAGTTGATCTCAAATGGGGGATAGCTGGAGATCGGTCCTTGATATGCTCCAATGATTCCAATCTAATGAAAGAAGCTTGCGGAATATCTTGTGCGCCTTTTCCTCCAGGTTAGTCATTAAAGCAAGAGCACATTTTTTTTTTTAAAAAAAAAAAGGTTCGAAAAGAATAGGCAGATATAGAAGAAATGTGATGCTGAAGATGGCTTTTAATTATTTTGTTAAACAGGGTGTATGTTTATGAATGGGACTGGGCTGATGAGTTTTGTGCATCCACTTCACAAGGTTAGAGCCATTGTGCATGAAGATGACGATAGGCAAATTTGTGGAGTTAGTTTCCAGGTGGACTTGTACACACGACTCCACAGCATTCCTCGCTCTGGCAGTGATGCGAATTGGGCAGATGCCACTGCCTTTGAGGCAGAGTAATGAGGCATCAGATGTTGAAAAATTGGTCTCTTGTGTGTAACCTAGTGTTTTAAAAACCATCAAAAGGAAGTTGTGTGGGAATGTGTCTTATGGATTTATCATTCATATTTCCTGGCCGATAAACATTACTAGTGGTTATGTCATTCTCCTCCAAATTTGTCAAAATCTGGATATTGCATGTCTTATTAGAAGTTTGTAATTACTCCAGAAAAGTGAGTAGTGGATTGGTAGGCATCAAAGAGAAGCAGAGGAGATAATAAGGACAAATAATATCAATCAATCATTAAAAATGGTGGGTAAAAATGAATGGTTAGCTAGTTAGCAGCTCTCTTTTCCATGTCATCCAGAAGCAGAACCCATAAAACGAAGAGAAGTAAACCAAAGAATTTGTTAAGAGCAATGTGATAATAAATGCTTATCTTTTACAAAAAGAACGTAACTGAAATGAGACCTCGGGAAAGGCACTTGAAGCCTGAGGACTGAGGAGTGCATAGTCCTATCATCATTTGGTGGGTCTTCCTTTGAGAAGCTCATATGAGTCATATCATCGACACCATCTCTTCTTCTTCTGTTGTGCTTGTGCTTATGGAAGTGGGCAATTTCCCATTAAATTCATCTTCAGTTTTCAAGATCTCCCTTTTAGCTAGTCTTCAATCCTGAATTTACCAGTGTAACTTTGTATGTCGGTTGTTTTTAAAACGTATGGACGGTTTCCTAAACAAAAATACAACTTGTCATCTATTTCTTAAAAATAAGATGACATATCGTATTTAAAGATGATTTGAAAATTGAAAATTTATAAGTTTCATTTTCTTATAAATGGGTGATCATCGGTAAGGATGGTTCTTAATTTGTAAATAACTCATAAAACATATAAGAAACCCAAGAATTTACACTTTAAAGATGGCTATCCCAAATGCAAGAATAGAAAAAAGAATAAAAATAAATGAAATTTATGGACTTCATCGATCATAGCCTTTAATACAAAACAATAAGATAAAAAGATCTTACAAGTTTGCAAGCAACATCAATGGGAGAAAGAAGCGAAGCAAGTGAAGTAAATAAAGCTGTCACGCATATTACACTCGTACACACTGTGACTAATCAGTTTTCTCGCATTTGAAAAAATTGCAGAACCCTTACAAGAAATATATATCATGTTTTTAAATTTTATGTTGTCAGATTAATATCTACATCACCCTTTATGTTTAATATATTTCACTTGTGCGTTCTCTATTTCTTTGTCCTTTTTCCTGAGAAATAAGCATTCCGGTTGGTAGCAAGACTCTAGTAATCAAAAGTTGGTTGGTTGATAACGCTGAAAGACAACAATCACAATCAATTGAAAGAACTTTTAAAGTGAAACTGAATGGAGGTCTGACTAAAGACTTATTTAGTAGTAAACGTAATACATGGTAAATGTTACAAACAACAAACAATTCTATTCGATTTTATGCTTAATGGCCTAGCCACAGTTTGGTGTTGCAGCACTTGGGACTCGCTCTGGTTGATGATGATTGGCATGGACGTTGCTTTCTTGGGCCGCTCTGTTAGTTTGATTGGCGGACAAATTAGATGAAATAAGGCCAAATGGACTCGCGAACCCCCACTAATACCACTGCTGCCGGTACCACTAATGTCACCACCAATACCGAGTCCCGGAACGCTGCCTCCTATGGACTCGCCAAAACCACCCCCAATTGACCCACCAATACCACCGTGAATCCCAAGAAACCAGCCGGCGGGCCGCCTACGTACACCCCATAACCATTTTCTCCACAGTCTTCGCTGGAGCCCGCATTGTTTTATGCTTTATCATCTGCAGCTGCGACCTCTGTATAAGAAGACCATGCCATTCAGCTTAGTATTAATAAATAAACTACGCGATTAACCCATTTTGCTTCTGTATTTTTCTTGACCATGATGATTTTTTTTTCTTCTTTTGCTTAAGCATGCAGGTGTTTGAATTTTTATATACGTTAAAGCTGAATGAAAAAGGATTTTTGAAATTGGTTGAAAAGAGATTTCATGTCAAAAGATGGTTTTTCGGGTCAGGATCGTTTTATTAACCAAGAATTAATTAGCAGATTGCCGGTGGCTGTTAAATGCTATGAGCCTTTTGTTTAAGCAGAAATCGAGCATGTGATTTTTAGTTAATACAAAGTGTGGGATATTATAATTCGCTCATACTAACATAAACATTCAGTGTCAATAGCCATACAGTTGTTCTCTTACAACTAATATCAATCATAAAGTTCAGGACAGTTCGTATCTGCAGCTAAAATTTTCCTTATACTTGTCTTCCTGATCTTGGTTAACAAAAAATTCCTTTGCAAAGATATGTAATATCACTACTGAACAGTTGTTTTGACAATGGTTTTACAGTGGCATGTCAAGTGATGTTCAAAGCTGATGAGATATTCTAATCTATATTATACTTCAACAATGCTAACGACCGGTTTTATCTGGGCTGGTGTATGGCTTGCCTGGAAAAAAATGGGGCAAAATTTCTCCAACAAGGAAGCAGTTTTCTTTATACTTAAACTATGGACAGTGATAGACGGTAATAGATTTCTGCATTTGATTGATCTTAATTTGTATGTTGACTGCATTATGACAAATATGTCATTCTAATCTTGTATTTTTCTTGTGATCATTTTACTGGAAATTATGTTTATGCTTAAAAAAAAAAATCCTCTTCTTTCAGTTGGGCATTGAAAAAACTAAGCTTATAACCATATTGTCGCTGAAAACTTGCTGAATCAATCATCAAAATCAGCTTACTGGGCATTCTATACGCATTACAGGGTGATAAGTTTGCGACTAAATTGTGATGGAGAAGAATCCACTTGAGTCTAAACAAATCTTAAAAGCACGTGTTGGTACTGCTACTACCGCTTCTTCAACCCTTTTACAATATCAGGCAGTCAGGAGCTGAGGTGATGATAATGATCTAAGTAACAACAATGTTTTAATTATCAAATTTCCACCGTGGAACTGATAAGCCTGCGCCAGACTATTTTAATAGTAACACTTGAATTCCATTAATTACTATTGTCACCGGTGATCATTAATCTTATACTTTATTAATTTGAGATTCTCCTTCTTATTATATAGTTTTAGCTACTAAGACAACTTTTATTTGTAATTTCCAATAAACACTAGTATAATTCAATTTGGGCAAATCATTTTTCATTTTTATTAAAGGTGATGAGCCTGCTGGACTGCATTTTATTGAAGCGTGCGCCCACACACACACACACACATATATATATGTATAAATACTTCGGACTTTATGCTGAAATATTGTAGGACATGGGGAATTAAGCTGTCTAAAATGGTAAACAAGTACGTACTGACTGAATTCGAGAAATGCGTTTATTAAACTGACTTTGAAATGTCTTATTGAAGTACATAAGAGTTAACTGCAGACACGTACACATATATAAAAGCACGCATTTCATTTCAATTCATATTTGATAACTTAATTAATATGCTGGTGCCATGGCAGCATCCATCTTGCTATAATCTACGCATATGTCACAGCGTGGGCATGGCTCCACCACTGGGCAGTTGAATGGAGGCTGAATAACAATAGGTGGTGGAACAGGGGGCGAACATGGCTCATTGTTATCAATAGGCGGATTAACAACAATAGGTGGAACAGGTGGCAAACATGGCTCGTTATCAATCGGCGGCGGTATAACAATAGGTGGAATGGGGATGGGGATGGGGACGGGGACGGGGACGGGATTTGGAGGGACAACAACACATCCTGCAGGGTGATTGCAGTTGCCGCAGTTATTATTATCAGCATCACATTCTGGGCCAATAACACCATCTCCGGCCTTCTTGCTCGTTGCGTCATCTCTGGTCGTCTCGTCTTTCGTAACACCATCAAGGCTAAGAGGTCTATGAGAAGTGCACAATTCTAACCTAAATGCGATCACCAGAAACGCTACGAAAATCCATTTCTGTGCGAACATTTTTTTTTTTTTAACTTTTTTGTATCAAACGTTTGATATGCTTTAGTTAATTTGCATGCATGGCTGCTTAATGGCCCCAGAAGCCTTCTTATATAGTGAAGTTTTCCCTTAATTTTGTTAGATTCGTGCATTAAAACTCAGCGTGAAACTGTTAGAGAAACAATTTCATGCATTTTGTTCTTGTAAGATCAGTTACAAAAAATTTTCATAGAGGTAGTGTGATCAAAACATTACGTGCAATCAATGAACCAATGTGAGATCTTGCAATTTGCATTTTACATTTTTTTTTCCCCACATTTGGTTTCAACATATACGTATACAATCGATCTCAGCTCATTAATATTATATATTCCTATTGATTTATTACACGTCTCTAGCTAGCAATATGCAAATATCATTCAATTTTGCACTGACCCTTTCAAAAAAGAATTATAGGGAAATTAAACCGCTTCAATTGAAATTTAGTGTATTTCCATGAAGATTTACGTTTAATCCACCCTATGTCATGATAGTTAATTTGGAGCTCTATGATATTATTATGATATATACGGAGAGTCCAACATTATCAATGCAATCTAATGTGATATATATATATATATATTCCTTTGAAGGAAGAGAGCTGCATCCAACTTTATCAATGCCATCTAATGTGATATATATACTCCTTTGAAGGAAGAGAGCTGCATTGCTGATTAATTTTCAAACCCGTATTTATCTTACTTTTAATTGCTTGTTATCTGCCGCAACAATTAATACATATAGATTTAGCAAGCAGCAAGCTCTATGAGGTGATAAACAAACACAAAATTGGAGTAAAACACGTGACTTTTATTAATTAAACTGACTCTGAAGTCTGAAGGTCTTTTTATTATTACAAAGCATACGCGCGTTTCACAATCATATATATTTGATAAAATATATAATTGAACTGTAAGCCTAAGGCAGCGCCATTGAACCCTGCTTCGGTGGCAGCGCCGGCACCATGGCATTCTCACCGAATCCTTTACTCTGCAAATCTATGCATACGTCACAACGTGGGCATGGCTCCACCAGTGGGCAGTTGAATGGATGTGGAAGACCAATGGGTACTGGAACAGGGGGCAGACATGGCTCATTATCTATCGGTGGAGTCACCTCTCCACAAGGCGGCAAAGGTCCGAAGTCAGGTGGCGGGATAACACATCCATGGTTATTGTTGTTGTCGCCGCAATTATTATTATTACCAGTAGCACATAATTCTTTGCCAATAACATCCCCAGCTTTCCCGACCTTCTTGCTCATATTACTGTCCCTGTTGCGTCCTTCTTCTCTAGCATCTTTATTCATAACATGATCGCCATTGGGGGCATCGTTAAATCTAAATTGAGAAGCACACAATTGTAAGCTTTGTGACACCAGGAAGGCTACGAAAATCCATTTTGGTGCTGTTGCTGCCATTTTGAAAGCAATTTAATTATCTTTTGCTTTGCGAGAGGCTGCGTATATATAATGAGCATCAAGGCCTTACTATATATATATATATATATATAGTTCATTTTTTATTGGTTTTGTTAGAGATGAGGATTAAAACTAGGCGTAAAATTGGAAGACATACAATTATTCATGCATTTTGTTCTTGTAATCAGGATTCATGTGGAGGTTGTAAGAACAAAACATTACGTGCACTTAATGTGATCTCGATGGCCGGGCTAGCTGCTAGCCTGCTACATCACATGTGTGCCCAGTTGCATATACATATTTTTTATTTAAAGCAAATGGTATATGAAATCCTTCAAATTAGAAAAGAATATTGATGATTTTCTTGAAAGGCTGTTGATTCAAATGCATAAATGAAAATTTGAAAGCAGAAGAAAGAGAGAAAGAAAGACAAGAAAGCATATATACACTTGAAAGATTGCAGGTCAATATTCAAACTTTTTCCAAAACAAAAAAAAGGGAGATTCCTTACTCGACAGAAGTTCTTATCATCGAAGGCACCTCCTCCATTTGCCTTGGTCCTTTACTCACCCAATCTTTTATTATTATTATTATTATTCGTTCTGAGATGATTGTTTTGATGTGATATTGTTTATTAAATGGAATAAATCTGCGTACAATATCTATCAAGATTGAAGACCGTTCACATAAATGTTTGCTATTTCAAATATTACTTACTCTAATTAACTGACTTGTGTTAGTTACCAGCAAGTGCGTAGATCAGCTGACATTGGATTGTTTTAGCTTAACTAAGGTTCTCGGTTCGAGAGAATGCAGTTGCGTTAACTACTTGTTGGGAGAGTTTTGCTGTCATAATAGTTCTACACAGCTCGAATTTGAATTAGTCGAGGTCTAATCTGATCTTCCAATATCAAATGGTTTAAAATATATTACTTTAACTAAGTGACTTTTCCTTTGGCAGTAGAAGCAAGCCATTCACCCTGCACTTGACCCAACACAGGCTGGACCGGGTCTGAGGTTGGCCATGCTCTGCCCATTCATTGGCCTCTCTGATTTGTATAAATAATTTATATCTCGAGTGTCATGTTATTGACTTACATAAATTATCAAATAACGGCACTTCTTATATCATATGATTCATATATCACTTTAGTACTTAGCATCGTATTAGTGAATAAAGAAAGAGTAATACTCGCCGAATTCACATTTGACTCCTTCTGCCCGAAGAATAAAAGATTCATCGACTCCTTCCGAAAGAAGGAGAGAAAAGAAGGCGACGTGTTTGCTTTTTTTAATTCAATTGAATATTGGACCCCTCTTTTTAATCACTTCGGCGCCAAAAACAAAGGCATCTCCCTATCCACTGTTGCATTTATTCATTTAATTTTTTTTTTCCTTTTTCTTTTTATATACCAACTACTTCCAATATTTCTCACCAAATTTTTTAATTTTTATTTATTATTATTACTCATAAACTTGTTTTTTTTTTTTAAATCATTATTTATTTATCAATAATAATAATATTGTGACATTTGCGTCGTGCCAATAGTTGTGAGAAAATACATCAATAATAACAAATAATCATAATAAAAAGAAGCAATAGTCACACTTTATGTTAAAAATAATAATAATAAAAATAAATCCATTTTAAAATAGACTTTGTTTTTTTTTTTTTTTGCCTATATAAACAAACGCGTTCTTCAAAACAATTGCGGTTGGAAGAAGTGACTGAGTAGTGAAGAACAGGGCCCCTTCCGTTCCCCTAAGACCTCACCAAAACCTCTCTTGTAAGCTTCTCAGATTCTCTCTCCATATTTCTTATGATCTCGTTTTTTATTGAATCACTTCTTTTGCGGGCTGCATTTTTGTGTGTTGTATCTGGGTATTATCTTATCTGGAATGCTGTTATGATTGATGGAACAAGTTCCGATTTTTGGTTTGACGGAAGTTGATTTATTTATTTCTTTATTATTATTTTTATTCGATATTATGTGCCATTGCGTTTCATTTATTTATTTATTCTTTTCAATTTGTTATGTATAATTGCGTTTCATCTGATATCCATCATACTCTGGGTAACCGTGTGATTGTAGCTGGGGATTTTAAGTTTGGTGAATATTCAAGTAACTGTCAAGATACTAGTGAAATTGGGAGCTTTATTCATAAGCTTGTGATTTTGAAAAGTTCCCCAGTTCAACTGATTTTGAAGGTTCCTTTTTGGGATTCTTCTTTTTCTTGGCTGCAATTCGGATATGTACATGATAGACAATCTTTGGTGGGTTTAGCATATCTTCTCTGATTTTGTCTTTTATTCCCCAATTGTACAATTGCACACCATGAATGTTAGAACGAAAGCATTGTGAAGGAGTTTCTGCGCTATAAGTTAGTGGCTTCTGTTTTATTGGCATTGATTGGGTAGATTACGTGTTACAGTGATTCAATTTGTGATCCACACTTTGCTTTAATTTTCTCTTTTCCAAAATTATTTATTTCAAATTTAAATCCAGAAGCATGTACTGATTTTTTTTTTCTTTTTGTATTAGTCTGTGAAGTTTATTTGGAATGGAAGTATCTGGGTCTAACGGATTAAATTATGACATTGAGGAGAAGGCACTAAGCGGTTCTGTGTTTACTCTGCAAGAAATAGCTCTTGCTTGTCGCAATGCAGGGCAAAATCCCGATTTGGCTGGTGAATTTCTCTGTGACAAACAGGCAAACACCTCAACCTCTTCTATCCATCCTTCTACTGGTGAGGCAGGGGGTAAAGAGTCTTCAAAATCATCAAATAGTAACATCTCTGAGAATTCATTTTATGCAAATGGAAAATCTAGACCTTCTAAGACAAAATGGCGTCCGGTATCAGGAGGTACCGTTTCAAGTTTTCTTGGTAAAGATTATGTTAAACCTGCACAGCCAGCTAATGGCACTGGTCTAGTGTCAAAGCCATTGAAGTTGGATCCAAAGGAGCTTCCCATGTCTGCACTTTGGGGAGAAGAAACTAAACCGAAACAATCAAAGGATGACCATTTGCAGAAGGATATGGAAGATTTTCTGTTTAAAGTGCTAGGAGAAGGGTTCCAGCTGAACAGGGATGTGATTCGGGAGGTTCTTGGTAATGTCTTAAATATATTCATGCCAATTTAATATATATTGTCTTTTCAATGTTCTTTCTTTCTCTTCTTTTCTTCTTCTTCTTCTCGTTTTTCATGTGCATGTGATCACTAATTTGGTATTATACTTGCAGGTAGTTGTGGATATGATAATGAAAAGGTAAGGATAGTATCTTCCTGATGGGGGTCTCTGCCTTTTCCCTTTTATGTAATTTAGTAAATTGCATCTTCCTTTGTGATTGTTATATCATATCAAAGTCAAGCCTTAAATACTGCTGTCCTATGTTAAGGTTCAACTTGAATTTTGATTAACATCCATTTGCTGCTGCTTTCAAAAGTGAGAATGAGATACATTGGTTAATTTCAGTAGTTGAACCCAATAGTGTACTTTATTTATTTAGATCTTCATGGTTCAAACTTCAAAGGCCTGAAAAAACTTGCCCGTATTTGGAAAATGACATTCTGTGCTTTTAATGCAATAGAGGGAAGTACAGCTTTGGAAAAGCCTGGATTGATAACTGTGAAGAGACTTATTATTTAGGTGATAAAAATTCCCATAACCATCAGTCAAGAAAATTTCAGATGGTTAAATTTCGGCCGAAAATGTTTGTTTCGATTAAAGACTTGAACCATTTTCATTTAACCTAGTTGTTATGCTTTACGGTATGCATGTTCCTCTCAATCAAGAAAAGTTGAGGTCATGGTTTTATATTTCTATATTGCAACTTGAAATAATAATTGGTCTGCTTGTTTCTGTTAGCTTGATAACATAAATTTTCCTTCTCAAGTTAATTTAATCAATAAAGTAATTCTTCAAAGAAGATATGCTCATTCCATAATCATTTTCTTAACTAATATGTTTTTAGTTTACTCTTCAGAGCATGTCGAAACAAATTGATCACTCGGCAGAGACTTTGTGTGAGAAGACAATATGTCTTGGTAAATCCTCTGAAAAGGTATGCATAATTCCCAAGTATTGAATAACCAGTGGTCATAATTTTTGTACACGACTCGTTTTTTTATGGAGATCGTTAAAAGTGGTTGATGATCCATGCTGAAATATCAGAAGTATCATCAATTCTTTTTCTTTTCTGCTGCTAGGCAACACTTTGGGACCAAAATAAGGAAATCTATTTTAGGTAATATAGAAAGCAATGGTAGGATGTAATAGCTTATTATGCACTGACAATAACCTTTCATATAATTGTCATTTTAATGAATACAAGAGGAACTCTGTTGACAATTCATCAAAGATAGATGCCAAAATTATTTATGCATGCCAGTTGCCTTAACTAATTTTTCTTAATACTGGTATTGAACAGAAAAATGAATATGCAATTTGCATATTGTGCCATTGTGGAGAATTTGGATATTCTTATTTAACAAGCAAGGAGATTATTTGCCTCATCTTTAAACAATGAATCTTTGGGAAATGAGGGGTGGGCGGTTGCCAGTGTCTTCATATAAATGTTCATTTATATGTATTTTGAACTATTATGAGAATCGTATATATGCCAAATTAGTAATACAAATGTTCAGATGATTTTTCCTGTTGATCATGCGTTTGTGTCTGCGCACAATCATTGTATATTACTTTATTCTGATGCCCAAGTATGTGTAGTTTAGAAGAAAAGAAATAATAATGATACATTATTGCTTGGTTCAAGGTTATTAAACGATTATGGCTTTAAAAAATCTACAAATTCCTTCTGTTCATGTATGAATGTGCGAAGTTTGCTATATCTTAGATTACCTTCTTCCAAGATAACAAGTTCATGTTTTTTTTTATTTTTTCTCCTTTTCCATCACAGCTGTATTTTAAGTGTAAGATTTGTTATTAATACCTGGTATCTTGTTATTATGATTTCATTAACAGTGTAAGGATATGTACTCTACTCTTGGAGGGCCTCTACGTGAAAGAAAATTGCAACAATTGAATTCTTCCGGAGGGTATAGTATTTAATTTATTTTCTCAACTTCTTGTAAGAATAATATATTTTAATATATTTTCCTTCAGTAGGCACGGCATGGTGGGAGGGGTTTTTATTGAAAGAATTATGCTATTTCTTAGACTTTGTGTTGGAAGGGGGTGGAGGGGTTTCTCATCCGTATATGGTTACTTGATTAGCTTTTGACTGTATTGCCTCAGTCGTGCAAAGGAAGATCCAAGTGCAAATGAAGGAGAATTGCTTAGACACCCAAAAGACAGAAATGAACTACAGAAGGAAGTTTTTGCTGCTTTATTTAGTGCTACTGAGAAATCTGATGAATTTCCTGAAATTACGGTGAAGACCGAGAGGAGGTCCAAAGCATTAGGAAAAGTGGTGAGTGAACCGCCGGAGGACTCGGTACCAGAATACAAGGCTAACATGGTGCATTTGCAGCAAGACAACCATAACAGTATGTGCTCTTATATTAACTATATTGACTGGATTTGTGTGTGCGCGCGCATTTTTGTGCGTATATTTACTTTTGTATTTATGCATATTAATGTGTGTAGGATTCTTGATTTCTACCACTTAATGGAGAACTTATGGAAAGCCTTATACTGATATATCTGCAATAACTAATGGAAACTATGATATGAATATTTTCTCCCACCTGGAGAACTTTGTAACGGATACACTTTTTGGCTCTGGAATGTCAAAAGAATTTTGTCTGCTTTAGTTAGATCCAATATCTTTTAGTTACATACATAATAGAAAAGATAAAGTTTTCCGAATCTGAAAGACTGAAACATTTTGCATATTTCATGAAAGGGAAATCTGTAGATACTAGTTCATGCATTAAGGTAACATCAATGTTAAAGAAAAACAGCAATAAGTTATTATATAGAATTAGGTTCGCTCACCATAAATACTGGTCTGCCTGGTCAACCATATGAACCTGTGAGTGGTTCTGCAGAAATATATATATGGGAAGAAACTAGCTAAAATTTCCTTTCATTTATGGGTTTGGTCCTTTTTTCCCCTTATTTTTCAACTTTCCTTCTCCTGAAGTATGTTAACAGTTGCAGATAATGTCGAAGAGGACAGCTTCCAGCAGCTTCGTAGAGCTGTGATGGAGTACAGGGGCACAATGAAGGAATATTGTAAAGCTGTAGGTTCTTTTTCTCCTGTCATTTATGTTTTCTCACACTTTTTTAATATGCCTCAAACATGCAATTTTGTATGTGTCAATTGCCTTTTAAGTTTTGAAAACCATAAAGTAAGAATACAGTTCCTTGTCAGGCTATTGATGCATTTGCTCAGGGGGATCATGTTCGAGCAGGAAAACTTCTAGAACAGGTAAAGTTTCCATCTACAGTCATCTATTTACAGCAGATACATTTTCATTCAGCAAACACTGTTAGCATTCAAGATGTTGCAGATTCACTTGATTCTTCTTAGTTTGTTTAGCAGCAAAGTGTATAACTTGTATTTCAAAGCCAAGTTGTGCTATTGATTATGCTAACTTAGTTGTTCCTGGCTCGCTGAAGCTGTAAAATTATAAATAGCAGTTATTTCCGAATTTGAGTTTAAGTTGGATGCCATAGATGAACTTCCACATGTTAGACTGTCTGTGCTAGACAAATTCAATGATTTAGTGTGAATTCTGTGGATATGGCAGGGAAAATTCTTTTATGAAAAGGCTCGTGAAGCTGATGAAGAATCAAATAAGAAGATTTTTGAAATGAGGTTGGTATCCCTTTCTTTGAAGCATGTGCGCCTCTATGCTATTTTCTTTTTTAATAATGTAGAGAAGGGGGATGGCTGTAGTAGTATTTTATTTTATTCATTCATCATGTTCAGTGGCAGAAATAGGGATACAGAAAATGACGTGCTGCTGGACTTGCATGACCATGGAGCAAAGGAGGCAATTCGTCTTTTGAAATGTCATCTTTCCTCACTTTCAGGCATCCCAAGTGAGTACCATTTCTCTCTCTCTCTCTCTCTCTCTCTCTCTCTCTCTAATTTGCTCATCATTTACGTCATATTATATGAATTCATCAAATTTATGTTCCCCACCAGCAATCAAGTACCTCAAGGTCATCCTAGAGACAAATGATGAAGATGCTACTAAGGGGGCTCGACGACGATTAGTAAGTCTGCTAAATGAGTTTGTCTTTATTGGGAAAAGAACTGCAAACTTGCTAACTTATATAACTCTTGTGTCTCCGAAATATTCTAAATGAAAGAGATCTGAATTAAGCATGAGCTTCCTTTCTTTTTGTCACTTGAAAACCCAATTGAATTGATTTCTTATAAAAGCTTATACAAGAGATCTATGTTGAATAGAAAGATTCATGTTTTTCTTTTCAGGTGATGAAGCTACTAGAGAAAGAATCTATCAAGTGGATTGAAGAAGGAAATGCCGGAACAATACTAATTCCTCTAGATAAGGTCAACCCAAAAAGATTAAGTTTCGCCAAAAAATAGAATCCAACATCGAATCAAGTTGGTTTCTTGACAATCAAGATGGTATTTTCCGGAACGATTATATTGTTTGTTGTATAAACTAAATATTATCAGAAAGGTTGATTGTTGAAACAGTGGAAAAGCATTTTGGAAATGATTGACTCATTTTGAAGCATCCAAGAGTTTATTTTGACTCAATTTTTGTCAGTGGATGTTATAAATAAATTATAATGTAATAACTTTGTTACATCATGATAGCTCAGAATACGTTTACCAATTTCATATCATATTTTGGATTACTATCTCAATGATCATAGTTATTATCTCATTCGACTTCAAGTTATTATCGACAATTTAATAGTGTTAAAGGAGTTTTTAGGCTTGAATGAGAATGACCGTACAAATTTTGCTCTATATCTCATCTAACAAAAAAGGTCGCTCTTAGTGCAAGCTTACTGTAATAATCGGTTACTGGAATGAAAACTTATGACTCCTTGTTTTGTTCTTTTAACTTTCGGGACATAGCCAATGGGTTTGTAGTCTATTGGTAACTAAGGCACTCAAGTTTTTTTAAGTCCATTAATTCGAGTCCTAGGTACGGTTGGGGCTCAAAATTTCTTTAATTAAGCATAATTGAGTTAAATTAATTTGTATATAGTCTCTCTCCCTTGCGAATGCGAGTGAATTTAATGTAATATTGCAGTCCCAGTGTATTTGTCTGCTAAAATAATAATTGTAAATGTTTGACGTATGATCAATAACCTGATGTGTAAGCAGTATTAAAAAAAAAACTTTTGGGACATTAATTATCAAATCAGAATCTTTTTTCATCTTAATACGGCCCAAAATCTTAAGGCCCACACAATTGATGATGATCGTGATGATTCCTCAATCCTCTCATGGCGTGTTTCCTTACCAGCAATTAGAATTGAAATTGGAATAAAATTGTGCTGGGCCTACAAATTTGAGAATTATTTCAGAGTTTTGATTCCTATGGAGGGAAATTTATAAGAATAACCCAATAAATTTTATAAATTTCTAAACTAATCCCTCTAATTTTTTTTTATTAATATTAGCCAAACAAACCCTACACCTCTGAAAATATCCCCTTCATTTTCACTCTCACTCTCACCAAACCGAAGCTCTCTCTCTCTCTAAGCAAGCTCTCTCTCACTGATTTTCAGCACAATCGGCGACGGGTTTTATAATACAATTCTAGCACAACTAAATCTATTAAACCTGAAATTATAATACATTTATAATCCATTAACAAATAACATTAAAAAATAAAAACAGATTAACAACTAAAATTTTTTAAAAAATTATCTGCACATGTCGCACCACTTTTGGTGTCATTTGGTGCGACATGCACCATTTTTGTGTCTTTTGGTGCGAAATGCACCAAGTCGCACCAACCTTGGTACGAATACACCATGTCGCACCAAACAGCCACCCTCTCTCACACCGGCCAACATGCGACACAACCCTATCTCACCAACACTGTTTGTCTCGCAGCCATTTGAACACACAAAAACATATCCCAACTTAACAAATGACAGCTGCACAATTGCAACATATATTTCATTACAAAATTAAATTCGTTTTTAATTAGCTTACTTAGGTTTTGAACTCTTCAAATAGATTCCCGTCGACCTTGCTGTTCTCCGTCACCGTTCGACAATGCCAATGATAGGGGTGGGCAGAACCGAACCGAACCCAAAAATTTATCGGTTCGGTTCGGTCTTTTAAATAGAAATATCCAAAAATTTCGGTTCGGTTTTTATATCAAATATTTCGGTTCGGTTCTCGATTTTTTTTTCAAATCCGAAAATCGAACCTAAAAGTAATATTTGAAAATAAAAAATATCACGTGGCGTGTAGAGATTGGCGGTTTTTTGGTTTCGGTTCGGTTTTTTTAAACTAAAAATATCGAATTTATTAAAACCGAACCGAACAGAACCGAATAAAAAATTTTAAATTAGTTTTTTTAAATTCACAAACCGAAACCGAAAATTAAAACCGAACCGATGCCCACCCCTAGCCGGTGATGATTCAACATGCAAGAGTAGGTTACGGTTTGGTGTTTGGTGAAGGCTTGTTACAGTTTGTTGGTTTGGTGAAAAAGAAGACGAGTTTTTAGCTATGGAGGGTAATTTAGGGCAAAATTTTTTTATTTGGCTAATGTTGATAAAAAAAAGTTAGAGGGTTATGTTGAAAATTTGTAAAATTTATTGGGTCATTCTTGTAAATTTCCCTCCTATGGAGGGGTTGGCAATCAAAACCCTATTCCTAGGAATGACTTTTTTCGCCCCAACTAAATTTCCTAATTTCTATTTTATCATTAATTTAAATAATAATTAAAAAATATAAAATAATGAAAATCAAACTAAACACAATTTCATCTCTCCGACTGATCCAATTCGAACCAACAGCACTTATGCCTTGAACTACCACCACCAGAAACGGCATCCGTCGTGTTGTGAAAGTCAAATCACTAGTAGTAGCTGTCGCCACGAAAGTTGAACCATCAGTAGCAACAACCATTGCATAAGTTGAACCAGCAACAACCGTTGCATTGGCATCAGTTTGATTTGATGATGATGAAGGTGCTATTGTCGATGATGAGGACGACGACGACGATTATTTTGATTTTTTTTAAATGGATTATTATTATTAATGATAAAAAGTATTACAGTTAATTAATATTAATGTTAATAATAATATTATTATTATAAATAGTAATAATAATAATAATAATAATAATAATAATAATCACAATAATTAAAATACAAAATAATAATTATGAAAACAGTTAATTAAAAACTTTTTTAGTAACTTGTAACAATCTAATTCATTCTTATTTTAATTTTAAGATAAAGTAAATAGATTAATGACAAAATAACTCATTTCTATTTTAATTTTTATAATTAAAATAAATAATTTATTATGATTTTAGTATATTTCGAATCTAATCTTATTCTAACTACTGATGAGTAGATGCCCCCCCTCCCCCCTAAAATTAGACTTGGAGCAGCCCAGTGCTGAATCGGTGGGGCTGCGTAACGGTGTTGGACCAACCGTAAACCTTACAGTGAAATTCATTAAGTTTAATATTAAAAATTTAATAAATTCTACTGTAAGATCTATTATTAGGCGAAATAATACTATTGAGTTGTCCAACCAACTCGTTAGTCATTACTTTCTTAGAATGAGTAAACATAAGGTGGGACCCATAAAACAGAAGAAGAATAGAAGATCGTAAGCATCTTCAGAAATCAACGGTGATTGATTTAATGATGGCATCATACAGTCACGAAAATATTATATACTTGAAAACAACCCCTTTCGTTTTAGGTTTCTGAAACAATATTTGGTAGTGTCCTATAAGCACAAAAACAATATTTGGTAGTGTCTCTCTTTTTTCTCTCTTCTTGTGTTTGTGAGTGATCTTAGCGAATTGGTGAAGAATGAGTAGTGGTGGGTCAGTGAAGGAGTTGAAGACGAAGGAGGAGCTTGATAACGTGCGCCAGAGTGGCGCACCGGTTATCCTGCACTTCTGGGCATCATGGTGTGAAGCCTCTAAGCACATGGACCAAGTTTTTCCTCACCTCTCTACCGATTTCCCTCATGCCCATTTCTTCAATGTATCTTCTTTTTCTTTTTCCTTCATTTTTTTTGTTGGTTTTTTTTTTTTTTGGCTTTTGCTGGGTTTTGTTGATTGAAATCGGTTTTTTAGGTTGAAGCTGAAGAGCACCCTGAAATTTCTGAAGCTTACTCTGTATCAGCTGTGCCTTTCTTTGTCTTCTTCAAGGTTTTTTTTTTCTAAATTTTATCGTTTATTTTTTAACTTAATTGAGGTATTGGTTTGCTTGGTTGTTATTCGTGTTTATGTTTTATAGGGTATATGAGATGAAGTATGATTATATCTTGTTTACTTGAATCTCTAAGGTATGGTTCTTTGTTTGGTTTTACGAATACTGCTTGAATCGTTCAAGTGGGAGGGTTTTTGTGGTTGTTTGAAACTAATGCTCATTAGCAGTTTAGCACAGGGTAGAAATTAGTAGTGTTGGTTTTACTTTCAGGCTTTTCACTTTATCTTTGTTGATTGTGGTATATAGTCTCCTGTCGCGGTCTGTAGCATTTGAATTTTCTTTTTTTGGGTTTATAGCTAGAGATTCTACTTGAACTAGGTGTGGATCATTTTGTAATCCTTCCTTAGATATGTTAGCAATTATTACAAGTCACTGATCCTTGCGAATTGGATCTAGAGGATATCTCTGTGTCTATGCATCTCAAGGAAAATAGTTAACCAGTGTATGTGCAAGTACTTTTTGTAGTCAATAAGCTTTCTTCTTTATCTAGTTTTTGGTTTCTTTCACTGATGAGAATCTTTTAGGTATTCTATTTGAATTTAAATGTGTTCACTTAGTAATTGAATAATTGTTTAATGTAGTTGCTTCACTCACCTATTGCTTTTTAACTGAATATCTCAAACTGAATTTGCTTGTTAGGATGGTAAGGCTGTTGATACATTGGAGGGTGCTGATCCATCCAGTTTGGCCAACAAGGTTGCTAAGATTGCTGGATCAGTTAACTCCGGAGAACCTGCTGCTCCTGCCAGCCTTGGGATGGCTGCTGGACCTGCTATCCTTGAAACTGTAAAAGAGTTGGCAAAAGAAAATGGCTCTTCCCAAGTGAACAAGGAAGTGGAGCCTGGCCTCAGTGATGCTCTTAAAAGGCGGCTGCAGCAGCTGCTTGACTCTCACCCTGTCATGCTATTTATGAAAGGATCCCCTGAAGAGCCCAAGTGTGGGTTCAGTAGGCAAGTTGTTGACATTTTGAAAGATGAAAAGGTCAAGTTTGGAAGTTTCGACATTCTTTCGGACAATGAGGTTCGTGAGGGATTGAAGAAGTTCTCTAACTGGCCGACATTTCCTCAGCTCTATTGCAAAGGAGAGCTTCTGGGTGGGTGCGACATACTAATTGCAATGCACAAGAGTGGTGAACTGAAAGATGTTTTCCGAGATCATGGGATTGAAACTGTTGATGGAAGTGGAAAGAGTGGCATCTCAGAATCAACTGGCTTGAGTGCAACCCTTACCTCTCGACTGGAAAGCCTGATTAGTTTAAGCCCTGTGATGCTGTTTATGAAGGGAAAACCAGAGGAACCCAAGTGCGGTTTCAGTGGGAAGGTAGTTGAAATCCTCCAACAAGGAAAGGTTGATTTTGGGAGTTTTGACATACTTACCGACGAAGAAGTTCGTCAAGGTCTTAAAGTTTATTCAAATTGGTCTAGTTACCCACAGTTATATATTAAGGGTGAACTTATTGGTGGATCAGACATTGTGTTGGAGATGCAGAAGAGTGGGGAACTTAAAAAGGTTTTGGCTGACAAAGGAATTATTGTTGAGAAAGAAAACCTCGAAGATCGTCTGAAGAATTTGATTACATCTTCACCAGTGATGCTCTTCATGAAGGGTAACCCAGATTCTCCAAGATGCGGTTTCAGTTCCAAAGTTGTTAATGCCCTGAAGGAAGAGGGAGTTAATTTCGGGTACTTTGATATTTTAACCGATGAGGAAGTGAGGCAGGGGTTAAAAGTCTACTCGAACTGGCCGACCTTTCCCCAATTATACTACAAAGGTGAGTTGATAGGAGGTTGTGATATTGTAATGGAGCTGAAAGACAATGGAGAGCTGAAATCTACCCTATCTGAGTAGGGTCTTATTCGATTTTCATCCACAAAAATACTGGATAAACCTTGGGTGAAGTTTGAGCCGTCAATGACAGTAGTATCTTTGACGTTATACATGTCCCAAAAGTTTTCTTTTTGTGCGTTCTGATTAGTGTTCTGATGACTTGATGTCATATGGTTTCCTGGTCTGTTGATTGTATCAGCACTCTGCATTATTGGGATATATTCTATGTTGTGTTTTAGCTAGTTGCTTGCTGAATGCTATAAGTTGCTTTTGCCAATTATTGTTCAGGATGAGGGAAGGAGCAGGTTAGGTGCTGTATCTGCGTTTCTTCTTGGAGGTTTTCAAACTTTTCTAGATATAATAATTGAGTAATATTACACATTCTAAATTTTTTTTCTCAAATAATTATCTCAAATGATTTGGCATTCAATAATTAGTTGATAGTTCTTTACAAAATTCAAGTGAATTAATTGTAATTAATTAATAAATGTCAAATAATTTAAGATGGTTATTTAGGATATATATTATTATTGATTATAATTTTCTCAACAGACAACAGTATTAGTTCAAAAATATCACATATTTGCAAACAACAAAAAAATTTTGCATTGGGAAAATTGTCTACAACTTTAATATCCAGATCCTATGTGGCAGGAAACACGCTTGGACAGCCAAAATCGGCCACATTGTTTGCTGCCTTGCTGGGAGAAAAGGAATAAAATTGTAATTAAATTTACTTTTCCATCATACACACAAGTATTTCCTTTGTTTCCCCATCCTCATCTATTCCATCAGCTTTCATGCTGTCCAAAAGCTCATTCACTTCCTTCCCATTTCTTATATTTGCCTTTATCAACGCATGATACATTTGCCTGTTCATGGGGATGACAGTCCTCAGCGCAGCCACAAAAGCTTCCACATCTTGAACACTACCTTCATCACCCAGCTTACTCAAAATACTTGTAATCACCTTCGGGTTAGGTTTCCATCCCTTTCCCTCCATATATACAGAGAGGGCAGCCTTCATGCACTGAAAACCTCTCTCTGTTTTACCTGCATTGAAGTAACCTGCTGCAACAACTGCCCAACTGTTAGGGGTGGTAGCCTTTCCTTTCTCCACCAAGTCTTCAAGAATGGATTCTGCTTTCTGGACCAATCCATCATTACAGTATCCAATAATGACAGCATTAGGTATGCGGGTATCATAGGAATTGCCAGATAATTCCCATTCCTTTAACACTTTCTCAGCTTCATCATGTTCACCAAGCTTCATCAAAGCTTCCAGCATGGTGATGTAGTCCCTGTTGATATACCTCTTACAAGCTGTTTTCTCTAAATCCCACAATCTCAGGACCTCAGACTTATTCCCTAAACTAGCATAGAGTGATATCAGAAAGTTATAGCCAATCCCATCTTTCTGCTCAAGTCTCTCTTCTGCTTTCTTCAAAACATCTGATGCTTTATCAGTAAGGTTAGCTTTTATGTAAAAATGGGCAGCAGAGGCATATGTGCTCCAGTCCATAACAATATGAGTTTGGCTCTCCATTTCTCTTAAGATAATTTCCATTCCCTCAAGATCAGATCTTGCACCATAGGAATTGATGCAGAGTCTGTAGCTAAAGTTGTCAGGGAAGACCTTTTTTACCTTCATTTCAGTTAGCACATTGGGAACCTTCTCATACTGGCCAGTTTTTGAGTAGAGGCACATGAGATCATTGTAAGTTAGAGGTGATAATGCAATTCCCATCTCCTTCATTTTCTGGAAATGGGAGAGAGCCTTGTCAGTATGGCGCTGTCGCACATAACAATTTAGAAGGGCTCCGTAAGTCTGATAAGTTTTCTCATCGTCCTTCAAGTTATTGAAATAGCTTTCTGCAGAAAGAAATCCATGGACCCTACCAATCAAATCCAACTGCACAGCAAGATCACTTGGTGCAAAAACACAAATACCTCTCCTATTCATCCAATCAGAAACCTGCAACCACAAAGACAACATATTTGAACAACTATTCTCTTTCTAGGACATTTCTCTGTGTTTGTTAAACAGCTCTCTTGAAGGCTAAATAGTTCAAAATACATAACCAACCACCGTCTAAGTGTTGCTCATTGGTTCCTAACTAGGTGCAAATAAACATTTTCATGATTGCATCATTACATTCTGCATAAAACCTATAGCAAAGACCTACGATTCAAATATTGATACAAATTAGCTGATTTTAATAACAATGCCTGACTTGAGTGCTTGAAGAGAAAAAAACAGAGAAGTGCCTTTTCTGCAGAAAACTTTATTATTTCAATACCCTCCTGCCTATTTCTAAACCAAAATCAACAATTATTTTGCTTCCATGACTACTAGGATAAGGCTTAGATTTCCGCAAACCTTAGATTCAGATTGAAGTATCATACTTTCTTGTTATCAACTTTGACCCATGGGCATAGTCACCAACAAAAAACTACAGAATCTAAATCTTACTGCATTATTAACAAACTCTCTCCTATTGTCTCTTCAGTTCCACAATAGCTTTAAATTGTAACTCAGGCACAATGGGTTGAAAAACTAAAACCTCACATCTTTATACTGTTTCTCATCTTCTGCCTACAAAATGCATTACATGAATTTTAACAACATAAGAGGTCAAACCATCAAGTTCCAATAGAATGGCCAGTAGGCAAATTGACATTTGGAAAAACTATTCTTTAGCTTGGTTCAAGCTTAACTGATTGATTTTTTCCGAAAATGAAATAAAAATTTCTAAGCACCCAGAAATGAGAAATTCTCAATTACAAGAACTCAAAAGAATCCAAACCTCAAGGGCTTGAGAGAACCGCTTCCGCTTGCGAAGATCGCGAATAATGCGTTGAAGCTCCCCAACCCGAACCTTGTTTCCATTTTTGACCCAATTATCAAGCTCCGGTTCAATGCTTGTGCCAGGGTTACCTAATGGGCTAATTATTGAGTATAAGGTTGTTTTATTGATCCTATTTGTATAGTAAAATCTGCTAAAAACCGCATTGTGAATCTGGGTGTTTGTTGACAGCTGCAATTTTGCTATCATGCTTTCTAGGGTTTTTCAGCTCCCCTGGGGTTTTTGGGTTCAGACTTCACAGAGAGATGTATGTTTTTTGGCACAACAACGTACAGGTGAGCAAGTCGTTCGTTTGGCAAACAATGACAAATCGTTCTTTTGAAAACTAAACGAATGACATGTCAATTCTGTATAAATTGTAACCGACGTCTCAAAATAAAACTGTTATTCGTGTCAGTCCTCCAATAAAAATATCGACGATAAGTCGTTTACTGAATAACTCAACTAACGGAATGTCGTTTATGCTCATATCATCCTCGGCAATTGGCATTTGGCATCATCGAAATCATTTTTCGTTATATAAATGTATTTGTTCTCTTAAGAAAAGAATAAGTATAGTAAAACTTCTCAATGGTTACAATATTGGACCAAATTTATTTTATTATTATGAGAAGATTATAACTTAATCGAGTGTGTTATAGTAATTATTGTTTTGACTTAGTTAATCTAATGTAACTGATTCAAAGGTAAATCATGCACTATTTTAATAATTAAGTTATTGATAAGTTATAAACATTTTGGCTTCAACAAGAAGGTGTAATTTGTAGCATGTGATTACGTATTCGTAAGTTTAAAGATGTGGTAATAACTCTAAAAAAATAAATCATTGCCCCAAACAATTCTAGAAAAACATTTATTCCATCTTAAACTTTTAATATAACATATCATATATATTTTTATAATATACAGATAATTATTACCATTTGAAAGCAAAATCTTTGAGACGAGTGTTGGTGGTAAAATACGGACTAGGGATATTAAGGGCATGACACGTGAGGAACGTACCTTTGGACCATGATAAAGAGTAAAGGGGAAGGTGAGTAGGGGAGGATGACCCTGATAAGAAAACAAGGGGAAGTTAACTAGGGGAAGATGGAATGAGAGGGTCCCAGGGGGACGACGACAAGTGACGCACAATGACCCCAAAACCATACCCGCAGCGCCAGATGACGATGCGAGACCACGAAGCCTAGCGATCACGTGAGCACCACCAAACCATGCAGCTACCGTACATTCCCCACCTGAACTACCTCTGACACATCTCCTTAAAGGCCACCAAAGTTAGGCTGGAAGAGGGGGGGACCACAGACAAGCTGCCTACACCATCCCCAGAAAGCTCAGGTGCTCCCTAACTTAATTGGTCCATTCAAAATGGACCAATAGAACCTGGAGACACATTGTCACCATAGATTGTCCCCAAGAGGACCACTTTCAACTCAAGAAAAGCTCAAAGCCACCAATAAAATGAGTCAAATTACTTAAAAGCTCTACCTAAGGAGGGATATCTCCAATTACGGCTTGCCACGTGTCCCAAAGAGACACAAAGACGTCCTTAGGGGCACTCCACTATAAAAGGTCAGGTTTATCATATAAGGGAGGTAAGCTGAAACCATGTGTTTCACTCATTATAAAAATCACTATAAAATCTCACTATAAAAAATCACTCATCTCCAAAAAATCACTCATCTCTAGTTCTAGGGTTTCCACTGAAACCCATCACTTCTTTGGACCTCCCACTGAATTGATCGTCAAAGTGTCGTCGTCGGCCACCGCCGGCGCTACTCTAAAGGCCGTTCTCTGTGATTTTAGGTTCCTCCTCGTCCCTGCCTCAACATCCCCAGCGAGCTACCTCTGAACATTTCCGCCTCCTCTATCTCCACCAAAATCAACCCCCATAAGAGAAGCTCTCATAATGTTTAGGCTGAACCAGATTTTGGCCAAAACAATAAGATTTAGAAAAATTATAACTTTATTACAATATGTCTTGTGCACAAATAAAAGTTGCCTTATGCAGAATTTCAATATTCTAATTACTCAAGTTTTCAAATTTAATTTAGTGGAAATGGAAATAAATGAATTTCAAAGGGATGAAATCAAAGTAGGAATTCAAAGTGGGAGAATTGACAAAATCCATTAATTAACGAGGAGCTAGACATATTTAATTGTTGCTTGTTTCTAGTTACCACAATCTCCTAACTTTATTCTGATGATTAAAATTCCCCATGTACTGAGAAAGAGAATCCAACAACTTAATTTCTAGTGCTTTAAGTTCAGCAATTTGCATTTGCAGCTGCAGCTTCTCTCTCTTTAGATTCTCATTTTCCTCCATGAGTAACAATTGATTATTATGTTCCTTCATGGCAGCTGTTGCAATACTCCCTTCATTAGAAGCTGCCTTCAAATAAGCTGGAAACACGCTGGGATCACTTTTCTTTCTAGCGATCTCCACTAACAAATGCCTGCAGCCCCTCTGAAACTTGTCGTGCCTAAATTCCCATTGCTTTGGTGATGTCTTCTTGAATCCCTGCTTCAAATTACATATTAATGTTATTGTTGATAAAAAACAAAGCCAAGCCAAAATTAATGTAAATCTTTATATATATAGCACTAGTGGATATTATAACTATAGCTATAACTATAACTATATATATATACAAGGCTAGCGCTGACATAGGTATTAAGCTGGCGAATGAAGCTAGAAAAATTGTTGTGCTTGAAGTATTTAGGCAACAAGAGCTCCGAGAACTCGGCCGGCGACCATACTACAAACCCATTTCCCTGTGCGTTCCAGGAAACAATTTTCTTGTTGCCATCTTCATCGTCATCATCTCTTTCTTCTAATAAATCATACGTCTTACACAAAAACGGAGCTGGATTCTTTGTTCTTGGAGACGACTGGCTTGTCGATGAATTCTTGCTCGTGCCTTCGTTATTAAGCTCTTGAAATTTCTTTGCCATCTGCTAGCTAGAGGCAAGAGCTCTAAACTTTTCTTTATTCCACAGCAGCCTTCTACTTATACTGCAGGCTACTAGTAGCGCCGTGGAAGGTGGACTGCAGCTTCTTGATTATTTGTTGTTATACTTTTGCGTCACCTTTTGAAATTTTTTCTTAGTGCACATGCAACTTTTAGGGCTAAAATATTTATATATTCCTACAAAAGAAACAAGGAGACCTTGAACCATTGAATCTGATATATAAACAACCGTGGTATATAAGAGGATTTTCGTAAAAGTTTTGAAAGTTTCATGATTTTGTTGTTGCCTAGATAGCGACACATTCATGTTCATTTGAAACTAGTTAATTTATTGGGACAAGTATTCTAACCTTTTTTTTTTTTTTACTAGTCTCTTTAAAATGAGTGGTCAATGTTAATTTTTAAATTTTGATATTGATAATTAAATTAATTTTTTAATTAAATTTAAAAAATAAAAAGAGGCTATAAAAAAATAAAGAAATAATCATAATCCTAATCTAATTTATTATTATATTAGAGCATCATTAAAATGTTCTTTAAATAAGATTTTATTACTTATTTGAAGAGTCACTCATTAAGATTATTTAAAATATTTCTCTCTCTTTAATTTTGTGAAGTGACTTTCTGCCTCTTCAATTTATATTTTATTATTTTTTATTAAAGAGAGAGAGTGAGAGATGTGCTTTAATTACTATAACTTTTTTCTTAAAAAAAAAATTATTTGATTAAAATAATATTAATTTATTTTTATTTTAAAAGTCTTTTGGAGAATAACATATTTTTTTAATTTTTTATTTACCACATAGGTAAGGTAAGCAAATAAATATTTGAAGAGTAAAATTAATAGATTCTTTTGAAATGCTCTTAGAGAACTAGTATGATGGACTCACCATCAAAACTTGATTATATTATAAGATACGTCTGTTTATTAAAACAGTATCGTATGAAAGATGTACATTTCAATTGATTTTATTGAAGATCATCTCAAAGCCATGGAAAATTGTATTCAACCTTTTGGATGCATTGAATATATGTGACCATCAGATGATTCATTAGTCATCCATCAGACCCTTCACCCTTGTTCTGAATACTAATGCAAGAGCCAAAGGAGAAGGCCGATAATTCTGACCGAATTTTGAAAGACCGTGATGGATTTCTTTGCACGTGATGTAATGGGCGGGGCCGTAATAGCCTTTTTTTTTTCCACATTAACGTGATTTGATCATACTAAGCGTCCGCTATATAAAAATGTATGTTGTGATCCAATCCAAAAGATATATTAAAAATATTAAGCTCGTGATTATTACTAAGGGTTTTGACAAAGGATACAATATTATTCAACTTCGATTAATATTTGGCCCCGGCCCCGGCCCCGCCCCCGCCCCCACACCTTACCCTTTTTTTTTTTTTTTTTTTCTCTTGGGGGTGAAAAAAGAACTTTGAGGGTGGGTAAGGTGTGAGAGCCTCCTATAATTGATTTGAATAATGTTAAAAGCCGGTTAGGTGTTTACCAATAGCATTTCAGCAACGTGCTTATATTAATTATCAAGTTGATCGCTTTTTCCAGAAAGCATCGATAATCATGAGATATTATGAAGTGTATATTAATCTCCTTGTAGAGTTTTCATCATGTTTTTGTTTTTTACCCAGATTAACAAAACCCCCAAAAAAAAAAAAAACAATTATTAATAATTCCCTTGAAAACATAGAAATTAGCATTAGTCTCAATGGGGAAACTACCATTAATCACGTTTTACATCAAATACAAAAGAAAATATCACCGTAGAAATGAATAAGAATGTTGTTATTAAGAAAAAAAAAATGGTTTCGACAAGTTTTCTACATGAAGAAATTTTGGGGGTCTCCAGTTATATTCAAGTGGCGGCTCTTTAAAGACTGCATGTTGTTTAATATTTACTATTTACTGAAATGAACATTTTGAGACGGCATTTATCACATGGGTGATGATATTTTCCCTCCGTAATTATCGCAAATCCATTTCACTTTCAAGAAATATTCATTCATATTATTTTAAAAAAATATAAGTAAAGAAGAAGTTTGGATATATAACTAAATAAAATGAAATACTTAAATTATTGAGTATAGGAGTTTATATTTCTTAAGACAATTTATTCGTTTTATATTATGAAAATAAAATGTCAAATAAAATTTATCTTAATGTGACTTTAATAGTTAAAGATACTTAAGAAAAAAAAAATTTTAAGAATAATTTAATTGATTAATTGTCATTTTTTTTATTGATTTACATATTTTTAAAATGCGAGATGATACAACTACAAACTCTTGTATAAATTTATTTTATACAAACTGATTTGTCATTAATTCATTAGTTGAATGAAAATACAAAATAATAAAAATAAATTATGTGGACCTAGAGATATTTAATCCAATCAATTTAAACATGCCATATTAATTTGTACAAAATAAATTTATATAAAAATTTATAGTTATATTATTACTCTTTTAAAATAATATAAACTTATTACAATTATTCCTAAAAGTAAGGTGGATTTATAAAAATAGCGAGCGACGGAGGGTTAAAATATCTCCACCCATCCACCATCTCTTTTTTTTTTTTAATAACTTCAAAAAAATACATATCCCTTTCCTTGTTTTATTATTGTCCGACATTTTGGGATTTGGGCCGGTAGAAAAAAAATTAAATATTTATTTATAAAATAAAACAAAAAAAAAGTGAAAAAATTTCAACCAAAGTTGTGGTGGTAGTATGGTGGAGAAGGACTTTGTGTGGACTATTTAGGTGATGAGACAGTTCAATACTATTTTGTTAGTCTGATTAGTGGGTTCTCTCGTGAAACTTATTAGTTGTATTGTAAAAATAATCAGTTGTGAAGAGAATTAATTAAGTATTTGATAAATTTTATTTTTAAAAATTTTGTAAATTTTAAAATTAATTATATGTGTTTGGTAAATCTAATTATTAAATTGCTATCAAAATACAAATAACTAAAATAAATATAATATCAAGTAAATTTTAATTTAACATTTATGCAATCATGTATATTTAATATTTTAATATTTATATGTAACAGTTGATAACTTAAAAACTAGTATTTTTACTTTATTATTTTTTTTTCTCAAACCAATTCATAATTAAAAAAAAAAACTTCTTCCATCAAATAACATCAATTTTATAATCAAAGTTTAATGAGATGATCCTTTGAGAATCATAAAAAGTATATTGATATAGTTCAACTTAAATTTTTATTGAATATTTAAATGAAAAGACAAAGTAATGAAACACATACTAACTTAAGTGGTGATTTTGCAATGATGATATCTGCAATATTAGAGAAATTTTGATAGAATTGAAAATAGGAAGAAGACGAATTGGGGTAAAGAGCATGCGTAAAGACAAAATAAATTAAAATAATAATAACAATCTTAATTTTTCTGATTTTATTTTTTAATTAACTAAGGATAATTTTAAGTTTATATAAACTATGTAAGGATAAATGTATAATTATATTAAATATAAAAATAATTTTTAAAATCAAAATTTAAAAAATTACTCCTTCATGTTTTTTAAAATCATCTATAGAATAGAATAATTTTACTAAAAATAATTTTTAAAAAATTATCCAACACTAAAAATAAATTTTAATTTTTAAAATTACTTTTAATATTCCAATAAAAATTTCAAGTGGCTCTTGACGGGTTTTATAATAATACCCATTATTCTAAGACATGACATAGCACTGTCGGACTGATACTATCCACCAGCCCGGCACTTTACAATTTTATTTTATTTTTTTTGTTCTAACCTTTAAAGCCTGAATTCGTTTCTCTGAACCAATTTCTCTGCAACAACAGAAGAAATGAACCTTTCACTCTGCAGCAAGCTCAATGTACGTTCTTTATTTGTTTCTCAAGCAATCAAAAGCCGTTTCTATTCCCCTACAGCGTCAGCGCGAGTGACTCGAGCGTCTCTGTACAGAAGGATTTTACCACGGGGTGACCCCAGCATTTCAATTGTACCTGTTCTTGATCAAGGGCTCAAAGGAGGCAACCCTGTGGACAGTGAACAGCTTCGACGTATTGTAAAGGATTTGAAAGCCCACAGTCGTTTCAAACATGCTCTTGAGTTTTGGTTCTCACTCTGTGTAACGCTTTAAAATAATTTGTAAAATTATTTTAAGCTGAGTTCCATGAGAGAAGTTCACGAATGTGGTTGATATCCATTGCATCCAGTATGCTGAATCTAGGAGATATAAGCCATTTATCATCAATTGATATTGATCGATCAGACCTGCATCTCTCGTACTTTTTGTGTTATCATAATTTCCAATGTACAAACAGAGGGGTACCATTTACATTTAAAAAAAAAAAGTGCAAAATCCCCAATTACGTCTTATTTCTTTTTCTTTTATTTTTTCCAATTATCCCTTGAGCTCAAGGGTGTGTGACTGACAGTTTGAATTTAGAAAATTTGCGGAGCTAACTAGTAACTACTAACTACGGAAAAGCCAATAGCAACAAACCTACTTTCTCAGGAAAGAAAATCAAAAGCCTTGCAATTATATTAACCATTTTACCGTGTGTATTCAATTGAGAATCTGAATTTTTTATTATGTCATAATGAAAAAGGAAAAAGCTTTACTCATTCCCTTACAATTACATTATCCCTTTGCCAGTTTTTAACTCAGCTTAACTATCACCACACAACTGTCACCAAACATATGACTAAGAATCTGATATTTGGATTATGTAATAATGAATAAATCTTCTCATTTTAGCAATTTTTTAAAACGTAATCTAAAACAAATCTGCTATTCTATATCAACCCAATAACTAGAGTATCCCCATTTGCATATATATAAAACTATACTCAAGACAGCAGTACATTTATAACCGAAAAGAAATGCAGAAACTGCAGTTTTTTATATACAGTGTTCAAAATTTCTTTCTCCAACCCAACCAGCATGTGTTCATATAGTGGCATTCCACCGCTCAATGCGTTGGGATAGCAAGAAGATCGTTGTTCTTGGCAATTCAAAGAGGTGGAAACGCCCCTGTCCGGGCATTCGAGCCCTTGTATAACTCCAGTAAATCCTGGAGAAGGTCATATGGGCTAGTCGAATTGATTCGAATGTAAATGAAATGAAATAATTATAGCCTATATGACTTTGCAGAATCCCTGGATAGCTTGGCTTACGGTGGAGAAGTGTTACAGGTGAATGTGTGCATTACATTGTTCACTTTGTGATTGGTTGATGAGCCCCGTTCAAATCCACCGGAAAGCGTGGGCTGGTTTTCATGTAAACCTTCTTCTTCCATGGAGCTGTGAACGTCAAGTGGGGTTTGATTTCATATAAAATTCCAGAGTTTGTTATGTTAAATGCAGCGGCGATTAAATACTTGTTGGAAGAGTTTTGCCGCTCTAGTGGTCCTTTTCGGCTTCAATCTGGATTAGTTATGACCCAATGTAGTCACTAAATACCTGATGGTTTAAACTGAAAAAAAAAAAAAAAGCTACCTAATATACAAACTTGTCGATGTCCACTGAAAGAAAAATTGTAAATGCTATCATATTTATAAAAAAAAAAACACACATTTTGCTTTGGAATTGTTTTCTCTATATATAAATTTTTTGATACAAAAATAATCTTGGAAAGTAGTACGCCATTATCTTTTACCATATTAAATAAAATATACATTTGTATTCTCTAATTAATTGATTGTGAACAAGACATGAATCATAGCAAATCAATAAATAAGCCACTTATTATAATTTAACTTTACTGTACTGATCCGAATTGTTTAGAGAAATTATGAGTCGCCGACTATGGTACCTCTACCCCATAGTCTAGGCATTGCTAGATAATCATGAAGTTAATAAAAACTCAATAGAATCTAATAATTTAACAGTGCTCGAGTTATGGGTGTAGTCATAACTAATTATTATATATATTATATTTTACAAAACTAAGATACAAATGTGTATTTCAAGTGATGTGCTATCTAACATGTTACAACTCAGTTGGTGATAAATGACTACCAAATAAATTATGGTGGCAAAGAGACAACAATTAGTCAATTACCCAACACAGAGTTGGAGTTAAATTGATCGTTTCCAACTTGAAAGTTGAAACATTTCAAAATGTGCAGAAGCGTCGGTTTTTATTTATTATATATATATATATATATATTATTTAAGTTTGGAAGTTATTTACACCATTTGGTTTTTAGGCAGTATAAGAGGCTAATTAATGAAAACCAAAAGCATCAGATTTTATTAGCTTCTTGAAGAAGTAAAATCAAAATCCTTTGCACAAATTTTAACTATTTTATATAGCCAATTAATGAAACATTCTAAAATAATAACAAAAAAAAAAATCTTATTTTAGCAAATTTTATTCATCAAATCTCTTGAAATCTTCTATTATGGCAAGCCAATAGATACGTACAGAACTACTAATCTATATGTCAGTACGCCTATGTAAACTCAGAAAAGAAAAGTTCAACCTTGAGTAGTAGCACTTAGATGTTTCCAAGTTGCATTCAGCGGCTAAAAGTGCAATGAGCACAACCAGGTCGTTGTTCATGGCAATTCAAAGTAAGACCGAAAGATGAAGGGAGGCCGGATGCACAAAGCACAATAGAATAGGCTGCATGCACGCATGAAGCTAGCTAGATGTAGGCTAGCTCAACCGTCAAGCTCGATTCTGAATTTTATATGTAGATTTTGTGCTTCGAGACAATGTTGATGTTACTTTGAAACGATGAACGTCCTACGTTTGCTTGCATGCAGGAATGCTACAGTGTGTTCAAAAGAATTAGAACCTACGGGATATGGGCTCTGATTAAATTATTTGGGCAAAGGCCCATTATTGGTTGCATTTTTATTTTTTATTTTTTGGAAAAATGAAACTTGTTTTATTAGTATGTTCGTTCCTTTTATGTTATTGTTTTGAATATATTATGGTGATTGGGACCACTGATGATTACTTTCCTTTTTATTTTTTCATGTCTTTATTTCATTTTCCAACAAACGAAAAGTAGTTTGAAATTCAACAGCGTATGCTTTATTTTCTCACAATATATAAAATTTAAGAAATGAAAACAGTAATATCTAATGATGGTGGTCAAGTGCAGGAGCAGGACAAAAGCAGCACCTGTTTTACTTTTCTTTCCTCGTAAACTGGAATGCTTGATAAATGAACCATTTCTTTCTTCTTCTCTCGTTATACAAGTGGGTAGTTCTTAATTTGAAAAAATTAAAAAAAATATATTTAATGATATACTTGATTTGAAGAAATAAAAAAGAAAAGAGAGGAGGAGAGAGAAAAGATAAATTTTATGTTAAATTAAATAATAAATTTGAGATTGATTTTCTATTTCTCTCGTTCTTAAAGTTGGTTGCTTTCAATTTGTGTAAGTTAAATGTAAAACATACGATGGTTGGAAAACAAAAATAAAAATAAAAATAAAAATTCCCATGTATATAAAGCAGATATGCTCTCAATTCTCAAGTTGCCTTACTCTGAGCTCCCCCTTTCACTCAACTATTTTAAATTAATCAAATCATAATTTAACGTAACGGTGGACCTAACTAAACACACACACACACACACGCAACTCGATAACTCAATAGACAATTTGGTGGCCAAAAAATAAATAGTACGAAATGTTGAATCACGGATGGCGCTGTGGGGAGAAAAAGGAAAGTGCTCCGATTCATTACGGTGTCCAATTGGACAGAGACGACAAGAGCCGAACATATATTAAATCATTTCATTATCTAGAGACTAGAGGTAGGCTTGTAAATGTTTGATTCGTAGGTGTCCATTATTGACTTATTGTTAAGTAAAATTGTTTACTAAAGGTGATTGGAAATTTGGAATTCAATTTTCTAGTTTTGGTGATGTGAAATATAGGACTTTCATTCAATCAGACAACAATTATACATTCATTCATTATAACGCATCCTGGTGTGTGTGTGTTTTTTTTAATATAAATTTGTCTTTCTAGTATGTTAAATACGCTCTTTGAAATCATCATCCAGCATTAATTGGATTCAATCGCTATGACTAATATGGTGATAAATTATATGTATAAAGTTTGAAATCTTTTAGATATGAAGTTTGAAGGCCTTGATCTAAAGGAAAGTCATATTATACCTCACCAAATACAATTAAAAATCTGCAATTCATTACAAATTCAGATATGGGTGAAGTTAAAAAAAAATGACCAAGTAAAAAACAAGATAAAAAGTTCAAAATCTTAACCGAAAAGAGAAATGTATCCCTCCAACAACTAGGTTGAAGTTGTTCACAAGTCGCTTATAAGAGAGGTAGTGTTAGATGAGAGAAGTGTCAAAAGGAAGAGAGAATAACTTATAAAACAATAAATTTATTAATGTAAAATAATAGAGAGAGAGAGACTGAAGAGGATTTGGCAACTTGTGGAATTGTGTGTGGTATGAGCATGAGAGTGAGGAGATGGGCAAATTGGCAAATAGGCAATGTCCAATTGAGAGAAGATACGTGAAGAAGTGGCTATTAAGATTAGCTTAGCGGAAATGAAACGATCGGATCATCTGTTAGATTAAAGTTAGGTAATGAAGGTGATTGGAAAGCGCCTTTAGCAATAATTCATGTTCCCCACTTCTTAATTTAATAATGAGCTCCACCACCGACCCTGATCACATCTCACGGTCCTGTTTTTTTCCTCATGGCAGTAAGTCCTATAATTGCATGGCATGCCCAAAAACATAATCCGTCAAGGATCAAATTGGTTTCTTCTTTATTAAATTGAAAGTAGTCTCTCGATCCTTGAATGCTTTACCAATTTAAGAACCTATGATGATGAAGGAACGAACAAATGCGCCGATATTCGTCTTTGATAATCACATAAGCCTTCACCTCAACATGGCAGTTGGAACCCACCTCTATTATTTGTTTATTTATTAATTTATTTCTCTTAATTAGCGGCATTGACCTCTCATTCTCATGCCAACAAATCTTATCGACGAAGTTGTGAAGATATTCCATAGAATCATATACCTTGCTTTTCTTTGAGTGCTTCCAAAAAGCACAGGAACCACTGCGAGATATTTTTTTCATAAGGGCCCAAGTGCACGCGGCACTCGGCGCCCACGTCTCTTGCTTCTAAACTTTGGGTCTTCATCGTCAAAATTGTTCAAATGATCGGTTACATTAATTTCACAGGAAGAAAATGGTACATAAGCTTTAGCAAATTCTCTACTATTATCTCATATATATTTTCTAATCTACAATGTTAATAAGCTTACATTGGTTCTCTTTACAAATTATACAAAAAAGGAAGAGAGGGCGGATTACCTATATTTAAAATACAATAAGGCACAGAAGAAAGCAACAGAAAAGGAAAATTGAAATTCTGTTCAGTGATTTGTCTGCCTGCATTTCATGCCTTCTCAACCTGGGGTTACTATGATATGAGTTGGGGTATGTGTACAAGCTTCCTGAATTTCCAAACACACTTGCATAAACCATCTCTCCGAACATACCAACTACCGGATGCTGAAATCCAGACAACGCTGTGCCCCCGAGATTGAGCAGTGGAGATGGAGAATTCCCTTCAAAACCGCCATATGAACGTTGTCCATGAGGATCATAGTTTTGACTCTGATAAGGATTACGATAAGGAAGCTGTTGTCGGCCAGTATTGGATGTAGGATATAGAAGAGCTTGGTTGCCACAGGCTGGTGGCCTTGGGGGTATGACTATACCTCGATGAGAAACCTTGCCTTCTGGCTCGGATTCAGTTGTGCTTTGACCCCGACCATAGAGGGGTACCATTGTTGCATGTGAAATATCAGCCTTGCATACTGGACACTGTGGATGCTCATCAGAGGCAAGAGAGGCACTTTGAACATGGAGCCACCTGTAGATGCAGGGCCAGCAGTAGAGATGGCCACACAAGGTGACCACCGGCTCGTAGGCAAAGTCCAAGCAGATGTTACAATCGAAGCAACCATTGTAATTTTCTGAGCCTGTGGCTGCACTAGCAATGGACTTCCATTCCCGGGCCAAGTATTGCTCAAAGGCCATGAATTTATTTGCACAAGTTAGTTACAATAGCTACCGGTATGCCTTTTGACTCTGAATGACCACAAAAAAGTGAAACTCTATTAGCACTTGGTTCCAAGATTGATTAATATCCTTATCTCAAAACTGTACATTCACCTTGCAACCAAACAAATGAAAACAAACAAATAGGTAGGACCGTAGGAGATGAAAGTAAAACAAAAAGGTTGCATAAAAACAAGATACTAGTGGACAAAATGTCAAAAGAGCATCTCAAGCAACCAAATGTGCAGGATACATATATATATGCTAAACAGTACCAATATTTCAAAATCAGATTAAGGAAACAATAAACAAGAATGGGCCCACTGAGTGGATGGCTTAATGTGCACTTGAACGGCTAGGAGCTGACACAGCTTATCTATGAAATGGATAAGCAACAGAGGAAACTGAGAGGACCCTGAGAGGACCCACAACTTAAGAATATATCACGTACAAACACCATATGATACACGCCCTCTCAACATTTTCCCCCATCTCTTTTTCTACCTTCATCTATAATTTCTACTCTAAGTTCTGTTTGGGAATTTTCATTTTCCTATTACAGAGTCAGAAAAATCAGACAAACAGCTTTATGATGTGCTTTGCAAAACAGAAGTTTGAATGTCATGGGATAAAGTGCACCAAGTTTTCTTGCAAGTTCAGGACCTCATTGAATCACATACTAGGTACACATAAAATCATATAGAGGAAGAAATCCAATAATTTGTGGGAGAAATCCAATAAGGATGAATAATTTTCAGACACACAATTACGAACTTAAGCAGTTATTTTTTCTGAAGATAACTATTGACTTTCATTCTTTACACAAATAAAATGCTGTTTCTCACAAATCCACTTCAACCCAACATCAGTTTCTACTTTGATTTATTTAGGCTAGTTGACAGATATGTGTGTGTATACACACACACACACACACACACACAAAAGGTTGTGTAACATAAACGTAAATAAGTTCAGAATTTGATAGTCAAATCACCTAAGACAAAGCATAATAAACAGTACCAAGTTAATTTCATTAAAAATAAATAAATAAAAAGATAAAGTAAAAAAAGAAGAAGAAGAATCAGCTTGAGATTTGGTATACAGAATATCATTTAATTTTAGTACCAAACAAGATAAAAAATTTCCAAGCAATGACCAGCTGCAAAGTCCTCCAGCTTTTATTGAATGGGAACAAAGACCCAAAAAAAAAAAAATCCTGAATATTAAGCATCTCATGTGCATGTACTTCTAGAATCCAGACCTACATAACACCTAACTTCTAATTTTAATTCATCTCAAAGAAAACACAAACAACTCTGCAATCAAAACTTCAAAGAAAAAAGGCTTCCAAAACCTAAGAATTCGATAAGGTTTTCGACAACCAACCACAAATTTCAAAGTTCAACACATTTGCAGTCAGCATAATACAACATTTCAACCAATTTGCAAAATATACATGATTTTATGAAGGAGCTCAATAGACAGCAGATCTGAGACTAAGACCTTGTTTAATATTGAGGTTAGGCAGCAGTAGCTTTCACTAAAGTCTTCGGTAAATACTAGCTACTGTAGTTTGAAATCAAAGCTGGTTTGATCCACCACTTGTATGATAAAAAACCTATACTATCTTTATTATTTTTGTCAAAATTATTATTTAAGAGTCTATGAACTTTTATTTTATAATTACAACTTTTTTTTTTCCACATTAGCAATGGCTTTTAAATTACAGTATCGCAGTACCAAACTGAACCTAAGCTCAAGTTTGATTAAAGCTATTAATCAAAGAATAAAAAAAACCTCAAGTTTGAAATTTATATATTCAACAACAAAGAGGCCAATACAGTCTATCCATGGGGTGCCAAATAAGAAAGGAATAAAGCAAAAGGATTCTGATTTCTCGTAAGTCTGTTCATTCTCTTTGGAGTTTGGACAGTAACCAATTTACATCATCACATAATATACATTGCTGACAAAAAGAAAAGGAATATAATGATGCAGATCTAATTCTCTGGAGCCTTATCCCTCAAACACAAGAAAGTTCTTAACATCATTCCAATTGGAATTATGAAACCATCTCAAAACGAGATCTATCGACTGATTTTGGCGGAAAATTTTACCACAATTCTCTAAGCAACATCCTAAAATTGACTATAAACTAAAAATATATATATTTCTCTAGAAAAATTTCGCAGAAAATAATATGAAAGTTATTAGTTAAGCCTAAACAGGAAGCCTTTCATAAGAAAAACAACCGCTAAAAAGTTTGTAATATTCGAAGACAATCCAAACAAAGCCTACATTTAAAAAACAAACAATTAAGGAAAAACAGAAATTGAAATAAAACACGAGAGAAACGCAACCAAGCGAATAAGAATAGATGCATAACGTACCGAAGAGAGATGAAACGGCGAGTCTGGAGGCTTCTGCTCTGAGTAGAGCTTGAGCGATTTGAAGAGAGAGAGAGAGAGAGTAAATAGGAGACAAAAGAGAGTGAAATTAGTTAGGATGTCGATGACGATGAAAAGCGAATGGTCGAGGAGAGAGTTTATTATGATCAGTGAGAATTTGGAAAATGAATCGAACTCGAACTGCGTGGATCGGCCCTGTTGCTGACGTGGCTTCATCCACTCCGTGCTCCCACGCGTGTGCTCACTCCTTATTCGACCGCGTCCTGTATCGTCATACGTACACTTGCCACGTGGGTGTTGTCATGTCAAAAATGGAAAATATTATTGGCTTTCTAGTTTCCCCCTCTCATACGATATTTGGAAAATGAATCGTCCTTGAGTAATGAATATATTGACCGCATCCCCCAATAATATCATATTTTTATATTATGTCCCGTAATTGATAATTATGTTAATATACGAATTTTGCTGCAATTGGTCCTGCACTGGAATACATACATTTATTATTTTATTGATTTATCCCTTGGACTAATCAAATTTCTACTACCAAGTACCAACCACGGTACAGAGAAACAACTACCCAATCAGAAAAAGGGCAGTCCAAGGGACAGATGTTTGGTCAACAATTTACTATTTATGCAGCCCATGTGCCTGTGTAATATATACTATCTAACACGGGTTTTTTAAAATTTAAATATGTCCGATTTATCTCAAAATATCAAATTTATATCCTATTACATATATATACCTAGTGAAGGTATAAATAGTAAAAAGTATCTTTGAAGATCAGTTTAAAAAGTAATCGAGTATGAAGTCGAGTAAGAAGTGAAGGGAGATGAGTAAAAGGTCGAGTAAGTTTATTGAATAAGTTGAGTAAGGGTTGAGTAATTTTTTAAACAAGTCGAGTAAAAAGTTCAAGTAAATATTATGAATAAGTCGAGTAAGAGTTATGTTATTTTTCAAAGAAGTGGAGTATGAAGTCGGGTAAGTATTTAGTCGAGTAGGAAGTCGGACAAGTCTATTGAATAAGTCGAGTAATAGTTGAGTAAGAGTTGAGTAATTTTTTTAGAAGTCAAGTAAAAGTTATGTAATCTTTTGTAAAAGTCGAGTACGAAGTTGGGTAAGCTAGGAAATCAAGTAAGTCTATTGAATAAGTCGAGTAATATTAAAATAAGTTGAGTAAGTTATTTGAATAAGTTGAGAAAGAGTTGAGTAATCTTTTTAAAGAAATCGAGTACGAAGTATGGTAAGTCGAGTAAGAAGTAAAGTAAGGGAGTTGAGTAAGACGAGGAACTGAAGTCGGATAAGTCGAGTATTTTTTGCTTGCTCGACTTTGTACCTTTAAGAAATCAGTTAAGTTTTGTGATGATTTTATTAAAGATATTTTCGTACTTTCCTTGATTTTTTTAAGCATATATGTGCAAAATTAAGGAATATTATAATTTAGAGTATATTTTAGGCATATGAGGGGAAATGGAGTATATCCCACGCAATTCCCCCATCTAACAATCACATTGCGTTAAATTTTTTTTTTTATTTCCTGTCTGAATTCATTTTTCATTTTTTTAATATTTTTTGTTTTAACATTTTCCTTTTCTACTCTTTCTTTCATTTCTTTCTTATTCTTCCTTCCAGCCGCTGCCTTATCATATTAGGTGTATAATTGAGGTTGGTAGATCGTGTTTGACTTTGTGTGTTACGTGAAAGTTAAGACAGATATAATTTAATCCTTCGGATGATGGGTTATGCTATATTACATCATATATAACATACCATAATTTTTGAATTATCAAAATTCAGAAACGAACCAACAGCATTAATATGCCATTAATGGGTTTGGCCTTCCACTTGTAAAAGCTTCATAAATTGATCATACAAAATGGTTCGGTCTAAATTAGTTTGTTCCAATTAAATAAGCCACCGACAGAACAGAGCAATTTGTTTCGTATGCTTTATGAATTATGACATCTTAAATTTCTACTGGAAATGATCCCACCAAAATTTCTGAAAAATCAACATATAAAAATAATATGAACATTCAATAAATTATTTATGTGTTCAAGCTTCAAATTATTTGACGTAATAGGGTAACGCCTGACTAGGTTTCAAAACCCCTTTTTATTTCAAACTCTGTTTTCTCTTCTGCTTCTTCTTTTTCTATTTTTGGTCAAATATCTCCTCATTTATTTCAAACATGGCTGCAAATTATGTTATCGTTAAAAAAAATCCTATCGAGTACGTTTGAGTGTCAAATACCGTACGAGATGGCTCAATTCTGAATATGAAGAACATAAATAGAAGGCAGCTGAACTCATGACAAAGCTAAACTTCAGATGTGATATTGGCTGGTGTTACCGCCGTAGTCATGATGGGCAATGCCAAGGTTTGGCTTGCGGCCTTGTGCCAAACCGTTGGTAGCAACATGGGCGTGCTTGGGGGCAAGCACAAAAGCAAGGCAAGTCTGACGCGTGTGCTGGGCCACAGCAGCAAGTGCGAGCTGCGGAACAAGCGCGGGGAGCACAAGGCAGTGCGCACATGGGCATGCGAGGGAGTCGCACATCATATCTCGCAAGTGCGGGGGCGCGCATGCGTGCGGACATGTGAGCGTGCGGGTGCAAGAGGCATGGGGTGCTCGCACAAGCTGAGTAGGCAGTATGCGAGATGGCGAAGACAGTAGCACCATGCGTGCAAGGGTAGTGCTCAAACGTGCAGCATAGTGGGGGCATGCACAGGGGTTGGATCATGTGAAAATGAGAGGCGTTCACTTGCGGACTGTGTGCGGGCAGTGGTGGTTGAACGCGGAGCATGTGGGCCGAGATTTTCGAAAGTGGTTCCTAGAGTCATGCATGAGTGGGCAGTTACCGGAGTAACTAACGGAAGAACATAGCCTTGGATACATGTCTAGCAGTGGCGGTTACAGTCATGGGAAGTGGGTAGCGGTTACAACTTCCATTGCTCAAGGTAGTGGGCAGTTTTCTAGATCACGGGCAGCGGTTACTTGATCCAAGGGGGAGTGGAGATGTGCTTCCTCAGAACATGCATTAGTGGAGCCTAATTCCGGGCGCCGGGGAGGGGGGGGGGGGGGGAATGAGGTGGCGCAAGGGCAGCACGCCACCTCTCACCCTAGCAAATGGGGGTGTTTGTGTGTGGAGGATCTAGATTTTGTAACTTTGAGTGAGGTTTTTGAGCACACAAAGCCTAAAACTATATTATAATATTTTCTTGTTGAGTAATAGAAAAGTTGGGGATCGGTGCCTCCATAAAAACCAAACAGTTACGTTATTGTTGCTTTGTTTTTGCTTGTTGTTGTTCTTCGTGGTTGGTTGTGTTAGTTTCTTGCATGAACCTCTTTTGAGAGTCTTGAGCGTTCCTTGCAAAATCGCTTCCGCAAAACGTTGACGAGTGGCTGGTCAAGACTCAAGCGAGGCTTGATGCCATCACGTGGGTTGCCACATCTTTGATAAAAGCCCGGGGACAACTGGCACCATGCGTCCTTAATTTTTATTTTTTTTAAGTGAATTTTTCACTTTGATATGAGTGTGAAGAATGAAAAAAGATAAAATTAATAATAAAGGAAAATTGAGGATTATTTGAGTAACGTTGAAAGAGATTATTTATAATGAAGTTAATTAAGAAACGGGGATTAATTAATAAGTGGGGACTAGTGAGATAAATTAAAGAGTCAAATTTAATTACTCTTATTGTGAGATTATATTTGTAATTGTATTTTACATAATATTAAAAAAAATTCATGACATGTCTAAAATTTAAAATGCCCGAACGTCCACGCTAAAATATTTAAATAATATTATTGTTTTAAATAACATCTTAAGTCTTAATCGGTGGTCTTTTGATGAAATTTTAAAAGAATATGATTTTTATCGATATTTCATCAACATAAAATAGAAACTAAAATATTGACAATTGTTTCTGTAAAATGAAACTAATATATTTTATTATCATATTGAAAAATTTGTCGTTAAAATTCTGTTTTGTCATTGAAATGACGAGTTCAATTCACTCGTGTTAACAAATAACATAACAGTCATGACTGATTAACTCCAAATGCAAGAGACAGACAATCTGACATTACCAAATATTAAGTTCAAATAAAGTAGTCAAATTAATTTCTAAAAATAAAAATAAATAAATAAATAAAATAATTAAACGAAAGTAATTCAAACTATTTTTTTCTTAATATAGAAAATATTTCAAACTTTGTTTAAAGAAAAGAACGAATTAACGAAATTAATAGAATATGAAGTTTGAAAATTTGAACTGAAAACATATTCGAGTTCGCGCCATAAACAAAATGCCTTTGTTGAGCCTCGGCCTCAGCTACGCATATAAAAACCTGAAATCACCTTCATTCTTCTATATTTTTTTAAATCCGAAAAAATTCTTTCCATCTCTCACATCACATTTGAATATCAAAATGTCCGCCGTAAAATCGATCTCCAGAAAACGAGGCTCCGACACCGTATCGGACTCGAAACACCGACTCGTGGACGATTTCGATCCCGATATCTCAAGGTCCGTTTCCAAAACGATATTTGATTTTGCGTTTGTTGATGAAGATTTGTCGTTCTGATTTTCGAGATGAAATTGCAGTGACTTGAAAGGTATTATGTCGGCGCTGCAGCAGATCAGAGAGAAAGCGCACAGGGACGGTCAAAAGAAGAACGAAGAGACGATCTCTAGGTATATTCTTTTCGTTAATTGATTTTAGCTTGGACATTGAAGATTTATTTGTTGATATTTTGCTTAATTTCTTTAAAAATTATCAAACGTAGCTATTCTTTGGTTAGATTATTTATTTCCTATTTTTGGTGACTTATTGGCTTCTGCTTTTTTAATTTAATTTATTATGATTCAGATCCTTAATTGCTTGTGCATGATGCTTAAAGAATTGTTATAGCTATCAAATGAAATGATGATGTATCTGATTCATTTGAATTTTTTCTATTTGTTTTTTCATTTAAACTTCAGTAATTTCGATAGTACCTTCAGCTTGAGTCAATTTTTTGATATTCCTTTTCATTTTACATATATCAACAATGCAAACAATTTGTTTCACACTTACATCAGCTAAAAACGATCAAAGCCTTTTTGTTACTGAAAGCTAGAAAAATACTGAAATGCCTTTTAGAAAAGAATTTGATGAGTGCTTTCTTGAGAGTATCGTTTAGATCTGAAATGTACTCGAAGTGTTTATGTTGAGAAACATTTGATACTCCTGGTTACAATTTGTAACTACGGATTGCATAAAAATAATGATAAATTCTTCTGCAAAAGCATATTTGCTTGTAAGTGCTGCTATAAATATAAGACACCTAGGCTCCATTTTTCAACTATGAAAAACAGCATGGTGTGTTGTTAAATGTGCTCAAGTTAAATTATTATATTTATGCTTCCTTTGCTCTTTATGTACCAATTCGGATAATTTATGTTTCGTTACAGTGTGGCCACTGAAATCCGGTCTAAGATTGATGAGCTGAAGTCCAACATCGAGATGGATAGGTAAAATTTAAATCTCCCAGTACACTTCAGTAACCAGATCGAACATCTAACTTTAATTTGTGCACAAGCTATACTATTTTATTCCTTTTTGCATTTTCATTGTAGACAGAGTTTTGCTAAGGCACTATTGAAGAGCTCAAAAGAGGTTTGATGTGAACAAAGGAACTTGATCACTTAAGATTGCTGGAGATGAATTCTAGTTTTAGTTATGCTTTTCCTTTTTTGAGTTATCCAATAGATTGTTTGGATAATATGTGGTTAAATATTTTCAGTGTGAAAGTTGCTTGAAGAATGAGACTGCCAAGTTCCAAGATGTTTATGAGAAATTCTGCAAGGAGAGAGCAGCCCATCTTCAAGTCTTAAAAGGTATGCTGCTGCTGTTTGTTTCTTTTGGTCTTTTGGCTTGTGGTCCTGGAGGATTTAAACTCAAAACAATGTTGTGCATTTATGTATGAATTCATCATCAACTAATTTATTTACTTTTCAATATCATATTTAAACTGTCTTTCAAACTAGATTCATTGTTTTTAAAAGTAATTTGGTTTGTCAGCTTTAAGGATTGCTTCTCTCTAAATACCCTGTACATGCAACAAAGCACCATCCCATTATGTCTAGGCTGGTAGCATTGCGTAATGTTACCCTGAAATACATACCAACTTGAGTTGTTGGCTGCATTTTTCCTGAAGCAATATGGAAAATGAAAAAATTTGGCCTAAACTATTGGTCAATGTCCTGCAACCAGTCAATACTAGAGTTGTCAACTCAGAAATAATTCAAAAGTGTGAGCCCTTTTACCTTGCTCAGTGATATGATTCTGTTTGAAGTGATACTGGTAAATAATTTTATCTACTGCATTGACAGATACTATTTCCAAGTTTGAAGAGGACAAGGAAAGACTGTTCATGCGCTATGAACAACTAAGTAAGCAACAATATTCTATTTCCCTCTTGTTAGAAACTTAATTCCACTAATCTGGTGAGACTTTGAAATTAGGGAAGAAAGAAAAGAGTTTGATATCTGAACAAGAGAAATTCTGTGCTGATAAAATTGCTAACTTGGAGGAGTCCTTGAAGAAAAAGAAGCAGGTAAGCAAATTATAAGCATCAAGTTGCTAGATTGTTGGTTAGTTTGCACTCATGTTAATGCTATAAATTAGATTTTACTTTTTGGAAAACAGGATGTCAAAACTTTCAGTATTTTGAGGAAAACTATTGGTTCATTTCTCGGCAATGCCTCAGTTGAGGACTTCTTGCCTGATGATTGAAGAATTGCTTCAAAAGAGTTCTGCAGATATATAACTAGTAACTTTTTCTTCCTTAAGAAAGAAGCTTATGATGTACTTTCTCTGAGAAACCAGTATGTTAGTATTTCACGTTGGATGCAGGAACTCAAGAAAATAACATCAACATTTGTTGTCTAAATGGTAATTTGTAGGCAGAGAAATTCTTTGCCTTCGTATGTCTGTACTGGTGAACCCACACTGGTTTATTCCAAAGCATGCCTTTCCCTTCTGTTCTAATGTGGTTCAACATTGCAAATTATGAGATGCTACTCCTTTAGTTTTTATAAGCAAATACTGATCTTGTCCGTGCTCTTAATATTCATCAAAATTTCACTATTTTACAAGGCATCCTAGTTTCACTTTATTCATTTAGCATTTTGTTTCTGCTTTTAGCCCCTTTCTAATCTTTAAAATATCAGTGCTTGTTTCTGTCTTCTGTAATTGATATACATCAAGTAACATTAAGGAATTAATGCTAGTTCTATAAGCGGTCCGTTAGTTGTAATTACTCTCTCCCTTGATCCATTCCCTTTTAAGTGTATCCCTTTAGTACCATAATCTGTGGAGTTGCATTTGTTCTTTTGTAGTGAGCAAAAATTATTGTACGGGGCCGTGACATTCAAATACAAAAGCAGCTGGTAAACTCTGCAACGGTATAAATGGAATCCGTGATGTGTGTAATATAGAAGAACAAGTCAACAAAGATAAATACAATAAACAAAAAAAAAAAATTAAAATAAGGTGCCAATAGGTAAAAGGACGAAAATATTTGTGTGGATTAATTTGCCATTAAAATGCTTCAGTAAAGGATAATTCACAAAACTTTAAAAGTTGTATATGTTGATTTAATTTTAAAGATAATCCATCAAATGCACTTAATTATGATATGACTTATCCCTTAATTGATCGGCTAATATATCCAATTCAATCCTTATGATAAAAGATAAACTACTCCATCTTGATCGGTACAAAAATATATATCTTTCTTTTACAACAAGTCAACAACTAATACATAGTACTTCTCATAATACAATTCGTATTACTGCTGAAATTTAATATTCTAATCCTTCACGGGATCTTATTAATAATCATGTATGAAAGGAACGAGTTTCCTCCATACTCTATCCGTAAATATTTCTATTCATAATTAATTAATCACTTGCATTGTAAGTCAATGGCTGACGTGAATAAGCCTTCAAAGTATGTCTCACTGAAGGATCTGATACCACTACATAAAGTGGGAACACTAACTCCACCATATCCAGGCAAACTTAAGACTCGATATGTCAAGATTAAAGGACCTTTCTTTAAAGATGGAATTGCGATTTATTGGCAAGAAGTTCGAATTCGTGAAGAAGACAATGACACAAGAAAAGATTGAAAGCATTAGAAAAATACTGCCATCTCAGGCTTGTCAGGATGGAATTTGGTGGCATTTCAATTTGACCGTAGCGGGGAGTATTCTGTTAAATTAATCTGGGTATCATTTGGCGATGCAGATAAAGAATATGCCTTGTGCCGAAGCTTCTACTGGGGTCTCAAGGCGATGTATTTGGGAGTAGGAGTTCCTGCTGAAGTGAAGATTTTTCTATGGCGGGCACTATCTGACTTGCTTCCATCCATGTTGAATTTGTTCCTAAAGAAGGCTGTAATTGATGATAAATGTCTGTTATGTGGTGCACCTGGCGAGACTATTTTGCATTCTTTATTTTATTGTAAGCATGCTATAGACTCTTGACATTTTTTGCTGAGGTTGTTTAGCATTGTTATATTTTTGGGTGTCTGTGGGATGGCTTTGAGTTTTTTTAATCTGTTTTATCTGGTGCTGAATTTCAGTTGTTTGTATTGATTATGTGGGGAATTTGTGGAGATAGGAATTATAAGATACTGTATGAATGGATGTAAACGAGGCCTTCTTGTGTTGTGGCTAAAGTTGAGGGCCTTTGGGACTTAATTTTTTGAGGAGCAGGGGTGATGTGGGGGCTGATTTGGTGACAAATAATCTTTTTCCAGTAGCATGTTGGTTTAAACGTAATACTGATGCAGCAATAGATAGATTTAAATCGTGGTATAGTGGGCTATCCAGCTGTGGTGGAAATCTGAGGGACTGGTGATGGTGGCATGGGTTGATATTGGGGTTTTATTCCGATGATGTTGATGTTGATGTTGCTGAGGTGAAAGCTTTAGGCTTTGGTTTACAATTTATTAAAGAGATTGGTTTATCTCCATTGTTAGTTGAGTTGAATTCGTTGGCTTCAGGTCAACCTGTTTTGTATAGGTCAGCGTATTTTGTATTATTTATGAGATTAAACAACTCGTTGAACCAAAATAATATTTTTGAATTTGTATTATGAAGAGTGCGACCGTCAGTCGCCCATTCCTAAAAGTGGACAGGTGTCTAGTTTCATTTTTTTATTAGAATCCGCATGAACAATTTTTTCTCACTCTTCTAATAAGTCTTTTGATAATATTTTAGCCACCACTTTAAATATATTTACACTCAAATGTCATTTATTTCTATGTTCAAATACTAAATTACCCCTCTCTTTTCATGAAGCTTCTTCAACACCCACTTCTCAGTTCGCACTTTCAAAAGCACACTACCTTTTCACCATGGGAGTACTGCAGAGCATTTGTTTGTGGAAGTTTTAATCTGAAAGTATAATCTTAGCCACCACAAACCAGTTGTTTGGTGAAATTAACTCTGGTAAATTCACTTAACTTTTCCTTTACAAAACATCATTTTTTAATATCACCTAAATTACATTAGATTTTTTTATTATTTATTTAAAATTAAAAATACTATCATTTGTACTATATAGATTAGGTATCATGATAATTTGTTTTTGTTAATGTATAATATTAGAAGAAAATTTGTGTGCCCATTTTCTATTTATATTATGAAAATTATTAAGCTAATTGGTATTTATTAATAAAAAAAAAATTAATTCTTTAAAATTATGTTGAATAATCAGTAAGTTTATATGAAAATTGATTGCTTGCATTTATAGTGCTAAATTATTTATGCAATGTTGTTTATATTTTTCTTTTTGTGTCTTTAGGTAATCATGAATTTATAGATTGATTTAAATATAAATTTGGATGGGTGTGGAAATGTGCTGAATGAAAACATGGAGGATGATAAAGATGACAAGAATTTAGAGAGGGGTAATTTAGTATTTGAAAAGAGAAGTAAATGACATTTGAGTGTAAATATGTTTAAAGTGTTGGGTAAAATATCATCAAATGATTTATTGGAAGAACGAGACAAAATTATTTATGTAGATTCCAATAAAAAGTGAAACTGGACACTTGTCTAGTGTTGGGAAAAGCGAGTGAGTGAGTCACCCGTTCTCTTGTGTTATTTATGAGATTCAGCAAATTATTAAACCGAAGTAATATTTCTGAATTTGTGATATCTTAAGAGAATGCAACAAAGCAGTAGATGTTCTAGTTAAATTTGCTCTATGTTGTACTGATTTTTCTTGTTTGGATGAAAGATTTTCCACAATATTTATCTTGTCACCTTCAAGTTTTGAATCAAGAGATAAATGAGAACGACTATTTCTTTGTACTGGCTAGCATAAAATTTGTGTGTGGATCCTGCACGTATAGGTATATATAAATAACATCAGCCTTATTCATATGTACTTACAAGTTTTCTAAGCGTAAAATTACTTGCATGATTTTGTTTAATATGAAAAATTGATTTGACTTTTGAGCAACTAACCACATTGTTTTGCTGCAATACATGACTGGTTATGTATAGTTACAAATTTTGAGGTACCCAAAGTTGGGGAATGAATGATTAAATATTGGCATTCCAAATCACTGAAAGCTCGAGCATGGGTTCGAGTCCTAGCATTCGTTGGGACTCGATTTCCTATCAAACGTAGGAGTAATTTTTTCTCAACTTTTGTGAGGGTCAATCTCCGGGCCGTACTATATTAGAAGAATATTACGAGGAGCAGAAGAATCTCGGTTTACTTGTAATTGTAATACTAGTGTATCTCTGGCTATCATGCTTATCTCCGAGCCGTGCCATACTAGAAGAATATTATGAGGAGCAGAAGAGTCCCGGTTTACTTTTAGTTGCAATATTAGTGTACCTCTAGCTATCATGCCAGTATTCTCTGATTATAATATATCAGCATTGTATTAAAAAAAAAAAAAGAGAATGAAACAAAGCAGTAGATGTTCTAGTTAAATTTGCTCTGCGTTGCACTGATTTTTCTTGTTTGGATGAAAGATTTTCCACAATATTTATCTCGTCACCTATAAGTTTTGAATCGAGAGATAAATGAGAACGACTATTTCTTCGTACTAGCTAGCATAAAATTTGTGTGGATCCTGCACGTATAGGTATATATAAATAGCATCAGCCTTATTGATATGTACTTACAAGTTTTCTAAGCGTAAAACTACTTGCATGATTTTGTTTAATATGAAAAATTGATTTGACTTTTGAGCAACTAACCATTGTTTTGCTGCAATACATGACTGGCTATGTATAGTTACAAATTTTGAGCTACCCAAAGTTGGGGAATGAATGATTAAATATTGGCATTCCAAATCACTGAAAGCTCGTTTCCAATAAATTCCATATTAAACCACAACATATATGAAACAAATTATTATTGAAGAGATCGAGCTGGTATTATTTTTGTGAGGAAAAAAAAAATAAAGTTTTTTATACTGAATATTCTTTATGTTTGTGATGAGACACTTGAATTCAGGTTGTTTACAATAATGCAAAATATATTTGTTTCCTTTTAAGTTTGATTTTGAAATCAAATTATTGACATCATTAGAACGTGGCATTTCCGGTAATTTTGCTTTCATTGAAGACTGCTGTTAATTTAAAGTGGAATCTGAAGAACACGTTATAGGACCATCATATCTCCTAATAATCTAATTTTTATAAGTTCTGATTTTTACCTGAGCAAATACAAGAGTGTGTTTGGTTCATATTCTTCTTTCCCTGATCTCAATAGAAAGTCGATTCCCATAAGATTTCCTTTTCTACAAGTACTAAAACTTGAGCTTTTAATTTAATACCACCAACTTTGTCCATCAATCAAGCCAATTCCTTTGTTTTAAAGGGTAGCCCTAGCCCGCGTGATACTGTTAATTGCATTATATATATTAGTTTTACTTCACTTGTGTAAGTAAGTATGGGTGAGGCTAAACGTTCAAAATACGTCTCATTAAAGGATCTGGCATCACTTCCTCCGCAGAAAAGTGCAACTCCACCGTATCCGGGCAACGTGAAGACGCGATATGTGAAGGTTAAGAAGCCATTGTTTAAAGATGGAATTAGGGTTTATTGGCGAGAAATTTCAGTTCGCGATGAAGATGCATGACGACACAGAAAGGATTTACAAAGAAAATGTAATGATTGTTCGTACACATACGCGCACACACACACACACAAATAATAATAATAATAATAATCATTGCTAGTAATTAAATTGTTAGTTTTTAGTTTAATAATAATTTTTTATGATTTGTATTCAATGTTTAGCTTAGTTTTTAATAATATTGTGATTGAATGTTATTGATGAGAATAAGAAATAATATGTTATTGAATATTAAAGTTCTATAAATGCATGTATAACAAAAGAATATATAGAGTTAAGCACAACTCATCATTTGATCCAAATTCTATTTTCTAATGTTAAGATTGGTATAGATTTACGTGATCTTTTAATATAGCATGTATGCATATATTTGTGTGTGTGCACGTGCGTGTGCTTGTGTGTGTACAGAGCTCCTCAGGCGTGTACGTTAAAAGTGGATTTTGTGCGGATTCTTATTAATACCATGTAATGTTAACATGAATCTGCACAAAATTTCCATTTATGCATTCGCACATGAGAATTTCTATATATGTGTTAGGGTTATCGCAAATTTAAGTTTCGTCATAATTAAATTAATTAAATCATCTTTGGCTAGCTAAAAGTTCATGATCAGTGAAACCACCAGCTTTAACGCCATTGAAGGATTTGATGCCATTGCGATCATGGAGGCTCCATCTCATCTCCAAGCCCCTTCATTTGCCAATAGCTATAAGAGCATCAAACGCAGTATTCAAAGCAATAAGCTGAAGGAGCCGTTGTTCAGAGACGAATAAGAAGAAGAAAAAGAAGCAAACGTTCGTGGATTTACTAATCCCATTTGTAGAATTATTTGAGTTCGTTGATAATTATGTTGTTAAATCAATCAGACGGTGGATCGATAGGCTGCTCAGTCAAATCTGTGGCTTACCGAAATATGATGACTACAACAATTGTGCAACTGCATTATCATTATGACTGATAGATTATACGCAGTATGTTATAATTTAATCGAGGTGCAGTTGCAAAGATTATTGTTTTGACTTATTTTTAGTTCTAGCAATATAGATGTAGTGAAGTATATATATGCTGCTGTTTTTAGTAGATTTTGGGGTGTTCAAATTGAGAGGGGAAAACCCACTAAGAACAATAAAATTTGTTTTAGTTGGAACACAAGGTACCTCGCTTAGCCGGGGTATGTGTGCTGTTTTAATCCTTATGGGGATGAAAAAGGAGTGAGAAAGTGGTGTATGTGGTGAGAGGTCGTGACTTAGACTTGGAGAGCTTAAAAAAATGGTTTGGGCCTGCAAAACAACAAACGAGGGTTAGAAATGGAGCCGGGGGTGGTCGACGATCACGCTCCGACGCTTAAGTCAGAGTTGGGTAATTTTAGGTTCGAGAGCTTGCAAGCTCTTTGTAATGGAGGCTTAAGGTTGAAGATAACTTCTGTTTCTTTTGTGTGTACGTGAGTTATACTTTGAAAATGAATCATGAGTATATTTATATGAATTATTCGGGTTACCTGGCCTTCTTGAATTATTTTATTGGCGTCCCTTGCTGATGTGCAGAAGATATTCTTATTTTTATTCATATAATTGTTTGAATATTTTGAATATGCATAGAGAGCAAGTTTAGGGAGAGTACATGTGTCAGACATAGAGGAGTGGTCCCGTATATCTCTGCTGAGACCGTTGGGAATTTGTGGGAGTGACAGGAGGTGGTCGATGGTCCTGACTATCCTGGCAACTAACTTTTAGGCCTGTCTGCAAGCGTGGCAAGCGGCTGTCTCCTGTCTCTCAACACAATATTCCTTTGTCGAATCCTTATTTTTTGCAGTCGATTAAGCGAATTTTTTTGGGATAATGCCTTCTTCATCATCTTACACCTTTTTCCGGATGTTTTCCTAACCTTTTAGCCTTCGCACGGTGTAATTCGGGTATCCAGGGAACACTTGAGTTCTTGGGGCACCCGGACTACACCAGCGTTATCTTGATGATTTTTTGCCATTATAAAGCTTTATATTGACACGTAGCATTTTATTATCTAGTTTGTCAATTCTTCCCCAAACAGCTAATTGATAATCAATTAATAGAGCATGTCAAATCTAGTGGATGGACTTTGATTAAAAAAAGATAGACATAATTTAAAAAAATTAGTACTTACATCTATATAGTGTTAGAAATATGCAAAGTTAATTTCATCTATATGTGTTTTAAAATGGAATGCAGATGAAATTAGCACTTGATAATTGGATAATGAATAATGGACGTGTTTGTTATTCCGCATTAAATGTAATGGTATTAGACTCCCGCATAACATTAAGATATTACAATACATTGTTTGGCACTTACACCTCATTGCATTAACTAAAATTTATAATGCGCTGACACCCGCATAACCTAAACCCGACCCCCCTCGCGGGTTTGCAATGGATCTCAACTGTTCTCTCGACTCTCTCTTTCTTAATTTCTTCCCTCTCACGAACACCAAAAAAATAAAAGCTTGCTTTCTTCTCATTATCGTTCTCAAATCGGCTCAATAAGTTCTCCCTGTCATTCTCTCTGTGCAGTGGCTCAACAAACGCCAACTCCACGATGCTCCACCACCACGCCAACTACCCTCGCCGCGCGGCACCAACTCCACCGTCACCTTATCATGCGACACCCACCCACCGCGCCATACCACTGTTGTCCCTGCCCTTAACCACCTAAGGTTTGATTTTGAATTTGGGTTTAATTTTTTTATTTAGGTTTGATTTTGAATTGGGTTTATTTGCTTTCATGTGCTACCTTGCCATTCAGATTTAAAGTCATAGTTTACCTTGGAGAATCTTGTCTGTACTTCTACTACATATTTTTCTCTTCCACTTAATAGAAGAAGAATACTGAGTTTTTATGAGAGTAATGACTGGACATGTTGCTTGATGGTGAGTTTTCCCGTTGCCATGGTAGTTTGTCAATTGTTGGTTTTTGTCTGAAAGGCAGGTAATTCTATTTTGCATTATGTCATGAAACTTGAGATTAGGCTGGAAGAATTTTGCATTGGTCTATGTCCACAAAATTATTTTAAACTTGTAACTACACCCTAGCTCTTTAATTTGATTGTTCATTACTTTTATAATTGACATTAAAGTTCTTTTTGCTGCTGCTATTTGATAAAGTAAATGGATTCAAGCATTACTAAAACTATTTCATTTTCTTTCTTTCTTAGAGTCTTGCTTTAAGCCTCTTCTGTGGATGGCTTTTGTGTAATTAAATTGATGGATACTCGTTCAATTAAGTTCAAACATTAATGTGCTACCATCTCAGTTGTTAACTGGATCTAATTAATATCTGAAAATAATTATAGGTGAATGAGTTGTGACATTGAATTTGGACCCGAATATATATTATACCATTCTCTTCACTCTGTTTTGATAATGCTTAGTATAATATCATAGACATTGGAGGAAATGAAACTAGAGCGTGGAATGTAATTATTTCTGTAGTTGGAGTCTTAGAGATGTTGTTTTAATTGTTTGTTCAATGAGCTAAAATTTTAATCTCTTAAACTATGACTAATATTTTGCTATTATATATATAGGAAATAATTGTTTATGACATAATGAAGCATATATAAAGTTGGGAAACCAATTGCTTCAAATGATAGAAGTTCCCATTTTCCTATATAAGAATAAACCAATCAATTAATCAACCAAGAGCCAGGGGAAGGTTTGTGTTGCTTTACTTTTTGAAAGGGGCCTTAAACCTAAAGCTGTCACCATGTGGATTTTGCTTGGTATCTTCTTTTACTTGTATTCATAGGTAAATATAGTTGTCCACTTTTAGCATTTTGTTTTGCATTTTTTGCTTGAATCGTGGAGTTTTTAGTGGTTGTTGATGATTGAAATGAGACTTGCAAAGGCAGGACCTGATCTTTTTGATATCATAATCAAAGGTTTGTAAAATTCTTCATATCTTAACCTTTTATTTTATGTGATTACTTATTAATTTTTAAGTTATATAGTGATTTTTGAGGTATTTTGACAACTAATATATAGTGATTTTTGAGGTATTTTGACAACTAATTTGATGTGCTTTAAGAGGATGGTTATGGTGGCATGGAAATGGGATAATCATGCACTCAAGCTAATATGTTTTATGTTTCTTAAAGAAGGACAAGACTTTGGCACACATATATGAATTTTGAAGTTCTCAAGAGATGGAAAAAGTGGTTCCTTTGTTTATTGTAAATATGTTTATAGAGAAAGGATTTTTCATTTCTCTATATGAAAATATGTGTCTGTAAGTAAACTGAGTTTGAGGTGTTTAGTACAAATAATCCAAAAAGCAAATTTAATTTTCTGTTGAGGATAGCTATTTGGTTGGTATTGTATTTTAAGCAAGTAGAGTGAGAGGGGAGTTTTCTTTTGGTTTTTGAATACAGCACATGTTTAAATATTTATTTATGTTGAGATATTTCTTAAATTAAAGGTTATTCATTTTATTTGGTTGGAGCTGTATTTTAGATGAAATACATATTTGAGAAATGCAGGAAAAAAGAGATGGTATGGTTGTCCACAATTATAAAATTTAATAGTTTTATTATAATGTAAAATATTGATATATTTTACATATTATACTAAAAACTTAAGCTAATTAAGAAGGTTTTATATTAAGTATTTTTCTAAGTTATCATAATAATAAATGTGTTTTTTTATAAGATATGATTTTAATTATTTAAAAAAATTAATACAATACAGTGCAACAATAAACATAATATAACTAAAAATTAACACAGTACAATATAGTACCAAATACTGTACACCATTATTATAATACAATGTTAATGTAATACAATATAATATAATACACCTGTATTAAAATAATGCAATACAATACAATACAATACACTGTACTAAACGCACCTAATATGTATTAATGCATCTATTCACTATAGATATCAAATGCCAGCATGAAAATTCTAATCAACATTAAAATCAATGAGTAATGCTATACATTTCAAATTTTTTATAGATACGTAATGATTACAATTTGTTACCCCAAACTTAATATTTTGGCGAGGCCAGAGATAGTTTAGAGCGAGCGATATAGAATATTTAGCCATCGTTGAATGTATAAATCACATGCGGAAGCCGCAGCAGAATGAGCCACTGAGAAAATTCCAGATAGAGTTGGCATACAGTTTTGTGTGTTAATTTCAGTATATCTATCATTATTAAGAAGATTATGATTTAAAGTCAAGATTTTTAACATTAATTAATTAATCGAATAGGAACTGTGTGAAACACTTTCTTAATTTCCTGTTTCCAGTCCAGCTCCGTTCCAATACCTTGTGCTGCCCACAGCGCCAAAAAGCTGAAATGAATACGTATAAAACTAACTCATCGGCAGGTACAATGACAGAAGTACCCCCATTCTCATGGTATTTTGGTTAATAGCATCTGCTTCCCTAATTGTTTATGGTTTCTCAAAGAAAGACATACTTGTTCATTTGTATCAAATACCACCCTAATTCCCAAATCACCGTACCTAACATAACGTTAACATCTCCTAATATTCCGAGTTTGCAATGCTCAAAATTTAGTTTTCTAAGGGTATTTTGGGAATTCAATTTTAATTAGGGACTTGTTTGGTGCAATCGGAGATATAATGTTTGATTCGAGAGTTCGCAAAACAATACGGAGCCACTTCTTGTTATCCCCGCAAGTAAAGTACTAATATACCCACCGACAATCGAGGGTAACTTCGTCATTCAAATTCCATTCCCCGTTCGTTACCGTTGAAAATTTGTGCTTATATACGTATAAAATGGGGGTCCGATAGTAATAGCAGAGTGCAAATCGGAGTTGAAAAGACAGTCATAGCTTCGCATCTCAACAAACAACAAACAGAGAGTCAAAGAAAGTGAAAAAATAAAACAAAAAATTGAAAAAAAAAAAAGAAAAAGGAAACTGATTCTTTGAGGTAGAGTTACGGTATTCAACATATAGGTATCGATTTCAATTTAGGGTTTTGAGTGAGTTGGTTTGAGAATAATGGTGAAATTGAGGCACTCTCGATTACAAACGAAGAAATCGTCTACGTTAACGCTGGTTTTGTCAATGCTATTCATGCTATCGATTGTTTTGTTGATGCTTCTTGCTATGGGAATTTTCTCTATTCCAATCGGCGACGATGATTCTCCGCCAAATGATCTCACCTCCTTTCGCCGCCACGCCATTGAAAAGTATGTGATCGACTCCTTTTTTTTTTCTTAAAAAAAGAAAATTAAAGTAAATACAACACTTCTGTATGATCTTGAAAATTTTATTTTTGTTACGTGTTACTAAATTTTCTTTTATTTAAATATCTTTGGAAATTCTGTTGCAGACGTAGTAGTATTGCGGAGGAGAGAGGAGAGCAATGGACCGAAATTGTTGCTTGGGAGCCTAGAGCTTTCATTTACCATAATTTTCTGGTTAGTTTCTTTTTTTTTAATTTTAATTGTTGCTGTCCTGTTTATTTAATTAAACAAGAAACCTAGGTTGGTAATTTTTTCTGAAATAACGTTGACTTCAGAATTTGATTTTATACAGTCCAAGGCAGAATGTGAATACTTGATAGATCTTGCTAAACCTTATATGGTGAAGTCAACAGTTGTTGATAGCAAAACTGGTCAAAGCAAAGATAGCAGGTTTGCATTTCCTTGTTACAATCTACCTTTTTTTTTTTTTTTGTGGGGGGCATACTGGATTAAGTTGGGAGGGAAAAAAGAAAAAAAGAGAATTTAAATTATGTTTTATTTAACAAATTTGTCGAGGAACTTGATATGTCTTGTCTATAGGGTGCGTACAAGCTCTGGTATGTTTCTGAAAAGAGGACAAGATAAAATTATTAGGGGAATTGAGAAGAGGATAGCGGACTTCGCCTTTATTCCCGTTGGTGAGGATCTGAAATTCTAAAAGCTCCAGTTGAAATTCTTAGATGAAGGGTTTCTGAATTAGATGCCCTGACTAGCTTTTCTTTGTGTGATATTGAAAGGTGCTTAATCTTTCACTAGAAAAAATGATGTACCTTATGCTCATTTTTTTTAAAGCATATTTTCTTGTTTATTTCTTAATGAGTATGAAAGTCAAATGCCTGCTTGCGTGTGCTTATTTTGAACTTTTTGCCTTGTAATCTGTTTGCGTAGATTTTACAGAGTTCCTATTTCTGACTTTCCTTTCAATCAGTTATAATGTATAATGCACATCTCAACTCAAGAAAGCCTTTGTAGTTACATTAGTGTGGCTCCAGAAATCTTGCATGCTCATCTAAATGCAATAATACATTGTTCGACTTACTTCTAACTCAATACTTTTTGCTAAAGTGTGCTCACTTGCTTAAGTATAACTATTTTTATTTTATTTGAAGTTTCTTTTGTTGCTGCTGCTTGCCTCTTTATTATTTTCGTTGCTCATTGATATGAGAAAAAAAGTATAAATCTCTTTTTTACTGTAATTAGTTGCTTATCAATTCAAGAAAACGAGGTCTATTCAATCTAACCTTACAATCTACAGAGCATGGAGAAGGAATTCAAGTCCTCCATTATGAAGTTGGACAGAAATATGATGCTCACTTCGATTACTTCCTTGATGAGTTCAACACAAAGAATGGAGGCCAACGAATGGCTACTCTTCTTATGTATTTGTAAGAACTAATTGCCTCCGCCAACATCTCAGAATATGCTCAACATGTACCTAAACTTTTGTTTAGCTGCATTTTCCATGGACATTTGATGTTTGCCTTTCTGGCACATTCTTTTTTCTACGGTTGTTTCAGGTCTGATGTTGAAGAAGGGGGTGAGACAGTGTTTCCTGCTGCCACAGCAAATTTTACTTCCGTGCGATGGTGGAACGAGTTGTCTGAATGCGGCAAACAAGGTCTCTCTGTAAAACCAAAAATGGGTGATGCATTACTATTTTGGAGCATGAGACCCGATGCCACACTAGATCCTTCAAGTTTGCATGGTCAGTAATTGCGCATTTTTTCTGTTTGTCCAGAGCTTTAATTGTCATTCAAGAGTGATGCAGCAATTTGTCTTGCTTTTTAGAATGAAAAATTTGGCCCTTATTTGTTTATTCTTTATTATTTATTTTTTTACTGAAAGTTTTAACAAACGGGTTTCAGTCTTTTAACATGGTGTACTAAATGAGTTAAATTCAATTTATGGTTGATGCTAGGTGGTTGCCCTGTGATTAGAGGGAACAAATGGTCAGCTACAAAATGGATGCATATTCACGAGTACAAAGCCTAAGCAATAACGTAAAGAGGTAATTGGTGAAAAAAATAGTTAACCTTTGTGAAACATGCATAAGGTTTTATGCTTATGAAATTTAATGTGTGTTAGTATGCGTCTTGATACAATAGTATACAGCACATTTACCTGTTAAAATTGTTGGCTCATGATTATTTTGTATGTATTGTGAATCAGATTCATGAGTTTGTAGCCTGCTTCTCTTCCTAAATAAGTTCCTAATGCAGGCAAGAAATTCATGTTCTTGGCCAGTGCTTTGCCAAAATGGAATTGCTATGGCTACAACACCATTTTAGAAAGGCCCAGCTAGATGTTTTTGAAATCAATGACAATGATAAATTAGATGAGCATGTGGGCACTGAAAATTAAGAATTCAAAAGCTTGTCCTGTTTTTAGAATAAAATAGCTTTGGAGGCTTTACAGAGTTTATGCATGTGTTGATTTTTCACTGATTCTTACTTCTGACATTCTATTTCTTCCTTGCAGGACTTTATGATGGTGATATCTTGAATCCTTTTCACAGCCATTTATGGTCTGCCTTGTAGTGAGTTGATTTGGATTTTAAGCACAAATTTGTAGAATAAAAGCTATAGCCGTCAAGAAAAAGTTGATGGCTGTTTGGTAAACACCATCAAATGAATTATAGCCGGGCCAAATTAATGTTGTAGTAGAATGCCATCATTATAGTTAGAAAAAAAAGGGGAAAAAATGAAAAGAAAAAATACCGCCAGCCCAGCTGCAGGGCAGTTTAAACAAACGGAGCCTTGGGTGGAAAGCTTTTTGTTCGGCCGTCATTTGATAAATAGAGTTAGGTTCAGATAAGTGATCTTGTAGTTATGCCTATATTAACAAATAGGAAGGTAGGATATGAGTGATGTTTTGATATACATTTGTAAACCAAAGGGAAATTCTGAAATTCAGGATATATACAGATACTTTGCTAGTGCTACATGTGAAAGTGCGTGTGCTGTCGAGATTTTTAAATATTGACAAATACTTCTTTTAATTACTTGAGTTTTTACACAGTTTTTAGTTATCGTACTGATTGCAATTCAAAAATATAAATAACTTATCCTCTTTAGGGGGCAACAAAAATATAAGATGAAGCAATATTTTTTAAGCCATAGACACGCTTCGAATTCACAACTCATTTTCCATTAGAAGCCTCATCCACGGAATCCTCGTTGCGAGAACCTTGGTTCGATATGGATATACTCAAAATGATCAGAATCATCAGACCACTAATATCATTTCTGTCGAAATAGCTTATCTGTACCAATTTTCCCGTAGCTGGCTTAAAATCTCAGCAAAAATCTGAAGGCAGCGAGCATGATCGGTGTATCGTCTCCCGTGTGTGGATGTGCCAAGGATTGAAAGTGGAACCAAAAGAGTCGAGACTTCTATAATTAAATTGAAAAACGATAATAGTAGGAAAACACGTTGGTTCTGTTCATCATCGCTGGCAAAACAATTTGTCCAGCATGAGTACGCCCAGTTCCTAATGGTTCACTCCACCAAAGCAGAACCGCCACCAGCAAGAATTTCAATTACTCTAATACCTGATCATGGTTCAACCAACTTGAATAAACGTGCATCATAATTTGGGGAACATCTGAAATTTTCATCAACTCTAACGTACAAATATCGCGTAAGAGAGTAATAAACAAACATAAAAGATGCCAAAGAAACAGAATACTATGTGTCCCATAGGAGATTCTTCTACCTTGATCAAAAGGAAGAGTAGGAATCAGTACATGTCAGGTCTTCCTGAATCACTCCAGTTACTTCCGACTCTCAATTTTAATTATAAATGCAAAACCAAATGTGATATCGGAAGTGTACACGTTGAAATGTAAGGCAAAATACTTGGCAAGAAAAATCTTGTCGAAGTTAATTTATATAACATACAGAGCAAATGTGATCTAGTTTGGAAGCTTAATATAGCAAAAATCATCCACTTTCGCCATCAAAATTGTCACAGGTGATATAATCCCAACTCCCAAGGGGCTGAAATCCACACAGGCCATTACGGCAGCCATACAAGAATCCTGTTGTTTGGATCACGACCAGTTGGAACCTCAATACAGCCTGAAGATTGGGAGGGCACTCCAGAAGTAAGAGTGATGTACACTCTCTGGATGGTATGTAGCGTGAACTGTTCTGATAAATGAGCATGAGAATGCTCGTTCTGCCACTGACATGTAAAAATACTATCAAGATAAAAGAAAGCATTATTGTTTATTCAACGATCAGGAATACAAGAGGTAATATTAAGAAGATTACTAAGTTTTGCTCGGTTATCAGGACGGAAAGGATCACCTTTGCGACAACAAGCAATCCACTGGTGCCTTTGTCCAATTTGTGCACAGTCCCTGGTTTAATAACATTATGTCATTATAATATTAAAATACATAAAAACTATTAAGTTATATGGTTTAATAACATTATGTCATTATAATATTAAACTATATACATACTAGAAATGTTATTAAGCTATTTCTCTCTCTCTCTCTCTCTCTCTCTCTCTATATATATATATATGTTTGGGGAAGGAATAAAAAGGTAATGATAGAGGGCCACGTGTCCACTTAGAAGTATTTTGCTTAAAATTAGAACCTGGGGTATTTGAGGTGGGGAAGGAATAAAAAGATAATGATAGAGGGCCACGTGTCCACTTGGAAGTATTTTACTTAAAATTGAAATCTGAGGTATTCGGGGTACCTAGTGTACCCGACCTATTCCAAGTAATTTTGATCATCATGGATACTCCCATTACCCCGAGGATACCCCAGAGTACTCAAATAATTAAAAACAACACACACACACACACAACCTATTCCAAGTAGTTTTGATCATCACGGATACTCCCATTACCCGGAGGATACCCTAAGGTACTCAAATCATTAAAAACAACACACACACACACACACACGTACGCACGCACGCACGCGCGCGCGCGCGCACACACACACACACATTATAGAAATACTTTAATTTTGGATCACGCACTTTCTTAAAGTTTGAAAAAATTATTACACTATATAATTTAATAGTGTAATAAAATTATATTATTAAATCTTATGGCTTAATATCTTTGTCGAATTTTAATGAAATCAATGATCCTAGCTCTGATTAATACTTGCTTTTATATATATATATATATATATATATATATATATATATAGGTTGTATGCAAGTCATTCCATGTTTATTTTTCACGAAAATTTTTAAATAATAGTAAATTAAAATCAGACGAATGCCATTTGAACTGGCCTGAATACATCCTTGACCACACCTGAACCACCTCCACCTCCCCCTCCCAAAAGTTTCAAGAGAAATACTGAAATGGATGAACCAAGTACTGATTACATTATATGTGGAATCAACTAGGGGACAAAAAAAAAAAAAATTCATTTTCATGGATGAACCTAGCGCTGATTACATGTATTCCAATTAAATGTAAACCACAACCAAAAGGATCGCTTATAATATAAAATAAATATACAAGATTTTGAGACCATATATCACAACGTTATTCCGTGGGGCCCTGTTTCTAGTTATTCGCCCAAGCCGTTTGGATGCTCATTGTTGGCCGACATTTGCTTGGTTTCGGTTTCGGTATCAGTCTGTGAATTCCACTCCACCTCTCCGAGATGGCTCCGCCTTGACATTGTCTTTCAATTGTCAATCACAGTTGGAATTCTCATAGCCAATGTGTTGAACTACTAGTGTGCTAAAAACTAATTTCATGTTCTGTTCTGCTTTAATAATTTTCCTGTTTTTTTTTTTTGGTGCTTTAAATAGGTCACAACTGTCTAAATTATACACATCAGAAAGATCTTTCCCAAGAAATTCTCCGTATACAAAAATCTAAACAAAAAGGAAAATTTGAAAAAGGATTAAAAACAAAATGAAACTCTAGAAACATCCCAACACTCGAAATATTAAATATGGGAAAAGGATTCACTATTTATGTACAATTGACTAGCAACTTAGCATCCACCGATGGTGTCAATCATATCATCAAGAATGGACCCAAATGAATAAAAAAATAATAATAATGCAAGCTCAGCGGACTGTATTGGAAGGAGGGGCAGGTTGGCCCTGTTGAACAGACCATGGGGCACGCCGGTTGTGGTCCTGAATACCATGCAATTACATGGAGTCAGTAATTCACTATGAACACTAAGAATAATAATCAAGCCTGTGTGTACTGATAAAATAGTGTTTCGGATAATTAATATGTCTATGGACATCAGCAGATCAAATTTAAAGCCTCTTGACCATGCTTTACCATAATAATAACTCTCAAGAACTATTTAACACGAAGTTGATAATAACTAGAGTTTTTGCCTCTATAGTTGTACTTCGAAAACAACTTTTAGGTACTGAGTTCACTACTGTCCCAAGTATTTATGTGGATATTAAATGCAGAATTACAGTTTCTTGAAAAATTATTGACAGATCATTCCCCCAAGCTCTGAACAACTATTCATCATAAGTTTACTAACTCTTAAGTTCCCATTGAACTAGTTTATGCTAGAGACCAAGGGTCCATCTCGGATACGATTCATTGTGGTACTTGTGACTAAGCTGGTGGCTAACGGTTTTCCACTTAAATGCCACCAGCTCTGCTTCCTACTCAGGGCATCCATCCCTAGTTGGTCTGATACTCAAATCAGGTTTCCTGGATCACGCACACATAGAAAGAGAGATAGTTCACATACCCCAATTTCTGTAACAAAACGACAAGAGGAACACCTAACTGATGAAGCTCCATATGGATACATCAGCAACGCTGCACAACTAGCACACTTAACTTGCCCCACCTGATGAGCTGAAACAAAGGACACAGTTAAAAATTTAAGTATCCTATCATATTGAAGATTGTAAAGGAAAGGACAAATTTTCATCAAATTGACAATATTTTCACCATTCGAAAAAAAAAAAAAAAAAACTGAAGAAAGTATATATTTTGTGAAGATGAGAGGATTACTCTTAACATTTAAAAATTAAATATTTAGTTATCATTATCTATAGTTGAAACATTGCCGCATCTATGGGTGCAATGAATGATCATCGCTGGTGTTCACGCCATACCCTTATATGCGAGGTCATAGAATTTGCTAACAAAAGGTTATTTCACCTGAGGTAGAGGTCCCTCAACACTGATGTGTCAAAACAAATTGTTTCTCTTCAAAAGCTACTAGTACAGAATTGAAATTGCAAATAACAAGAAGAAGAGGGGTGGTTGAGGGGCGGTAGGAGTAATAATCAACAATGTGACATAAAATTCATTTTGTATACACTAGATCACTTCAGTGCCTCTTTTCAATAAAATAAACAGTGGGACAAGAATCATAATGATCTTTTACTCCACTTAGGTGCATCTGCAATGATGTCAATGGGTTAAGCCAAAATAGGCATTGAATTAGTTTTAATAAAGTCATAGCTACAACCCAGAACTTCAGAGGTATTTAACTTTTGTCTTTGAAATAAATGTCCAGCAATCCCTCTTTATTTGCTACATGGTTAGCACGATCAAAAGATTCAAGGGCTTGGTAGGGTAGAGAGAGGAAAGAGATACAGGGATGAAGCCAAACAATGAAACCTTTTTACTTTATTTATTTATTTATTCATACAGGAGAGAGAAAGGTGGGGGTTTTGGGGCTGTTGGGTATGGTTGGCAAAACAACATAGTAATAGTAAAGGAGTAATGGTACTTATGATGGAAACCATTTCCAGTTCAATCAAATGAGGAAAAGAGGAAAGAACCTTCTAGCACAAAGTTGACAATCTGACAACATGAACATTTAACATGTCTGGCTCCTCGTGGATATGCAAGCAGTTGGTGGCAGGAACCACAAACCATTTGAGCCATTTCTGTCGAAAATTACAGAACAGGCAAAGTTGTAGGAAGTTTAGCAAACCAATTAATGCTGTGAGATTATGCTTGTAAGCACTACAAATAATAGGAAAAATCATAACTGAACGAAGAATAAATCAATAACAAGTCATATAGATCCAGTAAAACCTTGATGGTAACAGGTTAAGGTCAGCCAAAGTGATTCTTGAGACAAAGAATTCACTCCAGCTACACCCCTCCACGTTGTCATCATTTGGCAACTACTACACCAATGTGACACACAATGGCACTTCAAATGCATGTAAGGATTAAAACTTTCACCGGTGATCATACTCAATGCGATAGGAGATATAATTAAAGTCAGAGAAAGGAATGCTGGCATACCAACCGAACTCTCAAGTTGTGCCACATAGGGCAAACATGAAAATAAGCACCAAATACCTTGAATTCTTGCAATAGAAAAGCAAATCAAAGTTCAACTTAAAACACCTATCTTATTCACACCTGTATTGACAATCCATGTATCATTGGATAAATTAGTTAATTAACATTTCCATGAGAATAATTTTTTGCAATATTTAACCATAAATTCATTTTTCCTTTTCTTCAGTTGACAATTTGATAATAATTTATGAAATAATTAATTTGATAATTACTCAGAAACAAAAGCCAAAAACCTTTAAACACACCAGAAACTCAACTGAAACTAAACAACACTATACCTAAATGTTAACGGCTTCCGACTGATGATTCAATAAAAACATTTTTCTTCGGGTATTTAAAAAGAAAATAAAAATGGTAGATATCACTCTCACCAGTTTACATAAATATGCACATAAACAGAACTACATAATGGGTAGGGTAACTGACCAGAAGGTGAAGGCACCGGTAACGGCGGAGGAATGGGTCGCCACCCCGGCGGTGGCCCAGCTTCTTCATCTTCTTCTTGATTTTCCATAATTTCTTTTTCTCTGTTTTCCATTTGAATCTGACTTCTATAGTAGCGTTTTCTTCTTCTTCTTCTTCCTTTTTTTTTTTTTCAGTTAACTCTGAATGATGATGAAATAAAAATAACAACTTAAAAGACCGCACCGTTTTCAGGTTCTTTTATAAGCGTTAATTTTATCGGACGCCCAATTGTATTGACATTTATTGCATAATAATCCCCGCAACTCCGAGATGTCATCGACCAACACCCATCATGGGATTAAATAAGTAGTTTATATTATACGGATGTAATAAGTTACTGATTAAAAAAATAATTTAATATTTAATAAATTATGTTATTATAATTATTGTGAGTTTGAAAAGAAGTGTACATGTGTTTAATAAATTTTATTAAGAATGTATTGCTTTATTATATAATGATCAAGTTAGACAAAATTTAAATTATCTTTTATTTTTATAGAGTATGTTTAATAATATTTAGGCATGTATTTTTTTTTTAAATACATAAAATTATATAAAGTGAAAAAAACTCAAACTTTTGACATTCACACATACCCTTGTAAGTTTGTAGATTTAACTTCACCCTAAACTGATCAAATTCACCAAACTTTGTTTTCACCAAGTATACTTGATATTCTCTACCACATCCCTTTTTTTTTACAACTTTGTATTGATTAATTTTTTTTTTAATGTGCCTAAGACATAAACGTGATGAGTATTTGGAAAAAAAAACCTTTACAATGACTCCTTTCATTACTAAGTCCTGGTCAGTAATGATAGAAATAGGATGACATCCTCCCGTAGCTTTAAGCCACGTTTCAAACAACCACAAAAATGTTACCTCTGTCTCATCTTGTGAAAGAGCACATCCAAATTGACTGCAGATGATGATTCACTTTTATAAATGGTGCGAAAGGCATATCATACTCATTAGTCCTATAAGTGGTGTCAAATATGAACTACATCCCCAAAATAATGATAGACCACATACATGATCGAGAGTCCACCAAAAAAAAAAAAATTAAATGCCCTCCTAGTTTCATGACATTGGATTGCATAAAAGAACATTGTATTTTCAGCTTGCTTTAGGTTAGTAAGAACTGACTGAGCATCTCCTCTATCCATCTGTCTATGTCAGACATTTCTCAAGTGATTATAACAATCTCTGCTATCAAAACCAACTTGCACGCCACTAAGAATTAAACAAACTTTTTCAGTTTGCAAATTTTCTTTTTGAAACGTCTCTGTCAAATTTTTTAGCTATGGTAGGCATATGCTTATTTGACTTCATTTTCATTCTTCTTGCCAAGGTAACTAGTTTATGATTGTGAGTATCCTTAAAAACTAAAACTCTCCATTTATTAGACAACTTATCATGCACAATCTACATTCTAGCTTCACAACCACATTTAACAGTTGAACATCCCCTATTTACTTTACTTACACTCTTTGTCCTACTAGTTTCTTCAATATCATCATATTTCTTATGTATTGAAAAATATTTTCCCTCATGCGCGCACACAAATAACATACTAGTCACCTCATTTGAACCTCTTCTTGTCTTAGATGAAGTATGAGTTCGAATCCAAAATCCCTCTTGTCGACCATACTCTTCATGATAGCTTTGGCCTCCTTCAATTGTTTCAAAAAACATCCCCACAGATGGTGCTTTTATCTACTCAGCACCAGTTTTTCTACTTATCTCACCATTATTCTCTTGAAATGTGTTAACCACCAAAACCAAATTTATTATATTAAATCATGGTCAAGTTATTGTATATAAAAGAAATAAAAAATTGTAAATAGAATGATTACACATCTTTAATATATATATGATTGAGTCATTGAAATATTTGTTTCTTAAAAAATTAACTAAAATTACAATCTCAAACATCGTCACAAGAAAATAATAAATAATAAGTTACAAGAATTGATAAAGACATAAAAACAGTATGCAAAGGTTACTTAAAGAAATAGCATTGATTTTAAATCTTTTTTCCAATCTTGTTACCCACATGAATTGATAAATAAATAACTGAAAGTAACCAAAAATAATAATAATGAAAGAACATCATTGCTTACTGGAAAAATCGTGTGAGGGCTACTTCATATGTCTTCTAATTGTTCTGACATTATACTATATTTAGGGGATGGAGTGTTTGATCCGTTCTTGTGTATATGAAAGTTGTTTTTGTTTTTGTTTTTATAAAAGAGAGACGGCTAATATTAAAAAAGAGAAAGAGGAAATATATTAAGTGATAAAAAGAAAAATGGATAATAATTTATTATTATATGGGGACCTATAACATTAATTTGTTAGTTTTTATAATTAAAAGGAGTCATGTCATCTTTAATCTCAACCCCTTATTATCTCTCTTATTATCTCTAATCTAATGATCACAATATTGTGTCTAAATTTGTATGTGTGTGTGTGTGTGTCACAAAAAACAAAGCAAAGATAAAATGAATAATGGGAGTTTAAATTTTTTTGCCTTACAGTGTGATATAAATCAATACAAAAAAAAAATGAAATAGTGGCATCAATGTGTTCATCGTTATTTTTACTTGTTACATTTTAACAATTTCTAAAAGGATAAATTTCAATTACTCTTCCGTTAAATGACAATATTTAAAATACTCACGAAATTATTGTCAACTTCAATTTATTCTCATCTTTATTTAATACATAAAAAAAATGGAGGTATTTGATGAAAATGGAAGAGTAATTTGATTTTTATAATAGTTTGAAAATATATTGAACCTTTACCATTTTACGAGAGGAAATCTAAAATCAATCCTTTCTAAAAATTTGAAATGAAGAGAACGTATCTGCCAGTGGATTTTTGACAAGCGAAGGCATGCTAGCAATTTAACCTCTTTTTCTTTTTCTTTTTTTTTAAATTTAAATAAGGGTAGTGTGAAATTAATGGAAAAAATTTTGGGATTAAACAAAAACTTTTGGCTAATATGTAAGTTATCTCGAAGAGGCACTTGATTTATTTTGTTCTCGATGGTGGTAGTATTAGTAAATTATTATTTGGATTATTAATTTTAATATAAATGAGTATGTTGTTGTAAAATGTCTGTCAAAAAGAAAAGAAAAGAAAATTTGATATGGTTGTAAAATTGTTTTCGTTCTTTTCAGTAGGAAGAGGTGAAATGTACTTATTTGACAAAATGTCAGTTTGTCTGGTGTTCCCTTGAATTACCCTTCAATCGTGACATAATCAATAGGTTTTTTTTTTTGTAAAATACAAAATCAATCGACTATTATGAATAATAATCAAATAATTCGTATTATATATATAATGATAAAGCGTATCATCAGCAGTGTTTACTGTTTAGACTATCTTGAAAATGGAAGATTATTTATGGTTAATTATACAACTAAGATCTTTTGAATTATATAATCACAAGATGATTCTAGTAATAAAAGGCTTTTTCATTATAATTTGGTTAGTTTATTCTCCTAACTTCTATGAGTAGATAATAAAATTGTTTTACATTCTTGATTCATCGATGACTTGTATCGTCAAAAATAGGATTATACGCAAAATTAAAACTAGTCGTTCTATATGTCTCATGATATGATCTCATGCAAGAGAAATGATGGCATGATACCTGTATGAAACTAAATTAAAAGAAGCATAAAAGATATCAGCAAATAACTCATGCGAAAATTACTGTACAAGAGCATAAAAGTCATTAGTTGCAAATGATTTGTGTGCAAATCATAATATCACATAGCTTTTAGCTTGGTATTTTTCCATTTTTTCTTCTTTGTAAGGCATAGACTACATTTTTCAAATCTTGTAACATGTACACGCCAAAGATCATTAAAAGAAGTTTTGTGCCTAATCAATTAAGAGTTTACCAAAGGTTATATAATTTATTGTGGAAATTGAGTTGAGTAATTGACAGTTAACTACCCATCCATCCGCTTGCCTTTTTCTTTCCATTCCAAACCAAACCGGCGGTAGCTGCCAAGTCTATCTGCCATACAAAAACAGTTGTTTAGAAAGGAATAAGAAGGAACTTGGTGTCCGCGTGCCCAAAATTTGGAACAGCCGTACAGGTTCATATACCTTGTTAGGTGACCAGTAACGCAGATAATAATTTTCATCAAATTATTGCATTTTCAAGGCTTGAGTTCATGCATTATTGGTGCAACCAATGTGTACAAAAAAGAGACTTAAATCAAATTGGGTAATTTCAGATTAGCTGCTTAATTGGTGTTACACATGCTGCAATTTGGCATTTCAAGCACTCGCAGACAGGTTACCAAATCTGATTCTTGTTTGGGGAACACAAAGGAAACAAGTGCACCACCCCCTATCTGTCTTCCTAACAAACTGCATACACATTTCTTACTATACCCATCAGTTTTTGGCATTTAAATTTCTGTCAAGAACGCCGTATCCCTTTTATTTGACTCGACTCTCTAAAAGGCAAGCCCAAGCTCAACTAAAATGAACAAGACCAAGAGGATCATCACCAATCTTCTGAGGCTTCTGGCCTTGGGAGCGACAGTTGCTGCCATTGTTGTTATGGTTACAAGCCATCAGTCAGCTGAAGTTTTGAACTTAACATTCACGGCTAAATTCAGCAATGAACCTGTATTCAAGTAAGTCTTCAGTCTTCGTCACCACCACCACCTTCACCTCATCTTCTTATCAAAATTTCGATCTTAGGCATTCTTATTTATACAATCTTCAATTTTTGTTATTAAATTAATGTTTGGTGTTTGTGTGTGTGTGTGTGCGTATATATATATATATAGGTACTTTGTTGTTGCAGAAGCTATTGCTTGTGGCTACACCCTTGTAGTTCTCATTCTGTCTTCCAAAAGCTTGCTCTGGCGATTAATAGTCATACTAGATGCGGTAATAGAGAAATTTCAACAATTTAATTTTAATAATATTTTGGGTTTAGTTATTATGTCATGTCGTATTGTTTCTCAGGTTATGACAGCGGTGCTAACTTCAAGCATATCGGCAGCATTGGCAATAGCTCATGTGGGGAAGAAAGGCAACAGTCATGCTGGTTGGCTACCGATCTGTGGACAGGTTCCAAAGTTTTGTGACCATGTCACCGGAGCTCTTGTTTGTGGTTTTGTTGCTGCAATTGTCTACGTATTGCTTCTTATTTATTCTCTCCATTCTGTCCTCAGTCCTGTTTTTGGTGTAAAACCTTAAAGACGGCTCCCTACCCTAGTATATGCAGATTTTGTTCATGTTTTAAATGCTTTAATTTAGCTCCTATAATATTTCTACCCACCCTCGTTCCCTCTGTATAAGCTAATCAATGTACTTATATATTGTATATACATCTGTTAATGATCAATTACATAGTTATTATATTAGTATGTCATGCAAGTAATAACTAGTAACTATATACTGAGAGAGACTGACCTTATGAGCACATAAAACTCATCAATTTGTCTGTCAACCTTCGTGAATAATAATAAAGGGCCATTAGGCCCATCAACGAGCCTACTATTCCAGTCCCAGTAAGTATTTTCATATCCAGAAGGACACTCCAGTAGTCCAGCTCCAGAAGGCGAGGACAAGATCTTGTCTAAAAATTCCCGTGGTACAGGGTCCGCGGGCCTTGTTATGTTAATATCATATATGAGATCTAATTTTTCTTTTATTTTATAAAAAATATTGAATACGGGTATAATTATTTATACTCATTGTTTAGACAGGTAAGATATGATATTAAATATAAAAACTCATACTCGCTAATAAATTCGTTTGATTTTTTTATAATTTTTAAAAGCTAAATTTATTAATTACTATTTAAGTTGAAATATTTTGAAACCTAGAACGCCAAAAGAAGATATTCTAAAGCTTAGAAATAATTAAATAAAGGGAAATGTCTGCCATTAGCATGGAAATATGGAAAAAAAAATTAAGAATATAGAGAAAAGAGGAAAACATGAGGAGTCTCTATATTTTAAAGCCTAGAAATAATTAAATAAAGGAAATGTCTGTCATTAGCATAAAAATATAGAAGAAAAAAATTTAAAACATAGAGAAAAGAGGAAAACGTGGTTGTGAACTTGTGGTAGAGTAATTGAGGCATATGTACATACCGTTTGAAATTTGTTCCAACATCCTCCATCTTCGATGTCCATATTCTTATAATTTGAGGGAAAAAATCGAAATTCTTAACATCATTGATCAATCATCAGGCATCAATCATCATCTTATTTCTCTAAATAAATATTAAAAATTTTCTTCTTATTATTTAGTAATTTTATATTTTTCTTTTCTGTAAATAGATTTGAATATTTTTTTAATAATATATTAATTAAAATTAAACTTAATAATCAATAAATTAAAATTAAAAAAAAAAAAGATATAAGAGATAGGAAAAGGGACGGTATTTATATTTCGCACCGTCCCCATTCAAACTCACAATAGATAAGAATAAAAAACGAAAATAACTACTATTAAATAGGTATGGATATTAGCATCCCGCGTAATACCCTCCCCTTGCCATCCCCATTCAGGCATTCACCTCCTAAAATACCCAAAAAAAAAAAAAAAAAAAATGAAAATACCGTCCAATGAGCTACACGGGGTCCCCACGACCAGCAGAGTCGCAAATGACTCAAACAAGTTCCTCTTACGTATATATTAACCACGCACTAGAATGTAGAATCTTCCCTCTAAATGCTTTGTATGTTACTATCACCTAACTGTAAAACAAAGAAGCTTCTTTAACTACGATGAACACAACAAACACATAGCTTTTGAATCCAGTTCATGATAAGATGGTTTGTGGAGCTCTGTCATTGACCATTCCTTTGTGGTCACATTTAACCTCCAAATTTGATTCTAAAAGTAAAAGAAGCTTTAAACATCAACCTACAACACTGAGAAGTACATGTTCAAATTCGAGTCCAGACTTGCCTGCTACAACTGGTAACTGCTTGTTATTTCATTTTTTTTTTCAAATTTTCTGGAATTATATAGAATGAAACCTTGTTGGATAAAAATTAGTGGGTGATGAATTGGTTACAAATGGAAAGTTTATTTTTGTGTGTACAAAATTCGAATTTCGAAGTGGTAGTAAGCCCACGATGGGTTTAGATTTGTGAGTATTTCTGTTATTTGTGATTAGATAAAATGTCTTAACGAGTAATTTGTTCTCTTTGGGAAAAATTTCAAGAACCCATGTGAAAATTTTCCTCTGGGAGGATTTGACTTGGATTTTGCATCACAGATTGTAGCAAAGGGGTGAACCGGTCTGTGTATGAACTTTATGGGCCTTTATGACATAGCTGGCTGTCATTATGTTGTATTTTGTGGTGAATACCACTTACTTGCATGATAGTTTTTCAAAATAGATGAACACATGGCATAACATCGTTTGCTTGTTGTATGGCTGGTATAGTATCTCCAATGTATTATAGAATTGCTCACAATATTGATTATTTTGGTTTAAGCCAATTAATACTCTTCCTTTTGACTAGTCTACTTTTTCTTCTCATAATTAATGGTCTTCCAAAATTTTAAAATAATTTTAGCTATCTTTGCTTGTTCGTTTTCTCTAAAATGGAATGTGTTGTTAAACCATATGATCATCTATCAGTGTCTAACATTTACAAATCTATTAATGTACGTCATTTGCTATCTTCAGATACAGTTTTATGTTCTGAAACTTTTGTACGGGTAGTTATAGTTGGCATGTGCTACAATGGGTGATTTTCACTCTCAGTTAGAAATGTGGACTAGAGGTCTAAAGGTTGAAGTTGAGATAAACTAACTACTAACCCGTCACTGATGGTACCGTCCAAGGAATATTCATTTGCTAACTACACTGTGCCTAAGGTGAATTGGCTTTCCATTTTGAGAAACAGATGCATGGATTCTTCATTTTACAGTCCTTTTCTTTATATATTAATAATAACATTTGGAGAAAGGGATGGTCGGGATGGAGTGCAATTTTTTTTGGAGGGGAGTAATAAGTTTTTAGAGATCTGTTGATAGGGAATATTAACGAGAAGTTGCTGTATCTGCCTTGAAACCTTTACTCAAGAATCTCTCTAACCCCTCTATGTGGATGCGTGTGCTCATATGTCAATGCTTATCAATAGAGTCAACATACTTCTGTGAAGTTCAACGTAATTTGTGAAGTTCTTGTGCATTGTTATCCCTACATGAAGTTGGTTCTAATAATTTGTTGGTGACAGAGAAACTTCAGAATGATGCTTCTGTGACTGGCGGTGCATATGATTTTGGAAGAGCAACAACATCTCTCACTCAGAAGTTCATATCATATCCAAAGAAAGTCACTCTTGTAAGGCATGGTCTTAGCTCTTGGAATGATGAGGGTAGAGTTCAGGTTTGTTGCCTTCTTTTAATTATAACTCATTTTTTTTATTATGTCTCTGCTTGGCAGAGGCTATTACAATTTTGTGACATGGATGTGTCATGTGTGAATTTAATGTCAACCTTTTTTCTCAGTGTTCAGTGCATTTGTTTACTATTTATGAACACAGGGTTCATATCTATTTCTTCTCTATGTTTCTTAGAATTATACAAGTTTTCATATGCTAACATGATCTGTTATATCTGCAGGGAAGCTCAAACTTGTCTGTGCTAACAGAAGCTGGAGTGAGGCAAGCGGAAAGGTGTCGGGAAGCTTTAAGAAATATATACTTTGATCAGTGCTTCTCAAGTCCAATATGTCGTGCTAAGGTATAGATTCTATAGAATATAGATACCACTGTTCAGCTTGCAATGGTTCAATTATTGTTTTAACAATGGGTGTTTAATGCAGTCTACTGCTGAAGTTATATGGCAAGGAAGGGATGAGCCTCTGGTTTTCATCGATTCACTGAAGGAGGCCCATCTGTTTTTCCTCGAGGGCATGAAAAATGGTCTGTCTCTGTTTATTTTTATTTGTTTAAAAAGAGAATTCAAACTCATTAAATTTACTTGATACAGTGTTGCATCACGTATACAATGATATGCACATTAAAGTTTTAGAATGACTATTGATGATGTGCCTGTTTCTCATGAAGTTTATCATGTTTTATTCTACACATTTTATATTAACTAGCTGGCTTAGAACTTGGTTGCGTTAGTTAATCAGTTAAACTTCAAATCATTCTTTGATATATACATTGCATTTAGCTCTGTATCCATTTGACTAAATCGCATTCAGAATTTGGAGGCAGTGGATGCTAGGCAGAAATATCCAAAGGAGTATACAACTTGGAGAGAAGATCCAGCTAATTTTAATGTAAATGGTGTTTACCCTGTTAGAAATCTATGGGGAACAGCTAGGGAGGCTTGGAAGGAGATCCTGTTGACACCTGTATGATCTATTCCTTGCTATATTTACATTTCTTGTTTTCAAATATATTTGTTTGATATGTTCTGTCTAAGTCATCAGGGAGAGAGTTTTTTGGTTGTCACTCACAAATCGATTTTAAGGGCGTTGATCTGTACTGCTTTAGGGCTAGGCCCAGAAAGGTACGTAATTGCCCATCAAAATTTTCTTCAGTATCATCTAGCAATCTTGGGTGATTCTTGCGTAATACTTAATTTTGATTCTTAATCTCATTTCCTTTGAAAAAATTTCTGGTTGAAGAATGATTTCTCGTTGCATCTAGAAAGTTCATAAAATTTAGGATTGTAAGCTATCTGATATTTTATGTGATATATGTAATCTAACATACAGAGGAAGTTTGTATTACAGCCCTCCCCCCGTGTGCTGAGCTATTGTCACTGGCTTATTTTTATATAGTGAATCATCTTCTAGGTTGATGGTTACAATTATCTGAAATGGTTTTAGCTCATATTTGGCATTTGCTTGCTAAGAGAATTGTCACTTCTGGGTCAAAAATAATTGCCCATGAAATATCATCTTAGAATGACAAGAACACATTCCTGACGTGTTCTTTCAGCAGTCAGCACTAACAATGTTCTTGATGCTTCAGGTTCCGTGCAATAGATGTTAATAACGGTGGCATAACTGTATTTATTGTCAACCAAAATGGAGAAGCAATGCTTCAGTCTTTGAATATGACAGCACACATGTACAGTGATTACATGTATGTTTACTGAAACTTCTTGGTACATTTCACTGACTGGTGAGATTGAAGCCTACACTCTTCACACAAATTCCAGAGACAGCTTTCAGCATTTGTGGAGCGGAATGAGAGGGAGTGAAGACCAAATCTTCACTGCAACCTTTTTCTTTCTCTCAGAGGGTTTTAACTTCTGCTGAGTCATTTTGGTCCAAATTTATTTTGTAATATATAGCAACACTTTCATGTATTGCTGCAAACATGAATTGGTTCTATAGCTAATCCTATTATGTTGATCATGAGCAGACCTGGTTGAATCATTAAGATTATGTATGCTTTTTCCGAAAATCTGCACTGTAAACCGCCAGATACTAGTACAAAACATTAGTGACTTCAAACAGTATGATAACAGGAACCCATTAGTTGGTAGTTTGCTGCTGACTTTCCATATTTGATCTTGCGTCAACAGATTTCGTGTCTCAATTCAAGCATTTCTTCATTATTCACAGTCGGGCGGGACTATAGTGTAGAGTACTTATTGCAATTTGCTTTTTGACTACAAAGTAATGAACCAGGGAAAATGCAACTAATTTGAACACCAATTGATATCTTCATGGAAAACAAACAACCCCACTCGCCAGCTTACGAAGCAATTCTCAAAGCAGGCCCACGCCTCAAACCCTTGCAACAAGTCCATGCCCACCTCATCGTCTCAGGCTACGGTCGCAGCCGTTCCATGCTCACAAAGCTCCTCTCTCTGGTTTGCGATGCCGGCTTCATTACGTACGCGCAACGTATCTTCTTTTGCATTCGCAATCCGGACTCCTTCCTCTTCAATACCCTCATCATACGAAATTCCAAATCAAACTTATCTACTGATTCTCTTTTATTTTATCGCCGTATGATGTTATCCAATATTGCGCCATCAAACTATACTTTTTCCGCCGTAATAAAATCTTGTGCTCATTTATCGATTTTGAATCTCGGCAGGGCGGTTCATTGTCATGTTTTTGTGTCTGGGTATGATTCGGATTTGCATGTTCAGGCTGCGCTTGTTAGTTTTTATGCAAAATCTAATAATGTGGATCTTGCAAGGAAAGTGTTCGATAAAATGCCTGAGAAATCTATTGTTTCTTGGAATTCGATGATCTCAGGGTACGAGCAAAATGGGTTTGCTAAGGAAGCAATTGGGTTGTTTAATATGATGAGAGGTTTGGGTGTAAATCCAGATTCAACAACCTGCGTGTGTGTTTTAGCGGCTTGTGCTCAGTTGGGGGATATTGATTTGGGATGTTGGGTGCATGAGTTCATTATTCGTCAGGGTTTGGATGTGAATGTGGTGCTTGCTACTTCGTTGATTAATATGTATGCTAGGTGTGGGAATGTGAGTAGAGCACGAGAGGTTTTTGATATGATGAGTGAATTAAATGTTATTGCTTGGACTGCAATGATTTCTGGGTATGGAATGCATGGATATGGCACTCAAGCAGTGGAGCTTTTTCACCAAATGAGAGCTCATGGTGCAAGGCCTAACAGTGTCACATTTGTGGCTGTATTGTCAGCCTGCGCGCATGCAGGGCTTGTTCAAGAAGGGCACCGGGTATTTGCTAGCATGAGGCAAGAGTATGGTTTGCTACCAGGAGTTGAGCACCATGTTTGCATGGTTGATTTGTTTGGGCGAGCTGGACTACTCAATGAAGCATATAAATTTGTCAAAGATGTGACTGGTCAGAAGCCAGCTTCGGCAGTTTGGACTGCCATGCTTGGAGCTTGTAAGATGCACAAGAATATTGACCTTGGAGTGGAAGTTGCTGAGCATCTCTTATCTGTTGAACCAGAAAACCCAGGTCATTATGTAATGCTATCAAATATATATGCTTTAGCAGGTAGGATGGATCGGGTAGAAATGGTTAGAAACATAATGATTCAAAAAGGCTTAAAGAAACATGTTGGTTATAGCACTGTAGAGGTTGATCAAAAGAATTACTTATTTAGTATGGGTGACAAGTCCCACCCAAACACATATGAAATCTATCAGTATTTAGATGAACTGATGGGCAGGTGTAGGGAAGCAGGTTATGTACCGGAATCTGAATCAGCAATGCACGAATTGGAAGAGGAGGAGAGGGAGTATGCTCTTAGATATCACAGCGAGAAGCTCGCACTCGCATTTGGCTTAATGAGAACCAGCCCTGGTATGACTATTAGAATTGTCAAGAACCTTAGAATGTGTGTGGACTGTCATTCAGCAATTAAGTTCATTTCAGATACTACTAACAGAGAAATCATTGTTCGGGATAGGCTGCGATTCCACCATTTTAAACGTGGCTCATGTTCATGTTTAGATTACTGGTGATAGATTGAATTTTACTCGTATCAGTGTTGATGCTGTTTTAGATTACTAGTGATGTGCTTTGATTGACGGACCAAATGTGACCCATGTTGCATAGTAGCCCACTGAAAGCCCAAGTCGCAGTTATTAAAAAAAAAAAAAAATTGTGGTAAGTATAAAACTTTGGACATTCATACGGTAAAGGGTACGTGATTTGTGAATATCCTTGAGCCATCCAATTCATTTAGACAAAGTTGTTTCAATCATCAAATTTGCTCATTTAATTATTTATTCTTAATATGCCCGACACAGACATACGCACACTTGGCTTGGCTATATTAAAAATGTGGAAGACAAGAGAGCCCACAAACTAAGCAAAGCACGTGCTACACAGTAAATATCACAAAGTCCCGTACCACAAATTGACAAAATATCATAACAGAGATTCTGTCCTCTTAGTGATAACACGTCGTTCAAAGAACATTTACCCACGAGACAAATTTAATGTACTCATCACAGCCGTTGGTTTCTGCTTTTTTCAGTTGTGTTACAACATATAAAAACCCTAGACGCTCCCTTCTACATCTACCGAATTAATTAATTAATATTTACACATTCTTTAACGTCTAATCTTAGCATTTAAGTCTTAAGAGCAGCCATTAGCCGATAGCCAATAACGACTAGCCTGCTAGCCATGCCTGTTCCGGTGTCGTTTTTAAGAACCTATGAAACCATAAGTCTGTAACTGTAGTGTATGCCACATCATAGTAGATTCGATAGTTGGCTGCTATATTATCTTTACTTTTGGTGGGATCCACGTGGGCAACATTAACTAGTAAATACCACACCTTTAGCTCACTGATTGCGTCGTGCACGTCACCCTCTATAAAAGCGCGTGACCGTGATGACAGGAATTTTCAGATTTTGAATAACATTAGTTAACTTTCGTGTACTATCCATATTCCAAAGTGCTTAAAAAATAAAAAATGAATTTCCTTAAACCCGTCACGAAAGCCTTTCACCTTTCTTCTCCACTTCTCCACTTTCCAGTTTCCACTTTCGGACTCGCAACAGAACTGAAAATGTAAACAATTTACAAAATCCACTTCAAATTTTTCCCAATGAATTTAAGACAGAGTCAGCACCCCACGCGCGGGGGAGATGACCTCCACGCGCCTCCAGCTCCGCCGCCAATGCCAGTAATTCACAACATTATCCCTATCCATGACCTCTTAGCTGAACACCCATCTCTCAGATACCCAGAAGTACGCGCCGCGGCCGCCGCTTTACGCGATGTGAGTGACCTCCGGAAGCCGCCGTTCGTTGCATGGGGCTCACACATGGACCTTCTTGACTGGCTGGGTATTTTTTTCGGGTTCCAAAACGACAGCGTTCGGAACCAACGGGAACACCTGGTCCTCCACTTGGCCAACGCCCAAATGCGACTCCAACCGCTGCCGGCTTCTCCGGGCATTCTCGAACCGATCGTCCTCAGAAGATTCCGGCGTAAGTTGCTCCGAAACTATGCATCTTGGTGCTCATTTTTAGGCCGGAAGTCACAGATCAGTCTGTCGAGTCGTCGCGACGAGAAAAGTCTCCGTCGGGAGCTTCTTTATGTTTCCCTTTATTTGCTAATATGGGGCGAGTCAGCAAACTTACGTTTTGCTCCAGAATGTATCTGTTACATTTACCATCACATGGCTATGGAACTAAATTATGTACTTGATGATAAGATAGATGAAAATACCGGTAGACCATTTTTACCTTCAATTTCTGGAGATTGTGCGTTTTTGAAGTGTGTGGTTATGCCAATTTATCAAACGATTAAGACTGAGGTGGAGAGTAGTAGGAATGGAACGGCGCCACATTCGGCTTGGAGGAATTACGATGATATAAATGAGTATTTTTGGAGTAATAGGTGTTTAAAGAGCTTGAAATGGCCTATTGATTATGGGAGTAATTTTTTCGTGACTGTTAGTAAAGGGAAGAGGGTGGGAAAGACTGGGTTTGTGGAGCAACGGACGTTTTGGAATATATTTAGGAGTTTCGATAAGCTTTGGGTTCTGTTGATACTGTTTTTGCAGGCTGCTGCTATAGTTGCATGGGTGGGTACCGATTATCCTTGGCAAGCGATGGACAGTCGTGACGTCCAGGTTGAGTTATTGACTGTTTTTATCAGTTGGGGTGGGCTCAGATTTTTGCAGTCACTGCTTGATGCAGGGACTCAGTACAGTTTGGTCTCAAGGGAGACAATGTGGCTGGGTGTGAGGATGGTTTTGAAAAGTATTGTTGCTTTGACATGGACGGTTGTGTTTGGAGTTCTTTATGGGAGGATTTGGAGTCAAAAGAATGCTGATGGGAGGTGGTCGTATGAGGCGAATCAGAGGATTATAGCATTTCTTAAGGCTGTGTTGGTGTTTGTTATGCCGGAGTTGTTGTCGTTAGTGTTGTTCATTCTGCCTTGGATAAGGAATTGGATTGAGGAGTTGGATTGGCCTATTGTGTATGTGTGGACGTGGTGGTTCTACTCTCGGATATTTGTGGGCCGTGCTCTGAGGGAAGGGCTGGTTAATAATTTCAAGTACACAGTGTTCTGGATTGTTGTATTGCTCTCAAAGTTTTCATTTAGTTATTATCTTCAGATCAAGCCACTTGTTGGCCCAACAAAGGCACTTTTGAATATGAAGAATGTAGACTACAATTGGCATGAGTTTTTTGGTAGTACGAATAGAGTTCCAGTTGTTTTGTTGTGGGTTCCAGTTATTTTGATTTATTTGATGGACCTGCAAATCTGGTATTCGATATTTTCATCAATTGTTGGTGCAGCAGTTGGGTTGTTTTCACATTTGGGTGAGATTAGGAATATTGGGCAGCTAAGGCTTAGGTTTCAGTTCTTTGCTAGTGCCATGCAGTTTAACCTAATATCAGAACAGCAGTTGCTAAGTCCAAAGGCAACACTGGTGAAAAAGCTTCGGGATGCAATTCGCCGATTGAAGCTGAGGTATGGAATTGGTCTGGCATACAATAAGATAGAATCAAGCCAAGTGGAAGCTACCCGGTTTGCCTTGATATGGAATGAGATAATGTTAACTTTCAGGGATGAAGATCTTATCAGTGACAGAGAGCTTGAGCTCTTGGAGCTGCCGCCTAATTGTTGGAACATAAGGGTTATTCGCTGGCCATGTATCCTCCTCTGCAATGAGCTGCTGCTTGCTCTCAGTCAGGCAACAGAGCTGGCAGATGCACCTGACAGGTGGCTGTGGTTGAAGATATGCAAGAATGAGTACACAAGGTGTGCTGTCATTGAAGCTTATGATAGCATCAAGTATTTGCTTCTCACGGTTGTCAAATATGGCACAGAAGAGAATGCAATTGTTGCAACATTTTTCATGGAGATAGAGAACTATATGCAGATTGGGAAGTTCACTGAGGCATACAGGATGACTGTTCTACCAAAAATGCATGCCAAATTTATATCACTTGTTGAGCTTATGACGAAGCCAAAGAAGGATCTTAGTAAGGCAGTTAATATACTGCAGGCCTTATATGAACTTTCTGTTCGAGAATTTCCAAGGGTGAAAAGGCCTATTTCTCAATTGAGGCAGGAAGGTCTGGCCCCACGTAGTTCAGTCACTGACGAAGGATTGCTCTTTGAAAATGCTGTGAAGTTTCCTGGTGCTGAGGATGCGTTTTTCTACAAGCAGCTACGACGTCTGCACACAATTCTTTCTTCAAGAGACTCAATGCACAATGTACCGGTGAATATTGAGGCAAGAACACGTATTGCTTTCTTTAGCAATTCTCTGTTTATGAATATGCCCCGTGCACCATATGTTGAGAAAATGTTGGCCTTCAGTGTTTTAACCCCGTATTATGATGAAGAAGTGATGTTTGGCAAAGAAATGCTTCGAAGAGAGAATGAAGATGGTGTCTCCACCCTGTTTTATCTGCAGAAGATCTATGCTGATGAATGGAACAATTTTATGGAGCGGATGCGCAGAGAAGGCATGGAGGATGATGATGATATCTGGTCAGAAAGGGCAAGGGATCTCCGTCTTTGGGCATCATATAGAGGTCAAACTTTATCCCGTACTGTGAGGGGAATGATGTATTACTATAGGGCTCTCAAGATGTTTGCTTTTCTTGATTCTGCATCAGAGATGGACATAAGGATGGGATCACAAGAACTAGCTTCTCATGGTTCATTGAGCCATAATAGTTGTTCGGATGGTCCTGGTCCAGCATCTTCAAAGACACTTCCTAGAGCAGCAAGTGGTGTTAGTCTTTTGTTCAAGGGGCATGAGTATGGGTGTGCTCTGATGAAATTCACATATGTGGTTACTTGCCAGGTGTATGGGCAGCAGAAGGCAAAGGGAGAAGCCCGTGCAGAGGAGATTTTATATTTGTTGAAAAACAATGAGGCCCTTCGAGTTGCCTATGTTGATGAGGTTCACTTGGGGAGGGATGAGGTTGAGTATTACTCTGTTCTTGTGAAATATGATCAGCAGAGGCAGAGGGAGGTGGAAATCTATAGGATTAGGTTGCCTGGTCCTTTGAAGCTTGGGGAAGGAAAACCAGAAAACCAAAACCATGCCATAATCTTTACTCGGGGTGATGCAGTTCAAACCATTGACATGAACCAAGACAATTATTTTGAGGAGACACTCAAGATGCGCAATTTGTTGGAGGAATTCAATAATTATTATGGAATTAGAAAGCCAACCATATTGGGGGTCCGAGAGAATATCTTTTCAGGTTCTGTATCCTCTCTTGCTCGGTTCATGTCTGCCCAGGAAACTAGTTTTGTGACCCTTGGGCAGCGTGTTCTAGCAAACCCTTTGAAGGTGCGGATGCACTATGGTCATCCTGATGTGTTTGACAGATTCTGGTTCTTGCCTCGTGGTGGAATTAGCAAGGCTTCTAAAGTAATTAACATCAGTGAGGATATATTTGCTGGCTTCAATTGTACACTGCGAGGTGGTAATGTAACACACCATGAATATATACAGGTGGCGAAGGGAAAGGATGTTGGGTTAAATCAGATCTCCATGTTTGAGGCCAAGGTTGCTAGTGGAAATGGTGAGCAGGCATTGAGTAGAGATGTGTATCGCTTGGGTCACAGATTAGACTTCTTCCGGATGCTCTCTTTTTTCTACACGAGTGTAGGGCACTACTTCAACTCCTTGATGGTGGTCATAACTGTTTACACATTTTTATGGGGGCGTCTTTATCTTGCTCTTAGTGGGGTTGAGAATGCTGTCAAGAATAGTACTAACAATAAGGCTCTGAGTACAATTCTGAATCAGCAGTTTGTCATTCAGTTTGGTCTGTTCACTGCTCTTCCAATGATTGTGGAGAACTCACTTGAGCATGGGTTCCTTCCTGCAGTTTGGGACTTCTTAACAATGCAATTTCAGCTCGCATCATTCTTTTATACATTCTCTTTAGGAACTCGTGCTCATTTCTTTGGTCGGACTATTCTTCATGGAGGTGCCAAGTACAGAGCCACTGGGCGTGGATTTGTGGTTCAGCATAAGAGTTTTTCAGAGAATTATAGACTGTATTCTCGAAGCCATTTTGTGAAGGCAATTGAACTCGGAGTTATTTTGATTGTGTATGCTTTCCACAGTCCCATGGCCAAGGATACTTTTGTTTATATAGCAATGTCAATCACAAGCTGGTTCCTTGTTGTTTCGTGGATAATGTCTCCCTTCGTGTTCAACCCTTCTGGATTTGACTGGCTGAAGACTGTCTATGACTTCGAAGATTTCATTGATTGGATATGGTTCCATGGGGTGTTTACAAAAGCAGATCAGAGCTGGGAAACATGGTGGTATGAGGAACAGGACCATCTACGGACAACCGGTCTATGGGGAAAGCTATTGGAGATTATCTTGGATCTTCGTTTCTTCTTCTTTCAGTATGGCATTGTATATCAGCTTGGAATAGCTGGCCGAAGCACCAGTATAGTTGTTTATTTGCTATCTTGGATAGTCATGGTTGTGGTAGTTGCAATTTACATCACCATAGCATATGCTCAGAACAAATATGCTGCAAAAGATCACATCTACTATCGTCTAGTGCAACTGCTAGTCATTGTGCTAGTAGTACTAGTGATTGTCTTATTGTTGGAGTTCACTAAATTCGAGTTCTTTGATCTAGTGACAAGTCTCTTGGCATTCATCCCCACAGGATGGGGCATGATATTGATTGCCCAAGTTCTTAGACCTTTTCTGCAGTCCACTTTGGTCTGGGATACCGTGGTCTCCTTGGCTCGGTTGTACGATTTACTTTTTGGAGTAATTGTTATGGCTCCGGTGGCCTTGCTTTCATGGTTGCCCGGATTTCAGTCAATGCAGACAAGGATCCTGTTTAATGAAGCATTCAGTAGGGGTCTACAGATCTCTCGTATCCTTACTGGGAAAAAGTCCAACTGATGCATGGTTGCGGTAAATTTCTGTCTTTGCTTTTTAACTTATCCCAACCATGGTTCACTAATAATTAACTTGAGGTTGGTATTGTTGCATTAACTGAATATTTACATCTGAACTTTGCATGCTTACTGCAATTGATCATAAATTCATAATGTTGTCATTAACTTTTACGTTATCATATGATTCAGGTAATCCCATGGGACAAGGGTTACATAACGGTGGTAGGAAGACTGGCCCTTATTTCCACTATTAACACTTATTTTGCTGTGGTATTTGGTTAACTCATGGGTGGCGAGGACTATGATTTTCGATTCTTAAATATTTTTTGGTAGCTTTGTATCCGGTAACTCTCAGGTCCCGATGTTGCTTCAGATCTTGTCCTGGCACACATGCTTAGCGGTTGGTAGGCTACAACTCTAAATCTAATTATGTAGTTCATGGTTTTTGTATAGTGTTCATGTACAGTGTAACTTCTGTGTTAGTTTCAGCGCAGTGTTTAATGGCATTTCCAGTCATATTGAAATTATGCATCCTCTATTTAATAAATGAAGTATTTGATTTCCTTGAAGGTTACAGAAACTTTTGTCGGAGTTACAAAATTGTTGTGCAAAAATTGGAATTATGGGCCTAACGCAGTGAAATCTAATGATATAGAACCTAGATCAGTTTGAATTTCCATTAACGAACCATCAGATTCTCATACAATGATCCCGGATAAATGACAGTAAGTAATTGCCTTTGAATATATTGTCTAAGCATCAAGGAAACGTAGGGACTATGAAAGCCATTTATATATTCTATAGACAATGCTGGTGTGGCAGAAATCATCACAAGCATTCCCATCTTGTTCACGATGAATCTGAAAATTTGTTGCCAAATATTTCTCTCAGTTATCTTATTAAATCCTTTGCAATAATAAAACCGATAAAAAAAAAAAGAAATAATAAGAAAAGCAGATTTTCTAATAACAAAATTTCTATATTTAATCCATTCCCTTTAGATTAGTATTACACATCCCAAAGGTTTTTATCCAAACAAATATCCCAGATGATGTGGCAATCATCAATTGATTGATAAAATAATATAATTAGTTCACTTAAATATTGTAAAGAATTATAATCATTTAATGAATGACACATCATTTCAGATAAATTTTGAAATAAAAAAATTTTGGTACCTATAATTAGGGTGTGGCTACAATGCTGGGGCATCGTAGCTGGCACCATTTTGAGGTCCCAGCTGTAAATGGCAGCCAAAGACCTGTAAACCGGTTGCATCTTTTTTTTTAATTTAAAAAATTAGAAAATGTTAAAGAAAAATATTTTTAAAAAATTTAAAAAAATAGCATTTTACATTAAAATTAAAATTAATGTGAAAAATAAAATTGGTTGCACCTTTTTTTAAAACAAAAAATTAGATAAATGAAAAAGAAAAATAATAATAATAATTGTTAAAAATCGAATTTTACATGATAATTAAAATTAATGTGAAAAATAAAGAAATTGAAAATGAGGAAAATAGAATTTGACATTATAATTAAAATCAATAGAATTTTACATTATAATTAAAATTAATGTGAAGAATCATTTAATATAAAATTTTGCCACCTATTTCATGTTTTACATCGCTTCTACATGTTTGACGTCGTTGTTGTATGTTTAACATTAAGTGTTGCATGTTTCATATTTAACGTTGTATATTTCATGTGTAACGTCTATGTTACATGTTTAAGGTCAAATGTTGCATGTCCAAAATAAAGAATATTCCAGTCGTTTCATGTTTATTGTCGATGTTGCATGTTTGATGTTGATTATTGCATGTTTGACGTTAGCAGTTGCATGTTTCATGTTTGATGTCTACGTTACATGTGTAACGTCAATTGTTGCATGCCTTGAATAAAGCCAAAATAGAGAATATTCCAGAATATTTCCACCCATTTCATGTTTGACGTTCGTGTTGCATGTTTGATGTAGATTATTACATGTTTGATGTCAAGAGTTGCATGTTTCATGTTTCACGTTTCGATTTCATGTTTGACGTCTATTTTACATGTTTAACGTCAATTGTTGGATGTCTTGAATAAAACCAAAATAGAGAATATTCTAAAATATTCTCACTCGTTTCATGTTTGACGTCCTTCTTGCATGTTTGACGTAGATTATTGCATGTTTCATGTTTAACATTATTTGCTTCATGTTTAACGTCAATGTTACACATTTAACGTCAATTATTACATGTCTTGAATAAAGCAAAAATAGAGAATATTCTGGAATATTCTCACCCGTTTCATATTTGACGTCCGTGTTGCATGTTTGACGTTACGAGTTGCATGTATCATGTTTAACGTTGTTTGTTTCATGTTTGACGTCAATGTTACATGTTTAATGTTAATTGTTGCATGTCTTCAATAAAACTAAAATAGAGAATATTCCAAAATATCTTTTCCTGTTTTATGTTTGACATCCGTGTTGCATGTTTGACGTAGATTATTGCATGTTTGACGTTACAAGTTGCATATTTCATATTTAACATTGTCTGTTTCATGTTTGACGTCAATGTTATATGTTTAACGTCAATTATTGCATGTCTTGAATAAAGTCAAAATAGAGAATATTCCCGAATATTCTCGCACGTTGCATGTTTGACGTCGACGTTGCATGTTTGATATGGTACGTTGCACTTTGACGTGAATTGTTGCATGTTGCATGTTTCACATCAGTTGTTGCATGTTTGACCTCAATTGTTGCATGTTTCACGTTAAATATTGCATATCTTGAATAAAGCCAAAAAATAAAGAATATTCCCACCCGTTTCATATTTGGCGTCTGTGGTGCATGTTTGACGTTGGTAGTTGCATGTTTAACGTGAAATGTTGCATGTTTACATGGTTCTCATGTTTAACCTCTGCTGATACATGTTTGACCTCAGTTGTTGCATGTTTTACGTGACCTGTTGCATTGTTAAGTAGTTCGCATGTTTTACTTCTTGGTGTTTGCATTTTTTGAGAATACTAATTCTTCTTCCTCTTTTTCTTTTTTGGGTTAATATTTTTTATTTAGATTGAATCATGGCTGAAGAAAATAGATAAGATTTGATCTAGTGAGAACAACCACTAGGTGGTTAAAATCGGACCACACGAAATGTAATGAGTGTTTTTAAGTGCCATGAAAGTTTTTTTAAATTGTAATGAGTTTTTCATTGAAAAAAAAAACACAATGCCTTGAGTTTATTTTAAATATTAATGGATTCTTAAATTTAGATAATTTAATTATTTATTGTATTAATATTTATTCTATATTTATATTTCCCCTCATAAATCTACTGAAAAAACTTTCTTATGATGCACTGAAATTTTTAGACCCATATTAAGTTGGATATCCTGAAATGTATTGAGTAATAATAATAATAATAATAATCCTTCCCACATATACAACGGGGGCTTCAAAGCCAGTAAGCCACTACCTATATATAGTTTTTAACTGTTTATTATTTAATTATTTCTAAATCAATTAAATTTGTATATATCTCTCCCCTTTACATCATTAAAATCAAATGGGTCATTTGTGGAAGTTTTCTTGAGGTCCATCACACCCTTTAAATTTTGATGCTGTTCAGCTAAGATTTGTGTCAGTGCTTTCATGATGATGATTAAGTTGTTACAACTACATGTGAATGGCGATAATCTAAACTTGACACATTCAATAGCCATAGCCTATAGACGACCTTGTGGTTGTGGAGTCATAATCTTGCAACATTTTTCCACCATAATTTTCGTAATTATATTTCAATTACCTTTTAGTTTTTAGTAGTTACTGATTAAATAAACGTGGTACCGTTTCTTGATAATTTCATCATCGTCTTCCATTATATGTTTTAAGCAATGGGGTTTTCTCTTATCAATATCATTATATATATTAAACCCCCACCAAACATATATTTATAGTTTTAAATTCTTTAAAGCGTGATATAACAAAAAATAAAATTTTATAAATTATAAATTTGTAAAACATAATAAAAATAAAAGAAATACTTCTTTATAGAATTGGAATTATAAAATCTCTTGCATTTCAAAATATTCGAAGCTCTTGTAATATTATAGAGTTATATATATTTTGAGCTTATGTTTGCAATAAACATTTGATACACGTTATTTTACTAAACTAGATTTAATTAATAAAAATACACTAAAATTGAATTAAATTCAACTTTTGCCCAATAAGTATATTTAGGAATATATCTAATTAACTAATTTTTATTTAACTCGTACACAAGTTATAAATGTATTCATGAAATTACCATAAATTTAATGGTCTAACTATTTTTTACACGATTGATAAAATGATCGCTTTGAAAAGAACTTGTAATTTGAAATAAAAAAATCTAATTAATTATAATAATAATTACATGTCTAATCAAATTAAAGTACCAAATTAAAACCAATTCTACAAAAAAAAGAAAAAAGAAAGAGAGAAAGAAATAAGACATTGCTGTGATGTGCGTTTTATTGGCATCAAGATTTTTTTAAAATAAGAGTTAACATCAAGAAATTAAATGATGCAGACTTAATATGAACCATTTGAATCCTCTGCTGCACTCTCTTGGCTTCGTTCTTCTGGAAAAGTCAGTCTGAAATTAACAATTTCAAAGACTCCATCACTTGTTCAATAGCTCTTCTTCTTTCCATCTCTGGCAGGTTGCATAACATCCTTCCCTTCAATGTGCTTTTCCATACCACCAAAATCTGCAGTGAGTCAATAAATATCTGTTTTCGGGTTAAAGATCAAAAGCAAATTGCATGCCACCTACATGAAAAATCAATTAATTACATTTTAAACTTTTGATAGTCAATCTATATAATTTTCCTATATATGTTTTTGTTTTTTTTTTTTTTTTTTCATTCGGTGTGCATAATATTTAAAAACTAAATAATCACAAGTAATTGGGGATTCTAGGTAAAGATTAAACCTGAAGCAAACTTATTATCACATTCCATAGTCAAAAAATCATATGAAGGTGAATTCAAACAGATTTGGCCCAAAAATAATACAATAATTCAGTAATTACTCTAATGAAAATATGGTTAAGTGACTGGTTATTCAATTTGAAATGAAAAAAAATTAAAAGATGCTGCATGTTCTTGACAATAGAATATAATACAGAATTTGATTCAAAATATTTTCTACATATTAGACAGATTACAAGTGACAAGTATTCACATCTTTACAGAAACAATCATTAAAACATGATATCCATCCTGCATTAGTTGTCATTTGTTCTATCTTTTTCAGTCCCAATAATTTTCCAAATTAAGATGCAAAACAGGGGAACCGGCTAGCCCCTTTTTTTAAGCGGCTAGCCGGCGGGATGTAGAGGCTAACTTAAAACCACGCCTCTCTCTCACTTCAATCCAGCATTTTTTTTTTATTTTCTTGCCAATTCCATGCTTCCAAGCCATTAATCATCACTTCAACATTTACACATCTTTTTTCACCCTAAATTCCCAAACCCCTAATTGTTTCACAAACCTCTACAATTTCAATATAACACATAAATCTCTTATTTTTTCGCATAACATTTACAGTACACAGCAAATACCACAAGGATTAAAATTACTTCATCACCTTGCCCTTAACTCGAAATTGAAAGAGACCGAATCGAAGCTGTACAACTTCAACAGCTCAAGATGACAACAACCGCTTGATGGAATCCACTTGTTGTAAGGTTTGAGCGAGAAGATGGCTTCGATTTTCAGTGATTAGTGAACAAAACGAACAGGGAAATTAGAGAGAAATTTCTGATTTTGTGAGAGAGTTGAGCGAGAGAAATTGGAGAGGAATTTGGGGGGGAGGGGGAGGGGGGGGGTGCTGTCTTGCAATGGTTGGGAACCGGTTGCTTGGGTTGCCCACTTTTTCCCTTTTTTTTTCCTTTTCAATGTCAGCCGTTGGATTCATTTAACTTGAATCCAACGGCTGCATTTAACAGCCGGCAAAATACCGGGCCTCAATGATCGGCATTGGAGCTTTAGCCCTATCATTACTCTTCCTTTTACACTTGCAGGTCAAAAGTTTCTAGAGAAAGAACTAATAAAGTGACAACTGATTTAAAAGAAAAAAAAAAGACCTGCACAAATATATATATATATATATATATATATGAAAGAATAATGCAACACTGTAACTTGGTTAAGAAGAATGAGGAGACTGTAATTTACGCACTGAAATGAGATTTCAATTATCATTAAGTATAAATATTTTTGTGAACAGGTTCTCCTTGTAATTCCACATTGCTAACTACAGGAATTTTTTCATAGGCAACAATCTCTCTAAACCTCTTGGGAAGAATACACCTACCACCATTTTGTTGCTGCAAATAAATAAGAGCAGCAAACAGCAGACCACCACAGGGTATGATAATGTCCCAAGCTGTGGAGTAAAAATCCATCTTGGGATTTGCATAAATGTAAGACCAATCAAGGTACCAACTGGAACTATGAGCCCTGTAAAGATCATAAGCATGAGGCAACAGACGAACAATGGTTGTTCCAATGTAGAAAGGAGCAGTCATAGTCTTTTCTGTTGAGTTGAGGAACATGTTGAACAGAATCTGTGGGAGCAAAAAACCATCAAGAATCAACCCACCGTAGGATTTGAGATCACCCCAAAGAGAATGCTGCCAGTTTAAGCGCGCCCGGCGAGGGTGGTGAGGTCGTATATGACGATGTACAATATATGGACCATGGTAAGAATTCCTCGATCGATACACAACCCAAGCAATCAACCCACCAGCAATATACAATGGTGAAGTTGCATATAGAACTTTCCTCTCGGAAATCCATGTTTCATTTTGGCTACCATTGCCTTGTCTTGCAGACCAAGTAAGTTGGAGAAGGCGGAACTGCAGAAGGAAAGCCACCATTGTTACCACCCTTACAATTATTTCATTTGCTTCAAGCCATCCACCGCTACCAAGAAAAAGATTCTGCTGGTTATGATTTGCCTTGAATAAAGCCTCAAAGTTCAACAGCAAAGGAATCATGTATCTGAGAGTAAGAATGATGAGCATCACAACAGATATGAAAGGAAGCACTTCACGGTGATTCTTAACATAAAAGAGCTGCAAGCCAACAAAGAAACATGCAAGTGTATTCGATATAAGAACCATAGTAATCTCTAAATCCATTCTCCAAACAGATTCTTTAGCTTGGCTTGTGTAAATTGAACTCGAAGACAATTTGAGACGTCCAAAATAAAGAGAGTCTGACTTCTGCCGAGTGCTTTCAATTGTTCCCTTGACATTTTCACTGCCCTCTTCGTTCAATGCACGAAAGTGGAAGTTGACATCAATCTCACAATCCAGAGAATCATTTTTTGCCAATTTCATTTGTTGATGACTTGGCCTCAAATTGCGACACCCTCTCATGCACAAGACACCTGTATCCCTATCATACACTCCTTCAGCTGAAATTTCTATTGTTTCAGATATCTCACTACCACCAAACATGAAACCAGATGGAGGTACGATGCTCATCTTGTAGCTAATGTTCAGCATATTGTACTGGTTATTTGGCTTAAAAGCAAACACAGTATACCTCTGCAACGGCGGCAAATGCAAGTGTCCAGACAATGGGTGCTGATATAAGTGATCACCCACAAACAGTGGAGAAGCAAAACCATGTGATATTTGTCCGATGCTATTTTTCACATACATGCTAAACCTCATGTCCATAGAATTCACATTGGGGTACGTCTTTCCCATGTGTTTAACATTATTCTGAATTGCACAAGATTTCCTAGCAACATCTACCACAGTATACTGGTACTTGAAACCAGAGAGACCCATTAACACTTCCTGAGAACTGTGAAACCCAATTTTACCGAAGTATCCCGGATCATGCTCACTTCTGTTGCTCCAAATTTTCCCTGAAATTGTACTCCTATTTCTAACAGAAAAAACTCTAGGAAATCTCAAATTAAACCTAACTGAGCAATCTCCAACAGAAGCATTAGTCACAATTTCAGTGAAATTCAAGATCCGACATGCAACGCCATGCAGCTGGTTCTTCTTTTCATCCCAAACCCCTTCAGCAATCAACGTGGTCTTAGGGTCGAAAGGAAATGCTGCACGAATAATGCTGGAGTTCGGAAACCCCAGTAACATCACCATTTTTTGTTTCTCCACACACCTAATCTTTCTTAAAAGCATAGCACTTGGTAAATAACCAACATTCTCTGTAACAAAACTGCAACTGACATTTCCACCCCTATAACACACACTATTATAGGCCAATTCAAACTTAAAATTACCAAAACCAAACACCGAACACACACCTTGATTGGCATCACTTATAGACAAGCTCTTGTCTCTGTTAATTCCATCCTCAAAATCACTTTCATTTTCTTTATCTATCAATGTAAACTCATAAGACCTCTCCTCAAGCTTAGCCACACCTAATATCGTAACCGGCTTAAAGTAACTCTCACTACCTTCAAAATCCAAACTTTCCAATACCCCACTAACCAAACTATCAAAAACACTCAGATTGAAGTTTCTAGAATAATTAAGCTTCAAAACCACATTAAGATTATCGAATTTACCTGAATTTATACGATTGGATCCTGATCCAACCATACAAAGCTTCCCACCAGCTTGGGACCAGAAACCACTTAGCCAAAAGCTCGCCAAGCCACGCCGCAGCGGAATCCTTGGCCCTCGAAATTTAACAATCCGTAATCTCCGGAACCTTATATTAGCATCATCTTTGGAGGAGATCATAAGACTCAATCGTGCTTCGAGTTTGAACACGGTACTGTCAACAGTTTTACCGTCAATGTGGGGGACAAAGGCGACGGAATTTGGCCAGATGGACTGATGGGAATTGAAAAGGGGGTCGCCGCCGGCGAAAAACGCGGGGGTGAAGCCAAGGGATGAAGAGGAGGCGGGGAAATTGGTTTGGTCGAGAAGTGGTTCGGGGACTACGTGGTTGCAGTATTTGGAGTATTGGATTTGCGAGTTTGTGGTGGTGGGATTTGGAATGTAAGATTCGCAAAATGTCGTGAGGAGGGAGAAGGAGATGCCCAAAACGAGGAGGAGATGGAGGCGGCGCTGGAGAGGATTTGATCGACATTTTTGGGTTTTTGGAGGGTTTATTTGGGAAAGTTGAGGAATGGAGATTATCTCCATCGGTGACGTTATCGTTACTTATCCTCTGATACTTACAGAGATGGTGTAAGAGAAGCTGAAGCCTGAATGAATCAACGGCAAGAATTTTAGATTTGTATATTTTTGTATTTATAGTTACAGGTGGCTTGGGGTTTAAAAAAATGCTTTTTCGATAAGCACTTATTACCAAGAGAGAAATGTCCATGTTTAAAATGTTTTTTTTTTAAAAAAAAAAAAAAAGAATTTAGTTTCATATAATTTATCTCCTTTTCTTTTAATTAAAACAATAGTGATCTTTCTTTATTCTTTTCTTTCTTTTTTTTTTTTCTTAAATAGCCATAATTATCTTCTTAGTGAAAATGGAAATGTAAACGTTTGCTTTGGGTGCAAGCGGGACATGCGATCGTATTTGAGAATCTTGAGTTGTGTGTGTGCAGTGCAGAAACTGAAAGGCAATAATCTCATATTGGAGAAGGAAATAAATGAACATTAGTACATGTCTGTCTTAGTCACAATATTCTACAAATCGGAAGGTTGTCACATAATATGAATAGCGTATGAATTAATTTACTTTCATATAGCCGGCTCCTTTTTATGTTATGGAAAAGTGCTGCAGCATGTCTCTTGTCGGTTCAGACTTTTTGAGCCGATCAAAAAACTTAATTTTTTTTTTTTCATTTCATTTTATAAGCTATAAATTTATAGCTTATAAAATTTTAGCTTTTGCTAGTTTAGGATTTAAAAGTTGGGCTTGACGGATTTAGAACCTTAAATATATGTTATAGGTGAGTTAAGTATATGTTAAAATATGTATTTTAATTAAAATAATATATTTTTAAAAAAAATTTTAATCATTTCTCTGGCTTTCGGGCCGCTCGGGCTTCATCTAAATATGCTTGCTTGGATTGGGCCACGCCTGACCTTTAAAAAAACACCTGCACTCAAGCTTGGCCGGATTTTTCTGCAATCCCAGAGCCTCCACCCTTTTCTAAGTAATCTTGAGTTACGTACTTGTGTTGCAGCTTTAACAGTGGCTGGTTTCACATTATCCTCACTTGTGTGAGTGGTGGCATTGACCTTGTGGCTACTTTCCAAAGCTTTTCTATGACTGCATTGTCCTTACCTCTAGAATTTTAAATTTTAAAGGAACTGTCACAGAGAGATCATCCAGCTGCATAAGGCATCATTGTTAACAGAGATCTTAAGCCACACCACAACCATTGTTTCTTCATTATTGTACATTGTGAAGCACCACATATTACAGCAGCACAAGCTTATTCAACCAATCTTATAATACAAGTTCAAGTGTCCAACAACCATATAAACAGAACACAGAAGAAACACAAGCATATTTTGTTATTTTACATATTAATTCACACGATAGGAATGTGTTCATAAGGTAAATGCGAGTTTTTTTAATTATTTGAACCTGATAAAGGCATTCATTTTTCAATTTTCAGGCTCAATAAATTGGCTGCAATCAATTCCCTTACTAGAAAAGGCCTCCACAAGCTTTGGAAATAACTTTGCAAGTATGATTTTGAACCCCATAGAAGATCCCTGGGAATTTTCTCCATTTTCTTTGCATCCAGAGGCAGTTCCTACTGCAGCTCCTTCCATGTATGCCTTACAAGCCAATAAAATGTATTTGGAGCGTTGACTGAAGTGCTCCTCCACAAGCTCCTTAAAATGCTACATCAGCAAAAATCAGCCATTGCTAAGAATTTCTATATTCCAGATAAACACACTTGGTGGTTTTAGATGGCATCTATTTCTGTCAATTAACAATTCCACTATTTTTCTGATTTTCAATTGCTAAGATGTAATGTTTGCAACATACTATACATAAAAGACTAGTGATCATCTTATTCTCACTATTTCAATCGGAGATCGACAGTAAACAGCATAGCAACTTTACTGCCATCGTAAAACCAAATTCCAAATTTAGGACATTACCTTGGGTGGCTTGTGAAGTAGGTAAAGCATGGACTTGCAAGTCACAAGGAATGCATTTTCATTGTAGCTTACTGAGTTTCTCTCTCCCTCAGCTCTTCCTATCTGCTTATCATATCCAGCCTCATTGAAATAAGGTTTCTCATTAAGCACAAGAGCTTGGAGGGAGAGAAGAACTTGAAGAATAGTGGAGCTCCCTGGATTCCATACTTCAGTGCCTGAACCTCCCCAAGTATTGAGGAGGCTCAGACAGACCTTTCCGGACTCATGTAAGTTAGGGTTTACACGGAGTCCACCAGAAATATAGTGTACTAACTGCACAAAAATAATTTTGTTCAGACAAAATAATTATTTAATGAGTACATTTGCAAAGTTCCGTGCATAGAGAAATATTTACAAAGCGATCGAAATGGCAATATAGTCTTTGCACTACCAAAGTTGGGGGTACACAAGACAGCAGTGATTTATTCAAGCATGAACTCAGCAACAAGCAAAGCAAAATTATAAGTGAAAACTTACAGGCGGCTCATAAGGATACTCTGGAGGAAGAAAGATGTCAAAGAAGAACAGCCCATCATGATAGGGAGTTCCCTTTGCACCGACAATGGCTGCCCGTATGAGATCCATCCTATCCTCGTAGATGCGGACATAGATTGTTTCTGCTCAGGTCATCAAACTCTTATAAGAAATTGAAAGAATAAAAATTTTAAAGCTTTAACATTGATAATGGAAATTCCAGTTTTAAGTGCCAACAGCTCACACATGTAAATAACATAGCTGCCGAAACTTTTTTTCTCTCTATTTAAAATGTTTTCCTTTGCACTACTTTTACTTTAACAGCATAAATCTTCTGATTTCCCCTTTGCCAGTTAATCACTTTTTGACATTTTCAAGGTACAGAACTAACTCCACTTTGTAATAATCACCACCATATATAAAAAATAAAAACACTAGTAATATATTGGAGTAAGGGTCCCTGATCATCCTTCTTTCCTAGAAGAGTAATATTTCTTTTCCTTTTCTTAGGGCCTTTTTCCCCCCTCCATTTTCTTTATTTTTTCAGTAGAAAAGGAGGATTTGTTATCACAAGATAGGGTTACCAGTGTAGCAGCTGATAACAACTAATGAATTCACTAGTCCAATTTTTGCAAGTCACAACTAATAGAAATGGAATAATACTGGTATAAGAACAGTGAAGCAGCATACAGAAAATATAACTGTACTAACCAGGAAGGGTTTTCTCTAGAATGCTCCATTCTTGCTGAACCTTCTTCACCCAAGCTCTTTTCACCTGTGGGAAAAAAAATGGAGAGAGGAAAAGAAAAATGGTGGTCTGAGGAATGTTTTGTGGTGTCTACTAGTATATTTGCAGAGATAAATGAACCATGTCTCTGACCTGAGACAGTGCTAACTCCTTGCTGGCACCAAGAAAATGGTGGTCTGAGGAATCGCTAACCATATCAAACTGCCGAAACTGATCTTCTGAATTCTCACAAGCTGTAAAAGCCTTAAATTCTTCTTTCTCTGGGTCCTCTTCAACTTCCTGAATTAAATTTGTCTTTCCAAGCGTCTGAAACTCACTAGGATGTGGCTCACAGCAGATATTATTAGCTTCAAATACTTCTTTCTCAAGCAGAATCTCACTCTCATTTGCATCTTCAGGTATATGACCAGACGACACTGAGTCTGACTGCGATGTGGAACCAAGTAGTCCAAATAGGCTTGTCGCAATGCTTGTGAAAAATCCAATGGCAGCACAGGGAAGAGAAAAGGAACTTGACTCCCATGGGTACTTTTTGCAGACTTCTCCAGAACCATCAAAACTTGGCAAATTCTGAGCAGACAGAACAGCTATCCAGTGATTAAGAGATAATCTAAACTAACACAAACTTAAGTTGGGTTGAAAACAAAATTCAAATTCAGCGAATATTAAGTGTCTATAATGATAGAGAGGGAGCAAGGGAAAAGTTACCTCTCCTCTCTGGCTTGAATTTTGTTTGTCATGCATTTCTTGATTCAATTCCTCAATATTACCTTCATTTGTCCCGGGGGTTGTAGTTGAATCTTCATATTTTTCAACCCCATAAATTTCATTAGGTCCAACCTGTAACATTGCCCAAGTATTAAATTTAAGGATGCTGAACCCTATTCAATACTAACTAATCATGAATACTCAATCAATGAGAAATTGGTATATTAAGTGGCTGAGTTGGATGAATGATGTAAAACTTTTGCTGTTTTACCCAGCATTGCAGCTATAATACAAGCTCATCGTGTCCATGCGAAAACCATCAAATTTAAGCATGCATTACCATTTTGCTGACAAGAAATCCTTTCTGAGATACACAATCAGAAGGATAGTTCAGTCAAAAATACCTAGCAACTAATCATGAAGCTGAAATGTACACTACAGTGGCCCATGATTACCAGTACAACCTTTATTGGAAAGTGTCAGTGACATATTCATTTATTTAAAAGTACACTCAGTGTTAAACATAGAATATAGCCAAGATGAATCAAATAGTAAGAATGACTAAATTTCACATACCTTGGTTGTAAAACCAGTAGCCCATCTCACCTCCACAGCACCATCTCTAAAGCCAGTAACAATGCCAATGCAAGATAAGGAATGTGTATCAGGGCAATCATTCTGTTCCCAATTAGAGATCGCGCCTCCCAGAGCAGCCTCTTTACACATGCCAAACTGGTTCTGGACCAACTTAAACACGACAGCCCCGTAATAGAAGGAGTAATCTGGGTGCTCAACCAGTTCATAAGCACTTACCTCAGACTGATTTGCATCAGAATCATCATTGGTCCTCCATTGGACTGTCACAGTCCTTTCCTTTGCGTCCACACCCTGCACAACCCCCCATCTTTGTCCGCTAGGTATATGTGGATCATCAGAAATGCCCTTTTCCAGTACAAACTGATCAGGCCAAAATTCATGAGAATTTACAACACTAACGGGGAGCAGAACCTGAGAATCCAAACCCACAGAGCAGCTACCATCTTGCCACACAACATCAAGTTTGGTCTTTGTTTTCACAATAACAAAAACCTCTGCAAAACTTGAATTAGGGTTTCTTCTATTAAGTCCTCTTTCTAATTTCTTGTTATCACAAGTAGATGAATTGATAAAAGTTGGCTCCGTGATAACCTCGTAGTCAGCAGTTGGAAGCATGCACCAGTCACCTAGCTGCCAGTTAGCATGGGAAAAACCTGACAACAAAGTCAAGTTTTTTGAGTCTTGTAGACGTGGTGGAGCAGCTAAATTCAGATCAGAACCCATTAGGGCAGATGCAAGCCAATCAACATACACCAAACCTGCATCTACTTTCCAAACAGTTCCCTCAACTTGATTTTCCCTCCCAGTACATAACCATGCAACTGATCTAACAGTTGAGAGCCTAACCTTTACTCTCTGTCCTGGATAATACGGATACTGTGAATCTTCAACCAAGTTGGAAGAAGTAGGTAAGAGCTTCTCATGATCCACAGCAGTGACTTCACACTTGGACCCATCATCTAAAACTATATTCACAGAGTCAATTACTTTATCAACCCTGCCAAGCCATGCACCAAGAACCACATAATCCCCCACTGAAATGGAGCGGATCTTTAAAATATTTTTGGAATTTACATCTTTTACGATGTATCCCCGAATATGCTCCAAGTCCGCAAGCATATTAATATTAATCACTCTGCCCATTTGTCCAGATGGATTTGTTACAGAGCACACAATGTCCCCATGCGTAAATCCCCGGTCAAATGAGAGGAAGTCATCAATTTTTCCAATGCTCTCCTCCAGGCTTGATAAAATGCTCGTAGCCTGCCCCCCATACAGAAAGTCATTTTCCTCGTGGTCCTCACTGCTACCGCTCTCACTAAAACTTTCCCAATCAGAGTCACTGAAGAGCGCATCCATCATTTAAATGCCTAACAAAAGAGATAATTTTTACAAAATCTTAACTTACCATCAATACCACAAGTGTAAAGAAGACAAATAAGGTAGCCAGAAAACTTCAAATTGCATTGTCCATCAGTCAAAAGTTCTCACCTTAGTCACAGAAACAGATGATATAAATTTATCTTTTCTAGTACTGAATTTGCTCAAATACCTCGGTAATCTTCACAGAGTATTAGAACAGTTCACCAGGGAAAAACGTGAAGCATGCATACCTGTATAGAAATTCTAATTCTAGTAAGTGAAAACACAAACAGAAGCAATAATAAACCACATTTCACATCACTGGAGCAAATTTGAGCTACTTAGGATTTGCCAGAATTTCTTTTGATACACAAACAAAACGGAACTGTATAAAAGAGTAGGGATGAAGCGAGTTACCATCAACTTTGAGTCCTGCTGAAATAATCGAATTCTCCAACAGTCTGCCAGTTAAAATCTTAATGATTGCAACGCAGGTCTGTCGTCAGTTGTCAATTCCAAAAGTTGATACAAGCATACAGCTGTGGTTATTGGTATGACTCTTTGTAAAGAATCTTGAATTACAGATCTTCTGATTTATAAGTCCAAATCTCTAACAGGAGATATTGACTCAAAACTGGAGATCTATTGCCAAAGGAGATTTGCCCCCAGAGGGAACTGGAGTCAACTAAAGACTCCTCACAACAATAATAAGGAGCCAACAAAGGACTCCAAATGCCAAAGGAGATTTGCCCAATGAATAGGCTGAAGTTTCCACTGGGTGAAACTTCTAAAGTGGACTCCCAACAGCAGAAGTAACAAATTGGTTCAACTGCTAGATGAGATTGTTCCTACAGGTTGTTGTACAACCTGAATGCCAAAGGAGATCTGCCCTGCAGTGGTGTTGGAGTTCCAAACAAAATGATAGATTTCCAACAACCAATGGACTCTTCCAAAATCAACCACTGCAAAGGAAGTATCCAACAAAGGAAACTTATAAAATTTTTGCCAAAGGAGATTTGCCCCAAACTGAAGCTAGAATTCTATCAGTTCAACCAAGATTCATCACATCTTAGCTGCCCAACAAAGACAACTAATAAGCACCATTTCTAGCAGCTTGTTTCAATGTATCATATAATTCCTCAAAGAGACTTATCCTAAAAACTGTTTTTCTTTTCCCAAAAGTCAATTGAGCTCCTTTGACCTGTGCAATGTCTCAACCTGCACCAAAAATAACGTCTTAATATCCCTCAGAGACATTTCAATATCAACAGATATAGAAAGTGAAAAATATGAGAATTTTAATTTCAACCAAAGAACTTAGAGCAGCCTCTCTTCTGAAAGTTATATTATTAAAACAAGAAATTACCTTCACTTCTAAAACTTATTTTGTAGATTTTCCTGCAGATGAAAAAAGGCACCAAAAATAAATTCAATCTTCACAAAAGAAAAAATTATGAATTTTCTATTAGGAATTTGACAAATCATTACTATTATATAAGTAGTCTCCGGAGGATAACTAAACAAAACTTGAACTTTCTTAAAGTTCATTCTAGCAAACATATTAAAGTTCAAGTTGAAAGGCATCATAACTATGAGCAACCAAATTGGAAGCGTGTTAAATTTTTGTCCGTAATAGATATTTCTGATCAAAACATTGTGAGAGACCAGAATTATACGGTACAACAAAGATTCAAAGGACATTCTCTATCTATTTCTGTTAGAATTTTCACATACAATCTTCAACTTCAAAGAATTCCAACAACCTCAAAAGCTTAAACACCAAACTTATGCTTCCTCAGAAAACTCAAAACCCACCAAAAGTTAACAAAGAGTTGAACTTTCCAATTATTGCAGGCCGCAATAAACAGTCCTACAAGATTATCAAAACAAAACAAAATGAAAGAAAGCTAACACAATAATTAGACAAATATTCACCAACTCCACTAATTAAACATTGCTATGTATATACATATCAAAAAATAAAAAACTGCAGGGGAAAGAACTGTACCATTTTGTAGCCTCTGCAAATCCGTGGTTCCAGAAAGACAGCGAGAAAACAACATAAAAACTACATGCAACGATCAAAAGAACTCGACTCAGAACAAAAGCAACCACTAAACAGACGTCGTCAAGATTTTCTCTCGCTTTTCTTTTACTTTCTTTCCCAGCCAAGAAACCAAACCAACGCTAGCACGAGGGAAAAAAAGGGGTGGGAAATTCAGAGAGGTTCAGCAGGTGCCTCCCCGAATCCCACCCATCACGCCATTAACGAAGCCTGAAAACATTGCAGACACGGTGAGCTCTCTGTGATTTGAGTTTCCCTGTAGAACTTTAGCAGCGACTTACTAGTGCTTTTGAGTGCTTTCACAGCGCTATTGGATATGGATAATACAACGGACTGTTATGTTAGCATGTATTTTTCAATACTAACGGGAAACAAAGAATATACCCAACGCCAACAGTATCAAACAAATACTGTACTGTTATTGCTCAAACTCAAATCTCCGTATTACCCCCCACACCCTTACTTTTCTTGATTTATATATATATGTAAGGTCGCCTCTGTGATACTGTTATAAAAATTACAGTATCACTGGTGGTATAATCGTTAAATTTAATCAACTGTTGGTAAAATTAAAAGTTAGAAAAAAAATAAGGTTAGGAATCTTAATATTTAAATTTTAATTTAATAAAATTTAAATATTAATTATTATTCACTGATTAGATGATAGAATAGAATAATAAATAAGTTTATACTCATCAACTAATAAATAAATAATATATATTATTAGAACTTAAGTTTAGATTTAAATATTAGAATCTTTTGTATTATTGATATATTTATTGTGTTCTCACTCTAATAAGGTGAACATGCTACTAAAATATAAAAACATATATATTTCAATACATAAAAAATTATATTTTTTTATCTATTAATATATCTTTACTTTGTTAAAAAAAATATATATTATAACGTCCTCACAAAATAATGATTATATATATATATACAAAAGCAATTAGAATATATGATCCTTAGTGACCCATTCCTTGTCTTTAAAGCCAGCACGTGGCATGTAAACAGAAATCAAATTTGAAGAATTATTTCATCCATGCGTCAACCCACAAGAGAAGATCGGCGACTTTTTTTAAGTTTGTTGCCCAACCAATGCCAACAGTAGCTTTCAATTATGGCAGCTGGCTGCTGGCTGCTGGCTTCCCTAATTCCCTCGCTCTCTTTTAGTTTTGCTTTTTCTTGTGGGCATTCCAGTAATGGCATTCACATGTGAGCTTATTGGACCATAATTATTATTTTTTTTCCAAAATTTTTCTCTAAAAGAAGAAGAATATGCAAGGCATCACTGCTAGATTCTTAGATTAGATGATTGATCAAGTGATCTTTTGAATGTTGTTAAGAGACATAAAAGCAATAAACATGTGACCACCATATGTGCTTTACAAAATTGCTCGACTCTTATTCGTTGAATATATTGCTAAAATCAGCATTGTTTCTTCTGTCAATTAATACTCATTTAGTTTTCACAGTTGAATTTGCTTAATGTATCATTGGTTGATGACATGCCTATCAAGACTGCCGAAAAAAAAATGCAAAATTTGGCTGTGTTTGTTTGCTTACACAAGAAGAAGATAATATGTCTGAAAAACAAAATGAAGTTTTTGGAATGTTTTGCTGAGGAAAAATGGCAGCCATTGGAACTTGTTTGTTTTCTAACAAGTACAAAACATCAACAGAACTCCTTGTCCATAACGAGATAAAGCAACAGCTAGTTTGAATAAATTATTTGGGTGGCTGCAATATACTACAAACAAGACAAAAGAGCAATAAGTTGGTTATTTTTTTTTAGGTAAAATCTTTAAAGAAATAAAGTCTAACAGCACTGAGACACACTATCTAGTTGGAAATTGGGATATAATATCAAAAGCATTGCCTGAAAGTGACTGATTCCTAACTATCTTTTCCAACTTGAATCTCCAAAGTTTAAACACTAATCTTGAACTGTTTCTTCTTGGAAGTGGATTAATTATAAAATGCCAGTTCTTTGTTCCCTGTGCTTTCATCATATCTATGATTGTGGCCTGAATGTAATCCTAATGAATTCTTGTGACCCCATGAAAATCACAAGGAACCAAGCTAGCTAGCCCTATACAGATATATCCATGTGCAGAAAATTGATGATAAGCTTCATTTCACTAAAGGGACTCAACTCTTACCCCTTATATATGCTGTTCTTGAAGAATTATTAGTTGGTCTCAACTCCATTGACAAATGTGATAATTTTGTCTAGAGACTTTTTATTGTTTATAAAAAGATTGCCAATTGTTGAAGAGGATAAAGATATATGCAATTGAAATTATCCATAAAAAAAAAAAATCAAATAATGCTTCTGTGAAAAAAGGAAAAAAAAAAATTCTTGCTAACAAGGGTTCACAAGTCGCGGACATATATAATTACATGAATTCAATGTGGTATTAGGCACAATGAGTAGCTGTGAGTTAATAAGCGGTGTTATATAAAGCACTCCCTGGATTGGAGCAACTTAACCGATGAATGTGGAACTCAGAATATTTTCAACGATACTGGACTCATCACTCATGCATCACGATTGAGTTCTAGAAACATGTATGCTCGTATTGACAAAATCAAACAAAAGTGCTTTTCTAATTATGCTCCTTATGACCCAGCTATCTGATAATTCTTTTCAAGCGGGGTCACTACAGTTTTCAACTGTGTGGCAATTGGCATAGTGTTTGATCGTCAACTTCTTATCACATCAAATAATCAACTCCATAGCTTTTGCTACGTGCCCTCATGCCAGGCTTTTACCATTAAACCTTGAAGGAAAATGGGAAGAGTTATTTCATACAGAAAGAGGCAAAAAGGAAAAATAAAAAAATAAGTTCAGAACCCTTAACAGATTGAACATGCGAGTACAACTTTGTAGAGTTTGCATGTTAATTTGCCTAAAGTTTTCATACGATTCTAGGCAGTAAAAGATGAGAAAAAAGATGTTAATCAACAATGCAAAGCCCTTTATCTCTCCAATTCATAAGTAGTGCGCGAGTCTGTAGCTCTTTGCTCGTGCCAATTCCAAAAATATAGTAATAATAATAGAATAAAAAGAGGAATTTCATTCTTGAGCATTATCATAGTTTAATGCATAAAGGGTTGCTCTATAATTATCGAAAACTAATAAGAATCAATCGTATGAATATTGCCATCATAATCCACTACCAAATTAAGTGCTCGACTTGATGTGTATACTATATATAGATACTGCTAATATTTAGAAACCTAATGTACTTCTAACGTGTACTATATATTATTCAAGAATCAATGTTCTTTTCTAATGCCTGTGCATCAATGTATAGTTAAAAATACGCATTAACAAATAACAATCCAAAATCAAGGAAAATGCAAGCAATACTTTGAGCTGCATGCGCTGGAACCAACCAATCTCAACTTCAGAGAATTCACAGCATCATATCATATGATTCGTTAAGATTGATTCCTCTTTTTGGTTCAATTTGTTTGACTAGCTTGATAAAAAAAAAAAAAAAAAGTTCACAAAGCATCTTGAGTTACCTTTTGTGGTTAAAAAAAAAAAAAAGGGGGGGGAAATCCTGGTAAAACGGAGTACACATAATCTCATCAACTGGTAGCCGCACGTTTACAAATAAAATAAACGGTTTAAGTTGGGAAATAAATAGAATACATTTTAATCTAAACATTAAAATTATTAGGATGAAGATACATATTTATTTGGGAGCCTAAGGCGCGCTAACGTGAAGTGGAGAAACTGTTGTGACAATGAATTCCATTAGCATAATCATATTTAAAGGCAGAAGTGGGAGGGGGCAAAAGTGCTTTTGGGAAAAATGTCCCAAGCCTTTCTAATACTAATATGGATAGGTTTCCTAAACTAAGAAGAGTAACTTAACTTTTTATTTATTGGATTCAAGCAATATAATAATAAAAACTTAAAAAATAAGATTTATAATTTCCGCCCATCTTTATTAATTAAATCGAGTGAATCTAATGAATAAAAAATTGAGTAATTTTTAAGTCAAAAATTTTAAAGTTAAGGAACCCTTTTATTATTATATCAATTAGTTTTCTAGTTAATAGATGACAGAAAAGGTCAGTCCACTAAAAAGCACTTTGTTTCAACTTTCAACAAGTGGCGATATTCTTTACAGAAAAACTTAACTCAATGGCCCCTCGCATTCTATTCCACCAACCATAGAATAGAAAAAATCTCCAAAGTGGGGTCACTATTTGCCAATAAACAACTTCCAGCTGTCTTTTGGGATTTTTTATTTCTCCACCTTTGATTTTTAACTGTATTATATGTCTTTGCTAATTAAAACCGTCCGACTCTCGAGAATTTTTCATAACGGGTATTCTGTAGAACATCTAATAATAATAAGAAGAAGAAGAAGAAAAATAAATTAAATAAATAAAAGATCCTGGCCTGGTAGTGGGTTTTAGGGAGAATTTTTAAAATATATTAGAAGTATAATATTAGTGATACAATAAGTAATTAATGTTATAATATGCATGTAATTATTTTAAAAAATCATCATACAAGTAGTAATTCTGTTAAACTTAATTACACATATTATTTATTTATTAATTAATTATATTATTTTGGATGTATTCTAAATTTTTTTGAATTTGAAGTCTGAACATACCTGGAATGCAAAGAAAACCCTTGATGTTTTGGAGATAGTGGTGTGTTGCGGAGGTGAGTGCATCGACCAATGAAGTCGTACTGTGGTGGAAAAAAAAAAATATATATATATATATATATATATATAAATCATTTTCGAAAGGGAATTACTAAGTTACAATACATGTAACCTACTCTCCTCTCACATGAACAGTACTCGTAATATTGTTAATGTGAGAGAAGTAAGTTATCTGTATTATAACTTAGCATATGCCTTTTCGTAAACTTAAAAAAAATAAAGGGACTAAAATGGTATAATCACCGAAAGTGAAGAGAATAAAGTTCATTATATACATGCAGCTCTTTTGCTAATTTCTTTGTTGGTGGAAAGTGAGAACACTCAGTGTTGAATGTTGATAGGAGGAGGCAGAGGTGATACACTAGTTATATTACTAACGCTGATAGAGATGCTACGTTATGTCGTTGCCTCGTGCTTGTCTAATAACGTCTATACAATAATTTCAATCTTTTTTTTTTGTATATATATATTCAATCTGTGTTTTAAGTATGCATAAATATTGAGCAAAATAATGATTCAAAAAAATGGAGAAAAATCTTGAGAAAAATGCAACAAATCACGTAAAAAAATCCACTGCTCTAAGATACCTAAAATTACATAAAATAAAAAAAAAATTCAATTAAATAAAATATAAAGAACTTCATAATCTGTTACATAAAATATGATAAAAATTCATAATAGATTGTGGAAGTAATATGATTGTGACAGTAATATGACATCTAATGATTTATATATTAAGGTTTATGGATAAGTAAGATATAATTGTGTTTTTCTTAAAATACTAATATTATAATAAGAATTTTAAAAAGATGAGGTAGCTTATTTAATAAGCTGCTTATGAAAAGTAATCTCATCTGCTTTTAAAAGCTACTGACAAAATAAAAAAAATTATGAAATAAGCAGTTTATTAAATTTCAACCACAATCCCAAACAAACAGAACCTAAACCAACTTAACTTTCACAACACATCAATTGATATTTACCAAATAGTGCCTTATTCGGGTTCCTAGCTACCCACAATATCAACTATCAACAGGACTTGGGTTCATAATGACACTTCTGTTAACCAGTAACGAAAGCCGAACCCAAAATCACAGGAGACATTCAAATTAGAGAATTCTCACAAGTTTGTTTTTAGTTAGGCAAAAGATATAATAAAAGGCACCCGACGAAAATCATCATATCATATGATTTGGTTCTAACTTCAACTAAACCGACAACCAGGCAACAAATTGTTCTTGATTATCAAATAACATCACAAGCATTATGTAAACAACAAAGTTTTTCAACCACTATGCTTGGGCAGAAACAACAGTAAAAGTGTGTTAATCAATTCAAACCTGAGTAATAATTCTATTTGGAGAATTTTTTGTTTGCTCTACTGAAAAGTTCACGGACTGTGGACTCCTAAATACAAATAAACTAACAAGAAATATAAAGGAAACAAAAATTTTGCAGAGAAGCAGCACCTCCAATGTAAACCAAACCTACAAAAAATTAATCTTGTTGGATGTGAGGCTTTCTGCCCAAATATGACATCCAAAATGTACATGAACCCAATCAGGGATGAGAATGTTCTTGACCATATTGTATGAGAAAGCCATAGCTCGGAAGTTATAAGCATTGAGGTGTTATTACTAATGTTAATGCACACTCGTGCTTTTAAAAAAATACTTCCTAAGCAGCTGTTGCAACCTCTACTGGTTTCTCAATTCCTTGAATATCAATTATTCTCAGCTTGGTAAGTTCCTGAACAAAGACGAGTCCATGTGTCAAGAAGAATGAAACAATAATCAACATGTAAACATAAACATACAAATCTTTAGACAGACCTGGCGATGTCCTTTAGTACGTCGGTAGTTCTTTCTTCTCTTTTTTTTGAAAATAATTACCTTTGCATCTAATGCCTGAAAGAAAGAAAAAAGATATTGACTTACAAAGATAGTATAAGGATATAAACATTACAATGATATATAGTGCACAAACTGATGCTTAGGTCACTATACACTATAAAAATTGTGAATGGTGTTTCAGCAACGATATCTACAACAAAGTGAAATCTGCCAAACTCTCAATTCATGCTACCAACATAGAATTTTTGCTTTGCAACTAATATTTAACTCCTAATCAGGACAATAGCACTCCCACAAGTAACCGTCAGGCTGACCTTTGTCAAACAACAACCAATGGATCTACAATTCACAGAAATCTTTAATGTTACAAGAGAAGAGAACTCAGGAAGCAGCATGGACTGGCATGCCATATAAAAAGACTGCCAATCTCCACTGGCTTCACTCATTTCTACTACAATGCAGCTTCTAGAGGTCAAATCTAGACACACCCCCAATCAATTTTCTGTACAAGAAACTCCATGGGCTACCTTTAGTTTTAGAACATCACTTCAATATCCTGAGAGGTGTTTTTTACAGGCTCTTGAAACCCACCCCAGCCCTGCAGCCCAACACCTCCCTCCCTCTTTTTCCCTTAGTCCTTAGACAATTCCACGACAAACATAGACAAAAATGAGGAAGCAGTGAGAGAGATTAGGTGTCAACTTACATGCTCCTCAACAACAGCATGAACAGCTACATCTGGCACCATAGGCCTACCAATGATAGTTTGACATTGTGAACCCAACAACAGAACCTTGTTCAAAATCAACTGCAACAGTAACAGTCACGGTAGCAAAAAAATTACAATCAACTAAATGATAAATAGAAAAAGAACACATAATTTTAATTTTTCTTAGGCATATAGAGACTACGCAGCTTATCTGCAAAACCACGGGTCACAACAATGACAACACTCAAATCAAGTTCACACTGTCACCAATGCAATCTTTGGCCACAAACCAGGTAATGATCCAACCAGAACCATAGTGGAATGCCTGCCTACTCACATTCATTATCAAAACTAGGTACACTGTGCAACAGCAAGGATGTCCAAAAGAAAGCTGTCAGAACATGATGACTTTAATTTATTTTTGTCAATTTATCGTAGCTTAGTACATACTACATAGTGCAGTGCTCAACCAAACTCAACAAGGCAACAGTCTAGTCCTAAAAAGCACCTTCTCCTTGCAAACTATTTTCTCTGTAAATAGAATTGTTGTTTTCATTGAAATATCAAACATAAAATCCACAAGGGTCCAATATTCTATTAAGATCAAAATGCCAATTATAACTCGACAGACGTTTGAATGATAATATTAAAAACAAAAAAAAAAATCTACCAACCTTGTCATTCACTTCACAGAACTTCAATCTCTCAGTAAAAATCGAATCCCCATTGCTCACCTTAAACTGGTGCGACCCAATCTAAAATCGGACGAGCCAACAAATTAAAAAAAGTTTTCCCAAAAACATTTACAAAATGGATACATAAATAAAAATCACAATATATCACCTGAACAACAGCAAAAACCGGTTCGCGTTTTTTAAAAACCCGATCAGATTTCAGCAGCGGACCCGCCACTTTATACCCAATCTCCGCCGCCTCCGCTTCCGTCCCTTCCAGCGTGTACTCCCTCCCCAAATCCGGCACCGTATCATCAATCTCCTCTCCCTCGGAACTCTCATCGGCAGTCTCTTCGTCTTCGTCCACGTCTTCCCCTTCATCATCGTTTTTGTTGGAGGAGAAATGACGATAGTGGGACCAGTGAGTGGGTCCCAACGTAGAAGAAATGAGGGACCGGGGTTGTAGTGGTGTTAGGGCTTTAAAGGAGATTGGTATAGATAGAGGAAGTGTTTGGGGAATCTTGAGTGAGAGAAGAGCCGCGGCGTGGCGACTGAGCACGTGGAGGCACCGTCGGTGAGCCATGGCTAGATGGTGGCGCTCACGGCGTTTGGAGTCACTAGGGTTTTAGTGAAATAGACAAATGTGTAGGCGGGGTTTTGATTCTTTTGCTCAACTGCCCGAGTTTTCGGGTGCGTTGGGTATCGTTTTTTACTGAGCATTTTTCGTTTTACAAAAATAATAAAATAGAAAATGTATTTGGTAGAGGCGTTTCGTAACTATAATGAAAAATTATAAAGAATAAAAATATTTTTATTCTTTAAATTTTTTTAACAAATACGGAAAACATAATATTTGCGTTCTCTAAATTTTGTTTTCTATTTTGCATACATTAAATGTATGGAACCAACTCTTGTGACTTTTTACCGCTAAAAAAATTATGGACTCGAAAAGATATTAAATACAAACATGAAATTTACGTCATAAATGCATTGTAGATTTTGTTATGTTTATGCAATAATTTTTGTTTTAAAATGTTTTAAATTAAAATAAAGATTATTATCATTTCAATACTTTAATAATTATAAAATATTAAATTACTACAAGAAGTATTGTTTCTTATTATTTTACTACTATGTCTTTGTAAAATATTTTATTTTACTACTTTTCTGTTAGAATTATTAATTAACCAGTTAGTTGACTAGTAAAATATTAATTTTATCCTTTATGGTAAAATACACAAATAAAGGTATCAAATAATAGAAATAAAATTATTGTTATGTCTCTAAATTATTAAATAATAATTTTAATCATAAACTTATAAATAACCCTAAATTTATTATAATTATAAAAGTAAAGAATTGACAAAAAATACCCATAATATTTTTTTATTAAAAAATACACAATCTACTCTAAAAAAACACTTAAATATGGAAATGTTGATTCTATATATAAGCTTTAATTTTTAATTTTTATTTTTTTAGAATAGATTGTGTGTGTTTTAAATAAAAAATCTAGGGGTATTTTTGTCAATTTATTACTTTCATAGTTATAATAAATTCATGGTTATTCATAAGTTTATAGTTAAAACTATTATTTAACAATTTAATGATTATAACATAATTTTTTGCCTACTATTTAATATCTCTATTTATGTATTTTACTTAAAGAGAATAAAATTAATATTTTACTAGTCAATAAACTGGTCAACTAATAGTCCTAATGAAAAAATAGTAAAATGAAAAATTTTATAAAGATATAGTAGTAAAATGATAGAGCATAATACTTTTTGAAGTCATTTGATATTTTATAATTCTTGAAATACTAGAATGATAATAACCCTTAAAATAATAATTATGGATATTCTATAAATATAATAATTTTATTTAATAAAACTTTGTAATAATATACAAAATGCTAGTTATAATTTTATATTAATATTTATTATTACATTATTTTACTTGTTTATTCAATTTTTGTAAAATTCTCTAAAATAACAAAAAGATAAATTTAAATGTTATCCATATAATGTAACTATTCCAAAACAATTTTCATAATATTATATCAAATAAATTTTTACTATTTATATTTTTCAGATATACAAACAATCACATTTTACTCTTTTTCATTTTTAGACGTTAATTTTAAAATAAACTACCAAACGCATTTTTATTTTCATCAAAAACTAATACTTCTTATTTTTCAAACGAAATTCAAAAACGGAAAACAATACCAAACGCACCAGTTACTTGGTATTGGGAATGGGAAGTGGGACAACTAACATTTAGGCCCTGGATTTTAAGAAGAATCACAAACAAGGACTGAATTTGTATCTATTTCATGCATAAAGAATCCGTTAAATTTAATTATTCAGCTTATTTGAATCTCCTACCTCCTCTGTTTTCTTATTACTGTATGAATGAGAATGAAAATGAGATGAACGAAAATTTTCACCACAACTTTTAAGTTAAAATTGCACCCAAAATCAACCCGTTCTTTTTTTATTGTACATTTCAACTACTGATAAGTGCATAAAAAATCTTTAAATTCACATCACAAGTAGAAATAGATTAGATTTGAGTTGTTTAAGAGAACAAGTTAATTTTGTCGCACTCTTCTTTTGCATCGTATTAAAAGGTCCAAAGAAACAATTTTTTCAATGAATACAAACAAACCCCACTTGACAGATTTTCTTTTAAAATGAAAATGATAGAAATGTGAAAAAGTAATTGAGCAAATCTTCACGAAGTAAATGAGCAAATCTTCACGCACTGCGGCAAAAGCTGACAAGGAAGTGTTGAATTTAACGGGGGACTCAAAAAGTTTGGCTCACCAGCAGCCATGCCATGACAGTGAGCAACAAACGCAGGTCAATTGTTGCCTTAACTCCAAAGTATGTATGCGTTACATCTCTGCAATTGTGTATATACAACATTTATTGTAAATATGGAGTTCTACACATGTGAAAAATGAGTCCCAATGAATGAAAGAATTAATGCTAAATTGAGTAACCAGAGATGAAAGAATTAATGCAAAAGGTTGACCGGAATGCTCAATAATTTCATTCCTTCCAAAACAAACATTACTTTTTCCGATAATACTCATGTCATCAAGGGGTTTCCCAAGATAAATGCTCTGTATAAAGAGGTAACGATGATGCCACAAAAATATATCATTTGAAAAGCCTGCACAGCCAATGTTCAAAGGTAAAAGGTAATTAGTAATGTGTCTTATGTCATGGCCAATGGTAATTAGTGATTATGTCCTATCGCCATAAGGTTGCAGTACATATCGCGCAGAATTTTATCTCATCCCTTAAACCTCCTACATAGCTAGCTAGATAGATCAGACAAAAGCTGATTAGGGACACTCTTATCTGTTTCATCTCAGAAAAAAGATGTATTACCTCTCCAAACACCGCCGTGTGAGAAAATTATGAGTAGCGATTAGCAAATAACCCATCTATTTCCCTAAAACCTAATTACATAGCAGCTGTATATATATTTGTTCAAATACACACTAGTTATGCAGCGGAAAATGAGATAAAAGTTGTAGAGCAGAAACAACTTTACAGAGCCACATATTTTATCAGAATAAAAGAATACATCAATGAGAGAGGATTTCATTGAAAGTAAAACAAAGGACAAAAGGAAGTTTGCCTAGCAGAAAATGAACTGATACTGAGCAGGGGAAGAAAAATTGTTAAAGCAACACAGAAACAGAAGCATATCCAAGCACAAAAAAGAGTATTGAGGCAAAACTTAACTCAACTTGGGCAAATGACTAAGAAAACAAAAACAATAACCATGCAGGTGCAGGTTAGGCTGAAAATGGCACAGAAGTAAACAATTGGTTACCTAATTTAGACAACAAAGAAAACAGTCTTATTGTAGAAAAATGCTTCTGCATGCACTAAAATGTGCATTTCACATAGCAAGCAAGATAGAAAAAAGGGGATAGTTCAGTATATGTAGCAAGAAAGAAAAAAAAAAACAGAAAAGGATGCATATATGTACACATAAAACTTATAAAAGCAACGGCTGCTGGACCATTCATGATAGCAGCAAGATCATTAGTAAAGCTCTAATTACCATGAATCCAAAGTGAAATAATAGTCCTGTTTCATACAAGTTCTTAAATAGATAAACCCAAAACACAATATTGAAGCAAAATGTAAGAAATTACCTGATGACAATACAAAATTTGCACCCATCTCAAGGTGCATGTTGACAATTTCTCAACTTCATGCTCTTCAGTAAAGAAGCTAATCTGCAATATTTAAATCCAAATAAAGTTTCACAAGACAACCATCCTCCATCTTTGTTTACCAATGTTATCTGAGCAAGAAATGGCTCTCTGTTTTTCTCACATCATACAAAGTTGTGTAAAGTATCGGTGCCTTCATAGCAATTAACTCACTTAATACAAAGACATGCTTTGCTTATGTTTACTCTCCCAAAAATAAATGAAGAAAGCAGATAATGATCAACAAAAAACAAAACGAAACCATCAGCAAGCAATATCCATATTCACTGCTACCACAACTAAAACAACATAAGCAATCATGTTGATTCTACTACCATTAGACTTTCATGCTCAAAATATTCAATTTTCTACAAGCTTGCAGTTCTAAACTACACCGCACAAAATTCCTTGCGCAACAAACTAAATCAGAAAACACAAAAAATCAAAACATTTGTTTTTACTCATATTCACATTCAATAAATAATCAGATAGAATATTCTCGTTAAAGTTCTATGATTCATAATATCATATGCACTGCCTACAAATTCCATATTCAAAGTCGAAGCACTTCAAATAAAATCACCATTGCATTGCAGATCAAATATTCAACCCAAAAAAAAAAAAATTAATAATAATAATAATAACATGTTAGCCCCTCCATTATTAATTTAATTTTCCTTTACAGCATTGAGGTGAACCCAAATTATGTACGAAAAACACTAAATACTTACAGAATTAAAAAAGAAAAATACACTTACTTTGAACACTAACATCAATCATACTTTTCTCTCCAAGAATATACAAGAAAGAACACCCACGAGAGAGCCAATAAGACATCGCCAACTGTCTTCCTCAACCAATCCCAAGCCAAATACTCGACCCTTCTCTCAAAGTAAACCCTCCACAAAGCCATGAAGATGAGCAAAACGACACACCCTTTAGCAAAAAAAGACTGAAACTCTCTGTCCTTGACGAAAGACACCATGAAGATTAAAAACCCGATAGCAAAAAGGAGCAGACCCGAGAAGGAATCGGAGGTCCGGATTAAGAGCTGATCATGCGGGTTCGAACCGAGCAGTTTGGTGGCGGTTTCGGCTCCGTGCGTCAACGTGTAAATTTCCTTCATGTGGAACATCATTAGGGCCCCACTCGTAAGTGCGATCACAGAGTGCAGAAGGCAAATCACGACGAACGCTCCGGATGATGACATTGGTCACTTCTTGATCGAAACGGTGATCAACGGGTCGCTGCTGTTGTCGCCATGTTCGTGTCAAAAGCAACAAGAAATAGATCAATAAATAAATAAAATAACAGAAACCACACAACCTTCAAACTTTTGTTGCTTTGTGGGGATTGAAGATGACGATCGATAAAGGTTTATGGGCTCTTCTTATTTATTCCGTTTTATATATTATTTTTTATTATTCCAGATACGGTTTTGTTTACAAATTAGAATTATGAATTATCTTATATGGTGAGGATTCTGATGTTTTGACGTATGCATGCTGATAGCTTCGGCTTAAAAAAATAAAAATGATAAAGGGAAAACTACAGTCCTCCCCTCCATTGTTGTAAAAGTATACTTGCACCAAACTTTGATCAGCTTCGTACCAATATCCCCTCAACTTTGAAAATACAATAAATAGTTACAAAAAATTATTTATTACATAACCGAATTTATAACTCTCATAAAGCGGCGACAACAAAAACTTAAAAGGGTACGCAGTAAACCATTAGCTGTCGGTGGTGCGATCTTTCAGTCAAAACGATTTTTTATGGTAATTAAACTTTTGTATTAAAACTTAACATATTCTCTCAAAATCGTAACACTGTGTGGTGGGGGTATCTGTCACTTTGTCAAGATTGAAGATTTTTTTATCATTCTGGTAAAATTTTGGGAACACCGTATCTTTCGAAAACTTTCTGGAGAACAATGTAATTTTCACCCGTCGACAGGTATCTGGCGGGACCCACAAAGATGATATCGCGTCATTAATCAGATTGACGCCTCTGGACACGTGGCAGATTTTAGTAATGCCGACAGGCGTACGTTTTGCATGGCCTTATTAAATGTCAGCGAGATTTTTGGCAACGTTTTAAGAGAATTTTTTTTTTTTATTGGAACGTTTTAAGAGAATTAATGCTTATGGTTTTTTACTTTTTATTTAATTGGTGGATAAATGTATGTAACTCATTTTAAATTAGGTTTCTAAATGTGTTCATACTTGGTCACTGTAGCTGAACCTCGTTCTCAAATGCATAAAACAAAATTTCATAAGAAAAAGTGGTGCATTATATATATATATATATATATATATATTTTTTTTTTTTTTTTTTTTTTTTGGAAAATCTATATATATATATCTATATTTCAATCGAGATCCTAAAATTTCTTTCAATCATAATTATGTTTCCTTTGTTATTGTCAGTGTCATAATTGTGACGGTATCTAGCAATTTTTGTGGCCATCTTTTTGCCACCCTACACAATACAAGAACAAATCTGTACAGTGTCTTTGTTTTCAAAGAAATGAAGGAATCTCAACGACAAATCAAATTTGTGAGCTGGATTCTTATTAGCCAGGCTGTCACCTGAAAGGCTTTTACACTCTTTTTTGTAAAGACAAAATTAGCTTGCCGCCATATCCCCAGCGCAAGTTGCTAAGTTAAAAATAAACCCAAGGGGAAAGGGAAATTATTGAGAAGAGAATGCATGAGATTTCATTAATAATTTTAAATGAAGAAGAGACAGCCTTGTAAGTATTGAACACTTGAGCACTAATACATTTGTTATTATAGTGATGAGAACAACAAAATGGGTTACCACATCCAGGTAATTTTGAGGCAACCCACATTAAAATTATTCGGAATTATAATGTGTATGATATATACAACCAAAAAATTGAATACAAATAGCAGACAACTCCAGAAGTATGAAAAAAAAATTAGAGATTTCAGTCTCTGTGGAGATAAAACTACGACCACTTGGTCACCTTCCACAAATGTCCCGGCCCCGTGATGAATTCTCAAAGGGGTAGGAAAAAGAATGAAGATTTTTTTTTCTTTCTTTCTTTTTTTCTTTTGGCTGAACAAAATTTTTTTTAACTTGAATCAATGTCCCTGTCACTGCTAATGGTTTTGCGATGACGCCTAGATCCAGACCTCCTGCTCCCACGCCTTGGTGAGACCTTCCTGGTAGGAGTACGCACAACTCTTTCACCAGTAGTTTCTAGTGAAAATTTCCCCGGCAAGTCGCTAACCAAAGCTGGTGGTGGTGGGGCTTCAACAGCACGAGAGAGGGGTGGGGGCTCAAGAGCAGGAGGAACGGGCGGCGGATTAGGAAGGATGTGATCCCTATGGTATTTCTGCATTGTAGCCGAAGCAACAGAACAAAATGACAAAAAAAAGAACATATTATATATAAATGAAGAGAATAAGGTGGATGGAGAGAAATTTTATATTTCAGTTTAAAAGAAATCACCTGAACTACAAAATTCCGCCTTTCACAATCCAAAAACATATTGACAGTCCAATTTGTCTTCGCCCTGAGCTTATCCCTCACAGTTGAGAAACTGATTTGGTCTCGGGAGGTAAATCGGTCAACTTCATTAAACCAAAGACAGACGAAGAGGTTGCTGATAGGAACATGCTCCCTTATTATCACACATCCTTCAGGAACATCTACAAAGCCGACCAAAATAGAAACTTTAATCAAAGGCAGAACAAAACCAGAGCAAGAAAAGGAGATCAAGGATCTTGCACCTACCACTTGTTATTGGAAGCTTAGCCTCAGAATATGGGGTCAAACCCTCATTTTTATAAAACTCAATTTGAAAGTCGATGGATGCATTATCATACTTCTTAGCAGCTTTATTTGCCTCGGCTTCCACAAAGACATCGAACCGTTTATAATGTCTAGAGATTGCAAAAGTGGCATTCTTTCTCCACAAGTGCCTAAAGAATTGCTCAAAAAAGGAAAAAATAAGAAACAAACACAATTATTCTGAAAGGATGAAATTAAAACAAAACAGTAGAGCTTCATCCATCCAATGGATGCTTGCATCAAAATTATACCCAGCCCTAACAGTAAAGAATCCAACCTCTGATTATGACATCCATAAGCAGAAGACATGAGAAAAAGAATCAAGCATTCCACCATTGCATTCATCAATGAGATGTATATTCATTATCCCGAGTCCATTTCCCACACAAATAAAGAAAAAAAGGCAGAAATATTTTCCATAGCCACATCAATATACAACATGAATTTCAAAAAGTCATTTAGAGTAGTGAGCAGGACAAATTTGTAAGAATAAAGCCAAAAGAAAAAATTTCCAAGCTGAGAACATATAGGATGATATCAGCAGCTGCTATTAAGTATTTAACGACAAATCTAACGGGTTGAGATAGTGGTCTGTCACAAGGCTTACCACTGTGTATAAGGAACCAGTTAGAAAGAGCAATTTGAGAACTTGCAATTTTATCAAGGCCCAAAAGTTAACCAAACCAAGAAAAGAGACAATATCCAGGCTTACATCTCGACATCATGAATTTCCTCTAATCACTACAGTTGAAAGTTTTAAATATAAAAAAAAAACAGTAAACTAATAAAAGGCTGTACCTTTCAAGAATTTGATATGGATCAACAACGAGCTCAAGTTTCCCATCGATCCATAAAGAAAAGCGGGCATTGGGGAACAATCTATGTGATAGAAGCTTTGGAATCTGAGATAAGGAAAACCTGAGTCAAAAGGCACATTAAAATAACACAGGTTTTGGGCATAAAGCCCCATGATCCTAATTCATATGCTTGGATAGAGCAAGACCAATTTTTAAGTAAAAATGTTCTCTTGAATATGAGAAAGTTAGTAACTTATAGAGCCATCACATAGACTATAATCAAACATAGACTATAAAATAGTATGCAATTATGAAATGCTATTTGTGCCATATACAATCAACTAGACAGTCTTTTAACCAAACTTCGATTTTAATACAAAGCAGAGAAAGGCCAGAACAAAATTAAAAATGTTACCTTTCCAGTCCGCCTAGCATCAGAGTAAGGAGGATTATGGATAACAACAATTCTCCATATCCCTATTTTCTTCGTCCTATCCAAACCACTATTAGCTTTGAGATATGCTTCTGTTTCTTCATCAACAAACATGACAAAGCAGACAGTCTTCCTGGAATATTCACTAATATTACTCGGCTGGTTTATGTTATCAAAAGCCCCTGGAAAAGAATATAATCATTTAATAAGCTAATGCCAGGTTATAAATAAGAGATGAACAGTTAAAAGTTCGACTAAATTTGAGCTGTACCGAAAATTGCTGATACAACAACAATTCCATGGCATTGTTCCATATAAAGAATGTCCTCCTCGTCAAGGTCATACCCCGTCCCACGGCCAGGCTTTCCTTTGGCAAACCTGATTGATACAAAAGGACTCAATTGAGTAAAGGGTCAGGAGAAAACCAAGTAGAATGTCTTACTAGTGTGGATATTTAAAAAAAGCTAAAGACATAGAAGGTAAAGTTTCAAAAACAGCCACACATACTCATAATTTAACTCAATAACTTCAAGTAATTTAAAAAAAAAGGAAAATCATACCCACAGTGCACACTCATTGACTCTCTTATATCATAAGAATTGCTTCTCTGCGCTATAGTAGGATATCCACCAAAGTCTGAACCTCCAAATTCTGTCTCCCTATTTAACACTGGCTCAGTGATATAAGTTAGATTCTTAAGTACTGGAGAAAATGAGGGGACCTTTGGCATTAAGGCAATGGCTTCTTCCACGGGAAGGTAACATACAGGACATGCTGAAAGATATACATGCAGAAAAACTCAGCAATAAATTGACAACAAAGTAATTGTGAAGTACATCATTGCTGCAGCATGATCCTACCATTTTGGAACATATATGGACTATTTTGCATTTATGCATAAATGTCCATGTGGCAATCATAAACACCAAAAAAAAGGGGGAAAAAAAACAATAGAGCTTACGCCTTGGTCCAGTCCTCTTTTTATCTGCAGGTGGGGGAGGTAAAGTGAAACTGTTACACAGATGCCCTGGAGGAAGAGTGTAGCCCAGAAAATATGAAGGAGGAGGAGGGGGGAAAACTGTACTCTCAATTGGTCTCACAGAAAACATGTTATCAGTTGGCTCAACGGAGTTTGCTACAGAATTTTGATTCTCTATACTGTTGAAAGAAGTCTCATTGTAAATATTCTTATTTTGCTCTCTGTCTATCGGTGAAGATTCAGAATAGTTTATAGACAAGCTATCATTGAGACGCAAGTTTGGGACCTGGTCGCCTTCCTGTGCATCTTCACCTGAAATCATGCATAAACGCATATATTACTTTTGTTACTAGATGATTGCAGCTGCACATCCAAAACAAGAATACAACAAAGAAGGCACACAGTTGAGAGCATAGTATTCAACTCAGGCAATTAGTCTCAGAATTAGTAACCCAACTATAAAATGGTCACTAATCTCGGATTTTTGATAACAGCAAAGCTCAAATAACATATGGCAGTGTGATAAACTTAACTCAGCATGAGCACTACCAATATAATTAAGCATCCATTACAGCTCCAAATCTAAAAAATTTCCCGAAGAAGCATAATCCTAATTCAATTAAGCAAGCATACCTTTCTGTAAACCCTTATAAAAAAAACTTCAACTAAAAGAACATCTAAGCACCATTTACACTTCAACTATCAATATTAAACCAATCCAGCAGCAGGTTCAGAAAAAAAGCAACAAACCTTTGCCAACGTACAAGACCCAAAGGAAAACCGCTGCAGAGATGACACAAAGGAGCAACATTCCAACCTTCTTGCGGCCAGCAAATTTACAGATCCAGTACACCAATCCCTCCTTCTCTTTGAACATCTTTGAAGGCTTAGTACGTGCCGACGTTTGCTGAATTGGCAACAAACTTCCACCGTTCTGTAATTGTTTATCCAAAGACCCATAACTACCAGAACGAATCCCCAATGACCCTCCTCCACTCATTCTCCTTTAAATCCCACGCACACTCCTCTCATTTCACTCTCATTAAAACTTAACTCAAAACTCACCAACTCAAAAACTCTAGACACACGAACATGACCAATTCAGTTGCTCAAAATATGAAACACCCACTTCACAGAATCTGCCCTTTAAGCTCTAGGACACCTCCAAAGCTAATCAAACTCACTTTAACAGTCACATCTAACTGAATCCAATTGTTTAAAAAAAAACAAATTTTTTTAGCCTTTTGGGTATTTGTTTATAAAAAAAAACAAACTTTTTAGAAAACAGGAATTGATTCAGAACTGCAACAAACACAATGAAGTTTCAGATCAGAAGAGGAAGAGAATGCAAGTATATGAAAAGTTTCTGAATGAGTTGAAGAAACAATCAGTACTTCAAAATTGAAGGAAAAAGACACAATAGAACGTTTAGATCAAAAATGAGTATCTTTAGACAGAAATATTTGTTTAAAAAAAATGGTTTCGATTAGGTATACAAAATTTTCGGCTGAAATCATAAAAAGTTTGGCGAAATAACATTTTTCTCTTCTTTTTAAAAAAAAAAATTCTGGGAAGTGATCGAATCTGGTAAAATATTTTGCTAATTTTGAGGATGTTTCAAAGATGGCAAATAATTGGTCTAATATTTATAATATAATGGGAAAAAATGAAATATCAACGTGGAAATATCTGATAGGCTTAGTTAAAGCCATGTGCGCGTGATGTCGAAAATCAGACGGTGATGGGATGATGTAATTTAAAAATGCTACCTTTGTTTAAGACAAAGACAATTGCGAATGAGATAATCACGTCATTAATTGATAGCTCGGAAAAAATTAAAAAAATTGCCGAATGATGAAAAACATAAGGCGACTTCAGCTTCATGGTAAATCTGTGTGTGTTGTTGGGTTTGTTCTAATCTCATCTGTATTCTTTTTTCTTTTTTTTTTTTTAAGAATGACGATAATTATCATACAACAACTTAGATTTGATTGGTTACACAATTTATATATATATATATATTAAGAATTTTCAAATAATTTGGTAAGTTTAATTTTTTTTTAATCCAGTAAGTACGAATCATGAATGTGTTGCTATGTCAATGTCTTCAATGCAATTCGATCCAAAGTGCCATAAACACATGACACCCCACTTACATAATTTGATGGATTTTGAGAGAATTAAATTAATACCAAATTCAGCATTAAATTTTTTTATGGAATCATTATTTTCAGATAAAAGAGTGGGTTCAAATATGAGGAAATAGAGAGTTTTTCATTGTCTCAAAGACAACAATACTTCTCCTTCAACATTTATTAACACATTATTTATCATATTTCTATCAACACCAACCACCCCCCCCCCCCCCCCCCTCTCCCACAAAAACAAAAACAGAAAAAATGTTAACATTACATTAGAAAAGGGCAACCATTGATTTTGCATGTGGATTACAACAAAATAAAGCTTGTTTTTTTTTTTACTTTCAATCTATATGTAACCTATCATGCCTATTGCCTGCCTAGCGAGCTAGTTCATTTTGTATGCATAAATAAAGCCAATTGTTTTTGTATTAGAGTTATGATGAAAAATGCCTTTTAATTGATTAAGGGCCATATTTAATGATTAGGACTTGCACACATTTGCGAGCAACATTTGAAGAATAAAAGAGTTGAATTATTTTGACCATTAGTCTATTTCCATATTCAAGCATTATGCACAATGTTCATAGAAGGTGGACCTTCAATTAAATTAATAATGGACTAAACTATGAGGAATGTTTCCATGTGATTATGAGTTGTGAATTTGATTAAATGGGCTAATTTAATTGGGGTATGAATAATTAGAAACTTTTTTAATAAAATTAGAGATATATATATTCCCAAACAATTAACAAGTAACAATCTTACGTTGAACTTAACTTAAAATATGCATAATTCTTTCAACAAATTAACTAACAATAATATGTTTGTTAATACCCATAATGCCTTGATAGTTGATGTCACGCTTCTTACTAAAACAAGGGAAAGAAGTAAATAAATATTTAATGAAGTTGACATTTAACGCAATAAAAGTTTGCTTATATGTGTAGATTAGTTAATTATAATATGCATTGCTTTTGGCATTTAACGTTGAGATATCAAAATCGTTATTGCCAACTATTACACGCTTCCTTCATTGGAAAAAAAAAAGATTATTTAGATTAAAAGTAAATTTAATTTCTATCGAAAAGAGAAGAAGAAGAAGAAGAAGAAGAAAACTTAATTTCAATTAATAATAGAATTATCCTTTTTACTATTAGTTTGAGGCCGGCGTGGGCAAGCTTCAACATTATGATTGAATTTGGTGGCAACGAGAACGACTTCTTAAAGAAGCATGGTATGACGGGTAAGATATACCATGAAAATTCCACGCACTTGCACTTCACTCGGGCAATTTTTTAATCAACTTTTCTTGGGTCCCAAACGTGAATATTCATTAAAAAAGAAAAAAGAAAAATCAAATCACCATTAGCTACATCCTTTATTTATATTATTTATTTTTGCGACGGTGAGATTAGGACTATTATTATTATTATTTTGTTTGGTTAATAATATTACATTCTAGAGTACTAATAATGATAGGTGCAATAAATTTGTCCATACAAATAATGGAAATTGAATGGAGAATATACCAATACTACTAGCCAAATGGTGGGAGTCCAATCCACAAATACTTAATTTTTTATTTATTCCTTAAAATGTAAATAAAAATTAATAATTTTAGAAACTAAACAAAACAAATAATAATAGTTGATAATAGAGGCAATTAGTCGACAAACATTGAACCTCTACATAAATTGAAAATTTTAAGCACAAGAAGAAGAAGAAGAAGAACAGCCGCATATGGCATAACATTGAAACCTCTAAAAGGCTCTAAAGAAGAAGAAGAAGACGACGACAAGTGATCGATCCATCTCAACCAACAATGAAACAATTAGGCTGAAATTCATGAACAATCTCACAAAGAGTCTGAAGGGAGGTAAGGTAGTTAAGTATAATGTTTTGTGCAATCGCCAACGAGATTTGGCTGGCCGTCGCCGGAGAACGGTGGAGTCGGCAGCAAACTCTTCTAAGAGGGGCGAGAGGTTTTGAGTGAAAAATTATAAATTAGGTGTTACCTTTCAGATCTTCTGAAATTTGGTGAATCCAAAATTATTCGGGTCGGGTTCAAGGCCCGATAAAATCCCTCAATCTAAATTCGAATTATTTTGGGGTCGCAGGCTTATTCTCAAATTAAACTCGGACTCGAATTTCAAAGTCTATACCCGACTGAAATTAGTCGGGCCCCCGCGGGTTCCGGGACCTGTGGAGATTATTGCGATCTCTCGTTCCAATACGCGTTAGGACATGTCTTAATATATCAAAGTTAAAAGTCCAGATCAGAGATCTGTAATCATAGATAACAACAAACAAATTTATTCTTACATTTACGAAAAAACTCGAACTTTAAAGATAAAAGTGAGAAGGTGGTTAACCGACTCAATTGAGGAGTGATGGGCCAGAATTGAATTATTAATGGGTGAGTAGTTTTCATTTATTGTCGTTAATAATCCTCTTAATCTGCACTTAAACCTCACGGTATCTTTTCAGAACCTCCAATTTGTCTGATGTGTAGCCCATTATTATAGATTGATAGATATACAGACACACTACATACAGCCGGTGTGCCTTTTCAATTGTGAAATTTGAATTGAAAAATTTATAGTACGATAATTATGAAGGCCACTTCAATGCGTTCGTTATATACTTGGATTTAAAATTTTGAGTCCAATCCAAACACCTGCTCACATTATTTTGTTTTTCCAGTTTAGACAGAGCCGCTCATTTAATTTTGTTCGAGTGAATGTAACTATTTAATGAAGAGAATGAGAAAGCAATAAAGATATTATTTTGTGGGCCCTATCTATAAGCCCGTTCTTTTATTCTGCGTGACATATAAAATTATAATTTGTATACTCACTCACTCAATGGATGGATAACAAACAATGTTTCAAGCGCACCAAATATATTTTCTATTCCATGCTCAACTGGTCTTTTTATTTTTGTTTTTTGTTTTTTGTTTTTTTTTTAAACATAACCAAGCCATTTCAGGCAACTTTCCTTTATCAGTTTTCAATTGATGCTACGTACATTCTCGTTGAAGTGAAGTTTTTAATCATGTCTTGTTCACTCCTTATTTAATTTAAGTAGTCTTAATACTGATCATTCTATGATGCGGTGATTTATCAATACTATAATTAAATGTAAATTATGTAATTGAAAAGTAAGACTTATAGATTTGACATAAGATTTATAGATCAAATTTAACTATAAAATAAAATATAAATCTTGTAAATGAAATATGAGACTTATAAATAGAAGGTAAAAAATATAAATTAAGATATTACCGGTAAACAAATAACAAAACTTACAAATATAACTAAGTGTAAAACAAAAAATTAATCTTAGAAATGGAACACAAGACCTGTACATGGAATGTAAAACTAGTAAATTGATTGTATTATTGGTAATCGAACAAAATCTCATAAATGTAACAAAAAATTAGTAAATCAATATTAACTGTAAAATAAAACATAAATTTCAGAATTTGAACATAAATTAGTAAATTGATGTATTATTAATAAACAAAACGAAAACTTGCAAATATAACATAAAACTAGTAACTCAACAATAAGTACAAAATAAAGTATAAATTTGGGAAATCAAACATAAGACTTGTGAATGGAAGATAAAATAAGTAAATTAATATAAAAATAATAAATTGATGTACTACTAGTAAATAAAACAAAAATATAATAGATCAACATTAAATGCAAAATAAAACATAAATTTTTGAAATGGAACACAAAATTTGTAAATGGAAGGTAAAAACAAGTAAATTGATGTATTGCTAATAGGCAAAACAAAAACTTGCAAGTATAACACAAAACTAGTAAATTAACATTAAGTATAAAATAAGACATAAATTTTATAAACGGGACATAAGACATGTAAATAAAAAGTAAAACAAGTAAATTAATAAAAAGTGGTAAAATGACATATTACTAGTAAACAAAAAAAAAAATTACAAATATAACTTAAAAATATTAAATCAACATTAAGTGTAAAATAAAATATAAATTAAAAAAAATGAAACAAAATACTTGTATATGAAAGTTAAAACAAGTAAATTAATATGAGAGTGGTAAATTAGTGTCTTATTAGTAAACTAAAAATTAAAAAAATTTACAAACGTAACATAAAACTTATAAATCAGCATTAAATGTAAAATAAAATATAAATTTTGTAGACTACACATAAAGCTTATGAATATAAGGTGAATAAGTAAATTGATATAAGAGTTGCTGGGGAAAAAAATTACAGAAACTAATTACAATAATGATTATCATATATATTTACTAATTTTATATTTAACTTGAATAATCGTAGTGTGGGTTTATTTTTTACATGTGATGTTTTATTAAAGATCAAACTTATTCTCAAAATTATATTTTCAAAAACTACTATTTTAATATTTTTCAAAGATGTTATAAGATAAGATGATTTTACATCCTACCACACCCCCTCAGCAATAACCCCAAATTGTCTCGAAGTACAAATAAGAAGTAAAATTTAAAACTATAAGAAGTATTCATATGACTCAAAATTTGATATAATTTTATTCACATATTATGTACGTGTCTAGTAATATAAGAATATATTTTTAATTTTGTTTTGGCTTGATCCACAACAAGATAAATAATTTTGCTTAATTAACTATGTAGTAAACAAATACTATTATAGAAAATGAAAAAAAAAAATTACAAATGTCCTAGAAATGAATATAAAATTTATACATAAACCAAGTCAATAAAATTTATCTACTTGCTTTCGAAATAATATTTTTTTAATTGATGAGTAATTTTTTTTTTCTGTTAAATAACCTATTTTTCACTAAAAATTTATAGAAACTGTGTTAATTGTGTTAACAATTAACAATCTTATATGTATTTATTTATTCTACTTTTCATTTACTAATATTTCATGTAAATTGTAAAATTTATGTTTATTTCAGTATTAATACTGTAATTTTAAATAAAATTTTTCAAGTGAGTTTGTGATACACTTTCTCTTTCGCTTGCGTGTAAAAGCAAAATTTGTAAAACGACTTTTTGACGTGTTGCGTGCGGTATGTATATGTATTTATGTAAGTCAAAGAACAACCGTATCAGACTTTTAATTAATTATATTATTTCTTTACATATTCAGACAGACATTTGGAATCGCGGCCAATTCGCAGACTCTACATCAAATTGTCAACCCTTTTATTTAATATGTACGTGGAACAACAAATTCAAAATTAACCCCATGGCTGCTTGCACGATCTTCTTCAAATTTCAAAATAGCATTTATATTTATTTCGGCGGAAAACCTGATTAACTCGTTTAATTTCTTCTCTTGTATAATATTAAAAGACCTTTAATATTCCTTATGTTTCTTTAATTGTACAAGCAAGTTATTATAAAATGAAATCAAGGATCTGATCATTTTATTAAAATACGGTTGCGATTTATGAAGCCTCAATCATTATTCATTACAAGACAAGTCCTGTGGCTTGTAAATTCTGTTTATTTAAGGATCAATTACTCAATCACAAGAAGCCAACCACCTGGAGCTTTCAACTTTTCAATTTCTTAAATTTTAAAATTGAAAACAATTTTAAGTAAATCCATTACGACGTATTTCTTGAAGCAGACTGCACTGGTGCGTATATATAAGTGTACGTATATGACTTTCTTAAAATTTCAGAAGAAAAGGCACTCGTATTCATACTTTTTTTTTATTATTAATTATTAGCAGATTACATAATCAATTTACAGCCAATATTTCCATTTTCTCATTTAGCTTACGTGTCCCATTCTGCTCTGCAAATTTCCCATTTGTTTTTTTTTTTTTTTTTCAACTAAACATTTCTCACATGTTTTATTACTTTGCTTGCCGTACGCTCAATAGTACTTGGGTTTCATTTAAATATCTTACAGCCTTTTTTTTTTTTTTTCTTTTTCAACTTATGTATCTTCTAATAAGACAAGGATTCTCTTTCCTTGCTTTTTTTTTTTTCTTTTAGTGTTCTTTATTTTTTTAATAAGTGATTAAGAATGTGATAATTAAGTTAATTTTTTATTTTATTTATAATTAAACTAATATTTTTAGTTAGATTTAAAAAATAAAGAAGATTAAGGAGGAGGAAAAATAAAGAGAAATTCAAGTCCTATCTAATAAAGATTTTTTTCAAATGGCGGCATGCAGCCAATTGCCTCATCTCTTACTATCTTTTGTATGTACAGATCAACTCTATTCACACTTACATTTTTAGGGTTACCTTTTTCTAAAATCACCAAAATGGCCTTGTAATTGAAAAACGAAATTAGAAATTAAAAATGTTTGTCATAATTTAAATCCATTATTCAAATACATACAGCTCCAATTATTACAGCTCCAGTAATAATCAAAGTGGATGGGATAATCAATAATCAATATATAATTTAAGCATTCAAAATGGCATTCACGGTGCAGTGCCCAGTAAAATAAAGAGAAAAAAGAAAAAAGAAAAGAAGATAATGTATTGTTCCCGGGCTTGCAAATGCGAACAGATTTTTTTTGCAGTTGTTTTAATTTCCTCTGCAAACGACAAAAGTAATTTAATTCAGTTTCCAGGAAGATGATTGACTTGTGCAATTGTGGTCATACGCTCATACTCATGAATGAGGCCAACGGCCAACTACTTTGCCTCTTTAATAATAGTAATAAAGCAGAGCTTATAAACCCGACAGCAGCAGTCCACCTAAAACTTCATCATAAACATTAAACAAATACCAATTAGTTGCAGAGAGAATCTTTAACTTGTCCAAGCCAAGGGCAAAAACATAAAGGTGAACCCACGATGAAAAATCCACGATGTTGACTAGTGAAATTTCAATTCAAAGACCCTCTTGTCACCTTGCTAACAAGACCTTTCTCACCCACCTTCCTCGTCCTTCCTCATCCATTCATTCATTCATTCATTTCAGATTCACTTGTTCACCGCCACCTACAAAGGCTGAAATTTCACATGACACGCAGGCTTTAGCTTCATTTTTATTTGCAATGAAAAATCACCCGAAGCCTCTTCTATTTTTTCTAATATTATCGATTGTCCTATGTTTTGAATCCATATCGGCTGTTGATTTCGTATTCAACGGCTTCAATTCTTCGAACCTGTCGCTCTATGGAACCGCCACCCTTGAATCTCGCATTCTCACTCTTACAAACAGAACAAATTTCCAAATTGGCCGTGCCCTGTACCCTTCAAAGATACCAACAAAGAGGCCAAACTCTTCCTATGTGTATCCATTTTCAACTTCCTTCATCTTCGCCATGGCTCCTTACAAGGGAGTTCTTGCAGGCCACGGCTTAGTTTTCCTTTTTGTGCCGTTTAGTGGTATCGAAGGCGCCACAGCAGCTCAGAATCTTGGCCTTTTTAACCGCACAAATGATGGCAATTCGAGTAACCATGTGTTTGGTGTCGAGTTTGATGTTTTCGAGAACCAAGAATTCAACGATATTGATAACAATCATGTTGGGATTGATGTGAATTCACTTACTTCAGTAAGTGCGCACACGGCCGGATATTGGCCTGAGGATCAAACACATAGCAGCGGCGGCGGCGGCGGCGGCAGCAGCAACAGCAACAGTAGTACAAGCGACGATGAGAAGTCATTCAAGAAATTGAAGTTGAACAGTGGTAAGAATTATCAAGTTTGGATTGACTATGCAGATTCTTTTATCAATATTACTATGGTCGAATCAGGCATGAAAAGGCCTAAAAAGCCTTTGTTGAGTGTTCCACTTAACTTATCTGGGGTTCTTGAGGATGAAATGTATGTGGGTTTCACCGCATCAACAGGGCAATTAGTTGAAAGTCACAAGATTTTGGCTTGGAGTTTTAGTAATTCAAATTTTTCATTGAGTGATGAGTTGATCACTAGTGGGTTGCCATCTTTTGTCCTTCCGAAAGATTCGGTTTTCAAATCAAAAGGGTTCATTGCAGGAGTAACAGTTGGAGGTTTGTTTATTATAGTGGCCAGTGTTCTGTTTTCTCTGTTTTTGATTAAGAGAAAGCAAAGGAGAGCAAGGGAAAGGGAGGAAATGGAAGATTGGGAATTGGAGTATTGGCCACATAGGATAACATATCAAGAAATTGAGGCGGCGACAAAGGGATTCTCAGAGGAAAATGTGATTGGCATTGGAGGGAATGGGAAGGTCTATAAAGGTGTTCTTGAAGGAGGAGGTGCTGAGATTGCTGTGAAGCGCATCTCGCATGAAAATGATGGGGGAATGAGAGCATTCCTTGCTGAAATTTCAAGCCTTGGAAGATTGAAGCACCGGAGTTTGGTGGGGTTAAGAGGTTGGTGTAAAAGAGAAAAAGGGAGCTTAATGTTGGTGTATGATTATATGAAAAATGGGAGTTTGGACAAGTGGATTTTTCAATGCGATGAGAGTAAGATGTTGATTTGTGAAGAGAGAATGAGGATTTTAAAAGATGTGGCTGCCGGGGTATTGTACTTACACGAGGGATGGGAGAAAAAGGTACTACATAGGGACATTAAGTCCAGCAATGTGTTACTTGATAAAGAAATGAATGGACGGCTGGGGGATTTTGGTTTAGCCCGAATGCACGGGCACGGACAAGTGGCTAGCACAACACGTGTGGTTGGAACAGTGGGGTACTTGGCGCCCGAGGTGATTAGTAGCGGGCGAGCTTCGACTCAAACTGATGTGTTCGGATTTGGGATCTTAATATTAGAGGTCTTGAGTGGTAGGAGGCCCATAGAAGAAGGGAAGCCAAATTTGGTGGAAATGGTGTGGGAACTGATGGTGCAAGGGAAATTACTTGATGCATTGGATGCAAGATTGAGGGCTAAAGGAGGATTCGATGAGGAGGAAGTGGAGAGAGTGCTGCATTTGGGATTGTTGTGTGCTTATCCTGACCCCAGTGCAAGGCCAACAATGAGGCAAGTGGTGAAAGTGTTAGAAGGCAAGATTGAGGCCGGTATTGAGAATGAAAGCGAGGACATGGATGCATATTTGCTGCAGCGAGTGAAGTCTATGGATATGTGGGCCAATTATTCGCAAAGTTTCGGCTATGGCTACGCAACACACCCAACATTCCATGATATAAGACAGTCTAATTCTTATTCAATGTCACTGTCTTGGTCCAATACAATGGTGGAAGGTAGATGAGTTGTACTTTACATCAACAGGGAAAGTGGCAAGTTTGGGGCATTTAACAAAGGAAATTACATCTTTTCTTTTTACCTTAATTCGTGATTATTATTGGGGTGATGAGGATTATAGGAGAGATTAATTATTATTATTGTTTTTTTGTTTAATGTATGCTTGTTCCTGTACATATATGAATTGTGAAATGGAAACAGAGAGTCTATCATAATTAAAGGATGAGATTAGGTTCTAAATCATATCAAGTTTCTTTTTATCATTGCATGTGATTTGTTTGATGAGCTTAGTTTGGTGGATCTCTTACCGTTAAAACTTTATTACAGCAGTAATCATTCTGCCCCACGCCGTTCGTAATGTGGTAGAAATATTTCTTTTTTATATAATGTTATAAATTTTCTATAAACACGAAATAAACATGCGGGGATAGCTCAGTTGGGAGAGCGTCAGACTGAAGATCTGAAGGTCGCGTGTTCGATCCACGCTCACCGCAAAAATCTTATTGTTTTGCCCTTTTCCAGTACGGCTTAAGGCGATTGGGTAATGCTATAGCCCATAATCATTACCCTTTTTCCCATCTGATATTTGGGCTTCCAAGGCAAGGCCTAATAATCACTGTAGATAGTGTTGTGTTACGGACACCCCTCTAATCTCCTTAAACAGCCTCATTTCTAAGTGCACTGCAAACAAAATTTCACAGCACAACACCTTTTCAGAAACCCCATTATAATTCCAATTTTACCCTCATCTCTCTCATCTCCAAATACACCAAGCTAGCTGCCCCATCTTCCCTAAACAGCGGCCAAAGCCAAACCCTAGCCGCACAGAGCATCTTCCTCGGAAAACAATCGCGGGCTCCGACCTGCCAAATTTCTAATTAACAATAACCACACCAAACTCAACCTGTCCATTCTTCTCATCGCCAGAGAAGAGTAGTCGCATGAAATCCTAACAGCTGCACCCTAGCCACAACCAACCAACGGCTCTTGTCTTTATCGCACCAACCGCGCGCTATCAGCAGTTTTGTTTTATGATTAATTAAAAACTTGTTATATTCCAAGTAATTTGTTTTATGATTAACTAAAAGCTTTTCATAAATTTAACAATTCATTTTTTTTATAACACCCATCATCCAATTCATCAAAGAGAGAGGACAAAAAAATGTGACTATTATCTTCTTTTCTTTTATTAAGATTTCAAGTTTTATATATAAATCACGTAAAGTTGCAGAGAACCAGAGAGAGCTTTTCCCTTTTAGTCGAAGAAGAAGGAATAGGGCTAATTTTGAAGTTGGGATTTAAATTAAAATGCAAATATCAATTTCATTTTATGAGGTGTAGCCAGAAGAAGCTTTTCTCAGGTAAGTTAATGGTCTGACAATTCAGTCCACCGTCCATTACCGTAAGTCCGTAACCTGAATCTTCACACTTGCCAGCCCATTACTCATATAATGATATAATGTATTATTTTTCCTTCTATTTTTTATAGATAGGGGCGGTGAATTCTATACCCATTTAAGCGTCGTTTATCATATGTGCACCACGTCCTAACTGTGACTGAATACGAATTAATTTGATAATACTAAATTTTTTAAAATAATTATTATTAACTGTGCTAAAATAATTATAATTTTTAAAATAATTGATTTTAAAATAACTGTTACCAGCCCATTAATCCGTAATTCTTCTCCTCGTACTAGAAAAATTATTAATTACTCTTTTAATATTGTATTACAAATTTACTCCATATTTAAAATTAGCAATCTTCTGAATGTCCAACGTTTGTCATGTTCAGATATTTAAGCCTGAAAAGACTTGATTTATTTCTAACTATTAGAAAAGAATAAAAAAAAAAAAAATTCCCCACAAAGACAGGTTATTAGATTTATCTAGGTCATTATCGAAGTCATTAGATTAATGTTGCCTCTTTTACATGTTTCCAGTCCCAGATGTTGAATTTGTTTTTCACTGTTTCGCAGTACTGATTAATTGTAACCTAATGCTGGAAAGCTTGGGTACATTATAATATAGAAGAAAAGTGGCCCAAATACGGGATAATTCCATCCATATAAAAGTTGTTTAATTATACACAATAACATTTAAAAAATTGGCTGTCACATGCGTTGAACTGTAAATAAATTATATTTTATCAATCGTGACACGTTTATTTAATTAGCACTTTTAAAAAATTGTGTCCATGGGCATGGACGGTTCTCATTTGTCTTCCTCCCTCATGGTCATGGGTTCCTAAATACGTATCAATTAATTGTTTACAAAGAAATCATAACTAAAATCATATTACAGGTGATATATAGACATGTGGCAACAGAAAACACGACATTATTCTGCGATTTCTTTGTGTGCAGTGACTGTGATTCACATGGAAAACATATATAGAAGGTAATGATCAGCAGTCACATGCCTTATAACGTAGATGCATGCTTCGCAGTGACACGTTGCCGCATATGATCACTAGCAAGATTGCACCCACACACATGAACTAATTAAAGCATTAACTAATAATTATTAGGAGTCAGTTTAAGAAATATGACCAGATTATGGATCATTATCCTGTGTTTCAGTCCACCGTAGAATCTGCTACGTACGTACAAGCTGGAATATGATTTGATGCCAATCGATAATAATAACAATTATTGAATAATATGGCGAATAAATTAAATTAAAAAGATGAGAGAAAAGTAAATCTGCTGAGTTATCTGATATTATGGGGCGGGACTGAAAAATCAATTCAAACTATTAACTGGGCAGCCACATGAAATATTGAATAATATTATCTACTTATATAATTCTGGACCCAACCTTATCCGTTTGTTTCTACTAAAGTAGTATTTGTACGTGTCACTACTCTTATCTTTCTCTTCTCTCTCCGTCGGTCACATATATAATGAGAAAAAGAAAATTAGGATAGCAGGTTAATTATTCGAACGAGATTATCAACGACGACATTGAAAAGGACTAATCAATGAAAAACAGTATTCTTCGCATAAAGTATTTTGTTTTCTCGATCGAAGACACAATCAACGAAGATTATTTATTATATTATATTATACATGTTTTTTAGTTCATACCTTTCTTTTTCCCAACACCCAATGAAGTATGCAACTACATTAGCGAGCCAACTAATTAAACAATAACTATGCATGCAAGATTATCAAATTTTATTCTGAATGGTGTTTTAATTAAATTAAGAAAGCATATTCTATTCGTCTCCACATGAAGCTGAACAATAAATAAATTTGTATTACGAGTAATTAAGAGATAGAAAAGATATATATATGCAATGAGTTTTGATTTCCACCACCTTCATTTTTTCCTGAAAGTTCAGTTCATAAATCTCCCAAGTATATGAACCCTTGAGCCTATAACTTATATTTAAAAATTAATTCAAGAGCTAATGATTACCAAAATTTTATATGCTTAATCTAATATTTATTCCTGATTGATGTAAAATATTGTCCATACTATTACATACAGTGATTAGGTAATATGGATTTATTTGTGCATGAGTTTCGGTTTGATACCATAAAAATTTTATAAAGAGACAATATATATATATATGGATTAATGGATATAAAAGCTCAATTTATACAAGCACTTGAAACATAGAGAATGAAATGATGCAATTAAAATAATTTCAAATGCAAAGAATGAATCAATAAATTTTATTTGATTCTTTATCACCACACGCTTAAATCTAACTGGAAAAAGGATAAGTATAATTGAAATTATTAACAATCAACTTAGTGATCATAAACGCAATCACCAAGTTAGTCCACACGTAAAAATGAGCTGCAGCAACTTAACTGATTGTTTCACGAATGCTCATGAAATGGCTTGTCGCTTTAAAGTCTTCTTGCAATAAATGAATATTAAAGAAAAATTTGGTGAATTCTGGCAGGATCCGTGATGGTTGTCGATGATGAGGTTAGATCGTTTACGATAAAAGCACACGTTTAACACATGAAATTTATTACTATTTGCTTAACTCAATAAGCAAAATATCATCCCCACTATAAGTTCAAAGTTGGCTTTTTAATTAATACCTGCAATTAGGCATAAGTTGTTTAGATCTGACTGTAGTTTCTTCTAGCTAGCTAGCTAGTTGATAGATGATTAATTAAAGTTATAATCAACTGCGATATCCACAAACAATGAGCTGGTGTTCTGGTCAAACCCGCGTTTAAGATTTGCCTCACAGGTGTTAAATTGTTATCAATTTATGGTGCCGTACGCGGCCGGCCAGCTAGCTATTAACTAGCCAAAATTGTTATGATTAATTTATTTTTGAAGAATATATTTGTAACTCGTGGATGTTAGTTAGGCTTCAACATGAGGTTAGATCAGAAATATATTGGAGACTAAAATACAACCCACGTTCCCTTGCATTAAAGTAAACTTGCACACATTAAGACAAGAAATATCTTTATCAAAAACGTGGATTACATTAAACATGCTATGGAAGAAACATCTCGACTCATTCCTAGTGAACGTAGATAAATTTTTTTTTGTTGTGACCAGAAAGAGATGCCTGATTCCTAGCCGTGGAAAATTCACTTTGGCACTAGAAATTCAAAAAGAGTAGGCTCGGAATGTCCTAGTATCCTTCATTGAGTTAGGTCGAAATGTTCACTACTAACGTGAATATTAATTTCCTTTATTATCATCTATGTTAGAAAAATAGTTGACACATTCACCTTTTAGACCATATAAATATATTTATATGTATTTCTTGTTAAAAATATACGTACTCAACAAAAACTTCTCTTAATAAAATAAAAGTACATACGTTGAAGAAAATTTTGTAAAGGTTTGGCAGAGTGTTATATCCAACATGGATGCCACCTCAGGATTCACGAACAAGTGGCATGAGAAAATTTCACAAGTTAACAAACACGAACTGCCCCAGTTCAGGATTGAAATTGAATCCCAACAATTATTGAATCATTCAAGTGACAATTTTGCCCTCTATTTTGTCGACGTCGGAATGTTGTCTGGGTGCACAGAAATGCTTTAAACCACTGGCAAGACGCCGCGTTTTCTCGACAATCTTTTCTGTCAAGGCAATTTTAAAATCATTATGCCCTCCGCCAAAATTTAACAAAACAAAAAACAATATCAGCACTCGTTTGGTAACGGCGTAAGGCTAAAGGCTCCATGCAGGTCGGTCCCGCTTTTGGATAAAACCTTAAATCACTCGTCCCTCATTCCGCCACGTCTCATCATCGGATCAACATCACTGTCTATCTATCACACTATGTTGGTCCCACCGTTTCACATGACAGGAATCAGGAATTCAGGATAGGATCTAATGAAATGATATAATATATATCACCTTTTATTAATTATTACGAGTTTTATCCTTAAAAACCAACAATAATAATTACCTTATCAGAGGAGAGGAGATCAAATGAACATAAACAAAACTCAACATATATTGGTCCTTTTAATAATACATATTATAAATGGTGAATATTCGAGTATATCCAGATGAGTATAGATCAAAATTATTGGACTTGACTGACGTGGATCCTTGCTGTCTGATTCATTATAAGCCAAAAAAATAATGTACTGTTTTGATGTACATCTGCCAATGGTACTGCGCCACGTCAGCAAGAGTCTAGCCCTCTTGTGAGTTGTGACCGGCGGCTTGTTGGTCCACGTGTACATATATGGGCCCCGCTCGGGCTAAACTTAGTATATAAAGGAGACATCATAAATCCTCCTAATCCACGCCAAATCAACACGAAAATTGTTTTCATACATATTTACGATAGGTGAACTGTTGTGATTCCGAAACATGCCAGGTGTTACGGTCACCAGAATTCCAAAGCAACCACTTGGGAGCTTATCCGACATGTTCTTCGGGCTTCCTGAAGACGGCGAGCTGATTCCGGCGGCCTTCACTAGCGTTGCTTCGCCGGAAAAAGAAGCCCTACATAATGATGATCATGAAGACGAAGATGAAGAAAAAGAAAATCAAGAGAGTGCTGAAGAAAAAAGAAACTTCTGGCAGTCACAGCACCAGGTTTTACAGTCAACGTTGTGTAGGATTAGTTCTTTGGAGTCAAAGATTAGAAACGCTACTAAAGAAACATTGAAGGAGATACAATTACAAGTGGCTGCTGGAAAGAACGTCTGTGGTTGTGGGAGACGGCCGGTGGCTTCCGGTGCTTGCCGGAGTTGCTTGATGGGAGAGGTCTCCGGACGGCTTAGAAATGCTGGTTATAACAGTGCCATCTGCAAGTCCAAGTGGAGAAGCTCTACGGATATCCCATCAGGTGAGCATACATTCATGGATGTGAGAGATAATTCAAGTACAAAGAAAGGGGAGGTGAGGGTGATCATAGAGTTGAACTTTAGGGCTGAGTTCGAGATGGCTAGAGCAAGCGAAGAATACAACCGGTTAGTCCGCCGGCTGCCGGAATTATTCGTCGGAAAAGTTGAGAGATTAACTAGTGTGATCAAGATCTTGTGTTCTGCTGCCAAGAAATGCATGAAGGAGAAAAAGATGCACATGGGTCCGTGGAGGAAACAAAGATACATGCAAGCTAAGTGGCTTAGCGCATGCCAAAGGACCACATCCATGCAAATGTTATCGATGGCTAGTAAATGTGATTCTCATCGATTGCCAAAGCCAAGGGCATCCATGCTAACGGTAGATTTGTTAGAAAAGTTGCCCAATATGCATTATACAGCCGTCGAGGTTTTGTGATGTTATTAATTGTTACGCAAAATAACTAGATTTTGCTGTGTTCATTTCTAGGTTTGTAAGTCTTCAATGTAAAATATTGAGAGTGTAGTAGATATGCGAAAGATAGATCGATGGATCGTAAATTGTGAAAAAGAGCACTTGTTTATTTAATTTCATCTACTTTGCAACGAGCTAAAGTAGTATATATAAATCCGTGTCCACTTTTTTTTTTTTAATTACACGAGACTATTATTGATATTTATAAATCAGACTATTACTGGGACTAGTTTATATTTAGATTATTAAGCATTGCCGAGATTTTTTATCCTCTCTAATATTCGAGGGACGTCGGCTCCACTCACTTTGCGAAAGGGAGAAGCATGTCTCTACTCAATATATTATATATTGAGTAGAGACTGAAGCCCCCCATAATGCATTTATGGGAGATCGAACCACTCGGCCACAGGCTATGTGCACGCCTTTATCGAAATTTTTGTATTTAATTTCTCTCCTTCATCGAAATTTTTGTACATTAGGTTATAGGAATATTAAATTCACTTTAGTTTATTAAACAAGTTATGTGCACTCCTGGCGCCACTCTAAAGGCCAAAACTGAAAACCTTCATAACGTCCAGACAATATGTTGTCTGTGGTGCTTGGTGTGTAAGCCTTTGCTGTGGCAACTTACTCTCTCTCTCTCCATTTTTTTTTTTTTCAGGAGAAAAAAAGAACACTTACATTTTATTTGATTATTTGTGAGCACCAAACGCAGGTTTCACATCTAAAAATCATTAATTAACCGAAAGTAGGTTGTAATTAATTTCTTAATCTTCTTAAATTTAAAATTTCATTAACCCTTTTTCAGTCTAGAGAATTCCTTTAGCCTTAAAGAAAGAAAACAACATGAGAGTAGAAAAACTCCGTCAATATAGCATACTTAAATAATAATAATAGTAAAAGCAGGATAATATTATCGGCGTGGGACAAGACAACTCAGTCAACAGGCTTTATTTGAGATTAAGATTTAAACTCTATATGTCACTTATTTCATAATTTTTTATAAAATTAATAGTTGATAAATTTTTTAAAAACGGCTTATTTAATAATTTTATTTATTTTGACAATAATTTTTAAAAAATAGGTAAAATATTTATTTTGATAAATAACTTTTTGGATAAACTGCCGCACCTTTTTAAAATCACTATTATAACCTTAATATTTTACCAAAATAATAATCATGTCTTTTTTTAAATAAATTATAATATATAAACCATTAACCATCATATTACCGCCATAACTACTATAGATTTTTTCTAGTATCAAAATTTAAATCCAATAAGTTCTTTTTTTTTTTTTCTATCATAAAAATAAAAAAGACTTGCCTATGATTACCTATAATAATAATAATAATAATAATAATAATCTATCATATAGCTTGGAATTTCATCTTAATCTATGACAGTCATGCGACGCACCTTTTTTGTCTGCGTATATGATAACCGAATAATGTTTTACTTGTAATATTCATTGAAGTCTATCACAATAACAATTGGATAATGTGATAAATAATAATATAATATAAACAATCTTGGTACTACTATACTATTTAATTGATTATGTCGTTTAAAATCATAAAACACGTGGGCTCGTGCAGCGAACCATACTTGAATGTTTCAATGAAATTATTATACCGGCTGGTTGGACAACCAAACTATTAGCAGCAACAGCAAACCATACTTTATGTGTGGGCTCGTGCTTCAGAAATATAGCATTTATGGGCTCAGGTTCTTAGCACCTTCGCCGGCTATGTGGGCCACGCTCCTCTCATAGCTTGCATGCTTTGCATTTGTATGCTGTTTCTATAGAGTAGTCGTTGCATGAACAAACTCTTAAGAAGAACAGGCGAAATCAGATCATGGCGAAGTAAAAGCTATGAAGACTGGGGACAATGAACATGAATCTTAATCGATTCTTAGGGTTATGGTGGTATCAATAATAATGATCAAGTTTCAAAACCATGCAAGCATGAAATTAAGGGAAGGCATGCCGCAGGACAACACCAATAATATATATATATATATATATATATCTGCAGCATATAAGTAATGGATTTGGATATGTAAATGGGCGAAGCCCAAACAACTAACGTGCTCCAACCATCAGCCTAATTGCCTGTGAGTGGTGCTATTCGCACCCCTAAGAAATTCTTTTAAAACCCCTACATCTTTAATTTTACATTTTTAACCTTAATCTAATTACCTCTCACAATTCCTCTCTCTTCCTCTACCCCACCTAGGTTTTGTTTTTTAAACAAATAAAAAACACTTTATTGTTATAGTGAAAATGCTTTTTCATTCTTAAATTTGTGGTTTTCGTTGGACTAAAATTTTTGGTTCAATGTTTTAAAGCATCACCAAAAGATTCTTCAAATAAGATTTTACTACTTATTTGAAGAGTCACATCAATATTTATGACTCTAAAAGACACTCCAATTAAGATTCTTCAAATAAGACATGGTTCTCTCTCTTCAATTTTCTAGAGTAGCTTTCTCCCTCTTTAATTTATATTTATTACTTTTGATTGAAGAAAAAGAGATAAATACTTTAATTATTATTTATTTTTCTTTTCAAAAAATAGTTATTTGATTAAAATAATATTAATTTATTTTTATTTGAAGAGTCTTCTGAAGGATAACATATTTTTTTACTCTTTATTTACCACATAAATAAGTAAATAAATATTTAAAGAGTAAAATTAATAGAATCTTTTGGAGATGCTCTTAAATTTATGAAAGCCTTGCTTTCTTCCATGAATTTATTGATTTATGTGTAGAAGCATCAAGTATGCAGAGTTGTCACATTCAGACTGTAAAAGAATATTTTATTAGCTTCTACTAATTTTTTTTTTTTTTGTAAATGTGAAAAAAAACATTTCTTTTGTTCTTTTCTCTCTCTCTCGTACTAAGTGAGAAAAAAGGATAGAAGGGCATTTGTGGAATTAAAATGGTTGTGATTAGCTGGAAAGAGATTTTGGTTGACTTTTGAATGGGTGTGTTTAAAAGAGGGGTTTTATGAGAGTAATAGCGTGGTTCCAATAGAGTTGTAACATATATCCTGTGACCCAAAAGCCCAACAACTTTCAGTTGAAAAGTCCACTAAAAGGAGATATTTGTAATTGTATGGGCATATGAATATGATACGACATTATGACCAGAAGAGAGAGAGAAGGAAAAAATAAATAAATAAATAAAGTACGCAAGTGCAAGTGCAACGAATAGAAAATAGCTGAAGATAAATTTCCTTCGTCAGGAAGGTTCAAAATTATTGTCCATCTGTGGAGTTTCGAAAAGTAAACATGCATGGCACGGCAAGGGAACATTAAAAAAAAAATATATATATATATATATATATATATATTTTAATTTCTTCCTTGCTTTAACGTTTCAGAAAGGAAAAAAAAAAAACTCTTATCTCTATCCAAATTTCTCTCCCGAGCTCCGCATTCTAAGATTCCCACGTTATAATTATATCCATATCCAGAAAGAGTAATGATTATAATTCCAATATTTGAGTCTCAACTTGAATTCCAATGTTATGTATCACCCATTTATTGGATGATGAATTTTATAGCTTATAAAATTACTTAAGCACCCTCCAATAGATGAATGACACATCAGTTGGGAATCAAAGTGAGACTGAAATATTATGATACCTATCATTACTCATCCAGAAATTATATCTCATTTTTATGACATCATTTACTACATCATCACTCATCCATCTTTCTTTCAAGATGTGTTTGTGATTGAGGTTACGCTGCTGTAGAAACTACAGCCTACAGCACTAAACTATTTTGTAAAAGCTACGGTACTAAACTGTTTTGTAAAAGCTACGGTACTAAACTATTTTGTAGAAGCTACAGTACTAAACTGTTTGGTAAATACTAACTGTTGTAGCTTGAAAGTTATATTAATATGATTTTTTACTTGTATGATGAAAATTTTATTCTATATTTGATAATTTTATCAAAATTATTATTTAAAATTTACTATTTATTATATATTATTAATTTTTGTTATATAGTTATAGCTTTTTTTCCACAGCAACTGTAGCTTAAAAGGTACAGCACCTCAATTCCAAACGGACCCTCAGTTAATGGTTAAAAAAATATTTAAGGTGATACATTTTGAAAATCTCTTGTTACTACATTAACAACATTATACCTCATTAAGATTTAACCATTTGCAATGATTCTCTTTACGTTCAAGTGGGTTTAAAGGCTTATTTGAAATTTTTATTGGGAGGTTCAAAAGTGATTTTAAAAAAATAAAAATTAATTTTGTTAAAAATCATCACATTCTACAAAAAGCTTTTGAAAATCAAGATACAAATTTGATTTTGAGAATCATTTTTATATTTAATAAATTTCATATATATATTATAAAAATATAAAACTATCCTTATTAATTTTGAAATATAATCATTAACTTTAAAGAGATTATTATAATTGTATAATTGAGATAACAAAATAATAAAATAAATTTAATAATATAAAATATTTATTTTAGTCATTAATTAGGGAAAGAGCTCCTTTTCACCTCTGAACTTTGATGCAATAGCCAATTTCATCATTGTTTTTTAAATAATTATTCATTTAATCTATACTTTTCAAATAATAGCCCAAAACACCCTTTCATTTATTAAGTATTAATTTACTGTGTAATTTATTGAGGGTAAGATAGGATTTTCAATTAAGAATATACAAATTGTTTTAAAATAAAACTCTCAAATACAATTAAATAACATCTAACTTCTGAATAAATTTAAAATTTAAGAATAACTTAATGAAATAAAAACAACACTAAAGAATATGCAATATATATATATATATTGTGCGTGCTTATTAAATTATTCCATAGTATTTTAAATCTGCGTTTCTATATTTTTAAGTAAATGAAAAAATATGTGTTTACTTTTAGTAAAATAATAATAGTGATTGATTATTTATTTATTTATCTTGACTATATTAAAGTCAGAACAAGTTAAAGGACCAAACTTAATTTTTAAATTTATACAGAAAGTCAGATGTTATTTAATTGTGTTTGAGATTTTTATATTAAAATAGCCTGTATATTTTTAATTGAAAATTCTATTTTGCCATTAATGAATTACACAGTAAATTAACAGTTAATTAACGAAAGGGTGTTTTGGGTTATTGTTTAAAAAGTAGGGATGAAATGAGCCGTTGTTTAAAAAACAAAGATGAAATAGACAATTGCATCAAAACCCATGGATGAAAATGGCTTTTTTTCAATAATTATTATATGTACATAATAAAAAAGATTTTATATACATATTTATAAAAATATTATAATAAAATTTATTCAATATTATATTCAATAATAATTTACATTATTATAGTAATTTAACAATAAAATTTACAAATACATACGATTGTCTTTAAAATTTATCGTATTTTTAAAAAATAAATTTACTTATTTTTTTATAACTAATTATTTTTATAATATAGTTAACAATAATTATTTTAAAAATTATAACATTACCAACATGATGCTAACAAGTCTCTAAAGAATATTCTCTCTCAAATTCTAAAAATGAAACTAACTTTTAGCAAGACACGTAGAGTTAGAGATCTTACTTGAAATGTGGACACTCGAACGAAAAGAAAATACCAAACGTTGCTTAATTAAGGCGATAAGGTCTCACATTTCAATGCACCCACAAACATAACACCAAAATGAAATCATACCTACAAAATACACATTCCCCATCAACCACCAATCCCCCCAAAAAAAAAAAAAAAAAAAAAAAAAAAGGTGAAACGAAAGTATCCGTGCGAACCGTACCATCCAGCACCATAGACCCGCACATTCTCTCTCTTATTCTCTCCGATAACGACACATGTATTCTCGCCGGGGCCCACTAATCACGTTATGACTTATGATTTCACATTCACATAAACTGGACATTTTATAAATTCTCTCCTCCGTCCTTCATTGATTTTCTCTGTGTGGTCCCCCACCTCCGCCACCACCCCTTACTCTTACCTGGGCCCTACTGACTCTTAAATATCGGGTCGATTGAATCTACGGTCTTTGTCTCCCATACGAATACGTATTTCTACTACTTGTTGAGGTAATAAAATATGTAAAACCTTATTTTTGTCATCGAGCAAACGAAAAAGAAAAAAACAAATTATTCTCTGTCCTTGTTAAAAATAAAAACCCCTCCCAAAAACAAAGGCATCGTGTTTATTTTTTAAACTTTTTGTATTTGTTTTTTCATAGTGAAAAAAATGCCACCACCATCCTGTGGTTAGGTATGTGCCCCTTTTTTGGTATTTGTACTAGCTGGTACTTTTATGACTTTTTATTTATTTATTTATGCGTGTGTATAAGGTGTTATGTTCATCTGGGTCTCTGTTATTTTTGAATTATTTAATATAGCTTTACGATTGTTTTGACAAAAAGATTGGCCTTTGTTTTTTTTTTTTTAAATTATTTGGTTCGGTGCTTATAATGGGGTTCGTAATCATGCGTGTGTCTTCTTTTCCAATATAATTTAATCAAATTGCGTATTTTCATTGTGGGGTTGTGGGATTTTCCAGGCTCATAAGGAAGGTGGCGTTTGACTTTGAAGCTTTCAAAAAGAAAGATAAACAGGATTGGCTTGGTGGTGAAGGGTTTGGTTTTGAAGCTGTGGTCAGAAGGTTTCTCCTTTTTATGGGATTTGATGGGTTTCAACGGATTTTGATTTTGATGGAGATTAGATCGGCGTCCGTGACAGTCTCTTTTTTTATTAGTCTAATTCATTGGTTTGATTGGTATTCTTGATTGTAGTGAAGTCAAAATTTGATTCTTCAGTGGTCAGACTGTTAATGGGTTTGAAGATATTTGATTTCTTCAACTCTGTAACATATTTAGGATCGTTTGGGGATTACCCTTCTCAGCTGCAGCTGGAGGAGGAAAGAGAAGAAGAGAAGAAAATCAGGAATATTTTAAGTGTATAGGGTTTGTTAGAATTTCAACTTTCAAGTGTTAGTATACTACTTGAAAAGAAAAAGTAAAAGGAGATGGGGGATGAGGCTAATTCTTGGATTAGGAGGACCAAGTTTTCTCACACAGTTTGTCATAGGTTGGATTCTTCTGTATTGGCCTCCCTTCCGCTTAACCTGCCAGAAAGGATTACTGTATTCAAATCAAGACCTGGAACAGCTTCATCCTATCAGAAATCAGCTCCAAACGATTCACACTGTCAGCAAAATCCTGCCACAAACAGGCCAAGATCTGTATCACCCATTCCTGAAACAGTTCTCCCTGATACATTCAAGGAAGCAAGGTCTGCTACCAAGAGATTTTCAACTCCACATCCTAGGAGAAAAGAATCAGACAAGGGATTGGTGGGAAAGTTGTTACATAAACAACCTCAACAAGAGACCAAGGCATCCTCCAATTCCTACAGTACAAGCCCTCTTAGGCACTTGGGTTCTTTGAGAGTTACAGAGAGATATAAGAGCAGAAAGGAATCAGCTTGGACCAAGTATTTTGACCATGGTGGAGGCAGGGTTAATGCTGTGGATGCTGCAGATGAACACACTGTTGACCTCTCTCAGCTCTTTCTTGGGCTTAGGTTTGCTCATGGGGCACATAGCCGGCTTTACCATGGGATATATAAGGATGAGCCTGTTGCTGTGAAGATTATCAGGATACCAGATGACGACGAAAATGAAACCTTGGCAACTCGATTAGAGAAACAATTCAATCGAGAAGTAACTCTTTTATCTCGCCTCCACCACCCAAATGTCATAAAGGTGACAACAGTCTTTCATTTCCCCTTTCATATGTTATTTAGTAATTGGTTTGTAACTACTAGTGTAGAATTTTTAGCTGCTGCCTTTTGAATTTGTTCTTATGTAAGATTATTTTGTCTGCTAAACAGTTTGTTGCAGCATGTAAAAAGCCACCAGTATATTGTGTCATCACAGAATATCTGTCGGAGGGTTCCTTGAGGGCATACTTGCATAAGCTGGAGCATAAAACTCTCCCCTTACCGAAACTGATTGCAATCGCTCTGGATATTGCACGTGGAATGGAATACATTCACTCTCAAGGTGTCATTCATCGGGATCTTAAGCCAGAAAATGTCCTTATTGATCAAGAATTCCACCTGAAAATTGCTGATTTTGGTATAGCTTGTGAGGAGGTGTACTGTGATGCATTGGCTGATGACCCAGGAACTTATCGTTGGATGGCACCTGAGATGATCAAGCACAAACCGTATGGGAGAAAGGTCGATGTATACAGTTTTGGACTCATCTTGTGGGAAATGGTGGCTGGAACTATCCCATACGAAGAAATGAATCCAATCCAAGCTGCTTTTGCAGTAGTGAATAAGGTAAATTTTAATGCCTCTCACTGATAAATTTGTCTGGTTTATGATTGGATATCTGTTCGATTTCATCTGAGTTCATCATATCCACTGAGCTGCTTTGGCATAGCTTAATTTTTTCTGAATGTTATCTTCGCACTCTTTTTCAGTAAATTTCCATTGAAACTGAAAATGAATTGCTCTGCTCGCCATCCTCTTTCTTCTTTTTGTGTTGGATATGGAATATATATGTTACCTGTTAGAATCTATAACATGATTTCAACTCTCTAATTAATCATTGTTGAGTTTGTTGTTTATAGAGAATGCGCCTACAATGTGCAATCACAAGAAACAGTAGCATGAAAGTGCACTAAATATCTTGATCAGTTTAACTTAAAATCTTCAGGCTTGTGTGATATTCATAATGCACAACTTCCTTGACTATGGTCTGTTTCTGTAAAAATATATTTTTATTGTTGAAAACATCTTCAATCTGCATTGACATTATAGTAGAGCAAAAAGAAAATTGGAAAAAAAGAAGCTTTGTTTTGGTTTTCGAGGGAAATGGCAAAAATTAAATTTCATAACATTCATAGGCAGAAATAGTTTGCTGTAACAGATTTTAATTTTAGTAGGCATTGCTCAGAAGTTTTCTTTAAGAATGTAACATCAATAGATCAAATTGATTCTGTTGGATAATAGATTCATCTAGATTTCCATGCTACATTAGATCAATAATCAAGCAGAGTAACTGCTTTCTTACTATTCTTTTTCTTAGTTTTTGCTTTGCTAAGCATGGGATATTAAACGAGCTGGAAACATCTCTATCTCTTCATCCCTAGGGGTATTCTTGATAATTTGTTTATGAGGTCAGTAATTATGCTATTGAATTTTTTCTCTTTTTCAGAATTTGCGACCTGCTATCCCAGGGGACTGTCCGGCTGCCATGGGAGCTTTAATTGAGCAATGTTGGTCCTTGCAACCAGACAAGAGGCCTGAGTTCTGGCACGTTGTGAAAGTATTGGAGCAATTTGAGACCTCACTTGCTTGTGATGGAACCCTGAATTTGGTTCAAAACCCAACTTGCCAAGATCATAAGAAAGGGCTCCTTCACTGGATTCAAAAGCTTGGTCCTGTGCATCCTCACAGCTCACCTATGCCCAAACCTAAATTCACATGAATCTTCCTTATGACCTGGCTTTTGTAGTACGGCCAGGTCACTTGTAATTAAAAGGTTCGTTCATAGGCTTCTTTATTTGTACTTAATGACGCATTCATGTGAGATCGAATGAATATTTTGGTAGGCATGCTTTGAAGTGAAATGTCTTTGATTTTCAATTATACCTACACAGCAAATGATCATCAATATAGGTTGTTATGGACATGGTCAATACTCAATATTGGGTTAGGAAAAGCATTTTTTTTGAAGGCTGTTTGGAGTGCTTCTTTTGGAAGATTTTTAACATATACTGGTTTTACAGCTTGTTTCTATGCATGTGTATAAAGCATGGTCCATTCTTCATATTTCTTTTATAGTTTCCAACTTATTCTCATGCAATTGCTCCTAAATATGTTGTGATTTTCACTGCTGTGTTCCAGCGCTCATGTTGTATCCTTGTAATAGTCTCTTTGGCAATTGAAGTTTGTACGATGGCAAGAATGAGCAAAAAATTCATCCATATATACACAGTGCGGAAGCATTTACTCCTAGTAAATGTGTTGGTGAATCTATTTATATTAGGATTAGTTTGTGTATGGCCCAATTTTTTGTGTTTTATTTATCTCATGAGTTCACATTCAAGTTGTGGTAAATGTATTAATTCGTTGTAGTTTTATGTACAAATCACATTGATGGATGAGGTTGTCTGCGTTTCTTTTTTTTAATTTAGTTATTGCAACTGTCCTCATGTTTTCTTTTACAATATCAATACATATGATCTTCTCACTAGTCATAGCACTTTTTGATTGAACCGTCAACATTGTTGCCCAACTGATTTAATCATCTTTAGTTAGCTCCACTTGTAACTTTCCTTAGATGCATGCATTCACTCATGCTTTAGCAATCCATTCAAAGGGCTGAAAACTCATTTTGCAATAAGAATAGCAGCATAGCTTTTTCATTCATATGTATGTACACATGCACTTACAACGCATGTGCTGTTGCAAGTGCACGCCCTACACACATCTTTCTGTTTCTTGTTAGCTTGTTGGCCGTATCAATCTCTGCATACATGATGAATTTAGGATTGAAAAAAACAGGGAAAGCGAGATGCCTTCTATAATTCTCACGTCCGCTCCGTGTCTGTCCCATGATCTTATTGTTATTTATTACTCAGAAGAAGTTGAGGTGTGTCATCATCGCCCTGTTTTTTGAATAAAGTAGGTTACGTGATATACTTTCCCTTTTTTTTTTTCTTTGGCAATTTAATAGCACATCATCTAGTTGCACGGAATCAACTACCTGCATGCCTGGAATTGCCAGCCTTTATTATATGATTAGGCCTTCATTTATCTCTTCTCACAATCATGTAATCATACTTCCTTTGGGCTAATAAAAATATCCCAACATTTATTGCTGGTACCGAGTTTGTGGAGTCGAGGCTGCAGTCGAAAACCATATTTATGGCAGTCACCCATCCGGAATGAAGACCTATTGGGGAATGGTCAGTTTGTTTAACAAACCTTGTTTATTGGGTGTAATTCTTAAATTGATATAAATAATTAGTATGAGGGACCCATTACACAATTCTCAATTTCTAATTTTCATTTTTCTTCCTGTGAAGCCGATCCCGCTGTAACTTTTGATGGGCTGGCTATCTTTGTCATTCGAATAGGACTATTGGCACCCTTCGATAGACCTGTTAAAACCCCTTTTCGTTGTTGCCTCCATTCAATATTTGAAAATAGTATAAATTCCTAATTGCACCTTTTTAAATGACAAAACTGACCTTAATTAAAATTATTTCTCAAAAAAAATTTCTTTGTTACTATTCAAACCCCAAAATAATGGAGTTATTTCTCTGCGTTGCTCACAGAATTTAGTTAAAAAGATTATTCTCTAAACTCAATCATGAAAATTTGCATATGACAAGCCACTGCCCTTTTATTTATTTAGTTTTTAATTTTCACTTCGATGTTCTTGCTGGCGTCAATGAGGGACTAGCATAAATTCAATTAACCATAACAGTTTTCAATTAATAAATTTTGAGTTGGAATTATAATACATATAACATGTATGTTTGTCCAAAGGTAATATTTTATCTTTGAATGTAATCTCAATAAAAGTTAAAGCTCTAAATATGTTAAAGGGGTTTTAAAAGATTTTAGAAGGGATGCCAATAGTCCAACTCTTATTACAGGCATGACAACCTTTTGTGGCAAGAACTTGACTTGAGCAAGATTTTTTACCAAATTAGTCAATTATCATCTTGCTAAAAAATACATGAATATTTGGGACGGAAATTTCACCAAGCCATGTGTCACAATTATAGGCTATTTTTCAATTGAAATAAGGTTGAGCTTGATTAGAAATTCTGTCTTAGTAGTATGTGGTTCATCTAATTATGTTGTGTGGTATGAAGAGTAAGGTCCAAAAGCGTATTTAGCCATTAGTTTGCCTAAATAAGCTCATATTGCAACTTTGACTATGGTTGTTGTTTAATTGAGAAAAGTAAATAATAATGGCACCTGCTATGAATAATAATGTGACAGCGGAGTATGTCAGTAAATAATAGAGAACCAGTAGCTTAATATTAATGTTCTATGATTGTGATAGCCTAAAAAGTGTAATTACGAAAAATGTGAGAAAACAAAATATTTTTAGAAAATGAATATGGAAATGTATTTGGAAACTATTTTAGGAAATATTTCTTGAAGTGAATTTGGAAATATTTTTGGAAGAATTTTAAATTTGTTTTCTCATAAACGTTTTTGGGGGAATAAAGTAATGATGGCATCTCAAAATTTTCATCTAAAACTCTATCCTAAATGATATGTCATTCATTGATTGGTTCGTAATTTTTTATAAGATCCAGGTGAATTAATTGTGCTATCCTCATCAACTCATTGATGAATGCCACATTATTTGAGATAAAAAATTTAGAATGTGTATCACTACTGGATAGAATATTGAAAATATTTTGATAAAAATTATTTTTGAGAAACGTTTTCTGACTGAATCTAAAAAATGAATTTTTGGAGAAAAATTGGTTTAAGAAATTCTTTTAACTTTGTTTTAATTATCTCTTGAATTATTTAACTAATTGAAAAGATAGATGATCCCGAACCTGCCGAACGAACTGTGAAGCCCGCTATTCATGGGCTTCATTTTTCCCTTTCACTTTTTTTTTTTTTTGATATCATTTTTCCCTTTCACCTATTTCATGCTTGCTTGTATTTAATATTATGCATGCTTTGCTCGTGCATTAAATTTGCTTATGCATATTTTGTCTATGCATTCAATTTGCAAAATTTGCTTATGTATACTTTGTCTATGCATTCAATTTGCAAATTCATTTCATGCATGCTTGGATTTAATCTGAAGGTGGAGCATCCTTCACCCTTATCAACAACACGCATTTAATTGTCAGACATGCTCATTGACTTTTAACAGTTCTCCTATATGGAGACCATTGAGAACCTATCAATTTTCCACATTATTTTTTTTACTTTTTTATTATTATGCTTATATTTCTGGTAGTCCATACAGGATCTGCCCCATATATACAAACTTGTCAACGTTAATTGAAATAATAAAAACATATGTTATGTTGAATTTAACTTTATGCACATTTTATTGATGTATTAACTTTTTTGGTAAGCATGTATTTCATATTGTCAATCATGTGCATTCAATTGTGATGCATGCTCGTTAAAGTAAGACTCTTTAGCTAATAAAAATCGACTAACACATTGATTTGTATTTTAAAAGCAAATAAATGATGGATGTATGTGAGAAGTATATATGTGATTTAGGATTTAGTGTTTTAAATTAGACTTATTGTTATTTTTAAAATGATTGGTTCTTCGTTAACTTCTTTCATAAGACATTTTTTTATGAGTTAAAGTATTTCAAGTGGGTTTAGTCAAGAATTCAATACGAATTAAAACTCACTTTAGTGTAGTACCCATTCAATCCAAACCACAACTCACAGTAGTTATCTCAACACAATGATTTAGGTCTATAAAAAAATACATACCTTAAAAATGAAGATTTGTTAAGCTAAATCATACCTTACTGACGGGGGTACGTATTGATCAGAGTGAATTTTAATGCCTAAGATCGATTTTTAGGCAGTAACAATAAATGAATATAGATGAAGGTTTGTTAAGCTTAAAGACAGTATTTACTTATTTAGGTATAATTTCCTCGGATTGAACTTTCCTGTAGGATTATTGTATCTGAAAAAAAAAATTTTATTCTTCTATTCTTTGGACCCAAATTAGTGGTAGACTTGACTCCTCCAATCAACTTTAATAGGAATATGTGAAGAAATCAACTTTATTGTGTCATATACGTGGGTTGTTTTCTGACCTTGCAGCTTAACCAACAAGATAAGAGCTTGTTAAATTCCTAACAGTCACAGGCGGAAACGTGGATATTTTCCATTGGACAACTCAAATTCTTTGACTTGATATGGCCATTATCAAAGTTTTTGTTTTGTTTTGTTTTTGTTTTTAATTTTAATTGATAAAATGATCAAAGCTAACGACCTGCGTGGCCATAACTGGTCAATCCTCCATCTGCAGGCACATCAAAGTAGATTCCATACCATCTTTTTAGACCCACACTAATATGTTATTGAAACATTTATTCCGATATGAGAGACAAGAAAGAAAAATAATAATACCCGGTACCCCCATCAATAAATCCCACTTCAACCCTATTAAAATAAATTTTTGGATAAATTTAGTATTAATTCAAAATTTAGAGTAATTTTATTATTAATTCATTTTTTTCCTCTTGTGTGAGATTGAGGTGAGGTCGGAGTACACTCTCTATCATTGCTTTTAAGCTCTAGCTCTTATCTTTCGGTTCATCTAAATGCTTCTATCTTAAGTCTTGGTCTTTATTTCACTATAATTGGAAAGGGCGAGTTAAGAGTTATTGATAATACTATTATTGGACTCTTGCTTATCAGTCCATCGATAAGCTCTTGTCTTGAGTCTCTGTCCACGTTTCATATCTGGGGCATGTCCTATAAATTTAAAGTCCAACTGATTTTTTTCTCTAACAGTAAGCAACTGTTAATATAAAGCAACCGTGGTGGTTACTGGTTAGAATATTGAAGAACATACATAACAGAAGAAAGGTTGAATAGGGAAAATTGTTGGTGACTGAAACGATTCAAGCTCATGTAGCAGGTGGGGTCGTAGGATTTGCATATCGAATATGACTCGAAATAATAGCTAAAGTAAAAGCACCAGCAAGAAAGCACCAACGTCAAGCAGTTAAAGCAGTGTGTCTCAAAATTAAGCTGATTTTTAGTGCTTTTGTACCACGGATCAGCTCTTGTCGGACAATATAATTCTCTCTGTATTGTTTTTGGTGGTAAAGTTTGGATCAATGATTCAATATATGCAGTGCAAGTGCGATTATTTGTTAGTGGACAATGCCACAAATTATTGCTTAGCTTGGATTTCACACTCATCTCTTAAAACTTTAGCCTTGGATTGTTGGTTACTTTTCTAGATTGTAAATCAACTCAATATCTAACTTTAGACATCGTCCACTAAGATTGGTTTCTGGATATATAGTGACAAATGATTAATCCTTTTGAAAGATTAGAAGTCCTTGTTTTTGGCCATCTTTGTACAGCATAAACCTTAATCATACATCCAAAATAGATTTGACAGAGATTTGCAGATGCATGCATGTATAAATTATGGATATTATTTTCATAATTTTTCTCTAACGAGGACTTTCTTATTTTAATAAAGTGAGAATATTATTAATAGATAAAAAAAAATTAATGTATTAACAGATAAAAAAATACAATTTAAAGTATATATATATTTTTATAACTTTAATTTATAAAACGAGGATGCCCTCATCAAAAAAATTCGTTATACTTGTATTACAATTTAAGTATGTGTGTATATATATATATAATATGTGATATCGCACTGTCCTATTTTACTTCAACTCAATTTTAAATGCAGAGAGTTAACGTGTTTGATAAACACACAATTTTACTTGATAGCTAGATTAAGCTCTATCTTTAGTTTGTTAGGATTTAATCCAAACGACCAGCCGTTTAATGCTATCAAAGCAAAGCTAAGGCTATAGTTAAGCTGTACCTAACGGCTGGTCTTGAGCTCTTGACTTAAAAAGAATCTCTGCTGCCCTCTAGATGACATCAATGTACAGTCGAAGCAACCATTTATGTCGCTAATAAGGCAAGTAACAAAAAGGCATCCTTTAAAGCTTTCGTCCTCATCTACATTGCAAAGGGCAATTAAATAGAATTTGGACACTACTGTTATCATTTAAAGATTTGCATACGACTCCCTGCTTTCACATTTGGAAAAGCAACAACTCGATTGAGACGGATTTATTTTTATTATCAAGATCGGAAAGCGAGAGTATGTGTCCGGTTCCCTTGTTTTTCAATACACACCACAAAGTTCAAAGTTATTAACTGCGCATACATGTGGTACATGTTTTTTTGTTTTTACTTTTTGGATAATGTGTGCTACATGTTTCTGGCTTTTGTACATGTCTCTCTTTTTCAATTCACTGTTTTTGAATTCTGGTCGAGCGCTCTTCCAGTTTTCTGGCACTTTGCATCTCGTACTTGGGATAATTTTAGGTATAGACGAATGAGATAATAGTTTAAAATCTTATATTTTACAAAGGACTTATATATTATTTTTTAATATTTTATTAATAAATTTTTTAAAATTATGTTTTATAAAAAAAATTTATTAGAAATCTCTCTAATTAATAATTATCTTATAATTAAGAATTATTTTTTATAAAAAATTTATATTTAGTAATCTTAATGTTAAAGAAAGAGATATAATTAATAATATTATCTAACCATTAATTCATTTATTATTAATCTTTTCAAGAAAAAAAATATTTTCTTTACCTTTTCAATTTCCTAAAAAAATAATTATTTAACATTAGAATCTTTGACTTTGAGTATTCCTTTTAATTTTTATTAAAAATTTAATAATCTAAAAAATAGTAGATAAAAAAATTTATTACTTTCTTCTTTACAAAGAAATTATTACATTCAATAGTTCATTAAAAAAAATAGTTTCTTGAAATATAAAGTTCATATCTATTATCTGATCTGATCAATAATTAATTATTTCAATTTTTTATATGCTATTATTCTACATATTTTGTTTGTTTGTTTTTGTAATAGTTCTAATGGAAGTAAAATTTTAAGTTTTATTTTTGAAAAGTTTTAAAATTCTTAATTATTGTTAAAACTCAAGAATTAAAAATAGAATAAATTTTCAGTTTTTTTTTTATGTTTTATTGAGTATTAAAATTACAAAAAAAAAAAAAGGGCTTCGTAAAAAAATTTGTCTAAACCCCGAATAATCTAAAGCCGCCCTGTGCTTAATTAATTGGAAACGACAAAGGAGTAGCATGTTTCATGACTCGTGTGTGAACGTAAAATTTGAGTTCCTCGTGTGTAATTATGAGCTTATTAGTCCAGACTTGAGTGGGAAATTTAATGCTGGCTAGCTGCAAACGAACGTCGTGTTATCTTCAGTCTCTCTGGCGCCACTCGTCAACCACGTGATCCATGTAATTGGAACCGACCAATTAGCTGCCATGTAATTGGTCCCGTAAGATAAGACCGAGGATGGATCCTTAATCACTTTAATTAAACAATTTCAAACGATTTCGATAGAAATATTTATATATGATATAATATTCTTCATATCATGCAGGCGGATCTATCACCACGTTATTCCACGCAATTAAAAAGTGGTTCCTCGTTGATTCTTTTTCCAAATTATGGTTGGTAGGATTACGAGAACAACAAATTGTGCTTAATCACTAGCTTAATTACGCACGATTTCGAAATTTCTAAATTTCTCTTGCATGAGATCCGCATGTTCTTGATCACCAGCATTTGACATGCGCACCTCCGCGGTACGTACGTATGTTTCTCCCATTAATAATTAATAATATACGGTGGGTGCTTATTAATTGAGTTAGTAAAATTTCTTATATTAAAAATAAGAGAATTAGAGTTTGATCCTCGCTCGTATGGATGAGAAGAAAGAGAGTTAGATTGTCGTTGTGCTAAATAATTTTCTTTTTTTTTTTGACATATTATAAAACAATTGATTTTAAATACTAGTAGTACCTTAGATATTTCCCATTGAAATTTCGACCAGATTTAATTTTTAAAAATGAGATGAATATACGGTGGTTATGCTATCACGTAAGCATACCATTATTTAATAAAGACATATTTACCAAACATTTTAGTGTTGTAACTTATAAATTATAATTATCCAATTTTAATACCAAACAGGGCCTTACTAAGTTTAAATACTCAGTTAGGATACTCAATGATGTGTCATCAATCATTTAATGCCACGTGTATGATAATAATTGATTTTACTATCAATTATTAATCTGTTATTTTTACAACCCACTTAATGGATGACACATCATTAAGTATTCCAATTGAGTATCTAAAGTGAGGAAACATAGCATTACTCATACACTAATTACTAAATTCAAAATCATTGTAAATATGTGAAATTACATTGGATGGTTATGTGCTCACAATGATGGTGTTAACACCATTACACTTTCTTGGGTAGGGTATGAGGCTGTGATTCTGATGATGTGTTTGCTAAACTGTAATTGGAATGGGTTGGAATCGGAATGGGCATGAATAAGAATGGGGAATGAGAATCAAAATAAGTTGTTTACTTAAACTGTAGGAATCGGAATCGGAATGGGCTGAAATCTTATTGATGTGTTTACTTTATCTTGGAATCAGAATCGGAATCGAAATGAGTTTAGTTGTTCTAAATTACCATAAAGTCCTTAATCAATTATTGTCATAATAATTATTTAGTGTTTTAGTTATTGTGATTATTATTATTTAAAAATATTATTAAAATAATTATTGCTAATTATTATTATTATTAACAATTTAACTCAAAAATTATTATTGTTTAGAATTATTGTAAACATATTAATTAATTATAATACATTTTATACTAATAAGAATAATAAGAACAACAACAACAACAATAATAATAATAATCCAAATAATCATGATCGTCATCATCATTAATGGCAGCAACAAATCAAAATCATCAGCGGCATCATCATCATCATTGCGACGGCAGACGGTGAAGATGAGTGATGAAGATGAAGATGGCGATGATCAGTGACGAAGATGACGAGGATGAGTGACGACGAAGACGTGACCAGCGATGAGGACGACGTGACCAGCGACGATGACGATGATGTGACCAGCGACGATGAGGATGATGTGACCAGCGACGACGACAACGATGACGTGACCAGCAATAACAGCCGCTACAACAATGTGACTAGCGATGACGACCACAATGACGACGATGAGGACTTGATGCGATGGGGGCCAGAAGCTGGCTGCAATGGATGCTGAATGGAGAAACGACAAAGAGGGCATTTTTGGAAAATAATAAAATTCATGGGGACATTTTCGTCATGGGGGGAATGGGATTCTGATTCCTAGCCCCCCCAACTGGAATGAGAATCCAAGTAATCATTCCTTAATGCTGTGTGGGACCCATGCATTCCATTCCCATTCCCATTCCCATCTACAATTTAACAAGTAAACATGTTTTTTATTACGATTCCACCATTCCCATTCCGATTCAGGAAATGTAAGCACACCAATGTAATGTATATAATTCAACCAAATTTTCCATTTTTTAATTTTAATTATGCTGGTTTCGTCTCAATGTCCAGTAATATTACAACTTTTTAAAAGGCAATCCTTGACACTTAGATAACCTCATTATGTTTTCGATTACAGTAATGATAGATATCCCAAATTTTATCTTAAATGATGTGTCATTTATTGAGTGGTTAGTAATTTTTTATAAGATTTAAGTGAATTAATTATATTATCTCATCAACCAATTGATAAATGTCACATCATTTAAGATAATTTTTTTGGATAAAAAATTTGGGATATGTAACACTATCCTTTCGATTAGTACCTCAATTTTGCACAAACGAAAGTAATTAGTAATTAATGGTGTGTTCACTTTTTGGATAAGGAATGACAATAAATGATTGTCAGTCCTCATTTATAGTATTTATTTACTAAAAATATAAAAGGAATGGGAATGAATTTTAAATGGGACAATGAGAATGAGGAATGAATTGACATTTTTATCTGTACAAAAATAAAAAAAATTCTTGTTACCCCATTTAAATATTAAATAATAATTATAATAATAATAATATTAGTAATAATAATAATAATAATTAATATTATTTATTATAGTTATTATAATAATTAATTTCATTATTTCATATATTATTATAATAATAATAATGGTAAAACTATTTATACGGAAAGCATTTACTCTTTAATTTATTTTGTTAGTGAACAAATATATAATTGTAACTACGTGCATTTTAATAACTTACAATAATCCATTCGGATTGCACATCAATATAAATAAAGATCGTCCTAATTTTAATTCTGATTCCTCTAGCTCAAGTGAATAACTTATTGTAGTTTCCATTAATCATCTTGATTCCAGCTTATTCTATTTATGCTCGTTCCGATTTCGAAAAATTAAAGAGCCGTAAGTCTGTTGTGATCAACATTTGTAGGATAGGGGACACTGTTAAGTTCTACTAATGGAGTCAAGGTTAAATCAAAATACCCTTCTACGGTTAAAGCCGAAATTTATACAGTGGATTTTGTAAATTCTGAAAAAGTGATAGTCCCACACCAACATGAACAGCCAGCCAGCAAGCTCCCCCACCATCCTCTCATCAAATTAGCAAACGCTTTTTCAGTAGCATCTCATGATAGTAATAGTCTTTTGTTTCTTTTTTTTTTTTTTTGGCAATTGACTTTTCTTTTCCATGATAAAAACCCAAGCAAAACTTACATCTGTTAAGTAATTTGAGGAATTACCAGAAAGAAATAAATAATATTCTTGATGGAGAACAACCCTACTTCCTCTAGAACTGACAGAAAAACCATTGAGAGAAATAGAAGAAATCAAATGAAGGCCCTTTACTCCACTCTCAATTCTCTTGTGCCCCATCAAAGACCTATGGTATATATCTCTTTCTCTCAACAATATTAGTTTGCTAACTGATCATTTCTGTTTTTCTTTTTTTTTTGATTTAATCAAAATGGAGTTGCAGGAAGCGACATCACTACCTGATCAGCTAGATGAAGCTGCTAAGTACATAAAGAGGTTACAAACAAACTTGGAGAGAATGAAGGAGACAAAAGACAGGTTAATGGGAATTGAAAAGCCTGATGCAGCAGCTACAAGCAGCAGTGGGAATAGTAGTGGAACAATAATGACCGGGTTAAGGTCACCGCAAATTGAGATTCACGAAATGGGTTCGGCTTTGGAGGTGGTTTTGATAACTGGGTTGGATTTTCAGTTCATGTTTATTGAGACTATTCGCTTGCTCCATGAAGAAGGTGTTGAAATAGTCAATGCCAGTTTCAATGTCGTTGAAGATACCATCTTTCACACGATACATTCTAAGGTAATATTAAGTAAGTTGCATACATATATAACAATCTTCTATTGGTTTTCTAATTAAGAATGTTTTAGTGGTTTAAAGATTTCTTTTGGCTGTTTAAATTGTGACGCAGATTGGAGATTCTGTGTCGGCTCATGATGCTTCAGCGAGGATATCTGAGCGACTGAAGAAGTTTGCCCAAGATTAGTGCATTTTGAAGTAAACGTGTAAGATGCATGATTCCTTTTTTATGGAGGAAGCATGTAAAGATCATCACTCAATATCCTTGCATCAATGTGATCTAGAAACCTAAGTGTGCCCATTGAGGATTTTATGTTCTTAGTAGTCTTGCCATCTTGGTTTTTGTGTAGATGCAATTGAAAAAAGAACTATATTTGACTGTCTAGCAATCGACACAATAACCCTAGCTAATTAAAGCGTGTTTAGAGTTTTATGTGTTATTAGTTAATTCTAGCTAAACTACAGCTAGAGCAGTAGCTTTTGAATATTTCATCTGGTAATGTGTTCAAACCACCAATTGCTTTGAAATGCTACAATAATTGCTTGGTTAATATTGGATTACACTTAATTGCTTGATTAATTTTGGGTTACACTTAATTTGACGATCATAATGTGTATTTGATAAAGCTAGCATTAATTACTTATGCTTCTGCTGGTTATATCTTATTGCGTACAAATGGCACCTTATGCATCTACTGCATCATAGATATTTATGAGATTCTTGAAGAAATTAAGGAAATATTTAAGAGGTTGACCCACATTTGGTCTGGTCTGTTTAGATTAATATATAAAAATCTTGACCTCATGATGTTCCTTGTTCATCACATGTTGACTTAGACATTCCTTCCACTTGTTATATTAAATAGCTAGATTAACATGTAATCTTTACATACAAGTACAGCATGTATGTTCTAAATTATTAGAAGAGATAATCAATTTGGTTCCGACTTTTGAATTTGAGATCGGTAATGGAAAATCATGTTTACATTCAGCTTATATAGAGAAATAGATATATATGGCCACAAGTTTTGAAGACTTGAGCAAGATGAGTAGCAATTAGAAAAAGTATAAAGATCTTCTAAATATGTCAAATTATTTGTAAATTCAGATACACTTTCTCTTAGGTGTGAAAAAATGAGCTTATTTCCTCCTCCTTCTTCTTCTCTTCCCCACCCCCCTCGAAGATGATTGATGACTGGTCATTTATATGTTTGAAGTAGTCAAGAAGACTGATGACATGGGATGAATTCATGAAGAATATTGAAGGGATGTGTTGTTGAAGGCGCATAAATATAATATTTGTTTCTTGAGGGTGGTCCATTTCCTCATGAAGCCATGTTTGCAATTTAATTTTAGAGCATAAAAGAATTTTTTATGATCAAATAAATCAGAAAGTAGAAATCAAACTAGTATTGGTTCTTCTGAACTGAGGCAAATACTTAAGTGACAGAGAATAGAATTTCATTTATTTATTTATTTTTTCCCTCAACTACTTGTGCTAGAAAATAAATAAAGTCTAAATTAATCTGAACGCAATAATGTTACGGTTATATAGTTTGTATCTCAACTAATATTGTCACTAAACACCCCATGTGTTTTTTCAGGTTTTCAAACCAATAGGACCCATCCCTCTTTGTGTTGTAGTGGTCAGGGTTCAAAATGCCTAATATCCCTCTCCCGAAGCAATTACATAACACTGCTCATCTTCACATATGTTATCACAGTAATTAGGGTCTATTTGGCCTGTCGGATTAAATTAGATATGATAGTGCTATTAGGTTAGATGGGATTGTACTGGATATTAAATCGCTAGATTCCTAGAACATGCAATGTTTTACAAACGACTGCACGCATGTTATTCTAAATCCTATACTTTTGAATTTGAGAATGGTATGAGAAATCAAATCAAATCATGTTTGCATTCAGCTTATAGAATATATGTGGCCACAGGTTTTGAAGACTTCAGGAAGATGATTAGCAACTAGCAAAGTATAAAAATCCTCTATGTCAAAATTGTTTGTAAATTCAGATAAACTTTGGTTTAAGGTGTGAAAAAATGAGTTTTGTCCCCCTTTTTTTTTTTTTTTTTTTTTTCATTTCTTCCTTTTTGAACCCGTCAAAGATTATTGGTGACTGGACTATAAAAGCGGTACTATAATTCTTCAGACATAATTGCATATTAATTGATATGTTAATGAGAAGAGACGTTTTAGTAATTAAGCCAATTAATATTGCATGTAGAGGTTTATTTCATCGTACTATGTACAACAGAACATAAGAATGCATAAAGAGCGACAGTGTATGTTGCCATGCAATGAAAGACACATGTAAAACAGAAAGAAGAAGAAGAAAGAAAAAAAAAAAGAAGGTGGCACATGTTTACTGTTTTAATTTTTCCTTCGAGTACTTGTGCTAGTAAGTAAAGTAAATTAGAGCGTAAATCTGACTGCACGCTCATATGATTATAGCAATAGAAGTCTGAAGAAGAGACCTCCTTATCCATTCATTTTGTGGCTCCATTAATTCTTGTGCTGGTAACCAGTACAGCTAATAAATAAAAGCATTCCCCATTTTTGAGGCACAGAAGGAGAAGGCTGCTTCGAGTTTTCATATCAATAGTGGGGCCGGGGGACCCATTTACCCTTTGTGTTGTGTTGTTGTGGTCTGGGTTCAAAATGTTTATCCCTACGCCACGCAATTATACTACAACACACCTCAGTGCTCATCTTTCGATATATATATATATATATATATATATATATATATATATATATATATTAACGGTATTTTATTAAAGACTTTCAACCCAAATAATAATGATTAACAACTAAATAATTATAATCTTATAACTAATAATATTAAAAAAATTTAATATAACCAGACTCGCAGTCGCACGAGCCCAGGGGTGGGTGCAGGTCTGAATAGACAAAGGTGTGGCTGCTCATTTTTGGGCGGCACACTGCTGTCTGGCTGCTTCTACCCTCGTAAATACAGTGCCGACGAGGCTTGTACAGAATGCCAAACATGCCCTTAAAACACTGTATATTGCAATATGTGAAGTTCCTTCTCGTTGGATGTAAACATTATACAAAATTAATTGATTATTGTGTTCTAGCTAGTCCTGCACATACACGCTCATTCAAACTTTTTGTTCATTTCATGAAATTAGCTAGGGAAGCCGGCTACAACATTAAGAAAAATAATTAGTTTGTAGGAAATCATTAATAGAAGACTAATTAATAATAAATAGTACACATGCAAATTAGGTATGTCTTCAAACTAAAGTTGATTTGTATGCATCCAACTAACCAACTGTTTTTAATTTAGTGTTAAAAATCACAACATTTTTTTTTTAAATTAGTATTAAAAATCAACAAATTTGCTAAAATATTTGATCTTTTTGTTTCATTTAACGATTCAAAAATATTGACAAAAGTTAATTACCTATTTATGATTGCTTGATGCTGTAAATAAGGCACCTCCTACATCTTGAACCTAATTAGCTTGTAAAAGCATCATAACTCAAGCATATCTTAAGAGAAAATAAAATAAAATTAAAAAAATTGCGCACCTCTAACCTTTCAAAAAAATAAAGTACTATAAAATTATCAAAATTTTAAAACAGGCAATTTTAGTTTAGCCCAAAAATATCCATTTTGTGAATCCAAAGCAATGTGATTGGATTTGAACGGTCGTATTTGAAATAACTCCGGGGTATACTTCAAATCATGGGCCACTTATTAAGTGGGCCGGAAAGTGACGGTTTCGGTTGTCGGTCGGGTTGATCTGGCCCAATTAACACATCAAGCTCAAGTAGGCAGCAGGCAAGCTCATAAGTAGCTGGGCTTCTCTAAACTGGCACTCTTTATCTTTATTATATCAAATCAACTTCAACTTCACCAAAATCAAAACCCTAGCTTCTTCAACTCAGTCTAATCACAATGGTGAGCGGCGAATTTGAGATCGGAGCCGTTCCATTCAATCCCGACGGCTGGGGCCCACCTGAATCAACGGCAACCACAGCCGCCACCCTCCCTCTCAACGTCCCGTTTGCCCCTTTCTCCCGATCAGAAAAACTTGGTCGGATCGCGGACTGGACCCGCAATGCATACAACAATCCATCAAACCGCCAAAACGCTAACAAAAACCCTTCCGACACCGTTTTCGACTTCTCCGCCGACGATTCCTTTCCTCTGTCTGCCAATCCCGACGACGACTCGTCCTTCCGTCTCGTCGACGGCAAGCCTCCACCGCGTCCGAAGTTTGGCCCTAAGTGGCGGTTTAATCAGCACCACCGTCCTCAGCTGCCCCAGCGCCGGGACGAGGAGGTGGAGGCCCGTAAGCGTGAGGCTGAAAAAGAGCGGGCCCGACGTGACCGCCACTACAACCTCAACCGCTCTAACGTCAACCAACCCCGACGTGAAGCTGCAGTGTTCAAATCCTCTGTCGACATTCAGCCCGAATGGAACATGCTCGATCAAATTCCCTTCTCAACTTTCTCAAAACTGTCGTTCTCTGTTTCGGAGCCTGAAGACTTGTTGTTGTGTGGGTCCCTTGAGTACTACGACAGGTCGTACGATCGTGTCACGCCGAAGAATGAACGTAGGCTCGAGAGGTTTAAGTACAGGAACTTCTTCAAAGTTACTACCACTGATGATCCAGTGATTCGTAGACTTGCTAATGAGGATAAAGCAACAGTTTTTGCAACGGATGCAATTTTAGCAACGCTTATGTGCGCGCCCAGGTCAGTTTATTCGTGGGATATTGTGATTCAACGAGTTGGGAATAAGTTATTTTTTGATAAAAGGGATGGGTCACAGTTAGATTTGTTATCTGTTCATGAGACCTCTCAGGAGCCTTTACCTGAGGCTAAAGATGATATAAATTCTGCTTATTCGTTGAGTGTTGAAGCAGCTTATATTAATCAGAACTTTTCACAGCAAGTTTTGGTTAGGGATGGTAATAAGTTGGCATTTGATGAGCCTAATCCCTTTGCAAATGAAGGAGAGGAGGTAGCTTCTGTAGCTTATAGGTACAGAAGGTGGAAGCTTGACGATGATATGTATCTTGTTGCGAGGTGTGAGGTGCAGAGTGTTGTGGATGTTAATAATCAGAAGTCGTTTTTGACGTTGAATGCCCTTAATGAGTTTGATTCGAAGTACTCTGGTGTTGATTGGAGGCAGAAGTTGGAGACTCAAAGGGGTGCGGTTTTAGCCACTGAGTTGAAGAACAATGCTAATAAGTTAGCAAAATGGACTGCACAATCGTTGTTGGCGAGTGCTGATTTGATGAAATTGGGATATGTTTCAAGGGTTCATCCACGTGATCATTTTAACCATGTGATATTGGCTGTGATGGGGTATAAGCCAAAGGATTTTGCCACCCAGATTAACTTGAGTACTGCAAATATGTGGGGCATTGTGAAGAGTATTGTGGATTTGTGCATGAAGTTGAATGAGGGGAAGTATGTGCTTGTGAAGGATCCATCTAAGCCACAAGTGAGGATCTATGAGGTTCCCCCAGATGCATTTGAGAATGATTATGTGGAGGAGCCTTTGCCGGAGGAGGAGCAGGTTCAGCCACCTACTGAGAATGCTGAAGGAGTGGAGGCAAATGGAGCTGCAAATGATGTGGATGATCAAGTTGTTGATGCTCAAGCTTGATGGTATTATTCTTTATCATATTTTATTTATTCTGGTTTAGCGTTTGCAGTTTAATGAATTATACTCTTTTAATTATACATGTCTCTATAACTATTGTTTGCATTAATATTGTAGATTTTTCTATCTATAATATATATGTAAAAACAGCTGAAACATGGTTGATGAATTTTTGTGGTTAATGCTGGACAACAATACTGAATTCCAAGGTCAAGATACTGGTTGTGATATGTTGAGTATATGTGAGATGAGCTGATAGGTTCCAGCAATGTTTGCATATTTTGGCTTCTGCATTCTAGGCATGGTCCTTTTGGCGTTTGTGTCATGCTAAGGATTGATCAGTTAAATATTGGTGTGTGTCGGTTTCTTGCCTCAGCATGCTGGGGCTTGTTGGCCATTACAAAAAGAGCACATGAAACAAAAACTAAAAGAAGATCAAAGAAAGGATGTGAAGGGATTTCTGTCCTTCAGTTCGAAGAGCAGAAAGGACACGAGGGCAGAGTGAGTTTGCTCTTTTGTCCAGTTACTCTGGGATTAAGGTTATTTTTGTAACTTTTATTAGTAGTGGCCGTTTGGAATAAGAAGATCCAATGTTTCTTCATAAATCCCTTAGAACTGATTTTTTTATTTCCTTGACTGAATACTTCGAATGCTTGATCTTTGGGATCAGCCATAAGGAATGCGTAATTTTCTCATCAGTTAGTGAGATAAGCAGCTTATGGCTCAATTACTTCTCAAGCTGAAATTATCCTTTTATTCTATTGCAAAGTTTTGAAGGTGATCCAAGAAACATAATTCTTTCTTCAGATCAAAACATAAAATACAAAGTATAGAACTTCCTCTGTACTCTTGATCTTGGGGCAACAGGTTAATTGTTCCTCCTGGCTGAATTTGTAACTTGCAAAATGGCTGCTATTTTGTTTCCCCACATAAAAACTATGTTGCCTCACTATCTTAAAGATTTAATCAACTCCCTAATTTTCAATTGAATATCTTCGTCAGTGGAGTCCACTGTTTCTGTTATACCTCCCTATCGAACTGTTTAATTTACTTCATTAAAAGACATAAAGTGAAGGTACCCTGTTTCTTCTTAGGATGTATCTAACACAGTTGTTGTCTGTAGGGGCAACAGTTATCTTCTTAACAGTAGCAACTAATACATTTCTTACTGCATCCTTGGTGGACTCTGATTGTTTTTGCATATTCAAGCACACTGTTCTCACCGTACCACTTCCCTCCATACTCTGACGATTCCTTTAATGATTTAACCACTTCTTGATCTGAGTTTTAGATTCATCTTAGTATTAGTTGTATTAAGTGAATTAGTGCAAACTTTTTGATTTGCAAAATGTCGCTCAACTGTGTAGTGGCTTTGAATTGCTGACTGCTAAATTACTGTTTGGTGATTGCAGGTTGAAGTCTATTTTTCTGAAAACAGATAGCTGCTGGTGAGTGTGTTTGCATCGTGACAGCAAGACTAGCTCGCTCAAAGGATTCTCACCCTTTTTGACCTCGATGTTTTTGATGTTGTAAGTCGAGCAGCAGAATACTTTCAATTATGAGTGTATGGTGTCCTTTGGAGATCAGTGGTTATAATTAGTCGCCATTACTTTTATGTTGCTATGGAACCTTGTCTACAATGATTTTTGAGTTTTTATGATTATTTTTTTCCCTTGTTTTGAATTTTAAATTAGTGATCTAAATCAAGATTTTGTAATCCAGAGGAAGTTTTAATTTATTATCTTTAGGCATTGGCATGCTTCACTTCATTATTTAAGGATAAAAGAAGTGAACTCCCTAGATTGGTGGCGATATTATTATTTATTATCTTGTTATATTGGCTGGCTGTTTTTGCCTAGTAATTCTTGTCATACTTCTGAACTTTGCACTTCGGCACAAAAGGGTTTTTACAGTCAAAGCTAACTCAAGACTAATGATATTATTTAATATATATATATATATATATATATATATTGTTTATCAATTATTCGGATACAAGAGAATGTCATATCATGTTGTTTCCCTTCCTGCGTTTTTGCTCACAAGAAAAAACATAGATTAATGTCAAAGATGTCAAGAGTGAGGAGTGATGATCTCTTTCATACTTGAATGCACCTTGAACCTTAAATCGGATTGGATTGGGTTGGGCTCGGATCGGATGAATATTTCGGATTAACTTGGCTTAGGATCAGATTAGGTTAATTTCGAATGACAAAAAACAGTTGAATTTGGAGGCACCATCGATGTGGTTGCCAATTGCCGAAGCGGGCTAAGATCGTCGAGCCAAACTGTGGGCAAAACCAGAATAATAAGAGCTATAATGACAAAAAAGCATTATTTAAATAATAATAATAAATATTTTTTATAAGTAAATATATTTAATAATTATTTATTAAAATAATAATTTAAAATTTTTGCTTATTTAATTCGTTACAAAATACTTAATAAAAATATGTATTATTTAAAATATTACATATTTACAATAATAAAGTAATTATATCTTTTCTTATAATAACAATAAAATAAAATTTATAATATAGTCAAATCTTATGTTACACAATAAAATATAGTACTAAATATAATCCAATCTTATGCACTATCCCATCTCATCCAATCATGCATACTAAACATGCCCTTAGATTGTCTTCATAGTTTTAGAGGACTTTTTTTTTTTCCTAAAGAATTGAGTTTTGGAGGACTTACATCGTGTAGAAACTTGACTATGAATTCGTTTGGGATTAAGGTTGGGCATTAAAGTATTTAGTAAATAATAGCTGTTATAGATAGAAAGTTATATTGATATAATTTTTCATTTGTATGATGAAAAATTTATTATATCTTTAAAAATTTTGTCAAAATTATTATTTAAAATTGTATTTATTACATACTATTAACTTTTATTTCATAATTACAGTTTTTTTTCTATAACAGCTGTAGTTTAAAAACTACAGCATCTCAATCCCAAATGGACCCTATATTATTTTCTTGCAAGTTTTAATAAGCAAAAAGTACGTTAGAGCAATGGATTTTTTCGGTTTTTTTTGCTTCAAGTCAAGCAATCTCTCTATTTTGTTAATTTTACAATAATAATCCAACTTTAGAAAAGATTATCTGAATATTGAGAGGAAAAGCACGTACTTAAATGGGATGTATCTTGTATTGTAGTATATTGAGATTTGTGCTTTTTTATTTTTTAATTTATCTTTATCATATTAAAGTAGAGTAATGATATAGTTACAAACTCTTGTACTAACTTATTTTAGTAAAACTGATGTGGCATCAATTTATTGGTTAGAAGAAAATATAAAATAATAAAAATAACTCACGTGGTTCAAGAGGTATTCAATGTAACCAATTTAATCATACCACCTCAATTTGTACAAAATAATTTTACACAAGAGTTTGTAACTTTATCATTTCTTGCTAAACAGTTAGGTGGCTACTTTCTCAAACTTTATTTGAAGTAGACTTCAGAGAGCTGGGTATTTCTAATCATACCCTAGGGATGGTTACCATCAAGCAAAAGTAAGAGATCCATTATTAGATATTGACTACATATATAGCAGATTATTCGATTCGAGATTGCCAGATTATAAAAGATATAAAAACATAAATTTCAAAATATTATAAAACAAAATATAGTATTATAGTATGTACTTTTTTTTACTTATTCCTTATTTTATTAAAATAAAAATTTCTCTATGATGTTGTATGTATCTTTATAGTATTTATAGTTGGATTGTTGTGGATCCTTAGATTTAAGTGTTTTAATCTTATCATCCATTGAATATAATGAAAAAAAATTAATTAATTCTTCAAGTAAATACATTTTTTTTAATTTTAAATTAATCGAATGAGAGAGAAAAAGATGATAATGAAAGGTGAGCTGTTGTGCCAAAGTTGGCCACTTTGGCTAAGTACGTGCATAATTTTACCAGGATTCATGGTTGCTGCTTTAATCTATTCTCCCCGGTATGGTTCCTCCTCCGAGTCCCAAGAATCTCCTAAATAGGTGATTTATTTTTTTTGCACCATTTTTTAGTTGGTTTTTGCATATTCTGAATCTGATAGTTAGAGGTTGTTTGTTTTTTTGACTGAATGCTTAAAAGAATTCAGTTTCAGTATTCAGTTATTTTATAAGTGTTTGTTTTTTAACTGAACACTCAAAATTAAACAATTATCGCTTAATTTAATTAACTAAAAAATTCTAACTTAATGCTGAATTTAAAAAGCACTGAAGAAGTTAATTTTTATTTTTTCAATAATACCCTAACAATATTCAATTATTTCCCCATATTCTTTTCACTCCTTCAAATGTTCTAAATCAAAAGCAGAAGCACACAATTCGCCACACCCATTTGATTTTACATACCAGCACGATTGGCGTTGGCTTTACTAGGATGAACTAATACGAATTGAGTTCAAGAACTGAATTATCAAAAACAAAAAGTGAGACCCATAATTAAAGAAAAAATTATTGGACAGTTGACAACTGTGAATGACCTAGGAAACAATAGAGTTGACTCAGTAAGTTATTGGTTGTAATACAAGTGACATGAAATACATTATTGCCAACACAAGCAAACAACAAGGGAAGTCTACAAGATGGAAAATTACTACCTCCACATTAGTTCTTATGCCAAACACCTCCAGTAGATTAGTTCAAGCACTAAATGCACACAAATATTTTGGAACTTCAGATCAAATATTCATGAAACAACTGTGAAATCAAATTGCAAATCAATTTTTTAATGGATTTAGTTGATTTTTTTATTATTAATGTTTCAATTTATTTTTGTTATTAAATAATAACTATAATTTCTTTTTTATTAAATATAATAGCTTATTTATTTTATCTTTAATTTTTTTCTATTGAATTATTAATATATAAGTGTAATAATATGCATAATATTTAATAAGGGTATATATGTAAAATAATTATTTTCAGACATTTCTGTTATAAAAAAAATAAATAACTTAATACATTTATTCAAACATTTAAAAATAAAAAACAAACATGTTATTCAGCATTCAGCTCTCAGCTCTATTCAGACTTAATTAAATTCAGCATTATTTAGCATTCAGATAAAAAAAAAAAAACAAACGCCACCTTAGCCTTCGAATTTACTTGGGTTGTGTTTGATTTGATTTATCTAATCATTGGAGTGAAAAATCATAACAGGTTGAAGTGGCTTGGGGAATTAAAAAATTGACTAATAACTTGTAATCCTAGTGAAAAAAAAAAAGAGGAGCTGCAATTAATTGTTTAATTTCTTCATGAATGGATTTTATGTAGAAGATTTATTTATATTTATATAGAAAAGATAATTTTATTTTTCAAACTATCACAAGAGATTTAAACCTGGTTATGATTTATTGTTTCATCAAGTGTGCTAGACGAAGGAAATCAACAATCATGGAATCAAAGAATAAACAGGGGATAACAAGATGAAGCATACGAGCAACTGAAAGTCATTGGAAGATCACATTATTCATACAAATATTAACTATTGCAAAGAACTAGAGGATAGGTCAAAGTCGGCATCATGCGAGCGACATTTTTATAGAACCAAATTATGCATCATTTTAATTTAACAAAAGCAGAATTTCCATTGTATAATTAAAACAATTAAATCCTGCTATTTTGAATATAATTGGCATAACCTAAATAAGTTGTGGTTATAAACCATCTTGAAATAACCACATGTTAAATGCAAAGTAGATATTAATGAAGGGAAGAAGCGTAAAAGTCACTTCTGGCAATCTGCCCTTTCTTTGCTACCTTAGTCCAATCCTTGGAAACAACACCAGTCTTCCACTCAAATTCAATTGCCACAGTTATTGGCGGGTTGTGCTTGGGTGACCAAAAGCAAGCAGTATAGTTAGGGTTTAGTCTTAGATATAAGTTTAAGTACTTAGAAAGTAATCATCGATAATGCCTTGTTCAACCACCTTCTCTACCACTTTCTCTTCCACTTTTTAAGAAGTAATTCAATTTGACAGTAGGTTTCAAATTCACAATGATTCACTATCAAATCAATTGGAATAACTACGGCGGTTCAGAAGTTTCGGCACCAAAGTGCTATAGAATAAGCAATAATTGTAAATTAAATCTAATGTCAAATAAAAGAACTTGAGATATTGTATTTTATTTTATCTCTTTTTTACTTTATTTAATTTAAAATCACGCTAAACCGATTATATTATTATAAAATAATTAAAAATTTTATTAATAAAAATAATATATACAATTGATTAGATCTAACGGTACATATTACTCATATCATTGATGTTGTAAAAAAAATTACAGCATTATTGAAGGATGTTAAGTCAGCTTGTGAAATCAAACATATGTTTCAGAAAGGACATCGTTTGGGCTTGTATTTAAGTTAAAATGTCACGTGTTTGCTAGCTGTTTGTAATTAGTTTCAATTTGGTTCAAAACGACAAGTGTTTGTGCGTTTTAGATCATTACTTAAGTGACTCACGTGGATGGCATGTGCGAGAGCTTAAACGCAGTTAGTTAATTCTGTTAAGCTACGTGTCGTGTTTCTGTGCATTCTGGGTTTGAGTTTTGTTACAGATACTGGCTTTTATAAGCTGGTTTCCTAGGCAGTTTGACAGATGATTCTAGAGCATTGTATAGAGAGTTAGAAGAGAGAGGAAGGTTTATCTTGTTCTCTGGTGTATCTTGTACAAAGCTCTGTAAACTCTCCATTGAAATAGATCAATAAAATTCATCTGGTAGCTTCTCTTCGCAGATGTAAGTCGAGGATCTAAACTCAACTGAACCACGTAAATTTCCTGGTGTTTTGAGAGTTCTTGTTTCATTTTCTTTCTAGTTCTTGATTAATTCTTGTTGATTGCTTAGCTCAGTGGTGGCACCACTTGAGGACTAGCAGGAGCTGAAGCCCCTGCTTGATTTAAAAAAAAATTAAATTTATTTTTTTAATGGATTTACAATAAAACCCCAACTAAATTTTAAAAATAACTAGATACTAACGTTTTTGTAAAGCATTTTCAAATCCAAAAAAAAAAAGTCCACATAATTTAAATCCCTAACTTGTCATCGATCCTTTTGCGTAAAAAAAAAAAACTCTGTCGGCTACCATCGGCCTATTGTCTATGAATTTTGTGAAAAATTATCTGTAGAATCGGATGAGAGATAAATTGTTGAATGATAGTCTTGGTATATACATAGAAAAAGATATATTTTGTAGTCTTAATAATGAGGTTATTCTTTAATATTTTTAACATATAAAATTATGTCGATGACAGCTATAAGTATATTGAATTAAATATTTTAATGAATTTTTATTTTGACATATGTTATTTTTTGATCATTTTCTTAAATTAAATTAATATTTAAACTTAGCCCTACTAAAAATAATTACTGGCACCGCTACTAGGTTGGCTTGTGATTTGTTTCAATAGAGCTTGTGATCGTGCAACTTGTTTTGATTTGATCTAAAGATCCTGAGAAGTTATCAGTTTTATTAAGTTTCAATAGCACTACAAAGAACCTATAAAAAAAAATAAAGGATAAGTGATAGGGTAATAAATATTTGGGGTAAGAACTAGGGACAGTGAGCAGCTGAACGAACTGCATGCAAACTGCCAAGGTTAGCCGAGGGGGTGATCGTCTTATATCTTATACTTGAATCGAATGGATAAAATCATACAATACAAGAAATCAAGAATAGCTTATATGCACAATCAGTATTGATATTATCAAACTTCCATTACATCAGATCGGATCGGATGGTATATATTATAATATGATCTATTATATCCGATTATCTCGATCATTCTTTTTTTTTTTTTTACAGTGATACATTGTGATCAGTTTAAATTAATCATAAAAGGCACTGTCCAGATTTTTAACCCTCACTAATATTCGAAGGACACCTGCTTCACTTATATTTTTTAATAAAGAAGAACAAACTTATCTTCACTCAATAAAGAGAGAGAATAAAAACTCCCATATTATTATGAGGACTTGAACTCAAACTCTCACAATTATGAGAGCTTGAGTTCTCACCACTCGGTTAAAAGCCGAGTGATTATCTTGATCAATCTAATTAAACCACAACGTATTATTTTTATTTCGCTATTCCCTAAGCCTAATATATAATCTCTCGATTAAATACAAAAATAGCTGTTCGATTTAAATGCGACTTCTGGTGGATACCGCTATGGACGCATCATCATAAATTGCACATACATAAACATAATCACATCAGTGAAGCTATATATAATCCTCTACCCCAAACACAAGAAGAAAAAAATTTTAAGTGATCCTTATTTCTTACTCAATATAATTAATACTTTCTTGTTTTTCTGCTTTACTGGGCTTGTCTTCGGCTCTTTTGGCACATGGGATTCACCGGCCGATCATTATAAAATTCTAAATTTCAGACCTATTGAATTATATAACCACTTTCTGTTTAAAATCTCATGGTCGAATTGACAAGTGTGGTGCTATCATCACCACTCTAAAATCCTCAAAAAAATTCCCTTTTAAGGGAATTTTAAAAAATGCACATTAATTTTTAAACAAAATAATTTGTCTCCTTATTTTTCTCATATCTTGCTCCATCTCTTTTTCTCTCTCTATCTCTAAAATCTTAAACTTTGTATACAATTTATCTAGCATCATCAAATTTCCATCTCTTAGTGTATTTGATTTTACCTACATTTATGGTCTCCACTCTCTTAAATGAAAAATTTGAAAATAAATATGACTATAAGAAGGATATGCAAAATTCAGGATTAATTATTTTTTATGTTAATTTTTTTCCAGATGTAAGTTTCACAATTACAGAGAAGATATATCTAAAATAAGTGTGAATACTAATAATTTTTGCGAGAGAGAGAGAGAGGTTATGCCTTAGCTAAGGTAAAAATGTAAAAATAGATTTAAAAAAAAAAAGAGGTTTTATAAGAGTATTAAGGGGGTGCTATTGGCGCTACTAATCTGATAAATGCTTCAATATATAAATATGGTTTAAATATATAATGTCATTACATCTAGAAAAAATTAACAAAAAATTAGACTTAAACAAATTCAAGATTTTTTATTGGAATATATATATATATATATATATAATCTGGATCTTGTTCGAAATTTTAAAGTCCATAAAGGTCCAAGAAAGTTACAAAACCATAAGGTTTAATAGAATTAAAACTTAAAGTGCATAAATCGCACGGTTTATGCTTTTTTTCGAAAGTTCCTGCACTTTAAAACCCTAGATTATTCTACAGTGAGGTCATCCTCACTTACCGATTTCAATACACTAATGAACAAGAAAAAAAAAAGTTTTCAATGTATTAAAATTTGTATCTTTTTTTAATTTTAAGGGGCTAATTTTAGTGGTCCCTTAAAATTATGCATATTTTTACATCAATTTTTACCCTTAGATAGTTGATTAATCAAAGGTTAAGATTAGATGTAATTAATTACATTGACTATATTATAAATAATTAATAATATAGAGTGTTGGGCCTAGATTTTCTCTCTCCAATTTACTCATTCCTCAATTTGATTTTTTTTTAATCTCTCTTTGTCAACTTCTTCATTGTTTCATAGTGTAACAAAAGCTTATTGAAGAGAAAAATAGAAAATTCATAGAATGCTTCAAAAAATTAACAATAGTCGTTTATGCCCTTTTTTTTAATATTTATTTTCAATCTCTACTATTGTAAAATTAAAACACAGCGAAACTTTAGAAGATAAAAGCTTCATTTCGTTTGCGAGCTTGTAAAAAAGTAAATCACAAATATTATGTAAGATTAAGCAGCCGTTATTAATCTATAATTTTAGTTGTGTGCGGAAATATATATTGGCATAAATAAAAATCAATGATTTTCGTTGAAAATAATTTTTTCCCATAAATACACTGAAGATTGATTATTGCATATGTGTTTCAGAAAAATAAAAAGTCCCTCAATTTCAAGTTATCTGATTTAACTGGAATTCTATTACAAATGCATACAAATATTAAAATATTGTCAATAGGTTGGAAATGAAATAATTAATGAGGATGAAGACAAAACACAAAGTAAGAGATAAGTGAAAAAATAAAATAAAAACGATGGAGTATAAGCAAATAAGTAGGAGAGAGATGTTAATTAAGAATTAATTATTGATTATATGCCAATAGTAAATTATTATTAAAAATTTATGTTATCAAATTGATTTAATTTTAGCCATCCATTGGTTATAAATCTAAGGACTAATAAATAATATAAAAATAAATATAATTTTAAAAGCCACTGATCCTTTCCCTATATATAGTTCAAGATTTGGACTAAAACTGGCCAGCTAAACCGACACTTGAAATTCACCTTAAACCACCAGTAATGGGATTAATTAATGAAAGTATTTATAAATTTAATATTAAAGCAAGCGCTAGTTACTGGCTCTATTTTCTACCAAAATCTATCTGGTTTGTTGTAGCTGTGCTCTCTTAATTATGAGTTTCATCACTAACTGAGGTAGGTCCCTTATGAGTCTAACAATTTTCAATAAGCTTCTGTTTATACAAATTAGGACATAATTTCTTAATATTATCCAGCTTAGCATAACAATCAGGGTTCAATAGGAACGATTAAGCATATATTTATTGGAATTGCTGCTTTGACGCCTCTAAATTACAAGTGTTATCAAATTGAATCAGTAGTTGTCAAATCGAAGTGGACGGGACGTGTTTAATAAACAATTATAACATTGGAAGCTTGATGGATTTTTGTTAATCGGTTAATGTGACATAATATATACCAAATTAATAAAAAAATTTATGATGTAGTGAATCAAATAATTCAACTGACCTCAATCACCAGCAACTAGCTGTTACTTACGTCTCAACCAAGGAAGGGTTAATGCCATATCAGTAATCATCGGAGGGAAGCATACTCAAAAGAATCAAGCCTGTAAAAATATAACAATAATACATTGTTTATTTAGCTAGGATATTTAATTTATATCCCAACTAATTAATATGACAAATATTATATCATTATTTAATTAATTCAAGTAATAGTTAATCAAAATATAATACCTAACCTTCTAAAAGGACCAAAATCCTATAATAACTTCGATTAATCACCACGATTAAAATGTCGCACTAAAAAATTGCATATGCAGTTCAATAAAAGCACAATCACTTGGCCAATCAATTACATTATCTAGAAAGTTATCATTTCCAGAGTTTCAATTTATTTCATGCGTTGGAGCAAATTTGACATTCGCTTAGATATGGAAATTTCTACTACTAATTTTGCGTGAAAAACGATTGATAAATTTTACACGACTTACCCATCGAATGAGCGCATGATTTAACTTTGTCGGAATTTAATTATATTGCAATAAATAATAAACTTGAGTTCTCAATTTTTAGGGTTTAAAAGAAGGAACCCTAAGGCTAACTCTAGTTCTAATTTAAGATCAATTAACCCCGATATAATATTTTCGTATCTCCTTGCCATGTCGTTTTCTGATTAAGTTTTCTAACATGTCAGAACAGAGAAAAGACAAACAAATAAAACGTAGCACATAAATGTACACAACCTAGTTTGTAGTTTCTAGACTGATGATAATTTAAAAATTACGAAAGTTGCAAAAGCGAAATTTTCATTTATTTATTTATTTTGTTTATACTTTTCTTGTGAAACAGAGAACTTCAACGTTAAAATTATTGTAACGTACAATATTCTTTCTTTATCCACAAAAGAGCTCGAAATTTTATCACTTACCGTTACTTTTTAATTGGGTCCATGCCAATCATTCATCTTAATTATTTACCAATCCCTCCCCTCATATTTACCATTTACCAAGATTTTTAGTAAACATCATTAATTTCCCAAATCAAAGAATCAATGTACTATTTAATTTTAATTTTAAAAATAAAGACGAAAGGTTCAGTAACCCAAAAACATTGGAAACTTCTACATCGCCTTGCAACATGTGCATAATTCCAGAGCCCACTCACACGGTCTCACCGCTGCATGTGAATCTCTAGGCATCACTTGAGATTTAATCACCTTGTATTCCTAATTTTTCTACAAACAACACGTGCACAGAATTTTAAGTCTCCTTGAATATATATACACACACACATTATGGAGCCAATTTCAGATGTTAGAAGTTGTTTATACATTTGACATTGAATTTCAGTATGTGAATATCCATATACTTCAATATTAAATTTTTGATATATTAAATTATTTGGTATCCAAAAATTACATTGGACCTCAACCAAACGATAAAACAAAAAAAAAAAAAAAAGAACAAATTTTATTTTGACCTCAACCAAACGGTAAAACAAATTAACTAATCAATCTTATATTGTCTCATTATCCCTCTTTTGCACTAATTTTGTTTCTACTTCATAGCATAATGCGTAATACATAATGCATAGTACAATAGCCCCAGTCCCCACCATATTATAAAATAAAATTTTTATCCAAAAAACCGCAGAGAATCACGGTTTAAAACCCCTATAAATTCCCTCAATCGGAGATCGTTTTCACCATCTCTCTCGTTCTCTCTCTCTCTCTCTCAATCTCTCTAGTTGGCTTGGCTAGCTATCTTCTTGAAAAGAGATTTAAAAAAAAAAGATTGAAAAAAACCAAATGGGTAAAGCTTTACTAATTGTTGCTCATGTTTGTTTGGTCTTAGCCGGCTGCAGCTTCGCTGTGTATGGTGAAGAGGTACACACTGTGAGTTCAGTGGCTGTGCCACCAGTATACTACCACTCGGTAACCCCAGCAATGGCACCAAGTCCCCACCACAGCCACCATCACCACCACCACAGCCACCCTCCCACGGCCTCACCGGCACACGCCCCAAGCCACCACCACCACAACCACCACCACCACCCGCCGGCTCATGCACCGGTTCACACTCCCGCTCATGCACCTGCTCACCCACCTTCATCACACGTTGCTCCTGCCCACCCACCCTCACCACACGTTGCTCCTGCCCACCCACCCACACCCGGCTATCGTTTCCCTAGGAGCCTTGTTGAAGTTCAAGGCGTCGTTTATTGCAAGTCTTGCAAGTACGCCGGAGCTGATACCCTCCTGGGAGCTACCCCTGTTCTCGGTCAGTTCAAAATCAATCAATTTAATTTTTCCCTGCTTATAACTTTTACATACATAATTTTTTATCATTATTATTTACATTAATTTCACATGTGAGCTTAGTTAGATATCATGCATACATAACATACGTATGGATGCGAATGTACATTTGTTTTCATGGATGCGAGATGTATACATTTTCAGATTTTGAATGGAGAGAAAGAGAGAGAGAGAGAGAGAGAGAGAGGCGTTCTTGATCTCTTTCTTTCTCTTTGTTCTAGGTTTATGTCACATTCAATAGTAGGCATGGTTATGGCCAGCATAGCTGGCTTCTTTTTCCTATTTCAAGCTCTTTTTTTTTCAAAACGAGCACGCAAACAAATTTAGTTATTTTCTTTACCTTTTAATAATGTTCATGGGGTCAAGGTTAAAAACAAATTTTGCTTTACTCATTTTTTTTCAAGCCACAAGAGTATTGAGTGAAAAAATGACCACCGAAAACTGACAAAGACATTGTTTTGATATGTGTCCGGAGGCAGGCGCGACTGTGAAATTACAGTGCAATAACACCAAGTATCCACTCAATGTGGTTAGCAAAACAGACAAGAACGGCTACTTCAGGATCAAAGCACCAAAGACAATCACCAACTACGGAGCTCACAAGTGCAAGCTGTTCCTGGTCTCATCACCCTCGGCTTCTTGCTCTAAACCATCCAATCTCCACGGTGGAGCCACCGGCGCCGTTTTGAGGCCTGAGTCAATCTCTGCAGGCAAACCTCCAGTTGCTCTCTACACTGTTGGTCCTTTGGCCTTTGACCCCAAATGCCCACATTAATCTTAATTTAATTATTTTACCCCTCTCTCTCTCTCATATCTCTATTTCTGTCTTTTGCTCTAGTCATATCCAGTGCTTTCTTGTGTTGTAAACTTGTAATGGGAATGGCGGTCTGTTTGTTTTTATTTCGTACTGTGTTGCTTCGTTGACGTTAATAAATTATAGTATCCAACCAGTTTAATTAGCAACAAATAAATTATCAGGCTCATTGCTTGAATATGTATTATATTTATGAATGCGTATGCTATGTATGATTTTTTTTTTTTTTTTGTCATCATAAATGTACGCCATATGATAAAATTTACAGGAGATCTAAAATTAAATGGTAACTTATATATATATTATCGAAACCAAGAAAAAGGGCAGTAATGAAAAGGATCGTCCTATTCTATGCGTTAAAAGTAGCATAGAAACAAATTGAGTGGTCTGCCTTGTGGCAGACATGAGACACAGCAATTGTTACCTTTTTTTTTGGGATACTGTTCAAACAGAAAAGTCAAGTCCTTGGTATTTGTTCACTCTCTCTCCCTCTTTTTAAATTTTCCTAATATTACTAAATTAAATAATCATTTATATTAGTTATTTTAAAACTTAATTAATTTTGTGGTCCATTGGTCATGGAAAATCTAAAACGGCCAAAACACAAGATCTATTGAGAATTTCCGAATGGCAATCGCTGGATCACAGTCACTTAGGGTGCGTTTGGTAATTTTTTTAATTAGTGTTTTATCACTTTTTTTAGAGAAGGAGAATGATGTTTTTAATATAATATTTTTTAAAATAAAAATTTATTTAGTAGTTTATTTTTAAAATAGTATATGAAAATAAAAACAGTAAAAATGCGTTTGATTGTTTGTCTGAAAATATGAAAAATAAAAAAAAATACATTTGGTTGTTTGTTTGAAAATTTTTTATAAAATTATTTTCTTCAATTTATTTATACATTTTATCTTTTATTATTATAATTTAGGAGCTGCTAACTTACATCAAAGTGTAAGTTACTCCTCTCACATGAACAGTGCATGAAATACTGTTTATATACTATTCATGTGAGAGAAGTAACTTACTTTTGATGTATCTTAGGATAATCTTTATAATTTTAATCAAAATAAAATCAAATTTCATACAACAATAATAATTTTTAGAAAATCATCTCATAATTTATTAAGTTTAAAAAATTAAAATAAAATAATAAATATAAAATTAATTAGCATATAATAAAATAAAAATTCGTACTATAATTATATTTATTATAAATTATTTAAGTAGTTTATTTGTGTTAATTAAATTTTATAATCCAAAAATTAAAGAACAAAAAAATACAAAATAAGATGTAGAATCGGAGAAGTGAAATTGAAAGGGTAAGATAGGAAAGTAATTGAGTAAAGAATTATTAATAAAATAAAATAATAATTGAATAAATAAAAGTGGTGGGCCATGCTTTAACTTTTTTCCCCCTGTCACTTTTGTTTTGTTCTCCAATTGTGAGAAGGAATAGCCAAGAACGCCAAATTTTTTGTTCAATAAAGATGAAGAATAAAAAGTTTTTGTTCTACAAAATTTTTAGTAACCATTAGAAAATAGCCATACCAAACATGTTTTTGTGTTTTTTATTTTTGGAAAACAAAAAACGGCCAACTAAAAACGTTACCAAACACACCCTTAACTATTGAGTAATGCTATATATCTTAAATTTTTTATCATAAATAACTATCACAAATAATTTAGCATAAAATCAATTGAATAAAATTAATTCACTTGAATTTTATAAAGAACTATCAACTAATTAATAAATATCAAATCATTTAGAATTATTATTTTGGACAAAAAAATTTGGAATGTATAGCATTATTATTATTGATTTGTTATTTTGTTATGCTATGAATGGAAAGATAATTGACGACCATTTAAAAATAAAATAAAATAAAAAAATCCGATGTAAAATTTCTAATTCGGAAAAGATAACTGATGCGATTAAACATCTACTCGAAATCTTTGAGATCCCAAATTTTAGATTTTAAATGATTAAGATCACGTATTCATTTCAATAGCACCTTTTTAGTGCATGTTTTAGTTAATTAAACCACATTGTCCAACTTCAAAGTAATGCAAAGCATATTAAATTGCATTCCAAAATCGACAAGTTCTTTTGTACATTTAAAGTGTCACATTATGGATCCGTTTGGAATTGAGATTGAGCAGCTTTAGTTTATAGTATTTATTGGGCAGCTATAGCTTAAAGCACTTATTGGGCAGCTATAGCTTAAAGCACTTATTGGGCAGCTGTAGCTAAAAGCACTAAAATATTTGGCAAATACTAGTTACTATAGTTTGGAAGCTATGTTAGTATAAATTTTCGCTTGTATGATGATTATATCTTTAATAATTTTATCAAAATTATAATTTAAAAATTATATTTACTACATATAATTAACTTTTGTTTCATAGGCGCAGCTTTTTTTTCACAGCAACTGTAGCTTAAAGTTACAACACTTCAATCCCAAACGGACCTTATTTTTACAAGTCAATCACATTTTTATTCACATGTGTATTATATTTTTAATAATTTTGTCAAAATTATCATTTAAAAATTATATTTACTACATACAATTAACTTTTATTTTATAGTTACAGTTTTTTTTTCAAATTAGCTGTAGTTTGCACCTCAATCATAAATGGACCCTATTTTTACAAGTTAATCACACTTTATTTATATGTGTATTTAGATAGGAATAAACAAATAAGTAGATGGTTATTTTAAAACAACATCCGCAAATCATATATTTTTACCTTAATAAGTAGATGGTTATTTTACGTTTATGACACAACAACATTTTGAACGGTTTTTTCCTTCTTCTTTTTGGGGAAAAAACCAACTTTGTAGGGTAAGTAGGAATGATGATTAGATGAAATTATAAAGATATCAATATACAAAATGATATGCATCTCATAAAAAATCCCACTATGGTAAAATATTTGTGCAATTTTATCATTAATTCAAACTTTTGAGGATATTCATTAAAATATTTTAATTTTTAATTGTTCTTGTGTAGATTAGAGTTAGATCTTGTATATGATTACCCTAAATCAAGGATTTTAATTTGAGAGTTGCTAAAATATTCTGTCAGTTAATATTTTAAGAAAATTGAGGATTGTCTTGAAAAATAAGATAGGGGTCATCTTAAAAACATTTGAATTTTTAACTTAATTTCTAAAAATTTTCGAAAACTCGGCGACCCCTGGCCAAAATTAGCACTGATCTCCAGAATAATCTTTTAGACCAAATTCCCTTTGACTGAGACTGATGCAAAATGTAACGTATCCGATGGCAATTGCCTTATCCTTTGTTCAAAACTTCAAACGGTGAATCATGGTGATGGGGTCACCCACGTCGATTAATCATGCTTTCGTACACGCATCATGTCATCCTCTCTCTCCACTCTCCATGCATGCATTTGTCTTTTACTCTTTTCAACTTTAAAAAAAAAAAAAAAAATTGTGTAATTTGATCATTAAAATCTTGGCCGTTATTTTGTTGTTTCTTCAACGGTAAAAAAAAAAGATAACAGCTAGTTTGGAAAATTATGGGGATGGGTCCATGGTTCTGTTTCGAGTACTTAGTAAAATTGTTAACGTTAGTAATAATGGAGGTGTGTGATTGGGAGCAAAAACGGCTAGGCTATTGCTGGCCATTGGTATGATTTTGAAGCTGCACGCGGCTGCCTGTAATTGTAACTTGTAAGAGCTTCTTTGTGAGGATTATCCACTAGTCTATTCACCCATAGACAGAATCCAAAGGAGTGTTTCATTAGCTGGAGTCGAAAGAGATAATCCACCGACACTTGCATAAGTAATTTTAGACAACGTGAATCATCATGATATTGTTCGGATATTTTAATCAAGGTTGGACTATCTTTCAAAATAAGAAATTGGACTACTGTTACCACCAATTAATCTCTTAAAACTCATTTGCTTTACGATCATTCTTCGTCAGACCCCAAAATCACTATTTTCTTTCTTATTTGCGCCCCATATCTATAAAAAACTTCTCTTACAAAACAATCACTTCTAGAAAGAAAAAAAAAAATTTACAGGTTTTCATTTATTAAATTTAATCTTCTTAGTTGCTAACGCTTGGTTTGAAAACAACAAAAGAAAGTCCTATTTTAAGTCCAAACTGATGTATCATTCATCCATCGGAGGGTGCTTAAGTAATTTCATAAATTATAAAATTCATCGTCCAATAATGAGTGACACACATCAGTTGGGACTCAAAGTAGGACTTAAATGTTGGAATCCTAATCATTATTCCAAAAGAAATGTATTTAATTTAAGATTTATAACAAGTATGTTAGAATACAAATAATACTTATAATATGTTTGTTTAAAGGACCCTTTTAGCAAAAATTGTTGGACCAGCTGCTTGTGACAGTGGTGGCTGCTGTTTTAGCAATTTTTGACAGAGGGTGGCATCAGTTATGGTTAAGAGTGTGACTCGATATTGATGGGCAATTTGTTTACTTCTTGTTCACAATATCCGGTTCAGTGTCTCTCACTCACACATTTGGGAAAGTAATGGTTTGGCTGATGGCCTTGCTAATAATAATGTAGGCATTGGATACCCTTCACTTACTTGGTGATGTTTGGCATCCATTGAGTTTTGAGAGCGTTATTTACGAAGAGGCCAATGGTTTTCCTACACTACACACACATTTACTTTATAGACTTGCCTCTTTCATATATTTTTTCATGTCCCTCTTGACTTCTCTTGTATTTAACTTCTATTTGCTTTCAATAAATTCCTTGTTATAATAAAATAATGTATTTAACACGTAGGTTTAATTAAATATATTATGTCGCCGTATGTAATTTCTATGAATACTAAAATTGTAAACATTCTAAAGGAGTTAATTAATTTGGGTGGGATGACGAGTTTTCTCTATTTGGGCTTTCTCGTTGCTCAAGAGAATTGATTTTTATACTTGGATAGCGAAACGCCATTGAAGCCCGACAAAATCAATATTAGACTAATGGTCCACATAGAAAGCGAAAACTAAGGGTTTGTGTGTTAAATATTTCCAAGTCTAAAATTTTATTAATTTCCGATCTTTTTTAAATTTAGTTGATTATTTTTAAACTTAGAAAAAATGAACTTTTGTGAATTTTAGACCTTAATGGGAAATAAATACTACATCCCAAAAATATTTTTATTAAATATACTTATTTCCTAAACTATAAAACATAATCCCTTTATTCGTTTTGACTTTAAGGATTTAAATGCCAAACAACTATGTTTAAGATAGGGTTGGCAAAATCTCGGGCTTGGGTCGAGCTTGGCAAAGATCAAGCTGAGCTGGAGGATGTCTCTTGTCAAATTGGGCCGGATATAAAAGCCCGAATTTATGTGTTGCATTTTTATTTGTTATTTATTACAATTATATCTTTCATTATTTAGGTTAAAGTACAAAATATGAATTGGAAGTGGACATTTTGACAGATCATCCACTCTTTTCAACTGTTGTATTGATTTAATTCCATAATTTTAGTTAATTTTTATATATTGATTTAAACAAATAAGATTTTTTTTCTTTATGGCATATTATAATTTGAAACTTTGAATGTATTATTTTAGTTTTAGGGGTTGTTTGTTTTCTTGATTGAATGCTTAAAAGAATTCAGTTTTAGCATTCAGCCGTTTTATAGGTGTTTATTTTTTAACTGAACACTCGAATTTAAGCAATTATCGTTTAATTTAATTAAGCAAAAAATTCTAACTTAACACTGAATTAAAAAAAGTGCTGAAGAAGTTAATTTTTATTTTTCCAACAATTCCCTAACAATATTCAATTATTTCCCATAAATAAAATCCTATATTTCAATACCGTCCTTTTCAGTTTGACGCCATCTTCTTCCTCTTTTCTTTTTTCTTTCAAGTTCTCATATTACCAAATACTTTTGAGTCAATAATCAGATTGCTAAAGGAAATTAATTACTGGTACTTATTTCTTGTTCCTATTCCCTAATTAATTTTTAATTATATGCTTTCTTTTCTTTAATTTTTATAGCTCCCAGGTACTGTAGTAATTGAGATTTCATTGAAATCTCTGAGTTATTGTTGTACTAGTTAAAAGATTATGAAATTGCTAATAGCCTCCTTTATTTACATGAAAACAGTGCACATTCATTGTTTCTTAAAATCTGTAATTTGTTTAATTATTTTATGATTATTGTGATTATTATCCAAGTGAATCAAACTGGGCATGAAATTTTCTGTTCAGAATTTGTTGGCATATGCATTTCGTTGCATGAAAAGTTTTTAAATTTTTTGGTTTGCTCATGATTAAAGTAATTCCTTACTAGCTTCTGTTAACTAAGTGTGAAAGAATAATTATCATTTTTCTTTCTCTTTTAATGTGAAGGAATCCACTAACTGTGCTCTATAATTGTGGACCATCACATAACTAGCTTGGTCTTCTTTATTTTAATATTTTAGGGTGATAGAATTAAATAGAACAATGAATTAGAGTTATATATCCCCTGCTTTGTAAGGAATTATAGCAATTCAGTTTGATGTTTGATTGATTTGGTGGTTGTTTAATTTATTTTCAATACATGTTTATCTTGGTATATAGAGGAGTTAATCAAGTACCAAATGCGAACAACTTTTTTAGAACTTCAGATAAAGTATTAATGCAACAACCGCGAGATCAAATTGCAAATTAACTTTTTAATGGATTTAGTTGATTTTTTTTATTTATTAATGTTTTAATTTGTTTTTGTTATTAAATAATAACTTTAGTTTCTTTTTAATTAAATATGATAGCTTTTTTAAAAAAGATTAAATATAATAGCTAATTTATTTTGTCTTTGATTTTTTTCATTGAATTATTAATATATAAGTGTAATAATATGCATGATATTTAATAAGGGTATATATGTAAAATAATAGTTTTCAGACATTTCTGTTATAAAAAAACAAACAACTTAATACATTTATTCAGACATTCAAAAATAAAAAACAAACATGTTATTCAGCATTCAGCTCTATTCAAACTTAATTAAATTCAGCGCTATTCAAACTTAATTAAATTCAGCGCTATTCAGCATTCAATTAAAAAAGACAAACGCCACCTTAGTTAAACAATTAATTTATTTAGATGTTATTTAATTTTTAATTTGATTGGCAGCAAAATTATTTTTACATTATAACATTTTTATTTAATTATTTGGTGTTAGACAAAATGAAAAATTTTGAATCCGCCAACGAATTTGCAAAATAGTGGATTAGATGTGGATTGTGTCAAATTTGCCTTCGATCTGCAAACATATGAATAGGATTTACATTGAATTTTACCGATTCATATATTGGATTGGATTAAAAATTTATAATCTATAAAATCGTGGATTAGATATAGATTGGTATCTAATCCATAAAATTCAATCTGAGAACATCTCTAATAAAAATAAATAAGATGCTACGTATATTCATATATTAAAAAAATAATAATAATAAACATGTCAGTCAGACATTGGTATTCAAACTCAATTAAACTTAAGCCAAATTTAGACCTATTTTAGGTAGATTTTTGGAGGTGAAAGAAAGGGACAACCAAAACCTATCTAATAACAATAGATTTGTTAGGTTTGAGAGGTACCTCTATGAGTTGTGGAGTGTGGGCTATTTTTGGGCTTTTTAAGGGAGAATGAAGGATGGGAGATGGGTGATGGTGGTGAGAGGTTTAGATTCGAGGTGAGAAGTGTTGAAGAAGCCTCTTAGACTTGCAAAACAATGAAAATGAGGTTAGAGGTGGAGCCGGGGTGGCCTGCAACCACACTATGACACTCAAGTCGGCTACTTGAACTTTTTATGGAGATGAGAGCTTGCAAGCTCTCTAAAATTTAGGCTCGAAGAAGAAGAAGACCTCAGCCCCTTGTGTGGAGTGTTTGTTTGATTGTGAATATGAGAAAGAAAGAACCTTACTGTCTTATATAGTGTACCCTGGGTATCCTGCCACGTGGCACATTTCCAATGGCGATTCTGCTATCCTCATTCTTTTGTCTCCATTATGTCTTTTAGACCATTAGAATCACACATAGAGAGCAAAGGAGGTGTTATTGACAAAATTTGTCATTTTATACACGTGAGGTACACTATAGAGTAGTGCAGAATATTTCTGCTAAAGCTGTTTGGACAGCGTTAGGCATGGCAGCCAAGGATCATTGTCCTTGGTGTGCTATTTTTGTCTTTTTGGCAGGTAAAAACAACCGTTTATCTCCTCTTTTTGACACAATATTCCATATTTGATTTCGTGAAATCAAATATTATCTTTTGACGACAGAGATAGTTCACATAGCGAATATTTTTTTAAATTCTTTGATCATCTCGGTTTTTATACGAAGTACTTTGTGTACTTTCTCAACTTGTATGGTATACTCCGGGCACCCCGTGTATCTCTTAGTAATCAAATTTGTATGAAATAAGTTGGGTACCCTAGATAATCACTTTATTCATAAAATTTTACATTGGACGCATGACGCTTCATTATTGCTTTCCTACTTCTTCCCCAGACAAGAGACCTATTCAGATTCTTAAAAAAAACAAAAACAAAACAAACAAACGCTGCCAAAGAGCAGTGTAATTAAAACCCTCTCTTTTGATCTTATCAAACCACTTTCATTATATTTTATTTTATTACAAAACAAAAATAATAATATATGAATAAAGCAAAATTATTATAAACGACAAATAGTGAATTGATTACAACTTTAGTAACCTTATGAGTACTAAGGAAGTTAAAAGAACTTCCGACGACAAGGGTTCAAAACAGCTAAAACTAAGGAAATTAACATGAAGCTGCAACTCTAATTTTCCTTCCATCGACTTTAATTAATAGTATTTCAATTTTATATCCAAAGGCTTTGTTTCTTGCCAAGTGTGATATGACTTTGCAACAAACCCTTTGAGATACCCAGAAGTCATGGATAATTGTTCCATCGTCTTCTAAAATTGTGTTTCTGTCGTGATAGAGTCTCCAGACAACAACAAAGCCTTTGAGATACCCAGAAGCATTTGAGATTACTTGACAAAGATTTAATTAATAAGAAATTGGTTTTGTTGATTTTATTGCGAACTGATATTTAAAAATGTTACTCGAAGAAAAGATGAAATTTTGGAAATAAAAGCCCTTGGTGCAAATCGAGAAATTTAAAAAAATTAAATAAAAAGTTGGGATTTGATGAGAAAAAATGGGGCAAGGCCCAGATGGAATGTTAGTTAGTTTGGGCTTAAAGACTGATTTGACTGATTGAATAGGGAACCCAAATTCAATTGCTTGCGTATGTGTCAAGCGATCCATACATCATCGATCACGACTGGGTCAGCTTGCATCAATCACTATCCAAATTCATTCAAAAATAATAAATAATAAATAAAATACGAGAGTCTTCTCTGTAACTCTTACATGACAACAGCTACTTAACTTTGGTGGTCCCTGTCCCCTTCACAAAAATTACTTACAGCACTTTGCTTTCAAAGTATGCAAATTGCAAAGCGTAAATGAGAATTGGATTCCCCCCTCTCTCTCTCCCCCCGCTTTTCACCGGTTGTGTGTACCGTGTATCAGCTAAAGCTTTGGATACTGGCAATAAAGTATCAACTTCGACGTGGGGCATCATTAAATCACCCCTCTGAAAGCTCTGCCAAAGATTGTTTTGTATAACTCCCTAAAGATCACTACTAATATACTTTCAATTTTGATTGCAAAGATTCTAATTCATCTCATAGTGTTTAATTACAAATTCCAATATAACCATTGTGTACACGTAGTACTAATGACAATAGTAAGAAAAAGGGAGGGAGGGAAAGGGCTGGACTTGATAGTTGATGCTAGTATTCTTTTTTTTTTTTTTTTTTTTAATTTTGAATTATTTAAAAATTATAATAATGCGATAAAAATGAGTTGTTAGATTAAATGCACCATACATATTATATAGAGGAAAAATAGGGGTAGATATATTAAAATAACTAAGTTAGCAGCAAGTACCTTACCGTAGTCAGACTCAAAGGCAAAGTGGGTGGGGGTTGTGCTTGTGCAAGTCAATGGCTAATTTTGAACACTTTATTGACGATTTCATTTTCTTTGAATATTTCCTCTCTCTCTCTCTCTCTCTCTCATACCAATAGACATGTAGTCATGGCCACTGGCCCCACTCATTTTGTCTGAAATTCCACACACCTCCAATGCCATGTTACCAGTTGGACTTCTTCTCAACTCTTTACCACCTTCACTCTTGGCGCGTGCGTTTAGTTTCGGGTGGAGTCGGTGGGCCGTCCTTTGCCACATAAAAGGCCTAGAGTGCCTTTGGTACTCTTTTTATTATTGGAAGTAGGCTAATTGAAATTCTACAAATATAAGAATTTCAACACCTTTTTTCTTTTTTCTCTTTTCAAGACATGAAATTACTTGTTTTAAATGATCAATGAACATAATTTGAATTTAATTTTGATTGAATTGTAATGAGCTACGGTTTTGACTTCAATACAATTACACGGATGAATTGATGATAATTTTAATATTATTAACTATAACTTTATTGAATTATATTGTAACGTTTATTGGCAATTAATGAGGTAAAAAGATGAAAATACCAATAGTTGGTATGTCAATACGATTGTATGACGATGGTATACAATTATTGGCAATTGAGAATAAGGATGACAAACATAAATAATTTTTTAACAAAATGAGATCTGAATTTTCTTTTTAAATTAAGTAAAAATTAATATCCGAAGATAGTCCCCCCCCCCTTCCTTTTTTTTAAGAAATTAATTTCATTTAAAGATCAAAATGGTAAACAACACATCGCCATAAAGGCATAAATACACGACCACGTCCAGCTTAAGTACAATACATAAGATAAGACTCAAGACTCGAGCCTAAAATAAATGCGGTCTTTATCAATCATAAAAAAAATTGAAAAGAGAGAAAAATTTTACCTATTAAAATTATTTAAATACTGAAAGAATTTTATGGGATTGACCTATTTCACCTTAGCTAATGCAGGTGAAACCTCATTCAATCCAATAATACAAAACAATACAACACAACATAACTCAATATTAAAACAAAACACAAATAACTAACAAAACTGCCTCTTTTAGAGTAATCCTCAAAGGCCTCTTAATGAACTATTCTCCCAGGCCATCGTTTACTCGACTCCAATCATCGAAATTTTAATGCACCAACTATTAGAACCCTTCAATAAATTTAATACAGGCATATCATCATGATACGACTAATAATACATTCTCGATAAAAAAATTGAAACAAAGCCATCTTCAGCACAAAAAAAAACCTCAAAAGCAGCAATTATACAACTTCCAACCATAAAAATACAAACAAATTCAAAAAAAATGCAATAAAAATAAATAAAGAGAAAAAAAAAACCAAGAAAATTTAACATAAAAACAAAATGAAAAAGACAAAAAAAACCGAAAAAAAGAGAGAGCGTTCCTTAGTCAAACAGACAGAAACCTCCGTTGACAATGAAGTGGAAAACACTCATAAAATCAGAGCGTGGGAACAGAAAGAGAGGCCAAAGTGCCCCCACCAAAACATTTCTTACCAAACCATAGAAAGTAACAAAACTCTTCATCTAATTTCTAATCTCAAACTCATCAAACCTCTGTAGTCTCCTCTCTCTTCACCACCAAAACCAGAACCAGAACCAGAACCCGTACCCATCAATGGAAAACTCACCAAAATACCAAGAAAATAGCAGCACCACGAGCAGCAGCAGCAGCAACAACAACAACAACCCGTCTACGCCGAAACCCATTACCAGATCCGAATCTGGAAACCCGTACCCAACTACTTTCGTCCAAGCAGACACTTCTTCCTTCAAACAAGTCGTCCAGATGCTCACCGGATCCTCTGAAACCGCTAAACAAGCATACAAACCCACTTCACAACCCGACCCAAATACCAAAACTCACAGCATCCCTCCTATTAAATCGATTCCCAAAAAGCAACAGCAATCCGGTTTCAAACTCTATGAGCGTAGAAACTCGCTCAAGAACCTCAAGATCAACCCTTTAAACCCGAACCCATTTATCAACTCTGGGTTCTCCCCCCGGAAATCCGAGATTCTTTCTCCAAGCATTCTTGACTTCCCGTCTCTGGTTCTCAGCCCGGTCACTCCTTTGATACCCGACCCGTTTACTCGATCCGGGCATAGCAATCATGTTAACCATAACCATGCTTCTTTGCAAGAAAAGAGTGAGAATTTGGATAGAGAAGCCGAAGAGAAGGCTATTAAAGAGAAGGGATTTTATTTGCATCCGTCTCCATCAACTACGCCGCGAGAAGCGGAGCCGAGGCTGTTGCCGCTATTTCCGGTGTCTTCACCGAGAGTTTCAGGTTCTTCGGCTTCTAATTCTTAAATTATTATTAGGATTTTCTTTATTATTATTTTTTTTTTCTGCGTAAGATTTTTATGTATTGTTGGTAACAGGAGTGAGAGGAAAATAAAATTGTAACGTTGGATATTTGCAGATATGAGAGAAAATCCTTTCTTCAATTGTATAATTTGATGTTTTGGCCACAATATTACTTCTTTTATATTTAATACCATTTTAGGCTTTGGCAATGATTTGTTTATATGATGATTGATGGGAAAGCTTCAATTTTTTGTTTGACGGATTGAAGAGAAATTAAGAACTAGTGGTAATTTTTTTTTTATCAACTTGCATTTACAAGAGGTTTTTAAGTTGTATGAATCAGAAAAAAAAAAAAATTGGAATTGCAAAATATTCTAGCTTTTAATTGTGGGGTCGGTGAGAATTGGCGTGGAGAATCAGTAACTTTTTTTTATTTAAATTTTCATTGCAGACCATATAAATATTATATATTCTTCTTCTGGGATGGTGGCTGCCAATGTAGGCAAAGGGGTAAATGACTGTGGATCCGGCAATTCAGTTCCAATTACTTGAGACTTTGTAAAAAGTGCAGATGTGAGAGAGGGAGGAGGGAGGGAGAGGCGAGTAATGGGAAAATGGGAAAACTTTTGTTTGTATGAAATGGCCAAAAAATAAAAGCAGCTTTGGGCAAAGGTGTCAAAGATAGATAAATGGGCGGGGGAGGAATCTTGATGACTCTTTTGTTTTGTTTTTGCTTTGTAGAGTGAAAAGGATGCCAATTCAAGTAAAGAATTCTATGTGCGCAATGCACTTGCTCAAATATCATCGTCATAGACTGGTCACGCACACATGCCATCTTGACTCTAGATCTACCATCACCATGATTCGTAATGCCACAAAAAATATTCACCATTGGATACGTAAATGGATTAGATAGAGATTTTAGCTAAACCGGTCTTTCAACCGCTTGCATACTTGTTTCATTAACAGAGAATGGTCAAGTCAATACTCAACAGTTGTTCCCAATTATGATTTTACAATTGTTAATATTTTAAAAGATTTTTGGTTAATGAGATGATGACTAATTTTGGGTAGAGTTACAGCCACACAAGTTTTTCTTTGGTTGGACACAATTGATTAAAGGACCCACTTGTGCGAGAACCGTGCAGAGAAAGAGAAAGCTAATGGCCCCAGTGGCCCAGTTGTTTTCGATATTTGATTGAGTTTCCTGAATCTCGAGTCAGTGAGTGGGGACTTTTGATTAGAATTGCTGTAAAAAGTAATCATACGAATGGGGTTTCTTCTTTATTTTTCTTTGAATCTATTGCCTAAAACCCTTATGCTGAAACTTGCTTTTTTGACTCAAAAGAGACCAATCTTGAGTGAATTGAGACATGCAAAGTGCAGGTGTGCGGAAGTGGGTCTTTTTGATTACGAAAGATTGAATAAGCTTTTTTGAAATGAAATTGAGAAAGTCATGAACCGTGGTGTTAATTGACCGCTGTTGTTTTGTTTTGTCTTGTTTTAGTTTTTGTATTTTGTGCTGGGTATATTGGTAATTGGGTAATAGTTCCTTCTTTTTTTCTTTTTTTCAATAAATAGGAGTTGGGTTATATAGTTAGGTGGGCCCAAAAAAGGGTCTTTATTTTTAGTTCCATGTGCCTTGTTTGAAGACCCACCTCTTTCTTCCTCTTTTCAATTTTCAAAGGAAATTATCAATTTCTTTATAAAATGAGCAAAATGACCATTTTTCGGCATATTAAATTATTTTGTATCTAAAGACCACATTAAGTCTAAACTAATTTAGATTCGAGTTAGGAGTTAAGGTAAGACTACTACAACGGTTAAGCTCTCCCAATAAATATTTAACACAATTGTATTCTCAAATTTCGAATCAATGACATTGTTTAAGTTAGAACAATTTCTTGTCAGTTGATCTATGTGTTTGTTGGTGCAAAATGACGTTTTTTATTCAATACGTAGTTGAACAATGAGAGGAACTCAAACACTTTTTAATTATTGGATGAAAAATTAATATTTTTCTAATGACAGGTGAAAAATTATATATATATTTTTTCGGGGAAATTGGAGGAAATAATGAGTGGATATTAATAATTTCCCTATTTCAAAATACAACTTTTCCACGTCTGTTCCCTGATAATGAAGGTACTTATCTATCAACGATATATGCCTTGTACACTAATACAGTAAGGCCGGAGGTTTCAAGTTTCACGCTTGATATTTTTGACAACTTGTCGAAACTTTGTTTGTATTCAATTGAAGTTGCCTTGAAGTTTCCTACCGGGCAGATAGAACCGTAAAGGATAAGCAACTTTGTGATAAAGTAATATAGGATTAGGATTCTCTTATAGTATTTTTTTATTTTAATTTTTCTTAATTTTTTAAATTTAATAAAAAAAATAATTTAATTATAAATAAATGACTTAATTATTTAATTTTAACCACTTATCTCACGCTATGAGAGACTATAATAAAAAAATACTAAAAAATAATTCTAATTCATTAACATCACGGTGGAGAATTAATGCTTCATAGAAAATAACTAAAAATCCCACTACTTAAAAAGTCTCAGAGATAATAAAGACCTTTTTTTGGTTGAAACTTGCGAAAAGTATAATCAAACTATAGCAAGGAATCTAGGGAAAAAGGAGCAAAATATTTAAATTATTAATGGCCTAATCATAATTGCATGTAGTCTTTTTAAATTTTTTTTTAATGTAACTTGTCCACTGCCATGCTTGGACAGGAGATGACACTATACATGGGTCAGCAGCACTCACTTTCAACATGAATGTATACTAATCAAGACAAACTATAAGATAAGATCTAATGGTTGAAATGACTGACTGTTTCTGTTTCTTTGGCTATTGCGGTCGAGACGGTCTAAATAATTGACCATCTTTTTTCAGTGTGAAATTTGCAGCTTGTGATTTAGCAGCCACTTGGGCCGCAAATTTGGAACCAAAATTTGGAATTGCCAGCCCTTCAATCCCAATTCTACGATAGACAAACACATGGGTTCATCATTTTCTGTTGTTTCGTAGTACAAGAGATATTTCACAGTTCTCTTCTCTACGAGGTGATGTTATGTGTGTGCAAGAAGTATATTATTTTTTACTATGATGACCCAAAAAAAAAAAAAATCACTCGAAACCTCAAATTGAGTTTAGAGTTTAATTGGGGAAATTTAGGCAGGGTTGAGTTGAATTTAATTTAATATCATCCAAATTGAAAAAAAATATATAAAAGAACTTTATACCTCCAGTAATCAGGCCTAAACTCCTCCTAAAATTCTTAATATAAAAAACCAAATGAAAAAAAAGCTGGGGGGGGGGGGGTATTTTATGCTAAAATATATGTTTAATTTTATAAATTTGGTGAAATCTTAATTTTCCTATGTTCTTAAGTCTCTAACTTTTGTACAATCTTATTTGAAGAACGAGTGTTAAACAATTATGAATTAAGAATCTCTTGATTGAAAATAAGGAAATCTCACTCCTTTTAATAAATTAGCTAGCATCGAAAGTTTCAAATGTATGATGTCTTATACAGTTTTGGATATTTTTCTTATTCTTTTTGTTATTTTTAAAATTTTTTGTTATAATAAATATATATTTTATATTCTCAAAATCAAATATCAAGCAAATAAATTCTTAAAAAAAAACCACCAATAAGGTGGAGGATAGGGGGAACCCTACATGTAAAATTAATCAAAGCAAAAAAAAAAAAATGGAGAGAGGCATAAAACAAACCCTCCGAGTCGTAGGGGAAAAAAAGTCCAATAAAACAAAACTAACAAAAACAACTAGAGAAAAGAGAGTCAAAGAAACAAAATTAAGGTAAAACCTACCAAAATATCAAGCAAATAATAAATATATACATTTTGTGGGCAATCTTAATTTGTGTCCTGAAATATGCATTGGACAATCTCAAAATGCATAAATAGTATAGTTTCAATCTTAATTTGTATTAGAAAGAAAATAGAACTTATAAGATTGAAACTATATACTTTTTTACACTGATTATGTAACTTTAAGTATCGTTTGGAATAACTTATTGATGAAGTTACATTTCTTTGAATCCATTTATGAAGTATTACAGCAGCAATTAAAAGTAATTTATAAGTAAATAAAATCTTGAAGAGCCATGTGCATGTCTGTTTACAAAAGTATGACACGATTTTTTTTAATTATTATACTCATGCACATTTTATAAGACTCGAACGTAATACTTAAATTTTTTGAAAGACTGCTGACTAACCAGTGAAGCTAGGTTTTGGATCTCAATTGGGTCTCAGCAGTTTATCAATATAATTTCTTTCAAATCACCGTTATTGATCCATTTTTCCGTCTCTCCGTCCCTCTAAAGTGACCATTAATTCTTGTCTGTTTAAAAGGCTTCCAAAAAAAAGAAAAGCTTAAAGCCTTAATCGACACTTGAACACGTATAATGATTTCTTCCGCAAATTAAGATAAAAAGAAGAACAAAAAGAATTAATGAGGAAAACAGCGTTGGTGCAATTACAGGAATAAAGATCATCGATGATATAGAGACAATGATTGCATTTGCATCCATCTGCAAAATTTTAAAAAAGACAAAAAAATAACAAAACAATAGCAGAGAGAAAAAAATTATAAAACAAGAAGAGGAATTCGCAATAGCAAAATAACCCAAGTTTCCGAATAGCACTAGCTAGTTATAATCAAGGCGACATGTTATTTCTCTCTTTTCTATTAAATGAGCTTTGAATACCGTACCGATCCTATGAGTCAATTAATTGATTAGGCAGTGGACCTCTGGCAGTTGGTGATGGCGCTGCAACCACGGCGGTAAGGGTTAGCGGGGCCACCTCCATTGCAATTGTAATAGGAAGCGCCGCGTTGGTTGCATGGAACTGAATTGCCCTGTAGGGCTTCGTAGCTGATGAAGCCTGCTGCATCGAGGTGGCGACGGCTATCCTCTGTGGGCATCAACACTTCAGTGTCATCTTCAATGCGTCCAATGTTGGTGAGGCGGCCCCAGTTGCCGCTGTCGAAGGCATTTGTCTCTGATGCCATCATGGCCATCACAATGCCCAATACGAGGAACACCATACTGATCGGCTGCTGCTTTGTTGTACCCATTTATTTTATTTTTGGCCAGGAAACTATTAATATATAATACGAACAATGAAGTTTAAAAAGAGTGAGTGATGCTTTATGTTCACTTGGTGATGATCCCTTTCTAAATTTTTGTGCTCCCTCCTAATTTATATACAGAAGGAGGCGAAATGTGGGATATATACTACTGACTGAAGGGTGGCTGTGATTTTTTCTCAGTTGAATGAGAGGATTCCTTTGATGATTTTTGTGGTTGTTAACTCTTCTGGCTTAACGTTAACTTAGAGCTGCCCGTTTCTTGCTCCATCCCCATGTATTTCTGTCTAAATATATATGGTACTATTATTGTTGTTTCAAAAATGCCAATGGTTTTAATAGCTAGTATATATGAAGATTAACTGATTAATCTGTTCTTTAATTCTGGGTTTTAATTTTTTAATTTCGTTAATACGTTTATGCGGCAACTGCATTATTATTACCGTGCCTTAAAAAAACATGGATCTTGTCCATTATAGATATTGCAATTTGCAAGGACACTAAAATGCATAATCAATGGACAAATTCCCGGCAATGAATCAAGTTAATCTATAATTGACTAGGATGAGAATAACACAGTTAGTTAGATGAATGAATTAACTCAAGTTGAATTAGTAAGGAACTAATATTAGTATTAATTCATGACAAGTCTTAGGAAATACTAACATTGGATCAATATTATCTATTAAGTTTTTGGGTCAAGTGTTGATCAACTAACATAATACAGGGTATACATACACTCAGGTAGCGTTTACTTTTTGCCTTTTTGGATTGGAGTGGGAATATTAAGGAGTGAGAATCTTAGAATTGGGAGTGGGAGTAGGTAGTTTACTTACACTGGAATGAGAGTATGGAATAGGAATCAGAATCTAATTAATATGTTTACTTTGTCTTGGATTGTGATTAAATGATTTTAAATTACAGTTTTACTCTTATTTAAAGAATTGTTGTTTTTAATTATAAAATTAATAAAAAATATATTTGAAAAATAAAATATTTATTTTATTATATTTGTAAATTAATAATAATTATTAATATTCTTAATTATGTAAATCATAATTTTTTTATTAATTTTAATTTTATTTATGTAAATTAAAAATTATTGATAAGAGCAACACAAATGAAACATTGTTATTAATAATATAGTACAAAATTAATATTTTCATAGAATAAACTATTTATTATTATTAATTATTTATATTAAATAAATATAATACTATTATTTTTAAATATATTATTATTATTATTTAACTTAGAATCAATGTAAATTATTATTTTTAACTAAGTATTATAATATTATATTTAAATAAGTTTAATATTATTATTGTTAATAAATATAATTTTATAAAATAATATAATAATATTATTTAAATAAATATGATATTATTTCTTTTATTTTATTAAATTTAATTAAAAAATAGGTAAAAAAGGAAGAGGGGGAAGTGAATTTCCACTTCCACCTCCCTCCATAGAGTGGGAATCCCACTCCCTACTCGAAAATCGGTGGGATCTATGGAGTGAGATTCCCATTCTCTTTTAAAATGTACAAATAAATACTGAAATGAGAAAAATCCACACTCTTCACTCTCACTCTAACAATAAACACACCATCAATGTATCTAAAACTCTTTGAAAAAAGTTACATTAATGCATTGATTTCAAGTGTGGTACTTGATGTCCTTTTTTATTCACATCCAGCAAACTGAAACATTTATGATCGTGAATTGCTTCTAAGTTTTGATGTATGTGGTTGACTAAAGGGTCAAATTAAGATCGTTATTGTCAACCACGTCTTTAGGCTTACTCCCTCGATTTTGAGGGCGTATTCCCATTTTGGGGAGTATTAGATCCTTATTCATTAATTTCCAAATAGAGAGTAGAATTTAAGAGTAAGCTATAAATTTTTGTACCAATTTATTTTATATAAATTGGTGTGGCATAATTAAATTAATTAGATTAAATATCTCTAGGTCCACATGATTTATTTTTATTATTTTATATTTTCATTCAATCAATGAATTAATGCTAAATCAATTTGTATAAAATAAATTTATACAAGAATTTATAATTATATCATCACTTTTGTCTTAATGCATAAAATTTGAGTTACAATAATAATAGAGCGTACAAATTAGTGTGTACAAACTAATGTAGAATGAATAAATTAATTAAAAAGTGATAATAATTATTTTTTAAAAATTATGTGAGTCCATGATAATAAAATAATAGATTGGTTTAAAAATTATGAGGCAGAGTTAGTACAAGCGAGGCCTGTATATAGATATATGACTAGAAATGTTAACGTTAAAAACTATAAAATTAAGAATGGTGTATCATTATTAACTGCTCTGCCCTTTCTTCTCCGCAACATGTACTAGCACCTCTTTATGTATTTATATTGTACATAGTCTTTATACGTATGGAATACAATATTGCTATACATAAGGTCCATAAAATGTCTACCTTCCTCCTTTCGTACTCTTGTCTGTTGGCTTTGAAAAGTTGGCAATAAAAAGGTAGAAAATGCATGATAAGTACAAATGGGTTATTTCGTGTGGGTTTTTGTCACCATTCTATTAAGGTTTGTTACACATGTCACTGCTTTTAAAATATCTTACTTGACCAAATTTTTGTAGGGAATATTAGCATTAATTGGTATTCTTTTCTTATTTTTCTCTTATTGTATTCTTGACTTTTAATAATCTAGAAACGCATAACAAATTTCTTATTTTTTATCTCTTTGTTTTCTTGACTTTTAAGAATCTAGAAACACTGAACAAATATGCAAATTGGATGGCCAAGATTTATTTATCTTCATTTGCATTAATTAATATTCCTTTCTTATTTTTTCTCTCCTTGTAATCTTGTCTTTTAAAAATCTAGTAACGCATGACAATAAATAAATTGAATTGCCAAGATTTATTTCTCTTTCATTAGCATTAATTAATATCCTCTTCTTATTTTTTTTCTCTCCTTGTATTCTTGACTTCTAAGAATCTAGTAACACATGACAATAAGTAAATTGAATCTCCAAGATTTATTTCTCTTCATTAATATTATTCAATATCCTTTTTTCTCACCATGTATTCTTATTTTTTAAGAATCTAGTAGTGACACGTGACAATAAGCAAATTAGATGGCCAAGAAAACAAATTAATTCATTAAATTAATTAGATATTAAAGTAAAATAGTAATATGTCAAAACAAATTAAACTCTATCATTCCCAATTCTTCAATTAACCAGTTTCATTGTTTCCAAACCTTCATTTCCTTCTCCCCTGGAGACTTACCAAGACTTTGGCAAAAATTAAATCTAAGACTCTTATGTGTGAAAACCTTTATCCATCCTTGTTTTTATCAAATTAATTAGTTAGGTAGTATTATATTTGTATGCCCTACCAAGCACCAGTTCAATTGCGTGGATCATTCAGCGACAGCAACTAATTAAGAATAAATTTATTAAAATAATATCTTCGTCACGACATTTTTCATTTTTCATGTGCATTAGACTTATTTTTCATGTGTATTAGACTTTTTTATCTAAACTGTCGTGTAAGATCACCAGGACGATAAAACTCTCCCAACAAGTATTTAATTGCAGCTATATTCCTATTTTTCATGTGCATTAGACTTATTTTTCATGTGCATTAGACTTTTTTGGTCTAAACTGTCGTGTAGGACCACCAGGGCGACAAAATTTTCCCAACAAGTATTTAATTGTAATTATATTCTCAAGTCTCGAACCAAAGACCTTAGTTAAGGTAAAATAATCTATTGACCAACTGATCTACGAACTTAATGGACATGTGCATTAGACTTCCATACAATAATAATACAACAAAAAATGGTTTTCCTGTTGGCCCACACTGAATTCAAAGTTCGCAATTAATCATAATTGTCTTTCGATTTAGGAAATAAAAAAAAACACTTGTAATCGAGTCAATAATATCATAAGTTTAATCCCTGTGAGTTTTCTTTTACCACCCCCCCTCCCCTGTTGAATTCCACCAAGTAAATGAACTTTGAATGTGGCTTTAAAAAGATACAAATTACAAAACCTAACAACGACTACGTAGACCCATTTTCATGCTTTTCTTAATTGATTGATATAATTGTCCATTAAATTACTCATTAATTCCCCCATTAGTGTTGCTACTAGTTAAGACAAAATATTGAAAAGATGGCTCCAAAAATCATAAGATTTGATATATCACATTATTGTATAGTCTCATTTTCACAAACAATAATGTTAAGATCCCAACACTTGAGTCTTAACACGAGTTATAATGTTATGTATTACTTATTAATTGGTTGATGAATTTTAGAGTTTATAAAATTACTTATAATAATACTCACTTCCTTAATCACCATCCAATGGATGAATATCATATTAATTAAAATTCAAATTAGAACTTAAATATTGAGATAAGTAGCATTATATTACAACTTGCGTGAAACATTCATGAAAATGAAATTTATATTCGTTGAGGGACCCAAACTTCTCTTTTTCCACGAAGAGGAGAGAAGAGCATAACGTGTGTAATTAATTTAATGTTAATTATTACTTGTTATGCAAGCAAATTTCGATCATACGTTGTTTCTCTTGATGAGGACACGATATATATAATTCGATGATTCAATTAATAGATTATGACGGCCTGGAATTTTAAACATACAGGAAATTAAAAAGTCATCAAGACCAGCTTTAATTAATTAATGATAAAACTTCACAACCCAATTGTAACTGCAGACAAGAAGCAATTAACATAAACAAAAATTAACTGATCAGTCTTGTTGTTGAGTGTTTGATTGCAAGAGAGAAAAAAAAAAAGAAAAAAAAAAAGAAAGAGAGAAAAATTATGGGGTGTCCGTACGTAGTCACATGCTAGCTCTTTAATTAAATATAATTAATTAATTACATCCTCTTTGGTTGAAGTTTATTATTTATTAATTAAATTAACTAATTAAGGGGGAAAAATAAAGGAAATTAATTAAGTGAATCGCTCCGACGAGTAGCAGTAGCAGTCGGTCTCCTGAGACCGCGACCATTGCAATTGTAGTAGGAGCTACCAGGAGTATCGCAGGGAACAGAATTGCCTTCTAGGGCTCCATAGCTGTTGTACCACGTTCCCAAAAGCTGACGACGGCTATCCTCCGTCGGCATCAGCATCTCATTCGCATCTTCAACACGGTTTATGTTGTTGATCCGTCCCCAGGTTGAGCCGTCGTGTGCACTCGAATCCACCACCACCACCGCCGCCACCGCCACCAACAACATCATGAACACCTTTGAATCCATTCTTTCTTTTCCTTTTTCGATCTTTACTATTATAAATATGATGTTATTTTATTTAATATACGTAGAAACATGAAATATGATCCATCACTTTTTAATGGTTCAGCAAGCCCTTCCTTGAGTTTCTGGATGATTTTTGTGGTTCTTAAACTTTCAGATTTAATTAACGTGAATTAAGGGCAGTCGCAGTCCGTTTCTTTCTCCTTGTTTTTCTCTTTCATTTTTGTCCATTTTGTTGGTTCTGTTTTTCCCAATCCAATCTTAGTGTTCTAGATTCTAATAGTAGATGACTAGATCGATCCCGCCTTGATGAAAGACAAACTGGTGACCAAATAACCCAGGTTTTATTCGACGGTGCATGTAATATGTATAAATTAACATTTTTCTTTTCTTCTGTAAAATATTCAAATCAAAAGCTTATATTATATATATATATATATATATATATATTTATTTATCCATCTAAATAAATTAATCAAGTAGACCCTGATTTTTTTTTCATTTTAGAAATCATTTGGCGACGGAAAACTACAATAAATTTATAAAATAATATCTACCCAACAATTTTTCCAAGTTCGTGAAGTAAACTTATATATTTATATGAAGTGTTTGACTGATCGGCCCTTGTGGAATCCAAGAGCAAGTTCTCCCTCGTACCCCACCATTCTTAGATCTTTTTATTTCTTCTCTTTTTTAATTATGTCTTATTAATTTATATTATAGTAAATTCATATAGGGTAATCTTATATATTAAAGATATTTAATTTATATTCTAATTAGTGTGTCATCTAGTAATTGAATTATAAAAATAATTATTAATAATAAAATCAATTATTGTCATATATATGATGGGAGATGATTTGTGACACATTAATTGAAACATAAATTAAGTATCTCAATTTAAAAAAATATATAACATTGGTGATATTTATAAGAATGAAATGAGTCTCACTCAGTATAAGGTTTTGAAACATAATACATCTAAAATAATACAATCAACTAATAATTGTATGAAATATACAATTGAATTTAATATAACGATCATTCAAATAGACGCGTGATAAAACATCATTAGACAAGCGTGGTATATTTTAATTTTAAAAATTTCTCATTCACGACAACTTTAATTTCTAGCTAGATCTATTAGTGAATGAAAAAAAAAATATTGCTCTTCAAACATAGAAAAGTGTTTAGCACCAGGCCGGGGAATGGCCTAATTGGCCGTAGTCACCCCACTAAGATGAGAATTTTTGAGATTTTCCTTCAATAAAATCACTTTAAATTGTCGAATTTTATTTTAAAAAGTTTGTCTAAAATCTCTTGCAAAATTTATTAGAAATGGAAGAACTAAGAAGATGAAATCCTCCTTATCCAAAATAATAATAACAATAAAAGAAGATGAAATCCTCGCTGGCTTTTTCTCTGAATCCCACTGAAGTCAAGCATGCATGATAAAATGATATATATATATAGCAATAGATGTGCTTTGAATACGGATTGAAATATTTCATATCAGTAACCTAACAACCAACTACGTAGAGCCATTTACAAGATCGCTTTATTTGACTTGTTGGGCATTAACTTAATAATTATATTAGTCGCCCTCCATTTGGGGTTGTTACTAAGGCTAATAATAGAATAATTAATGACAAGATGGGTTCAATTTGAGCTTTTAAAATATCTCATCACCATTATCATTTGCATGAAATGGTCTTCGTGAGGGACCCCAGAGTCGTGCATTACACGACATGTACTGTGGAAGAGCTTTTTCTTTTTCCACCGAGACCATGACCTCAGTTGAGATTAATGCTAATAAATAAGCTGTCTCAAATCTCTTTTCGTGAGCTCGGTGATCAACAAGATTGATAAGCCGTTCAAACTGCTGATTATAATTGATTTAATTAGATGATTTTAATATACCATTTTCTTCTTTATTAAATAGGAGATCTTAATATTCTCCCTTCAAATTAATGTTATTTTCATTATTATACACAGCAAAATTAGGATATTCAAAGAGAGAGAGTTCACGAAGAGAGAGACATCGCTTTTGTGATAATATTTGATATCATAAGCTTTTTGTTCATATTCGTTTAATTAAAAGCCCCATTTATAGTTGATTTTGTACGCATGTGAGAGTAACAAGACCCCCCAACTAACCCGCAAAATACCAGCCACTTCAATCAGTACACATGTGCGGCTAGGCCCCCCTCATTTCATCCTTGAGGAAATGCACCAAAATACCACATGACCCATCATATTAAATTGCTCCAATATCAAAATCAAACCAAGATAATCTCTCAATTTTCAAATTATAAAATAATAATTTTCTATTTCAACTTTTTATTTTAAAAATAAAAAAGAGATAAACTTAACTAATAATAACATCATTTAATTGTGTCAACGTTTTGTTTTAGCAAGGAGATGAAAGCTATATATTATTCCCTTAATATTTAACTTTAAATGGAGTGTCTTTACAAGCTTTAGAAGATGTCAGCCTAATTAAAAGGGATCAAAATTTTCTCCAGATCTGATCATATTTTGAATAAATAACTCAACTACTGATTGATAGTTAATAAATTAAAAAAATAAAAAAGTTAATTCTTACCTATACACTACTACTAAAATATACATGATAAATTTTTTTTAAAAATTTAATAAAACTCAGATCAAAAGAGAATTTTCTTCTAATTAAGAGATGGGCTTAGCTTAGACTGCAAGTGATCCACTCCAAGCCTCCAACTTTCAGAAAAAACATAGGATTATGAGTATGATAGGAGGTTGCTTTAATTTTATTCCTCTCTTGTTTATTTAATTAAAAAAACATTTAATAAATAATATCGTCCCTTTTTATGATGGGCACGTGATATAATTTTATAATTTATGTAAGAAGTAATAAAATTACTTATTAATCACATAATATAATAGCATGTGATAGTAACAATTTTATAACTTCTCGCCAATTGATCAAAGCATTATCATGCAGCAGCGTCGCTCATGATTCATGAACAATGCGATATCCGCTATATCACTATTTTTTCAATTAATAATTTTTTTATCTTTATATTTTAATAAGAAATAAAAAAAGAAAAAAAAATATATCTATTGGGTTAGATAGTCTTTGCAATTGAGTTTCATCATCAGCCACCTTTTACTTTGTCCGTTTCACAACTGAGCAAAGTACAGGTGGCCTGTGGTTTTTATTTCTTCTTGCAGCTTCAATTTTCTCCTCTCTCTCTCTACCTTATGTGTGCGCAGCTAGTTTGTTCTTTGGTTTTGCTCCAAACATTTGCTGTAAGTTACTAACTTTGATGAGGCTTTTTGTTCTTCTTGTTATTCAATGTTTTTATCTGTGCACGTGCTTCAGGTGTTCTGTTTCTTTCACAAATTCCCTTTTTATGATCCATGAAGACTACAAATTCTTATCTTTTTGCTGCCTTTGTTGCTTAATTTGATATGGGTTCCTTTCAATGTTGCTTTTGGTGGGGTTATTAATTTGTTTTCTTCAACTTTCATGGCTAAGTCTGCAAAATTCTCGACTTTCAGTTTATGTGGGTTTCATATTTACTTCTTCTTGCTCAGAAATGATATTATTGCTTGTCTTATGGCTCTGTCTTTGTTGGATTTATTTATAGATAGTAGAAATATGTTGTCTGTTCAGTTAATTATGATCACACGAAGATAAAAACTTGTTGGTATGAGAATGAGCAGTTATTACTTTCAGAGCTTATATTGTTTGTTCCGAGTTTCTCTCATTAACATCCTTCAGTGATCTCCTTCTTGGTGAGTTGTGTACTTCAGGAAAGTTAAGTTTCTTTCTTTCTTTTCTTTTTTAATCTTCTTAGTTGTTAATTGGAAAAGTATGAAGAATTTTAATTGATCCTTAATTTTTGGGAAATGTTACATTTTTGGAGTTCTTCGGTTATGTTTGTGCATACTAACACTGATTGGCTCTAGAATTAGGACCTCTTCTAAAGCTTCTCCTTAGGTTGCCCAATTCACCCAAAATATTGGGAATACAACTGGGTCTATTTTCATGTTTTGTGCTGAGATGACAAGTTTAATTGTTGTTATTGCAATTTTTCTGAGGTACTCACATCTTCCTAAAGAATGGATTGTGATCTTTGATGCCATTGATCGAATTCATCTTCATCTGAAGAATTTTGGCGTACTTTTAACCAGTTGGCTCTTTCAGTTGACCTTTCGTTTTCTTTGAGCTGGAACTTTAAATGTACATTAAAAAAGGGACCAAGTCAGGCTTATTGTGCTTTTCAGATTTTTTAGTTGTGAATTTGTTTCCCGCCTTCATTCTCTAATGGTTTGCATAATTAATTGACAGGCTGATGTGCTGTGAATGTTCTCATTCCGCTCTGAAAAGAAGAAATAGCTCTTGAAGAAGTTCTCCAGTTGTAATCATGAGTAGTAATTCATATCTTCCCCTTATATATAAGAAAGGAAAACCCAATCTTCTAGTTGAGGTAAAAAGGGTTTTGGGCCGTAGTTGCATCTGATTGTTTATTTTTTTCATATCTTCTTGTTTGAGTTTATTCTTAACAAAGTGTATTGGTTTTCAGGTCGCTAATACAGATAAACAGTTAGTTACATTGATCCACTCCAAAGGATTACTGTGCTCTGAAGTTGAAGAATTGTACCACAGAGTCTGCTCCAGTTATGAGAAAATCCTTCTAAATGATTATGATCAGGCAGAGCTTCAAGATGTTGAATATTCTTTGTGGAAACTTCACTATAGGCACATCGATGAATTTCGGAAAAGAATAAAGAAAAGCTCTACTTCAGATAATACAATGCCACAAAGTGGTGCTAACGTGCAGAGAAGCAGTGACAATCATATAGAAGGATTCAAATCTTTTTTGTCGGAAGCAATGGCATTTTATCATAATCTGGTGGTTAAAATTAAAAGATATTATGGGCTTCCAGAAGAATCTTCCTTCGCTAAGGAAGGTTATATTTCAACTACTGTTGAACCAAACAAAAAGCAGAAATACCAGTTTTTATGCCACCGCTTTTTAGTTTGTCTTGGGGATCTCGCTAGATACAAAGAGCAATATGAAAACTATGGTGCTCAGGAACATAACTGGTCAGTTGCAGTTTCCCACTACTTGGAAGCTACAATGATCTGGCCAGATAGTGGAAACCCCCAGAACCAGGTAATTTCATTTTCTTTTCTGAACTTGGGATCTATGCTCCTCTTGTTGAACTTTGTTTCTTTACAACATTTATATTTATTTTTTAATTATTTCAAATGCTTCTACTTTGGTTCTATACATGTAACCATGTGTCTATGTAGTTGGCAGTGTTGGCAACATATGTTGGCGATGAGTTCCTTGCATTGTATCATTGTGTGCGAAGTTTAGCGGTTAAAGAACCTTTCCCTGATGCCTGGAATAACCTCATTTTGCTTTTCGAAAGGGTAAGAGTTGAGATCCTTTCCCCATTGTTTCCAAATAAATTTTATCCAATTTTTATCCTTCTTTATTTTGATTTCTGATATCCAATTGTTGGCATCTCTCAACGATTCTTATAATATTGCAGAACAGGTCATCTGATTTGTATTCCCTTTCTAGGGAGGCCCACTTTGATTTTTTAAAACCATCTGAAAGAAGCAGAAATCAGATCAAATCACAATCAAGAGATGGCTTTTCAAGTTGCAATATGTTGAAAGCTGAACATGATTGCTTTAAGGAAACAAATTTATGGTCACTTATCATCAGAACAATAAGCTTCTTTTTCATAAAATCCAGGTACTGCTTGTTGCACATTTACTTATGATCCAGTTGTGAATTTGCTCATGGGTGGTGATTCATACAACATTTTTTATTTATGTGTGCGCAAGTGTGTGTAAAGGCTGTACATTTTATTTTCTGGTACATTTCCTATGCTAGTTGCTCTAAGCCTTCACTGGAATATCTAATTGGTTCGTTTATCAAAATTCACGTTTTATTAACTTAGTTGTCTACTAATTTGAATGTTATGGAGAAAACCTAAACACAACTCAGCGTTAGATTGTGGGTTGGGATATATTCATATTGAGCTTGCACTAAATTTCTTATGTTTTCTGCACCTTTTGGATGGGAGGCAGTTTGGAGGATTTCCCTTACACTTTTGCTTCTACCATGAGAGAGTTGGATGCAACAATGGAATTAGATGATGCAAACTTAAAAGCCCTGCTGGAGTCCTATCAGCTTATGGATTCGGCTAGAACAGGCCCTTTCCGAGCACTTCAAGTTGTTTCTATATTCATTTTTACCATTGAGAATTTGATTAATACTCCAGAAACAAAAGGATCGAAAGACAAAAATGATACGCAGCAGCTGGAGCTTATACGGTGGGCATTATCTGCTACATTCATTTTCATGGGACGCCTAGTTGAAAGGTGTTCGAAGTCAAATAGCTTGGACTCTAGCCCTCTTTTGTCTTCTGTACTTTATTTTGTGGAGTGGTTGGTGGGCATACTTGAACAAGCTGAATCATATGGGTCAGATGGTAAAAGTATGAGTGCTATGTCTTACTTTTTTGGTGCTTTTGTTGGCCTTTTAAATCAGTTCAATTCTAAGAGTGAGGTATCATCTCCCAAAAAGACTGCTCTGTGGGAAGACTATGAGTTGAGGGGCTTTGCACCAGTATTGTGTTCACACCAATCATTAGATTTCTCAGTGCATTTAGGACATATAAAGAGTTTCGAAGCTGGCATTGGATGTCGTGCTGATCGTGTCATTAATGCTGCAATGAAGATTGCAAACAGATCAAATGGTTCTCAAAAGTGGATCATCTACGACAAAATAGGAATGGGATTCTCTGTGGCAGTTTCAAATGTGAATGCAGACACAAGCAACTCAGAATTCGAGTTGACCAATGATCTTAAAGTGAAAGAGTCCCATCAGTCTATATCCGAGTCAACTGAGGAACTTGAAAAACAGATGCTGGAAGAAAATGAGACTAGCCCTTCTGTGCAGGGAGAATCTGCTGTTATGGAAGAGGAAGAAGTCATCGTCTTCAAGCCTCTTACAAGATATAATTCTGCACCACTCTATGCTTCTGTTCATACTAAAGACTCAGAATCTCCAAAGGACTCAGAGGAGCAAACAGTGCCACCTGATGAATGCTTGCGCCGTGCTACTTCACTCCTTATAGCACAAAACCAGTCACAGGATGATCCTTTGGGGTTCCATTCTGACATCACTAATTTCAAGCCCAGCAAACCATTTAAGCAGCAGGAGCCTCCTGTGAAGGAAACTGGAGCATCCTCATTTTTTCCAACTGCCATATCTGCTGGGCCTCCCTCTCTCAGTTCTTGGGTCTTCAATAGAGGAAGTGGCAATAATGATAGAGAACAAGGGAGAAGTGACACGAGTAAACCTGGCTTGAGCTCCATTGAGGAAATAGCATCTGCATCTTTATCTGGTCTCTCCATCAGTCAAACTAAGGATTCTGTTATAAGTTCTGGGCAAACTTATGCAAGCAGCAATTACACTTGTCCCTATTCAGCTCCAGTGCCTTCTGCCCCATTATTGCCTGAGAATGCTTCTTGGTTTAATGATGTGCAACCTAGTTTTTCTGACTTTAAGAACCTGGAGGGCATCAACCGAACAAATAACTTGTCTGATGCATCACCGTTAAGTAGTTATCCAAATTTGAATTCTACTCATGATCATTACAATTATGGTTCTGCTGTTCCAGGTTTCATGAATGGATACCCACCATTCCGTGCAATGACTTCTTCTGAATGGCTTCGCCAGTACAGAGAAAACCACAATCTTGACTGGACCAATAGCTATGCATGGCCCCTTCATCATTACGCTCCCAGGAACCCTAACTTCCATAATCAGGATGCTTCCATGCTCAATCTTCGTGATCAGTGGCAAGTTCCGCTGGCATCAAACCAATTGATTTATCCTGAGAGTCAATTGTTGCATCCAGGTTTTCCCCAGGTTCATGCAGCAGATGAACACAGAAGAGATAAGCTGTTTCCTGATTACCAAAGGCCAACCGCGTATGGCTGCGGTGTTGCAACAGACTTTAGAGATGAGCCACAGCCTCTTTTGCAGTATCTTAAAGAGAAAGAATGGCTGTTGCAGCGAGATCCAACACTGAGAGGTCCTCCATATTTGGGAAACTGAAACACCCATACATTATTAACTTGTTGATACAAGCACACAACACGACTGATGCCTTTCACGTAGACCTGAGATTGAATTTGAAGAAGTTAACCAAGTCTGCATTGTGATTGTATATGTGAATGTGCACGTCCTCGTGTGATATCTCTGACATAGGTGTTCAAAGAAAGTTTTATAGAGAAAATCTAGGTGAAGCTGTCCACAGATGTTGTATCTTCATTAAATAATGATGTTAATATTCTCTTACTGATCAAATTTTTTATTTTGCTTCATCCTTCAATATCATAATTGACATCGAGTGATGAACTTGTACAACTGAAACTCCACCAGATATTTTTGTGTGTGTGTGTGTGTGTGGTTGCTTTCTACTTCATCCTGACAACGCTCATACCATTAGACCCTCCTGCCTTACGGATGGATGGATCATAGAAGAACATTGGTAATAAGACACACTACGCTAGAAAGTAGAAATGCAGGTAGCAAAACTTTAATCAAAATTTGACATAAAATTGAATCCGAATTTGATCTGAGATTAGTTTATTTATCAAATGCAAACTGGCTTGCAACTACAGTACAAGAAAACGTAAACGAGAAATGCTAATTCTGACTTTTAAGTTTTGTCTTATTTTATTTAGTCTTTTACATTATTATTACGTGCGGATAACAAATTTATTTATTCAGTTGCTGCCGCTTTTATCCTTATAATAATAATAATAATAATAATAATAATTAATAAACACACACCGTCTGATTATTCATAATTTATCGATTTATAATTAAATTTTTTTTGTAAAAACAAATATAACCGTGCATCATCCCATGGTACGCTATGGGGAGGGGACAGTTTGCAGAAAGAAGATTAATAAATACAAAGTTGGGCGCGCAAAGCAAAACAGGCTGAAGCCCAAATTAACATCGGATCTTTCTTACTCCCTCGCCTCAAGCTGCAAGTGCAAAAAGTGGGTGGAAGTGGAGGAGCTTGCGTTGCGCATATGTAAATTTATATATAAGAACAGACAGAATCTATTTCCAAGTCATTTTTATTTTCAGTTTCAGGTCAAACCAACTTTGACTGGAATCCCGTTACCGTGTTCTCTAAAGCTATCGACTGCATTATTAGGAGGAAAAAAAAAAAATCAGACGAAAGATGGTAACCCACAGAGGCAAGGCAGATGTATCCTCAGCAGAAGCTGTCTTTCTTGGAGCTCTGGCACCTGGTGTTAATGTCCGTATTATTCTTAATATTATTTTCTTCTTCAAAAGCTATACAACAACATATATCTATCGGCCAATTTTAAGATTGCAAATCGTTGTGCTGATATTTTTGGGTTTTTTCCATCTGATTGTGATCTAATGAGTCAATATTTGGTTTTTGTTTTCAGGGTCCCACATGGAGAACGCTAAAATCGGCGTTTGTGATGCTGGGTGTGTCTCTTGCTGTTATGTTTGGATTAGCATTCTCTTCAAGTGACTCTTCACTGATTCTTCATGTTGGGTTTCTCCTCCTAATTGCTCTCACCCTCTTTTTTCTTCTTAGCTGGTATTCTTCTTATTTTCTACTCACTTCTCGCTTTTCTCAACAATTTATTTTATTTTATGTTGTTTTTAAGGAATGCCTTTGGTTTTATTGTAATCAACTTTCTCGGGTGGTGTGTTTGTTATGGCTTCAAGTTTCTTTGAGTTTGCTATTTTGTACAGTACAGATTAGCATTAGCTTTTGTCGATTACCATTATCGGGATTTGTAGAATTAGGCTGGTTTTTCATGTAACTCACTTTACTTGCTTGTTTATTTAAGGTGTGGTAGTTTAACCACTGGACCTTTAGGGGCAATTGTGTGAAGAGTGGGAACTTTCATCCCAAAAGATTGCAACTTGCAAGCCACCACTTGTAAACTTGTGGACATAATGCATTTCTGCTTCTAGATTCTTTTGTGCGTGAATCATTTAAGGTTCATCAGTGTCAGTTAACATGTAAATGATTTGTAAGTGCAATCTCTTTCAGAATTTGTGCACGTGCATGGGCTTGCTGGAAGCAAATGAATACTCTTTATTCTTTTGTGAGGTTGCTGCTTCACAAATGTATGCATTGCTATCATTTCTTAATAGGCTAGTTGGGTTTGGGTTTTTTTTAGTTTTACCACTGACTATTATGTGGAAGCTCTTGGAACTTGGAAGTGTTATGACAAGCAAAGTGTGTTTTCAGAGGAACAGGTCAAAGAGCTACCCACAGCCACTGTGCTGTCTAGGAAAGATTATGAGGTTACTTTCTAGAAATAATTCAAAATTTTACTTTCTATTTTTCATTGTGTGCTTATTTTAGGTATATATTTGATTCATGTTGAAGATTTTTTTAAATATGCTGATTTCTTTTGGCATCTACTGATTATGTGGCCATTTTCCTTGAGACTATTATACAGAAAGTTTAGGGCTCTCTTACATGAACCAGCTGTTAGGCAGACAAAACAAAAATCCAAAAATATTCTCTTATGTTTTGGAATTGCACTTTTTTTTTTTGAATATTGATTACACATCAGAATATTGAATTACGTCAGATATTTATAACTGCTATTTAAGCAGACAATTACACTGATATTTACAATCAGATAGATAACTGGGACTATAATATTATATTAAATTTTATTAAGCACTTGCCCAGACAAATAACCCTCACAAATATTCGAGGGATGTTCGCTCCACTTGCTTTTCGCAAGGGAGAAAGACTATAAATTAACTCCACTCAATCATATGCTTAATTGAGGGAGGTCGAGTCCATGAGGCTGGAATTGCACTTTTAAACACACATTTTCCCATTCTGTTCTGTCATTTCCATGTAACCACATAGTGTTGTAAATCAAGTTTGACACAAAAACTGTCATGAGCTGTATGTACATTCCAGCTTATTTCTTTAGCCACAATTCACTTATTTCTTTTTGCATCTTAACAGTTCATACCTGCAGGAATCCTGAGTCACTGTAGTCTTTGGCATTGGATTATGATGCCTTTAGGTCTAATGTTGTCTAGTCAATATGATTATATGCTACTAGATCTGGGGCATAGATTCTTTTGGCTTATGCATGATGATTGCTGGAGCAGTTATATGGCTGATGGGTTATTAGAATTGAGTTCTTTGCTTGTGTACATATGAGGTTTCTCTGTTCTTGTAATTGTTGATTTCTTGATATCAGGTTTAATTTAATATGTAGTTTATGACATAATCTGATATCAGGATGCTAAAGACATGATTTATTAGCAATGAAAAACTGAATACTCAGATTTTGTTCCAGTGAATTCCAGCAATGCTATTATGTATGCGCAGCTGTGTAAAATATATTAGAAAAAGAACATAAAATGGGAAAGAACCTTGGTAATTCTAGTATTCTACTCTGATGTTTGTACCTTCTAGATACATGTGGATTTTACCTTTTTTTTTTTTGGGAGACCATTTGAATGAGCCTACTGATATCTCAAATCATGACTTGTCGAAATTGCTTCAGGTTTCTTGCGCAGACTGGTCTGGTTTCAGTTGAACATCAAATGCAGGAGATGAACTTGATGCCAAATGATCATCAGAGAAGCAAAAAGGGGGAATAATTTTGTTCGGAATATTTCTATAGCATTTCAAATGAAGACATCATTAACAAAGGACACACAAACAGTTTAAATGAAAAGAGAGAGGAACATTTCTGATACATTCATCTTGAAAGAAATGAGAAGAAGAGGTTGAAAGGAAAGAAAGTGAATCCGGGCAGTTTAAGGATAATCATGGTGCATGCAACTAACTGATTGTGTTAGTCATTCTTTGTGTCATCCTTTGCTTCTTTCTCCTTGTGTTTATGCTTGTCCTTTTTGGCCTTGAAGAAGCAGAAGCACGAGCAGCAAGGCAGCTGAAGAAGGAACTTCATGTCTGTGATATCACTGATGATTTCAATTGTTTCTAAAACCAGCAAGTATATAAGCTACAAAGCTTCAGCAATAGTATTTTTATTCCTCGTTAACTTTATTCATTCATGTTCCTGGATGCTATTCCCATCTCTAACAGATAACAAGATGCCTAGCTTCTTTATTTCTGTATTCCTGGCCATTGCCCATTGCCTATCCTATGCTTAAATTTGAGGGTCATGATAACGTTTGCAATTATTTTTCTGATAATATATATATATATATATATATATATATAGCTGCTTTAATGTTTCTTTTCTTCTTGAAAAAGCTTCATGATAAAGAAGCTACGAGGCTATATTCCAATTTCCAAAGGAAGCCACGAATAAAGTGATTTAACAAAACCGTTTGTTCTTCTGGAAGGGCGATCGAAAAATAGATTAATAGTGGAATGAAAATTTATTAACTCATCGACGTGAACTAACAAACAAAAAGCTCACCATAGACATTCATTTTAAAATTAATTAATTACGCTTGTAATTAGAATAAACGAGAGAATATTTTTATTGAGTGATTTTACGGGCTAATCTTTTCTTTAGTTTATTATAAACATCCGAACTTACACATTAACGAAAACAAATGAACAAATAATACTTCATCATTTTAATGACAGCGTTGTACTAAATGCCCATTAGTAGCACATTTATATGATAATTAGTTGTTATTTAGGCGTTGAGCTGGCCAAATCTGCCCCACGAATGATGACAAATACTTGCCATGTATGATTTTTTATTACCATTTTTATACATAATGAACAGTCACGATAGATTATTATTGAAAATCTTGAAGCCAAAAAAAAAAAAAAACCAACTTTCGATTAAGCTTATTGGCTAAATATCATTAATATTAATTCAGCCCACCAAAAAAATTGGTATGTTCAAAGAAAAAAAATAATTATCACAAATATATGAAAGCCTATAAAAAATTATTGTTTTCCCAAAAATGATAATAATAATAATAATAATAATTATCACAAATATATGAAAGCCTGTTTGCTTGTGTTAGAAGCAACAAAGTTGCGGGGGCTGGGCTGAATAATTTTGATCAATAAAGAAATTCGGAAAAAAAAATAATAATAATAATATACGCGCAGTGTCCGTACATATGCGAGAGAAAGAAAGCGCTCTTTTGGTTGGCCTAGTCTATGTATATCAGTATATGTACCCCCTTTTTGTTTCTTTTATCACCAGAAAATCATAAAGCCAATTGTTTGACCCTTTTCTTTGTTAATTTCTGCCTTTTTGCATGGCAATGTCACTTGCTACATAGCCAGTTCAGGTTCCGCCCCTCGTCTCTTTCTTTTTATTCAGTTTCTTTCATATTGATGTTAAGTCTCAAGATTCACTACAGAAATTAATAATCTTTATCTGTTTTTGGTCGCGACTTAGAATCCTTGTGTATGTTTTATATACGTGTAGTGTACAAATCATAAAAGTTGTTGCTTTGAGATTTTCTTCTGATCTTTTTTCTTTTCCCGTTTGGTTTTGTCTAGTGAAGGTGATCATGGCTTCAAATAGCGGTTTCGATGCCCAAAGGATGTTAGTTTTCTAGCTCCAGTGGTGTCTTGGCTTTGTGTGATAGCATCCGGGATCTTTTTGTCTTCTTTTTCTTGTTCTTTCTATTGTTGCTTGTTATGTTTCTTTTATTGCTTGATTTTGGTTTATGATTGGAGGTTACAGGCTTGAACTCTACGTGCACGACTATTTTGTGAAGAATAACATGCACGAGACTGCTGAGACTTTCAGAAAAGAGGTCAATGTCGAAGCTAGCCATTCTGTTGGTACATGTCCTTGTTCCAATTTTCTTTTTTCCTTGTAAGAATTTGGTTTGCTTTTATGAATTTACTGATTTAATTTGTAATTAAGATGCACTCTTACTGCTGATCATGTCAAATGTTTGTTTGAGCGTGCGGGCCCCTATTTGATATGGTTATTGTTCACTTTGTTTCTATGCCGTTACCACTTTTTCTTTCCATGGTTTTATATTTTGTCTTTCTTTAGGAGAGTAGGAAAATTGGTTATCCGTTTAATGTACATGGTCTAAGAATTGATTCAACTTTCGCATTGATATGGTTTTTGTTAATGTAGTTTTCCTTTCAATTGATGGAGGACTTATATTGCTCGATATTTGCAATCTATTGGATCTGTTGGAACATACATGGTCATGGTGATTTTCACATTATTTTTGTAAACGTTGTGATTGTTGACTAGAAGTTGCGGGATGTGGTTTCAGCAATTGATGTTCCTGGTGGGTTCTTACATGAATGGTGGTGCATATTTCATGACTTTGTTGCTACGCAGCTAAAACATCAGGAGTCCAATACTGAGACTTCTTCTGAGGTGATACTTTGTTTACTTGAAGTCCTGTTGTTTTGTTTTATGACTGTAAGAATGTGGATCCTATGGGTTCTATTTTTAATTTCCAGGTTACAAGTATGACTGAGAATCAACCTCTCCATCCCATGGTGCGAGAGGTAGCATTGGATCAGCAATGGCCTAGACAGCTTCCAAGGAGTGCCGACTTTGATTTGATGATTGGGGAACCATCTCTGTTGGCTGCAAAATTTCAAGAGGAAGAGCAATTTAGGCACTCTGTGTGAGATTACAATTCCAATTATGGTTTCTCAAAGCTAATAATATGAATCTCTTAATACATTGCCCTTCCCCAATTTACACTTGGTTTGGCTTTTCAAACTCGTGTTTATGAAGGTCTGATCTTTGAGACATGTTTGAGAGGCAAAAGAGTGAGAGAGTAAAAGTTGTGCTTGCCTATACAAATTTGAAATGAGAAACCTAACAAGTTTTTTCTCTTATGTTAAAATGATTGCGTACATGAAAAATAACACACTTCGTTGGATTTTTCATTATTAAAAATGTTCTTCTTTTCTTTTTTGACATTCTTTTATGTATTTCAGTCATCTGCAGCAGCAAATTCATAGTCAGTCTCAGCTTTTGAGAGTATGGTCTATCCTATTTACTTCATTAATAGGATTTCAGTTGCTAAAATTTATTCAAAGATTATTACAGATTTTACCGATGATGCAGGATAATTTACAAGGCTTTGACTTCGGGAGGACTACACTGATGGATCCTGCCCCCTATGGTGCACAAAGTCCCATACTTCCAGAACCTGTACTTCATGGAGCAGGTTAGTTGACATCATACATTTTAATGTTTCTGTTTGTTCTCTGGATAATTTTGGAGCAAAACTTAGTTTTGCCTTTGCTTTACTTCTACTCTGTTCTTAGAACTACAAAATCAACTGAAATAAAGAGACATCTGCAGTATATTTATCAGGCTATATTCTGCCAAGATAGGAAAGAATTAAACACATTATATGATCTCTTGTTTTTTTTTTTTTGTGTTTTCTTTTCTCCCTTTTGAGTAACTTTCCTCTGTTCTTTAACATGGTCATTTTCTGTTTTACATATCTAATGCCTAATTTCTGTCTATTGCAGGCCTGAGCGGAGGTGTCAATCCAATGCCGTCGGATATATGGCCTTTGAATGTAAGAGGCTTAATAATTTACTCTCTGGAACTCATTTGGCGGCTATTTTAGGTTCTTTCTAAGTGTAAATTTAGAACCAGCACATCATCAACGAAAGTGCTTATTTGAGCGAGATAAAAAATTTAACTGGTAGTTGACCTTCATCTTGGTTCGGGAAATAAGCCCTTACACATTTTTTTCAGGCACCAAACAATCAAAGGCAGTTTCAAACATTGACAATGAACCATCAACAAAAGATCTTGGCTCCAACACAGTCTTTTACATTGGGGAACCTGACATCCAGTTTTCCTGGAAGCTCTGCCAATTTTGCTCGTCATAATCTGATGGTTCCCAAGATGGATTTAAGGGGGACAAATGCACAGGTAAGCAGAAAACAGTGATATTTTTGTGTGCATGGGTGTGAACTTTGTCAATCCTCTTGAGTTTTAATATTGATATTTTTTTACCTGTACTTTTATGTGCATCTAATGTTTATATATTTCTCCATAAGAGCATGGCTGCCCTTCTCATAAACTTTGACATCCAGTTTTCCTACACACACATATTAGGTGTTTGCACACCTACATGAAACTGCACAATAACATGAACAATCATGAATCATGCAGGTTTCATGTCTACCTAATCATTGTCAGACTTCCTATTGGCTATCGTAATTATCTCTTTATTGCATATTCTTTAAACTTGTTATGCTCATTTTCCTGACTACAGGTTTGTTTGGTATTCTTATTCTAGATGGCTGTCCAAATGAGACAAACTGCACAGCACCAACTTCACCGTAAGCAGCCTCAGCACCAGCAGTTACAAGAGGTTGGTCAGACATAGCACTGAGTTGTTAATTTGCTGCGTTACTTGGCGGGAGAGGCCCAATTTATATGCTTTTATTTTTCCCCTATATACATTTTCTGACATTAAATAATCTTGACCAGAATGGCAGAAGAAAGAATAAATCATCACTTTCAAGAGCTAAAGACAAGAGAATGGTAGGTAATTTGCCTCAGGGAAAAAATGTCATGACCCTTTTTTTCAATGGCAAATTTTAAAAACTATTTGCTTTGCTTCATCTGATGGTTGCTTTTTCATGATTTCTTTTACTGTAGGATGATAGGAAAGTGGAAGGCAGTAAACCCGTGAGTGAAATTGTTGAATCAGCTTCGTCCCATGATACTACTGTTGATTCAAGCACTGCCGCAAGCAACAAAAATAAACCCAGAGGTTCTTCTTTTTTCAAAGTCAATTTCAACGTTGACTAATTTATGTATTTCAACTGTTGATATTGCGTTGTTTTATGTAGTGTTCCTCTCTGGTGAAAACTAATTTATGTATTTCAATGCAGCCCCTTGAGCTGTGGAATCCAATTGAGAGCTGTAGAATGCAGACAGGTGATGCAAACATTCATGATTCATCGTTGGCAGATACATTTCATGGGTTGGATAGAGGCACTAATTCTTACTAATCCTGCGAAAGTTTGACTATCAGTCAATAAGTTCCATGGCTGAATGCACATCTTGTTGTAGATACTACAGGGAGACACAGAGACTGTTCCTATATCTTTTGTAGGTACAGACATAAATAATTACAATCAAAGTGTTGATACCATTGAAATTTATTTGCCATATAAAAATGCTGTTTCCCATTTGTCTTTTGGCCATATTGTTGAACTTGGCTCTGCTTTTAACTCTATATTGTTAATTTGTTCTTGTATATTTTTGCACCCTGCCTGAACATATTATTCAATCGATCTAGAGATACAAATTTACGATTGTTGTGAGGTACTCAATGCAAAATATTGCGCAGGGGTGTAAATAATATTAATTTACGCAGCTGGAAAAGTGTCATGCTTACTAATTGAATCTAAATCTTACAAGTTACCATCTCTAATTTCATATTCAGAAGAAAAAATGAAAGATATTTATGTTAAATCAGAGAATGTGTGAATAATTTGTCATCTCAGTGAGGATCCCACCAGAGCGCCTTTTACTTCTGGTAGGCCATAGACTAGATCAGAATCATTCTCAACAAGTCCAGAAGAAGTGACCATATCTCAATGAATTGCCGTAGTTTTTCTGTCGCGTGTACATTATAGTGTTGATCTAAGATTTCATTTCTTCTATGTTTCAGCATTCAGCAGTAGCATATTGTTTCATGGAGCTAAGGTCCAAAATATGGAAGAAACAGGTGTTTCCACTAAGAAGATACGGATTAACACCAAAAATAAAATAAAATCACAAGCAGAAAGAAAATTTTCTGTTGCAAATTAAGTAGCACTAACTGGAAACAAATTGGATAAAACTAGAAGACCAGCTTCAGCCGCGAAATCAAGAGAGATGTCTGATGTTTGTATTTGGGTTGCATTACAAAAACCGTTTTACAGAATCTACATTGCAGGGTAGAGAACTCGAGCTACTTCTAGAGCCATCACTTCCATAATTCTTCCATTGGGATGCCACGCTCACGAGAAACATCGCGCCACTGCTTCATTTTCTGCACTGCAACAACCGTTGCTCTAGCATTGTTGAGGGCATTGTTACTCCCAAGTTGCTTTCCCAAAGCATTCTCAACACCTGCCATTTCGAGAACAATTCTGACAGCACCTCCAGCAATCACTCCAGTACCAGGTGAAGCAGGTCTGAGCATCACCTTAGCCGCCCCAAAATCACCATCAGATCTGTCATTTATTTGTTCAACAGAATCAGTAAGTGCATAGGAAGATAAATACATCAGCATGCAAATATGTTGCATAAAAATCATGCCCTTTGCAATATGTAAAGTTTAGTGGTGGATATGCAAATCAAGAATCACCATCATAGAGGAAACGCATTTGGAATCTGGATAGGAGGCTTTTGAACACATATGGTAGGATTATTATTATCCACATATATATTTAATCTGGAGGTTAAGTCTCTAACTCAAGTTACAACTTACGTCTTTTCTGTATTTCTATCACACTGAAGTTTCTATCATTTGTTTAAATAACATAGTAGAAGAATAGCAAAGGCATATATTTGGGTAGTTCCAATGAAAAATGAACCATTTAAAACAAATCTTGAAACAATTTACTCATTCCGACAGTTTCTGCCTGGTTTCAAAACATTCACTCAGTCACGATCAAACTGAATTAATCTACATTGTAAATCTATAGTATAAGCAATTAAGCATAAATTCATCGACAACACCATAGTTAGACCACAACTTTATGACTGTCACATAAAGCTTTTACACAAGCAACAATGACAAAATATCAACTTCCACTATAGGTATGCAATGTTGGACATTCACCTTGAGTTTTTTAATTAGGCCTCAGCCAAAAAAAAAAAATTCAAGAAAATAAATATAAAACTGTTTATAGGGAAACTACAATCTGTCCCAAACCACAGGTTCCTCAAAATTAAGCACACTCCAAACAACAGATTCAAAATCAATCCAATCTGTACACAAAACAATTCTACAACATTCTTTCTGAAACCAGAGATCCCTCAGAATATAGCAAACTTCACAATCACATCAGCAATCCTCGAGTTAACCACATTTCACGTTCTCATTATCACACACATCCATAGTCAAACCCAGAAAAGCAACAGAAAATTGAAACCAGAAAAAAAAAAAAAAAGGAATGAAAGATTGATTTACTTTACCTATGAGGAAAAGTCAAGTACTTAGTCATAGGGACAGTAACAATATTCCTCCTAGCATCAACGGCGGATTTTTGCACAGCAGCAATAACTTCTTTAGCTTTGGCAACGCCTACACCAACTTGGCCTTTCTTATCACCAACCACAACAATAGCTCTAAACTTCAACTGCTTCCCTCCTTTGACCACCTTCGTCACTCTTCTGACCTGCACCACTCTCTCTTCAAACCCATCCTTCACTTTCTCCTTCTTCGCTTTCCCAAAAGCACTCGTCTTTTTCGCCTTCGAGTCCGTCACATAAACATCATTTCCCAGGACGCTGACTCCCGAGTACGCGGGTCCGTACAATTCTTCATAAGCAGCGGCAATTTCGTCCTCGGTTTCCATAGGGAGCTCGTCGAAGGAGGGCGGGGGAGTGTAATCCTCCGGCGGCGTCGGTGGGTCGAAAACGGCGGCGTCTTCATCCGGGTTGTTGAAGTCGTCGAAAACGATGCCGTTTGGTTTGTCGGATTCGGAGGCTCTGACGAGGCTGAGCTTTGGGAGCCTGGTGAGTTTTGCAGTGGAGAGGAATGACAGGCGGGGAGTCGAGTGAAGAGATAGAGTCAAAGACAATGACGAGAGAGAAGAAAGCGTTGCTCTTGTTGCTGATGCTGTTGTTGCCATTGGTGTTGGTGGTGTGTATGTAATGCTGCGTTTTGTTGGAGAGTGGAGAAGAAGAGAAGATCGGTTTTGTCTCTTGGGAGCTTGCTTATCCTCTCCCACGACGAAATGGGCAAAAGCCAAAAGCAAGCTCAGGTAAGGAGTGAGGACTATGTTGTAATTTTCATTTTCCTTTTTTTATTTTTGCCTCTTTTTTTTGGGTTTAAGATCGCGTTGGATGGAACTTGGAAGTCAAATGCGTGAAAGCCAATCACTACTTATTCCACGTTTGCACTTTTAAAAGCCCCTTGTTGGGCCCCTTTCAATTGTCAGAACCTACGAAGTAAGCCCACCAAGCACATTCCGTAATTGTAACCTACTAAGTACCCCCAAAAAGTAAAAACTGTAATATATGTCTTCAGTATTGGCCGGCCTGCACGGTGATCAATTTCTCACTCTCTGTGCATTCTTCTTACAAATTACAATGATTCATAGGTGGGCCACAATATTCAACGTTAAAGCTTCAGGAACCTGGTAAGTCAAACCACACCAGACTCCAGAGGCTAGCTGCAATTGACAGAAGAACTAGCAGAAGCAGATCACATTATAAATTGTACAGTACATTGTTGTGAGAGTAGCCTTGTAATTGTTTATTTTATTTCCTTCCTACATCTATCGATTCTACTTTTGGAAGAGCCATCTAACGAGATGTCCAAATCAGAAGCCAGTTAGAGATTTTAGACAACAGAACACATATTTACTGAAAATAGAAATCCCATTTACACTTCTACTTGATGTATTAACAACTAGTGCTAAGAGCACAAAAGAACAATATGCTTATAAATCCTAAAATGAGAAATCCTCATGAGAGAGACGTGCTGCGGCAGCTAATTAAATTGAAATACCCATAAGTTGTGGCTCACTTTCTTTTCTGGCTCTGTAGCTCATTTTTCATTTTCCATACCAGCCAATCCAATCACTGAGAACCCACAACATGCTAACTAAGCAAGATTGCACTTGTAATCACAACATTCCAAGAAAGCCACGCCCATATAGGAATCAAATTATCAGCAGCCCCAGCGATATGGAAGAGCCACACATCTTGTACATAAAGAGAGGTCCCAAAATTCCTCTTACAACACCATAGAATTAGAAGGTATAAAATGGAGCAGACAAGAGAGTTCATGTAATTTGTTCTTATAAATTACGGAGAACATTAATTTCAAGAAGGGTGGGGGTACGGGATTTATTGGGAAAAATAAGAGTAATATATTTTAAAAAGCAGTTTCAGAAATAATTACAGTGTTATTAGATTTCCAATGACTTTTAAATGACTTAAATAGGTATCTTTAAAAGCAGGATTTTACGAAGACTTTCGATAGATGTGAAAAGCTCAACCCATAAAATAAACCAAATGGTGATGATGAACTTGGTAATGATAAAAAGAGGTGGCGACTGCCGACTGGCGAGGATTGAGAGTGATGGTGATGGTCATGCTTACGGAGAGAAAAGAGAGCATATGAAAGAGACAAGAAAATAAAATAAAAACGAGTAGTTTTTTTTTTTTTTATTAATTAACTAATGGGGCCGATAAGATAAATCTCGAGAGACAAATATTTTTACTATTTAAAAAAAAAAAATTGTCAAAATACAGTTTTTTCTAATATATATGAGAAAAATGATGAATAAACTATTTTGGTAAATTGAGCAGGAGTTGTTTTATTTTTGGTATCGGAGCTGAGTTCCACTATTTTTGTAAATTTCACGATCAATGTCACAAACACACAACTCAACTCAGTTCGATAATATATGCACGTCATGAGACTCATAACTACCAATATAATGCTCATTCACACAGGAAAAATAATGTACACAGCCAAGAGAATTAATATGGTTTACGCAAGAGAAATGGAACGTATATAATACAAAGAGGTTTTTTTTTTTCCTTCCTCAATGAACAATTAATATTTTCTCCACATATCTTGTGCAGCAATCATTATGATCAGTAAAAGAGAAAAAAAAAATTACGATGTTCCATAGTCATGAAGCTCCCTTAATTATTAAATAGAAAAATTATATGTATCAACATCTGGTAGCAGATCGAGGCAACCATAGCAGTCATCAACAGTTTGATGATGATGACCATCAGGATTGTTCATTTTAGCACCATGCGATAACCAGCTGGTCGCTCCCAAGTGGGCATGGATTCCGGAAATTGTAGCGTTGTTAGAAGCACCTACATCATTATTAGCTTCCTCACGATCATCCAGTGGCAATGTCATAAGGTTGTAATAAGTTTCTTGCTGTTCCTTGTGCTTAAGTTGTTCGATAAGTAGTGCTAAAGATGCTTCTTCCTCATCTCTAGCTTGGGGCATTACGGGAGTTAGAGTTGGAGTTGGGGTTGGAGTGTAGTCGGAGTTATGTTGTTTGTACGATGGCTCAGCTGCTGGCCCTGGCCGTTCCGCTTTTTGAACGGAGAAATACTGTCCCTCAAATGCAAGAAAACACCAAAAGTCAGAGAAGAGAAATCAGATTAGAACCTGCATGCATCTCAGTGCCTCGCACGTTCACATCAGCTGCTACGGACTGCCTACATGTACACGAAATTAACACTCAAATTTTGTTTGTCCATTTTTAGCACCGTTGCATTTTGTCATTTTCCAGTCGCATCCTTCCAAAGGATGTATCGTCATCACACAGAAGAGGTTAAGGGTACTGGTGTCTTCCAGTTCAACAAACTCGATTCCCTTTTCCATATTTCTAAATTCACTTTTTTAATCGTCAAACAAATTCCCATTAGTTAGTGCAGTTCATATATGGTAAGTAATAATAAAGTTGATAACCTTTCAAAAAAAAAATAATAAAGTTGATAAACTCACGAGATTCTTGCTCTCATCCTCGTAAAGAGTAAGGGAATCTCCAATCTCCAGCCCATTTTGCTTTACAAAATCCCCTGTATATCGAAAACGTGAGAAAGTAGAAATAGAAGAAGAGACTTAATTGGCTGGAGAAAAAAAAAAAGCAGCTTCATTCTATGGTTTAAAATATTTTTTCAGGAACTGGGATTTACCTGTATTTTCAAGAACATACATTCTGCTTTTATTATTAGACCAGTACCTGAATTATCAAATAGGCACACAATTAATAATATGATTAACTAACGAATGGGTCTAGCAGTATCAAAATTGTAGTAACCACAACCCTTGCATATCAGTATGTGTGTACTCACTTGAACTTGAGAGTCCAATGTTTGTCAGAATATACATCCCTGATTACTATGTGGATGCCTTCTTTATCAGAAAGACTTGGAAGATTTTCTTCGGCCTCTCTCTGGATTAAATAAAAAAAAAACGAAAAGAGTCTTAATTATTAGGAATATATATAATAAGGCTAATTATTTTTTAAGAGGTCATTAAACATTAATAATCTTTCCTTTTCCCATTTGCTTTATTTTCTGTGCAAGAATCGAGAAGTCAGGAAGAGAAGTTATTCGGCAGAGCAGATTCACAACTATGATGTAGTGGTCAATAAGAGTAAATCAAATGAATGATTATGGTTGGCTCATTTACTTCTTTCCCTTCTATCATAATCATCTCTATCGCATTGGAGTAAAAAAACGCTAAGACCAAAATCAGCAAAATTTGACCGACTAAGAAAGCAAAGCTATAAGCACAGCAAAGACTCATCACCTTTGGAAGAATAATCCTCCCTAGAGATCCCACATCACTGTTCTTCAACTCCTTCTTCAACAACACTCTCAGTCTCTGCGAAGAAGAAAAACAAAAAACAAAAAAACAAAATTAAAACTGACAGTACAGAAAACACATGATGAAGTAAAGACTAAATACAAAAATGTCACAGAGGGTTCTAAATTTTTGGATTAATTCGACACGAACTCACTTTGTTATCTGGGGTGCAGAAGTTGAACAGATCTCCGTGCGTGTCAACACCATACATGGCTAGTCTTCTCGCATCAAAGTGAGCTGAGGAAGGCACATTTGAAGAAGAAGACCCAGAAGAAGCATTTCTTTGTAAACTGAGGCTCTTTTGCCGAGCTAGTTTTCGTTTAATCCTAGCAATCTTAGTCTTTTGTGGATCAAGAACCACTCTTTGTGGCTCCTTTGGTACCCTCATATTTGGTTGCAAACTCCACGATCCTGCTGCTGCTGGTATCACATTATTACCACCTCCATTTTGGACCCCGTTTTGTTCTAACCAAAAGGGATACACTGGATATGGAGCAGCAGCAGCAGTAGCAAATGATTGACCACCAGGCTGCCCTGGAGGAAATGTGCTGGGGAATTGCATGTTTTGATGATAATAAGGTGGCAAGTAGAGCTGGGAATTGTGTGTATAAGCCATGTTTGTTTGGCTAAGCTGCTGGTTAGTGAAGGTATTAATGGTATTGTTGTTGGCGGTGGTTGTGGCGGTGTTGTTGTTAGAAGCTGAGAAAAAGTTGTTCTCCATCATATTAAAATGGAAGTACAGACACTGTTTGATAGAGAGGAGAGAGTGTGTGTGTTTAGTTTTGAGTTTGTATTATTTTGTAGTGATGAGTGCAAGTCTGGTTCAAGAATAAGGTCGTGGTGGAGGAAGATGCTGCCACTAGAGAGAGCCCAGGTGTCGATAAAGCAAGAGAAACGCGTCAAGTGGTGCAGAAGGGCCGGTGTAGATAGGAAAAACAATAAAGAAAACAAAAACAAAAGAAAAAAGAAGCCATGAAATTGTAGCAGAGTGAAATACTGAGAAAGTGTGAAGCCAAAATGAATGAACAAATGGGGTGATAGAGTGGAGTAAAAAGATGGCCAATGGGGCGTCGTTGGTGACAGATGGTGAGTGAGCGGCGGTTTTGGGATACCCATCTGCCCAGTAAGAGAACAAGACACAGTTGGCTTCAAAGACTTGCCGCCACCTTTGTTTTAAATGTGGCAGCGACTTGGCCTCACTCTTATTTTCTGCACACAACACCACGCAAATCAACTATGCCTTTCTCTCTCTCACACATACACTCTACATTTTCTTTTCTAATTAAGATTGATTAATTTTAATCTGCAGCTTTGATATATAATATAAGCTTGCAAAGCTGAGTGGGGAAATGAGATTTTTTTTTTAAAATTTTCTTTTCTAGTTTTAAATAAATTTTATATGATGAGAAACGATCAGAATCGTTCTTTGTCGTTGCATTGTTGTTTCTCAAGCTCAGAAAAACCAAATTTGGTTCAAAATGCAAACTTTCAAAACACCAAGAAACAGCAAAGGCAATTATACCGTCCCTCTTGTTTCCTTTAGAAAATTTTTAATTCTAATATTGGTTTAAGTTAGTATTGTTTGAATTTGATTTTGTATTAAATTGTTGTAATAGAAATAGTTTTGTAATAAATTAGTATTAAAATTAGGTTTGATGTAATGTTTGGGATGTGAGTAAAAGATTGCAAAAATGTTTGGAATGTGAGTAAAATAGAGCGGCTGAAAAACCCATGAGATGAACTTTTTGCCTCCGCTCCACGGCTCCACGGCCACCGGCATTCTGATGCCATGTCTGGCTTGTTACTCACCAGCTTGGCCATGCCTCCATGATCCAAGCCCACCTAGGAAGAAGGCACAAAAAATGGGAACATCAGAGTTGATACAGTATCAATTATACCAATTACATTACTTGCTCCTTGTGATCCAAGAAATTATCCCCTCCATTACTTCTTTTACAAGCTATATGTATATGTAAGAACAGAAAACTAAATTCATCTGAAGGCTGGAGTTATATTGAATTTCTTGTAAACTCAATGATAATAGAAGCAGAAGAGGCCGCAAAATACAACCCAAGCCAAAAATAGTTAAAAAGCACATAATTGGCAAAAAAATCTGGGTTCACATGTATATTTATAGCTAACTATTAATGATCATATCTAGTAGATATTTCTATGCATGTAAAGCAGATGTTGTTTTACACATGAGAATTATAATTTACTTTTTGCTGGCAACTGATTAATTCACAACAATAATGAATTTTCATTAATATTTTTTTTCATGCAATGAAAACTTGCAGCCCAAAAATACATTAAAGAACACATCATCCATCAGAGAAAAAGATTCCCATGGGTGTAATAGAAGACCAAGGCAAGAGACCACTTGAAGTTGAAGATCTCAAAGATGCATGAGAATTCTTCAGTGCAAAATAAATACAGCAATCTACTTAATTGGGAAGAAAAAATTAGAATACATAATTTCAATAGTAATGAATTTTATGGAGGCAGTTAGCTTCACAAATAAGCAATATGCAAAACCTTATGAGATGGAAGCCTGACTTACAGAGCAAGGAAATTCTCTGTTTCTGGATCTATGATGAGAAAAAGCCCTCATGCTAGAAAATCAAAGCTATATATTCATAACCATTAAGTAATAAATGGTTTTCAAATCAAAGCTTAAACTATTTCTAAGACCTTGTAAGAAGGAAATAAAAAATCAAAAACGATAAAAAGAAAAGAAAGGAGTTTTGCATTTATAAAGAGACTCTTGCATAGTTTATATAGATCCAGTAACGGAATCTGCATGGAACTAAAAGGCCTTAGGTGATAACACCTGCATAACTTGACTTGATAGCTGTCAGTGGTTTAGAACGTAACGCTAAACACGCGTTGTGATGGCCATAAATCGTGCTCTAAAAAGACAATCGAAGTAAACTGGATTCAATTTATTGTTCACATCCGTTGTTGTTATTTGTACTTTGCGATCCATATAATCTCATAGAAATGTACCCTGACAAGCATATCCTGCTTTCCAAACAAAGCTGGCTTCATTTGTTCAGCCTTAATGACCAAGAACCATCAAAGTACGCAGAATCAAAGAACTAATTCAATGAAGCCTAATGTTTTTATGTGAGTTTCCTGATAAGATAGGAATGGAAAGGAATACTATTGATAAACATGTGATGATCAAGCAAAGTGGTATAGGTATCAATATCGATTGTCAAGATCCAAAGACAATATTTACTTGAAAATTTGCATAAAAATAATGCAATTATTGGTGATTACTGCTAACAACTGGCGAGTGAAAAATGGTCTTTTACCGACCATTATGCTAATTTAATGTTCACCTTTATCTAGATCACAAATGTCTAACAACATCAAAATAAAATTTTAGTGTAAATTTGAAAATGGACGAGTAACGCAACACTGGAAAATATGCTCTTAACTATGACTGAAGCTAGCTAGTTTCAAATATAACTGCAGAGGTAGAAATAAAGTCTAAGGCGAACGAATTTTGATACAAATAATCAAGAAAGATGATGCTCTACATTGGAATGAAAAGATACGATGCATTTGGTAAGTCAAATTTCTGCTTTCATGCATTTGGTAAGTCAAAATTTTTTTTTTTTTAAGTCCTAGTACTACTTCAGGTTTTTGGGTATTAATTATCATTGGCACCTTCCTTTTCAGGAACATTGCCATACTTGTTACATACAACTCAACACTATGTGGTTTGCTACGAAAGAAAATGGATACAAGTTGAACGCAACTACAGTCTTCTTGATCTTTCCCTTTTGACACATTTGTAACTAGATCTGAGATCTCTAGATCTCATCCTATGTAAATAAATCTGAAAATAAATCTGATGTTTTAGGTTGAATATAGCATACTGGTACTGGCCAGGTAACAAATCAGTGACTACTTCAAACCGAGAAGGATAATCTGGGCTTCTCGAACTAATAATGGGCTTAAGGCCCAACAGACTAAAGGAGTTTTACCGGAGTCCAAACCAACTTGATTTTATTTTTGTTCCTAATTATTTATTATTCAAGGGAAAATAAACGTGTTGACTAGATAGACCGTCCAACTTCCACGTGGCATGAAATGCCCACGCGTCCATATTCTAGGTCGCCACCTTCTTCTTCACTTACGCCTTATAACATGCAATGTAAAGCCACAAACTGGTAAGGAAACGATCAAAGGGGAAAGAAAATCAACTTACAGGATACAGCAAGCAACCATGGCAGAGATGTTCATAACCGAGAACGCTATCTTCAACCCCACAAAAGCTTTCCCTCCTACCTCTTCTCTTTCTCTCACAACTCCGCACAAAGTCTCCAGAGTCTGCTTCTCCCCTGCATCATCATCTAACTACAATGAGGTAATATTAATTACTTACCGAAAATTGTATTTTTAATTAGGTGAATGTGTGCGTGTGTGTTTTGTTGAATGGTTTAATTGTGAATTGCAGGACCGAGATGCAGTGGAGAAGGCCAGGGATTCAAAGGCTGACATGGCCTACAGGTCGAAGGAAACGATGAAAGAAAATGACTACGACATATCAGATAGAGCAAAAGAAACCATAGACAAAACCAAAGAACGGGCTCCGGAGATGAAGGAGAAAGCAAAAGAGAAGACCAAAGAGGGAACTAATAAAACCGCTGAGGCTGCACAGAACGCCAAAGAAGGGACAGAGAGAGCATCGGAGGCTGCGCAGAGCGCTAAAGAGAAGGCAGAAGAAGGGACACGTAGAGCAGCGGAGACTGCAAAAGAGTACGCACACAGCGCCAAGGAAAACACCGCATCTGCAGCGGAGACGGTGAACGAGAATACCAAGGAAGGCACCGACAAGGAGGCGGAGACGGCGCAGAGTCTGGGGGAGAAGGCGAAGCAGACGGTGCAGGGTGCATGGGAATCGGCGAAGGATATTACGCAGAAGATTAAAGAGACTGTTGTAGGGAAAGAGGATGAAGATCGCAATGATGATAGAGAGAAGAGGATGGATGAAGATGTTGTTGAGTTGAGGAGGCGGCAAGCGGGAGAGCGTGATGACAAGAACAAGTACTAATTAGTAATGGGATCGTTAATGATCATCAGTTTTATTGCATCTGTCATCTGTGTGTTAATTAATTAACCGCAAAATAAGTTTTTATGTTGAGAGTGTAATCTCTGGAGGAGACTCGGGGGAGGGATCCTTTTAATTTGTTGTTCGGTAATGTAATATTGAAGCTCAAATCGTATGCTCGTTTAAATAATTTATAATACAGGAAAAAAAATAGAAAAGAAAAAAAGAACACCTCTGACCAGTGATAAGTGATTGATTTGCGACACTCAGAAAGAGGAAGATTACTCCCAGTGCATAGAGAGATAAAGACTGCTAACTTTAAAACTGAGGCAATGTGGCTCATAATAACATTAACGTGGGTACATGTAACATGATTTAAGAAAATGTTATCGTTGGATGTAAACTATTTAATAATAATTTTTTATTTATTTTTAAGTCAGTAGCAATATTGTTTGAAGTTTAAAATTATGTAATGTATACGTATCCACAACATAATTGAATTGTATGCACTAATAACATTTCTAACTGAGAAGATTTTTAGGTTATAAATTTTAGAGAAATTAATTGACATCAAGATGAGGAGGTATCATTTCCTTTATATTTTGATGAAATTTGATTTGATTAATAATTTTAAATTGCTTTGTTCATGGAGATGGGGATAATGCTTTTCTGTGATGATGATGAATGATGCTTCTGTAGTGCAGGGATCATTGATCCCTTAATGTGATAAAGAAGGCACAAGTTAAGCCCATATTGTCAAAACCGGAGCAAAATCCAGAAGAAAGGCCCAGGAGAAATAGCCGGGCGGGAGATTGAATTGGGTGGTGCTCCGCACATCCATATGATATGAGGGAACGAATGATGATGATGATTAGCCCAATCCAAGGGACCACATAAGAAGATCTAACTAATAAAAATCATCCAACCCATCCGAGTTGGGGGCGGCCCTATGAAGGACAATGGAGGAAAGTACAGAATAGCTAATGTCACAGCCAGGTGGTGGCTTAATAGGAGCAGTTGTAACTCCCAACGGACATCGGCGTCACCCCCATTTTCTCCTCTTAAGTTACGTGCCGTTCCCCCACTTTTTATTATTTTTTGAAAATTCAACTCCCCCACCTCCACCATTCCCATTCCTAATTTCGTTTTCTCCTCGGGTATTTTATCTGGGCACCCAGATTTTTTGGTACTTTTTAAGTTTTAACTGCCGAAACTACCCTTCCACTATAATGTAATTAACTTAAAATGGGGCTTGCAACTTTAAGTTGGATGTATGTCAAACTTACTTTTTATGAACTAAAATTGACGGGTTCTCAAAATGATTTATAACATTAATTGTCATTTACACATATGCTCTTCGTGATCTTTTAACTAAATATATGTCATTTGCCATTACCCTTTTCGGTGTACATGATTTGTTGTACAACACTGCAAGTAAACAAAATCTGTACGCAATGATAATAATACAGTTTATAACCTTTAATATTTTCCTTGTACAATGAGAAGGTATAAAAAAATTTTGATAAACACGAGTAAAAATTATAATTGTTGACGTTAAAATTTTCTCTTAAAATTCAGTACTTTAAAGCATAAATGTTAATCATCAACTACAATGTCCGAAAATATGGCAAAAATAGAGCTCAAAGTGTACAAACCAATAGCTAAAAATACAAAGTCTTAAAATTTTCAGATGTTTATCGTTACTTTAAATTAAAGCATAGTTATAGTGTTTAATTAAATGCTAAAATGGTCTATGGCCTCAGAATTTTTTGAAGATGAATGATAAATATGTCAAAATTCTATGCTAAATTCCATCTCAAATAATATCATAAATAATTTGTTATTCATTAAGTGGTTGATAAATTTTATAAATTTAAAATAAAATTAACTATCTTATCTTACTATTCATTCAAAGGATGACACATTATTTAAAATAAATTCTTAAATAATATTTTGAGATGTCTAGTACACTCTTTAATTTATCAATATTATATCAAAGTTATCGATTTAACTTCTACAGTAAATATAAAATCGCAAATTATAAATGAATGCAAAGAATCCCTTTTTAATAAGGATTCTGTTTAATATGATAAAGGAGAAGATAAAATATAAAAAATATATAATTTTTAATATATTATAAAATAAATTATATTATATTAAAATGTATATTTTTCTTATCTCTTCATTTATTACTTATTTTATAAAGGTAACGAATTCATTATTAAAAAATTGCCCTCAGATCCTTAAAGCCTTCAACTTCAAAGTAAAGGGAATGAACTTAAGCCAAGGCACCAATTCCTTGGGTAAGAGGGTCGGACTTTGTGTCACCAATTCCTCCCACTAACGGGGATAATATAGTCTTTTCGGATGATGGCTGTCGATATCAATGATGAATGTCCAAAGACAACTGATATAGATAATAACAACAGAAACAGCCTCTAAAATATTTGTGTAAAAAAAAAAAACAAAATACAAACAAACAGCCAAAGAATGAGAGGATAGAAGAGTCAAGAGAGATAGAGATTGTGGAAAGTGGAATAAGATAGAGAAAGACAAAAGGAGAAGAGGAAAGAAAAAAAAAAAAGGGGGAGAAATAGAAGCTGAATTCAGTTTGACACAGCGCACGCAACCCTATTGACTACAGCAACGCCACCTTCTTTGGCCGCAGCAGCCACCTCTGGTCCATCCCCCCTCTCCTCTATTACATCTCTCTGAATTTTTCTGTCCCCTAGTAATTCATTATTGAATTTCTTTCTTTATTTTCTTTTTCCCTTGAGGGTTGGGTTGTTTTCATCAAGCACAAAAAGAAAGAAAAAAGAGAGTGAGATTTTTCTGATTTGTTGTCACTGGAGGAATTTAAGTGTGTTGGCTATTTCATGTATGACATGGGGGGTGTTCTGATCAAGGCAATGAATCAAGGTGGGGTGGGGCTGAATTACCTGAACCTAAACACAGCCATTTATTTATAACGACTGTACCTTCTCCAAACCAAAACAAAACCATTTCTCCCCTTAAGTTTCTCTAGTTTCTGCCTTGCCTGCACACCAGATTGACACCTTTCCTCTGTGACTTTGTCCACAGACGACACCCGTACAAATTAAATCTCATCTTTCAATATCATCCTAATTCCAAATCTCTCTCTCTCACTCTTTTCAATTGATTAAATAAATATCACATATGCAATTAATATCTCTATGTGTTTATGCAGCATATTGGTTATCTGAGGATCTGGAGAGATTTGGCTTGAGGTTATGTGGAGATACTGAGTTATTGATTATGATTTGGTGTTTTGTTGGATGTTTCCACTGTTGAGAGAAGTTGGTTTTGGTTTTTCTGGTGGGCGTAGTGTGTGTGTGTGTGTGTGTGTGTGTACAGCTGATAGCTGATGAGAGCTCGCATGCAAACCAACGCCGTGGTTTTGCACTTTTGTGTGTTTAGATTCTTACTAAGCAGACATAGACACGTTGTGTTCTTAATTTGAAGCCCTCTATATATCTTAACCTCATCCCGTTTCACTTCTCCCTCAAACAAAACCTGCATGCACCAAAACCCATAATTTATAAAAAATAAAAGTAGAGATGCAGCAGCAAGAGAGAGGAGGGAGTAGTGAAGAGAGGAAGCAGCAAGATCGGAGACTGAAAACGATGCAAGGAGGAACGGAGAATCAGCAGCAACAGCAACAGCCGCATCAGCAGCAGCAACAAAAGTGCCCTCGTTGTGAGTCTCTGAATACAAAGTTTTGTTATTACAATAACTATAGTCTCTCTCAGCCTCGTTATTTCTGCAAGACATGTAGAAGGTATTGGACTCAAGGTGGAACCCTAAGGAATGTCCCTGTCGGAGGTGGTTGTCGGAAAGGAAAGCGCTCTAAAACCTCTTCTGCCGCCGGGGAGACTTCACGGGCTTCTCAGCCGCAGCCGCCACCACTACCGCAGCCAAATTTGACAGGCACCCCTCAAAATATTCTCTCTTCTTCTAATCCAGTTATCACTACTGGACCTCCAGTTTTGACGACTAAGCTGGAACCAGCGGCAGCTCCTTCTTCGATGGGGTCTTATTATCCAAGTGGTGGGTTCTTGTCGTCTTTAGCTGCAATCCAATCCCAATCTTTTAATCCTCAGCCGCTGCATCAAGCTCTTAATGTTGGAGGTGCTGATCATCATCATCATCATAATATCGGAGGGTCTTCAAATTTGGGTCTCTTGCAGGGATTCAGTACTGTCCCTTCTTTTGGGTCATCACATACACAGCACCAGCAGATTCAACAAACTAAAATTTATCATCATCAGATGGGAAATATAGAAAAAAGTGCGAATCCTATGCCCATGATGTATCAAAATAGTCCATCTGATCGGGAGAGCTTGACCATTCAGTCTGGGAGGCCCGGAAGTAGTACTTTTCATCATCATCAGCATGATTGGCATCAGCAAAGCAGCTTCATCAATAATAGTAACAACCCTAATGTCCCTGATCATGATACCAGTTTGTGGAGTATCAGCACTGCCGGCGCTAACAGCAATAATACTAATACTGCCTCCGTTTCTGGTTCTTTGAATCCAAATCAATGGGCTGATCTTCCAGGTTATGGCCCTCCTCCGTGATTGATCTGATCAGCTTCAATATCCCAGCTCCTTCCATCTCCAAAGAGATTCTTTTTTATTATTTGCGTTGCTATACTGGAAACAGCACCGTTAAATCTATCTATTTGTTTTGGTTGTGATCTTCTTCTTAGAACATGGATTTGAAAGAATTTTGAGATTTTTGTGGTCGTGTAAATGGTATAAAAAATAGCGGCAACTGCCATCGTTTGTAATCTTTCTTATAATATTTTATAGAGATGTTCTCGATCGGTGTAGGATTTGATTAGGTTGTTTAATTTGAAACTTTTGATAAAAGTTAATAATAAGGTGTATGTTTTTAAGAACTTTATTTATTAATCCTCCTTCTCTTTATTAATATCTGTGCTTTAACATGGTACAATGAATGTATCAATTTTCTTCCACTATTCAAATCAAAAGATATAAAGGAAAAGAAGAGGGGAAGAGCAGGTTAAAAGGAAAAGTATATGGGGAAGGAATACTGACTTCATTTAATATTAAGTGTATCCAGTATTCACTTTACCGTTCCATTCTCCAAAAGCTGTCACCAGTATATATATACAGGTAATCTGTAATTTCCATTTGATGTAATTTATAATTAACAAAAATAGTATAAAAATAAATGACGTTCTATTTTTATTTTATTTTTTAAATTATATTAAATATAATTTAGAGAGACCCTATATATATGCATTTTCTCAATTTCATACCTTAATAAATTTTAAATCTTTCGTTAGAATATATTACTCATCCTTTTTATATGCCTTCAATTTTAAAAACCCTACATTTTTTAGGTGTTTTGTTATTATGGGCTGTTGACGTAAGGGATCAACAAGATGGGTAGCTAGCTAACAAGCATACCTAAAGCACTATTGAAATAACAAGAACATGGGTCTCGAACGGATTAATTTAGTAAAATTGAATCTAACAATTGACCTCGGTCTTGATGCACGTCAAGTGCTTAAGCATATATATATATATATATATATATATATAATCTTAAGAATGTTTAATTTAAAAAATGAAATTAAAATCTAGTGCTTATGAACAATAATTGAAAAAGAAAAGTGATTACCATCAAAGACAAGATTGGAGATTGGGAGAAAGCGTGGAGTAGGAGGTGGGTGTTGTCATGTTGTGGTTTCCAAGTAAAGCAGATCTTTGGTCTGCCATATCAAGATCTCTGTCCAGAGAATAAAAAGCTAAAAGCAGTGAGACTGAGAGTGAGAGACCTCTTCTTCCTCTTGGGATACCCACAACATGTCACTTCATTGCCGTACGCCACATTATAATATAAAAAATATGATTTTTGAAGAAAAATATTACATCACTATTCACCATGGAAAGTCTGTCAGCTTCCAGCCAGCATGCATAATTATAGGTAAGCGAAGAGCTAGCCAATAATATAATAAACTATATTCTACATTTCTACTGCTTGAAACAGAGCCACTCGACTCAATGGAGCTAGATCCTCATCCTATAGATGAATTTCAAATTTCAATTACATTTACTCTTGGTTGGCACAATTTACTAATTTATGCTCAATCACAGTCTTGGTGAATGGTGATGATGATATATTTTTAGCAGGTTCCATAAATTTTTTTTTTTTTTAAAAAGGGGTAAAAGAAAATAAAAGAAAGAAAGTCGCTTCTTCGCTTGAGAGATTGGAGTATAATATTGGGGACAACTAGGGATGGTAATTTCGCCCGTAAATCTGTAAATTTGTCCAAACCCGTCTGTCAAAATCCACCCGCGCCGGGTAATTTTTCGGGTTGCGGGCGGATTTGGTATTGTTAATTCAAACCCGCAGCGAGTTGCGGGCGGGTTTGGTATTTAATAAATATTCGGCGGATACCCGCATAGTATCCGCCAAAACCCGCATGTCCTTTTTTTTTTGTTTAAATACTTTTTTAATTTTAATTAAAATAATATTTATAACTTAAAAATAATTTTTATAATATTTTACTTTTATATAATTTTGTATGGACTATTATTTTTTAACTTAGTGCATATATTATTTCATTAATTATTATTATAATTTGTTCTTTGGATTAATATTTATAATCTTAATCGTTATTGTAGGAATCTTGTTGGATGGGTGCAAATGGTGGTGAATAAAATGAAGATATTCACTCTTGGAGCATGAAATGATAATTGTTGTTTAAGTTAATGCATGGATTATTTGTGATTTTTTTTAATGGATTTATGTATTTCATAATTAAATTTGAGACGTATGGTTTTTTTTTATGGATTTACTACATTATGTGTACTAGTATGGATATATTAAAATTCTAATTCCTAAATATTGATTTGGGATTTCATTAGTTGTTTTAAGATCGATTATGCTAGTTCTTAGATAATCAATTTGGGTTGTATGATTCATTTTTGTAATGATTCCATTTTAAGTCCTTTCTTTCATAGTTTAATTTCATTAATTAGTTCAAGTGAATTGGGAATTTGGGACAAGTATAAAATTATTTGTGCTTAATATGGGAACCACAAAAAATCCGCTGGGTACCATTGCGGGTTTGATAATTGGCGAAACCCGCAGCGGGTGGGTTTTCTTAAAAAAATTAAAATCCGCAGCGGGTGCGGGTGCGGGTTTTGTAATTTAAATTTTGTGCGGGTGCGGGTTTGGTAATAGCAAATCCGCTGCGGGCGGTGCCCATTGCCATCCCTAGAGACAACCCATTACATTATCCGCAATCAATCAATCAATCATACTCTTGGTAATATTGTTTATTATATTTTTAGCAGGTTTTTTATTTAAAAAAAAAAAGAAAAAATTTGCTTGTGAGCACGAGAGAGTAGTGTATCTAAAATTTTAGACCTAAATTTTGGTCATAGACTCAAAATTTGCTGATAGATTAAGGTTTTGTGTGATACTATTTTTTAAATATAATTTATTTAAGTAGTATTTTTATAAGTAGAGTTTTAACAAAAAATAATAATAATAAATTAGTTACTTAGTTGTCAATGAGCTTTTATAAAAAAATATAAAATTATGAAGTTATGTTATTGAAGGAATGAAATAAGATTGTCAAATAAGTCAATGATATTTTAATATTTTTTTAAAAAATTTCAACATCTATTATCAAAAGTCTAAAATTTTGTATATTCTTAAAAGTCCAAAATTTATCTCTTACTAGTAAAGGTAAAATAGCATATTTAAACTTGAAAGCTCTATTGAAAAAATAACCAAACAACAACAAAAAATTTGAAAAAAAATTTACGGGATTAAATAAGTACTTATGACCATTAGATCAGCCATACTAAGTATGCACTAACTAAAAATATCAGGTTTTGTGTTATCATTAATTTGTCTATAATATAAATTAAATTCAAATTCTTTCACAAAAAATATAAATTTAAATTGGACTAAGGACCTTTTTGCTAATGCTGTAGATTTTAAAATATTTGTTATTAGTTGTGCAGTATAAATAATTAGCTATGAAGAGAATCAATTAAACTTTTAGTAAAATTTATTTTTAAAAGTGCTGTGAGTTTTAAAAGTAGTAATAAGTAGTATGTATTTAGTAAATTTTACTATTAAACTACTGTAAGAATAAAAATGATTAAAATAGATATAATGTTGAATAAAATTTATTTACATATTTATAAACATGTATAAATAATTTTTTTTAATTTTTTGTGCGTGTGTCTATAATATTGAAAACTAAATAAATATTTTTATTTTATTAAGTTTATTTTTTTAATTTTTTTTATCTCAGTATAATTGATAATAATAATAATAATCTATTTAAAATTATGATTTTATTTTCTAATTAAATATGGACAATTTTAGATTTCTATAATATATGTGAAGATATATATAAAATTGCATTAAGTATAACACTGATTTTGGAAATCAAATTTTGTAAAGATACTCCTTCCCTACTTTTCAAAATCTACTGTATGATTGGGTGATTTTTTCAAAAGTGAATTTTAAAAAAAATTACCAAACACTAAAATTAGTTTTCGACTTTTCTAAATTACTTTTGAACCTCCTAAAAGCAATCCTAAAAGATCCAAGGAGATTAAGATAATTAATAATTATAACTCATATTTAAAAAATTTTAAAAAAATAATCAATTATATAATTGATAACCATACACTCTATAAAATATGCATGCGTGATAAAAAAAAATTATAAAAAATTTAACACAACTCAGTTCAAACATTGAATCTAAATTCTTATAATATCACCTCTAAAAAGGGTAATTCAATTAAAAAGAAAAAGAAAAAAGAAAGCTTCAATTGAGGATTAATGTATTCCCAATCCATTTAATAGCTTTATATTATTTTCTTGACATTTGGGTAAACCATTCTTAGTTCTTAGATCACAGAGCCTGGTGAATTTGGTACATATATTGAAGTTTTATTACAGTGTAGCGATGACCTCATTGACTCGACTTTGCATGCAAAAACGACTCCACCCCTTAATATCATTGTCAAATACGACACTAACCAGAGCCAAATGGATATTATGAAGGCTTATTAGCTTAGATCGACAGATGCATGATCTTTTTACTAGTAGAATTAACCTATGTCGTTCCCATTTAGTCAAATCAGGATTATTAATTTCTAAGAAAGTTCTCATCCATTCAAAAGAAGAAAAAAAAATATATATATCTATATATATATATATATATGAATATGATTCCCTTGTTTGGTCTAGCCAGCAGAGATTGCAACTTCCATAACAAAAAGTCATATGATAATTATGGGACTCTTTAAGTGGGAAACCCAACCCAGCCCACATCTTCGTCTTTTACAAATTACAAACTTTACTTTTGTTATGTTGCGATCCCTTTAAAGGATTTGGTGACATTTGCATGGAGGAACAATCCAGTGTCCAACTTTAACACCACATTGATGTTGAGCTGTGGGGTTCCCTTCTTCTTTTTCTTCTTTAGAAAGTATCATAGCGTGCACAACTGTACGACCCTACTCTAGATCAAAACCCCATGAGAATGGGGACTCTTAAGGCCCCATTTCATCATCATTTGGTCAGCTGGTTTTCATTTTTGAACTTGAACTTCTAGCATGACAGAATTCAAATCACAAATAGCTTTGTGGACTAAGCTAGCTAATTAGCTTTTCCATGAAACACTTTCATTACTGATTATCAATAGATAAAAAGAAATTAATAAAGTTATGTGCAAGTACTATGAATAATGAAGTGGACCTTTCTCTTGAGGAATTTGTAATTAAACCCCCATCCGATCCCCACGTGCCACTTCCAACTTATTATACATCCACGCCATAAGCTTTATCCAGACTGATTTTATGAGAGACTATTGATTACAGAAAATCCACTCGGCTTGTAACATGGACAATTCAACGGATTAATTTGGGAGTGTGTTGGGGTGACAGGGCTTGGCAAGATCCGCATCACCTTTGTTCTTTTAATCATCTTCAATTATGTACCCAATACTCCAATAGCAGTATAGCACTATTGACTCATGTAGACCAAAATCCGGGCATTTTGACTTACACGTGAAGGAAAAGTGGTCTTCATAGCAAGAAATTAATATGAAAGCTTTATCCTATTTGAGATTAGAGGGAGTAGTTATCGCTTAATTTCCAGTTAATGCGATGATTTATTTTATTTTCTCAAGAACGGTTCTTCATGGTCCCAGTTTTGGAACAACGTAACCCAACAAGTACAGTATGCTGATTTATTTTATTCATTTGCCCCCACACAATTTTCACTGCGTGATTTTTAAGTAATTATGGTTTGTTATAGTGATTTTATTAAAAGTAATTTTTTTTTAAAAAAAATTATTTTAATTACTTTTGACAAAAATAAATGACTGATACTATAATTTTGTCAAAAATAATTTTTTAAAAAAATTGCCAAACGTCAAATTAACTTTAAACTTTTTAAAATCTATTTTGAAACTATCAAAAGCAATAACAAATTGACCCTTAATTTTTTTTTTATCATTTTCTTAAATTTGAAAATCAAAATCAAAATATCTATGTAGAAAAAAAAAATCAAAATTATTCCCCAAAAATATATTGCAAGACCAAGAGAGTTTTTATAGATTTTAAAACATGAAAGAAAATGATGGTATTTATCAAACAAAAGGAGCCGGGCCGAGCCGGGCTTGTTCATCTTTCCTTATTTTTTCTGTCTATTATTTTTACTTCTAAAAAGTCAAGAATTACAGCGCAAATTTCCTTTCGTACTTCCTTTATATAGTCAAAATATACGTAATTAATGCCCACACCATATACAACATGATCATCAAGTGACTTATTTTGAAAGTAAATCAAGCCTTTCTTCAAATTCATTACTCATCAGTGTTTTGTTCTGTTGTTTTCTTCTTCTTCTTCTTCTTTTTTAATTGAAAGAAAAAAAGAAAAAGCATGTTCGAAGCATAAAGGATCCTACAGTGCAATCGTAAATATATGTGCATCTCGAGCTTCCTTAGGTTAAAAGACTGAGTTGAAATAATCCCTCTACATTTGTCAAGATTATGTTGACTCAAGTCCAACAACAAGAAACTTTGCAAATTCTTGCAATGGGGTTGCTTAGGACCAAAGGTTTGACGCCTAGATATATATAATATATGGACCCAACGAAGACCATTCACATAAATATTTTCTTTTGCCCTCAGTCGTATGTTGCGTGAAGAATGTGAAAATGCGTCATCGATCGATCACAATGTACAATAATTAATTCTCATTTCTTGCCACATTTCTCTCACACACACACACACATACTGGGCTCGTTACAATTGTCCTCTTCTATACGGCTTCTCAGAGTATGATTGATTAGTCTACTTGTTTCTAGCTAGTGTAGTTGGTGGATTTAAGAACCTTCTGATTACGATCACTTAATTTCATGATTCTTTCCTAGTATGATGTATATAATTAAAATATATAACTCTCGTTTTCAACATCGTAGTCAAAGCCAAAATTTGCGTAATAGAGTGAAATCCTTTGTGCTTACATATATTAATTATATTCGATCATCGTATCCCATAAGTCAAGGGAATTTAAGATGACTATAACCAAAAGATAATTCGTTTGATTGCCAGAGATTTGTCGACAGCCATGAGTAAATATGATTAATAAGCTTAGATATATTCTTTTTTTTAAAAAAAAAAATTCATTCATTTTTTAATAAAATAATAAAAATAACAAAATTTTATAATTATGATATGGCTGAATGCTCCTATCAATCAGGGATTATATATATTTCATTCGGGGAAAATAAATGATCGGCAGTATATGGAGATAATTGTCAGGCCAATTGCTAAATAATTTAGATTGAGCAACTTTGGTGATGCGAAATTTCTTGATTTAATCTCTAGTTTTTTTGAGCTTACACATTTCTCTTTCCCCAGGCCCACCACAACAACAAGCTTTAGGGTCAGTTTAGTAATGTTGTAGTTTTTAAAATAATTACTGTTAGCTATGCTATAAAAATAATCAGCTGTGAAGAAAATTAGTTAAGTATTTGGTAAATTTTATTTTCAAAAGTACTGTGAGTTCTGAAAGTAGTTTTGGGTGTTTGATAAATCTTACTGTTAAACTGTTGTAAAAAAACTAATGACTAAAATGGACATAATATAGGATGAAATTTACTTACACATATACAAATATATACATACAACATTTTTAATTGTGTGTTATAATAATTTAATTAAAAATAAAATTTATACTATATTGATTTTATTTTTCTAATTTTTTATAATAAAAATTTATTGAAATATTGATTTTGTTTCCAATTTGAATAAGGATAGTTTTGGGTTTAGGTAATAATTGTAAGGATATATATGATATTGTATTAAAGGATAAAATTAATTTTCAAAATCAGAATCTAAAAGTTACTCCTTCCGTGTTTTTCAAAATCAGCTGTAGGAGGGGCTAATTTTGACAAAAGTGATTTTGAATTTTTTTTACCAAACACTAAAATTAACTTTTAGATTCTCAAAATTACTTTTAAACCTCCTAAAAGTAATCCCAAACAGGTCATTGGAGGAATGTCTACTCTACATATTTTGCGAGAGAGAAGATTGTCTTCACTCAAGAATAATTAAAAAAAAAATTACTCCCACAATATATTTGTGGAGACTCAAACTACTGTCTTCATATTTAAAGGGCGACAACTCTGACCACTCGGCCAAAGCAACGAGCTTCGAAATGCTAGTTTATGCTATGTACATAATTAATGACAGATCTAGCTTACTACTTAGGCCTGTGCTTTGCTCTTGCTGTCCAGTGGACTAGATACCTCAACCTTGGACTCGCTTCAAAGTTAACAAAGTTTTGTAGCAGATCATTATCATAAATAAATATCCTCTCTCTCTTTTTTCCCAATGAATAATTTATCCGATGCCAATAATTTGAGCTTATGGAATATTCATATCATAAATTTCTGATTTCTCACTTATACCATTCCCTGGAACGGCTTAAAAGCTAAATTAAGCTGCATGATTTTAGAGATTCTACAGCAACCCCTAATTGCCCCTATCAATGGAGGTTTACTGTACATCTAACCAAGTTCATAGAAATAACAAATTGGTCCCCGAGGTGGATGCTGCAAGCATTTTCTTAATTAGATGTGCAACGAGAAGAGTAATGATATTTGGCCAAAATAGTACCACAGGGGCAATAAAAATAGTGTTATTGATTGTTGATTGCTCAATGTCACTGTAGCACAGCGGCGCACTCTGCATTCACAGTAACATCATCTATGCCAAATATCATTATTCAAAGAGAATTTGATATTTCAATTGCTATTGATTCCATTCTGTTAGATTGCGTGGCTCAACAAAAAGAACACTAGAACTATACAATTCACCCATCAATTATATAAATTTTCTCCTAGACCTTTTACTACTAAACGCATTTCTTTTGTTTGCTCATTTTGAGGTACATTCGATTCTTATTGGATGGTACCAATAAGTCATGTTAAAAAATTTCCGAGAGTTCCTAAGGAAACTTTGAGTTCACATTGGTCGGGGTTAAGAACGAAAATTGAACTCTATGAGATAAAATGTTCCACTATACCTCAGTATCACAGTAATAATAGTCCTTTTATATGTAAGACCAATTAAGATACTAACGTTCACACAAATTTTATGCTCTCTTCCGTAATAAAAGAACTATTATTAGCACAGTTAACAATAAAAATAATAATGTAATTACTTATGACATTAGAAATTGAATTCCTTGTTACAAATTACAGTAAAAATAATGTAATTTCTCTCTCTCTCTATATATATATGTGTGTGTGTGTATATGTATATATCCCAACATAGCTTATTGACTGTTGATAAACAAAAAAGATTATTTTAACCTTAATTGGAATTTATATATAATTACATTCTTTTTCTATGAATTGGAATTAATGATCTTCTGTTCATTATACATATTGTTCTTAGCAATCGTAATGAATCAATAATAATATATCGTTGCGGCCTCTACCACACGACCTGCTAGCACCTCAATTTTTACAAATATGATTATCAAATCATTTATGTTAGATATTGATATTATTAGTTTATCAGTTTCATAATACAATAGTTCAATATCCTATAAATGATTGTTCAAAAGTGTACTTTTGAAGAAGGGGGGAAAAACAAAGCGTTGGGCAAGAATCGACATAGAGTTTTCCCATCGATCTTTAATTGACACCAATAATTCCAATAAAAAAAAAAAACTGTACACGTAGATCCTGTTTTGTATTGTGGTTGGGTAATTGTAATTTTTAAAACTTTACATTTAAAGATAAATTGATTTAACACACCTTTTTTTCATCTCAACATCAACCAAAGCCTCAGTTTAATAGTTACAATCAAACTCAAAATGCAGATGAGATAAAGCTCTAGTACTTATGGAAGAAAATTACTGATCATAGCTTTCTCTTTATTATTATTATTATTATTATTATTTTTGTCTTTTTTTATTAGTCGATCTTAGCTTATAACTAGGAAGGATTCCAGAAAAATTGTATCACTATCACAATATAATTTCATCTACCTATACTAGCTAGTATTACGTTTCAAGCAATTTTATATACAACCGTCCCGAATTATAATGCCTAGAAACTGACAACCGAATCCCCAATTTTACAATTTTATGCACACCCATCTGAGCTTTTAATGTGTTTAGAGTTTTCAATTTAAAAGATTTCAAGCCCAAAATTCTAAATGAAACCAGTAATCCGACAACATATATATGTAAAACTTAACTATCTAGTTCTCACAATTTATCTATCTGAAATCTCATTATATACTTTGGGTGTTTTTTTTGGTAGTCCAGGGCCCCTACCAATGCTTTTCCTTCCAAGTTCCAATTGAACAATTGATGACATATAAAAATAAAAATAAAATAAAATAAAATGCAGCGCCAGCAAATACCAAGGGTAGTGTACTATGTCCTAGCCGCTAGCTAATGCAAATCATGATCTATTATTTTCAAAGCTCGGTGATAGACAATGGTCAAGAAGATCATTGGCAGATCTTGAGGATCGACTTACCAAATTCAACTCCATGATTCTCTCTCTCTAATCCTATATTCAACTCTCCTTTTATAACAATTGAATCCCATGCATATTCTTGATTATATCAACTAGTTTTGTTCAAAAGGTGCATAAGCAAACTATATTTTGAAGGTTCATGACTTCATGTACCGAAGAGAGTAAATTATTACCATGACAAATGCCTAAATCTATGTCTATTGTTCTTGATATGTACATACAAAATTTTTATATCTCTTTTCTTTCTCTCGAAGACAGCGAACTCGGGTATTAAGCTTTTTTCTCAATAAAGCCAGCACGCTAAAATCCAAGTCATCAACCAAAAAAATCCATCTTCCTATCAGGATTTTTGCCGGGGGTAAAATCTTAACTTACTTAACATGTTTGTATGTCTCTTCAACTCCTATAAGAAGATGTACCAGGGAATGAACATCTTTCATTAGTAGTACAGCCAGTATACTAAAGTCCAAATTATGACACATTCTAGTTTTAGTTCTTGGCTCTATTACATCTTATGAATTACATAAAGAAATCCTTAACTCGGAAATAATTTGCAGGCTTATATATGCATGTTATTATTAACATGCTGTGAATGTTTTTGTAGCAAATAAGATGAAACCAAAATATCAAAACTTCTTATAAAAGCCCAGCCTTAATTATATTACCAACAACGCTAAGAACAACAAAGTCAACACACAAAATATCCAAATTAAACACCCACATTGCAATAACAAATCCCCCTCTCTGCTATACCATAATATACCCCCGCCCCTTTTTTTTATTCCTAACACTTCAAACAACCCCCCCCCCCCCCCCCCCCCCGCTCCCCCAAAAAAAAAAACAAGGGAAAAAAAAGATTAGTATCTGAATTCTTATCATGTGATCCTCGTCGAGGACTGCAACATATACCCAAACAAGTAAATCCCCCAATCCCACCCAACCTAAACAACAAATACATTAAAAAGAAAAGACATGTCATACGTATATACATTCACAAAAGTAATTAATCAAAGACAAACTTACTGAACTAGTTTGGAAGTTGCAGCAAAGAGCGCCTAGCTAGCCTTCCTTCAATCTTCAACACCGTAGACGATCGAGAATGCCTTGTGGAGATGAGATGAAGAGGATCCGAGGTTCCTCTCAGCGCAAATACTGATTATCAACCTTGTAAATAAAACTAATTGGCTGAATTAATTCTTAATTTGCTGCTGACATGATCGCTCCGATCCAATAACTTCTCCCATCTATGCTTCACTTTTACAATACCATATATTTTTTTTTCTTTTTCTTTTTTCATAATCTAGTCCAAACAGAAGAACTACTGATCACCAACAGAATTAACCTGATTAATTAAGATGCCAAGAATACCAAGATGACTAATAAAAAGAGGGAGACAAATAGAAATTAAGGAAATGATGATGATTTTAGATTAAAGAACTGACAGAGGACCCAATATTTGAGGGATCATGCCATGCACCGACAGAATTAGTTGAGTTCCAATATAGAGAAGGATCAGCTAATCCTATTTGCTCCATCTGATTCTGGCATTCTACATTCCAATCCATTCTGTTTTGACCCTCCTCAGCTTTCACTTCTTTCATCATCCCTATCCTTGCTGCTTCACCATTATTATTGTTATTATTATTATTAGCTGTCATTTGCAGGTCTTCAAAGGATGCTAAATTGTTGTTGAAATGGTTAGGAGCTTCAGTGGAGCTTTTTACAACACCATTCATGAACTTTGGCTGGTGAAGACTAGAAGCAAGCAAAGAAGCCATGGTTGGAGAAGATGATGAGTAACCAAATGTAGGGTAACTTGAAAGAAGAGAATTTGATGAGGTTACTACTTCTGTGATTTGCTTATTTGGGTTAAAACCATTTCGGTAGTTACAATCACCAACATCAGTATTAGACATGATTAATCCTGAGGAAAACCCTAATCCAAGAGCATTCAACTGAGGCTGCAGATCATAGCCAGATATAGTGTCTAAACTTGAAACAACTCTTGAATTAAACCTAGAGAATGGAAGGTTCATATCAGATGGGTTTGTGGATAGACCAAAGAACAAAGGATTGATATGATTTGAGGTTGAAGAAATATCAATCTGGGGTTGTGAATGAGGGTTATTAGGGTTTGCAGCAGCACTAGGATTTGATCCGTCAATGGAATTATTGGCTGACGCAGGCCTCTTCACACGCTTGTTTTTCCTGCATCCACCACCAACGGGAACATTCCTCAGGGTACCACCTCTTGTCCAGTAACGCTTACAGGCCTTGCAAAAATGCCTGGGCTGAGAGAGGCTGTAGTTGTTGTAGTAACAGAACTTGGTGTTTGATGAATCACAGCGAGGGCACTTTAAAGGCGGTTGCTGCTGCTGTTGTGGTGGTTCTTGGCCTGCTTTCTCCATAACCCTACTTGTTGAAGCCATCAAGTTTTTCTCATCTATCTGATGATTCTGTAACCAAGAAGAAGATGGGGACAAAAAAAGAGAAGAAAAGAAAGGGAAAAAAAAATTATAAGTTGTAGTTTTAGGGTAAAAATAACAACACAATGTAAGATATTCTCATCCAAAAGCTAAGAAACAAAAATGGGGTCGTGTTTTGTCTAATAATTGAGAAAGAGAAGGAGAGAGAAAAGAAATTAAAGAACCTGTGGCCATTCGTTGGTAGTTGAAGAGATGACAACCATCTTCTCACAGTTACTCAACATTTCTTCTCACAAAGGAATCGTTGAAACAAAGAGTAAACAGACAAAGAGCAGGTGGCGACGTGAGTCTTTCTTGATGGGGTTGAAATATTATGACAGTGAGAGAGAGGGAGAGAGAGAGAGAGAGAGTGATTAGCAGTATAACAAGGAAAAAAAATCAAAAAGAAAAATTATGGGATTGTTTATGTAATTTCACGTGATGGGGCCTGGCCAGGGTCTTGGTCTAAATTCTAAAATCGAATTTGAGTAGGTAATTGTTTAATAGGGAATATAAAAACGAAAAGAATATAAAGGACACATATTCAAAATCCAAGAAGAGGACAGAGGGGTAAAGCAGCAGCATCATAACAGATGAATCTCGAGAGGTTCAAGAAAAGATAGAACACAACATGAGACTACACACTCCGCAGCACTACGTAACATTCCTTTGTGTGTGTATTTGATAGAGGGAATCCCTAGAGCTCAATTATCGATGCCTCACCAGCAAATCCCACTGCCCACTTTATTTTATTATTAATTCTTACAAGTATATCTTATACATTACCCACCACGAAAATATTGTTGTATGGTGCTCCTCATCAAGAAACTCTACTTTCATCAACAACAAAATCTATATTTAAAAAAATAAAACAACAACAAAAACAAAATCCTACTTGATTTTATCTCCCAATATGGATATTAATTAATCCAATCTCCTTTTGATTTGCCCACTCTAATCACCGGCTAAATTGTAACAAAGGTATTTTTATGATCAAGTTTTCTCAACTTTATATATATATTTTTATTTGTAAATATAAGATAGAATTGGTGGAGACAAGTTTTTATATTCAATAGATTTCATATAAAATATTATTTTTTTCGGTATATTAAAATATCTGGTATTCGAAGACCACATTAAACCTTGATTAATCTAGATTTGAGTCGGATAGGACTATTGAGGAAGTAAAGCACTCCCAACAAGTATTTAATCGCAGCTGCATTCCCAAGTCTCGAATCGAGGACCTTGGTTATACTAGAACAACCTCGTACTAATTGATCTACGCGCTTGTTGGTTCATATAAAATATTATAATTGTAAGAATTTAAACTATTAATAGACTATATTAATTATTAAAAAAAATCTTGTTTTAATGTAACCTTATTATGTATTACATTCATTGTTCTCATTGAAGACAATAATTATTGTGGGTTTAGCTTTTATCTATTGATCAATAAAATATTTTTCTCTCCATAAACCATGAGAGAGATGTTTTTGAAGACTCAAACGTGTAATTAAGAGATAACACTGATTAATTTCATCATCATATTATCACACCACACTAATTAGTCCTCTTCATCAGCATAAGGCTATATGATTCATCAAAGGGGTTGTTATGACTTGTGAGGACTGAGGAACTGAAGCCTGAGGACACATTTACTTTTGGTGAAGTATAACAGTTAAACTACTGAGATATTGAAAATTCCAAGAGAGAAAGGACAAGAGGGCTCCATGTGGAAGTCTAGTTCACATCGATCTCACACCCAAAACACAGCAAGCAAAAGACCACGCTAGCTTTATTCTCCAGTACACTCTCTAGCTCGCAGTGGCATGGAAACCATGAGGCTGCAGGCTCTCAGCTCGCAGACCCATGTGGTGGGCAGCTCAGCTCATCAGTTCATAGTGAAAAAGAGCCCAACCCTTGAAAAAAAAAATTAATAAAAAGAAAAGCAAAATTAAAGCACAATTGGGGGAACAAACGGATTTTGTAGTCTTTCAAGGGATCTTCTCCTCTCCCTAGCATCCCATCATTATTCCTTCGCAGTCTCTCCTTTATTAAAACTTTGATCTTTCATTAGCTTAAAATAAAAAATAATTATACATACTGTCACGTTACTATTCACAATGCCACACTAAGGTGCTTGCTGTCTGTGATAGAGGTTTGAATGCAGTACATGTACATTAGCATGTTGGAGAGCTGATAAAGATTGGCCTATCAGTTCAAAAAAATTTAAATTATAATAAAATTAGGGCATTTTTGCATTTGCATGTTGGAAATTAACAATTGTACTGAAAATATAATAATAATTGGGGTGATTAATATTAGGTGCATGTGTGTAGCTATGATAGGGTATTAAGCATTGGACAAGATGTGACATGTGTCAAATTGCAACCCACCCAAATGCTATCGAAAACAGAACATGATCCTAATATTTTCTGTTAACAAAATCTTGTGTGGATTTGAAAGGTGATATATATATATATATCTATATATATATATATGGTGTATATGTGTCAATTATTTTATTTTCCACGTTCCACACTTATAACTCAATTCTCTACACACTCTACTATCGGCTAAACCTAAACTAGACGGCCACTACTCACCTTCAAGACAACTTGCATATACATATATATATATATATATATATATATATATATATAACACGCGCGCGCACATATATAGTGGTTTTGCTGTATATGAAATTGACATTAGTCAATTTTATTAGAGGTGGCAGTGGAGGAAGAAGAAAGACAATTATATAAACATGAATCAATGGGTCCTACGCTCCCAACATGTACACTGGGTCATTCATTCACCACTGCACCAAAAACTGACAAGAGATTCCAAAATGGCAAACATGAAAGAAACCCAACACGCACGATAAAGGGAAATGAAATGAATTGAAGCAATGAAGCCTGTGCTTGTTAATTTTGAATTGAAGAGATCGGTTGAGATATAAAAATAGAGAGATCAGTTGGGTCTCATTTCATCAGTCCTAATGGGGACCAAAGCATCAAATCCAAGCCAACTGTACATGCCCACTAAAATTAAAGCCTGATCTGAATTCTGATCTATCACATTGCACCCCAAACTATGAGCAGACAAACATATCTCTCCCTCTTTTCCAATTGGTTTTGCTTCTCTCTCTCTCTCTCTCTCTCTATATATATATATATATATATAGCGCTTTTCTAACGTTAACATCCTTAATTTTTTTAAAATCAAAATACTAATAAAATTTTTAAAAAATATAAATTTTAATATATTAAAGACTGTATTTTTATATTTATTAATATATTAAATTTTTTTATATTTTATTAACATCCTTATTTTAATAAAATAAAAACATCTTCTCTAAAAAATAGTTATATATATATATAAAATACTCCGTGAGCAACCTTTTGTTCATTTGGAAATGATATTTATACCAATACAATAGTGATAATTACATTACCCTCATCCAAATGAGGGCAAGCTAGACTTTGTGCTCAAGAGATCCATTAACTGATTTGGAGATGTATCTTTCATGTACTCCTGTGTACTTCCATGTAATGTTTGTCGTAGATACTTATGACTGTTATTTATTAGGGTCAACTAGTCAAATTCTGTAATAGAATACAAATTGAAGACTAAAAGTTGTGTAGGAGTAATAAAGGAGAAATCATTAAGAGTCCCCTAATTGCGCCCTAACAATGACAATCATAAGCTGGTGAAAGTGGGATTTTGTGGGAGTTTTCTTGTCTTCTTGTACAACAATAAGATTTGGGCATGCAGATAATTATTCACATATATGTTGGAAGAATTTTGTCACCCTAAAATAAAAAAAAAACTATTTTCTAACCGAGTATAAGTTAATAACCATCAATTTGGAAACCACTTTTCTAGTAGGGTTATTGACGTATATTAATCAACATGAATATTTTAGTCCAAATTGATGGGTGGTTGTTGTTTTTGTTGTTGAACAGTTGGCATCAACATCATATAAAGTTGATAAATTAGTGAATTAATTCTTGGTTTATTATTCAAGACCACAAAAATGATAAGCTTGTTTTATATATTTTAAAAATACAGGCCGCATAATCAGTAAGTGGGGATGAATCAGTTGATTCATTGAAGAGAGTCAAACATAGGACCTGAACTATAAGTAGAAGGAACATGCATGGAAAATTCCAGCGAATTTACAATTCCTTTAATTAGATACATTTACATTACGAGCAAGCTTAATTTGGACTGTTTATTATGGAAGTTTCAAAGTGCCGCCGGTACTGTGGGGTCCTGAGAATGTTGTGGGGGACAATTTTACTGTTCTTTATTGATTTGTCTTAACAAATTTATCTTTCCCCAGAAACTAAATAAATAAATAAGAGAGATCCAGAGGGAGAGAGAGTGAGAGCCCAATCAGATCTTGGTAGATTTGAAGTTTGTGACCTAAAATTTTGTAGGATGTGATGTTGAGACTCTCCCACATTGTCTAATTGATAATTTTATTATAATGAATAAAGTAATGGCAGTGACTACTACTGGTTAGTGCGAATATATATATATATATATATATATATATAGATAATATTCACTGCCGTTCCCTCCGGATTAGCTCTAAAATGAGAATTACAAATTCTAAAATGTCACATTCATCATAATTATGTTAATCTTTTGTGTTGATTTGCTTACGTTATCCAAAATCTCTTCATTGGTAACCCTGTTGTTTTCCATTGTCCGTGGCTCAGTTGCATGATGACCATAAGTATCATTTTCAGTGGACTAAATTCTATTTGTATATAAATATATATTCAGCTTTGTCCATTCCATGAGTCTGATCATTGCCTTAATTTTTATCTTGGGATCATGAATTGAACAACCTCTGTCAATCTTTTTTTTTTATCTTGCAAATTCCATTTTAGAGATCTCCTCCAATAAAGTTAAAAATATTCATTGTTTTTGCGTAAAACGCTGTGGGTTCGATTCGAAACTCTGTTACGCCCAGTGAAACAAGAATATATATGTCAATCTGGGCTTCAGATTTTGGACCTCTCCCAGCCCAATTATTGGACCCTCACTGCTCTCACGCCCTGTTATGTGCCATCCTAATAAATTAGGAAAATTTACAAAACTAGCCATTTTCCAAAATACAATATCAAAACTAGTCATAGAATAAATTTTCTTGTAACAATAACAATATACACTTATTGTGGATGAAATTGCCCCTGCCCAAAACTCCTCACTCCTCCCGCCAACAACAAAACTACAATCCATCGTCACCTCAACAACCAAACACAAACTCCTTTCATTTCACTTCTCAAATTCTCTCCGACAACTAAACACAAACTACTCATATTTCATATGCATCAAACAACAATTGTTACCTAGTATTGAAGACAAAATCAATTAACACAAAATAGAGAAAAAAAGATCAATAAGGAATTAAGGTTAGTGATTTTAAAATTTAGATTGTAAGATTAAGTGGGTTTTATAAATGGTTGTAGATTTTTATGGCTTTGTTAATTTTTATTAGAATGTGGGTGGATATTTGCTTGTGTGAATCCAAAAATTTGAAAAAAATATAGTAAATTTTGTGTTTTTGAGAAAACTCAAGTCGTAGACGATGGATGGCATCGCCCGCGATTTGAAAAACCAAGTATGAGTAATGGTGGACTTCTCGCCGCACTTCTAGCAGGCGATGGTAGCTATCAATTGATGGCATCCCTCGTCCAAATGTAAGGCACCTCATGTAATTTATTTTTAATGTTAATAGTTTGTAATGAATTATATTTTTTAAGAAATAAAACTGTTGTTTCAGTAATGTAATTGGATTTGTTTTAATTTGCTTTAGGTTTAATGATATCAACCATTGTGCTTAAGATATGTTATGATAGATTATGGGAAACTTATATTGATGGTCGTATGGAATATAAGAATGGAAAAGTTAAAGCATTTTTACTTCGGAATTATGCAACTTTTGAGCAGTTTATTGCTAGGATATATCAAGTGCTGAAGTTAAGTTCAAACTAATATTTTATGACAATGAAAGCAGTTTGAGCCACAAATTGTTCCATGCAACCCATCGCTTCTTTACTAGATGATGAAATGGTGAACGTTATTATACGTATGAACTCAGATCCGACAAACTATGGTAGGACTCCTATTTTTGTAATCACATCGCCTAAAGTTACAATCAAAGCTCCTTTGATGCTGTCTCAACAAAACTTCAGCACCTTTGATACCGTTAACCCAATCATCAGCTTTTGAATGCCCATTTGGTTATGGATCCACGTTAAACTATGGTAATGACTCTTTCCTCGATACTGAAGAAGAAAGGTTTCCAACTTCGAAAAACTTCTCTCCATTCCATGACTTTGATCGTCCATTGGATGATATGGAAGCAATGCCTCATTTTCGCGAAGATAATGATCCATGTCAAAGTTAGCCCATCACCCCTAGGTCACGTAGCTGAAGTCGACCCCCAGTACCAACTATAGTTAACCCGCTACAATTAGAGGTTCCAGTTATGCCATCAGATTGGGTAGCCTCAGATACGCTTACAATTGGAGATGGTAATTACTGTGGTATTTATGTTGGACAACTATTCAGTACAAAAGAATGGTTATACACCGAGCTTAGCATTGTTGCCATTAGAGATAAGTTTGTGTTCAAGGTGGATAGGTCCACAAACATACTTTGGGAGGCTTGTTATGCTGTGAAGACATGTAAATGGCGACTTCGAGCAACGAGGGCGAATGATAAGGAGAATGTGCAGTGGTTAGTAAAGAGATATGACATGGTGCATACTTGTCAAAATGATATTTTCTATAATGGTCATCGTCAAGCAAGCAGTCGGGTTGTCGGTGAAATTATCAAACAAAGGTTTGTTGATGCCAAGCGAATATATACTCCAAAAGATATCATTTCGGATATGAAGAATGATCATGGAATTAATTTATCATACCAGCAAGCATATCGGAATAAGGAAAAGGCTTTGAAGTCAATACGAGGAGACCCGGCAGAGTCATATTATCTACTTCCCAAACATTCTTATGTCTTGCAAGAGCGAAACAACGGTACAATAATTCGGCTTGCAACGGATAATGATAATAATTTCATGTATTATTTTCTTGCTCTTGGATCTTACATCAAAGGATTTATGCAACCAATCAGGCGAGTAATTGCGGTAGAACCTTGTTGGTTGTTACATGCTTGGATGGGAATAACTAAATGTATCTTATAGCTATTGGGATCATGGATTCAAAAAACAATGCCTCTTGGGAATGGTTCATGATGAGGTTGCATGAAGTTATTGGAGACATGCCGGAGTTGGCATTTATATCCGATCGTTGCGCATCTATCCGTAGAGCAATTTATAAGGTATTTCCTACTGCACTACACGGCCTTTGTTTTTATCATTTGGAAGGTAATCTAAAGTCACATTTCAAGAATCTTGGGAAACTATAGAAGTATTCATTTATATCAGTATTTCTACAAGCAGTGAAAATGTATGATCTCGTAGAGTTTGAAAAGCAAATGAAGGGGCTGTGGGGTATGCATGCGGGTGCGGCCAAGTATTTGGAGGATATAGGCTTTAATTATTGGGCTCGATTTCATTTTGAAGGTCGAAGGTATAGCATCCTGACCTCTAACATTGCAGAGAATATAAATGCTTTAATGAAAGAACCGAGAAAATTTTCTATCACTCAATTGGTTGAACACTTTAGACTTACAATGCAATAATGGTTTTATGATAGAAAGAAATTGGCCGAGTCGATGACAACTCACCTTACAACATGGGCTCAAAAAATATACGATGATAGAAAAGATATTGCCAGTAAAATGCGTGTTTTTAATGTCTATGACTATCAATTTCAGGTTAAGAAAGGTGGTATGAAGGAGGGACTTGTTAACATAATGGACAAGACGTGCAGTTGTAAAGTCTTTCAACTCGATCAATTTCTTTGTGCTCATGTAATTGCTATTTGTCTATACCTTCGAGTTGATCTAATAAGTCTTTGTTCTCATTACTACACAACGGAAGCATTACTGGCAACATATTCAGAACCTATTATTCCCCTTGGTGAGATGGCGACATGAAAAATTCCAGAAAATATCTAAATGACGCAATTGAACCCACCATATGTGTCATCTTGCCCTGGTCATCGAAAACACGAAGAATACCATCCAGAGGTAAGGATGTGTCTCAGAAAACTATAAGTTGTCGTTGATGTGGGGAACGTGGCCATAACAACAAGACATGTAAGAATCCTCTTCCGGTGAATCAACATTAGTCCTTGATTTATTTTTGTATTCCAACATAAACTGATTACTTGTTTTGCTTTTGGAACTTGTAATTCATTACGACATGTTCCGATTTTCGCTATTTCTAACGCTAAAAAATATAAAAAAAAACCTTCGGGACTCGATTCAAAATCCGAACCACTTTTCCCAACTCTTTACATTTGTTTCTACCACCGTGCAAAATTGTAGCTTAAAACGCGACGGTCATTCCAGGTCGTGTCTTGGGCTTAGCCATGGCTTGCAGCCGTGAGCTGTTTTTTGGCGGAAAAGGGTACTTTTCTATTTTTTGCTGTGCCATTCCATGTTTTAAGGTTCATAAATTCATTTTGGGCCTTATGACGACTCTCCGGCAAGTTTGAACTCATTCCGACATGTTTACATATTTATTCTTATTTTTGCTATTTGTAACTCTAAAAAATATAAAATAAAAAAAAACCTCCGAGACCCGATTCAAAATCCGGACCACTTTTCCGAACTCCTTACAAATATATTTTGAATTGTTCAAGCCAATACATCATAATGTGCTTCTCTATCAACAAAAATCCACCAATCAATTAAAACTTACTGTGATAGTGTAAGAGAGTCGTACCTTTGAGTCGAAGCCGATCCTCATGCCGTCGGCAATGCGGAATTTTTTGTGATGGGGGATGTCATGACGGGCTATGACGTTGAGATTGTGATATGCAGGCGATGACGGGCGAAGGACGACTATGGGATTTACGTGACTAGGGCGATTTGGAACTTGGAAATGTTGAGAAGTGTGTTGTTGTTGGCGTGAGGAGTCTTGGGCAGGGATAATTTCGTCCACAATAAGTGTATATGGTTATTGTTACAAGAAAATTTATTCTATGGCTAGTTTTGATTTTTTTTTAATACAATGCTGATATATTACAATCAGAAAACACTGCTATGATAGCCAAGAGTACACTAGTATTACAACTAAAAGTAAACCAGGACTCTTCTGCTCCTCGTAATACTCTTCTAATATGGCACAGTCTGGAGATAAACCCTCACAAAGGTTGGATGAAAATTACCACTACGTTTGAGGGGAAAGCGAGTCCCAACGAATCCATGCTCTCAAGGTTTTTGAGAGCATGGGTTTACCAATGGGCTTAGTTTTAATATTGTATTTTAAAAAATGACTAATTTTATAAATTTCCCAAGAAATTATAATTATTTGTGCCCAAATAGCCATAGTCGAAGAAGGTACGATACGATGTGCACACTGTATATCAAGTTTCTTTCACGGTGCTATTATTATTACTTTATTATTATTATTATTTTTTTTTTTTTTTAGCTTGAATCAAACTCAAAGGTTCGGGCTTACAGTTCATCACAAATATCAGCAGTTACCAGTAAATTAGACCAATAATATATAGAATAAATCTTCACTTGGAATGAAAATATCAAAAGAGGAATCATACAACTCATCTAATTAAAACGCATTTGGTCCAGTAAGTACATGAACTGACATGTGCAGCTGAGGCTGAGCTGCTGCCTCACCTTGGTTATCGAATTGAATTCAATTCAATTTTCCCTCGTACAACTGGGGACCAAATTAGGCTTAACGCACATATATGTATACACACACACACTGGCTAAATATGTTTCAATATTAATTGCATGTGGTCCTCTTTGATGATGGAAGACGGAACGAGTAGTAATGCGCTACCTCAAGGATATTATAGGTTCCCCACTTAGCTTTAAAACTGTTGGCTGCACCAAAATGACTTGCGAAAAATACACAGTGAATTGAAAACGAAGCAAAGAGAATAAGATGCAAAGAAGATCATCGAATTCTAGCGAGTACATGCGTGTTGAAAAGTGATAGGTTTGATTTGTCTTAGACATAGACGATGGAACAATAAAAGATTTCACCTTTCACCTTCCAATAATACACCTAATATCACAAGAATTTGGCCCCCTGTTTCATGAAAACGACTGTAATTAATAAACAAATTAAAGAAAGAGTTTTCCACATGCATGCATCCTTGTAAATTTTCTCGATCTCTCTCTCTCTTCAAAAAAAGAAAAAAAAAATGAAAAATGAAAAAGACTTTACAATGTTTAATATAGACGATCAGTATTTTATATATATATATACACACACACACACACTCACACTCACACTCACGTGTCCTCAAATTGAAAGAAGTAAATATTTGTTGCTTGGATTGCCACGGATAGAAATATCTAGCTAGCTAGCTACCCTGGAAAATTGATCGAGTAGCAGTCAATTATATTGAAGCAAATTGAAGAGAAAATAAGTACCCCTTGAATTGTACATTGTACATTGTATCGCTATAATTGTGGGGTCGAAATTGACGTGAGAGAGGAATCCACATAAATGAATTTTCCTTTAATTCGAGAAATTAACCAATCAAAATGTAAGAGTTATTGGAACTAATTCTTAATTTGATAAAACAATTGAATTAAGATTGCTATACACTGGACATTTACAAATAATTAAGCAATTGATGGTTGATGATAGGGAAATAATATTCAAGAAATTAAGAAAATGGAAGTTGTGGTCCTTCACATATATTCTTCATGTCATCACCTTTTCAAGGGATTTTAATTCTTCAGCTCCTCTTCAATTCTTGTGATCAGCGCTAGCTAGCTCCATCTCTGTTCTTTGGTTACTTGCTTTCTCTTTATTAACAGACACAATGGAAGCAAGCAAAGCTGAAGGAAAGAGGAGCTCGAAGGAGGATGATCAAGAAGAAGAAGAAGATGATGAAGATATGGGTGATGAAGACAAGATCAAGAAGAAAGGCAAGAGAGGATCGAGCAGTGCAACGGCATTTGTATCTTGTCAGGTGGAGAATTGTAGGGCTGATATGACGGATGCCAAGAAATACCATAGGCGACATAAGGTCTGTGACTTCCACGCTAAGGCTCCTGTTGTTCCTATTGCCGGTCTTCCACAACGCTTTTGCCAGCAATGTAGCAGGTCAGCTAACCCTATCCCTAATTCCCCGGCGCTCTGTATTCGTATTCATATATTTATCGTCTATCAGGTATAGGCCTTTCATTTAGTAATATGCAGCACTAGTATATTCTTTTATTTTTATTATATATGTTCATATTATGGCTCAATTAGCTGCTACCCTGCTAGGGACTCCGGCCACTTCATATACATCTATCCATCTTAATTAGACCCTTAATTCCAATCTTTAATATATATATATATATATATATATATACACACATCTCTGTGCGTAGCTAAAATATTCATATTTGAATTTAATATAATCAGTATACATTTTTTATTTTTTTATTTATTTTCCCCTTATTCTCCTCAAAATATCAATCAGCTGGGTGGCTAGCAAGGTAAGGGATGAGTAAAATTCAAATTCATTTTTGTAACTCCTTAGTCCTTACCTTCCCTCAAATTTAAACTCGGGTGGTCAGTGAAAATGAAGTTAACAAAATACAAACATATATATATTTATAGGCATGACAAATCAAAACTTGATGTGATTTGAAAGTCATAGATATATTTTAAATCAATGCGAACAAAGAAAGGCATGAAATGTGGAAGTGGAAACAAGAATCCATTTTCATTTATGGATATATCATAAGGTCGTTATCATTTGTTATAAAAAGAAAATTTACTAAGGTTTGCTGATAAGTCTCATGTTACCATAATTGAAGAAACCCATTTTTAAGTGATGGTTCCTTGCCATGGTGGGCTTATTTGTCCCTTTCTCGTGCCCTTCTACATAATTTATAGGTTCCATGGACTGTCGGAGTTTGATGACACCAAAAGGAGTTGCCGTAGACGTTTGGCCGGGCACAATGAGCGTCGCCGGAAAAGCTCAGCTGACTATCATGGAGAAGGCTCAAACTGATCAGAGTACGTTATATTAAGGATTAGTAAAGGAGGCAGACAAATTAAAAGAAAGAAGAAGTAATTTACTTAATAACTTTCTTATTATCTGTATGCCTCTTGCGTCGGCAATTACCTAGCATGCTCTCTCTCTTCTGTCAATGCTCAACTGTCATGTTAAGCGCCAGCTGTGGCTCCAAATAATTAAGAATTATTATCTTAATTAATACTTAACAGCAGTATGCTCATGCATTTATTTATGTGTTGGTGTTTTGCTTTTGTTACTATTAGGACTGCATAAATTAGTACAATTTAGAGTGATATTATATATCATTTTTTTTTAAGTCACTGATGTGCAATTAAAAGTAACAGAAAAATTCCAAAGAGACTCCAGCTCATGTCCTCAAGGGAAGGTCATATGGGTTCACCACTCGGCTATATCATCTTCTGTTTTGGTACAAATTTCGTTAACATGCATTAATTAAACTCATAATTTAATTTTGACGTGTGGGTTAATATGCTAAGCCGGAGAAGAGGGAGCTCAACCTCTATCGCCGTCTCAAAAAAAAAAAAAAGCTCTTAAATTGCTTATCACAATGATTTCCGAAGCAATAACACTTAGGAATAATTTGTTAATAATTATTATTAATTTTACTGTAGAAATAATCAGTTATAAGAGAATCAGTTAAATATTTGAAAAAATTTATTTTAAAAGTACTGTAAGTTTTAAATGCATTTGTATGTGTTTGATAAATCTAATCGTTAAATTACCGTAGAAATATAAATGACTGAAATTAACATAATATTAAATAAAATTTATGTACATATTATAAACATACATATAAAATATTGTTTTATTATGTATATATAATAATCAATGACTAAAATAAATATTTTTATTTTTCATTTTGTTACCTCAATATTATTGGTAATAATTTTAATCTATTTAAAATTTTTGGTTTTATTTCTTAATTGAATAAGGATAATTTTGGATTTATGTGTGTGTGAGATAGAGAGAGAGAGAGAAAGAGAGAGAGAGATCCATATATGAAATTATGATAAGTGTAAAGTTGATTATCCAAATTAGATTTTAAAAAGCTAAAATTTATCAAATACTAAAATTAATTTTTAATTTTTTAAACACAATCATAAACGGACCCTTAGTAATTAAGTAAATTACTATAATATTATAATTAATTGACAAGCATTTTATTATTAAGCCAAAAAGGAAACAAAAAACTTAATTGAAAATTTTTTTATCGTTAAATTTCTTGCTGAACTTGTTGATAGCAAGGTTATGAAAACAACATTTATTATTAAGTAGCTACTAGGTTACATTGAGTATAACTTACAATTATTCTGAAAATAATTTTCTATGACTCCTTAGTTATTTGACAAGTAACAATTGAGTCATATAAAAAAAATTAATTTTGGGTTGTAACTTGACTTGTTTTTGGAGTCCAATTATGTTGAGCAATTTGTTCGTGATTATATGGGGTTTGGGTTTTGTCTGTCTGTCTGTCTGTCTCTCTCTCTCTTTATTTTTTATTTTTTAATAAAGAAAAAGAAAATGTGCGGTGCCGCTCAATTCGGGCGGCCACAGGTTAGGTGTAGGCGTGTAGCTTGAAAGCAAAGACAGACTCAAAGTGAGAATTTCTTAAGACGATGATTACTGAACTGTACAAATCCAGATCAATTGGTCAAATACATATGTATGAAAGCTTCTTAGCAAAACTGTAAGCAGTAAAATCATCCACAACATAGACCATCTTCAATGGTATAAACTTGTCAACATATATGAGTTCAAAAATCCCAATCAGTTTTGATCATAGATTCCAGAAAATTGATTCTATGATCAAGCTCAACAATGTTGAACAGGGCATGATTAGAAAACGAAACCAATTCGGCAACCCTTCCTACAGTGCACTACAAGCTCAAGACAACAATAGCACTTTTTGTTAGTCCATTGCAGTAGAATTGAATTCACACATTGCACATGAGAGAGATGCTCTTATCTTTTACCCAGAAATTTTTTTTTAAAAAAAAAAATCAAGCAAACCTCGGTGTCAGTCTACATCAGAAATGGGAACAAGAAGTTAGCAAACCTTGTGTCTGGTACACCATGCTAGCCATGCTTTATCCCCAGCAATTTTCCAGCTAGTTCCCAGGTAACAATTGCAGTCGCATTAGCAGGAAATGCCCTCATTATAGTAGGACCCAAACCTGCATAGCATCCTTTCAGACCAGCTCGCTTGTAAACCTATAAAAGTGACTATATTAGTCCCCACTCGTTAACAACATGTGTTTTGGAAAAATTACGGGCCATAATCCCTCCCCTTTCCACTCTACCCACCCCCTCCATTTCTTTTGCATTATCTCACATATAGAGATGGTGTGCATAAGTCATGGCGAGTTTAATCTGAAAATGTCAAATAAGAGGAACCAACATATTATACCGAGTTTAAAATCTGAAAAGGATTTGTAGAGGCGTTTTTATCTGGAGCAGTCTGGATAATGGTTTTTGCAACATCCAAAGGTAGAACAGCCGACCAGAACTGGGAAACAGAGAAGGTAAAAAAGGATTAATGTGAATGAGAAACACAAATGAAAAGAGTAGAAATGCAAGGCTGTCAAAATGCTTACGGCTACACCACCAAGACCACCACTCAAAATCCCAATTCCCATGTCAATCAAGTTACTGTGATCAGATGAAGCAGCTTTCAGTTTCAAATGCATGTAATAACGAACATTCTCATAGACACTGAAAAAGACTGCATTTCCAATAGCTTCTCTTAAAAAAGTCGTAGATCCTCCACGAAAAATGGCTGTGACCTGAAAGCTAATCCATCAGCTCAAGATGATACATATGTTTTAAGATGCAGTAAGTAAAGGATTTACTCACCCCTTCCTGTTTGACAGTTCTTAAGGCACAATCAAGAGGACTGGTGTATCTAACAGACTTTGGGACCAAAGAGTCAGTGCCTTGGACTTGCATCCTACACTGTGAAGCTCAGAGTCACAAGCATAATATAGGTAACAACTGTTTATAGGGGAAAATACAGTGCAAAATGTAACTTTCTAATTCACTAACCTTCACTAGCTCTGATGGACATAACACAAAACTGATAATAGATCCACCAAAAGCTGCTGAAGGAATTATCACATTGGGTTGTGGTCCACCACTCTGTACCCCTCCCTTAATTTTTTCAAAAAATAAAAGTTCACAAGTGTTTGATAGGTACACAACATGTTTAAGGGAAAGTATCAACGATATTATTAAATGGAAATGGTCTGTGGTTATCATTTACTACCAAGTAGAAATAGCAAACAGATGGTCCAATTTAATGTCTTACAAACCTGCAGTAGCTGTTTTGTTTGGGAATAGATACCAAAAAGAAGAGAACTCTCAAAAGCCATCCCAAGGAATGATGGCGTTGCTCCTCTATAGAGTCCTTTAACCTGTCAATGCCAACGGCTGGTCATCCTCCAGGCAAGATCAAAGTGAAGAAATACGAGATAGGGCGGGAAAGGCAGAGGAGAAGCAACAGATAATTGGAAAGCAATGTCAATTTTATCAAGATGATTAATACACTTGAGCATCAAAGTGGTTTATTTGTTATGCACATGTACAAACATCACAAACCAAAGGAATAAGAAGAATGCTCTAAAAAAGCGATCATCAGCTGAGAGAAGGCAAGCAAACAATATAATTGGGAGGCCAAGAACCGAAAGGGCAAGTATTTGCCTAACAGCCTAAAAATGAAATTTCGGTTTGCCTCTAATTTCTAAAGCCCAGCAGCTTCGCTTGTTGCTAAGGAAGCGAACAACATGAACTGCTACACAATAATCTATCAGTTAATAAAAAAGGCATACCCCTTCAGTTCTGAGTATCCTTGCACTGCAATGCAAACCATTCTTGTACGTAATCCCATGCACTTCAGTATTGTGTTTCTGCAGCTTCACCTAATAAATTAAACAAACCTATGACAAACCCATAATTATTATAAAATAAGCAATTCAATTGTGAAGACAGCAAACCAACCCTTTTAGTTTTTAGTGTTTTACCTTGACGGTGTCGAAAGGATGGCCGATAACAACGGTTGCAACACCGGCGATTAAGCCTGCAACATACTCTTTGAAACCGGAACCCCAACTCTCTTCCATCTCTCTACTCCCCCTGACCTCACTCTGCTTTGTCGTGTCCACGTCTCTCTCCCTCTTTCCCTCTCAATTTTGGACGGTTCAACAACCGTCATTACTCGGAAGACGAGGGAGTGTCAACTGTTGACGGCTGACTGTGTTTGTGCGTGCGAAACATTTATTTATTTATTTATTTAGTTTTTTTTTTAACTACAGTACACAGCCGCTTTTCCAAATTAATAGCATTTTTATTTTATTTTAGGATATTTTACTTTACTTTATATAGTATAAATTGTCCTTATAATTTGTATTGTTTTGTGATTGTATTACTTGTAAATGTTTAAAACTATTTGATTAAAAATATGGAATTTGGAATATATAAGAAAGTTTGGAGTTAGCTCCCAAGATCATAGAATTATAGAAGTAACTTAAATTTAATGACGTGAGGAAAGTAATACAAATTATATAATCTGCTTTTGAGGCAATTAATTAATTGGATCCAAATAATCTTCAATATATAGAAAAAGGAAGGATTTTTTTATTTATGCATTGACCAAAGAAGAGCCATGCTGGCAAGCCATTCGATTTTCTCGGCCGTTCTGCGAATTGCGATCATGTTCATAAAGCACTCTTCCATTGCATCATCAGATACAAGAATACTGAACAAACAAATCAATATTTTTTTAGCACATATATAATACAATAATCATTCTCAGGTGCGTGCGTTCTTATTTTTTTTTAATGCGGACACACTTTAAAACCGCACGGTTTAAGACAGTTAATTTTTAATAAACTCTAAAACCGTGCGATTTAAGAGAGTTAAAACTTAACTCTTTTAAAACTTAACTCTTTTAAACTATGCGATTTTAAAATGTGTCCGTATGAAAAAAAAAATGAGGGTGTCCGTACTAGAAAAAGACTCTATAATACAATATTGATGTTACAATTATCTTCAACCAGGATACAACTACAAATTCGCAATACCACCAGAAAAGCACTCTACTACGAACTGCTTCCATTATTCCAGCAAACGGCAATCTGTGAAATGGGATCAGGCAGGTGAAGCTCACTGTTCCACGGGTTACGGAACAAGACTGATGCCTGGTGGTCATAACTTGCTGCGAAAGATTTCTCCAGAAACCCTTTCTGCATTTCCAACTTGAGTTGAATGTTTTAGAACCTCTCGTCTTTCAGCTATAAATTTAGCAAACCGGGAACCCTTCCCTTCAATGTTGTCTTCCAACAAAGCCTGCGGCAGATCAGGTAAAGTAGGACCTTGCTTTGGAGATAATGGTGGCATCAACGCCCATACTGATGCAAGGTATTTGTTTGGTTCATCAAGTTTATGAAGAAGAGTAACCTCCTGCATATCTGTTCAAGTCAAAAGGATACTTAAGAGTTTGCAAAAAAATCTCTCTACCTTCAGCAACAAAACATAAACCTCGGGATGGATTTGATGTGATTCAAAAGACAGTTGTTGATGCCTACTATATTTCAGGATGTAATTACTTAATGAAATGATAATTTGAGCTAGATCATCTCATCATGAATGAAGTATCAAAGCAATACTTTAGATTCCTAACCTTTTGCAAACTCAAAAATGGGTGTCAAAACAGCACATGGAATGCTGAAGTTCAGATGTGGAATAACTGTCCCACCACCATGCCTTGCATTACTGGATCAAGAATACATATCATTAAATACAGTTCAATCCGTAAGTACTGAAAAGCTTAACCAACCAACAGAAACTAGTATTTTCAAAATATATCCTCAACAATCACAATTTGTAATGTGCGAAGAACTTCACACCTACCCAACATAGTCTATGAAATTATGATCGATATCAAAGTTTCTATGCGACATAAGTAGCCTCATGCCCAATTTGTGGCCAAGTAGAACAGATTTCAGTTTGAGAGATCTAAAAGCTTTAAACAACTTTGTTTCTTGTCTCTCCACTAAAACTTCACATATAATCACTAACCACGGATCACATAAAACCATATCACAATACAAAGGAGGCTTCCAGGCATTTCAATTCATGGGAAAAGTAAAAGGATTGCCTAATAAAAATCCAAACCAAATGATATTTGTGAAGGAAAAAAAGGAAGAAAAGAAAAGGACAGGATTCTTTTCCAAAACATTCTCAAATCTGGGGAAGCGCAATCAAAGAGAGAGTCCCAAGAAAAGTTCAACTTTTTGATTGGTTGTTGGCCCTTGGTAAACTTAATACTGGTGACGTTATTCAAAGGCGGAATCCTAATGTGTGTTTGTCTCCATCTTCATGTGTCATGTGCAAGAGAAATGGCGAAAGTGCGGATCATTTGTTTTTGAATTGTCACAATACTGTCCAGCTGTGGCATTGACTGTTTCAGGGGGCCAACATCTCTTGGGTGATACCAGCTTCTAGTAATTCTATGGTTTCAGAGTTTATTCATGCTTTTGGGAGAGGCGAAAAAGCTATAGTGCTGTGGAAATGTTCAGTTATGGCCACTTTTTGGGTGAATTGGCTTGAAAGAAATAGAAGGATTTTTGAAGATTCTGAGGAAGATATCATCTTTTTGTGGGAAAGAGTGCAATTATTAGACTTCTCTTTGGGCCTCAGTTACTAAGGAATTTCAAGATTCTTCTTACTTCCTCATTCATCTAAACTGGGAAGGGGTGTTGGCTTAATTCTGTATTTTTGGTTTTGTTTTCGTTGTAAAGCTTTCACAGTCTTTTAGATCCTGTACTTAATTTTTCATCAGATTAGCTCTCAACTGATTAGCTCTCAACTGTATATATCATTTAGTGACATTCAGTGATCTTTTGGAGTTTCTTTCTTTGTGGACTCCTTGTTCACGTTTTGTAATTATTGCTCTTATTAATACTAGTTTCTTTGTTTCCTATAAAAAAATAAAAAATAAAAAAGATAGTTGAGTCAACAACTTGGCAACCAACATAAACTTGCTCATTTTCAGACAACTTAATTTGAAGTACCTTGTAACAAGTCCAATCATATGACCATCCAGATTGACAACAGCACCACCACTACCACCCGGATGGACAGCAGCCGTTGTCTCGAGCATAACTGGATATGATGAATTCCTTTGAAAAGTGGATTGACTATAAGAGGGCAAATTTGCTTTTACTACTTTTGCTACCACCCCAGAGCTAACAGAGGGAGCAAGGCCTACAGAATTTGAAAGCATAAGAATCTTAATTAAAGTAAAGCGTAAAGCACAGCCAAAACAGACAAATGACAAAGTTATTTACCACATCTCGGACCAAATAGCCCATGTCCAATGACATATGCAGTAGATCCTAAAGATGGCTCAGCAAAGTCGGCAACAATAGGGCAAAGCTGATCTGGAATATACACAAGCTGCAGAAGAGAAACATCCAAAGGTCCCTTACAAACATACACTATTTTAGCATCACACCAAATCCAAGGATCCAGGTGGTCTAGACGGACACGTATTTTTCTGTGGCCTCTGGAAAATGAACTCAACTTATATGCCTTATGTTCATCTACAGAAGAATCCACAATCTTCTGTGTCTTTGGCAGCAAAGTCTGACTCTTTTGGTACTGATCAACTCCAGCATCCCCAGAAGATGCAGAATCTACAGGTTGAAAGGAAACTCCATTTCTCCAACCACTTACAGTTGTTTTACCAAATCTCCAAGGTTCTAACAGGTGAGCATTTGTGAGTATCAGGCCTCGATCATTGAGCAGAACACCAGATGCCCATACACCATCGTCAATTGTAATAAGACAAACAGAAGCCAACGCCTTCTGAACTGGTAGTGGAGACCAGCAACGAGAATCAACATGGTCATACTTATAACAGCAGGCCCCATTTAAGATGTGGCTGTTAAATAACAATGAGTTCCCTACAGCATTTAAGTTTCCCCTGTTAATATGGATCTCTTTTTCTGCATTTTGGGGCTCCTTCAGCAGTAAGTCACTGCAAGCAGTTGCAATGGCTTCCCACGGAATCACCAGCTGTTACCCAAGGCTATAGTTGTGTATAATGCAATAACTATGAGATAGTTACAACAATAAATGAGAAACAGATCTTTGCGAATTACCTGAATTTCAGCACCGCTCTTTTGCCTTAGTGGTCGGATCAAGATACCAACAAAATGGGCGTGTTCACCAAAAACTGGACCACCTTCCATTCCTAAAAAAATTAGCAAAACATAAAATTAAATTTTACTGACATAAAAAAAATTAACTGACATCAAAAGAACCACAGTAGACATAATAGAGAAATGTCTCACCAGGAAGACACCGAATGTCAGCCATCAGCAATGATCTGGTAGTTGATCTAGGAGGATAGCAGTTGGCAACAGACCCCATAGAGATACTGGTACAAGCCAGCGCATCATTTTAAATATGCTAATGACTCATATAATTGGAAAGGTAACTAAACAATTAAGATTTTCTCTTAATCGAACAAATAAGAAAACACTAGAGAAATCTTTCTTTTACAGACTTTGCGAACCATGGACTTCGTGATATTTTGATGATTTTATCCTCCGAGTAATTAATTCAACTAAGGTAGGGCATAAAAGGATACACAGGGAAGACAGAGAAACGGGGGAAACCTTACAGTAAATTTAAATGTATAATCAAATCCAATATTTCACATGGTGAACTATGTCCAGAACTAAACAAGAAATTCAAACATAAAAGAAACTCACAGGAAAAAAAACCCAACCTATTAAAGAAGTGCATGGGCGAGAGGACACCAAAAGGAGAACCCACAGCTAGAAGGAAATCTCCCCTTTTATTCAAGGGTGATATGGCGATGGTTGGCAAATCCTAAGACATAATAATCCACAATGTTAACATCTGGCTCAAGTTTGCAAACTAAATTATACCAGCACAACAATATTACAGGATTTCATTGGTTATTACGAGTTATCACTAAAAAGTACACTGCTTAGAAAAGCAAGAATTGACAACTGAAAAGAAACTTCACCTTTAAATATAACGAAACTCCAAGGATAGCAACTCTTGTAGTCGACTTGCTCATAAGACTTAGATTGCTTGATTCCTCCATTGCAAATGGCCTATGGCTCTCCACGAAAGATTTTTTGTTGCTCTCAATCTGAGGAGATTAGTTTAAAATCAGTATCATGTGATATACAACATATATTAACATCAGAACAATTCCATTTGTTTTTTGGCAGCTTCACCCCCCCCCCCCCCCCCCCCCCCCCCGAAAAAAAAAAAACTGCTTCAGAGATGACTTTCAAAGAATTTGTTCTTTTTTGACAATGGGTAAAGATATTTAAAGTCTTTGAGTGTGCCATTTCAATTTTTTTTTCCTTTCCCAATCAAATCATTTTCCCGTGGCCACCAAGGAAGGAACATGAGCAATAATTTGAGAGAAGGGGGAAAAAATGGGAAAAACACTAACTGCTTGATGATTCAATACCCTGTGGATATTGGACCAATCTTTTACTTGTCAGACTCCTTCGGCTAATAGTTGTTCATATAACTAAGTCCTCTCAAATTAAGTTGGGTTTCTGCAGCGAGATTATTCGCAGATCACCAGGCATAAATTTTCAAACATTTGATTTTGGATATAAGCAACAAAGTACAAAAAGGGAAGAAATTCAGAGATGAGCACCTCTTAACTTCTTATTAAACCAATTACCAATCAATGTTTAAAATTCAAAAAGAAAAAAAGAAGAGTGTGGTTACACCCAGAATACCCAAAATAATATAAGAAGAGCATTTGATAAGTGAAATAAAAAACCTCAAGTAATACTAACCCAAGTCTTAACAACACCCGCTAAAGGCTGAGAACTGTTATCATATGAGGCCAGGGACCACCCAACCTCCCATTCATGCTCTGGTGAGCCTGACGAAGCTTCAATAAGTGATTGGAGAGCAAGTGAAGATACAGTGATGTCAACCTTCAGGAATTAGCATATTGTCAAGAGCAATTCTTTAAGAATTAGTAATAAACACTCAAGACAACTCAATTTACTATGTCCAGTACTATTGACAGAAAGCATTATATGCTACTTCAATACAGTTGAAATTGAAGTATTGTAATATGAGCAACTTATTGTAAATTATGTGTTACATAATTAACATGATAATCAATCAAACATGCTAATACGAGCTTATAAGGCTCTTTAGCATCCATTTAACAAACATTAAATACCCACCAACATAATAAGTTGTGCAGTAACCCATTCAGGGGATCCTTTATCCAAATCCTCAGGTTCTTTCTCTGACCTCAACTTGCCCTATAAATTAAAACACACGAACACATTCTATCAAAATCCTACAAAAAAACACTTCCAGAAAACTACCATTTCAAGCAAATAAACAACTCTATGTCATCTTATACCTCTACCAAGACATCAATCTGAGAACCAGAAATCAACTCAGGCTGGCCCTGCAGAAAAAACCAAAAAAAAAAAATTCCAATAACTCTAAAAACCAAACCCCACAACAAAGTGAAAAATAACCACCAAGCCGTAGTTTCTACCGCGCTGGTATCCTTCTCTCGGTGTTGAGGCAACAAAAAGGGCTCAACAACAGAAGCAACAGTCACAATTAAACCATTAACGCCCCAATTACGCTCAGCAACCTCAGTAACAAAAATGTTACTAGGCAGTAACATCCCAGAGGCTGAAAGCGTCGTCTTCCCAGAACTAAACTTACACAGAAACAGAAAATTCGATGAATAAATAAAATCAATTGAAACAATGAAATAAAGATGTAGCTCTGTTCGTGTCAGTGAAACTGAAGAAACAAGCTGACTGACTTGTATTGATGGAAAGCGTGTCTTCTCATCTTGAGCCCTTTTGGGTCCTAAAAATTTTACGAGAATGTAAATAAATAAATTTTGAAAAAAAGACAATTACAATTCAGGTACCAGCTAAAAGAAGAAACAAGAGAAACACGTGAACTATTAAGGGCGACTTACAGGGCCTTGAACTCTGACCAAGACGCCGAAATTCCGCGAAATTTCGGCCATTTCCGATAAGCCCATTTGGAACTATTTGTTCGATCGTCTTATGAATTTGGATTGAAATGAAATTTATTGCTACAGACGCACAGAGTAAGAACAAGTTCGTTTTTGAAAAGAAAATGTTTCAAGGCTTGCGGCTTCAGAGGCCGTCTGCGGAAAACGACGTCGTTGCATTTCGTTTAATTCGGTTTACTCGCGGTAAATTTTGTTTTAATATTTTTGAATAATGATCCTTAAATGATTTGGGCTTATTTTGCTCTGATATCAAATAGAGCGAGTTTAAGCCAATGGGCCCGTAGCCCACACCCCATGCACTCAGGCTTTCCCAAGCGCAAGGTTCAAGTTCCATCAATTACTCGGACTCGCTTCTCCTTCCAACGAAATATTAGGTAGGAATTTCTTTATTCCCCGATATTTGGAATAAATTTGATCTCCATTAAATAAGGGCCGACCTTCAGATTGTGCCATAATAAAAATATTAAGGAGAATCTCAATCGATCTCTGATTATATTTCTTATTGTAATATATCAGTATGTATTCAAAAAAAAATATAGAGTGAGTTTAGCTATTAGCTCCTACCAGCCCTTTAAATTTAAAACTATTATGAATTCTCTCTTAAAATTACAAAAAGGGAAAAAATTTATAATAGAGTTAATTAAATTTTAAACATACCTTAATAATAAAATTACGTAATTTATTATTTCATTGTCTCAAAATTATTTTGAGTTTATTAAAAAATTTAATTGCATCATGAATTAGGATTTAAAGAGGGGAGAGTTCATATTTTGCAAATGAAAGATATTTTTATTTAGTTAAATTCATAATTATATTTTTATGTAATTTTATGTATGAATAGAATAGAATTATGATTACAAAAATAGAGTGGAGCTTTTAACACCCCTTAAAATCCTTATAAGATCCCTTTGGAATTTTATTTCCTAAAATATCTTCAATCTAATTTATAAAGTAGAAACTAATAAACTAAAATAATTTATTTTAGATTATAGTATAACTTAATTAAAACTCTATTGTAATTTTTTATTTTTGGTTATTTTCATCGAGAGAAAAGTTATAAATATAAAAAATGCGGTTTCATAAAATGAGAGTTTTAAAGGGATGTTAGTAGCCCTAAGTCTTGATTTAAATGATGTGTGTATAAAAAGTTTGACTTCAGTTTCTTAAGATTTAAAACCCATAAACGAACAAAATATTTAGCAGTATCCAATACTACATTCAATTTTTAGAAAATGATTATGATTCAGTGTTGAACTCATTTTTTATTAAGCAAATAATCAAATAATCAAGATTTATTTTATGTTTTAATTTTTTTATTTAACAATCATTGATTTAGTGATCAGCAAAAATTAAACTCATCACTGAATTTTTGTCCCTTAAAAAAAAAAAAAAAGGACTATAATCCTTTGAATCTTAAAAACTTTTGGCATTAATTCCATTATTCAGTTGAGTTATGAGTTAAAATTCATTTAAAATAGAACCACGACTACTTTGCCTACTGGGTTATGTAACAATTTCTTTGTCTTTTACTAAATTTATCATTGGATATTATCTGATGGCTGATAAAGAGACAAGTAAATAATAAGTCGGTCACCTAAATGCTGACACTTGTTTGATACAAAAAGACATTAAAAGTTGTTAATAACTAATGCTATGATGAATGCAAAATAAATTCATATAGATTGACATAGAAATTAACTTGTTCGTAATTATTTATACAGCAAATGGGCAACTGTTGCAATATGAATTTAAACCAAAATGCTGGACAATGTGAAAAAATGGGGATAAAAAATCAAGTTAATATTAAATTCCAGCACATATATCCATCAAAAAACACGTAATTATTACATGAAACGTGTGATTTATTTGAAGGAGATTGTTAATTACCACTATTGATTATATTTTAATAATGAAGTAGTATTGGTTAATTTATTAATAAAAATGACTCAAACCGAAAAGTTAATGATAACTCTAAAGGTAAAAAAAATAAAGTTAATAATAACTCTTATCATCTATAGTTTGACATTAGGGCCGTATTAAAGTAGGGGTGCACGACGGTTCGGTTTTTGTAGAACTGAACGGAAATCATTTGGTTTGGTTTGGTTCGATTCGAATGATAAAAATTGAACGGGTTAAAAATAAATGAACCAATTGATTTGTATTCGGTTCGACTTAAAATTGAACCGAAACGACAAATCGATCAGATTGATTCAATTTAATTAAAAAATATTATTTAATTTAAAATATAAAAGTAAAAATCAATCATTATTTAATACAATTACTAAATTTCTAACCTTAGATAAATCGGTAGCAGCAGCAATCTATCTATCTCTTGTTGTCATCTTCGCCGTCAGGGACTTATCACCGTCAACCTCTCCATTATTTTGCCGTCATCTTCGCTAGCACCCATCACTTACGATTCAAGCATCCAACACTACAGCCGTCAATCGTCTATTGCCTCATCTTCGCCTGCCGCCATTGGTCACTTCATTCATCTCATCAGCGTTACAACCTCTCCTCGTTGTTGCTGTCGCGCTGGTGAAGACGAGCACTGAGTTGAGTTCAATTTTTGTAATTTGTAATACAAATGGATAATATACGGCTTAATATGCATTAGTGCCTGGTTCACTGGTATGCCCAACCCTAATTTGTATTATGTAATTTGTAATAGCAACTAGAGGATTTATTCTTTGATTAATTTAACATGCATGGTTGCCTGGTTCGCTTGTTGGTTTGATTATTGGAAGTAAATAAGTAATTAACAATGTAATGAATATTTGATTGGGAAAAAAGAAAATTAGGATGAAGCTTACTAGGTTAGTGCTGAGCGCTGACTTACATATATTACATATATTGTGGTCCACTATGTGTAATGTTTGAACCGAACCGAACCAAAATCGAATCCAGATATTTCGATTTGGTTATGAAATTTAATTGGGTTTCGATTCTATTTATTAGGAACCATTCAGTTTGGGTTTGGTTCGATTATGAACTAGACCCTAGTCAGACCATATACTGTCCACCCCTATATTAAAGAAATTGGATCATTCTTATTATTACTCCGTATAAATCGTATCTGTTTAATTGATATTAGACTCATTTTTGGGAATCTCATTCGCAAAAGAGTAGTGAATTTAATCCCTTAATTTATTTCATTGATCCCCACTTTTCAATTAACCCCAAATTAAAATTTTTTATTTATTTATTTTTATCTTTTCTCGCTTAATTTCTCCAAAAATCTCATCAATAAATTCCGTAACAAAATCAAGAAACTTGATACATTATTACATTGCCACAAGAAGCAAGTAATTCTAATTAAATAAAGCAAAAGTCGAGCTCTAGCTATCCACCTAAGAGAAACCCAACAAACTGTCAGAAGAGACCATGTAATTATATTTACATAATTCTCTCTTTGAAGTTCCTATAATCAATACAATCTTAAGACATAGAGCGGGACACTTGACTTTTCGTAATATTCTCTAGTATAACACGGTTCGGAAATAGACTCTTACGTGATATTCACAGAAAAATTGTCCCTACTATAAAGAAAAGTCAAGTCCTAACTTTGCTCTCGAGCATGTTGAGAGCAAGGGATAAGAAAATAGTTATTATTACGTCCCACTCATTATATGCACATAAAAATTAAATATAAAGATAAATATCATGTATATTGAGAGAGATCCAACCTCACTATGATTTAGCTTTTCAAAATGTTTCTGATGTATCTCTATCAAAAAAAAAAAAAGGGTTGAAATGTTTTGCAAAATAAAAATTACGAGAGAATGAACAAGTCAAAAATTCGTAACTATGATGTTCAGTAATGATGGAGGGAATGATAAACAGAAAATTAACTAAGAGAAACCCCGCATTCCATTTACTTTAGGACACTGCCGTTGCCTGCTGCTATTGTCTCGCACAAACCGATTTTAGTGGATACCCTTACTCACGTTCACGGGGACAGGCAAAGACGGTAGCCGGCAATCAAGTTAATTCCCCATTTAAAACGATGGCCGTTAAATTTTAATACTTTAAAATCTAACGGCTGTTCTGCATATGGATAAAAATTTGGGTACCAGTAGCTAGACCCATAAAATAGTTTTCAAGTTACAATTTAGATATATTTTATTCATTACAATTATTTATTGTGTATCACCTTATAAGTTTGTAGCAAATTGCATACATTTACAAAAAATGAATTTTTTAATTCTGATGTGGGTGCCAACTAATTTCGTTGGTCAAATGCACTGGGTAGATATAAGACGTCTAAAATTAATTAACTGATAAAATCATTCAACACATGCAAACCATTTAAAGTTAATTTGTTTTTTTTTAACTAACTATAAAAAAAATAATAACTTTTTATTTTAAAAAAAAAAAAAACACTAACCATAAACATGTACTAGAAACACAAATGCAATAATTTACTTAACCATCCAATTTGTACGAACGTATACAGTTATTATACTTTAAAAAAATATTGGAAAAAAATTGTTAAAATAATAAAAAAAAAAGAATAAGAAAAAAAAGTAAAGCATGAGGCTAAACATCCGCCTCTCTCTTTTCTCCCTCTCTCAATTTCTAACACTGAAAGAAAGAAATAAAGGTCAAGCAAAAGCAAGATATAAGATATTCACCACCTTCATTGATCTCTCTAATTACGAACCCAAAGATCGGTTGTTATTTTCTTTGTTCCGCTGAATAATAAACAAGAAAGTGTAAGCAATGCCAGCACAGAAGCGCTCGTACGAGAACGCCACCACTAATAACAATAATAATAATAACATTAATGTTACCCCGTCAGAGGTCATTGAGGCTATGCTCGATGATGACGGCGATGATACAGTGCAACGCGACCACAGTAACAACCTTGAAGAGCAGCAGCCTCCTCAAGATTCTGCTGCTCCTCCTCCTCCTCCTCCTCCTGCTGCTGCTGCTGCTGACGTGGACGGTAACGGTACGTATTGCTTGATTATTTGTTTGTGAACTACGTGTGTGCATTTCGTTTTGGGTTTTGATTGCTTGGTTTTGCTTTTTATTTTTTTATTTTTTGCAGAATCTGATCGAAGCCGTTCGTCCGGTACCGGAGAGAAAGACGAGTATGTTTGATATAGTGTGTTGTTCGGTTAATTATTTTCCTCCTATTGAGGTGTTTGATTCTGCGATCTGCATGTCTTGTTTTGTCTTGTGTTTCGTGTTACCATCCGTTTCTTGCATTTACGGCCACGTTGAAGAAACGGTCGTGTGAGTTTTGCATTTCTTTCGTTGCAAAATGTGTCTGTGTGCCCTCCCGTTCACAGAGTTTAGTCTTTAACTTGTGCCTGCTCTTTTGTCTAGAGTTAATTATGGTTACAGTTGTTACTTAAAATGGGAATTATGTGGTTAAATTTGCATGGGGTGATCACTGGGCTGCTTATGATGTCCGGGATCCGGGGGTTTCCTTTTGTTTTCGAAGTTCTGGTGGATCAATTTAAGTGCAGTTATGGATGGAGGAGGTGGTTTACAGAGTAGCTCAATCAAGGCCACATAATTATTATATCATGGTATCTGTCCAATGGCAGGCCAGTTGATCTGCTTGCATGTTTTAAGATGAAATTTTCCCGGTGTTTTATTGTTTTTGCCAGAGTTGTTAAGCTCGCCTAAGATGCAAGATCATATTAGCATTTTTTCCTGCCTGCATGTGAGGTGTTGGCTGGAAACTGGATCTGAAAGTCAATTGATATTCTTATGCAGTAATTGAGATGGCTTTGTAGAGTTGGTTGCCGTCAACACTCCAGTGCCTCTTGCATTCACACTCCACTTACATTTTAGTAAACATGTCCTTTTAGAACTGGAATATTGTTCATCAGGCTGGTATTAGAAGCACAATTGAAGTCCTGATAGGGTGAATAACAAGCATAAGTCTAAAATTGTTCCTTGCTAACCATTTCCTTCTGTGGAGAAATATCTACTGAATGTTAATCGATGGTGCTAGTCAGGAGAATGTGGATAGACGATCAGTTTATTGGAATATCTTCATTAATTAATTTCCTTGAAATTGATGCATATTTTATGTTCTATTATAGTTTTTTGTCTGGATGCTTGCAATAGAATAGGTTAGATGATTTTGGAAGATTCTGACTTCAGATATCTCTTGGTATTTTTAGCCACACGGTCATAGTTGTATTGCACAGTCGTTTTGGGCTGCAATGTGCTTTTCTTTCCCTTGTACTTATGTTTGAAAGACCAATGCTTGTTAGAATGGGTCCAATTACACCTTTTGTTAAAGTAAGGGGTTTGTTGGATGCTCCAAAAATTGAATATCAAATGACTACTGTAGTTCGATTATCAGGATAATGTGCTTGTCAAGTTCCTTGTTTAAACACCGCAATTAACTATTATTTCCATGTTGTTATCGATGACAATGTTCAATAAATTGCTTCATGATGTATGTTTCCAGGTAGAACTTTTGTGTATTTAACAGACTTTGTCGAACCCCTTTCTTATGTTTACTTTCGGAGGTTTATATGTTTAAGAGCATAGTACTCTCACATTAGATGAGGTTATGCACAAAATAGAATTAGCAGCAGCCAGGTTTCGTTGTCTAAAAATTTTAATGTAACAATGCCGTATTATTGCCATGTCCTAGTGTCTCATATTAACGATTGGTGTTGTGACATAACATTTTTGTATTGGCAAATGTTTGCAGGTTTGTCATAGTAAAATTGTCTGATATACGCAAGGAAGTACAGTGTCCAATCTGTCTGGGTAAGATTTTGGAATACTTTGTTAAATATGTTTATGTTTACTTCTAGATTCCAATAGATTATATATTTGAGCAAGCATCATAGTCTGCATACATTATATGAAAACATTGACAAATACTGTCCTATGCATCAATTTGGGTAGGCATGCTTTTTGTATAGTCTTATGCATTACCAAGGAATGTTGTTCAATAGTTCCACAATGCAACGTAATTAATCGATAAGCCTACAATTTTCTATCTTAGTATTGACTTGAATTTTCTGTAATGTTTTGTTGCATACAAGTTGACAGAGACATCCTTCTACAGTGGCACAGGCCTTAAGCTGACACATACAATGTGAATCTGCTGAATTTGGTGGCTTATAAGAAACCAATACATTTATATGTTTCAACCATTTGACCAATTTGTGAGGTGTAAGCATCAACTGCCAGATATGTGTTTGGGAGGCATTGCCATTTTATTGAGAACACCCCTTAAATGTGAACTCCAACTTCAACTTGCTGGCTTTATAGCTCTACATTCGCAGTTTATTACAGGAGAGATGTTATTTTCTAGCAAGTGAAGGAGGTGGTCTGCTGAAACAAGAAAAACATATATCTTCCCTTTTGATTTTTTTTTTCCCGAAAGAATAAAGTTGGCATTAATATTACTTCAATAGTTTGTTGGTTATTTTGAAGCATGAGCTTGGCGAGATGCTCTAGTGCAACTCCAAGATTCTAATTTATATGGGTGCTGATTACTGTTATGATGGGAGTGCATGCTAAGGGCTTAAAACGTTCTTCCGTTATAAATCACATGACATCTTCTGCTTCTCATTGATGCTTGACTTTTGCAGAATTATTATTGGTTTTCCATTTTGTTTCTACAGGGATCATTCGCAAAACAAGGACAGTGATGGAATGCCTGCATCGCTTCTGCAGGGAATGCATCGACAAAGCTATGAGGCTGGGGTATGTTTAAAGTATCTCCTTTATCTTTATTTACTTGTGGTAACATTGGGTTCAAATTTCCTAGTTTGATATTGGAATGGGATGATCTGACTAAGTTCACTTCAAAAAAATCTGACATGTAAGTTAAGAATGTCTTTCTTGAAAATTTAAATGAAAATTCACTGCAGGAACAATGAATGTCCTGCCTGCCGCACACATTGTGCTAGTCGCCGCTCTTTGAGAGATGATCTAAACTATGATGCCCTGATTGCAGCTTTATATCCAGATATTGACAAGTATGAGGAGGAGGTATCATTTAGCTTATTTAGTGCTTCTCAATTTGGAATCTGATCTCTGTTTTAATTGAAACTCAAGCATTCATGTTTTCACCTGATTTAGGAATTGGCTTTCCAAGATGAGGATGCAGCTCGCAACAAGCAGGTGATATACTACAAGTTTGCTTATGAGTTTGTGCCTACAAATCTCCAATCCTGTCTTTCCTTTTCCTTTTCCTTTTAGCTCAGTGAAGAATGGATTTTATCTGTTTGTTGAATTTGTAAGCTCACCTTTTTACTTTCTTAGCTCCTATCTTGTGTGCTATGTTATACAATAGAGTAGCTGTGCTTTCTCTAAAGAAAGAGAAACAGGCTAAATGGTGAAATGACCTGTTTATTTCTGTGAGTTGTTGGCACCCACCATTAACTTTTAAACTTTCAGAACAGTAAAACCTTGAATTTAAATAATGCATGCCTTCATTTTTGTATGCATACCCTTAGCTTATCTAAGTCTATTACTTGGCTTTGGATCGAAAATATAATGTCTTGTAAGTGACCAAATTTTGTCCATTTTGGATTATTCAAACAGATTCAAGCTTCCATTGCGAAAACTTTCCAGCGACAAACAGAAGCTCTGGGCAGAAAACGGACGCCTAAAAGCACACCAGCATTTATGAGAAGATCACATGGTCGCTATCGGGATACTCCTTTGAGAGGGAGAAGAAACTATCGAATGACTGAACTTCAGGGATCTGATGAGAACGATGATGCAATTGGGGATGCTGGCAAAGATTCATCTTCTGCTGATGAAAGGTCGACGGAAGTCAGACCAAAAAGACGAAAAAGATGGTTTGGAGCTCGGTTTTCTCAGCCTTCTTCAGCAGCTGCTAGTACTGATGGAGTTGGTGATGAAAATGACTCTGAAATAAATAGAGAATCCGTGGGTGCATCCGTTGGGCTCATTGGTCCTTCAGAACGGCTTGCCTGGGGCAAAGGTGGTGTTCGATCTCATACACGACACGGCAGTGTGAGTGGTAGCAATGGTAAGAATGCCCGGAATAACCGCCTCTCTAAGTTGGCTCATTATCTCCAAAGCTTGGAGGAAAAGGATGACCAGGTAAGGTTGTTATTTTGGTTTATGATGCTGTTGCTACTCGTGTTAAAAAATCATGATTTTCATAGGTGGCTTCAAAATTATCTGAAATTGCTGATCACACTGAATCCAAAACTTCATTTTCCTTCTTTTTTTTTTCCTCAATGCACATATAGTTCACTGCTTCTTTATGACCACCAAGTTCATGAGATCATCGTTTATCATTGTTTCTTAGAATATTAGTTGTTTGGCTCCCCAACGTGATTGGGTCAATGACCACTCTTTTTTATTTCAGTTGGATATCCACCTCATGCTTGTTTCTTTGGATGAACAAAGAATCCCAAGTTTGCAGCAGCCATACCTGTGCTGTAGGCCTACACTGTCTGTTAGGCATCTACGCCAGGTGACTCTTCTTTCATCCCAAGTCCTTTTTTTTGTTAGATAACATCTAGTTACAATTAGATTTATTCGGTTTTCATCGCTGAAATTGGTTTTTATTTTCCTGTTTTCTGCAGTATGTTGCTCTCCAGACTGCACTGCAAGCCAATGAAATTGAAATATACTTGGTTAAAGAGTTGCATTCCAAAATCAACCTCCCATCCTCTTCTAACTCTCCGATGATAGATCTGTGCAAAGATAAGCTGCAAGTTTTAAATGAACAAGAAACTTTGACAGGAGTTCAAACACAAAATATGGGACATGGCTTCCTGGTGAGATATGTTTTTCCTAATACTAGCATCAATAGGTAGATTCATGCACACACTACAATTAACAACAAAGCATGGCAAGCAACATAGTTTTTAAATTCATTCTTGCTCGTTGATTCATACTTTGAATATCTGACTAATCTTTTTAATCATGTTATTTTTATTTGCAGCTTTTGGCATATCAGAAAATTTTGTTCAACTGAGATGAATGATGAAATATTACTGCTTGCTTAAACAAGTTATTTCATCATATATTTATAGAGTGATAGTATATATAATCATACTCAAATAGGGATCACAGGTAGGTTTCAATTCTTATAGCTGCCATGCTCTACGACACATTGTTCAGTATAAGGTGTAGGACGGAGAATCAGCAGTTTAGAATTAGGAAAAATAGTGGCCATTCCAGTGACTTCTTGTAGTTTGATGTGAGCAGACAAATTGTTTCTAACAATTGTGATTATAATTGTTGCACCATACAATATGCGCTTTATGTTTCATCGGTGGTTTTCCTGAAGAAACAAAGTAAAGCTCTGTTCTTAATCCTGATTAATTGAGAGCAGTCTTTCCCCTACCTCTTGGTCTTGGGACAAGGATTTGGCTTCTATAATATTTTAGCACTTTGAGATTTGTTCTCTCTTTCCTAATGCATTTATTTTAAGCATTATTAAGTAATCTAATTATTTTTTTTTTAATTCATTTTACTCCTAAAAGCTTGGCTTTAAGATCTCGATCACCTTCAATCGTATGCTCTTTTTATTCTGTTCCTTTCCCCCCCTCCTCCCTTCAAACAGCTTCACCACCTGTTCAACCATAAAAAGGCGCAGCGGATCTTACACGTAACTGTATTTATAATCTTTGTTGGAATACAGCACCGGGAGGAAGGAATCGGACCGTTTACTTTTGCCCTTTTTGTTCTGAAATTTTGCCACCATTATTTACGTAAAACTTAACAGTTAATTAAGAGAGTATTCAAGCTTCAAGATATTACACTGTTGCAATAATTTGCTTGGACCAAGTCAAGGTATACGGGATAGCTTCGAAAAACGAGGCAGAGTGGCCCCATTCATTATCGTTTTCAATATGGTACCAATAATTGGCCTTTTTTATTACATTACATGCCACCCACAGCTTGGCATGGCTAGTGACAATCATTATCATCTTTAGCTAAACGGTCCAACACGGTTCGCATCAATCCATTAATCCTAATCCATAACGACGTCAGATTTAGTGAGCTGGTTCTCTTTCTCTTCAACACTCATCACACAAAACATTGATCGAAGACAGCTAAGTTTACCAACTCCATTTAATTTCTTTTTTCAATTATTTAAGCGACCTAACGGCAAATCTAATCTCCTCTTAATATAACTTCAACACATAAATTTAAATTTAAAATAAAATTAAAAAAATCATCTCAATTAAAATGATACCCACACCGGACCAACTCCATTTAATCGAGAATAGTTAAAACATTTAGAGATGCAACTTATTTATTAATAATAAAAAAAAAAAGCATATTTGCTCATCACCACCATCCACGTAAGGGGATGGTCTCGGCTCTTACAAAAAGAACATCAAAAACATGTCCTAAACCAAAAACCAGCAAACATTTCATCTCCCACCCACAGCTTTTACCATTTCTCACATATCACATACAATTATTAATAATATTAATATAAACATCACACAGTCTTTACTTGCAGTCAGGACTTAAAACCTTAGATAGGAAGGGAAGGACACGTCATGCAAATAGCATTAATAAAACGACAAGGACACGTTGCGAAATCCAAAACGAAACGACTATCTACAGGCAAACTCATCCGGTGAGTTGGTGACCCATCATCACATCCATTCATTCATTCGTATCACTGAGCGGATGAATCAGTGATGATGCTTGCTCCTAGTCTCCCCACTGTACAGCCTGCAGTCACACCCAATTCAAAGAACATCAAGCACCGAGATTTTAAATCACACCCAGATAAACAAATCAGATCCACATAATAGGAGCCTTATAATAAAGGATCATCTTCATCCGTATAGTTAAATTACTAATTAATCATCTACGGCAGAGTAAACAGATCCAACAGCCCTAGCCAGTGCGATCTTATTCATTATTAACTACATAGTGCAAAATATATTATTTATTACATCATTGGCTTATTAACTAGGGAAGAACTTGCAGGAATTCACAGAGAGTAAATTGAGTGATCATTACTGAAAAGACAAGATCTATTTCAACGCGCCCATGAGACACAGTGCCACGTTTTCCTCCCTCCTCTTAGCCTTTATTTGGTTGCTGAGAGAAACATGTTATAACAACAAATACAAAACAAAACAGAGAAGCTTGAGTTGATGCTCTATCGATTTGGTTTCATCATATATATATAAATAAATACACACACAAATATATTATAACCTGTGATTTTTGCTTATCACGGAACTAATTAAATTAAAGATAGAACATGCATGCAGCATATACTATGCAAGTGAAGAGTGAGTACACACGCACGTACTTACCAGTCATAAACAGTGGGTGAGTTAGGATGAGCGGGCTTGTCAAAGACCTCTGCACCAATACCCCTAGTAGCAAGGTTGCTACCAGGGTGAAACACACTCCTCCACACGTTGTCCTTACGCGCCGACAGCGGCGTCGTCGGCGTCACTGGCGTCGACGGTGTCCCTGGACTCGCTGGCATTGACAGAGACCTCTGGTACTTGCCCGACGACGACTCTGCCTCACCACCCTCTACCCCATGACAATAACAATTACACATAATTAAAAACTAAATAAATAATCTTTGAAGAAGAAGATAATCAAATATAATAAATAAGATTTTTTTTTTTTTTAAATAAAAAACGCTACCTTTGACTGCTAAGGGTGTTGTAGTGATCTTCCTCAGCCTGCCAAGGCCGCGATCAGGCTGAGGCCCTGCCACAACATCGTCCCAAAGCTTCTCTAGCATCTTTAAATTTAAAATTATCTGCTAGTTCCTAATCTTGAACCTCCTTTTCAGCGAGGCCGATCACTTCCTCTATTGTTTGTTTATATAGACAAGTTGGTAATTGAAAATATCTATAATTGAATCTTCCAGATGCTATTTTTTCTACTTCCCAATTCCCCCTATTTTTCTTTTGGGCGTCTCGAGTGTGACAAATGCTGTAGTGTGGTGGAGTGGACGTGGCGAATAATCGAGAGTGGAAATTGGACAATAGATGGATAAGGATGAAGACTCAGTAAAGCGGGCCCCGCGGAGTAACATTTGATCCTTCTACTCCTCCGGATCCATTTTGAGTGAGGTTTATGATCCGGTGCACAGCTGAACTTGTGCTGAGCACCGGATCAATTGTCAATAATTATTTGAGTCTCGCGTCGGGCAGTTGCTGATCGTTGGATCTTGTACTCCGCACGCTCCGTGTTAGATCCGTTTCCTTTGGGAGAAGGTCGTGGGATGCTCTACAAGTGTGCACTTGATTTTGAAACCTTTGTCCTCTTTTGAGCAGTGACGTGGGGTCCATCGAGATGGGGGACAGTGACTCTGATAGTAACATGTGGAGCCCATGGCTTTGATCACAACAAGGATTCCTTTGATCCACAAAATCACAAATGCTTGATGGGATGATTTGAGACTGTACAATCATATTTAGTCGAGAGGGATTATAATTATGAAATAAAAAAAAATGTGTAATAAATTTATTCTTAAAAAATTATAATTATAAAATACAAACTAATAACATATAATAAATAAAAATATTATAGATTTTTTATTATATAGATAATGGATTAAATCAATTTAAGTTTTATTTTATATTCAGGTATTGTAATTTTGTTAAATAATAAAGACGATAATAAATATAATTTTTTTAAATAATAATTTTAATAAAAATAATAAATATATTGGATGTTTTTTATTATAAAATGATTGATTAAATCAACTTAGGTCGGCAACTAATGCTTACTAAATATTTTAAATTATGTCTAGTATTGATGTTAAACAATTATAATTTAAAAGTTACAATAAAAAAGTAAAGAAAAAATAGTTGTTGTGACTTAGAAACTAATTTATTTGATTTCCCACTTATATAATGAAAATGTTATAATATCTTTATTATTTTTATTAAAAGTATTATTAAAAATATATATGTTCTATATACTATTAACTTTATTTTCTAGTGATTTTTTTTTTCATTGTAACTATGGCCTAAAAGATGCAGTACATGGATATCAAACAGGACCTTAGTGCTGTAGTTTTATAGATAGCCAACCTTAATATCAACTAGGACTTTAGCTTTCAAGCCGTAATAGTTAATGTTTACTAAACACTTTAATATTATATATTAAAAATTATACCTACCCAACATCAATACTAAATAGAGCCTTAGACTGTTGGGCAATGTAATTATTTCATTAATATCTAAATGATGGTGCGAATTGATATAATGATAATAAATAATGTTGAACTATTGGCATCCATATCAAAATCAGGTTAAAACCCCTTTTTTAATTATATTCTAATTAATACAAATATATATATATATATATATTAACAAATCCTTTTTTCAAACATTACCTCTCTACAAAATTTAAAACACCAACTTTCGAAAAATAAAAATAATCAATATGAAAAAATAAGAAAAAAGAAAAAAAATTAATGTTTACGTTTTTGCAAATCAATTATATATATGAGACTGAAAAAATTGTAAAAGAGAGAGAGAAGTAAATATGATTCAATTGGTTTTGAGTTGTGAGCGAAGTAAAGTGGAGCTTTATTGGTTTATTCATGAGTTATGGCAAATTATTCAATATGAAGAATTTAATCATTGGTGGAAGACGTTCTCAGTACCGCAAGATGTTGTCATTGAGTTTTGGTTATACGTACAGATTTTATTATAAAAAAGAGATTAAAAAACGTAGGGTTAACTTTATTTGTATTTATTCTTAAATATAATTATAAAAAAATAAAGATTTTAAGAAGATTTTAGAAAGGTGCCAATAGTCATTAGTCCCACTCTAATAAAATCGAACTGTTGCTCTGTGTGACCAAGTGAGAGCTGTCTTTGTCGTAACCGCTGGAAGAATCTGAACTACCCTATGGACTATTCTTAAACAATGGTTTTTTCTTTTTTTTTTCGATAAGATTCTTAAAGACTTGAACAATGGGTTGGTTGGTCATTTTGATTTTTGTGCGTAACTTTATTTCTATCAGCGTCCAATTTCTGGCGAGCAAAGTGCAATTAACTATTAAGGCCAGAATGGTATCATAATAACAAATTAACTGTATTGCTTTTATAAAGTTTAGATATTAAAACGTTTCTTTACTCAGCGTGAAGCACAAAAATGCCTTTTTCCCATCCTAGAATCATCCAAGGAAATAATTATGGAATAAATTCTTCGTATTAATAGAGATAGGGGACATAATTCACATGGGTATCATCAAATGACGATTAAATGATGATTGAGCATAAATGCCCAAAATTAAATAAATAAGATTGGCAGGGGGGCCCAAATCCAAACTATCATGTTTATTTAGAATTCACAGACGATGGCCCAATATCTCCAAATTGGCCCATTAATGTTTTCAATTGTCAACAATTGGGCTCACGCCACGAGAGGGTTCTGTCGACAATTATGCCTTAACAAGACACATCTCCGACCCTAAAACTAAGCCAACCACCAATATGCTATGCAACTATTTTTACACTATTAGTAAATATTTACATTCTTAGTGTCAGTTTAATATATAACTTATCTAGTGATCATAAGTGTTTATTTAATCATATAAACTCTTTTTAAATTTTTTGTTGTTGTTTGATTATTTTTTAAATAAAACTTTTAAAGAATAAATAAACTATTTTGCCTCTACTAACAAAAACTCAAAATTTAGACTTTTAAAAATAGAGGTTAAAATTTTTTTAAAAAATATTAAAATATTAAAGATATCATTTACTTATTTCATAATCTTATTTCATTCCTTTCATAACATAACTTTCAATAACTTGTCTATTAAAATAATTTTATAATTTTTCATAAAAACTCTCATTGATAATCAAATAACTAAAACTTTTTTAGTGAAAGCTCTAATTATAAAAGCTATACTTCAATAAAATCTATTTAAAAAATTATACCAAACGAAGCTTTACACTTGAATCATGACAATATTATGAAATTTTGGTAGAAATTTCAAATAATATAAATTTCTACCAAGAAAGAAAGAACGTTACATTTGCAATTTCTTACCAAAAGAATTCACAAACCCTTTCAAAGAAATCCTAAGACAATCATTTTTTCTTAATCTATTGGTTGTCCTTACATTTTGATGACATGATTGATGCGTCAATCAATTGATTCGGCAACTTTGAGAACATACATGGAACAGATTAAATTAATCAATTTAATACCGAACCGCCTTCTTGAAAGATCCTAGTCTAAAATTTTCTCCGGCATTCGAAGTCACAAAGTAGCAACCCACCACTCTAGAGGAGAAGGATAAAACATATAATTCTCGTTCCTATCAGCAGCTTGGAAAGTTATTTGGAAGTATGTTTCAACAAAGACAGTTGACGACAGTTATTTGGAACTCTGTTCACAAAGTTGCATCAACTGGGATTATTTTAAGAGTCATGTTCATTTGGTAGATTATTTTACTTCACCTACTCCATTGGTATATCCACCCGTACAAATTGGTGAAAAGCTAGAGACGAAGAAAAACAAAGAAAACACGACATTAAAGTACATCCAAAGATTACGTGAACTTACAAGCATATAAGCTCCGGAAAACCGCAACCAACTTCAGCAACACCGTCAATGGGAACCCTGCATAAAAACAGGGTTTCAAAGGAAACAAAGGCCAATAACACTTCACTTGACTCCCTCTCCTTCACTGACCTTGTATGTATTCAAGATCAGCAATCAAACTCCATTCCTACAAAGAAAATTAACACACACAATCATGAGTTTGAGTTCAGTACAGCTACTCCCGGTACCAGATCAATTACTCAGAAGTCCCCAGCTGTCGAGCTAATTCCCAACAATCAGCTTCAACTACACGCATTCTTATGTCAATCAAAGCAGTCTCACGGAAATAACCTGCCTTGCTACAAAGAAACATTACCAGCATCACAAGACAGCCATGGCCGAAAAGTTTCACAAAAATCAAATCACAAAGTGAGAAACCAAGCAAACAAGGAGTGCACCGCAAAAAGTTCATCATTTGCCGAAAAATTGTTCCAGTCATTTGTCTCACCCTGCAGGGAATGCCATGCCCGCCAGCCTATGGTGAAAGCACATACTACACCACAAGAAAATGCCAAGCCGCATTAGCTACGGCTATCCTTTCCACTTATCAAATCAAAACTGAATTTCATTTTGTCATTGAGTTAGATTCCATAAGGAGAATTAATTCAACTAGTCATTGTAGTCAGCCTAGCTAAATGAAACTCACCAATGTTATTTTGCTTTTCTTGAGTTTCATTCTTAGTGAGATTAACAATTAGAATCTAGTAACAATAAACTCAGGTTAGATGACACTCTCTATTTGGTCACAGTATGTTTTCTCTCTTCTCTTAATACAAGGGTTCTATATACATGGATAAATGTAGTTGTGGGCTTCTCTCACCTTTTGAGTTCTATCAGTGTTCCCTAGTCAGATGGTTATTCTATGTCACAAATATCAGGCGATTGCACTTTATCTAATATCATAGGCTCATTCATCTAATTTTAACTTTATCTAAGTTTCTTGTCATTTTTGTTATGTCAAAAACAGAAATTTTCATCTTTAAAGATCTCCTATGGAAGTTTCATAGAAATTTGATTCATGAACTATGTATAACTGTTAAAGGTAAAGTAATTACTAACAGTGAATATTAGGATTGAATATGCCAAAATTGTACAGGCTTTATGTAATTTGAAAAAGACATAGACACCATACAATCAGTGGCAGAGCCACCTTGAGTTGAGGTTTAGGACTTATTTGCACAAACCACCACCTTGCCCTCTGAATATTATTCTATACGCCTGGCCCCTTTTAAGTGAAATATTGTGTCTTTGCCCTTGCAAACAAATTTGTAACTTGAGAGGAATAGAAAAATAATTTATTCCTGGTTGTTGATATCTCCCTTTTTATAGGGCACGGCATCACATCAAAAAAACAACATCAAGTCATTTTCTGGACTGAAATATGAAAAAGTAACTGGGATTTTTCATTCGAACAGTTAAACATCATTTCAACAACTTTTCAATTCATCCACAAACACATCACTCATGATTCTATTCAGTTTTGTTTGCATGAGTTAAATTTCTGGAAATAAATTTATTTTACCAAACCTATTACCTCTTCTGGGATCTACTTTCCAAGATGAAACAAATAAAGAAGCAGGATATTTAGCAACTGTGAAAGCACTTTAGAATTTTCATTAAACAATTCAAAGGAAATGTTTTAATGGAAATATAAGCCACAGTTTAAATTGATTGTTATCAAACAACCACCAGGTTATGAACTATTTAGCCAGTCTAAAACCAACTATAAATGTAAACCACATAAAGGTGTTTCACAGATTAAAAGACACATAAGTATTATCGAAAGAGTATATAGAAAACCCATTGAGAACCTGCAAGAGATGTCAACTATAAGAAAAGCAAATGAGGTACCTTACTCCACTAACTGACAGTGGCAAAGTTGGAGAAAAATAATGCACATATCATCCATAAACAAAAGAATCTGGAAACCACAACTACAAATGATGATACAAGAAAATAATAATCATAAAAGCAAAGATCCACTTATATTCCAGCAATGTAACTCAATCCATACAGAATATATATATATGCAAATTTGAATTTTTTTTTTCAAAGTAGGAGGGTGGGCAAAGCCCAAATTGATTTTTAAGCCCTACCTGCAACTCCCCCAGGGATTAGCCAAAGAAAGCTGCTTGAAAATCAATCAGCTAAGCCCCTAGGGGCATACCACACAGTTGAAATTGATATTATAGATGCTAAACAGATGGGCACTCTGCTGGCTTATAGATAGCCAGTTTAGAATTCTAGCAGTTCTATTTGCAAAACTAATGTCTAAACAATTGCTGAGTTCATATCCAGGCTCATTCTGATTCCAGTAATCCCTAATGGCAATGGATGCATTGTATAATACAAGACCAATAAAACTGTTTCGTTAGCTTCTAGTCAGTTCAACAAGGAATCATATTAATACAAAGAAAGAGTTCCCCAAGAAAGGGTGCTAAATACACACACACACAAAAAAAATCAGTTCGAAATAACCCTAAAAGCCTACCAGAGTTGGAAATCAAGCTTGTAAGTAATGTTCCCCATATTTTATGGATCAAATAGTATATTCTCCTATGCCAGAGTAACTGTTGAAACTAAAGCAGGTATTTACTGTATTTTCTCCAATAAATCAAGAAAAAAAAAACATGAATAGTCCATAAAGGAAAACATATCATAGGAAATCTTAAAACATTCACAATAAACCTCAATTTTTAACAAGTTTATTTAGCCTTGAACAAACAGTCATCAACTTCACCAGTTACCAGAATGGTAAGAAACTGTACAAATGATACAATAATCCAGCCTAGCATCTCAAGATTTTCCATACTTATCAACATATCCCTGCAAGTAAAGGAAGCAACTGTCAAATGCCAAGAACAAGTTATACTCAAAATCTAATATCTGTGTCCATCCTTGTACGGTTGTACACGTTACAGCTAAACTCAGGAAACTCACCTCGACAAGCTTTGCAATTTTTGGCTGGGATGAAGAAAGATACTGCTTAGTTGATTCCATAGTGGTTGGAATTTGGTGGGGCTGTAGGGTGGCAAGAACCTTGTCAACTGCTTTCTTAACTATAGTGTTATGTGCATCCTTGCTGAGACGACCCTCACGCCAACTTGGTTTCAACAATTCTTTAACACATTCTACAAGATCATTACGGAAATGTTTCGTCAGTTTAGATTCTTTGCGCCCATCCCCATCAGCCTTATGCTCGAGATCCATTTCACTGTTTTGTCTTGCCTGATCTACTTTCGGTTCTTTATTGTGTCTACATCCATCATTTTGAATTCTACTACCATAATTCGCATTAATTTTCTTTGACTTAGAAATATCTTTGAAATAAGTGGAAGCTGAGGGATCATTTTCTTTGGGCATGGCGCCATTTTGCTCGTCAACAATAGATGTTCCTACTCCTTCTTCCCTGTCAGCAAGTGAATCATTTCTGGCTGTGCAGCAATTCTTGTCCAACACATTGTCATTGAATCTACCATGAGACGATACAGAACTTTTATCACCATTACATCCTGGGACCACAGTATTAGATAACATTGAATCGCCACATAGTTTCTGATCTGACGAGTTTAGGGCGGAATCCCCTACACTAGAGAAAGCAAGTTTAAGAGATATGTGTCCTATCTTAGGTGAGTCAAAGCTATCGCAAAGAGGGTCATACTTACTCCTTGGAGATGATGTATCAATAGAAGCAATAACAAAAGATGGTTGAAAAGGCACGGATGGTTCCCAATCGTTTGATGATATTTTTGTTTTATAATCAGAAGAGATCTGTGGTTTTTCTGATTCAGAAACAGAGAACGGGGATGTGCTTCTCAGAAACAAAGCCAATCTAGAATTACGGCATTCTCTATCACCGTCCAACAAATTTTTAGCATCAAGAGGATTAGCACCCAAAGAGGCAGAAGAAAAAGGCAATGACAATCCTGTCCAGGTTGAGATATGGTGAGATGGGAAACTGCTAGAAGTTGGACCAGAAGTACCTAAGCTTGATTTCATAGTGTGGCTAAAAGCCGGTGAAGAATAATCATTATTCATGCATTTACTTTGAATCCAAGACCGCTCTTCCAGACTGATAGGATAAGAAGAGGGATTCCCGCTATGGTAATTATTTGACAAAACCGCTGAACCAATTGAAGAAGATCTATACTCAAGATGCAAGTTGTTTCTAAATACAGAAGAACCGCTTTCATTTATCAGTGAAGCACATTTACCATAATCAGCAGGCCAATTATGTCTTAAACTTTCTCTTCCTGCATCCTTTGATGAGAAGATAAATCCAATATCCTCTCTGGATGAAGGGGAATTATCAGAAGATGTATTTTCTTTCTGGAGCAATGAAAGCCTATGGTTTTCTTGAAAATGAGGCAACCTTTTGCTTTCTCCTGGTTCCTGAGTCAGTATTCTTTCTGAGGATAAGTCAGAAGAAAACAAATCATTATTTCCAACAGAACAAGCCAGTGGATCAGGAAAAGAAGACATTCTTGATCTCTGAGTCATGTTTCTTGAACCTGATACAAGCAAGGATGCTAATTAGAGATGCCAGGTAGAGAAGATTCTCGAAGATCACACACGAAGAAAATATTAACTACCTTCATCAAACTGAGCATCTGTTTTCAAAGATGCTTTCACAGATGCAGTAGCTACATCTTCCTCAAGTAGTTGAGTAGTATTATTTATATCGTCTTTCACATGAAGAAACCTACACGAATTTCCTTTGATGCACCAACCTTTAGTGAAGAAGTCACAGATAACAGCAGGACGTTTGTTTCCATCCTTAATCTCAGCAGCAGGGGACAAACTTCTAGTCCTTACTGCAGGAGAGGCAAATCTGGAATAGCTAATGGTTAGTAGGAATTGGTTGAAGTATTATTTTCTGTAAGTCAGAAAGGTTACCAAAAAGCAGATAGTAACCAGCGTAAGCTAACAGTTCCCATCTTATGATACTAACATCGAAGAAAATACCAAATCAATATTAACAAACCTTGATTCTATTCTCTGTTTATCATCTGCTGAATGTGTGTCCATAGGCTTACTTTCTTCCACAGAAGTCCCTTCACCAAGGCAATCTCTGATCCGGACGCCTCCAGCCACAGATTTTTTAGTAAAACGAGAATGACTGGTGGTTTCAGACTCCATAATCTGACTATTATGCAAATGAAACTCGCCATCAATATGCAGTTCATTTTGCTCTTTACAGGCTTTCACTGGAGGAAAGGCTCCTCCATATTTCTTAGAAATATCATATTCTAGACTTCCATTGTCCTCAGCAGGAGTCAGATATTTCCCTGCTTTTAAATACTTGGATTCCTCATGATTCTTGTTTGACACCTCCTTCTGTCTTGAGAATGGCCCATTTGAACAACCAAAATTATCTCTACTCTCTTCTACAGCAAGGATATCAGATGGTAGCCTCGCTTTAGATTTTTCTCGAGAGAAATAACCTGATTCCAAATGGCTTTTGTGCTCTTCTGATTCCATTTCTTCACTGACATCTACATAGAAGAAAAATGAAATCAAGAAAAGAAACAAAGCAATATGCTCCTCTTGAAAATGGTTGCAGCCAATACACTAACAGATCAGGGCTTATAATAAGACTCTTGGGTGACCATTCGAACAAAAATGGAAACCTTCTTCTGATAAGAAACTGAAATTTGAAATAACAACAAAGAATCAAAACAAAACTGGAAACTTGATCATCAAGCCAAGTGGTTATTGAGTAAGACAATAAATACGTCACCTTCACCACTGCATAATGATGGAGTTGCCGAGCCATGTGAGAGGTAGACCAATCGATCTCATTAAAAAAACATACACCAAATTTCTAAAAGCCACCTTGCAAGCGAATATGGGACAGGAGACTAAAAGGTGAGAGGAGGGCATGTCAAAATATCAAACTACAAACCATAATATGGAGATGGAATTGGATTGACATGTAAACTTCAATGTAGGAAACAAGAAAGCAAATATGTTACGGGAAAAGCAAGTCAATAGTTTTAAAGGCTGTTTACAGGAGAAATGCGGATTCTCATGGAAGTATATTTAAAACTGTTTAGAATCAGTCATTTATTCTCCAACGTAATTTTCAATGATTTACTCTCATACCTTTTCCAAACATAATGTACGAGTCCTTCTTGCAACCACTTGACATTGACCCAACATGAGAAGATTTCATAAACTTCATGTAACTCCAGCTCCAACTACTTTGGCTAAGGGATAAGAGAATAAGTTATGAACAAGCTACCTACACTATCAAACCGCTTAGAAAGCATACATCTAAGCTTCACGATACTTAGACAACAAACAGACTACTTAAACGAATTCAATAGAAATTCGTTGGTGTAATAACGGAATTTGCAACATTTACTGATTCCCAATAATAATAATCATCTACTTTAGCATGGTAGCATTCTAGTAAGTTTCTATCTGTAGCCTAACTGCTCCTATTAGCTGTTTTTATAACTGTCAAACAGTGTTTATGAATTGAAGTTTTTATTCAAATAACTGGTACATGATACCAAAAAAAAAAACAAATATATGATGCTCAATGTGTTAAAAAAAATAAATAAATAAAAGCAATCAAATATGCGTTTCGCAGCGTCAACTAAAGAACAAGAACAACAAAAAGAAAGCGTTGACATCGTCAGTCTAAAAGAGAGAATGAAAAAAATAAAGTACATTCAACTAACCGTTGCGATCCTCAGAGGCGTCGTTTGGGGAATCAGACAAATTGTGAACTTCGTCGGTAGCATCGTCAGTGCGGGTGGCGGCCGCGGCGGATGAAGCAGACATTAGGGGCGTTCCTACGGCTGGTTAAAAAAAAAATCACGGTTCGTACAGTTACTACAGCATCGAGGAGAGAAGGCGATGCTGACCTGTTCCCTCCGCTTGGTGTGATACACAACCGTGGGTCCCGTCCTCATTCGGCCGCATCACGTGGATGCTTTTTCCTACTCCTAATCTACACGCACTCCAAATTTCTAAACACACCCCAACTTGAGTAGACGACCCGATCGTGTCAAGCAGCAAAAATTAGGATCCAGTTAGAATAAATATCGGGTTGTTGGGCTTTAATTGGTAAATAGATTTTGGCCTCCATTTTACACATGTATTATGAAGTGAGTCTGAGACAGAAGCAGAGAGAAATGTTATTCATGCGTATACTGAACGTTATTAAGTTAATGCTGGATAAATTAATTGTTATGCCTATATTTTTATCAAATTCGAGTTCAAAGACTCACATCTAATAACTTGTCATAATTAGAATAGGATAAAGCAATATAAGTCATAATCCTCTTCAAACTCGAATCTTACAAGATAAGGAATTAATTTTTCTAATTCTATTATACGTCTGATTATTTTCTCCTATATAAAGAGGCCATCACTCAACAATAAAAAATAATAAGAGATATGCATGAGAAATAGGCATATTGGATGAGAGATACAATATCTTCCAAACCTTTTTCTCCTACTCTCTTTTCTCACTCTTATTTATTTGTTATCGCGCTACTTTCGATCTCTGACTTAAGCATCGGAGAGTTTACGTCGGTAACACCCCCGGCGACCCTTGATAAGTTATTTTTTTATAAGATTCCGACCACTGAGCTCTTTGCTCTCAATAATGACAATTCCGAGGACATCAAACTCTCTCATTGCTCATTCCCCAAGTAAAACAACTATTTCTCAACTCTTTTTATCGATCCAAATTTTGATATCAACAGTTGGCGTCGTCTGTGGGGAACGCGCAAAAAGTCTAAAAAAATCAACAACGAGAGGCCTATAAATTGGAATTGCATATTCCTCGGAAAAGCAACAACATCAAAACAACAAAAAACAAATATCACGGATCAAAGAGGAGAGAGAAAATGGGTCGGGTACAAACCCCAAACCCAAACGAAATCAAGCCACCGTTCACGGCAGCCGTCACACCACCGGCTTCGATGGTTATCAAAAGAATCCCCAAGAACCGGTGAGCATGCCCGCACCTTCGCTGCTACCGGAAAGCACCCAGAAATGGCCACACGAAGCTGCGAACAGCAGCGGAATCGCAGCATCGAATCGGCGAATCTCACAGGATTTCTCACCCTCCAAAAGCCGCTGAAACTGCCTCTGACAGCAGCCAAACACATGAGGTTGAGGGATCTCGATCTGCCGCCGCCATCGCGTGTCGCCGTGCACCGCCACCACTAGTGGACTCCTCACGAGCTGAAGCTTCAAATCCAACCACTGCTGCTTGATTTTCCGGCCACCAATGTCCGGCGAGGTAAAACCCTCACATTTGCATAATTATAATTCTGCCCCGTTCATGTTTTAATTTGTGGTTTTACCATGATTGCCTCATCTTTATGCTTAATGATTCTACTCATCCTCGTGCTAATGAGTCTCGATCTTAGTAATTAATTTTGGCCTGTCTATGGCCTATCTTATTTAAGGTAGCTGCGGCCATTCTATGACTCGACCGTAGTTTAGCCATTCTATAGCCTATCCTATTTAAGGTAACTGGGGCCCTTCTATTGCCCGACCTTAGTTTGGCCCTTCTATGGTCTATTTTATTTTAGGTAGTTGCGGCCCTTTTATGGCCTATCTTATTTAAAATAACTGCGGCCCTTCTTTAGCCGGACCTTCATTTGGCCTTTCTATGGCCCGAACTCATGGCCCTTCTATGACCCTTTTTTTATTTAATTTAGCCATTCTCTATGGCCCTAATCTCATTATATTGGCCCTCATCTGTCTCTATCTTAGTTATTATGGCCCTTGTCGCGACTTGAGCTCAAGTTATCCTCATGACATTTGAGAACTCCTTATTTCAGTTTACAGCATTCACTCGTCACTCATGAATACTATAAGTTAGGGGGCTCCTGTTATGACTATATTTTTATCAAACCCGAGCTCAAGGACCCACATCTAATAACTTGTCCTAATCCGAATAGGATGAAGCAATATAAGTCATAATCCTCTTCAAACTCGAGTCATACAAGATAAGGAATTCGTTTTCCTAATTCTATTATACTTCTAACTATTTTCTCTTATATAAAGAGGCCATCACTCAACAAAAAAAAAAAACAATCAGAGGTATGCACGAGAAATAAGCATATTGGAGGAGGGGGTACAATATCCTCCAAGCCTTTTTCTCCTACTCTCTTTTCTCTCTCTTATTTATTTGTTATCGCGCCACTCCCGATCTCTGACTTAAGCATCGGAGGGTCTACACCGATAACACCCCAAGCGACTCCTGATGAGTTATTGTTTTGCAAGATTCTGACCACTGAGCTCTTTGCTCTCAATAATGGCAATTATAAGGACATCAAGCTCTCTCATTGCTCGTTCCCTAAGTAAAACAATTATTTCTCAACTTTTTTTGTCGATCCAAATTTTGGTATCAACATTAATAATTTTTATTTGAGGCGAACTTAATAAATTAATAATTCAAAAAATTTATCAAATAACAATTCTTTTTAAAAATCTTATTTTCTACAAATATTACATAAATTCATAATTAATTAATTTGAAACTAAATACATATGATATGTCTATGATTTTTTTTATTGTATTTGCATAATGTTTTAATATTTCACTGCTGTCGTTATTGCTTTCTTTACACCTTTTAGATAAGAAGTCATTATTGTATTCTATGTGCTATATATCAAGATAAATAAGAGAGAGAATCAGCTTAATATGTTGCCTCCAAAAAATCTTCTCTAATAAGTTACTGTGTTATGCAATCCAATCAAAAGATATCAAGTGACTTATTCACTCAGTCAATATCAAATCAAAATTGTATCATATAATTTGACAAAATCACTACATTCTCTAATTATATTACCTCTATACTTCATAAAAATTCATATTATGAATGTGATATTATTTTTGTAAATTAATAAATTATTAACTTATCGATATACTAATATCCATTAAGTTGATAGATTATTCATAATCCCAAGTCTATTAATTTATCGAGCTCCTACTATACATGTATTGAATCGATATTGCAAAAAAAAATTCTCAGAAAATTTACATAAATAGCCCAATAACTTTTAGATTTTTCACAATTGACTCTTTATTTTTTTCTATTATAGTTAGCTAAATATAAATATTTAGGATAAAAATATCTCTTTCATTTTCACGATCCCAAATCTCCCTTAAAAAAAAACACAATTAAACCTTGTTCTCATCATCGGCTGTGACGATGACAAAACACAACCCAACCCTAAGATATCAGTGATAACTACAATGACAAAAATTTATCCGAAAAACTCGATGCTGACGGCAACAATGGAAAGCGAATCAAAACCCGTATTCGGCTAACTACTCCAAACTTAGCTTAGTTAAATTCATCATTGTTGATTGGTTTGAATGATTTTGAATGAATTGTATGTGATTATATGTTGTATTAGTCTAAAAATTAAATAGAAATTTGTCGAAATAATGAAATACAACTATAGCCCATTAGAAGCTTGATGAAATGCCTCTTAGACTTTGTTTTTGTTTTTTTGTTTTTTTTGTAGATTAAAATGCTGTTTGGGATTGAGGTTGGATAGCTGTAGTTTAAAAACTATAACACTAAAGTATTTGGTAAACACTATATAACTGCTATAGTTTTGAAGCTAAAGTGTACATTAACCAATTATCGAAACCGTATTAACTTTTTGATATCAAAGCAAGCAACATAAAATTTGTAAAATAAAATAATTGGAATAATTAATTAAATTGACAAATCATAAATGTAAGGATTGCTTGGATTTCCTCTTTGTAGAGCCATAGGCTTCTTTTCGCTGGCAATCTTTCCCGGCTTCTTGACTTCCTTATATCAATTCCCTTTCTCTATTAAAAAATTTAACCTTCAATTCATTTTTTTGCTCAATTTTTAGAAAACTGATAATCAAATAGATTGAGAGTATGAATACTGAGAAACAACAAAAAAATAGTTATTTTGCGTAGTCATTTAGAAATTTCAATAATCCTTGGCTATACAAATTTAAGAGATCAGTTGGAAATGGAAGCGATTCATTGCAGTGCTGATTTATCGATTTGCATCTTCATTAGACTTCTCACTTTCATTGGGTTCTTGATCCAAGGCCATTTTGCTATTTTGAAGATGCTCAAAATTCAAGTTATCATGAGTTAGTCCATTGCCATCTTTTATTCTCTAACATGATTGATTGTGTTTGTGCAGTGAGGATAATTTGGGAAATAAAAGGGATTAATTAAAAAGTAGGGGTTGGTGATACAAATAAAGGGGTTCAAATATCGTTACTCATGTATCTCTCCCTTTGCAAAATTAGATTATGAAAGTTGCCCAGACTGCAACGGTATTTGTAAACCAATCTTTCCGGATTTAAATTAAAAAAAAAAAAAAAGGTCGAAACCAAAAATTATTGCTATTTTACTGTCTCAGAGCAATTCACTGTCAGGGTCATGGCATTGACCCATTTTCCAGTTACAAATTTCCGATGGTTGCGCACCAATTCATGTCTCTTAAGGTCAAAAATTCAAGAGTCAAAAGCAATACCAAATGAAATCAACCGAGACGACAAGCATCCTCAACCGTCCGATCTAAATTCACATCAGCACACCTCATCAAGGCAATTACGAATTTTACGTAAATGTAATTTTCTTTTTAAGTCTTGGCCCCTGTATTTTTTTATTTCTTTCCCGTGAATTTTGTCTATTGTCGTCTACCAAGCGGAGGTATATATAACAAAAATTAATTGGAATCGCAGCAACTACTTCCAATACAAAGCCCCAATCAAAACCCCCGAAAAAAAAAAAAGAGGCACGCGCAATTATCTTATTTGTACTTTCACTTTAGATTCCATTCAGTGAACGCATGTGCACCGTCAGATCAGAAGTCTATCAGAATTGATGAACCTGATCACCACATTATCACCTGCTCTTTTCACGAGAGTCAACTAAACCCAGAAAAAATGAATTAAAAAAATGCAACTGTTTACCTGCACTCACGTCCCCGTATTCACTCACTGTCTTAAAAATGCAAACGAAGCTCAAAGTAGATGGATATAGATAGACAATGTGAAACGAAGCTTTAGAGGTTTTTCGCAAAAGGAAACCGAGCAAAGCTCAATTGAAACCAAAATGCTTAGATTTCACTTCTTATGGCTTCTTGTTTTCTGTTCGGCTCTCAATTCTTCTTCAGCTCGACCTGGTAATTACCTTTCACTTTGCTCGATTTGTTGTGAAAAGATTTGCTTGAGATTTGAATTTGGGACTTTGAAGTGAACTAATCTTGCATTTTGGTTAATTAAATGTTTGTTTCTTTGAATGAGTTATTGATCTCGAGCTTCTTAATTAATTAATTTGCTTTTCTGGATATGTAAGGTGAATATGATGAGATGGAAGAATTTGGACTTAAATTGAATGTGCTTTATTTGTTGAATTCTTCTAGCAGTAGTTTTTGGATGTTTCGATCTGTTTGTTTGCTGAGTAAATGTAGATAAAAGGAAAGCATCAAAGTAAAGTAGTTGTTTACTCTATAGTTTGTTACACCTGACCTGACTGCCACTATCATTACCAGGATTTATGTCTTCTAGCATGTGGATATGCTTAATAGAATAAACTCATTATCTTTAAGTTTGAAGTACATCTGACCGGACTGTCAGAGGAACCAAGATGGTTTATCATCTTTTGATTCCTAAACCAAATGTAAATGATAAAGCTTCAAGATATGTGAACTTGTTTTGTGATTGAAATGCCAGATGTGACCATTGACCGTTGTGTATTTTATATTCCTTTAAGCTTTGACCACTTCACCTGTTGGTATATCACTGCTTACATTTGTAAATGCGGGAAAATTAAATTTCTTTCCCAAACTTGACAAAGGAAACACGATTAGAGTTATCTGCTTTAGCTATTGTTTCACTTATTGGGCGTCAAATTTATGGACTCTTTTGTTTCAATGCAGCGCCTTTTGCCATGCGTATTAGCTGTGGAGCGCGTCAAAACATTCATAGTCCTCCAACAAATACACTCTGGTTTAAGGATTTTGCTTATACTGGAGGCATTCCAGCTAATGCTACACGTCCAAGTTTTATCACTCCTCCACTAAAAACACTTCGCTATTTTCCCTTATCTGAAGGTCCTGAAAATTGCTATACAATTAACAGAGTGCCGAAGGGACATTACAATGTGAGGATTTTCTTCGGATTGGTTACGACTAATTTTGATCACGAGCCTCTGTTTGATATATCTGTCGAAGGCACCCAAATTTATTCTTTGAAATCAGGTTGGAGTGACCATGATGACCAAGCATTTGCTGAAGCCCTTGTCTTTCTTAGATATGGTACGGTCTCTATATGCTTCCACAGCACAGGGCATGGAGATCCAGCGATCCTTTCTCTTGAGATTCTTCAAGTTGATGACAAAGCATACTATTTTGGTCAAGAGTGGGGTGAGGGGGTAATCCTCAGAACAGCCACAAGATTGAGTTGTGGTAATGGGAAGCCAAAGTTTGATGTAGACTATAGTGGGGATCACTGGGGTGGGGATAGATTTTGGAACCCGATTCTATCTTTTGGTCACAATGCTGATCAAAGAAGGTCCACTGAGAGTAGCATCAAGCAGGCCTCAAAGGCACCAAATTTTTATCCAGAAGCACTTTATCAGACTGCTCTTGTCAGTACTGATAGTCAGCCAGATTTACAATATAATATGGATGTGGATCCCAACAGAAACTATTCAATTTGGTTGCACTTTGCAGAGATTGATAATACAATCACTGGTGTTGGGCAAAGGGTATTTGACATCCTGATAAACGGTGATATTGCATTTGAAGGTGTCGATGTTGTCAAAATGAGTGGGGATCGCTATACAGCACTTGTACTGAACACAACCGTTGCTGTTAATGGAAGGACCTTAACGGTAACCCTGCATCCTAAAGGAGGAAGTCATGCCATAATCAATGCCATTGAGGTCTTTGAGATCATAGCTATTGAGTCCAAAACTCTGCCAGAGGAAGGTGTTTTTTTTTTTTCTTGGCTCTTTACAGCCAAGCAATGCATTTTTCAGAAGTTTGAGTATTTGTATATTTTACTGATTCTTTTCATTCTTTATTCCAGTAAGAGCTTTACAGAAATTGAAGAACTCATTGGGGCTTCCTCATCGGTTTGGGTGGAATGGTGATCCCTGTGTTCCCCAACAACACCCATGGAGTGGAGCAGATTGTCAGTTTGACAGAACTAGCAACAAATGGGTCATTGATGGACTGTACTTTCTTGATCCCTTTATATTCAATTTATATCTGCATTATTGTTTAATTAGCTATCCTCGTAATTTGCCTTCCATACATTTGGATTTTTTATGCATATTAATCTTTTCTCATTTCTCTCAGTGAACCTTCATTGTAAAGGCTTAAAGTAGAATTGAATGAATTAAGAACAGCTATCCTTACTCATCAGAGCACTGCCCTTGTACTTTTAGTTCTTCCTTTTGATACATTGCTCGTTAAATAACTATTATGATCACTGTGATTGGATATTTGATATGGATAACAGAAGGTACATCAATAATGGAAAAGATCTTTTGTTATTTTCACCAATAAAGCAGGTCCCAAATGGTTGGTTGGTGTATTTTTGGTTGTTAAATAAGTCCATGCAGTTTTGTCTATATACTTGGGTTTTTTTTTTTTTTTTTTGTGATCTGGAGCCACGCAGCTTCTGTGTTCACAATATTTACCATTTGCCAGAATTCTGCGTTTAAGATTTTAAAAGTTAATGTATTCCATCACTTGTATTATCATAATTTGATAAATAATGTTTGCTTCTTCTTGACTAGTGGTCTGGACAATCAAGGTCTGAGGGGTTTCTTGCCAAATGACATATCCAAACTGCGTCATCTACAAAGCATGTAAGTTTGTTGTAGATGCCCTCCTCAGATTACAAAGTTGTATTATTGGTTGCCTTTGTTTGTTAAGTACTACTGCACCATGTGCTTTTCTCTTTTATCCAAGTCCCATTGCTGAGAACCTTGAAAAAATTATGGCAAAGATGAAAGGAATGGTTCTCATTCCTCTCTCTTGGACTGGCCTCTTATCGCTGTTTGTTTCTTACTACAATAGTTGAAAATTTGTGATACAAGCTTTTAAAGGGTTTAAAAAATCTCTGTAGCTCACATATTGTGAACTTGTGTAATTACAGAAATCTGAGTGGAAACAGCATTCATGGGGCTATTCCATCTTCACTCGGGACAATAGCTAGCTTAGAAGTACTGTAAGTGCATCTTAACCAGTTTGTTTCTTTCCGGACATTCCTAATTGTGTCTTGTTCCTATAGTATAAATCCAACTGTGCAAGTGATGTTATTTACTTTCCAGGGACCTGTCCTACAATTTCTTTAATGGATCAATTCCTGAAAGCCTTGGGCAGTTGACAGCGCTACATAGACTGTATGTTCTTTTCTGCAGCTGATTAGCACATGAATTTAACTGTAAAATAGAGTAACTTAAGTTTGTCTTGGTGCAGGAACCTCAATGGTAACTCTCTTTCAGGAAGAGTTCCTGCTGCACTAGGAGGAAGACTTCTGCACCGAGCTAGCTTCAAGTATGTTTGTGCCATGGATTATCTATAGATATGATTGGGCTTGAGAAAAGCTCATTATAGCATGTTATATCAGTGATGTGAGCACAAACATGCTGTAGCATGATTGTATGTAGATATATTTACTAATTTACTTGTTTGTTTTGTTACTTAAGTCTACAATAAAATACTGAAGGGGGATATGCATAGTTTTACTGATAATGCAGGTCTATGTGGTATACCTGGGCTAGGTCCATGTGGGCCCCACCTTTCTACTGGTGCAAAAATTGGCATTGGATTTGGTGTGCTCATTCTTATCTTGCTCCTTATTATCTGTTCAATGGTCTGGTGGAAAAGGCGCCAGAACATTCTAAGAGCACAGCAGATTGCAGGTAAGGACATTCATAGCAAACAAACTCTTTTAAGAGAATATGTAATGTTAAGAGCACAATTTAACTTTGGAATCTCCATCAATGATAAACATTGAGGATTAACTTTGTTTTCAAATAATGTTTGACTCAATTTGTGTGCATTTTTTTGTCTTTGTACAGCAAGAGGTGCTCCCTATGCAAAAGCAAGGACCCATTTATCACATGATATTCAGTTGGCAAGGCACTATAATCATCATGGCAATGCTCGAACTGCTGCAGAGAATGGACCTAGTCTGCTATCATGATTAACAATTATCAATCCTGAAGTCATTTAACTCTGCTTCCGTCCTAATTCGTGGATTCTAAACTGCTTTTGGTTGGACAAGATAAAAGACCGTTTGTAGATTTGGTAGGTGTGGATGCCCCCGTGTTCCTTTCAACAATCTTGTTTGGTTGGTTTGAGTGATGAAGCCAAAGAGGCCCCTCAAAGAGGCCAGATCTCCCCTTGGTAGCCCCCATATTGCTGGAAAGTGATAATTTTTGTAAATTGCTTCCGTTCTTTTGTCATTTTGGCAGTATGAATGTTGTCACATATTGAAATACCAGTGCAGTATAGTCTTACAAAAAGATTTTTTTTTTTTTTTAAATTACACTCTTTGTTAGATCCTTTGTGTTTTTTATCAAGATGTTTGAAAGGAAGTTAATATGTATTTCAAGTCCTGGCTCGGCAAGGCCAGAAGAAAGGTGTTTTCAAAATGATACTAGGAGAAAGTGATTGAGACTGTAAATCCTCCTTTTTAAAAAATATATATATATATATTGGTTGAAATGTTACGGGTCGTAGTGTGTTCTTCTCAGGTGGTATTTCATTTTGGTCATCCCATATTCCCATGACTGTCATGACGGAAGTGAAAACGTGCACCCACTAGAGAACAAAATTTCATAATTGAACCAACCACGTACAAAATTCCGAATAACTATGCATTATTGCATTCAAATTTCGAAGTACTGCTTTTGTAAAGAACCAAAAAAATGTTTGAACGATAATAAATTCAAGCAAGTGGCATCAAATTGATTATTGACGCAAAATTTTTCACGAAAGAAGCAATCCTTGGACCCAATTGACAGAATCTGATTGAGCGGTTTACACTATGCGCCAAATAGAAAGAAAATCATAGCCCTTGGCTAGCCCTAGTTACTGAAACTGAAGGCAGCAAATAAAGCATCCAACTACCATGGGCCATGGCTGATGACCCAAACAATTCTCCGCCACCTTGCACTAAAAAAAGAAAAAACAAATTTTATTTATCACCATTTTTTCAATCCGACAATTTCGTTTAGTAATTAAGTCTGGACGACTTCACAAAAGAAAAAAATGGGCTTATCACAGTGTTGTGAAATGGTGAAAAGATAATTTACACGGTTGTATACTTGTTTTAAATTTTTAATAAAATCTAAGATTTTGGATTGAAAATTGACTATATATGAGTAGTGTTCTTTTGACCAAAAATAATTTATTTATTAGAGTCACTCAATCGAGTGGCAGATGAAAGGAGATATATATGCAACATTTTAGCTTTAAAATATTATCATTTAATTGAATGAATCTAATAAATGAAAATTAAGAAACTTTTTAAATCAAAATTATAAAATAATTTTCCAACAAGGACCATTTTAATAAAATGACGATATCACTGATAGATAAAATATTACAAATTTCAATATACCAACAAATAAAAAATACAGTCTTTAATGTACTAAAATGTATATTTTTTTATAAATTTTAATAATATCTTTACTTTTTTAGAATGTTCTCATTAAGAATGGCTATATATATATATATATATAGTGAGCACATATTCATTTTAACAAAATGAAGATGCCACAGACAAAAAAATACATATTTCAATACACTAACAGATAAAAAAAATATAATTTTTAATGTATTGAAATTTATATATTTTTTTTATTAAAGTGAGGATATCCTTCCTAGAGAATAACTCTATGTATATGTATGAATAATTCTTTAGTGAAGGTATATGCACATTAAAATATAAAAAAATACAGATTTCAATACATTAGAGATTTTTTTTTGTCGGTTAATGACATCCAAGCTTTTTTAAAATGAGGATGTCCTCACTAGGGATGTACGCGGATCTGGTTTTGCGAATTATACATCAATCCATATCCGATCCACGATTTTGCAGATTATAAATTTTCAATCAAATCCAATCCAATCAACGGATTGGTGATTTTAATCCAAATCCAATCCATACGTTTGCCAATCAGATGTGAATTTGAATCAATCCATATCCAATCCGCCATTTTTTGAATTAAAAAATTTAATTATGTCCGATCCATGAATTAAATAAATAAAAAAATCTAATATAAAAATAATTTCACTACCGATTAAATTCAAAATTGAATAAAATTTAAATAAATTAATTGTTTAAATAAAGTTAGAATAATGCATTCAAATATTTAAAATATAACACATCGAAAAGAAAAAATCTCATTTGTTTAGATCAGTATATGAAAATTAACTAAAATTATGAATTTAAATCTATACAAAAGTTAAAACTTGCGAGTTTAAAGGATCTATCAAAATGTTCACCTTCAATTTATATTTTGTATTTTAACATGAACAAAATAGACATAATTGAAATAAATAACAAATAAAAATATTCTATTTAATAAACATAATTAATAAATATTTATCCTTACTATTCCGTCAAATGCTATCAAGCTTTATCAAAAATTTTCTTGTTAGCTCCCAAAATCTTTGTACACGTAAGACCCAAAAAATGTCAATATCCTCAAAATGAGACCAAAAAAATTCAATATTTAAAAAATATAATAGCAATATAAAGTCAAATAATAATCAATAAATATAATTAAAGTTAAGTTGTTTCATTTACCTATCTCAATATGTTTAATCTTTTCTATTGCTTCGTCAAGGATTATTGAAGTTGAACATAATAAATTTTGTGTTGAAATTAGTGTCTCTACCATCCTTGTAGATAGTGAACATTGACGAGAATAAAAAACGCGACTACCAATACTAAATGTTTGGCTTAACTTTTTTTGTTTTGCTTTAGAATTTTACTGTTTATGAAGCTATAATTATTTTATTTTATATTATTATCGGATAAGATATAATATGGTGTTAATATAACTATATTTTAACTTATGTTAATATAACTATATTTTAACTTATTTATTTATTAGTAAGTAGTAATGCCACATTTATAAGTTTTATTTTTTAATTAAATAAATATTTTTATTTTTTTGTTGATTTACAGATTTATGCGGATTTACAAAAGTAAATCCATATCAAACCCACTGACTACGGATTTTTTAATTTTTAATCCAATCTAATCTACGGATCGGATTTTTATGGATCAAAAGAATTGAGTGAATTGGATCAGATTCTGAACACTCTCAGTCCTCACTAAATATATATTTATATTGAAAAATATTTCACAAAAAAATATACATGTTTTAAATGTGAAAAACCCGAACACAGCAAGATATTTTCTTATAAAAAAACCAATTAAAACTTGTCAAATAAATAATTGAGAAAACTTAAACTACACACACGAAGTTAAAATATAAATATTCAATTTCTTGTTCCATTCAAGATTGCGCTCAGCTGATCAAAATTATATGAAAAAAAAAAATCCCACATGCTCTCACAACACACGTGTCAAGTTTAAGAGCTTGGTCAATTTAAAAAAAAAAGGGGTTAAATAATCATGAAAGTAGCTTTCACGTGACCATTCGTCAGTCAGCTGCAGCGTTGTAGTCTTGAGTCATCCACCGTACAGTTCCACTTTAACCCAATATTCTGGACCACACACCACACCAATACTGAATCCTCAAAACCGAGTCAAACACGCCAAATGCAAAATCAAATCCCCTCAATTTTTTAACTCACCCTCAACTCAAACCCGGCCCTGTCTCCTGCAACTCAGACACCCCTTACGTACCTTCCACGTGGGATCTCTGCACACTACCCTCCACTCACTTCCCGACACGCCACCCCTGCTCTTTCTTCACCTTCATCATATTCCCACTCTATTTTTGCTTTTTTATTTATTACATCAAACATTTTAGTAATAGTAAATTAATACAGGCGCCGTTGAGCAGCGCCGTACAAAGGGTATAGGGCTTACGTCACTTCGGCGCCAAGACTAGTCACATGACACTCTCCTCCATCCCTCACGTCTAATCAGACGGCGGCTCTTACTTCTTTTATTTTTATCTCTGTCTCTTCACATAGGTCCCACTTTTGTTTTTTTATGCTACTCGAAATCTCTACTCTCTTTAAAACAAACATCATCATAATTTCAAAAAAACAAAAAAATAGAATAAACATCATAGAATCAGCACCGTTGAGTTGAATTTCAAGTGAGAGTTTATAATCACACAAGGATCTGACGGTGGAGAGGGAGTTGTGAATTCTTTATATAGAGTCATGCCGTCCAAGCGACGATTACGGGTGACTTAGTGGGGCCCCTCAATTTTTTTTTTCTTAAAAGCACACTACACAGACGCAGTAGAGCTTTCTCTTTTGATAATTTTCTACCACTAATTGCTGAACATCTCTTCGGATTTTGTTTCTGTTTCTGTTTCTGTTATTTTCAATGGCGTCTTCACGTGAGGGACACTACAGGGGCGTTAGAAAGAGGCCATGGGGGAGATACGCAGCTGAAATACGTGACCCGTGGAAGAAGACTAGGGTTTGGTTGGGTACATTTGACACACCGGAGGAAGCTGCACTCGCGTACGACGGCGCTGCCAGGTCTCTCCGTGGAGCCAAAGCCAAGACCAACTTCCCAGCTCCGGTTACAAACTCTCTTCCTCTTGATCTCAACGTACCGTCTGGTGCTAATACCAGTAATCAGCACCGTTGGATCACTTCCGGTCACCACCATCATCAGCGCTTTGGATTTTGTGAATTTTTGCAAACTGGGGTTCTTAAAGAAGTGAACTTTGCTGATGGGCATGCAACTTCAGCTTCCACACAAACTGACGCTGCGGTTATTGATGGCGCTCCGGTGGCTGATAATGGGTCTACTCCGTCCTTCTTTGGGATTGTTAGACGTGGGTTGCCTATTGATTTGAATGAGCCGCCACCGCTCTGGCTTTGAGCTGTCAGTTACTGTGGCATCTCGCGACGTCGCTCTGCATCTCACTTTTGTGACTACTACTCTACTACTAGTCTTACTGCTACCTCCTTTTATCATTTTGTTCTTCCTTTTCTTTTTTCTTGTTTTTAGAGGGATTAACCAAAAAAAAATGTGATCAGAATATTGTTGGGAGGTTGAGAGCCCATGTATATATGATGTTTTTTTTTTTTTACTATGTTTCTATGAATTATGAAACACTAATCAGTTTCAGTTCTTCGTGCTATATATCTTGGTTCTTCATATCATAGTTCTCCTTTAATTACTGTTTTTCCCTGCTTCCGGTTGAAATATGAACGACCGTTGATCATATCATTTGCGACCGTCTGACCCACTGACCTGATTTTTGGGTTTTGGTATTAGGATTTTGACTCGTACCCAGCAAAAAATAGTAAGCTTTGGCCTTTCTGGGGCTTCTAAGGTACAGACGAAATTTCTTAACGCGCTAATTTTACACGCGCTGATCAGTTGACTGTGAAAACGCAAAAAGTAGTCTTCGTTAAGGAAGAATGCGAAGCAAGCGTGTGCGTTTAGCAATAGCATCTCCTTTTAAGATTGCCAGTCTCATCAGAGACAGATCTCTCTGATCCTTTTGTTGGTAGTGAGGATGCACCCACTCGCTGTCCGTCCGTGTGAGCGCGTAGTTTATAAAGTCTTAAAAGTCCAAAACACCCTTGCCGGTGTTAATTAGTGCCGTAACTAGTAGTTACCGTTGAGTTTCGCTTGAGATTCATTAAATGCGAGTTAATGCAGGAAAAGCTAACGAGATAGTACGACTAATAAAGTAAGCTTGTTTTGTAACTCGCGAAATTGAGGAAGTAATTGCGTGTGTTGTGGATAAAGTTGCTTTATTGAGACGTCACTTTTGCCTTGTTAAGGAAATGGGGCTCGTTTCTCATGTGCGGATGTGCCTGCCGGCTTTTTTTTTTTTTTTTTTTTTTAATTTGGTGGACTATGTGGTCAATTTATTTCTAGATGCTGATTTTAAAATAATTAATTTAATAATTATCATTTATTTTTTAACTTAATCTCTCTGAATTTGGCTCGGGCTCATCTCATATCTAGTGATTTTTTTATAAAAATTATTATTTAAATTATAACTTATATTATATGATATTATCACTAATATTATATCTTATATTAAACTTTCCTTGTAGTTATCATTAAATAATTGCTGGCACTAATTTATTTAAATCTTACGTTAAATCCTCTGGTGAATTTCACTCCCAATAAACATGAAATGATGTTTACGACCAACCACTACATTTTACCATGTACTATGAACTTTATTATATTATTGAAAATATTTTCACCAACCAACTAGACGGAATGATTAATGTATTGGATTTGATTGATATATGTGAAAATGTGTTTTATGGTGTTTAATTGACTGGCAAACGAGAAATAGAAATTAACTGTTATATGACAGCTCAAATCCAAACTATTTATGGAGTAGGCAAATAATTTAAGAACTATGCTAGAGAGCAAGAATAATAAGAGAATTTTATTCCCTCTCTTTTTTCTTTATTCATTCACTCTCCTTTTTTTCTTTTTTCTTTGTTTCACTCGCCCTTCTTTTTCTCAAGTATTTTTCATAATTTAAATAGTAAAAACATTTAACCAGCCTCCTCTCCATTGTTGATATGAAACAAACTTATCACTGTGCACGTAACTTTTGAATCTTTACGTGGGTAACAATCAAAATATAAAATGCAATAGGCTAGCCAGGCGGCCTATGAAATAAAACAATCTTCATCATCATCATCACATGTCCGATTGTCTCCGCTCTCTCTCTCTCTCTCTCTTGTCTCCATCTCTCTGAATATATATATATAAATAATAATAATAACATTCTTATCACATAGACAATAGGATATGGCTGTAGCCTGTAGCCTGTTGCCTGTTTGATGGTCATCAGGTCAAAATTTCCTTTTATCCGCCTTTTGTTGGACGGTGCCGGGCCTGCCGGCTTTGTTAATTTCAAACAACATAAATTCATAAGATTATTTTCCATGATGCCCCACGTGAAAGTCTATAAAAACAAATTCGGCCGCTGAATTTGAGAGTAAAATATTGATAAATAAAAAATGTTTACTTGACAAATCTTTAAACTCTGAGCTGAAATATAGTCATATAAATGTGGACTTCTTAAAAATCTAAACCGTAATGACTATAATTTGTCCCAAAAAAAAAAAAACGATAATAATTTGTAATTTAAGTACGATAATTTTAAATAAATTTTTTTTAAACTGATATTACAATCATACTACTACTAATATTATATTAAATTATTATTGATATTTACAATCACACTATTATTTTATTATAGTTCAAATACAATAAATATTGATTGATTGTATATTTCATTATAATTATATGATTTAGAATATCATTACCTATTTATTTCTTGTAAATTCCATATTCGAAGTTGTAATTGAATCTATTCATTAAAATGAATGAATTCAATACATTTTTTATGTAAATTCTATATTAAATTTGAATTTGATTTTAAATTTTTAAGACTAATTTATATTAAATTATATGAAACAAATTTTTATCCTTAACAAATATCCAAGAAACATCTTTTTCAGTTATATTTCATAAAAAAATACTACCTCAAAATTGATGAAGTAATAAAGCTCCCATAATATTCTATGGGGCTCGAACTAGGCTAAAGGCTGAGCAGGTAAGTGCGATAATTTTTAATAAGGTTGAGGGTGTAAAAGTAAGTTTAGGAAAGTTTTATTCATGCATTTTGTAGATTATAGAGTCCAGTCAAGTCAAATAAAAGAAAAAAAAAAAAAGAGGTAAAATGAATGAGAAAATTAAAACCAACACGCAACCTCAGAAGTCAGAACGCAGAACCTAATACAATCGTCATCACTGACACACGATCAGGTGCATCAGCACTGCTGCACCTGCACCCTCGCATCGCCGGCCGTCATTTCATGACTCATTTGACCCTCCCCTTTGAGCGCCCCGCGATCTAAAATAAACTTTGTTTGCACTGCTAATAATGTGGGGCCCGCTAGCATGCACGTGGCAGAAATAGGACTGGAGCATGCTATGGGCCCCGCACGAACGCATCTGTCGGCAACAGGGGCGTCGCGGCGGTCTAGCATTTACACTCAAAAACACTGAAAAAACATCAACCCGCATTGAAAGCTAGTAAAGCAAATGTTCTGCTTTTGTTTGTTTGGTGGCGCACAGAAACTCCGTGAATCTCCTTGACGGCGGTTCGATTTCGACGTCGTTTTGCATGCTGCGGAAGTTTCACTTTTTCGTGTTTAACGGCGCCGTTAAGTTGGAAGTATGCATGTGTTCTTCTTATTATAATATGTCACATAATCTTACGTCACTTTATGTCCTAAAAATATGTAACACATCACCTTCATCGTCGTCGTCGTCGTCATCATCATCATCGTACAAGATATATGCATACATTACCATGCATCATCATCACTATAGTGATACATGGTGGTTGCAGGTTTGACTAGCTCTTTGAAGTGTGGAAGGTAGCACGCAGAGCTGGTCCCATCATGAGATGGGGAACCTTTTGTAAAGTTAATTGTCTTGATTATCACAAACTAATTTTATTTTCTTTAAGGCACAGTCGATATTAAATTAAAAAAATCACTTGATTTTTGTTGTGGTGGGGGTCATTTATGAATTATTCCCGAAAATGACAATTAAATTATGTAGTTACTCATCCGAACTGCAAAGAAGAATCAATCAAAAGCAGAGATCTTTCTTTTTAAATCATACTTTAGGTCTTAATCACACAATTAATTGGCGGGTTATGATGAAATCTTGTCACAGTCAATCGGGTTGTGGTGAACAACAAGCCTCCGGAATTGGAAATACTGCTTCTTGTAAAGTTGGGATGTTTTTGCTTTTGAATACAAAACTATGGGCTCCAAGGTCCAAACTCAGTGGTGGGCCCACTCGATAAAGAAATGTTAACATCGTTTTGATTTTCTTTTACCTGCGCGCCACGTGTTGTGCGCAGCCGCACATCATTAATCACATGACTGAAGTTGGACGGTGGCTCCTATCTCACCCGCTTGTTCGGTATTTGCCGGGCCGGGCCCATAATCTTCTTAAAAAAAAAAATTTATAATTATTCTTTGTATCTATGTGCCTAGTGATAATACATCTAAATCTGATAAGATAAGGTGGGACCACATGTTTTTGAGAAATAACGTACTGTCCCGAAATTAATATTGGTCGGTCGCTATGAGTTGGGACTACGGTTTTAAATTATTAGGACGGCTTGATTTCGACTCGGTTTATTTATTTATTCTAAAACTAAAACACAGCCTAATAGGACATAAACATTGTGATGTACGGGGAGAGAAACACAATAGTCCAAATCAATAGACCCTAAAATTGTTCTGCGTTCATAAGATAGAATAGGAGGAATTTTGCCAAAATTACAAAATGTCAACGTGGGACCAATATTTTACATTCATTGAGACTTATTTTGTCCCTATTGAAGCATGTTTCACATGTCCAATTAGGACTTATGAGGCGGCTTCTACACCTTGTAATTTAGGACACCCTCATCATCATGTTGACTATTCAACGAAGCTTAAAATGGGTTTGAAAAATTTCGTGCTCCTTCAAAATTAACTTTTGTTTCCCTTTTTCTATCCACTTTTGGTTGGACAAATTAACTATATAGGGTATATTACAATCTTTGTTCAGTGATTTTCCCAATGAAAACACGAGGGCCCATCGCCTTCTTTAGGATAATTTTATAAGAAAAAATTAAAGGCATGTGCCCTTCCATCTTGGAAGCAATTAGCCATAGCCAAGTAGTTGAAGTTGATCATAGTGCAGTTTTATATTATGTAAAAGAAACGAAACATTAGCATAGTAATAATTACTTACATGTATATGACTTCAGTTGTATATCTCAAAATAATTCTCCATTCACAGCCAACTTCTTGAACCAATGGCCCCCCCTAAACGTTGGTCAAGGGCGATGCGGTGCTAAACGAGATTTTGGCCAAAAGTCTACATAATAGAAACATAAAGCAGCCGTCTACAGTTCCCACAATTGTGTAAATGGCTCCATAACAGTCTATTGTCTTGCCACTATGGTTTAGATTTAATTTAAAATTCACGTTCCTAAGGAGTTTCTGCCATATTTTCAAGACTAAATTCCTCTGTGACCTCTTCAACTATCCTCCATCTGCGAGATGTGCACATATTGTACAAGCATTGGGTTAAAATTAAAAAGAAGACTGAAACTAAAAGCTCAAAGACATTTTTGCCTATTTGGTACCTTTCAAGAACAAACTTCCCTTCTTTGTATTTTTGGTCTTTGTCATGTGCAGCAACCTGCATGCAGATCATAGGCACCAGAAAAATGATTGCTATTTACCATAAGTAATGCATGCCTAGGGAAATAAATAAACCAGGAACAGCTAAGCAGCAGCTCATGATGGCCGATGTGTAGAGTTTTGGAGTTTGTTCTTAAAGGAAGAATAATCATTTGGGAAAAAACAGAGACAATATAAAAATTTCTGGAGAAACGTTTTAGATAATTCCAACAGCTCAATGTTTGCTAAAGAAAGCATTTCTGAAAATTTTCTTCTTTTACTAATTTGTCCAAGAAAGAGCCAATTTCTACTTTAAAGCTTGCATGATGTTGCTGCCCCTGAAATATTACTGAAATTTTCACTAAAAAACAAGAGAAGAATGGCTGAAAGGAGCTCACATATTTCCAGCCAACAATTTGTCCGCAGCAGCAGCAAAATATATCCTCCACGGTATGCATGCCAGAGAGCATCAACCTCTCCTCTTGAGGTCCAAGCATTATATTCACCCTGAAGATCCAATGGGTAAGAAATAATGATATAGATACAATCGATCAGGTATCATTTTTCAACCTTCTAAAATGTTGGAACATTTAAATCATAAAGACAGATTTTCAAATGAAATATAAACACTAATTCCCGAAATTTATATAATTAAGGTATCTCTGGCTTGGATATTGTTTGCCATTGGAGAAAAAGAAAGAAAGAGAGTTGACCAGACCAGTTTCTTAGGACCAGTAAGATTGCATTCACAACTCACGAGAACATGAACTGCAGATCAAATTGTGCTGTTGAGAGAGACAATTCAGAAACTGGCTTTTACATTGTTGTCTTAAAATTAAGCTGTGCTAGACCAAACCTCTGTATATGACTCATTGCAAACCATAAGACACTATTATTCACAAATTCTAGAAAAACGAAATCACAAGTTAAAAAGAACCATATTCTTTCTTCAGTCCAACATAAAGGAAAGGGAAGCAGCATAAAGCAAAAATCATAGAAAAACTTACACATCACTGAAGAGGTATGCCCTTCCTCGACGACAATTAAAAGACTGGTCATATTACAAAGCAACAAACTAAAGTCAAAAAGTTGAACAACATTGCATATAAGCTCATGCTACATATGCACAAAAAATAGTAGAAACTACTATTTAATTTTCTTTGTTTCACTCTGTTGATTCAATATTTCATCCAGAGGCAATAAACATCTATGAGTGCATATAAACAGGAATTGTGAGAAAGAAAGCATCAGTGAGTTAAATCCATCACATAGCACCAATTCCATAATAAGAATAACCTTCCAAATAACACAAAAGAAATGTTCTTTTACCAAGGCGAAAAAAAGAGTTATAAGAAATTATTGAATTTGACGCAATCCAAAAAATGTGTATTTTCTGTGAAATCCCAAGAGATTCAGGTAATATCCTATATCTATATGGAGGTAGTGTAGTCGACCAAGCAAAACTTTGGAGACATCTTTTCACAAGAGGACAGTATGACATCAGTTATTGGATAAATGGCCGCTGAATAATTATTTATTGAGAATTCCAATTTGATGGAGTTCAGACATGGGAGCAGCCACTTAATGTATTAATATGTTGCAGTTAGCATCCAATGATAACACTTGAAAGGATCAGTACTAGTTAATTGCCTTTTTCTTAAAAATATTAAAACAACAGTGAAGCGTATCCGCACTTCTATCATTCCACCGGAACTTTACATTTACAAGGCCATTCAGTTTGCTTATCCTCATGGATAATTTATTCGTTCATTAATAAGGTACAGAAAGGTTCACATAGAGGTTTCTCTTAGTTTGGCAGTTCACTAATCTCATACCCACATTTTTCTCAAGTAAGCTAAAGCTTATAATTCTCAATCACATTAAAAATCAAAGTTAGTGAATATTTCCTTTCCTAAATCCAGTAATCCACCACAACACCATCTTACAATCTTTTTCATGTCATTATAGACCAATTAATGCCTATCTTCCCACCCTTTAAGTCATCCAGAATAAATTAAATTGCAAAACAATTTTTATATATCCAATGAAAAATAATATTTTTCCAGTGTACTGTAGACAGAATTCCTCAGCCGATAATACCACAGACAGGCACTAAATCAATTTATCCAAATAATGTGACACTTTTCCAATAATTAAATCGACCAGACAATAATTTCACCTCTCCCAATCCCAAAAATTCCAAGTTAGCTCAAAATCTAGTCCATACACATTCACATTAGTTATTAGTATATCAGTTAAAGTTCCACGACAACTCAATAACCCCAAGCCAACTAATCAATCATCCTTGGCCCCCAACCCCATACCCAGTTGGTTTTGGCAAAACCCTAGATGCCCGTTAGAAATTAAAATTCCTTGAAAAATTCAGCCCTCTATATTGATCAAATTCAGTGAATTACACAGGCAAATGACTGAATTTCCAATTAATTTTGTAAATTTAATCACATCAGTTCTAATTGTATGACTAATTATGATTTAGTAACAAAAAAATTGAGAAGAGAAAAAGAGAAATAATACCCAAGAAAGGACACTATCAGCAAGAGCGAGATGGCTGTTACAGAATCTGCATTTGTAATAAGACCTGCCTTTCAGCTCCACCAGAAAAACCCTTCCCATTTGAATTGCAATTTGCAAGCAAAAACAATTAAGTTTGCTCTCTCATATTATCAACTACACAACAATGTCACCTTCGCAATTAACTAAATTATTATCTGCTGTTAACCTGGCAAGTAAAGACACCCACAACGCGTGCTCAAGTCCGACTCGCCTGGCTTTCGTCGAGTTCATTATTTGATGGAATCGAACTCGTAAACTGGTGCAATGTCTGCTCTCCTTTTAATTTCTAACTTAAAATCCATTTGGAATTACAAAATAACCCTCAAACGAAAGCATAAATTTCATTAAAAATAAAACCAGTACAATAAATGAGAAATCTTACATGAAAATCCCCCAACCGAACACCATTCTCGTATTCAAATTGTTAGGCCTTATCTTTAAGTTTAAACTTTTATAATTAGGTGTTAATTTAGCATGATATCATAGCACACTTCACCTAAAGATTTTGCCTAAATCTCCCGAACATTAATTAAATTCATACAAAATGGTAATTCATTGTGTTTTATCAATATATTACTAAGAACGACTAATTAAAAAAAAAAAAAACTCAATCCCAACTATTACTCGTTGAGGCTCAGTTTGATATTGAAGTGTTGTACTTTTGAAGTCATAACTACTGTGTAAAAAAATTATAATTATGAAATAAAATTTAATAGTGTATAGTAAATATGACTTTTAAGTAATAATTTAGACAAAATTAGTAAAGACTGAGTATAGTAAATTAGTGTATAGTAAAGACAAAATTAGTGTATAGTAAAGACTGAGTGGTCAGGGCTGCTGCCCTCCAAATGTGAGGGCAGTAGTTCGAGCCCCCACAAATGCATTGTGGGGGTAATTCATTCATCAAGTATAATTGAGTGAATGTCGTCTTCTCCCTCGCGAAATGTGAAGAGTAGACATCCTTCGAATACTAGTGAGGGTATCTTCTCCCTCGCGAAATGTGAGGAGTAGACATTCCTCGAATATTAGTTATGGTTAAAATATGGGCAGTACTTAATGAGAATTAATGTAAACTAGTCCCAGTCATAGTCTGATTTGTAAATATCAATTATACTCTCATGTACTATGAGTTGTAAATATAAACAATAGTCTCATGTAATAAAAAAAATATATAGGATCAAATCAACCTAGCCTCTAGATTACAACCGCTACTATTTCCCAAATACTTTAGAGTTGTGCTCAACCTCACTACATAATAAGTCCAAAAGCTCACTTATGCTTGATAGTCTTAGAGATTAGGGCTTCATTTGGTATATTTTTTTTTCTATTCTAGCTTATTTAAGAAGAGTTTTTACAAATAGAGGTTTTATTAAAAAAATGAGTTATTTGATTGTCAATTAGAACTTTTATTAAAAATTGGAAGATTATTTTAGTAGACAAATTTTTAAAGTTATATTATGTAATTAATGAAATAAGATTGTGAAATAAATTAATGATATATTTGATTTGAAGAAATGAAAGCAAAAGAGTAGAGAGGAAAGGAAGAGAAAGGTAAGAAATAAGAGGAGAAAATATAAATTTCATATGATCATATCAAACCAATCAATGTAACTGAGATTGATCATATTTTTTCCTCATTTTCTCTTTGACCCTCTTTAACCGTTATCTTTTCTCCCCTTTTTTCCTTTTCATTTCTATCCTCTTTTCTCATTTCTTCTAATCAATAAGTGTATTTTAGATAATTTAACTCTTTAAAAAGGCTCCACAACTTTTACTCCCAAAATTTAAACTTTTGTTAGTAAATGTAAAAATAACTTATTTAGTGACTATTTGGTATAACTTATCATATGACTATAAGTGTTTATTTAATCTTATAAGCTCTTTTCAAGTTTTTTTTTTTTTTTTGAAGGAGAGCTTTTGAAGATTAAGTTAGTTTGCCTTTAATAAAAGCTCAAATTTTGGAGTTTTTGGAGTAGAGGTTGAAAAGCTTTTTTAAAATGTTAAAATATATAAAACATCTAAACATCAATGACAATAATTTATTTATTTGATAATCTTATTTGATTCATTTGATAACATAACTTTAAAAAACTTACTTTTTAAACTAATTTTATAATTTTTAATAAAATCCCTTATTGAAAACCAAACAGCTAATTTTTTTTTTTTGGTAAAAACTCTATTTAAATAAGTATTATTTAAAAAGCTATACCAAATGGAGACTTAAATCCCTAAAAGCTCTACTCAAAATGCAACCAAACAATACTGAAAATATTGAAAAGAGCTTATGAAACTAAATAAATACTTATAACCATTAGATAAGCCACATTAAACATGCACTAAGCTAGTGTTCTGTTGGTGGTAGAGGAGAGGGGTAGAGGAAAGGATTTTGAATTCATACCCCCTTCCATTTTTCAGTTGGTCATGAAATAGTGGAATTCAATTTCCATTGAAAGCATATATATATTTAGGGTCTTTGATTTGTTAAAATGATAATCTTTAATTTACCTATAAGCTTGAAAGCTTCAATTTATCCCTATTTAGGCATTTATTGTGAAGAAGATAGTAAAAAAAAATTATCAAAATGCCCCCCATCTGTCATAATCTTCTAAATGAAAATGAAGGTAAATTGAGGTTTTCACACTTTTAAGAGGTAAATTAAAAATTTTCATTCTATTTAGGGGATGAATTGAAGTTTACCTTATGACACATACATATAAAACATTGATGTTGTCCACAACAGCAACAACAATAATCACAATTATTATAATAAATAATAATAAAAATGATAATAATTAATTGCCGCATTTTAGTAACTTAAAAAATTCATTCAAATTCTTGAATAAAGTAAATGCATCAATGAAATATAGCTTACTCTAGATTTAGAATTTTACAGCTCAGGTAAACAATTTATTCTGATTTTCATTCTTCATTCCAATTCGAACACATCCCGATTATCAATGGACAAATGCACCCTGATTAAATCTCTAAAGCAATATGACTGTCATTCTCTCTATTAATGATGGTCATATATGGCTAATCATTGATTAAAGACCATTTTCAAATTTGTCTCACATCATACATCACAAATTTTGATGTACGATGCTATTTTTAGGATTTTAAAATTTTGTTATTTAGATATTTTTATATTTATTTTCAATTAGAGTCAATTATGGTAAGTGTTTTAGTCTTTCATTTTAATTATAATTATTTTTTCTTTTAAGTTAACTTGGGGAAGTAGTCTTACCCTATTAAAAATATGGAGGTCTTGTTATTATTTTCATAACTTTTTGATTACTAAAAACCTCTTTTATAATTTCTTTGGGAATATTTATCAAAATCTCTCTTGTAAAGTCGTTTAGATTAAAGCACTATCTAATTTCGCTTAAAGCGATATAAAAAATCTTATTGAGTTGTTTGGACTAAAACGAGATCTACTCACGCTTTGATTAAAGCTGGGTTGGTCCGATATTAGAATGATGTCTAACATTTATCTACCTATCAATCTGCTTCTGCTACCTTACTCCGTCAATTGGTATCAGAGCATTTATGTGCCAATCGCATGGCTATCTTGGCTACCCACATCCATCATCACCGAATCCATCACTAAAAAAAAATCTCAAAATTTTGAAAACACTAGCAGTCGCACCCACCACCACTGCCATGATTACAACCACCATTAAAACACCACAATATAAGATTCCCTAGCCTTCACTGACCAAAACCCAGCCACTAACTGTCAAAAGCTATTGTAGGGAACCACAACGCGAAGCCACAATAATATATGAGCTCTACTACTCCAATCGATGCCAATCTCACCGTTCTAGCCGTCCTATTCACAATCCAAAACCACCATCAGCCTCATCATCCATAGTTTGTCCAATTCTAGCCACCATTGACACCGACAATCGCCAGAATTGTCGCAACCAAACCAAACCTGTGGCCCAATTTCAGCATTTCGATCCACCAATGCCATCGCGAGTTGATTGCCACAGCTAAAATTAGCTTGCTCCCAATCGCCGTTTCTTTGAGATCCGACTTCTTTCGGTCTCAATCACGGCCACCAGCCACTGACAACACCAAAACCTTGAAAGTCAGGTTATTTACAGTTTTTTCATTGGTTGTATTTTTAATTTGAGGAAAAGAATGACAAAGATAAAGTAGTCATATTGTCTCATTAAATATGAAGATATCTCAATTTTTAATGGTAATCCTGACAATATTTTTGACTGGATTTCATGATGAATGATTTTCTTCAAACTGTTTCATCGAAAGTTGCTATCTCTCATGCTTCATTTAAGCTGACAGGTAATGCTTTAGATTGGTGGGAACAACTATAAGAATTAAGAATTCAACAAGGACAAGATGAAATCAAAGAATAGTTTGATATGGTACAATTGATGTAAGATAATTTTGTTCATTGTGATGATGTCGAACTATCTCTTTTTACATCGATAAAAGTAGAAAATGATGAAATTGTTGGTCTATCTGAGATTTTTAGAGAAGAAGTACAACCTACTTTTGATTTAAGCATTGAGCCAAATAGTATGATCGAGTTTGTGAAGCAAAATCAAGTTGATGAGACCCCAGCAATGATTGACATGATTATGTTTATTCACGTTGAAGACCATAAGATTGTTTTTGAAGAAGATTTGGCTACAAAAATAAAGTTAATTGGCGAGAACATTGAGCATGATTTGACAAAAGACTTAAGAAGCTTGGAAGTGATTCAGTCGGACAAGACTTCGTCTTCTCGAATAGTTACTCATAAGTGCAAGAAAAAGGTGAAGCATGGAAAACGATATCTAGTGTTTTTTTTAATTAGAGCATAACATAATCTTGTTGGCTTGGTCCGATACTAAAACGATATCTAATGTTTATCTACTCGATCAATTCGCTTCCGCTACCCTACTCTAACAAACTTTGAAGGGAATAAGTTATTGTGTGTCTCTTCTAAAAAATAAATAACCAATATTGTGACTGGTTATATGTTAAATACAAATTTTTTATGTGTATAATTATTATGTGACTACACCATATTAACTGCAGTGTGGCTACTCCTCTATATCTTTATCCATTTTCATTTTCTTTGTATTCTACTTGTCATCTCATCGGTCCTTAGGTACTAGAAATAGGTGTCCTTTGGAGATTTTATGTATTTTTTTAAAACCATGATATTATGTATATTTCAATAATATTTACCGGTAGAAATTTATTAGAATGTGTATAAATCAAGTATGTTATAGCTCAATTTAAAATTTTATCCTCGTTAATAATGTAGGAGTATTTACTTGACCAATATTACGAGGGTTGCCGCTAGGCTACACATGGTGGTAAGGGTGGGCAAAATCGAGTTCGGATGAACCAGATTGGATTTTGAATTTGGGTCAATTCGGGTTAAATCGAATTAAGGACAATTTTGAGCTATTTTTGTTAATTTTGGGGTTTTTTGTAATTCTTTAGTTATTACAAGATTACTTTTATGTGATTTTTTCATTTTAGTCCATTTCCACTATTTTTCATAAAAATAAATAAATTGAAATATGAAATTCAAAAATTCTGAAGAGTATTTATTCTCTGAAAGTAAAAAGCATTAAGACATATTCTATTCAACTTTTTTTTCTCTTTAGTCTTAATGTGTTGGATGGTGATGGTGGCTGTTGGTCTCGGTCTCGGTGGAATAACCGTGAACGGCTTCGCTTCGTCAGTGACTATGGGTAGAGCAAATCCAGTCGAAGAGAAGTGGAGCAGCGGTCGATGCAGCAGCCAACAAATTCGGTCATCGGTGCAGCAGATCCAGTCGAAGTTGTGTGCTGTTGTTTCTTAGTAGTTGTTTGTGTGAGTTGTGAGGAAAAAGAGAAAGAAGAGAGTAACTGTGAAGTTTTTGTAATTTTTTTTTTGAGGTGGAGCTGTGGTGTTTGTTTAGTATTAAGAGAGTGAGCTCCGTAAGAGTTGTAACTTCATTTTTTTTTTTAATGACCAATCCGATAGGATTGGTTAAATTTCATCCGATCTGGTTGGACAAACAATCCGATCTGATCCTAATCCGATATTTTTCGGATTGGATTTGATCGGGTTATTTGCCCATCCCTACATGGTGGTTTTACATATACTTTGTGATTTTAAAATACTTCGAAGTAAACTTTCAAAAAATCGGTAAAATTTCTTAGAATTTATTTTATTTCTAATTCTTTTATTAGAAAAAGAATGGTAATTTGAATAAAAATAACAGAGTCACGAGGCCCGTTACAAGTAATACTGTTTTCACAAGAGCAACAACAAAATATGTTTATAAGTTTTTTTTTAAATTTTTTCAAATAATTATGTTCATCAATTGGAGCAAAAAAAAAAAAAAAAAGGAGGAAGACTAACCGTGTGACATTGCCAATAGATTATTTTCACCGGTGGCTTTAACATTACGTATGAAATCTGAACTCACAAACCATAATTAATTAAAATTTCTTTTTTCAACGTCGTTTAGATATGATTAGGGGCTGCCGAATGAAACAGCCGACCCTTCTAGAAATGACGAGCTAAACTGCGCTGAAGCTGCTATATTACGCCAACTTAGTGTATAGAGAGAGAGAGAGAGAGAGAGCAGCTGTCACCTCAAATGGCAACAAAAGTCCACTCAAAAGGGCTGCAGCAACGCAGCCGCCCCACACCCACCACCTAACCAGCTTTTTTTTCAGTTTTATTATTTATTAATTATTCGGCGGTTTCTTTTTTTAATACAAATACAAAATTAATTACTCGGTTGCTTTGCTCCAATCTCTTGAGCGCGAAACGTGGCGGATCACGAGGCATCAGCCTCTCTCTCACTCTCACTGTCTAAATCATGTGGTGGAATCTGGGCCCCACTTTTAGACAGCTTTAACGCAAACTGCCGGCTTAACTGTCTGTCATAATCCGACACGTCAGCTTTCCTCAAGACTTCTCCGCGCCGTACTCTTTGTGTGTTTGTTACTAATTTTTGTGATTACTTTATTTGATGAATATTTATTGGGTGTATTCTTTTCCCTTCGCGTACACACATAAAGCAACTCCTGATGTCATCATCATAAACATCCATGTCCATGCCTCTTCTCCATGCATTGCATAATCACAGTTTCAATTAACAAATGTAGAACGCCAAGTCGTACAATTAAACTAATTATTTATTTTACTTGATAATAAGAATCTCAATGAGTTACGCTTACGTAATAATGCATAATGGTCAGTTCAGACTAATTGAACGTAACGTAATGGTTAATACGGTTCTTTTATTATTATTATTTTTTAAGGAACCATATAATTATTTTTCTTTTATTGAAACCCAAAAAAATAGGAAATTAGAGTTGCTTCAAACACAAGTTTTTGTTAAAAGAGCTTTATAAAAAATTAGTTATTTTGTTAAGCAGATAAATTACATTATTTGTAACTTGTAATTAATTTTTTATAACCCCTCAATTATTTAACAACTAACAACAGTCATACGAATTGAAATAAATTAATGATGATGTAACTTAATAAGATCTACTTTATTATCGATAAGAGCTTTTAGTTAAAATTATATAAATAAGTGAACAATAATATTTAGGATTATAATATTTGAGTTTCAACTTGAGTTCTAATAATATGTGTCATTTATTTATTGGATGATAAATCTTATAACTTATAAAATTACTTAAAAATCATACAATGAATGAATGCTACATCAGTTGAAACTTAAATGTTGGAATACTTAGTATTGCTCATAAGTGAATAGATATATTTTTTAATGTTATGTAATAAAAATTATTAAATAAAATAATATATATTATAGACAATTTTTTTATATAAAAAATTTTATAATTTCTACCTCTAAAATATTAACTTTGAACTTTTCTTAATAAAATAAAATTTTCTAAATCCCAAAAATTCTACAGCAATTACAATTAAACATCAACGAAATTGAAAATAACTTTTGAAAAATCTTTTTACCAATAAAAAGAAATAATACTAAATAAGTACTAAGAAATATTTTTAATTCTAAGAAAAGAAACTTTTGGAAAGGGGAAGCGAAATCTTTGTATGGATTTTGACGACCAAAGACCGGGTCCCACCAAAAGCGGCAGCCGCGCATCCCCACTTTCTTTTCAAGCGCCCGCGTACACGTGGTCCCCGGTTTTGTCTGCTTTCCCATTTTTTTCTCGTTAAGACACGAAGCTCGTGGAATTACGATACCACACGCGCGCAGAATCCGACGGCCGTGCAACACGTGCAATCGGACACGAATCTCAAGAACTGCCCAGTAAGCGTGGAATCATCTCTACGACTCCATCCCACTAACCCCTCTTTATCTTTTCACGCGCTTTCGATCCTTGTTCCACCATCACTCGCTCGCGACATTTAATTTACAAAAAGATTAAATTATTGATATTACAGATCAGATTCATTTTTGAATGTTTATTATGGTCGATAGGGTCCGTAAAAGTTCCCGAATTTGGATTAAAATTTGGGAATCGGAATTTGGGATTGTAACAATATATTATTCTGATTTATTATTTGAAATATGGGTTTGAATGATATATTATTTATTATTTGGGTCAAAATTTAAAATATTTAAAAATTTCGATTGAGATCTCAAAATAATCTGAAATGTGATTTTAAAAAAACATATAACAAGTCAGTTTAATAAATTATATAAATCTGATATATATCGACTATATATATATATATAATAAATTATTTATTATTTAATATATATGACATGTTTGTTAGAGTATGATATATTATTTATGATAAAATCAATAACATATGACACAAAATTCATGTCATTTAAAATAATTTAAAAACAGAATCACGACATATTTTTATTCTAATTTACTATTTAAAATAGAATCAGAATTGATAAATTCTAGACTGTGCTGTCCCGTTGTCAACCATTACGAATTTACGGTAGATGGATAGTTAACACGAAAGTGAAAAAAAAAAAAGTTGCATCCGTCAGTATTTTTTTTTAATAAAATAAAAGGTCAAGAAAGGTTCATTTTTTGGGCAAAGAATGATTACAGCTAGATTTTGTATTATATATATTATTGCAAAAGGAATATCTTATTCAATGTTTTAAAAAAAAAAAAGTGCCCATCAATTGCATTTATCATTTGGCAGCATGAAGATAAAGTTTGCCCAAATGAAAGAAATTTTTTAAGGCTATAATTGTCTTGGTCAAGGATGAGAATCTTGTGATGAATTTCGTCGACAGCTTTAATTGTATTTGATTAATGGGGGATGAGCCTATTACTGTCCTAAGAATAAGGAAAATGCAAGAGCAGTACGAATATCAAATCCCACGTCAAAGTTTTGATAGCAAAACAATAATTAATTATTAAATTAATATAAATATTAACAATATATAACTTGGGCATAAAGCGAGGGGAAAGAAATGTAAGGTCAGCCGACACGTTTTAGGCAGTGATACGAACGCTCAATTAATAATAATTGGGTTGTTGTAACAATTTACAAACGTAAATTAATGGACTCGAATTAATTTCAAACAATTGATTGTGCGGCATGGCACCACCGCAGCAATGGGGACCGACTCCCCTACGGTATTTTTTAATTTTGTCAAAAGTTCACATTTTATCATGACTACTGTTCCAATTTGTAAGACTAACAAAAGTAAAAACAGCTTTAATTTTAATGAACAGCTACGGCATATGCATCATGAATATCTCATGTCTGTAAATGAGTTCCAAAATGAATTCAAATTAGAATTGAGTATTGAGCATCCCGAAATGTATAATTTCCACCGTTGATTAAATGAGACAATGATTTATACTTGCTCCCCATCACCGTCGAAGCGTCATACTAAATTGATTCAATGGCAACATAATTTAAAAGTACTAACAATCTCCGACGAGGGTTTAGGCGAGAGCTTGGGATGGAGAAAGATAATTCTCAACAAAAGAACCTACTAATCAGACTCGTGAAGACTATCGATCTGTTATTTTGAACCAAGAAGTACAAACACACATATCTGACTAAAAAAGGACTAACACTGATTCAAAAGAAACTCCTAAAGACGGGTTCAAGTTTTCCTAAATTTTCATTTAGTTTAATCAAATTTCTTCTTCTCATTATTACATGTATATTATTACTTTGAGATTAACTCTTCCATGAAATGGCAAATTTTTAAAATATCATTCGAATTATTATAAACCTCAACTCATTCCTATTTTATGTTAAGAACACCATTTTTCTTTTTTATCAACTCACCCCATTCTTCCACCATCTTTTGAGCAAAAATAAAATATCTTAAGTCTTATAATAATTTAAAATATTTTAAAAATTATTATTTTAGGAAAATTACCTTTATTTATAAAAAGTTATTACATTGGGTGGAAAACAAATCCGATGCTTAATGTAACTACTTCTTTCCTCCATTCGTGTAGCTAGGGATACTTTATCAGGCATCACTGTCCATTTGTTAACTTCAATCTACCGTTAACTTATTACTGAATTCAGTGAATTGGTGTATCGTGCATTCATTGAAATCGATGGCTATAGGCCTATAGAGTAGAAAAAGACGGGTGGCATGCCAATTAGATTTTTTTTTTTTTAAATCTTATGAATCCGGCGAAAATACAAAAAATATCTCGAAATCTAAAGTAGATAACTATTAGAAATTTCGTGAAAATATGAACCTTCGAAAGAAACCATTTCAATATATATATATATATACACATATATAAACGGCAAAACAAAACTATAATGATAGAGACCAATGGTAAGAATAACACCTGTCCTACGTTTACTCCCGCAACGAAATTTGGTTTCAGATAAATAAATTTACGTCAGCCACGCGGCAGCGAGTAAGGGCATTTGAAAATATGCAACGAAAGTACGCTAAACTAAACTCGTGCATCCTCCGTACTGACACACATCCCACGTACAACGGCCTGGCCGGAATCTTTTTTTTCCCGGCCAAAACACCATCCTTTTTTGTAGTCAAATATTCGCAAAAACTAATAATAAGCCACAAACAAAACTGCATATTGCGAATTTATCCGTGTTGATTTAATTCACTGAACCGGTGACAAAAAAATAAAAAAAAATGAGTACAAGGTAACTGATTAAAAGAACAACAGTGAAGAAACTCCGTGGTTTCGCTGTTGCAAAAAAGGAGATCAGCTTCTATTCACATACGTGATCAAAATCACAACAGATCACATGAAACGCTGACCTTTGATATACTTTTTTTTTTCCAAAAGAGGGAACAAACTATATAAAGTTTCGCCGCTAAAAAAATGATCATAGAAGGAAATTTCCGATCATCGGAAAAAGTGTCAGGCGAGATCTTGCGATGGAAGATTAAGATCAATATCAAGAACTCTGCGTGGCTTAACATCGTGATGGTTCAAATCGACAATGGATGATGAGTCAGAGTCACTCAGCACACTTCCGTTACCGGCCGCCGCATGAAAATTGTAATTCCGATGATGGTCGAATCTGAGCCGTTGATACTGCTGACTCTTCATCGCAGCTATCGGATCAAAATAAAACACCTGGTTCGCCGCACCGAAAGCACCTCCCACAGTCTGGAAGGGAAACCGAACGGGGGCGTTCAATCCTCCGGCGGCACCACCGCCGCCGCAAGCGGGACCAAGATTGAGATCCAGCGGCGACGAATCGACCATCAGAGCCGGCTCGCGGCTTGAAGACTCTATGGTACTACTTTGACTGGGACTCTGGTTGTTATTACTGATGTTGATATTGTTGGGACTAATTTTGTTGGTTACATTTTCAGAAGGCAAGGGGAAGTTAGTTTTAGCCTTGGCGCCGCGAAATTCTCTGGCAGCAGCGTCGTAGGCTCGAGCGGCTTCTTCAGCGGTGTCGAAGGTTCCAAGCCAAACACGGCTCTTCTTGCCGGGATCCCTAATCTCGGCTGCGTATCGACCCCACGGCCTCTTTCTAACTCCCCTAAAATGCACCTCTTTGACATTACCGTTACTATTTCCGTTAACTTTTACAGGTCCCGACACCCTGTCTCTCGGCGCCATATTATTTCCGTATTATATTTTTATTTTTTATTTCAAACTGGCAGTGTTTGTTGTTTGAGCGAGCGAGGAGAGATAAAAAGAAGTGGGGACGCGAGGGAGATGTGAGAAGGAGAGGGTGATTATATAGAGGAAATGGGGGGAGAGAGCGGGTGAGAGGAAAAAAAAAAATGGAGAGAGGGAGGTGGGGCACAGTCAACGAGGGATTTGACTGTGGGCGGCTAAGTGCGGGTGGGGTATTATAGTCATGTTGGTTTCCCGAATTACGTGGCACGTGGATTATCTCGAGATCAGGTAGATACCCCGGATACTACATACCATTATCTAACGGCTGTAAACGCACACTTGTTTGCCTGCGCCTGGGTCTCCCACTTCCCACACTCCCTTGCAGCGCGTTCATCATCTACTCGTCATTATTTAATGCAACTATGCATATCCTTCCAAAAAGATTAATATTTTTACCCCTTCGTATACTCGGTATATCACAATACGAAAATCTCTTTATTTATTAATGTCTAATTTAAATATATTACATAATCAAATAGATTATATTTGAGTGTGTATTTTTTATTTTTTTTTATTTTATTAAAATAAATATCTATTATTATAAAAATAAATAGAAATTTCTTTTTTATTCAATATTTGGAGCCATATTCTATAGGGGGTCAATGTTGTTAATTTTTATAATTAAATTTAATAGTTAATGTTGAATTAAGATTAGATAGTTAAAAATATATTTTTTTTTCATTTTTTGTGTTTTGTTTATGGGATAAATCGTGGGATTTTGAAATTTAAGATTTACGAAAACGGCGCGTGGGTGTAGAGTGATAAGTGGTGATAATTAGCCGGTTTGAACAAGTTGTCGGCATATTCTGATAACTCGCCGCGTGACTTGGATGAGTTGTTTTGATTTTTGATTTTTGATTTGAGGAGAGAGGAAGAGGCTGCTTTGCCTAGTGCCTATGCCTGCTTTGAATTGAATCCTCTCAACTCTCTCTCTCTCATATATATTTTCAGGCTTGTATTAAGCCCGTGCCTTTTATCCCCCTTTGAACCGCTCGCTTGGACCATCAGGCGTAACACCCCCCATTGGACCAATAGCATTCTGACACGAGTCCTTTGTTCCTTACGCGTCTACAGGGCAAAGCGTAGGTTAACTATTTTTGAACTTGCATAGTCTCGCACCCCTACGTGGCAACGTCTGGTACTGCTACCCACATGAGTAGTTTCTGACACCAGTATCAATATCATCCGACAACTCCCTCTCCCACTCCCCCCATTGTTTCACGCGCCAAAGAATAACTGTATAACCCTTTTTTGCCCTTGATTAGCTAATTTTTAATTTAAATGCAGCGTTAATGCTGAAATAGGTTTTCATTACTAAGTTCATAGGTAATAGAGTCGTATTAAAGTCCATATATATTTTGTAATCAATATATTTTGAAACATCAACCTTGATTGAAGGACTCGCCCCTCATTTTAGTAGTAACTCATGAAATTATCTGTTTGATATCAGCAGCTAATGGCAATTAATTTTCGCTTGGAGGTTAATTAATTAGTCGACATCGAAAGAAATGAATTAATTAACACCGCCAAAGTTCTCACATATGTATGTACCCCACTCCATATACAGTGTGGTGTGGGGTCCTGTCCATGGTTACAGCAAAATATATGAAATTTAAATATTATTAAAATGCGTATGGAAAACCGTTTGATTCGCTTCTTTATTAATAATTCTTCAAATAATGCTTATTTATCAAATTTAAATCAACCGCAGTTAACCACTAAATCTAATTAAACGGATAATTCGTGATTCATTTTTTTTCTTTTCAAGTTAAATAATTGTATAATTTTTTTTGTTTAGTATTCAATACTAGTTAAAATAATTATTAAATAAAAATAATTTTGATATTTAACATGATATAAATTCTAGGATTCTTTTATAATTTATAGATTTTACTATTAGTTTAATTGAAAAAGAAAAGAGTGATAATAGGACAAAAAATTTTCGCATAATCTTATCCTACCTAAATCCATATGAAAATAAAGACTAATAATCTCATTAACTTTGAAATAAAACATGGATTAATCATCTAATTCTACATCCAAATATGACATTAAAAAAATTAATATTTTCAATCCCAAAATCTAATCCAATCTACAATTTATCCAGCTCCCAAACGTGGCCAGCTCATTGTTACCGTGTTAGACGCTAGCATAAATCTTTCATGGGAGCGGGGTGTTAATTGACTTCAAATAATCCCATATGATTCAGACAGACCCCTCCCGGCAAGGCGAAGTATTTTGTTTACGTTCAGGTGTTCGATTTTGATTGGCGAAGAGCTGATAATCATGCATTTCATTCAGAAATACTACCAGTAGAATCTCAACAAGTAGCTAGCAGCTTTGACCAACAGAATTTTCAATTTTGTCGTTAAAAGTCATCAGAATATTAACAATTCTCGGCTCGATAATTAATAAGGCACACGCTATATCTTGATGTGAAAACACACTAATTAACAAAATGAGAGAGCTTCAAACTTGGCGGAAACCGCTAATGCCACTATAAAATATGTGCGCATACATGATGATGATGCGAAAGCAAGCATTAATACGACACAGGCTTTTTTTTTTTTTTTTTTTTTTTTAAATTTTTAAATATTTAGTCGTATGCAGAAGATAAGATAAGATACACAGAATTAATCATTCCATTATGGCGTTATCTTCTCCACCAGCAGCATGTCTGGAGAGACCAAATCTCACAAATCATATAATTAAAAATATTGCGGTTGTTATGTTTCCTAGAACAACCACCGTTGATCTTGGCTGCCCATATATCTCCAACTTTCATGTGCTGGATGGTGGTCCCCCGAGTCACCGTCTATCGCCGTCTGCATGAAATCTAATATCTATACAACCATGTACATTAAAATGATTTTTAACGACCAACTCTACTGTTATGTAAGTAATGTTTGATTTTGATAAATATATATATATATATATAATAATAATAATAATAATAAATTTTTGTCCTTTTGGGGAGAAGGTATTAAATAGCGAAGTTGATTGATATTAATGTGTGTAATGTTATGATGCTCAAACTTCAACTTTATCATTGTAGTCAGAAGCGAGTAAAGTTGGAATATAGACACGATGCAGCATGAATCACGTTGACTAAACGAGTGTCGGCCTTTACGTGTTGACAAGTGAGGCTTGTGGCTGTAGTTAATTACGAAAACGTACAAGCTAATTTCAGCGTAGGCGTAGCCACCACAGCAGCTTGCGCGGCCCATTAATGTGTCACTATTGGCCTTACATGCGTGTGTGCGAAACACTGAAATGTGAACGCAGCTCCCAGTCCTACAACAATAATTTTTTATTTGTTAAAAATTTGTTTGGACCTTACTGTTGACATTAACCAGTTGATACAACGAGAAATTTTACAAGAGGAATCAAAACCATGTATTGACTCGTTCAAACGTTTTTATTGCCTTTTTATTCTTCTTTTACAAACGTACACCATAATTGCTGAATTACGTCTTTACTGGGTCATGCAGACAATTGAAAGACTTTTTATATATTAAAATTTATTTAAGGATTCCCAAGTTTTTTATAAAGTGTAAAATTTTTTTTTTTATCTATTAATGTTGGTACGCATGTGTGCGTGTGTATATATATATATATTTGTGCTGATATGTTCTAATATCCTAAATTTTATTTAAAGTTTAAAAAAATTATTAAGTTGTGCGATTTAATAACATATGTCATTATATTATTAAATTATATGGCTTAATAACTTTCACAAATATTACATTATTAAACCGCACGGTTTAATAATTTTTTCAATTTTAACATATAAGATCTTGGACCGTAACATTTCTACATATAATTTAAGTGCGGACATTCTCTCTCTCTTATACGAACACATTATTAAGCCACATGACTTTACAATTAATTGAATGCAAACTCTATTAAATTATATAGCTTAATAGTTTATCCACATAAAAGAAAAAAAAATGAGGGCATACACATGAGTGAAGGACTGCACGCGCGCGCGCGCGCATACACACATAGTCGGTTTCCAATCAGAAATATCTGACCATATTAAAGTCAGAGATAAACTAAAAGACAAAAAAACACATACTCAAAACTAAAAGACAAAAAAACACATACTCCAATACATTATATTTTATCCTGTAGTAATTGAAATATGTACATTTTTCTTTTAACTTATCATTTATCTTAATATGGTCAGGGATCTGTGATGGGTGTATGTGTGTAATTTTTATCTAACGAGGACATCATCATTTTAATAAAATGAGAATGCCAATAACAGAATAAAAAAATACATATCTTAATGTACTAACATACAAAAAATACAATCGCCAATATATCTTTATTATAGAAAAACTATATATATATATATATATATATATATAGTCCGAAATTTTAAAGTCCGAAAAAACTATTTAACTGCATGGTTTAATAGTGTTAGGGTCAGTTTGGTAATGCTGTAGCTTTTAAAATAAATATTGTTAGCTGTGCTGTATAAATAATCAACTGTGAAGAGAATCAGTTAAGTATTTGGTAAATTTTATTTTCAAAAGTACTGTAAGTTTTGAAAGTAGTTGTGGGTGTTTGGTAAATCTTACTGTTAAATTGTTGTAAAAAAATAAATGGCTAAAATAGACATAATGTAGGATGAAATTTACTTACACATATAAAATATTTACATACAATATTTTTAATTGTGTATTATAATAATTTAATTAAAAATAAAATTTATACAATATTGATTTTATTTCCAATTCCAATAAGGATAGTTTTAGATTTAGGTAATAATTGTAAGGATATTTATGGAATTATATTAAATGATAAAATTGATTCTTAAAATCAATATTTAAAAGCTACTCCTTCTCTGCTTTTCAAAATCAACTGATTTTGCCAAAAGTGATTTTGAATTTGTTTTACCAAACACTAAAATTAGCTTTTAGATTCTCAAAATCACTTTTAAGTCTTCCAAAAGCAATTTCAAAAGGCCCTTAATGACATTATACTAATAAATCATGCTGTTTAATAGCTTTCTCAGACTTTAACAAAATCCAAGATCCTGGATTAGAACATCTTCCTCTCTCTCTCTCTCTCTCTCTCTCTCTCTCTCTATATATATATATATATATATATGTATATATATATATATGTATATATATATATATATGTATATATATATGTATATATATACATATATATATATATACATATATATACATATGACGTGCAAATTCCCTATTACACCATATTAGAACATCTTCCTCTCTCTCTCTCTCTCTCTCTCTCTCTCTCTCTCTCTCTCTCTCTCTCTCTCTCTCTCTCTCTCTATATATATATATATATATATATATATATATATATATATATATATATATATATATATATATCTATATATATATATATATATATATATATATATATACATATGACGTGCAAATTCCCTATTACACCATATGGTGTTATAATATTTCTGTTTAATTAACTATTACATCATATAGTGTAATAGCGAATCTGTACCTAAGAATTTCTAATATATAATTTTTCTGTAATGAGAACATCGTTATTTTAACAAAGTGAGGATGACATTAATAAATAAAAAAATATATTTCAATGTACTAAACAGACAAAAAAATATAATCTCCAATGTATTGAAATCTATATTTTTTTAGTATTTTGTATGTATATATATATATGTGTGTGTGTGTGTGTTTGTGTATATATATATATATATATATAATTTTTCAATTAGGGATCTCTGATTATATTAAAATATAAAAAAAAAATACAAACTTCAATATCCCTTATTGAAAGCTTACTTTATATATATATATATATATATTTAAATTCTCTATTGCAGACAACTTCATTTTAACAAAATGATGATGTTATTAATAAATAAAAGATATAAATTTTAATATAGTAACAAATAAAAAAAAATATAATATCTAATGTACTTAAATATGTATTTATTTATAGAGAATGTCTTTATTAGAGGACTTCATATATATAAATAATTAAATATAGGGAGAGAGAATTTCGACCGTAAAATAAGCAAGAATTCATAGGTTGTTGAGGTCTTGTTTTCATATCGAACTTTAGTCTTTTTGTCTTCTTGATTAATGATTACATCAGAATCATTAAGCTGACTATTACATATTTAACTGGATGCCTTTGATCAAATGTGAAATTTTCAATTGGACTTTTGAAAAGGTGGAGAGGTTCTTATCAATCCAGGGTGCTTCTTAAGCTCGTATAATGAATTTTCTATTCAACTAATTAATGATGATTCAACACAACGGTCAATTCAAAAGCGGTCGTATCTTCATAAATTAAAACTTGCTATTTTTTCAACTAAAGAAGGTACAGTGGGAGTTTCTATTGTTGACTAACAACAGCGGCCTTGGCTTCCCTCCCGGAAGCTGCACTGAATGGTTTACATTGTTTTTGTGTTAAGTTTAGTGTTTAAAAATTCTACAAGTTTCAAAACTGTGCTTGTCGTCCTCCTGGGCACACTGCATGTAGAGCTAACTGCTAAGATCTGGCATTGTTCATGAGTTTAGATGAGTCAAAGTTGGGGTAGATCATCAATCAAAAAAAAAAAAAAAAGTTGGGGTAGATCACATTTTACTAATCTGAGCTTTACGTTCCCTTCATCAGTTAGTGAAATACAGAAGAAACATATTATATGTCATAAAGATAAGATCATTAAAATTTTGAATAAGTTCAATAAAATATCCAAATTTCTACGCAACCCCATGCCTTGAATTGCTACATCTCTTATGGTGTGTTTATTAATCAATAATCGGAATAGACTGGAATCAGAATCAGAAATAAGAATCAGAATAACTTATTTATTTGAGCTGTAGGAATTAGAATCGGAATGGAATTCATTTATATTGATGTGTTTATTTTGTCTTGGAATCGGAATAGAATATAGTCATTTACTAAAATTTCCTATTTTAAGTATTGTCCTTGATATTATTTAATAATAATAATAATAAATAGTAGCAACAACAACAACAATAACAACAACAACAACAACAACAACAATAACAACAACAACAACAACAACAACAAAATTACATGTTTCCACATATAATTGGGTTGCCGTTTCAATATTAACCGCAATCTTTTTTTGCCCCAGATTCTCAAACTTCTCCAAGTACAAGTTTCGGCCTCAGAAATTATCAATTATAATAAATAGACAAATAAATAAATTGAAGTAAGAACAATAAGGATACATAAAATGCATATATAAATTCAAATCGTTTTCAATACAACATAAGTTCCAACAACGCTAATACAAACATAAAATTAAAAATCTATACATAGCACATTTAAAATTGAAGTTCCCAACACAGCAACATAAGTACAAGTTTTAACATTAAAATTGAACTACATCCCATGACGAAGCATTTGGATGACATATCCTCTCTTAAGATGACCAGGCAAGGTAAAGAACACACGTAACAAATCATGTTCGCATCATATATTTCTTCATCACCCAAGCCTTCAATTTTGCTCATTTCTCCTTCACAACTATTATTAAACTACAAATAAGCAAACAATGAAGATTATTCAACAAATTATACTAAAACAGATATTATAATTATAAAATATAATACAAATAATGCAAATTATAATCATAGAATATACATAAGTTATAAGAAAATGAAACCATTGGGCTACAACTAAAAATTCAATTGCATGTCATCTCTTGTATAATTATAATTTTAATAACAAAATGGCAGCTACAGAGAAATGGCCAGGCAATGTAAACACCAAAAAAATTAATTTAATCATATGTCATTTCACTAAAATATAAAGACATAATCAGTTTCTCACAAACTCTTGAATTTTAATCTAAGTTATATGAATTGCATCTTCATGTAGCATATGAAATTAATTTATTGTACAAACAAATTAATTTATATAATTTATAATATAAAATTATAATTAAGAAATTGTATGCAGTGATTCACTGACAAACAATACCGCATACAATTTGACAAATAATTTAATATAAAATTGTATAATTTACAATGACAAACAATTTGATCATATATTCCCAACCAAACGTCACCTTATATATGTAATTTCAGCATTTCTTTCAGTAAATTTTGACTCAAATAATTAAAAAAAATTGAATATCCAAAAAAAAAAAAATCATACACGGTAATACACAGAAACTATCCAATTATGAGTTAATCAAATATCTATAAATAAAATAACAAGTAATGAAAGATTAAACAGAAACAAAATGGGGATATTGTTAGAAATAAAATTAGCAGAAAATGGAAAACACACTTGGAAAGATGATATGTGATGGTGGCTGCCACATGTGACCGAACCGAACTGCAATCAACGACAATGGATCGCTTAACAGGCGATGAGTGTTGAGCGCGAGAGAGAGTGTTGATGAGATGGTGGCCACTGCACGTGAGCAAAGAGGAGAAGAGTGAGAAAGGTGCAACTGGGCGGTTAGTGATGAGCGGCTGGAACCGGCGATCAACCGACCACTAAAAGCTACTGCGATAGTGTTGATGAGTGTTGGACGCGATGGAGATGGGTTGGCTTGTAGTTAGGGATTTCATTTTCCTCTTTTTTAAAATTTTTTAATTTATATTTTTCAATTGCAGAGGGGTATTTTCGGCATATTGAAAAAAATGGGGGGTATTTTTGTCATAGGGGAACGGGTTTCTGATAGGGGTGGCAAAACGAATAAACGAATCGAATCGTAAACGAATTGGGTTAAAATTCTACGATTCGGATTTGATTCGTTTATTAAACGAATTGAAATGTCAGGATTCGGATTTGATTCGTTTATTAAACGAATATTCGGTTCTATTCGTTTACTATTCATTTATCGGAATCCATAACGAATCGAATCTGGATTCGTTTACAATTCGTTTAGAAAAATATAATTAATAAACAAAATTAAACAAAATAAAATATAAAAAGGCAATAAATTTAACATCATACAAAATACAAATAATCAAAATCATTTTCTAAGATTAAATCTACAGTCATCCAAATACCAAATTACAAATTCTTAACAATTAACAATAATTCAAATTCAAAGTATAAATCAAGGTGATTTCTTTAATTCTCTTCATTTTATCTTTGTCACCTTGTAAACAAGAATGCTACACCAAAAAATAAATAAAATAATATTAACTTGCCGCAACATTAAAAATAGTCACTGTAATATTTCAAAATATCAAATATATAGCAAACTTGTAAAATTGTTAAAGAAATAATAATTAAATCTATAAAGCCATGAAAAATAAGCAAGATAAAACTTTACCAAACACACTCTCACATTAAATCATTTACAAGCACATTTTTTTTTTGTTTACAAGAGTAACATTTAGCCCAAAACCCATAGCTCAAAAAAAAAAAAAAACAAAAAGAATCGGAGCATACCCCAGTGTTTGCAAACAATCAGCCTTTCCACTTTCGGAATAAATAAGTAGCACCTTTATTTTGTCAAATCTATTTTAATTTGTATGGCTTCTTGATGGAAAAATGAATATGAGACTTGAGATAGCAGCCTGAGAAATGAAGAGAAGAAAGAAAGAGTGAAATGATGAAATGAAAAAATTAGGGCCTGCTGCCCTAATTCTTGCTTCACCTATGGCCCGACTTATTATCGTAAAAAATTACTATATTAACCTTCAAGTTTTAACAAATTTTCAAACAAATTTAAGGACAAATAAGTAATTTAATTAAACAAATAATAAACTAATAAACCGTATTCAATTCGTTTATAACCCATTTATTAAACAAATCCTAAACGAATAAACGAATCAATGTCCTCAAACCTGGATTCGATTCGTTTAATTAGCGAATCGAATTGAATTCACCCATTTATTAAACGAATCAATTTTCTCAAATCCAAACTCATCTAATTCACATCGAATCGAATCGAATAAACGAATCATGACCCAAATTGCCACCCCTAGTTTTTTATTCCCAAACCTTACCACTGGATTGCCAATACCGATAATGAATCCTAATTTGGTGTGGGCCCTATGCATTTGATTCCTATTCTCAATTTTATTTTAGCAAGTAAATAAGTCTTTGATTCCGATTCTTCGTTCCGATTCCCATTCCAGAAATGTAAACACACCGTTAGTATTGGGGAAGGAATTGGGCCAAGAGTCATGGCCTATAGGGAAATCTTCATAAACAGGAGAAGCCCAGTTAATTAGTTAAATAATGACTATACTCTATACAGCACTGCTCGCAAGGGGAAAAGACGTGAAAAAGAATCTCATTTTGGCGGGGTGAGGGCGATACCGGGCTGTGAAGCAGAAACATGGCAATTTCTTCTTGTTCTTGGCAAAAGTTATAACACGCAACTTTTGAAACTGTTAAACAACACGCTTCTGCCACGTGGTGTACAGACAAGACAGCCGCCAACGATCTCGATCTCGACCTCGTAGGACGACTTGTTCCTATTGAAATTGTGCCAAAGTCAAAATTCAAAATTTACACGTCCGCAACAAACAGTGACAATATTATTAAAATTAAAATATCAGTAAACTCTTGAAACCAAAGACCACTTCAACGGCTCATCATAACTCATTCATCCATCTCCTTCTTCGTTCACTTCTTTGTCTTTCCTTAAACCAAAAGCTCAACTAAAAACGTCTTTGAAAACCCCAGTGAAGGCTCTCTCATAAATATCTTCTTTGACCGCCTTCAGATTGAAAAAATCAATGGCTTACAATCGCCTGGACCCACAGTCAGCGGCGGAGAGGGCGGTTTCCGTAATCGGATTCGGCTACGATTTGTGTAATGATATTCGTTTGTCTTCATGCAAGCTGGGTCCTTTGGGGACAAGGCTGATCGAAATGGATCATAGCGTGACACGAGACTTAGTTTTTCCAGGTGGGGTTGTAGTTAAGGATGTTTCTATTTCGATTAAGTGTGATAAAGGCGAGCGCACGAGGTATCGTTCTGATGTTCTCTCGTTCAATCAGGTAACTATGAATTTTTTCTTTTCTTCTGTATTAAGTTTTAGAAGAAAAATAAATGTACTTTTGGATTTGAGATTCTTCTTCTTGTATTCACTGAATCCTCTGGCTATGTTATTATTATTATTATTATTTTTATCGTAGATGTCGGAGAAATTCAATCAGGAGCTGGCTTTATCTGGTAAAATTCCGTCGGGTCTATTTAACGCAATGTTCATGTTCAAAGGGTTCTGGCAGAAGGATGCATCTGCGGCGAAGAGTCTTGCTTTTGATGGTTGGTTCATATCTCTGTACAATGTTGAGTTGGCAAGGTCTCATATAGTGTTGTCTGAGCAAGTGCGAAAAGAAGTGCCTACTTCATGGGATCCTGCTGCCCTCGCTGAGTAAGTCCTTGAAGCTGACTGAATGCTCCACCATTGTTGTAAACCTGCTGCATAATTCAGAACACAAAATGCAGCGTACATGGCTTTCCAATTAGTCACTGTAAACTGAATCAAATATCACAACTAACGTGCATGATGCTACATATAAGTTTTTGCAATTGGATGGAAGCAAAACATCCTCATTTCTAGAATCTAAGCATATTGATTTTCGGTTATGCCTGCAGCTTTTTCATTCCAATAATTTATGATGCTGTAGCATTTTATGATTTTCCAGGTTCATTGAAAACTATGGTACTCATGTGGTGGTTGGAGTGAAGATGGGCGGTAAAGATGTAATCCACGTGAAGCAGTTACGAAATTCTAATCTTCAGCCCCCAGAAGTGCTCAAATTTTTAAAGCTACTAGCTGATAAATTTTCTGAAGATGCAAACCCAGCTGAAATATCAGGAAAACCTAAGGTATATTGAAATTTTAAAATCATTTTCGTTTTTATTATCTAGTGGTGATTACTTTTTTGATAATTACTTAATGCGCTTATAAGATGATGCTTAATGGAGGTGAGGTATGAGGAAAGAATACACTAAAAGGTGACTGGATGTAGGAATGTTCTTATAATTCTTCATTCTTTTGGGACAATTGTGAGAAATGCTGATAGATTTATTGTTCTATGCTAACATTCTTATTTTTGTTTTAGGATGAACCTTCAGAGCCTTGGGATCTCCTAGGATATTATGCTAACTCGGTTAAACCAGCTACTGTCAATCAGTCAAAGAATAATGTAAGTTTCTTGACATCTCTTTTACCATATTTTAAACTGAAACCAAAGAAAGAAGTCTCCTTTGCATAGATATGGCTTTAGACTATTTACATGTAAATTATCAGGACATGATAAGCATTTCCATCCGAAGGGGAGGTGTTGATATTGGTCAAAGTCATAATCAGTGGCTCTCAACTGTATCACAATCACCTAATGTCATCTCAATGTCCTTTGTGCCGATAACGTCACTCTTGGCTGGTGTCCAAGGAAATGGATTTTTGACTCATGCAGTGAATCTGTATCTCCGATGTGAGTATATGAATCTTTAGTTGTTGTTTTGGTCTCTCTTTGTACTTCCTATTGCTCTACCAATTTTAGATGCCTAGTGACTTGAAAATGATAGTAACAAAAAGAAGCATCATTTGCTATAACTGAAGTAATTACCTCATTCAGTAATTTTATTGGTCTCTAATAGATGTTAAATAATGCAGATAAGCCACCAATTGAGGAACTTCATCAATTTCTAGAATTTCAGTTACCTCGACAATGGGCTCCAGTATACAGTGAGCTCCCCCTTGGCCTTAGGCGCAGGAAACAAGCATCCCCGTCCCTCCAGTTTTCTTTTCTGGGCCCTAAACTTTATGTCAACACCACACAGGTAACTCTTTGGCTTGTAGATTCTAAAATTGGACTTACAACTCGTTTCAAACTTTTGTTGGGGGACCGAGACTAGGATTTCCAGGTATCCAACCCAAAAGACTAGCCTATTGGGTGAAGGTACCTATCTTACTTATAAACCCAAGAAACTCCTTTTTTCCAGCCAATGTGAGACACTACTCAACACATTCCTTTGATTCTTTAACTGTGGGAAGAAGCTTTGTTTTTTCATTCTCATGAATGATAATGTTCACAAAGACAATATTTAAAATTTTTATTATGAATTGATAAAGCATGTCAATGTGAATGCATTGACACATCTGTATCAACTACGAAGGCACGTCAAACTTCAATGCTATAGTGGCCACATTAGGTCCTATGCCTTGAGTACTTTTTGGGTTCTGAATGTATCTCTTCTGTTCTGCTTTTGCAGATTAGTTACACTATGAGTCTACTTTAGATTTTAGAAGTTATTGCTCTTGTATCCCTCGCATTGTTGGCTTGTTGGCTTGGGATGCCTATTATTATATGGGCATAAAATCATGACTTTTCTTATGCTACCAAATTTGTAGCCTTCCTGGTTTCTAAGGCGGCAATGTGCAGGTTGACTCTGGAAGCCGGCCCGTGACAGGAATCCGCTTATACTTGGAAGGAAAGAAGAGTGACCATCTGGCAGTCCACCTTCAGCATCTCTCAACTGTTCCTCAGTCCCTTCAACTCACTGATGATCTCAGTTACGAGCCAATTGTTGAGCCAGTAGAAAGAGGCTACTATGAACCTGTCAAGTGGAGCATATTCTCACACGTGTGCACTGCTCCAGTTCAGTATGATGGAGCCTGCATTGATCACCCTGCTTCTATCGTGACAAAGGCCTGGTTTGAAGTTAAGGTTATTGGGATGAAGAAGGTGCTTTTCCTCAGACTTGGATTCTCAACAGTGGCATCTGCGAAGATCCGTAGATCTGAATGGGATGGACCCTCCACAATGTCTAGGAAATCGGGAGTTTTCTCGATGTTGATGAGCACAAAGTTCAGTACAGTATTGAATCAACCTGAGAAGCCAGTAAAGTTGGACTTGAATTCAGCTGTTTTCCCAGGAGGCCCTCCTTTGCCACCGAAGGCATCCAAAATGACAAACTTTGTGGACACAAAGGAAATGGTGAGGGGCCCTGAGGATCCGCCTGGATATTGGGTGGTTACTGGAGCCAAGCTCTGTGTTGAAAGTGGCAGAATATCAATTAAAGGGAAATTTTCATTATTAACAATAATGTCAGAGGATTCTATGTTGTTGATGTGAGGAGATTTGAATAGGGAACAGATAAATTTATTTGTTTTTGTTATAAATGTTAGTATGTACATCACTCATTTGAAATCACATTTGATAGATATCACTGCCAGAACAAGCCTGGTGTGATAAAGGATTATATATAACACTTGAAGTAAACTTTTTTTGACTCCCCTCTGCCGCCTTCAGATATCATGTCATTGAAACCTTTCGTCAGACATTGCACTTGAGCAAGTAATGGACGATTGAGTTGTAGTTTGAGGCAATACTAGAGGATGAGTGAAAAATATATATATATAAATATATATATATAGAGTCACACTTTCCATTTATATATATTTAAGTCATTTTTTAGTAAGAGATCTCTTAAAGTATGTGTTTTTCTTATTTTTAAGTTTATTCCTTATTTTAATTTAAGGGATTTCTCATTGGAAAATTATTCATACGTGTGTGTGTGAAAAAATATTTATATATATATCTTGCTTTGAGTAAATGAAACTGAGGTTTGCAACAAAATGCGTCTATTTGAGTGTATGTAAGTTGTTTGTATTAAGTCCAAAAAATAATAGTTACTCTCCTCTAAATACTACCAATAACCTCCGCAAGAACAAGAACCATTTCGAAAATGGTGGAATCTGTTTACATCTCTCACTATAATTTCCCTCGAGACAATTTTACTAATAAACTCGAATGCTGTATGGCAGTCCACACAGATTCGAAGATTCTTTTTCACCCTGATGGTAGCTCCTGGTGGAGTTGCAATCAACCCAAAAGCCACAGCAAGTTTCTCACTGTGGTGGTGTAAAAGCTGCTCCTTTTCACTTTCTTCCACATCATGGAGATCAGTCTCTACCATGGGAACATAGCCGGCTTTATTCAAAAGATCACTTACCTCATCAAGCTTTGCATATATTTCCTCGCTTCTAGCATGACTTCTGTCCCCTACTATAAAGGTGTATACCCTGTCTTTGACCTCAATCCAACTCATCCCAGGCTCCTTCTTCAGCTTGTTGTCTTTCATAAACCTTCTAACCTTTGCTACATTGTCCCACATGCCGGCTGATGCATAAATGTTTGAGAGAAGAACATGGGTACCGGATTTCTCTGGTTCTATAGCAAACAGCATCTCAGCAGCATGTTCGCCGAGCTCAACATTCTTATGGATTCTTGCAGCACCAAGAAGTGCCCCCCAAACTGAGACGTTTGCTTGAAATGGCATTGTATCTATAAGCTCCATTGCTTCTTGAAACTTCCCTGCTCGGCCAAGGATGTCAATCATGCAAGCATAGTGCTCTGGCATTGGTTGAATTCCAAACTTCTTCTCCATTGATTCAAAATGATGTTTGGCTTCAGCTACCAAACCTGCATGATTGCATGCACAAAGGACACTAACTAAAGTAATGTGATTGGGGAGTACTCCATCTTTAAGCATCTGACCAAACATTTGCAGAGCCGCTTTTCCATGGCCGTGTTGAGCAAGTCCTCCAATCATTGCAGACCATGACACTATTCCTCTGTCATTTATCTCAGAGAAAGCACGGTCAGCGTCATCTATGCTTCCACATTTGGCATACATGTTAACAAGCGAATTCCCAGCAAACATATCTGACATTAATCCAAACTTTATGATGTGAACATGTACTTGCTTCCCTTGTTCATATGCTGATAGATTTGCACATGCATTCAGGAGAGAACTACAAACAAATGAGTCCGGATTGATTTCTCTATCTTGCATTTCCAAATAGAGCTTTAGAGCTTCTTCTCCTAGTCCAATTTGAGCATAAGCTGTGATCATTGATGTGAATGCCACCAAATCCACAGCCGAGCTTTCTTTGAATATTTTTACCGCATCTTCTACATGGCCACATTTTCCATATGCATCAATAAGGCTATTCACAATGTAATTATCAGATTCAAATGCTGATTTCACAGAGAGTGCATGAACTTGTTTACAAACGCCGATAGCCTGAGAGCCAGCTACAGATTTTAGGACTGTTGATAAAGTTGTCTGGTCAAATCCTACTCCCTCCCTGTACATCCAAGGGAAAAGAGATGCAGCTTCCATGTCTTCACCATTTTGCGAATGCCCAGAGATCACAGTATTCCAAGCAATCAAGTTCTTCTCAGGCATCAAATCAAAAACCATTCTTGCCTCATCCATCAACTTGCACTTTGCATACATATCTACCAGTCCAACACCCACAAATGGATCTGATTTTATGTCCATCTTTATCAAGCTACAGTGCAACTGTCTACCCAATTCCTTGAGTCTCATTCCAGCACAAGCTTTAAGAGCACTTGTGTAAGTAAACATATTTGGATTTATTTCTGAACTTTTCATCTGCTGAAACAGTTTCAAAGCCCAATCATGGTACTCATGAAGAACACATCCAGCAATCACAGCATTCCAGGAAACAATATCAGGACGTTCAATATCCTTAAAAACAGCAACTGCATCTTCAAGATTCCTAACTTTAGCATACATGTCAACTAGTGCATTCGCTGAAAACATATCCGAATCATACCCAAGCTTTATAGAGTATCCATGAATGTTCCTTCCCAGGAAACTATCCCCAAAACCCGCGCAAGCATTTATCATACTAGACAAACTAAACTCATTGGGCCTTATTCCACTCAAAACCATTTCTTTAAAAAAACACACTGCCTCTTCAAAAAATTCACTGTGCACATAACAGGAAAACAATGAATTCCATGAAACAACACTCCGTTCTGGCATTGCATCAAAAAGTCTCCTTGAATCAATAAAGTTCCCACATTTAGCATACATAACAACCAAACTATTTGCAACAAACTCGTCAGACTCAAACCCTGTAACCACTACAATCCCATGAACCTGCAGCCCTAGAACCAAGTCCTTCTTTGAGGTACAAGCCTTAAGTACGCTAGGAAAAGTGAACTCATTACACTTAAGACCAAGCAAATGCATCTTCTGAAAGGCCAACACTGCTTCTTCACTAAGCCCATTCTGAGCATACCCAGATATCAGGGCAGACCAAGAAACCAAATCTGGTTCGGGACTTTCATCAACCAGTTTACGGGCATACAGAAAAAATTGACGTTTTGCATAAAAACTAATCAAATTGTTTTTATTCTTTGGGTCCTTCGACAACCCCAATCTGATTAAATGGGCATGAATTTCTTTGCCTAAAGTAACAGACTTTGATATGGTACATTGGGACAAGAGTTTAGAGTAGGGTACTGAAGTGGGAGTAAAATTAAAATTGCTATGGTGGGTTAGGTTTAAATTAGAGGCATTTTCAGGGTTTTCATTGATTATAGTGGCGGTTTGGATGTATTTTGAATGGGTTTTTTGGGAGAAGGGCTTTTTAAAAGGTAGGTAAATTCGTTGGTGAAGATTTTTTTGGAGGGAGTTTTTAAGTCTCCTAAACTTCATAGTCCATTTGATGATGATCATTAAAAGTTAAAACAACTGTTCTGTGAGGGCTTTTTCTTTGCGCGCTATAGCCTAAAGCTGCGCCCTTTTATTGACAGATGAACAACAAACCCATCCTTTATAAATTGGCTAATCACGACAGAGGTTAATGGTGGGTAGGAATTTCATTGGCTTCATATCATTATTAGTTGATGAATTTGGAGTCAGTTTGCTCTAATTCTTTATAGACAAGTCAGATGAAGTAACTACACTAGGTTGGGTGCCAACTGCAAGGGACAGTTGTACATCTTTATTTCGTAAGCTAGGTAGGTGATGGTGAGCTGGTGACATTGAAGGAGGGGGCCGGGTTTTTAGTTTTTTCTTGTGGAAAAAAAAAAAAAAAACGAAATTTTCACGTAAGAAGAATCATTTGATTAAATGTCTTTGTAAGGAAGGATTCATGGTAATGCAATTAGGGGTATATCACCGTTACAAGTTTTAGGTTGACAAGTTTTTGAGAACATCTCAGTCTCATTCTCAGGCTGGAAAAGTAGGCACTAAACAGTGGGTTATTGGGGAATCATACAATTTGATTGGAGTGAGGTTACTTTATATCATTCATATCATATGGACTGATTTTTGCAGCAAATATCTATTTTAATTCTGAAGCTGTCGTCACGTCAGGCTATGGAGCATGCATTTTCCAATCGGTAGTTAACAAAAACAAGCGTCCAAGGCCAAAACATGGTCGTTACTTAATTGATTTTAATCGTGATTAAAAGAAAATGAATATTTCAACGTCAATCAATGGTGGATTTTGCGGAAATGAAGAAGAATTTCATAAAGACTCGAACCGACACTCTTTAACATTGTTTAATGCACATATTTTCTCATAAACCAACATACACTATTACCACCAACAAGAGGTTTGCCATTTTTTAATATCATTAAAACACATACAATAAGAGTAATTGAATTAAATGATTTTAAAAAAGAAAAGAAAGAAAGAAAGAGAGATTATATTATAAGTTCGATTCCTTGGCAAGATCAGTTTGATACAACACATGAAATATTATTACAATATACAAGACAAACGGGCTAATTGGCCTTAAATAATTCCAACACATCCTTCCATTGTAGTTTGATTTTCCTGACCATGGATGTTACTTGCAAAATTAGCTCTAATGATATTATAATGGATAGATCATGTAATGAATGTACACAAATAAAAAACGTCACGGCTGGTGCAAGGCTACTTCAAGTTCAATATAATTATATGATTAGTTGCCTGTCCGGCTCTGCTTTTTCTTCTGCCCTACCATCCAACAAATCCCAGGAAACTGAAACCAATCGCACAATCCCCACATGTTAAAAAAGCTTTTGTTTGAATCACAAATTTATATGGTATGATCATTTCATCATAGAGACTAGAGGGTGAGTTCCAAACAGTACAAATTAATTATTATCACATCACAATATATTCGGATTGTAATTAATCAGTGAAAAATTTGCAGATTCAGATCAGACTGGCAGCATAAGAGATGAACATATGCTGTCAGGAAGAAAGAAAGCAAAAAAAAAAAACCGAAAATAGGACTGATGATTCTTCAAAGCTTGTTCTAATTAATGAACAAAGTTTTAATATCCGGGGAAGACATGGCAAAATTAAAACAAACATTGAGACCACTATTTGTGAAGGTGGATGGAATACACAAGAGACAAGAAGCTGAGTGTTGAACAACAGTTTACTATGAAATTCAGTTACCTGAGAGAACGAACGGCGAGATGCTGGGAGAGAACATGGAAGAAAAAATTGGCTCCATGAAGGAACACCACAACTCCCGTACAACCCAGCACAAATAACTCCATCATCCTCCTCTGTATCACAAAAATTATCTGATCAAATTAATAAGCAAAAGCTAATAAAGTAACTACTAGATAAGAGAGCGTCTGTCAGTTGCGTTATATATCGTTATATATATATATATATATATATATATATAAGCGCTGATGCCTGATGGAGAAGACCAGAAGAGTAGGTGATATTTACATATATATAATAAAAAATTAAATAAATTATGAAATTGGTATATGGTTATAATTGTGCTAGATGTTGACGTCACTTTCGTATATCCCACCACAAACAACACGACTGATGATGATGACCAGTTACATTCACTTTTGCCGTAAAACTTTCTGAATCACAAATTATTTACATCCACTTTTGCCTTTTTTTAACTGTTACAAAAACAACAATATTACTTTTATACATGTCGTTTATATTTATTTATTTATTTATACACGCCTTCTTATTTCTTCTTCTTCTTATTATTATTATGCAAATTTAGTGTTGTTGTTATTATTATTATTATTATTATTATGTGATAAGAAAATAAATTTTGCCACTGGAATTTACGGTAAGCAGTATGAGGGAGGGTAAAATTATTTTATGTTTTGTTTGCGTGATGTAGGTATCTAACCGACCATAGGGATAGGACTACGGTTCCATTGACATTGGCTTTTTATCTTTTTATATATTTTGAGATGATGCTGTGAGTCACCACCCACTAGCCGGCAGTTGCTGCCTTTTCTCCTGTTTGTTTAAATATTCTCTTCCGAGTTCGTGAATAAACTATAAATTTGTGTTACATTATGTAAGTAGCTAGTAAGTCTTAGAATATTTAATAGAGGAAGGAAGATGAGGGGTGATTGATAATGGCGGGAGGTTGAGATTTTAGAGAGTCAGTTAAGAGAGGTGTCTTAAATTTATAAAATTAAGAGAATGAGATTAGAGGTGAAGCCGGCAGTGACCGGCAACCACACTTGGAGGCTCAAATCAGCAACTCAAACTTTTTTGTAAAGTGGAGAATTTATAAGCTCTTTGAAAATATAGAGAAAAAGATTCAAGAAGAATGACCTCAGCCTTATGTAATATGTGTGTGTAATGGTGAATTATGTAAAAGAATGAACCTAGCTATCCTCATATAGTGCTGATGGGGTACCCCTCCACGTGGCATATTTTATAAGGTCGATCTTACTGTCAATTCCAGTATATTCATTGTCCTTTTGTCCCTTTTTACTTTTTGAGCCATTAGAATCGCACATGGGGAATAGTGCGGCCGTCATTTGCAGATTTTATCATTTTGTACATACGAGGTACGCTACAGAACTGTACTGATGATTCCTGCAGAGGTTATCTGGACAGTTGTACCCGAGGACAGCTGTTTGTCCTCTATTTATTGACAAGATATTTCATATTTGATTCTGATGAATCAAATATTATCTTTTGGCGATAGGAGCAACTCACGTGGAGAATATTTTAGAGATTGTTTGACCATCTTGACTTCGTATGGCGTACCCTTTAACTCCTTTGGTGTATCTAAGGTACCCTATGTACCATGAATAACCAAAGTCTCATGGATCATGGCGTATCCTTAAGGGTACCCTAAGTACCTTTGATTATCAAAATCACTTGGAATAAGTTGGATACCTTAAGTATCCTTGATAGCCAAAGTCTCATGGAATATATTGGGTATCTTGACGTATTATTAGGGTACCCTTGATGATCAAAATCACTTAGAATAAGTCGGATATCCTGAATACCACAGATTTCTATTTTAATCGAAAATCTTCCAAACAGACACGTGACGCTCTATCATTACTTTTTGTGTTTATTCCCCAAACAAGTTACATTTTCATTCTTATATGATAGATGATAACTATTATTACAATTTTATAAAAAGTTGAAGTACAAAGCTCCCTAAATCCAAATTTCCTTTGACTTTATAAATTAAGACAGATAATTATTAGCTGCCAAATCCAACAACATTAAAGAAATATTATACTAACCACAACTTTATTATTATAATGTTATACTAACCACCAACGTTATTAATTATTATCTCTTCAAAGTGATTTTTAAGCATAGGTAAGAATCGTTTAGCATGGCTACACCAGGTTATCCTTTCTACAGAGATGCAAACAGGAGCTCAAAGCTTGAAACGATGCAATGCTGGAAAATTGCATAAACAAATGTAGCAATTCAACCACACGTAATAATTAAAAGTTTGCATTTTTCAATAAATTGGAAGACTATTGTTTATCCAGAAATGCATTACATCTGGGGATGAGAAGCAGCTGAGGATTGGGACATTATCACGATATACCAACTCTTCAGCTGGTTCCACATCAAAATAAGGCATTGATTGGGTGCGGTTAATCCATGTAGAGCTATTAAACTCCCTCCCAAATATACCCCATGTGAAGATTTTGAGCAACTCAATCCATTATTTTCAAAGTAACTTACTGTCTCCATTAGTCAACTGACAGAGTTGAGAGAAGTAGATCTTGCATAAAACCGGCTCTCCCAGCACCTTGCCTAATCCTTTTCTCCCGCTCTTCATGACTCAAAGAAGAATCAAAACTGTCATAAAAAAGGGATAAAGCAAGGAAAGAGAAACAGAGAGAGAAGGAGAGAGGTTAATATTTAAATCCAAAAGACAGTTCTGAAAGGTGCTCAGGTATGCATTGGGGCCAAAAAGCAGTACCTTGATTTCCACATATGTGTTGGTGCAGCACTTTTTGCATTAGTATCCTCAGTACCAGTTACAACAGATTTTGAAATTTCCTCAGCTTCTGATGAAGGAAAATTCAAAATAAGAGAAGAAAGAAAAGGGTCAGTAGCTGCATTAGAGATGTTTGCATTGCTAGACCGATATCCACTGCCCCCTAAAAGCACTTGCAGATGAGCTTCACGAAGATCTCGGCCCAGGAGAGAGAGTGCTTGACTGCTAGGAATTGCAACTCTACGTAATCTGCGACGTCTCTGCAAGTAATCTTCAGTTAAAAGAAAACATAGATGGTAACCAGTTTTATCAACATATATACAACCTGAAATTTTCATGCCTAATGTTTGCAACACATTAATTAAGAAAAAACAATATCTATCCGAAATTTTCTTTCATAAAGGATATCTTGAACAAGTGTCTGTGCTGCAAAGTAATATGACTTAACATGTCCCGTGCAACTTTAACTGAGCAAATGGGACAAACCTGAAAGGGAAATGTAGATGCAGCATGAGAGTCGTCAAGAAGCATCAAACAGGATTGGAAATTAGTCAAACATATCAGCCTACACCAACGGTTATGGAACAGTTGAATAGCAAATTTGCCAGCTCATTAACATGGGATTTGTAAGTTTTATACCGTCCAAATATAAGCGTAAAACGAGTTTATATGGTTTTAGAGTCAAAGATCTTTCCATCTTGGGTATCTAGCCAGATTTCTTATCTGAAAAGTTCGCCAAATGTGCATCCTGCACTCCTTAATAACTCACAACATATTTAACTCACAACATATTGGACGCACAAGTGGCCTGGAAAAGGAAGAAGTTATGCAGATGGTAGGGCAAAATAATTTCAACTATGAGGTAAGCCCCTAAAACTACAAGGAAAGTGTCCACGTTTTCTGATTAATATAAAAAAAACAAAGCATTACAGAACATTAGTCTATTGGTAGTTATGATTTTATTCTTCATCATCATTATAACTGACATAACCTATGGAACATTTTACATCAAAACACAATGTGTTGCAAACCAAATCGTCTGGGTTTCATCTTTCTTCATTACTCTTTCATGCACAGATGAAAATGCGAGTATCGTTATAATTACATGGGAAAAATATCTTCTGGTCCCCAAGGGTTAAAATGAAAATCAAAGATCTAGTAACAAAATCAATAAGAAGGAACCTGGGATAAATATCCCAAGGCAACGTATAAAGACAAAAAAGACAAGAAAAGATCATTTGAGGCAACGAATCAGAAAGTCAAACAGAAATTTTACCTACCTAAGTAACACAACAGAGATGATAACTTTTACAAAAATTACCAAATCAAGAAACCAAGGTACATGTAACAAACATTAAACATATCCAAAGCATAGATTCATGCTATTATTATTATTATTATTTAAAAAAAAAAAGAAGAAAAAGAAGGAAACTTACGGTAACTTTGGACTCGCAGGAGTGCTCATCTTCGAGATGCGAACACAGCGACGCTATATCAAAATCCTCATAACAGTAAGGACATGGAAAATCAGGCCGTACATCATCTTCTACCTCAAAATCATCTATGCTCAGCCGATCTATAATTTTCAAAATAATTAAAAATGAAAATGAAAATAAGTTTACTAAAAACAAACAAATAAAAATATTTTCGTTACGGATCCATATTTAAAAGGAAAAAAGGAACGAACCCAGTTGAGAGCTCTGCTGATGATGATGCTGCAACGTGTACTGACGCTTGGCAGCGGCCAGACGAGAGGTCCAGAAATCGGAATCCATTGAAATATTAGAAACTGAGCCGCTGCTACTTCAATATTATTATTATTATTATTATTGATTATAGTCTAATTATTATTATAATATTTGATATTAAAACATGAATCTCGAGAAATAAACAAAATGAAAATTTTGTTCGTTTAATATCTTTCCAAAGATCTCTTTTCAGGTTTCTTTGGCTTGTTCTTTGTAGTTGTATCAGGTTCGATTATGAGCAAGCAAAAGAGAGAGTAAAATAAAATAAAAAGAAAAGAAAGAGAGAGAGAGACGGTAGAGTTTTTTTTTTTTTTTTTTTTATTTTAAATGTACATTTTTGTTTCTTATATTTTGATGGATAAAAATTGACTTTTTCTTTAATTATACTCTTCTTACTCTGAGCCTGAGGTCTCTCTCCAAATAAGAACGATTGAACCAAGGAAGGACAGGACAGGAAGAAAATGAGAGAGAGAGAGAGAGAGAGAGATTTATTTTACGTGTGGTAATGACAGACATACAGATGAGAAAATGGGGAGCAATTGTCGGATTTTCACAACGCGTTTTTCTTTTTTCTGTTTATTAGTGGTCTTAAAATTTTGAAATTTTGCTTTTGTTGACCGATTTCTCATCCACAACTTACTTGTTATGGTCCCATCCCATGGATATCCGAAACTTTTGTTTGGCTTTGGTTTTGGATGAGATTATTTTCAATTTTTGGATCTCACAATAATAAAATAATATTTACTGATGATTTTTGTTGTACAATTTTCCATAATTATATAAAGCCACTCCAAAGATAGAAATAAAATATTAGTTATATTATTTATAAGACAAAATAAGTATGAGCCAGAGCTACAAAGATATTTGGACACACATGCTTCTTTGTTTATCACAAGAACTAAAAATTGAAAATAGTAAGAGGATTTAAAATAATAATAAGCAATATATTGAGTTTTTCATATACACATTAAAGATTAATTAATGAATTGGTATGTTTATTGCCTAGGTCTAGGAACCACGGCTATTTATTTTTACTACAAAAATAAGAGAGTACAGTATATAGAATTAAAAAAAATAATAATAATTAAAATAAACAAATTGCAGCATCATTTAATACGGTGTCGTCGTATTGCTTTGATTGAGAATGGGAAAGTGAAAAAAAAATTGCATAAATTGCCGGCATTGAAGGATTACTAAACTCAAATGTTGAGCTTTGCCCACAACAAAATCAATAACAAGTAAGAAACACGAAAACACAATCCAATTCCGATCCGACAGAACTATCACAAACTTGTTGTTCTGTTTCTTTATAATTTATTTTGATAAATATTATTTTCTTAGCTTCGAATCAAATTTTATTCAAATGGCAACAAGAACAACAAAGCAGCAGCAAAGAGCCCAAAAACAACAAGGAGGCAGCAACACCAACACTGATGCTAAGGTTGTCGAGAAGAGAAAGCCTGTGTTTATAAAAGTGGATCAGCTAAAACCGGGAACCAACGGTCACAATTTGACCGTCAATGTCTTGAAGTCGGACCCCGTTTTGCCTAAAAATCGTGCGGCCTCCCCGCAGCTCCGCCAAACCCGGATCGCCGAGTGCCTTGTCGGTGACGACACTGGCACCATCCTCTTCACTGCCCGCAACGATCAAGGTCTCCTCTCTCTTCTTTTTTTTTTTTTTTTAATTATTGGCATTTATCAATGTATGTATTTTTATTTTTATCGAGGAAACAATGTACAACGATTTTGATGATTTTTGGAATTTTAGGATCAACTTACGGCTACCCCCTTTTTATTTATTTTTTCTGGTGTTTATAAAATATGATCATAGCAAGTTTGGAACTCTCTAAATTTTCAATTGCATTTGTTCTTGTTATGTGTTGGGCTGCTCGAACAAGAGCAACGTGTCTTCTCACAAAATGTTAGATGATAAGATTATGGATTTTTCGGGGGACCCCTGATGTCTTTATATCTTATTGAGCGCTTTGATTTTCCTACTGATTTTGGAGTTGTTGCTGTGAATCAATTATTCCCAAATCAGCCCTGTCAACATTGTTTTCACACGGAAAGTCATTTATTATCCATTCTATTTCATGTATAATGGTTTTGCCATTCAATTAATACTTTCATCCTCCATTTTTTTTCCCTCAAGATTCTTGTTTTCAAATCTACTGATTGTTTTTCAGGACAATCTTCTTTTGTTTTCTTTTGCTTAAAACTTTTCAATCTCTAGATTTGTTACTTATTCGTCATGATAGACGTGTTTGGTGCTCATAAATTTTTTGTAGATATAGCGTTGATCCTTGTTAACATAAGAAGCACCTTAAGAGTGAGGGTAAGATTGGTGGGTTTTCAGACTGAAGCTTGCATTTTGAATTTACATGCTAAAATGTTTCTGCCTGCAAGGCTGCAACCATCAAGCTGAATCTTTCATCTCCATGCTATTAATACTTTTAATTATTTTGCTAGCTGTTTCTGTATTTTGCAAATGGACTCTTTCTAAGCTTTATGCTTTGCAATTGCAATTCTGGGAATGAGCTTTGCCTGTAAGATACCATCACCATGCTTTTTACTTCGGTTGCATGCTTTTGTCAAATCTGATTTTAGATACGCACACCAATATGATGGGTGATGCTATTACCCCTCTACCACTAGCGATTGGTTATCATGTTATAAATTATTGGTTTTTTTCTCTTAACAATATGTATGCTGATATTATCTCTACTCCCAAAATTCTGAGTAAAAATGGTAGGAGTGTTTTCTGTGCAGTTGACTTGATGATGCCGGGCACCACAGTAATCCTCCGTAACGCTAAGATTGACATGTTTAAGGGGTCTATGAGGGTAGCTGTTGACAAATGGGGCCGCATTGAGGCCACTGAACCTGCTAAATTTGTTGTTAAAGAAGACAACAACTTGTCCCTTGTTGAGTATGAATTGGTGAATGTGGTAGAAGAATGATCCAAGAAGTTCTTCTAAATGATCATTTCTCGTCTGCCTCTTTCATGGGATATTTATGTTGCAATTTTCCAGTGGCTATAGCTTTGTAAACAAATCTAATTAAGGTTGGATATTTTTTTCCCTTTGATTAATGCTTTGGGTAATCCTGTGCTATCATCAGCCATTATGCCTACAACTAGGGAAAATAAATTGTCCAATTCTAATATAATTTTTTCTTTCTTTTGCCCGTTTATACAACGAAGGTTCTCTCAAATTCTGAGTTTCTCTTTCAGTTAGCTGGTCTGATGCGGACATGATAAGTGGAAGTTGATTTTTCACAGCTGATTACTATCCTTCGTGATAGTTCTGGAGGGGATGACTCTGAAATTAAAATCCATATTTGGTTAAAATGCCAGATGAACCAGAAATGATAAACCAAATATTATGGACTTTCATACTAACATAAAAAAAGACGGGATTATGAGTTGCCACATCCTCACGTGCGAATCACTACTCAGACTATTACCAAAGCTCACCAGAGAGGGGGGAACTCTCCTAAACGGTAAATCAGTTAAAAGGCTCCAGAAATGTCATTTTTAACAGGATTTTCTCTTTTAGAATTGTCAGGTTATGCTCCTGAGTACACCCCTTATCATGAAGTAAAAGTTTCCCAATCCAATCGATTCCAAGAGATGAGAAAACAATCATAAATCTTTAGATCCTTTTCAAACAAATAAGTAAATAAATCTTTAGATCAAAGAATTTAAGTCAAACTCTATTGGCTTATTTCCACAATGTACCTTCTTCCAATGCTTGCTCTACAACATAAGAACCAAGAAAAACAATGCCTTAAGAAGTCTTACAATTTCAGAATAAAATCCATGGAGACTACGATCATTGCACCGCATCGAAGAAACGACTATCATCCATCTACAATACAAAAAACACAAATATTACTACTGAATGATATACATCGCGCCACAATGTCATGCTAGTCAACTAAAGATAAATCTAATCACTCGAACAAGAAGATTATTGAAACAAAAACAATTATCTGGATAGAGTTAAGATCAATGACTACAAAGTTGTGGCAAATAAAACGCGAATGAGACTATGAGAGGCAACAACAAAACCTCCAGGTTAAACGCAGCAAAGAGTGACGGTCAAAGACACATGACAGCCTAAAGTCAAAAGATAAAAAGAAAAATGTGTGATGACTATCTAATTAAAGGTTAAAAACAGTGTATGGGCAATCATAAAAGGGAGCAGAAACTGCAATCTATGGACCAAATGTATCATGAAATTCACTTGGAATTGAATAAGTTTACAAAATCGATTGCCTACATCCAATAGAAAGTAAATGCTAACAGAAACAACTAAACTTGCCAACGATACATACCATATTATCATAATTATCAAAACCACTCTAAGACAATCTTATTTGGATTACTATAGCATTAAGAAGCATTGATTTATAATTTAGTTCCTTCCAAGTTCTTGAATCAAAATTTAAATCAGCACCTTGTTGCCTTTACTAGGAAAGAAGCATCTAGAAATCCTACTAAAAAGCTTTATTTCGCCACCTTGTCTTAGAGCGCATGTAGAAAAACTTTTCTGGAACTCTCTTGATATTCATCATACATCATCATTGCAATCTGAGTGAATAAGATAAATTAGTACAGTCCACATGCATCTACACTGGCATGAAAATGAAGAGAAGACTAGGTTCAAGTTAAGTCATAAACTTGGACATGCCATTTCTAGGGTCCAATCAACAGAAAATCATTAAAGCTGTTCACCCATCAGCCAAAAGAAAAGTACTGGAATTACATGCACACCAATTTAACATGACCAAGTGAAAAGGAAGAGCTAAATTTCATGCATTACAGAAGCGGTTTTGCAAGCTAACACAAAGTGATTCCTACGACATAAAAAAGAATAAAATATTACAAGTACTTGTCAAAGAACCTATCAAGCTAAGAGATTTACTAAAACTTCAAAAGTATTTTATTGGTTATATCCAAATCCAGAAATTTATACAAAGTGTTTAACTTCATGCTTATCCACATTCCTTTAGAAAGACAATCTTCTTACTTAACCTAATTAGAGTCACACCATCTCCTGATGCTTGATCTTCATCTAGTCTTGTCTTGCCCTACAAAAGGAAAGGATATGCATTCTTTCATTGTACGCTAGAGATAGAGAGATGGGTTTACCAATCTTGGTAAAGACAAGAAATAGTTCAAATAGAGAGGCAGAAAGATTATAAAAGCTTTGACCTTAGGAGTTCCTGTTCAACTATTACTTGCACCTAATTTCTTCTGGACAATGTTTCACATGTTAAGCTTTTCTTTTAATTTATGATTCAGTTTAAATGCCTAGAAAAGAGTATGATTGAAACTTGAAAGCAAGTTTAGTTGTAGAACCAAATTCATTTTTCTTGTACGTCATATTCATTCACTATTCCTGTAATTTGCGAATTTCCTAGAAATGTCAAATCACCTCAATAGGAAGATAAAGTATTCTCAAAACGGAATTCCAATTTCATATGTGTTTAAGACGACAGAATAATCCTGATCAAATTACCAATTCAAAATAAGCCCAAAAATACAATTGGTTTCAGTTGAGTTGACAAAAGAGAAAACACTCTTCACGGATAATGCATCTTAAAACCGTGCCCTTTTAGTCCAAACACAGCCTTCCCTAATTCAAGCACAAATTTCAGTGAACTGAACCTTAATTGGACCCTCAAGATAAAATTATGTGCAGCTTAAATAGCGTGTGCATACAATGATATATAAAACAACACCCCACTCCATAGCCAAAATATTACATGACCACAGTGACCACTTACCATGGTTCACATGAAAATTCAAATTGATAAAACTAGATAAAATGAACAAAAACAACATAAAAAATGAAATCAACAATCAACCAATAAAGCAAATACAAATAAAACCCGGATCACCAAATAATTGAATATCAAGCACTAACTCAACACACTGAAATAAACATACATAAAAGCTAAAGGAATTACCTTCAGGGGTCCAACCATAGCTTCGACGAGAAACAGAGAGCATTGAAGTGAGCAATGCAGAGGCAGTGGCAGTGTGAAACGGGAACATCGTTTCGACGCAGCAGCTCAACTCCACCGGCGACCTTTCAATTACACACAAGGATCACGCATTTATCAAGCATTAGCGAAATCAAAACTATATGGATGTATTAATACATTGATGGAGATATAAAGGGAGTTGGGTTTTGAAGTTTATTACCTGAAAAGGCGTTGAGATAGGGGGTTTTGTTTTGGCATTCGAAACGGAGAGCTGGTGGGTGCGGCTTTGGGTTTGAGGCCTGCAGTGAGCCTGCCCGAGACTGCAGCTCTGGTGGCGGGCCGCAGAACGGATCTGGCAGCGGCGACAGACATGGCTTTCGAGTTTATGGAGTTTGGTTTGTGCTTCCTGACTCCGAGGGTTTTGGTTGGGTTTTGAGGTAAAGGGGCTTTTCAGTTCTGTGCATGCTCCGTACGGGATTAATGATATACCACCGTTATTACTTTTTGTGGTGTGCCACGTGTCATTCTGATGTTTAACGAACTTTTCTTTTTAAACACATATTTTCACATTATAACATATTATTAGCATATTCATGATAAAAATCCACCTTTTTTTCATTTGTTTTTCAAACTCGCTGAAGCTCGAACTCGGTTGTTAAAAATTTAAAATACAACCCCTTACCGCTTAAACTTTAGAAAGGGCAGAAAAAGGATGAACAAAATTATTCCAATAAAAAAATCCTAACTTTTAATAAGTTAATATATATATATATATGAATAAAATATATTGTATTGAAATTTATATTTTTTATCTATTAATTTATTCTTTTAAAATAATCAAGAATTCCTAATTGAAAGCCACTGCTACATTTCTTTTCTTACGTTTAGTCGTTTATAATAAAAAGTTAGGCGCAAACATTTTGCCAAACAGTCAAAACCAGTCTGGTCCCATACTCCCCTGGGAAATCAGTTCTAGACTAAGTTAAGTTCAACAATCTATTTCGATTTAATTAGATTGTGGTCTCTAAAAATGAAGAACAAAACTCCAATATTCACACTTCGTATATTTATCATTATTATGAGTAAAATCGGATCAGAGAAATATTGTGATGCTACAAATTTAATTAATTTTCTATCTGAGTACCCCATTTGGACAAAGAAGTACAAGCAGCTGGTTCTCCATTTATGATGTGAATCGAAGAAAAATTTCAACAGGTTGACAATGAATCCTCTAATTTTTGGATAAAGAACCAAATATAGCACAAGGGAGGGATACATTTGATGTGAATGAGTGTTTATTGATTTATCCCCTGTGCGTGTACATGCAGGCCAGTGTCACGTCAGCTGAGGGATTGATCGTTTGGTCTCATCCCATGACCATCATGTGTTACTGTCTTGGTTTTGATTCTGCTTCTGCTCATTTTCAGAAGAAGGGGAATGCAAATTCCATGTGCTCTACTCATGTCAGAGCTTGTTCGTCTTAAAGTTATTCTCTCATGTTCTTCGAAACGGATTGCATTTGGGAAGAACAAGCTTCTTCCGTTTCCTGCTTTGAATCCAATTAGCCGGCCTAGTGATACGCTATCATCCTGGAAGAATGATGCTGTGGACTGACAAACAACTATCCATATATATTACAAAATCTTGCACTAGTCTGAACTATGATCTAAACAAAATAACTTTTGTGTGGATCCATATATAGAGCAGTTTTGCATAATCATGACGAGTCTTTTTAATTGATAGATGGAGTTCAAACTGGATGGCTTTATGCAGCTACAAGGACTATAGGACAGGAGAATACATGCACAAGCAAAGAATAAATAACAGTGAAAAGGGAGAAGAAAGGGACACGCCACGCTAGTAAAATTAATTTACCTCGGTGTCAAGGTTGGAGGATGAGAATGAGGAGAAACTGATTGCGCGGACATGAATAGTGTATGGTTCTTCTGCTGGTGCAGGTGCAAGTGCAGGTGCTGGAACAGCCTGTGACTGCGAGCTCTCCATCACTCGAAGTCTTGTGCTCATAATCTCAAGCCCAAGAGGCCACCCAGTTGACATCTCACGTTCCTGTAAATTTCTCATCGATTAACTCATACCGGTATACATATGTTGAAATTTGCACACGTTGTTATCACTGTTTCCATAGTTTTGAATCATGTAAATCAAAAGCCAAGCAAATGACTTTAAAGAACCTGGGAAAAGAACTGGAGTTCGCATGAATGAGACAATTGCAATGATTTTGCAGATGGTTAGTGGTACAAAAAGGCTAATTGACAAGGGAAATAATATCATTAAATGAATATACAGAAATCAAAATGAGTAAGATTTTCGCTATTCCATGAGGCTGTTTCTCTGCCTCGCTTCTTCCAAACTTGAACCTAGATTATCTAAGTATTTTAATGTATTCTACGAAATATAAATGATCTCCGATTAGTATTTCTCATTCAATAGTATGCAACATGATCTTTGTATTATTACACTATAATTAAACATAATCACAGACAACCAAATCTTTATATATAGATAAATGCATCCAAATTAAATGATCGAAGTACTAATTTGGGTTGGTTAGAGAGAGCACCGACAAATATTTCGCAGTCCAGTCATGGAAATATAGGAAGATGGAGAACCCAACTTCGGAGCACGCCAGAGCAGTTCAAAAATTGCCATATATAGACACCATTCTTTGATTATATATATCCCAACAGCAATTCCCCAAAGAATCATATGTAGGTTAAAAAGAAAAACCCATAAGCGACCAGACCAGATACTATTAACAGCTTGTCATGAGCAAGAAATCGGAGGAAAGCAATTCGACTTATTGTAACATACACAACAATCAAATAGTGACAATAGTCATTAGTCAGAGAATGTAAAGAACAGAGCTTCGACTTCACATTCTTTGAACAATTCATAAAGGACGATATTCTTTTCATGAATTTGCTGCACTCACACAGTGACAAAATAATCGAACCAAAAAAGCATATACACAAGAGAATCAAAAATAGAACAAGAAAAAAATACAAAGGAAATTAGGTACCTACCTCAGTGGCCATGGGACTCGAGCAGTCTGCACAAGGAACCAAAATAGAAGGCCAAGTTAGTAGTCTAGTGATCATAGAGATTAGAAATTTCAGCAGCGAGAAGGAAGAGAAAAATTCTTCCTTAAACATGAGACAATAAATGGATTGGGTCCCACGGGGGCGTTGTTCAGCTATTCAAGTCACAAGTTGAGAAGTTTATACCACTACCACGTCTTAATTAGTTGTATTAACAACTGATAAGCACGAACGTTCAGACACCATAACGACGTTTTAACCGTTTAGTTACCGCCATATTTCAAACTCATTAGTTATTATGGGGCCGGGCCCAAGGCCAACCGAGCTTGAAATCTAAAAGTAGAAATTATTTGTGTTTTTAATATTAGTTAATCAGTGGATTATGCCTAGATTGGTTTATGCGAACAACTTAGGAAATTCGGCCCTTAATTGAACAAGGTGATCATATTCATGGCGTTGGCATGGGCGGGTGCAATTATAAAAAGCTAAGTCGTGGTGTATATCTATATCATTGACACCCTGAAACCAACGTAACAGAGCTCCTCTCAACTCTTCAAAAATCAATGTTTATTTATTTATTTTTTGTTTGTATTCACCCCAATCATCCATAGAATAATTAAATAAATATATCAATAAAATAACTTGGAAGAGAGAACAATTCATTAATATGCGTGATTGGAGCCTTTGGAAAATCGAGACTTGAGTTTTAGGTAGAGGCTCACGCACAATGTGGTGGTGATGGGTGAAACTTTAAAATCAATCAAAGCGGCTTTGGAATTAAGGCATGTGGGTCTCATTAAGATTCAATTTTAATTCCCAAACAAATCATCCACAGGTGCACTTACGGAGGTGATTGTTGGAAGATTCAAGCCACCCGGGCCCAACTCCCCTACGATCCCGACACCGCCCGCCTTTATTACAGAACCCCACTGCACTCCGTTAATTTCTATGTTGTGATATACAGTATTCAATAATGATATGTTTGCTTACCTGTGATGTATATAATTTATATTTTTAAGTAATTTGCACACATTAATTTTCTTTTCTTTTCGCTTTTTTTTTTATTTCGTGTTAATTGAGTTTATTTTTATATAATCAATGTGATACTCTTCCTAAATTTATCAATAAATAATAAATTAAGTATCACATCAGTCAACTATGTGTATATACTCATTATATTTCTTTTTTACTCATTTGATGATATAGCACTACTCGCAAGAGAATGATTATATATACCCTTTGATTATATCAACCTAAAAATTAACTTTAAACATTTATAATAAATGAAAATATAATGCTAAAAATAACACAGAATATGAAAATAATATACATTTGTGAAAAAAAAATTTGTGTGACTATTTATGAAATTAAAAATTCTATATAATTATTTAAACAAATCTTAGAGGTATTGTATTCTTTTCCCCTTAATTTTTAAATCATTATCAATAATATATATATATATATATATATAGATATATATATATAGATATCTATATAAATTATAGATCACCTTTCACACGTTTTAGAAGTCTTTGAGCTTTCTTTTTCTTTTTCTTTCATTTACATTTCAGTTCACAAGGCCAAAAATTAAATTCTGCACGTCTGGCATTTTGTGGAATTTCATTTCTATGTTTTTATTCTATAAGTTGGCCCCATATTCCCCTAAAAATTAATTAATTTTACCGAAAAAGATTAATTGGACAGCTCAAATGTGTATATTTTTGTGTTGTTTTCTAGCAATCAATTTGGAGATTCTTCACTCAAGTTAATGTGTGAGACAGTGAGAGATCAGCATAACCCTAGTCATGCTGATGGAAAAAGAATTTGGAAAACGTGCCACCATCTCCGTAACCAGACAATGAGATTTTGTGTTTGGGGACCAAAGAGTGTGACTCTATTTTTGTGTTTGATTTTTGAATGGCTCAAGTGATAATGAGATTTGGAAGTGAGAGTTTGAAAATGTGAGGTCTTCAATTGATGTAATATAAACGAGGAGAGATGATGAGATATTTCCAGTAAGTTGATGGAAAGAGATGTATCAAATTTAAAAGAAAATGTCATATTTACCAAGCACCAAAGGAAAATTATTATTCCCGTAAGTTAATTATGGTCAATAAAAGAAAAAGCTCCTGCAAATGCACCAACTTATTGGCCTGAAAAAAAATAATTCATCCTTTTTCGACCTCATAACAATTAATAAATGCATAAAATCTTATATATATATATATATGAATCGTTACTAAAAAGGCCCATAGGCCCAACACACTGATCAAACCATTGAACAAAACAGAACTGCAATTTGGTTTCTCTCGTTGGGCCTCACTCCTCAGGCCGTCATTGCACAATAGGAATCAGTTAGTTGAGCAATTGACACCACTCCAAAGCTCTTACGAGAGCCCGTTTCTAAATTACCCAATTAAAAAGGATTTTTAAATTTCAGTGCTTACTGCTTACAATTCATCCAACTTTTATTTCAAAAACAACCCCTTAAAAACCTCACACCCCCTTCAAGAACAAATTCTCTTTCAAGATTTTTTTTTTCCCCCTCGTTGATGCATACAAATTATAAGTTGTTCGCCCCTCAATTATCAATTCCGTAAGAATGGCAAATTTTCAGCTAAACTGGGTGAAAATTTTGTAACTTCTTTGAATGATTTAGGTTCTGGAATAGGAGAGATAAAAGGACACTAAAGAAAAGGGAATAGCTAATTGAAGATAGTATATATCTTTTAACTTCACGCCCAAAATGAAAATCAAATGGGGTCTCACCAATCTTCTTTGAGTGATACTGATGACTGATCCATGGAAAAAAAACAAAGTTAGACAAGAGGAAGTAGAGAGAAGACGGTTCTTTAGAGATGCAGAAATATTTGTCAAAGATTGTTTGAAGACTAAGGGGCTGTTTGTTTTATTTGACGTAATGATTTAATTGACTTAATTTTAATCAGTTAAGTCATTAAATCTATTTATTTTTTTAACTTATTGAAAATTTTCAGTCATAAAGTTATTAAGCTAATTTTTTTAGCTTTTTACTTAATCTAAAAAGTCTGAATGATATCTTTAAAAATTATTCTCCAAAATATCATTATTTAATTAATTAATTTTCATCCTTACTTAAATAAAATTTAATAATTAGTATTATTACACATTTATATAACTTGTGATAACATAGTACTAGACTATTATTATTTTTATATTTTTATTTTCTTCAAATTAGCATTATTTATCTTCATAATTTTTTATGAATATTTTTCATATGAAAACATCATAAACTACAATAAAATTGATTAATATATACTAACTTAGAATATTAAATGATTGTATTCAATTGAACATGCTTTATGTTATGATAATATATTATCTTATTTATATTATTTAAAATACTTATTATTTGTTTAACATTTAAAATTCGTAAGGGCATAAATATAAAAATACTAATTTTCAGATTTTTTAAGTTAAAAAAATAAACAACTTAATATTTATTTTCAGCAATTCAAAAAAAAAAAAAAAAACAAACATATCATTCAGATTCAGACATTCAGTTCTATTTAGAATTCAGGTCTATTAAGATTTCAAACAAAAAAACAAACGCTACCTAAATTAAAGTGTCATAATTTTTTAAAATTTGAATGAATGGTGATATTTGACCCTCAATTTATTTCTAAAATTCCTACTTTTCAAATTATCACAGTTATTTTCAGAATTACCCCTATTAAATAAATAAATAAATAAAAATTATATTTCTTTTTGGGTGAGGCTATTTGAACGTAACAAATTTCTCTCTGCACTCATTTTAAAAAATAAATTCATTATTAAAAATTAAAAATTTAAAAATCTCAAAATTATCTTTCTAAAAATTAAAAATTTAAAAATCTCAAAATTATCTTTCAATAATCTCTCTCTACCTTACAATTGCATATATAAGAATTATTTTTCTTAATATTTATTAGCTCTTGTGTTTAGTAAATATTAATTTCTTGATATTCATTAACTTTCATGGCTGATAAAAATTTATTTATGTTCATTTTTAAATGGTGGATCTTGTTCCTCTTAGTTTATGATATTGATTACTTACCGCTAAAAGAATATATGAATTGATGAGAATTTGTGAAATTGAGAAGAGAAAGAGAAGAAATGGTTAATTAAATAATTTTTTCAAAAATTATTTAATTAATAAAATTCTTAATTTAAAAGAGGGAGTAAAGAATAAATTGGTCACTTATCTCTCATTTGCTTTCTCTCAACAGAATAATCAATTATCCACTTTTCGACACCAAACTTAAAAATCACAACAAAAACAAGCCGAAACAAAGCGATAGCATCAAAATAGTATGAGAAGTTTTTATATCTTTTTTTTTAACTGATTATACAATAAGTTATTGATCATACATCATATATTTACGACTGCTATTTCAGCAGATAAATACATTGGAGGACCACAATATTACATTAAATTCTATGAAACACTTGCTCAGACAAATATTAGAGGTACGTGTTGATTACATTCGCATTTCGCAAAGGAGAAAGACTATATACAAGTTAATTTCACTCAACATGCTTAATTAAGGAAATTTTGAACCCCAGCCATAATTAGGACTCGAACTAAAGCGCTCAAGAAAACTTGAATGCTTTGATTAGCAATGGGAAAATTTTTTATATCTATCACAAATGATTGACCAATAACATAGACGGCACAACTGCAAAACAATTGAAAGTTTCTTCTAGAATCTTTCACTTTCAGATAAAACTGAAATAGAGAGTTGCAGATATGAAGTATTAAATTAAATACAGACCCGGTACCAATACAGAGAGCTAAACGATTAATTTGGTCAACTATATATCTATATATATATCGAACTATCTGTGAGCAAATCAAATTTAGTTCAAAACATGACATTTGATCCACCCGCTTCAATATTTAAATCGTGGGCTTCTCAGTAGGTAGTTATTAAATTTCATTTCATGCACGCCTCTTTTTTTTTAATTTCAGTTTGCAATTTTCTCCTTTTCCATTTTTTTATGTACATTTCACTGTATGATGCTATTTAATACAAAAAGATGCTGCTGAACGCAACAAGTTCAGAAATTAAAAATAGATGACGATGATGAAATAGAGAGTTGGGGAACAACTACGAGTAGGTGGGGATGATGATGATGATGACCACTATTAATTAATTAGTTAACTAAAATGTATAACCTCAAATGCAGAAATGCTTCTTCTTTGATTTTAACTTTTCACCAAACATCATCAAGTTACGTGCATGTTCCTATTTTTTCCATCAATTACTGTCCTTTGTAAAGACATTTAGTAGTGAGTTGTGATAACTGGGGCGATCAATATCATTTGAGGTCCGAGTTAGTTGGGCAATTAGGAATTAGGAGTTAGGACCACATCTATTATATTATATTCCAACTTCTTTTTTTTTTTTTTTTCAATTGATTTGTGGAAACCTAACTTTGAATCACATATTACTAAATTTCCTTGTAAAATGGCAAAGATTAGTCAAAAGGGCAGGCCAAAAATAAAGTTGAAGAAAGGCCAGTCATCCCGTCAATCACGGAAGAAGACAAAACCAGGGTGTGTTGTGTATATTTTTTTGTTTTCAATCGCTCGCCTGTTTTGAATATTTACTCGATCGTCACTTTTTATTGTGAATGAAGATGAAATAGCAATAGAGCATGGAGACCCTACGAGCTCTATCCGAGGCAGAGAGTGGTTGCCAGTGGGTTACCACCAATATTTCAGTACTCTCTATAGTGTGTGTATTGATCATCATATTGGTGAATAGGGTAAGTAGATGCATACCATTCTTATTAATTGTTGCCGAGCTGATGTTGACTCGACACTTATTCTATCTCTCTCAACCAAACTTCAAGCACTAGAAAAATGGGTTTTATAAGAAACTAATTCACATTTTGGATTATTATTGATCGGCTTGGTTCAGGCACTAGGAAGCTAGACTGGTGGAGACTAGGCTGTAGATTAATATCTACTAGATGGTGATAGTTTACTTCTATAATACATATGCGCAGTTTATGAAAGTGTAAACCATATGGCCGCTGCGCTGTGGCCTAAAACTATGAATTATTGGCTACATTGCAGCTATCCCAAACGGATTCTTAATCCTCTACAGTAATATTATAGTAACTAAAGTCTTAATGGATGAATAGATAAACAAGAACAAAGTTATAGATTATATATATATACATATATATTTTGCTTTACAAATTGAAAATAGGGCATCTAAGTCATGTATTCATGAATATAATTAGTTATAACGTTAATAATTTTACTAACTTTTTAAAAAGATATAATTAATATTCATTAGATAAAAATATAAAATTAATTAAATCTTCAGCGTATACTACTATACACACATGTGTGATAAAAGATTATAAAAAATTGAGCACAGTTCAGCACTGAATCTAAACCTTTTATAATAATAATAATAATTATTGTTATTTACCTACCAGCTAGAATAGAACCCGCTTGCCAAAATATAAGTTATTTACCTAGCTAAACAATAACTTCAATAAGCATGCAGGATGCAGCAGTGCTTGCGTCACATGTTTTTTTTTTTTAAATCAATTTGCACTATTATATTGTCCACAATTAATCAATTATATAATTACTTATAAAGCTAGCAAAAGTAAAAAGGGCAACGATATCTTCAATCTCGGTGCTTTAATATATATTCATTTTATCATTGATGAGTTTTATAAAAAGAAGAGAAAAGGCATTATTTGCCTTTCGCTTAATTTGCCATTCTGCTTTTCAGAGCAGATGTATTTCAAAATTAAAATTGTTCATACACACGCTTTTGTCGATCAACTAGATCTGAATAGCAAGTGCCTTAGTGCCTAACAACTAAGGCACTGTATATACGTATGAAAAAAAATGAAACTGAAATTTGCAAGTGCTAGGTGCTAGGTGGTGGCCAACGCATATTTTCATTGTGAGGCACAGCAAATTAATGTAAGAAGCCGTTGGTTTCAAACTCGGAATTCAATTCTTGTTGCAGTTTAATTTTGTCCTTTATTAGGAGTTAAGATCGGTTCCCCATCAAAGCTGAAGATAAATCCAATGGGAAGAATTGAGGGATATATATACATATAACAAAAAGGAAACATTGTGAATCATTAATTGCTCCAGGAAAATTAAATGATCATTAGCTTATTCAAGATTAACTTTTTTAGCCTGCTTGGTTAGTGAGGTATATAGGGTTTATTTATGCACGGACCCCATATATATATATATATATATATATAGATAGGCTTGAAGTTTTTAGTTATAGTAGATTTTAAAATATATATTAGACTCAATATCAATTGAACCAGGATCCGGTGCTCAGTTGAGCTTGTGCTGAGTACCGGATCAACGGTCAGCAATTGTTTGGGTCTCACATGGAGCAATAGTTGACCGTTGGATCCGATGCTCAGCAAAAGCTCAGCTAAACACTGGATCCGTTTCCATATCAATTAAGCCTTGCCTTGCATCGGTGGTTATCAGATAATAAATGTTAATATAATTAAATTTTACAATTTAAAATTTAAACCAAAAGCTTTGTTTTTACAATTTTATAAATCATATATAACACACAAAGACCAAATCAAAGTAAAGACTTACTAAGGATCTATATCCTATTATTTTTTTTAGAGGGATCCATATCCTATTAATTACTTCTATTAAAGTGAGCTAATAAAAATTATGCAGTAATTTTTTTTTTGAACTGATTATACATCAAGTTACTGATCATACATAAGACATTTATAATTGCTATTTCAATAGAAAAATACATTGAGATTACAATAGTACATTAAATTCTATGAAACACTTACTCAGACAAATAACCCTCACAAATATTGGAGGGACTAATTGGCTCCGTATTTCGCAAGGGAGAAAGACTATATACAAGTTAATTTCACTCAATCATACTTAATTGAGGGTGTGCTTGAAAAGCTACAGCACTAAAGTGATTGGTAAACAATAGCTGCTTTAGCTTGGAAGTTATGTTGATATAATTTTTCACTTGTATGATGAAAAATCTATTATATTATTAATAATTTTGTTAAAATTATTATTTAAAAATTATATTTACTACATACTATTAATTTTTTTTTCATAGTTACAATTTTTTTTTTACAGCAGTTGTAGCTTAAACACCTTAATCCCAAGCGGGCCTGAGAAAATTTTAAGTCAATTAGGACTTGAAATTACAATCTTGAGCTGAAATATACAGAAGAGCTAGCTATATATTAAATAAAAGTATACACTTTATTAATTAATTTTCAATGTTCATAAACGAAGACAAAACAAACTTGTAAATTTCATACCTTAGCTTTTTCAAAGCAGCGTGAGTGATGAGACTATGCAAACCCCAAAAGCACAGGATAACAAAATGAACCACAAGAAAGCCCAGATATAATAAAATAAATCTATTTGCTTACTCTTTCCTATTAATTAAACATAACTTAGCATCTAATAAACACCACGCACATAATTGTAGGCTGGGTAGCTGCACCATGTTCATGGGAGTTCATCGAACTCGTTCTCTTCATTCTCGAAACCTTCCATGGAGTTATTGTTATTGTACTCGTAAGTGTTCTCATTGTAGTAACCCCTCGAATTCTGCTGGTGGTGGTACTGATTTGGATTGTAATTATTCTCATTCTTGACGTCGTAGTAGTACTTACCGTTCTCCAAAAACCTCGTGTCACTCATCCCTTGCTTGTCAACATTGTTGTTGTAGTAACTGTTCTGGTTGTTTCTGTAGCCACTTTCTCGGAACTTCGAGTCACCCAGACTTTCTTGCTCTGTCTGAAAACCATTGTTGTTGTAATAGTATCTGTTGTTATTGAAGTTGTACTTCTTAGGGTTGTTGTAGCTGGTGGTGGGAGTAGCACTGTAGGGTTCAAAAGTTCCGGTAGGGGTGCTGGTGATGGGGGTTGTGTAGGGTTCGTATTTCACAGCGGCGGAGGTGGTCGGAGTAGTGTAAGGTTCGAAGGTCCCGGTGGGTGTGCTAGTGATGGGGGTGGTGTAAGGCTCATATTTGACATCAGCAGCGGAGGTTGTGGTGGGGAACTGATTATTATTTTCTTGGCCGTACAATCCGTAGCCGTTTTGAGTCTCTGGGATGAAAGTTGGCTCTTGTTGTTTGCTGAGAGTGGTCGTCTTTTGGGTCTCGGGGACAAAGCTGGTAGGCTCTTGCTGTTGCTTGCTCAAGCTTTGTTGCTCCTTGTCGTTGGGTGTCACTTGAACATAGTTGTCGCTGTTGGAGCTTGGAACTTTGCTGAAGAATTGGCTTTCTCTGGCGTGGACTTGCACAGAGAAGAATGTCAGTAGACAGATGAAACAGATGAGTTTTGCTGCAGAAAGAGCCATGAGTAATGGCAAAGGTATGGGAGAGGATACAAGTTTAGTAGTGATGGCCTGGGAGCTGAAGCTTTGCTTGTACAATATCTTTATATAGAATGACATATGGAATGGAGAGTCTCTCCTTAATTTGAGATTAAAAAATAAAAAATAAAATCTCTCTCTTTCTCTTGGTTCAATTTTTTCTACTTATTAGTTGCAAATGGGACTGTAGATTGTAGAATGGGAGATGATTGTGGTCCCTTGAAGGGCTCCACTTTACAAATCAACTCTTTCATATTTGTTTCTTTGTTAATCATATTATTGACACTTTTAAGAAAGTTTTTTTGCAGCTCTTTATACAAATCCATTCTGCAAAACGACATAAATAAACACAGGCTAAGTTGTGTGTTTAAGATCCTCTCAACAGCCTTATTATTTGAGACCCTCTTTTCATTATTCTTTTTCTTTTTTCGTGTATTTTAAACAAATTAAAATTGATTTAGCTTTATAAAGCAGTATCCAACAAAAAATGGCCCCAAAGCTAGCAAAGAATCCCGAGGCAATTAACTAATCCATCACAATGATTTGAAATGCTATGGTAATTAACTCTCGGTTACTCGTGAACTTAATTAACCTGTAGGGTTCATGATTATTTCCTAAAATGGGGGAAATATGTTTTTTTTTTTGATAAATTTTCTTTTGTTACTCTTACTCGATGTCGATGCAATCATGAATGAGCCTTGAAGGGAAGGGTATAATGGGGATTTCTGATAATTAGGGGTGGCCGAGTAATTATGCGTGGATTGAGGAGTGGGTGGGGACGGTGGGGCCATCATATAATGGCATTAAGTGCTCACAGCATGTGCCCTTTACGCTTTGTCTAACATTATGGACTGTTGATGGATGGACCCTTTACTCCACGCGACTCACGCGCCAGTCCGAGTCCCATATTGCGGTGCACCCACAATTCAGACTTGGGCCCACAACCAACAGGGGGCCCAGTCGTTTCTTTAATCCTTATTTGCAATATTTCAATTATTTATTTATTTTTAATCTTTCATAATTATTATTTTTAATCAATTCATCTCTAAAATCAATTCGTTGGAGGTGAATTGATTTTAACCTTTCTATACTTCAATTGCCTTGGGTTTTAAGCGAGCAAGATATTAGAATTAACAGGATTAATAATTAATGTTGTCAATCAAACAGGGAGTTGGGCAATTACCCAACAATCACTGTTCTGAAATGGACATGCCTTGCTAGTGTTGTGCAATCATTTATTGCTGTCGAGAGAAATTTACACGGGCTGGCTTTGGCTGGCTTCCTTTGACATGCCAACGGCAACAACATAATTTGTGTTGGCGAAATAGCACAGCTAGTTGTTGATTCATATAAAATTTGCATAGCTGGTTAATTTTGATTGCTAGTACACAGTGAAACCTGAGGTCTTACAATTAATCAAACTTAACTATTCTAAAACTTCAAACATATTAAGAAATAGTGAGATGGGTTCAGGCTTATCCAACGCATGTATGGACTGAAAGCTAATAAATAAAACAGCAAACGATTTAATGCTAATAGCTAGAACCATAATAATGGCGAAACATCTTGCAAGATCGGTGCAACAAACTTAATTCATCTACGTCAAAAAAAAAAAAAAAAAATTGAAAGACAGCAAATGGATCCTCTTAATTATTTTCATCCAGATTTCGACATTATATTTATAATTTTTAATTTTATTGCCTAATGACTCGATGAAATTTATGAATGCAATTGGCGCCACAGCTCAAGGTTGAAGGCAAGTCAAAGTATCCATAATAGCTAGCTCAGTCTAAAGTCAAAATAACAAAGATAGCAAAAAGGAAGAAGCTTCTATTTCACATACACAATTCATGTGTCAACTCTCTCTCTCTTTTTTTTTCCTTTTTATCATGACACATGTTTCAACTAAGCCCATGGCCCCTCTTCCCACCCAAACCTAAGAAGCACAAAAAAGAAAAGAAAAGAAAAGGACGAGAGAGAGAGAGAGAAGGAAAAAGATTTTGCAGTGATTAAATGTAGGTTCAAATTTTCTTAAAGCAGTACAACCTACAAGAAGCTGTCTGATGACTAATGATGGATGATTGGGTAACGTAAAGTAAATTGTGTAGTAAAAATCTAAGAGGGTATAAACGTTGTCGTTTTTTGGGCGGGAGCTGCTGAGGCTCATAAACGGTAGTGTTAGTAGTTCGTTGATGTATTGGTGGGCTAAGAAAGTAACACGTCGTGAATAAATTTAAGAGGAAGAGATAAAATAATTAATTAAAAAAAAAAGGAAAGAGGGGGTTTACATTTTGACAGAAATGCTTTAATTAATTTTGTCAACATATTTGTTGGACTAATCTACCAAAACCTTTTTCGCTTTGTTTATGGGGTTAAGTGAGTTTGTTCCGCGATGAGCGCAAGGGAAGGGAGCTTCCTGCTCGATCCCAAAAGCGAAAGGGAAAGACTAAGACAGAGATAAAAATAAAAAGGAGAAATTACAAATGAAGCTTGGCCTTGTCTGTACTTTTTTGTTTTCATTTTCCGATTGCAAATGTTTGTTCTTTTTTCGTCCCTATATTATTACTTATTACACTAGTTCTGCTTTTGTTTGGGTCTTTGGGTTACCGTCCTGGGCAAGTAGGGGTGTCAAAAAAATCTATCAGGGCAAGTAGGGGTGTCAAAAAAATCTATCAGGGCAAGTAGGGGTGTCAAAAAAATCTATCAGGGCCGGATCCGGCCCAGACCGAATCGAACCCGCACATACTGAAAAATCGGTTCTGGGTATTGAAATGGATGAATCCGGGCACGATACCAAAAACTCGAAACCCGGACCAGGCCCGGTTTGTTTATAACTAAAAAAAAAAAAGAAAAAGCATTCCCAAAAATACAAAACCCAAACCAAACGAACCCTAATCCAAAATAAAAACTCAACTCAAGCCAAACACACACTCAACTCAACAGCAGAGCTGCCGCACCTCAAGCCCTCCAACAACACTCCAAGTCAGCGGCAGCCACCACTCACCATCGGCATCATCTCTTTTCAATTGCTAACTCGCTGGCCTTGGCAAGCAGCTTGGCTCCACTCCATCTCCACTCTCCACTCTCCAGCGTCAAGATATTTTGATGCATGTATTTGCTGTAATATTTCTTCTCAATTCATCTTTTCAACTTCTTTTTCAATCTCAGCTTTTTAATTTCTTTTCTCCTTTTTCCTTTCTTTTTCTCTTTTTCTTTACTCTCGGCTTCTTTCTTTTCTTTTATTTCTTTTATTCTTTTCTTTTTCTTTCTCTTTTCTCTTTTCTCTTTTCACTGCTCTTTGTCTCGCTTCGAAAATGATACAAGTGAGAGCTGCTTTCAATTTTTCATTTTATATATGCCCACCAATTCAAAGCAAGCATGTGAAGTATATAGGTAAAGCTAGCAGGTGCAATCAAATGAAGAAGACACGGCTCTCAAATGGTTGTTACGTGGAAAAAATTTCCAGCTGCTTGAATCATGCGGACTGAAAAACCCGTGCCCGGGTGGTGGCGGGCTTGGCCCGGACCGCACATAGAAAATTCAGGCTTAAACCCGGGTCCAGACAATTATTTTAGCCATCCGGGCCGGTCATGGGCAGCACCAAACTCGGACCGGACCCGGGGTTTTGCCAAGCCTACGGCGAAGTGAGGCTACTGGATTTTTTATTCTAATGATGAGATTGGGCTTGCTTGTAGTCCAATGGTGCCCTCAACGGTTCTAAAATTGGACGGACGTGGTGTTCAGCTTTCAAATGTTGCGTTGCAATGGTCATTAAAAAAAAAAAAGACAAAAAAAAAATGATCCATTAAGATCGAAATCGAACTCTAAAACTAAAACTAAGTACTAACTAACTGATACACAAACAATCATCCATCATTTAAACTGAAGTCAAGAACCATTAGCTGCAAATGGGTCCCAAAAGAAGAGAGATAACAACAAAAGATTAAGTCAAGAACCATTAGCTGCAAATGGGTCCCAAAAGAAGAGCGATAACAACAAAAGATTAGGCAACAAAATAGGTATCAAAGGATTCACATGGCATCCGAGGCGTTTTCTTCTCAATCGTTTCCTAACGTACTCTCTTTTCTGCTCATCTCCCCACTTAGCTTCCTCCACTCCCTTTGCCAGAACCAGAGGCGGAGGCTGCTGATATGGGCACTTTGATCTCCAAGAAGTCTGAGGAAGCCCAAATCTCGAGACCCTTCTGAGGAATCGGGAGAAACCCCACCTCCAGTGAATATATCGAAATTTGGTGCACAAAACAGGAGGATAATCCCAGTTCATGTAGCATGGGATTTGTGTGGAGATGAACAACTGTGAGTGGAGTGGTGGTGAATTTGTGGGGCTCGTCAGCACGTGTGTCAAAGCTTGCAGTTTCTGTTCCCATGTTGTGTCATCCATTACTGAAATTTTTCTCAATGAAGGCTTTGGCTGAAATATGAGTCCGATGAGATGATGATGATAATGGAGCAAACTATTTGTATTTATAAGTTGTGCCAAATATTTTGAAAAATCATCTTTCGTCCACAAAATTGTCGGTCGGTGTTTTTCCCCTTCCCCTTGCCAGTTTTACGTAAATTAAAGGGCAAATTTTTTTACTACCTTAAAAGTTTTCACATTCCTATATAAAACGAGAATTCTCATTTAGAACAACCCTAAATGACAACTTGGACAGAATTTACATCTTTAAAGAATTTTGTTGTCATAAATGAGAAATTTCTCATTTGACACAAGAAATTTCGTTTAATAACTATTGTTTTGGACAAGATTCCCGTGTAACTCAAATCAACCGACCAAAGTTTCCAGGTCAACGACAAGGTTGAAAATTTTGAATTCTAAGAACTTAAGGTGCACTGGTGAAGTGTCTTTAGCATCCCTAATACTTTGCATTTAAGATGATGAAAAGTACGAACAACTCTTTCATCTCTAAGAAAGAGTTCGACTTCAATACTTCATGTTGCTACAAATGAAATTACATCACAGTCAGTCAAGTACGAAGAATCCATGCACCACTAGAGGTAGTAGCAAATTAAATGGTTAGGAACTGGCATTCTAAACTACAATGGGTAAGATACTTGACATGAATTTGAATTAATTGATGAGACGAGTTATCAGCAAGACGACGAGCACTGAGCCAGCTATTCCTTTCTTTCTGTAACCCAAAAAGAAAACGACTGGTTTGGACAACATCCTCTTCCTGAGAAGCAAGTTGCATCCTTCTTAAAGAGCAAAACTTTCTATAGCTAGCTGAATTGTGATGAAAGCAACACCCATGCAGCCAATATTGGGAAGGTGATTAAAGCAGAAGCCTAGAATGCCAGAAATTTAGTTACATTGGACAATCAAGAGTGAGAACCGGAATGTGAATGACAGCATCCATAAAGCCAAGTCATTAAAAATGAAATCAATTACCAAAAGTGGTAAAATATACAAAGCTTACCACAAAAAATACCAGTTCCTCATTGGCAAGAGCTGCAGTCAATTCGTTTTTTACCATTTCTTGCTTGATGAATCCTTGCAACTACAAATAGAATGTAATATAGAGTTAACTCCTGTTTATTCATAAGAACGTGAAGGTTCTGCCGCTACATCTAAACTATAGGGGTTCCTTGGGCTGGGTGTGGCTTAGGCAATGTAGTGACTGGGCAACAAAGAAGTAACTGATAATTTCTAGATGCAAAAGTGCTTTGTATTTGGTTCAAGTACAAAGTCAGAAACAGAAAATCAACCAAGGTTTTTGTGTTAGCATTGCATTTAAAATTTTTCTGAAGGCAAAACACCTGTAAGTGATTCAATGGAAAATGGCACCCATAATTACAGCAATATAATTTAGAATATCCCTAGTACAGCAATGAAAGTATAATTTTATCTTTCAAACGACAACTCCTTGCTTAGCAGATGTGAGCGAGTGAATACAAACCTCATGGTGAAACTTTTTAAAAGCCAAAAAGAATTGTTGAAATTGATGTTGAGCTTGAGACATAAAGGAGATCAAAACAGACCCTTTGCCCGGTAAATAAGGTTCCAACATCCCAGTGAGCTTTGGAAGATGTTTTTCAGAAAGGTCTTTGACAAACTGCAATTCACATGGAAAATTAGAAATATGCTTTCATATTATAAAAAATATTGAAAATGGACCGACAATAGTAAATGGATATGCAAAGATTAAGACTTTACCAATAATTTCTTTTAAAAAATTCATAATAAATTAACAAAGACGAATAAACATCTCTGCAAATTTCCAACAATTGATATTACCTTCAAGAATGTGCATCTGGCATACATCAGTTGCCATTGGACGTTCGCTGCCCTCAACTATAAGAGAATCAGCAAAAAAAGATAATAAGAATAAACTGTCAGGGCATCAACAGAGATTCACACAGCCTTATTTTCCTCAATCCTGAAGAACCAAGAATATGATTGAAATAAGTTTGGGGGACCATGCATACTTGTGCCATATGAAGAGCCTGCTCAAGATGTTGAATCTGAATCCACTGTTCTGTAACAATCTCTGACATCTAACGGTGACAAACAAATCAATAGAAAGACACGTAACAAGCTCAGATCAGATCCTAAAATGGCATCACTATTTAGAATCTAAAGCACTCACCTTCTCAACTTGTAAAGAAACCTCTTCCAATCTGTCCTCAGCTTCCAGAGCTTTAGATTCTAAATTGTGAATATCAAAGTTGTTCTTCCGGGAAGCAGCCCATAGAAATCGTATCTAGGCAACATTAACCTACTTCTCAAATCAGTTAAACGATCAACAAGTGAAAAACAGAATAAAAAATATACAAACAGCCACGTACTTGGAGAAAAGTTAATAATATCCTATTCGTGACTAACCTCTTCTTCCAGTGCATTTAGCCTTTCCTCAGCATCCTGCAGCTGAACCGTATGCATCGTCAAAAATTTAATGTGACACAAAGATTGTCTATCTGTCGAAGATATTGATTCCAAAGTGCACAAATCTATATTTCTATTGCATCATTTGTATGCTTCACTCAATAATAATAATAATAATCCAAAACATGGACCGATCGATCGGTACCAAACAGCGCCTAAGGTACAGCACCTTGATTTTTGAAACAAGTGATTGGAGATGGTGGATCCCATTCGTCATGTCATCAATTAGCTTCTCGCGCTCCTCCATATAATTACTCTTGCCATGTACTTTCTTAATGCTTTCCTCTAGGACGGATTCTGTGAGAACAGAATAATGCGATGGAGTCTAAATTATCACTACAAAATTGACAGCGTCAACATTATCCAGAAATGAGAGAAATAACCTAATCCAGCAATTTTGAGCTCGGCCTCCTGCAATTCGGCAATCATATGTTGTTGATTTTGAGATGTGAGGGTGAAAAACCAAAATAAAATCATCAAAATGAGGAGTAGATGAGCCGCAGCTGCCATTCTTTTTCTATTTCCACTCTCTGTTGCTTGCCAAGATTTTGTTTTGGTACTGAAGATGAAGAAGAAAAGACATCGGAATCGGATTGCTTGGTGTTTGATATATATTTTTTTCAGATCCTTCAGCAGATTTTTATCAAGGAGATTATTATTATTTCTAATTATATTGACATGATAAAATAAAAATAAAATAAATAATAAAAATATTTATTTTAATTATTAATTATTATATATACATAATAAAAAAATAGTTTATATATATATTTATAAATATTTAAATAAATTTTATTTAATATTATATCTAATTCAGTAATTTATATTTTTATAATAATTTAATAATAAAATTTATTAAACACATATGATTATTTTTAAAATTTATAATAATTTTAAAAATAAATTTTTTTAAATATTTATTCTATTCTCTTTACAATTAATTATTTCTACAACATAATTAATAATTATTATTTTAAAAATTATAATATTATTAAATTAATCCGTATTCAATCTCAGTTAAAACGTGGTGTACACATGACATTTAAATGAGTATAGAATCTGTAGCATTCACCGCCACTGTCTATAAGAAAAAATAGAAAGAAAAATAATACATTATATCATTATATGATTAAAAAAATCAGTCATCAGTCATCTCACAATACAATCAACTTCCTACCCTTTTTTTTCATCACTAACATACATTATACTATTAGAAATTTATCAATATTTATTGTACTTCAAAACCACCAAGATTTCAAATTTATTATATTACCGTCCAAATTTATAACCTCGCAAATATCAAAAAACTATCTATTCCACTTTATATTTATTTGAAGAAAATTTAAAAAATACTTAAAATCTTTAAAATTATCGACGTTCCATCTAATATTTACAAAGCATATCAATTTTATACTTTGTCATTAACAGAGTTAGAATCTTTTAACAAAAAAATTTAGCTATGTAAAATGTCAAAAAGTTTAGCTGCAACAAAATATTACAGGTATAACGACTACAATTTTTAAACTTGCTAATTGCAAGATGTCATCTAGTTATAAAATGGCATTACTTTGTATTTTTTCATATATATTATTTACAATAATTTTTCTTTAATTTTTAAGTTCAAATTATGTTCCAAATTTATTTGACATTGAAAACTCGGTAACATTTTCAAAATTTAAAGTAGATTACTTGCAATAAGTTTTGAGTATTTTTGAACTTTCATTAAACATTGGGTGAAAATTTAATAATTTCCCAATATTTAATAATAGATATTATTATTATTATTTTAGAAGTAAATATTCTCAAATAAATTTGAAATAAAGCTCAAAATTTTGCAGTTATAAAAATATTTTTTAAAAAATATTAATATTATAAATCATAACATTTAATTTTAACTTATTATTATAATAATTAAAATATAATTATTTTGTAATTATCAAATAATGTAATGAATAAATACTATATAATTTAGTTTAACTAAAATTATTCTGAGTAGCTTATCCGACGGGGGCCATGGAATCAGTGATATAATACTCTTTGCATTTGCGTAAGAAGATTCATTTCGTTTTGGATAATATATAGTAGTATACACACACGAAATAATTTTGAAGTCAGCTAATCTTTCAAAAACAAAATAGGGGAAAAAAATTAATATAAATAATGGCGAAAAAGGCCTCATTGCTAGCTAGCTTACAAATAATAAGCCCAATTATATGGACTACAATGCGAATCTAATTACTTCTAACTCCTCGTTCTGAACCCCGATAAAATTCAGAAGGGGTGTGTTCTTTTGCTCCCCTATACAGAAATTCCGCTACAACACCAAAAATATATTGCAGCTTGTGTATCAGCAGCAACCCCATAAATACAGTTATCAATCACTATACTCTGAAGCAGCAGAGTCAACGCCATCATTCTGATCAGAGGGCTCACTCATTTCTATGTTTCCCTCTGAATCTTCATCCACTGCTTCTTCAATGCCAGGATCATCTCCAAAAGCATCTTCATCCTCATCACTTACTTCCATCATGTCCCTGTTCCAGCCATTAGCAGCACCATTAAAACCAACTTCCCAGTTTCCTTGCTCATATTCCACTGCCTGAGCATTGTCGTCGGAGTCCACAGCTTCTGCACTGTTGCTGTTCTCAGCATCTTCCATATTTATCATCCTTTCTTTTGCAACACCCCATTCCTCTTCATCCAAGTTTCTATGTAATATACTACTACTGTTGGGGATAACCATATGACCCATTTGGCCCTGAAATGTCTCATTTTTAGATGTCCTATCTGCTCTCTTCCTAACCGTTCGGCGACCTCGACCATTTGTTCTTAATCCCTGCTGTTTCAGTCCGAGATTTAAACTCTCATCTTCTCTTGCAGTCCGCCTGCCAACATCAGCAGTAATACTTGGAGTTTTTTTCTGATACTTCCTACTCCATCCGTGGTCACGATTGCCTTTTCCACGTCTATAGTTTTTCCGTTTTCCAGCCAGGTTAGAGTAGCTCTCTTCTTTCACAAGTCTATCTTGGTCCAGTTCTTTTAGCTCAATCTCTTTGTTCTTGAGAGGTAAAAATCTTGAAGGGATCTGCACAGAAGGAAAAATGGGTGGGTTAGCTGTTCTATTTCCCTCTTTTCTCCCCACGGAAAATGATGATTATAGATAGCTGTAATATCAAATAAACATATGGACATGTGGCCAGATACAAGTTTGACAAAACCGCCAGGAAATTTTTTGATTGCTCAGGTTGAGACAGTTTGCACAGGCAGGCTTTGAGATAAAAGCTATCAGATTAAAAAGAAATGGCATTAGAACTCACAACATGTTCGTTGACTTCCTTATCTTCTTCTAAGTGCTCAGGTTTCTCTGGCTTTACGTACATTATGGATGCATCAAGTTCCAAAAGCCTAAGAGCCACAGCAGCAGTGGTTTTTGGTATCCATGGAAGTACAGGAACTGACCAAGGGTCAGCACATGTAAAAGAGGAGCCCAGTAATTCCTTTGTTGTCTCAAAGTTTGAAGATAAATATGATCGCTTTATGCCACTCTCAAGGATAGTCAATAACTGCAAAAGAAACTGTGAGTGAGCCACTCATCCAACCAAAACTTAAATATCAACTTACATATATTGCAATACATACAACTGTGCATGGATCCACAAATAGACATAACTACACAAGAACTTGATTATGCATCGGTGGAATGATGATCTAAGGGATTTTTTATTTGATAAAACGTCCAATTTTACCAATCATAAATAAATGAAATTTTACACAACCTGTAAGACTTCTTCAGCTGATGATGACATGTTCAACTTCATTCCCCAAGTCTTTCGATGCTCTTCCATCCACAATGCTTCCAGCGCTTCTGGTGGTACGTATGCCTGCCAATCAATAATTACAAATGATATATGAGCGTAAACAAACAATAATCATCAGTTCTTTAAAAAGCTGAAAGATATTATTTAAACATAATTACTGTCAAGAAAATCCAAGTATTCTCTGTCTCACCTCAATCACAGCAGACAAGGGCTTAAGCAATCGAATTCCCAGAGGATGAGAAGAATCAGAAACATGTATGTCCCTTAGACCTAGCTTCCTTTTCTCTTCACACTGAATGGAATGTTCTGAAAATTTAGAACTCTTATCAACTGCACCAAATGTCTGGTGACAAGAAGGGCAATGGATGTCTTCAGAAAGATAAGAATCAAGACACACATCACAAATGACCAAAAGCTGCTTGCACCTTGCCTTCTCATTTTTCGAGGCACAAAGTGATAGTGAATTGAAACATTCTTTCCACATCCACCATTGAAAACCTTGGAACCTTTCCAAGGCAGCTTTCTTCTCGATTTCATTTCTCCCAAGCTCAATTCTGAAAGAAGAAGATGTCTCAAGTGTATCTGAATTTAAACCACAAACTGCACTACTGGGGCTGTCAGAACTAGCAAAATCAGGATCAACATCCATTTCAGCAGCTTCATTTTTTATTGTGGTCCCACTTCGACCTACAGTATCAGTGCCTTGCAAGTTACTTCTAACTTTATCTTTGAAGGATGTCTCAATCTTTTGCAACATTATGCGCAAATGAGATTCCCTAGTCCCGCGTGTATCCAAAGACGACAATAGAGCATCAAAGGCCTACACAGATAGAATAGAGCCATTAAAAGCATCAAACAGATACAAATATACCAATCATGTACACTACATCTTCCAAAAGATATCTTGGGTAGACAGCGTAGATATAAATAATAACAGGCACGCTAATTTTAGCATATAGTAAGTAACTTGGTACAAGTACACAAACAAACAATAACAAAATACATAAATTGACAAAAACTTGCATGCAACATAATCATTGTATGAGTTAAAAATAATTTGATATAACATCTAGTAGGAAAGTTACAATTACATATTTGTACGAAAATTACCTCTACAGTATCAATAAGCCTCCAAGTTCCATCATGTAATTCAACGAAGATTCTTCCAGAACAAGGATCGTTTCTAGAAGCAGATGTAGCAAACTGCCAGTATCTATTACGTCTGCGATCTTGACCGAGAGGCAAGGACCTGTATACATACATCTCTTCCGCCATATGGGCAATATAAGCTTTCAATTGTGAGCGTGACCTTTTTGAAGCATATCCATGTTGCTGGGTGGCAAGGTTATCCAGACCTGTAGAGGGATCTTGAACTGCTAAGGTCCTTTCATTAGGGAATTCACTTAGATGATTCTGAAAAACTTGAGAACCAAACATGGGCTTTTGATCTTCTGCAAGGCCTGGAGATGCCTCATTCTTATTATCTACAATTACCAGTAATGGGCTTTGGCCACCCTCCGCTGCAGAACTAGCTAGATGTGTTTCAGCTTTGCTCCCCATTGCAGGCGTAAAATCTAATCTAGTTATATTCTCTTCTTTCAGGCGACTTTTGTCTAATTGGGCCTCAGCCCACATTTGCTTTTTAAGAGCATTAGCTGCTTCCAAGCGATCCTGCAGATCTCTCAAAATCAAATTACATGCAAAGAAACAGACAGAAAAGGAAAAGAAAAATAAACAAAGTAGATCAACTGATTAAAAAGAAAAATGTAGGTTTACCTCAAGAACAGCACGAATAGAGTTTCCTTCATTTGCAACACCAATTAAGGCAACAAGGGCATTAAGACGCTCCTCCACACTCAAATGAGAATAATCACCCTCAGCTAGTCCTTGGATCCATGATTCACCAGGCTTGCTTTCATCAATCTCAATATTTTCTTGATTGAGATGACTGGTTCCAAACTCTTCAACAGCAACATAGGTATCAGCAGTGCTTTGACATCTTGCACCCTTGGAACCGTTTAAAGAGAAAGATGAAAAACCTTTGTCAACCTCGTTTTGCACACTTAATGCAACATCATTGCAAGCATTGTCTTTTCCACTCACTGAACAAGTGTTTGCTTCATCATATCGATCAATATTTTTGTTTGCACTTGAAGGAGTTGCTAAGTCTTCAACTTCAGGATCCTCTTCAACATCACATTCTGAGTCCTCATCTCTTTCGACATCATCAGCATCTTCTCCACCTAAGAACCCATTTTCAAATATTCGAATTTTCTTTCTGGCTGCTGCAAGTATTGCCTCAGCATCAGCAGGATCCTTCCTAAAGGCAGGTCGTACACAATATGTTGAAGGAGCTATTCTTTCAAAAAGTTTTGTATCCCTCGTCAATGCAACAGAAATTGATGCTTCTGGTGTCTTGCTGGTTGTAAGGTCCCGAAGTCCAGATTTCTAACAGAAACACAGATAAATCAGGAAAGAGCAAAGAGGACAAAAAGCTAACTAATTTAACAACAATCTAAACTCACCTGAATCTTGTCTGCAAGTTCTAGAACGGTTAATCCCTTGCTTCCCTCAAGTGAAAGAACATGAAAGGCTGCAAATTTGACAGTTCCAGGCGTCAGTTTATGCCGAGATCTTCGTGGAAGTAACAAGCCTTTTTCTCGCATCCATGCAAAGGCATTTTCAGCTGCTGAACCATTACGTATGGTAGAAACAACGTCTTCACAACCTTTGCCCTGAAATTAAATCCAACTATGTTTTGAATAATCAAGAGATCACAAATTGGGAAAATATTCATCTGTTAAGTGGCTAGACATGATCAAGCCTTAAAACCTGATTCAGTCACATTTAACATATAATGCAAAATACACCTAATATGCAATTAACTCGAATGACATGTCTAAGCGTTTCAGCAATTCTATCAGCTGCAGTCACTGAATCAAATCAATCAATAATACTTTAGGAGAATGCAACTCTGCCACTATTATCTTCTCAATGAGAGCAATTATGTCCAGATAAATAAAAGGCAACCACCATCTTTTAATTAATCAGACACTAAATAGGGCAGAGGCAAGCTAACATTCTGAAGTCTGAACAAAACGCTCATCAAACTACAGAGCTGCCCAGCAATATTATCAAGGGCCAGAGATTCTTCTAACAGGATATCCACTGGTGTAAAAAGAGCTTTGCTCTAATGGAGATTTTATGTGGTATATCTCAGATTATCACCTGTCGTGTCTCTACAAACAGCTTCCATGTCATGTCCTATACCTAATATTACCACTATGAACAATAAGACACCAAAAAAAAATTATGTTTTAAAAGTAAAATACGAACCTCATGGTTATTACCAATGCTGGGCCATTTACTAGTCCTTTTCTTCAACTTTGGCCCAAATCCTGCAGATAACGCTAATTGCCGAAATATTTCATGCCAAGTTAAGGGATTTAGATGCCGCTGCCAATTGCGTATGTCGAAACCCCAGGCATATGCCTGATAGATAAAGAAAGATAAAAAAGAGTTCTCAACAATGTGAAATAGTAATTATGGCGAATAACTAACTCCCATAAACGTGTAAGTGTCAGGCAGAGCTTACCCCTTCAATGATCCGTGGATGTCCACCTTCAGGATTAGCAGTACAATATTGATTCATTCCTATTCCAGTAGAAGGCGTCCTGGCAACATCTTCAATATCTTTTATTATTGATTTCAGCAGCGCAAGATGAATCTCACCCAACAACCTTGAATCCTGAAATCAAAATGGCATGAATTGAAAAAAGAATGTTACATGAAAATAAACTTTAATTTTGCAAAAATGTGAATTAAAAAGAAAAAGAAATACACATAACTCACATAGTCATGAAAAGCTTGCACAAACTCATCAAGAGTAAAAGGCCATAGCCCAAGAACATCAGCGAAAGTAATAAAAAATCTCCAAACCTGCAAAAACCAAGTCAACCGTTGGAACCTCAAAAATAAAGGCATTGAATTCATCATACTAGTTTCAATTATCTTTCAAAGAAACAGTGAAGAGGAAAGAAAACAACAGGAAAAAAGCAAGAAAGAAAAATCATCACATTTGAGGCTTTAACGAAGTAATAAAAACACCACAAAGTAAAGACTCAATTCTTGGTATATAGTTGTAAGCTAGACTGATGCCCAATAAAAACAACAGATAACATGATGGTAGACTGGTCCCCAATAAGACAACCAACAGATCATATGATATGTTGTATAAGACTACAGGTTAACACAATTGTATTCATGAACTGTGGTAAATCAACACAGCTTAAGACAGAAGAGTCAAAATCAGGCACGAGGGAATACTGTAAAAGGCATCTCATAAAAGGGTGTATGTAACAAAGCAATGCAGTTATTTAATAACCCCGCCAATAAAAATAAATTTAAAACACACACACACCCACACACACCCACACACACACAAGAAATAAATAAGATAAAAAGCAAATGAAAAAAAAAATTACGAATACATAAGTGTTATTATTTCATACCATGAGAAGGTTCCCGACATTTTCCTCTGAATCACTCCATGGTTGAACCGAAAATGGCCTTTTTAGTTGCACAGTCTTGGGAGGGAACACGCTTAATGAATCTAAGGCAAAAAAATTGCACAACAGTGCTCAGGAAAACTAGCAAAAATACAATGGAAGGACACTATCATAGTTAATTAAACAAAAGCCACTAAAAGAAAGAGCACCTCATGCTTATCATCTTAAATAAGATAGAAAGTTTAAAGATCCCAGAAAATTGTTGAATCAAGTAATAGCAGAGAAAAGATGTAAAACCATATTTATAACCATAAAAAGAATTAAACATCATCGATTTTTTATCAAGGAACAAGGTCTGCATCTACTTAGATAGAATAAAATAAAATTTAGCTCTGGATTTCAGTTCTTGTGGCAATTGTTTAGGGTCATGAGGAGAAAATAACATAAACTCTGAAATAATGTCCACAAATTCTCACAAATGCAGACAAAAATCATCATCATTTCTCTGACTGGGTCTTATTTTCAGAAACCTTTTTACAGCTTGATATTGTATAGTCTCATAATAATTTCATTCATAGGTTTCAAGTTTTCAAGAACATAGAAGAGAAGAGTCAACCTAAAACAAAAAGGATAAAGGGCAGTCAATCATGTAAGCGCATTAAAAAAGATATATCAAGCAACATATACCTCGGAAAGAATCAAGGTTCTGCAAGGTTTCAAGGTCAAGATGAATTATTGAGGATAATCCTTTACTAGCAGCAGCCAAATCCATGAGTTCCAATTGTTCATCCTCGATAAGATCCATAGATTCTTTAGCCATTTTGCGGGCAGTTGCCTTCTCAATGGCAACTTTACGTTTAGCTGCCTGTTTCTCCATGCGAAGCTCTTCTTTGAGCCTCCTTTTTTCAGCCTATGAACAATACCCCACAGAGAGAAAGGTTAAGATCATTTATCCAAAAGAAAAACAATAAATGATGAGATGAAGCATAGATCATATTATTGGTAGGCTCCCAAACTTACTCTTAAGTATTCTTTCTGAAGAAATTTTTCCCTTCGTTCCATTTCACGTTTTTGCTCACGCAGAGATCGCTCTTCCTCTCTCTGTCTTTCACGCAGCAACCTTTCTTCTTCCTTCCTTCTTTCACGCTCATGCTTCTCCATTTCTTTTCTCATTCTTTCCTCATTCTAAGAATGCAAAATAGATAATATAAGCATATGAAAAGCTGTTCCCAACAAGGCACAAATCAGGAGAAGTGAAACAAAACCTTTCGCCTCAGATTATCTTGTCTTTCAAGCTCTTTTTGTATCCGAATCTCATTGGCTTCAGCTTCCCTCGCAATTCTAGATTCGTCACTCTACAAGATGCAACCCAACATGCAATTACTTTCAAAATTTTTCTAAAAGAAAAATAAGAAGTTGTACAATTCTAGGGTAAATATTGTAACCTTCCCTAGATTTCCAATAAGCAAGAAAGGGATACCTTGCGTTTCCTCTCCATACGTAGCTCAGCATCATTATTGAAAGTTTGCCCGTCAGACAATAAATAAGGATCTTCAGTTCCAAAAATTGGGTGACTGGTAGACTGGGCATTTTTTCTGTTATTTGAGGTTGATTCCCGTTGTAGGAGAGAGTCTTCACCTCCATTAGGTGATGAAAATATGTGTGCTGGCTTGTCTTGTTGAGACAAAACACGAACACGAGCAACATGACCTTGAACACCATGAACTCTTGACGAGGGTTCATTTGCATGAAGAAAAGAAGTTCTAGCTCTTGAACCATCAACCGGCGAACCATGAAAATAAGGTTGTTCTGAGAGAGACTGATATTCGTGGTGAGCCCTTGGGATGACCTGGAATTAGATTCACACAACTTCAACAATGAAATTTATATGAATTGCAAAATATCTCGCATTTATACTACAAGAAACAATGTCCACATGGAAAAAAATAAAATAAAATCAGGATAAAGCAATCAACAGTATAAAAAGACATACAGTGTCTTCATTTTCTGTTACAAGAACAAGATATCTAGAGATGCACAAGAAAACTTTAGCATGCATTCTTGGGGAGAAAAAAAGAAGGAAATAGAAACAGACGGCAACTAAACAATATTCTTTATCATAAGGAACCAAAGGACAGAACAATATAAGATCTCAAAATTCACAAGTAGCAATCACAACACAAATGCATAACAAAGCGAAAATGCTTTCAGAAATGAATTGACAAAACCTCAAATGAAAAGATCAAGCTACAAAATCAGGCATCAAACTAATAACTGTTGCCAAATAATTTCAGCTGAAGAAGAAGACCATTTTAGATCTCAATTAGAAAAAGGGATAATATTGATATAAAACCACACAAAGTTTTAGTTGAAAAATGAAACTGCTAATAACAATATCCAGTTCATTCAAGCCAGTGTTATAGAAACAGAACAGAGAAAATCTTAATCACTGATATTATTAAAAAGACCTAGACTAAAAAACTCCAAAGGCATGTCGAGCATCCAAATAAAAATGCAATCTCACAGATTTAGCTATCAAGCAGCCTGCCAAATATATTCATTAGAAACATCTAAGCAAAGAATTTGAGAAACCAACTTTATTTGACTTGGTATCATGTCGATCATATATTTTGCTCTCATAAGGATGCCCGGACCGCTTCTGCTGCTCAGAGCTTGCTGCTTCTTATGCAGTAAGGTAAAACAAAAAAAAAAAATTAGCAGGAACTCTGTTTGCAATAAAATCAAAATACATTAAATAAATCTTCTTAAAATGAAGACCTTATATCAAGGCATCGTTGCATCAATGAAATCCAAGAAAACCAGCAAAGTCAATAACAAGACATATTACTTTCTAAAACTGATAACAGAATGCATAGCTTATGGTTCTACCTATTGGTGCTCCAAAAGCATCCGGTGGCAAGGAATCAAACTCCATTCCAAGAATTGGCCCATCCTCTCTCAATGGCTCCCCTAACTGCGCTTCCACACAGGCAATCGCTCTGAGTTCCATTATTGACTGTTGTGACTCATAAGACCTCCTTGCAATTGGCACATCATCCATTAAACCTCGAGAAGACCCCACTCCATTCCTAAGCTCCATTAAATAAGGACTCGAGCCCGATCCTGAGCCCGAGCCATAATCACTCCCAGGCTCAGTCCCAGCTCTCAACTCATCTATAGGAGATTCTGGCATTACCACAGCCACATTTTTTCGCATTTTTTTGGGCGGATTCTCCTTTTCCTTCTTATCCTTCAATCTTCTGTGACAAAACCACATCTGCAACTGTCGATCAGATAAGCCTAATTTCTCAGATAGCTCAGCTCGAGTAGACTCAGATGGATATGTCTCCGCTGAATCAAACAATCATTAAAAAAAGAAATCAACAAATTGAACCAACAATCTTAACAAAATTTAAGTCATATAACACCAAATTAAACAGTAAATAAAAAAAATTTAAACATACATATGCATTAAAGGAAATAACACACATATTCAATGAACATACAAATTGAACAAAGAAATCAAATTGAATTCAACATATGGCAGCTAAATACAACAAATATAGAAAATTTAGCGATCACATCCAAAAAAAAACCATAAAAAAGGGAAATATTGGTACGAACAAGCATAAGCTTTCTCGAGGGTTTCGAGTTGAAACGGAGTCTTCATCTGTCGTTTGGGCTTTCCTTGTTGACCTTCATTGGAATGATTATTATTATTATTAACAAATTTTTTACTTTCATTACTTTTATTCTGATTCTCAGCGTCTGAATCGACCTCCATTGAAGCCACCACCAGATCACACAAAATCTAGGGTTTCCTTCTTCAAAGAAAAAAGGAAATTAACTTTATTTTTGTTTCTCTCTCCAAAACGAAATATCGTGTGAGTGAAGAAAAGGGGAAGAGGCAGAGAAGAAATAACAAAGAATATAGCGAAAATAATATGAATGCGAAGAATAATAAAAGCGACGACGATGAATGATGATAAGAGATGAAAGAGAGATTGAGACGAGAAAAGAATAAAATTAAATTTAAAATTTAATATTGTCAATATTAATGATAATAATAATAATAATAATAATGCAAATGAGAAAACAAAGTGAAAATAGTAAAAAGCGAAATCAGGAACAGAACAATAGTAGTAGTAGCGCTTCTTGACTCTAATTACAACCCATTCCATTTTTTGTTTTTTTAATTTTCTTAAGACTTATTGATTTTGCTTTTCTTTTGTCTTTTTTTTTTTTGAATGGTGTGAGTGAGTGTCAAACTAAGGCCTTGAATATTTGATGTGGGCTAATAACAAATGCAAAAGAAATCAACTGTTTCTTTTTCTTTTTTTAATTTTGATTTCCCTTTTTTTGGTTCTTGATGTTTTTTTAAAAGAAAAGAAAAGTATTTGTCAGAATATTTATTGGTTGTTGCGTTTGGGTTGTAATGAATTGAGGAGTTGTTTGTTCTGTGGCTTTTGCGGCTTCAGGATCTTCGGGTGCGGGATTTACGTTTGGCATTCTAGTTTGCGCTTTTGTGGGGCCCAATTGTATTGGGCTGGGCTTTTATACCTTTGCATTAACTTTATGGTTTAAGCCACACGAAACTGACGACAAGTCGTTCTTCATTTAAGATATAAAAGACAAGTCCTTATCCTAATTTTAGAGAAACTGACAGGTCTTTCATGGGTTATGAGTGAAAATAAGAAGTGACGAGCAAGAAGGGAATAACATTGTCCATGGTGCCAAGAACAAGTCAAGCACTAGGACACGGCATGGACGAGAAATCACCAAAGCATCAATGACAAACTTGGTATTATAAATCATGTACAGAAATAATTTTTCATTTTTGTACACAAAAGATTACTCGTTATGCAGTCTGATTCACAACTCACTAAATAATAATAAATAATATGTCTCTTTGAAAATTCGCTACCCAAATTAACAGTTGATACACGGGATACCCGCAAATGAAACTTTACTAGTAAGCAATTTTAGGATGATACTAGTATTTGTTTTGATCGGTCGTTCAGTTAGAGCTTGACTAAACAATAAAATCCGTCGTCATATTATTTTCCGTTCTTATTACACAAAACAAACGGCATCGATTCCGTACTATGAAATATTTTGTGATCCATCTCAAAATGCTACCTTTGGTGATTAATAGTAAATACTTAGCAGCTGATGAAATTTTAATATTCACATATTTCATTATTCTCACTTCCTGTAAAACTCTCCAGAGCTTCTAATTAAATTATATATAAGCTTTGTTTTGAGAGACAGAAGCAAGTGATACATTATTCTCAGTCAACATGAACTGATTGCAAATTAGCAAATTGTTTGCAACTCTGAATTAAAGAAAATTTATTATCAAAAAATAACTTCACAGCCAATGAAATACTCTCAATTTGTCATTTTTATCTTCGGAAAAAAGAGCATGACTTTACATCTGCACCTTTCTTCATTCACATGCTTCTTTTCTTCTCATGCTGCTTTCATTTGCTGCAAAAAGAAAAGAAGAAAATGACTTTGCATTAATGCTAAAATCTCCAGCTTAAGTCCCAATAAACACATGAAGTGCACAAAAAACTACAGAAAAGATTTCTTCCTTTCAAATAAAATAAAATAAAAAATAAAAAAAGGTGTGTTCAGTGTGTTTTGGAAAATATATGACTTGTAAGTAAATTGGCGTTTAAGAATCATAACGCTAACACCTCTTCATATTATTTTCCTTCCAAAGAAATAATAATAATCATAAAGATATTACTTTTTGACTGTGTTTTGGAAACACAATGAAATAGAGCACAGCAATTTGCTGATCAACTTCAGCTCCCATCGCTCTCTTTGTTTGAAAGAAAATAAAGAAAATGGATTGCTTTTCTCGTAGTTTTTAGTCCCCCATATTTATAGTTTGTACACCTAGGAATTAGAGAGCTAAAGCAGATATCAGTTTATCAGACTAGTGGAATTTTCAGAAAATTGGCATAAATTCAGATATTATGGGACTCAACTCCATGTGAATTCGAGTGGCTATATGTGGGCGTATGTCAGTGTGGTGGTTATAGAATAGAATGATACTCACTCGTTTCTCTTCTTCCATCTTGGCCTTGATGAAAGAGTAGGCTGCCACTCCAGCAATTGCAATGACTGTTCCAATACCAGTTTGGGTTGAGATCTTGTTGCCTGCAATGACCAAATTGTTTAAATATTACACACTTCTCAAATGAGTACTAGTAATAGGATTAAATACGAAATACTATATGATAAGAAAAAGAAATGACGAAATCAAATTGAAGTCATAGACTTACCAAAGGCCAGGATTGAGAACCCAATCACAAACACGCGTTTCAGCACATTGCCAACTGCATGCGTAAGAGGTGCAACCCTCTCCAAGGTGTTGGTAGCCAACTGAAATTCCAAAGGGAAATTATTTTCCTTTTTTGTCATCACAAAACACCAAATTATGATATATTTTACCAAACAATCATAGCAGTAGGGACAAGTAGAAAAAGACTAATTGAATAACATTGAAACTAAACGCTGGAAGAAACACTAAAAAAATTATTTATAGATTGAACAAGGAACTAACTTAATTTATACAAATCACACATATGCAGCAAGTCAACAAGATGCATACCTGATTGTAGAGGTGATAAAACATTCCCACCCAAAAAAGATCTGAAATGAACTTGACAACGCCCACTTTAGCGATTGCATCACTTAAGCCATGCTTAATCAGTTGAGGTCCTTCAACCTATAAAAACAAAATCAATGGAGACAATAATGAACAAAAACAAAACAGATAATGACAAAGTAAAAATTTCGGGCAGGAATCATGATTCATGAATGGTCTGAAAGTTTTCTTTTACTCACAATGATGGCTGGTGGAATACAGACAAAGAGCGCAATGATCGAAATATAGGCATAAACATTAGTACTGTCCATATCAGTCTGCAAAAGAATGAGCAATCATGATTTGTGAAAAGGAGATTATTTTAAAGTCCACTAGCAGCAGCTTTGCATGAAGAACAACAAAGAGTTTCATAAAAAATCACCATGGCTTTCTTGGAGTAGATACTCCTGTAAGTAAATGATATGTTGGAAATCATAGCACTAATGAAGCCCGTCCAATTGAACGACAGTTCAGTCAATGATGCCATTGACACTCCTGCAATGATCAGTAATCACACAAAATCGCATTATGCATAAAATCCAAGCTTCCTATTGAATTTAATGAAAAAGAAAAAGGCCACCGTACTGGCAAGAGATAGAGAGCCTACCAATAACCACAGGAGCAAGAGACAGCCACAGAGTCAGAGGTAATTGTTGGCCTAGAATGAATTGTGAAGCAGCAGCATTGAAGAAGGGCTCAAGAGCTGAAAAGAAATAAAACCAATATATAAAAAACAGATTCAGGTGTGAAGTGTATAGAAGAAGAGGCGTTGATAGTATAAAATGATTTTCCCCTTAATCCGCATAATGCCAAGTGTCACCTTTGATGGTATGAGTAAAGGAGACAGCAACTGCTGCAAAAGACACGTTGCTGGTAACATGGCCCAACGCATGACACACAGCAACAGGGATCAACAGCTTCAGGAGTTTTGAATCAATAGGCTACATACAAAATACACTTACATGATATTATGAGTACATAAGGTCTGAGAGAATATCACAAAGAAAGAATTGATAACTCAACATTGCAATAAAGATTATTAATTTATTACTCAACATAATTTAATAGCAGGCTTTTAAATCAAACATATGTCTGACATGATTAATCAATTTCTACCTGCAATTGTTTTCCAAGCTCGACATTCAAAAGTATCTAAATTCCTCTTAAGCTTCGAGAAACCATGCTACATGTGGGCTGATGGACAGCTACCGTAATGTGTGATCAAGATATGTTTAATTACATTTTTATTAATTGTTTAATCTTGTATGTGATATGTAATCAATAAAACTCTCAAATCAAAATCATTTCCAGTGACCTTGGTAATGCAAGAAGAAACACACAAACACCACGTGGCTAAGCAAACATTAATTAATTCATCCATATGAATAGTACCAGCAGCAGTTCATGCAACGTCAAGCACTGTGAATATGGCAAGTGGTAAATGGAAAGTCTTTACCAAAAATCAATGAAATCCATCTCAATGAAACTACCGATTAATTAGCACAAATTAGTGGGCTCAAATAGGTCCACTTACAGCTCGCTTGGGAAGGCCCACAGCCCAGCTCACCAAACAGTAAAGCACCCCAACCAACAAATGAATAACTGAAACAAAACTGCACACAACAAAAAACTTTCATGCGTAAAAAGGAAAAGGAAGAACAAAATTCACATCGTAAAACAAGCAAAAAAGGAAGTGTGAACACAACGAAGCAAACTCACTAAGGATAGGGGAAGTAATTGTAAATCTTCTTGTTAAGAATGTTGAATATCACGTTCAGGAAGTACCTGCAAAAAGGATAGTTCCGTAATCTCCCACCGCAAGTTTACAGAACTTTCTGACTTGCAGACGATTAGACAGTTAGAACGGTTAAAGAGGTCACGTGACTTACCACATGAAGAAGAAGAACCCGGTCACGATAGCAGGATACCTGTCAAAGAATCCGAGCGGAGCAGCTTCTCTGCAATGTCACAGTAAAAAAAAAAAAAAAAGAGGAGAAATTAGTACTGAGTTAGCAAACGCGAGTTGACCGAGTCAGAACGGAGGAGACGGACCTCACCCGGCGGAATCGTTTCCTTCGGCAGGAGAAGAAGCGGTGGCGAGGATTGGACGGAGAGTCTCCCTCTTTCCGGCGAAAAGACCAGCCGGAGCATTGGAGCTCTCGAGGAGCAGAGCAGGACGTAACTGTCTTCCCCAAATGACATTCCCGCCTTCACCAACGGCTCCAATTGGCTTCAACGAGACGGAGCTGACGTTGTGGTGGCTCTCACGCGGCGATCTTCGGAGGTTTGAAATGGTGGTGACGGCGGTGGCGCGCGACAGCACTCGGGACTCCATCGTGTCACCGCTGTTGCTACTTTTGAGAGAGAAACAAATGTGATTGTCGTAGCTTGTGTGAGCTGTTAACGAGAGAGAAGGAAATAAATGTGCGCCGAGAAAGATATCTTGCGCAGGATAGAGCACGAGAACAGTTATTTTTAGCGGTAAATTTCTTTTTGTCTTTGTTGACCATTCATGATCCCCTAGTTCGGTTTCAGCACTATTACACTGCATCGACTTACCTGATTTCTTTATCAAATGTTGATGACTCACTCAAAGGATGGTGAACGGTGGATGATATGGTAGATTGCGGTGCAGGTGAAACGGGGTGTATTTTGTAGAGGCGATATCAACTGGTGGTGAACTATTGGAAGAGGAGGATATGTGGGGCCATCTTATCCTCGATGAAAGGCCAAAGAGAGAGGGCATGTCTTGTCCAATCGAGATCTCTGGCCCTGTTTTCCAAATCCTTATCATTTTTATTTTTTGCTCTGAGAACTCATCCGAGATGGGGATGGAAATGGCTGGCGAGTTATTCATATTAGTGTTGCAAGTTGCTACTGTAATCACAAGTATTATAAATATTCTCAATATTATAATCAATTCTTAAACCCTCGCCCCCTAGATTTTCCTTCTAAACGACATTAATCATGAAATTTTAATCATAATTCACTGATGTTATGTAGATTTATATTTTGTTAATTGTGCTAAATGCTTTATATATTCTTCATAATTATACCATCTACTTATTCTTTTATAAATCTACAAAAATGTTATCCAGTAAAATAGTTAATTATTTAAAAAAAAATATAGGGGGACACGAATGCCGTGCCCTCCTTGAGCTAAAAGCCTTGTTGTTTGTTTGGTTGAAAGGGATTTTGGAAAATAAATATCAGGACAAGTTGGAGGTATTTGTATTTTCCTTCGAATTGAGGTAGGAGAGGTTTTTTTTTTAATCTGAGCTAGGAGAGTCAACACATTTAAAGAATGATAACGACAACTCTCTCATATTAATCAAATTTATGGCTTTTTGTTTACAACAAAAAGAATTATCTAGTGTCCACTATTTATTAAGTGAAATTTTTGAAAATCATCAAAATTTAAGATTATATTTATAAATCATTTATTTTTTAAGAAAATATCTCCCACCCATCTTTCTGTTAACTCCGTTAACAGAAACATGACATCAGCATACAATCATAAGAGTAATATTATCATTTAGTTAAAAAATAAATATTTAATTAATTATATTCTATTTTTTAAAAATAAATGTTTAATTATATAAACAACATCGTTTTTGTTCAAACAATACAAAAATCAAACAATAAAAAAAATCATAATTATTATATTATGGGAGTAAAATAGTATTTAAGTATAAACTACTAATAGCAGTAAACTTTTTTAACGAAAAAGTGGTTGGAGGATATTTCTTTGAAAAATAAGTGGTTTACAGAAATTTCACTTAATAAGTAGTGGCTACCAGATAATTACTCAAATAATAATAATCATAGTTATGGTTTCCATAACCAATGGGCTACAATTGGGCGCATGGGCCCTCTTCTGTAGGATAAATCTCTCTCGTAAGTATCAGTATACTTCGGATCTAATGTATGTTTTAATTATCTTTCTTTCTTTTGGTAAACACTAACTGCTGTAGCTTGAAAGCTATATTATATAATTTTTTACTTGTATAATAAAAAATTTATTATATTATTAATAAATTATCAAATTTATTATTTAAAAATTATATTTACTATATATTATTAATTTTTATTTTATAATTATAATTTTTTTTTACTGTAACTGCAGTTGTTTTTAAATCCTAAGCAAGGCTTTAGATCAGTTTCCTAATCCTTTGTGGAGGATTATTAGATACTACTGGACCTCAGACTTGGGCCCCAATAAGTTTGGTTTTAATTGGGTCAAGTCGAAATGGCCGTGATCTACTGGTCTGGAATCAACAGAGATTCAAAAGTCTCAAGATTTATAGACTGATGTGATGCTGCAGGGTTACAGGGTTGTCAAATTCGTTATTATTATTTTATTCTACAGTCTACACTCTCCTTCACTTGGCTCTTTCTTTAGCATCAGTTTCAGCGGCCAACATAATGATTGAATAGACGTACTTCCATTCCTTGTCCCAGCTGTTGCATTTTTGTTGAGCTACTCTGTGTTTTCGGCTCCTTAGAATCTCTGCCAATTTGGTGCACACTAGTCGTTCGATAAAATGCGTAAAGGAAGTTGACGACGGGTTGTTAATTTTTGTGGATCAAGTTTTTGGTTTTAATTGATTCTCAATTTCGTTTGCGGTAATGGGTGTGAAGACTATGTTCAAATGGTCGACAAAGATCACGTCTGCCCAAGTATTGCAGCTGATACGAGCTGAAAAGGATGTAAACAAGGCCCTTGTGATATTTGACTCAGCGACAGCCGAGTATGCTAATGGTTTTAGGCATGATAACTCTACGTTTTCTCTCATGATCTCTAAATTAGTATCTGCTAACCAGTTTAGGCCAGCCGAGGATCTCCTTGATAGAATGAACAAGGAAAAATGTGATATCACAGAAGATACATTCCTCTCCATTTGTAGAGGCCTCGGCCGTGTTCATCGACCGTTGGATGCCATGAGGGTTTTTGATAAAATGAAGGAATTTGACTGTGAACCTACCCCCAAGTCTTACATTACAGTGCTTGCAATTCTTGTTGAGGAGAATCAGTTAAAGCTTGCGTTTAGGTTTTATAGGCATATGAGAGAGAGTGGTATTCAACCTTGTGTTGCTTCCCTCAATGTTTTGATCAAAGCTCTATGTAAGAACAGTGGGACTATGGACGCTGCTTTTAAGATATTTCATGAGATGCCAAATCGTGGGTGCACTCCAGATTCCTATACCTATGGTACTTTGATCAATGGCTTGTGTAGATTCGGAAAGATTTATGAAGCAAAGGAATTATTCAAGGAGATGGAGACAAAAGCTTGTTCACCAACAGTTGTTACTTACACATCTTTGATAAACGGTTTGTGCCAGTCTAAAAATGTGGAGGAAGCCATGAGATTGTTTGAAGAGATGAGAAGCAAAGGCGTTGAGCCAAATGTATTTACCTACAGTTCTTTAATGGATGGTCTGTGCAAGGGTGGCTGTTCTTCACAAGCCATGGAGCTACTACAGATGATGATTAGCAAACGCCATAGACCCAATATTGTAACTTATAGTACTCTATTGAATGGTCTCTGTAAAGAAGGGAAGCTTCAAGAAGCTGTGGAGATTCTTGATAGAATGAAGCTTCAGGGCTTGAAACCAGATGCTGGGTTGTATGGAAAGATCATTAGTGGTTTCTGTGATATCTGCAAGTTTCAGGAGGCTGCAAACTTCCTTGATGAAATGGTTCTTGGGGGAATTACGCCAAATCGACTAACTTGGAGCCTTCACATTAGGATTCATAATACAGTGGTCCAAGGTCTATGTAAAACAGATCCAAATCGAGCAGTTCAGGTGTATGTAAGCATGCGGACTAGGAGTATATCAGTTGATTCCCTGACTTACAGTTCTCTCATAACATTTTTCTGTAAGAAAGGTGACTTGCATAAATCTGCTCGTATTATTGATGAACTGGTGCTTGATGGATGTCTTCCCGATGAGGGAACTTGGAGTGCAGTGATGACTGCATTATGTGATCGGCGCAAAATACGACAAGCTGCTGAATTGTTATTGCTTGAGCTAACGAACAAATGTGTTGAACCTGAAGTAGATATCCAAAATCAAGATATATGATTCCCAGGTATGTGGTGTGGTGTACTATAAAATAAAACCTCTTTTTTATCATATAAAATATTCTGTGGCCTCCCTTGGAGCGTAGTGGATCCAGCACAAAAGGCCAGTAGCCTGTTGTTGCATTTGAAATGTTGCTGGATTTTATTTTATTTTCTTTATATACATATATATTGTGCTAATGATTCATGGTCTGATCAGCAACGGCAGTTGTATTTAAGACTTATATATGTCTAATTCTGCTGGAACTCAGATATGAGTTAGGGCCGACCATCATCCATCAGCTGTGAATTTCTGGAGAGTGAGTTGTGATATCTTATTTCATATTTTTGCTTTGAACTGGATTAGGAACATGATCACGAGTGAAAGTCTATTTCATGCCTTTTCCTTTTCTTCCATTTTCCCCTGCTACAGTCCCAAAGATGTAGTTGAATTTCCCATGAGACAGATATCACCTATAAATATGTTGTGCTGTTCAGTAATTATGATTACAAGTCCTATATGGTGCAGGAATATTCTAGATGCGCAAGTTTAAAATCAAAAAGTTAGTACTAATAATTTCAGTACTTCATTTTATCTTTAAAATCGTAATTATTCCCTTATTACAGTGATATTTTGACCTTACGTTTGTCTTATTTCTTGCACTAATTTCATGCTAAAAGACAAATCACCTTACTGTCAGGTTTAATACATTCAACAAAACACGTTTGCTAAGAGAAAAAGAATAGAAAAATCACGGTGTACAGATGGAATTAGCAATCTTATGAGATGAATTCTTATTTGGCAGAAAGGGGAAAGCCAATTCCGTTGCGCTGGGTGGGAAACACAACAAACAACATGCTGCAAATAACACCAATCCCTACTGGCAATGATGTGAGGACCTCCTGAGCCTCTTGTGAAGGCAATGGGTAGAAACAATTTACCACATTCTGATCAAATAGTGCAACAGCTGCAAATACCAGTATTGACATGAAGGCATGCACAAAATCGATAAACCGTATTCTGTATTTGGCAGCAAATTCTGGTGAAATGGTAGCTGACCCATCAATGATCCACAAGCCCCGAATCGTGGCAAACCCATAGAAAACGTTTCCATTCTTGTCTCTGAAGCTATCGGTGAAACTCATGAGAAAACATGACAAACCACAGAGGGCAACAAGTCCAGCAGTCATTGACCTGCTGACTGGATCACAGTTACCTTGGTTTGAAAATATGGGTGCCAGAAGTTGGAAAGCAAGAACTGTTCCTGTAGGTAAGAGGTTAGACAAATGAGCTGTGCTCTGAAATGTCTGACTAATGGCTCTTTGTATCAGGGTCTTCCTCTCAATTTCTGGAAGGTCTTTATCTTGCAACAGAGGAAGATTTTGTTCATCAACATGATCAGAGTCAGCTTCTACCTTAATCTTCATAAATGAAAACTTCAGCAATTCTCTCAAAATCTCATAACCTCTGTTCTGATCGCCCTTTGACTTGTATGTACTAATTGGTTTCTCCAAGGAATGAGTATGTTTTATAATTGGTGCTGGAATGTGACGATGCATTTTGAGTGAAGGTAAAGGGAGGGAAGGGTGTATTAGAGTTGCCTTGCAAGAAACAGAGACCGAAGTGTGGATAAAGTAAGCTTTTACCTGAAATACACGGCGGTGGGGGAGAGTTCAGGTCATGATGTCGCTTGTGTGACTTCCTGTGAAAATTAGTTAGGAAATTCTGCGGGATTACCAAAATGTCCCCGAAACTTCCCATGACCGTTACGAATGTCAGCTTCTAAAAGTCGGTACTTTGAGAGCGATTGGGCTAGGCGTGGTGAAATTACATCACTTTGTGGATTTTATCTTGTTTACATTGAGACGCAATGGTTGGGATTTCTTTTGCTTTATCCGCAGTATTTCCAGTTTTAAGAGATGGAAAGAAAGCCGCTTTTCTTACTTTATGTTTCTACTTGTATCTATGGCATCCTTAATGTAATATATTTATATAAAAACATGACATCGTTATATTTTCATTATATTTATATTGGACGTCATGCCTTGCACGCCATAACTAGCATCTGTAGTTAATGGATTTCGTCATCTACTGGGCTGAGCTTGGAACCATTGATGCCAGCTGAAGCAGATCCCATACTTTGAAGAGTCCTCTTGTCTCACCTCATTCAAATAATCAAATGGATTGTTATCACATCTTCAAGGCATTTTTAATTAACTTCTCACCTTTCCATGTTTTTCTTATTATCAAGTTTTGGGCCTAAATGATTTCGAATTTCAAACTAACCAATTTTGGGTCAGTTCTTTGATTTTACTTACCAGGAGTCTTGCTAACAACAACCCTCTAGATTTCTTATAAAATTCTGATTGTAAAGAGAAAAGAACAATAACCGGCCTTTTGAAGGTTTATAAAAATTGTTCTAAAATAATTTTTTTTGCAAATATCATTTGAGTACTCATAACTCATGTCCTAAAAGCCTTTAACTTCTTCAACTTAGCACTGAAATAATCCGCAACCAAGCCGATGGAGCCTTATTTTAAAAGAGATTTTGATAAAAGAGTCTGAAACATTTTACTAAGTTCCTATAATTTTCTAAACAAAACTTCTGAACTTTCAAAAACACTATATTTTCCTTTGATTAGAGAAAGAAGAAAGAATTATGAAGATGTCCTTTCAAGAGGCTTCTCCACTATTAAATAATAAAAGACTAATTCAGCGTGATTTAAATCTAGAGCCTAAACTGTCCAAGCTCTGTTTGAATCCATTAGTTGGGGGAGGGAATTGAAGAGCAATCTACCAAAATACCAAGATGCCAATAAGCATATTTCGCAAAAAAAAAAAGGAGGACCTTATGATTTTGATCAATTCACATACATTCAATAATAATTTGAAGAATCCACTAATGTGAAATTCATTACACTAAATTATAGCTCATAATTCACATATAGTACGAGTGAGGATAATTTTTAATTAATAACAAAAATATTATGTAGAAAAAGAGAGAATTAGAATCACTTTGGTGCCATGCTGCTCCCGACATAAGTGAAGGATATTTGTGGAATTAAAAATTGGGTGTATTTAGAAGTGAGTGAGTTGCCTGTGTAGTTTTAGTGGGAGTATACTTAATTGGAGGGGTTTAATGAAGATTTCAAATGGGTGTTAGAAGAAGTCCCACTCCACTCTTTCGCCGAACAGTTCATTGAGAATTTTCATATCAAAAGCCCATGGGGCCATTGCCCTGCAGCAAAGAGCCTTTGGAATTAGGCCCAAAATTGATCATAATGCTAAAGTTGTCTGTCAACCGTACCAGAAACCAATAGAAGGAACCAATATCAATATGAATATGAATTGTTCAAGTAAAGAATGTTCCGTATCATTCATTCTCAGACTGCATGTGAATTGTACTATCTGCAAGACTGTATATGAAAACATTTTCGTCATTCGATTTGGGAATAATTCATGTTTATCTAGTATTGATTGACACGCTCGTGTAATAGACAAACAAACTTGAATCACGTGTATATACTCAGTACTTGTACTAGCTAGCATTGATATATCATGTATGTAGGCTGGGCGCCTTGGCCCAGCAAACTGCAAAAGACTGTGATCCTGATAATCTCAGGGGAAAAGGAAGCTCCAGCTCCAGTACCAGTACCCCAGTTGGTCTCTAACTCTAGTACTCTACACGCCTCCAAAAATTTTTTATATATAATCGAACGCTATATCATTTGACTAATCAGTAGGTAAACTTGCCATATCCACTCGAGGTTTGGTCAGGTTTAGTTGATGAGTTTATTAAGCTTTGTATATAGTAACTGATTTGTTCTGTCTTCTTGTTTTATCCAAGCATCCAAGGTTTTCACCATTAATTAAAACATCTCTGGACTATGATTACCAAAAGAACTTATTTCCACTGGGAATTGATATGCTGTTACTTATAAGCAAATCGAAAGGGACATATTTTGTAATATTAGGTAAAGCTAGTGCTTACTCTAACCTTAAATAATAAACTTCTAGAAGGTTATTACTTCATCTTTAGACATTTTGTTCATGCAACATTTTTTTTATTTGCTTTTCCTAGTATATATATATATATATATATAACATGCTTGCTTGTTACATCACACTTCATATCACTTGATTTTGTGTTTCTGTTATTATATTTTCATCACTGTGCAATGTTTATGGATGTATGGGGGCCGAATAATAAAGTTTGTCCAACCACTTTCACCATCCTTGACAGAATATTGCATGCTGAACTGCTGATTCCTGAAAAAAATATTTAATTTAACAAGAACGTTGCAACTAGAAATTATAAATTAAATAGCTTGAAGAGGTCAATTGACGTTGCATAATTTTGGTATTACGCCTCAGAAAATGCAAAGATAGTCATACTCATGTCATCTCACGTAACAGGAGAGAAGCGAAGGCAATTGCAAGCAAACATAAGCATTATGGGTTAAGTTTCAAACCCACCCAAGCAATTGAAGACTCGTGGCTCATATGAATTACACTTTCTTTTCTTTGAGATCCTTCTTTTTGTTTTTACATTTAACCCTGACTAATAAGCTGTGTAATAATATGCTGATAGCTAGGCTCTTATGCAAAAGCACAATTGCTTTTGTAAGTTGTAACCACTGTAGGCTTTTGACCTGGAATTCCTCAAAAGGGCAAAACAAAAAAGATCAAGAGTAAATTCTTGGAAATAGATTTTCCTTTCACAAATAAAGTATCATTTGCAACACTTATTACACAAGTTCTTAAAGAATTTAACAGGATATGTTTGGTCAAGAATCCTTTAAAGAACTTTCAAAAGGAAAAGAAAAAATACATTAAAGATTCTTTTTATTCCTTTGCTTGCTAATTTAATATTGTTTCCTGGAAAGAGAACGACTCAGGGTGCAGAATCTGGTCCAAATGGTTTGGTAGCTGTCTAATAGACTGAGGAGGGAAGTTTCTTCTATAGGCTATTTTTAATTTTAGAATTTTGGATTAGCTATCATATCTATAAAGCCGAAACAAATTTTAAAATGAAAATGAAATCCTTTCGGGAGGGGGCCATTAGGCAATCATCATATTCTTGATTTTAATTTTAATTTGATTGTTAGTAGTCTTGTAACTACTAAATCAAACCCAACAACCAATCAAATGAAAATATTTGCCCATCATGTGGCTGTTGCCGCTTCCCATTTATTGTGCTCATTGCATCAGTAGAAACATTAGATTATTGAAACTGTTAATTAATATAATTTAATTTAATTTTTAACATTTTTCTTTATTAGAAGATTGCCAAGGATCGTAAATATGCAAATTATTTTTTTTTTTGCTTCAATAATAATATATACTGTTGTATGATTGAAATTTGTTTTTTTTTTAAATATTCATTCTGGATATTAAATTTGAAATAATATTGGAAAACAAGGTATAAAACTTTATGATTGCCAACCTTGATTGTCACCTCCACTTGTAATTATGTTGTCAAGATTGCATAAATAATAACAGTATCAAAATGGACCATAAGGTTGTAATTTTGTCTTCAAAGAAGCTCCAAGATAAATAATGCAAAATTGTCAATCTCCTTATGCGATAGAACAAATACTTGGAATCAAAATATAATTTTGTCTAATCTGTAACATTAACATTGTGATTAAACTAACGTGTTCCTTCAGAAAACACGATGCTCCCTTTTATTTTCTTCAAGCCAATCATGTTTTTCCTAGCCAAAAGTTAGAGAGAGAGAGAGGATTTAGCCAATCATATGCGAGAGAGATTTTTTTTTTTTAATCTTTTTCTGAAAGTGGGAGAGAGATAAATTAAAGATCGTAGTGGAGTTATGATGAACTGTCTCAAATAGAGAGTTTAACCAGTCTTTCACAGACAGCTCAAGAGAGGGCAGCTCATGTTTTGCACAAATAAGTATGTTGATATGGTGTGACTCCTTAACAATTATGAAGAAGTTAAAAAAAAAATTACTTGTCTTTAATTATTGCGCACCAGAAACTTTGTTTTCAATTGGATTCCCTTTCAATTTCTAGTACCAATTGATTGGTAGAGTGACCTTTGCCCTCAATTCAAGGACTTTGGTTTGAAAAGTATCAATGATTTCACTTTTAACCATGGTCAACATACATCATCATCATTTATATATATATATATATATGTATGTATATATGTATTTTGCATATTAACTACTATTAATACTTTTGTTAATATCATTTATCATTAGTAATTGGGAATTTGTAATATATAAAGCTAATATCTTATTAGCAAAACTTCGCTATGTCTATGTGATGATGAAGTTCCACAAAATTTTAATGGAAAAATAAGAAGAGCATTAAGCTGAAGTACACATTAGAAAATAGAGAATGACTACAATCCAACTTATTTGGTACAATTTGTATCCCAAATGAAAATTACATGCTGATATGCTTTCTCCTTGAAACTGTTTCTGGCCTTGCATAAAAGAGGTAAAAAAAAAATATCACATCCTTCCAGTGCTGTATTTGTCACAGTTGAAACTGGAAAGAAAAAGTTGATACCCTTTTGGGTAAATGCCAAAATCTTGAGCTTAGAGCATTGTATGACCCAGTTCTAGATTATAGCTTGTTTTTTAACTTGATAGATATTCTTGACATTACCATCAAAGCTCCACCTTCTTTTGTGATTCTTCGATCAAGAACATGCATGCCAGTTGGTATTAGCAGAAATGCAACCACTAGCGACACGATACATCTCAAAGAGTTGCCATCCATCAGTCACTTGTCCATCTATAATTTTGGCTCTTTATGACCCTTTCTTTTGATAAATAAACCAATAATAATAATAATTTTGCTTAAACTTCAAGGCCCTACCCAGATAGATTCACAGGAAGAAAAGACTTGATGGCTATAGCTCAAGCCTCTATTTGGTTAGCATTCAATGTCAGTTTCTTCGATTTGATTTCTAATTTGGATTTTAGCATTAGATAGTTTCCTGTCGATTTAACGTCACTGTTGTGGATAACTATTGTATACTCTGTTGTATGAGAATTTGGTTTCTTGGGTCCCTGACATCCCTTTCAATAATTCAAGTGTCAAGTGATGATATATAACAAGCTCGTCCCAGAATAAAATAGTTAATTACCACTTAATTTTAATTATAGCAATATTGATTACATCAAGATTAAGGAATGATGACCATTTCGCTCAGGACCTGCTGTCTTAATGATTGTTAGAAATGGCACAACATTTGGTTGTCTTAGAAGCAAGATAAATATTAATCCAAATTTACCTCTAATCAACCTGGGATTGTTGATTCTTTAAATAAATATTTAAAGAATATTGGGATTGTTGCTATTCTATTTGATTTTGAAAGAAGAGAATTAAAGCATTTGAAAAACATTTTATAGTACATGACAATTGATATCGACGACCACCTACTATTTTGTTTACGTACTTATCCTCGACGACTAATAATTTAATTCAATAAATTAAGTTTAAAAGCCAGGAGTGCCATTGAGATATATAGTTGTATGATACATTGATCATCAAGATTCACACAGACGACAAGCTTGCAGCTGGTCATTTGTTGCTTGTTTCATATCAAACACGACCAGTGATAAAACTGATAAATTATCTTGTAAATTAAAAAGAAAAAGTCTTGAAGGGTGCAAGCAGTTAGCAGAATATTTGTACGTTAGTCCTTCAAATAAATTATCTTGTAAATTAAAGCTGCATGTCTCAGTCTTGCTACATGATAAAACATACTTTTATTATTAATTTAACAAGATCAACAAACATGATCTTGTTATTTAATTACTATATGTATATTAATGATATAAACAGCAACAACAATTCATTTTGAGATGTTTACCAATTCCACCACCACTGACACTGTAATCATTCACAAGTGGGTTTGTAACAAAAGAAGAGAAAGCTACAATCAAGAATAAAGAAAATATTTTTTTTTTCCAAAACAGTTGCAAATTGTCTTTTTAATTCCCTCAAAAAGAAAAGGGGTGTGAAAGGTGGGAACGAAAATGGAGGGCATGGGAGAAAGGGGAGATACAAAAAACCTGAAGCATAAGGTGACAATTATGATGGTGGCTAGGAACAAACTCAAATGGGTTGGAGCCACCACTCCACCGGCTTTACGCTTATTAAAATGAATCATAGCATATACCTCCCTCAAAGTTTGTAAAAGACTCTTTGATTTTGGACCCACGAATCTTGGCTTATGGGTTCCACGTAAAATTGTTAATTGTTGTATGGCTATAAAATCTTTAAAAATTAATTGTGGGCTGCCTAGTTCTGGGTAAGTAGTACAGGAGAGGTTTCTTCTATTCTAAAGTTAATTTTGTTAAATTTTCAAGTCTGAAATAAAGAGTGCATCATCAGTGAATTAATTAATTAAGAAGGTGATAAGTTGGGACTTAATTTGTTAGTTGGACCAATGCTTTTTATTGTTTAGATAAGAAATATGAATGAAATCACCGTTGATTTGGAAGGCTGATTTTTGGTCTTTTCTTGTTGGACCACCACGGGGAAAAAACAAAGGGGACACTTAGGAATTAGGATGCCATTTAGATGTGGTAATGAAAAATTAAAGTAGTTGTAGTTTAGGAGAAATTTAAAGTAGGGGGATATAAAAAACAAACGAAGGTATTTAATTTTGAACAATTTTTAGGCAGTCAAACAATGCCTCTTAATTAATTAATTAATTAATTAATCACCTCACACACACACACTTGACGCTCCATGATTGTGCTAACAATTAATTGATTCAAATCACACGAAATTCTATTAAAAGAGATGGTGATTGGACTAACCCTAAAAAATAATAATATTATTATTATTATTATTATTTCGTATGCAATAAGGGTCCAGTCCTCACTTTCTTTAATACAAGATCTTTCATCATTCATAAGCCATAAGCCATAACCTATATAAGTATAACACATCCCTTTCTTTCTCTTTTCTACACTCTTGGTACAACATTGCCATGCCTTTTACATAAATTAACCAGAAGAAAGAAAGGGAAAACACTGTAATTTTGCTCCAAAATCATCCAACACGGGCACGAGTGTGACAGGTGGCATCATATACATTCACACGTAACACCCAATTGGACTAATTAGCCATCATGGCTTTGGTAAGGTTAAAATTCACGCAATCATAATTATATTTTTATCATTGATTTCTTAACATTAAGTAAAGACAATGGGTTATTTGATCTGCTCTTCATTGATTTTTCTAAGCAAACCACTCTGCATGTTTGCCACGTGTGACGTTGGTGAGGAGGTTTGAGCCTTTTCGGGCCCATTGCCCGTGTGGACCGCCTCGTAATTTTACTTTTTACTTGTTGCAAATAACCGTCCACATGGATGAACATGGACCGTATGATTGCTATTAGGCACACCTTCAAATGAATGATTTATATTCGGGTCCCGCTTCTTTCTTTCCTTCTTCCCTTTTTTTTTTTTTTTATTTAATTTTGGTAATCATCCTTTACAACATTTGTTAGTAGCACACTTGACATGTGTGTGTATCATCCTGGCCGTTCACATAAAGGACAATAATTATAAACTTTTTCCGTGATTTTATTTTAATACGTAAAATCACCATCGAAAATTGAATTACAAATGTAATTAACCCTCAATATATAGAATTGTTACCAGATTACCACTATATTATTAGTATTAATCAATAATCACACGCTATTATAAATGCAAAAGAAAATGACTAAAATTTTAAAATAACAAAAGACAATTCCGTCTGATTAACGTAGAATTCGAATCAATATTCTACACGACACGGTGATTAATGTAAAAAGGCCGCCGCCATGCGTGCCAGAGCTGGAATTTGAGCTCCAATCAACGTCCGCATAGTCATCAAAGCCGTATAGCAATTCTAAGTGGGTGCCACGGATCTGTCATCGGAACATGAGATCGTGAGAGTCAATAGATTTTTGTGTCTATAAAAGGAACCTTATAAGCAATCGACAAAATAAAAAGGGACCATGTTGCGTATAATTAATTGACCCTTTTTAATCTTTGTACATTTACCGAAATAATTCCCCCCTCCCCCTAAAATAAAGTTAAAAAAATGAAAATTAATGCGTACAAGATTTGATATTTACACACAAGTACGCTGACACAAGAATGTGGTGGATTTAATTCTTATTTGCACCCAATTATATCTAAGTATGGTTTGTTTGTAAATGTGTCTGGCCTAACTTACCAACCATAATAATTAATAAAAAGAGGAATGCATGCAAGAGTCAAACACAAAAGAGAGCTCAGCGTTTTATTTTCATTTTAATTTAACTAGTCCACCAACTTCTGGTATGAATTTTAATTTTTTTTTTTTTTTTAGGGTTTAGGTCCATAAATACCAATAACATGAGGAAATTGACGAGCCTTAAATTAAGTTGGTGCCATAATCATTCAAGTATTTATGCTTTCAGCTATCCTCTACCTCTACCATAATCAAATTCATCAACTAATTTCTTACACATTTAAAAGATATTGCGAGCGGGGTCCACCTCTGTTCAAATTTAATTAGCTATTTGCACCACCCCATCATTATTATTATTATTATTTTTCTTGTTTGCATATAATACTATCCTCCAGCAAACGATTTCGAAAGTGACTAAACTGAAGGAGTGGGCTTGAATCACTGTTTGGTATTGTTTTAGTTTACACCCGATATTTTCCGTTTTGAAATAAATGCTTGGTGGACATATTTCATAAAAGTAAAGAATGAAACATTTTCATTCTATAAATTTTGTAAAGAAAAGTTGATAACCACAATTGAGACTCTCAATTTTCATAAAACAAGGGAGATAATTTGAAAAAATCTAGTGGTTGTGTTAAGGATTATCTCCCACTTAGGGCTGCATCTAATCATTTTTTTATTTTTAAGTTTTTTTTTCGTTTCATCAATATATACTTATATATCTTTATCTATTGCAACCTTATGATTTCTAGTTTCAAAAGCAAAAAAAAAAACACATATCTCTCTCTCTCACACTCATTTTTCCAATAAGAATTGGAGTTAATGAATTTACTTGTAAATAGATTAATATATGTTTTTAATGAACATAATTCTATATGCATTAGGTTTACAATTTGTGCTGCATCCGTTTTTTTTTTATACGCGATTTTTTAATATTGTTATTAAATGCTATTTTTTATACTATCTCATTTGTATTTTTTAATTAACAATGATCCTAGACAAATTGAAAAAAAAAAATTAAAGACCAAATGCATATCAAATTATGAATAATTGAATTAAAACTTTTTATAAGAAAAATCTACCAAATACATTTTCACTTTTTTTTTATGTTTTCAAACAAACAATCAAACGTGTTATACTATTTTTTATTTTCATATGCTATTTTAAATATAATCTACTAAGCATCTCTTTATTTTTAAGAACATCACGTCAAAAATACTATTTCCCTTCCCTAAAATAAAGATAGAAAATAACAAATGAAAAACAATGGCAACTAAACGCACCCTTATTTTTCTTGTCTTTAGTTCTAAAATTTTTATCTTTAATTCGATTTTATATTATTATTATTATTAGTATTATTATACGTTACAAGGACAGTTCAATTCATGTGCGTATAAGAGATAAGAAGGCTTGTGGGGATTAAAACAAAAATATTGATAAAATACAAAAAGTCCAACAGGATGCAAACAAACAACTCGTGAGCAAGCCTGCATGCATGCATGCATAAAGGGGTTTGCAGGCATGCAGTAACTTCGTAGAAGTCTATAAATTTTCCACTTTTGGTCCGAAAATTTCCTAAAGAATGTAATTAAAAACCTGTGCGTTGGGTGGGGAAACCGGGATATGTGGCTATGTTTTAAAGTACTGTATCATGCAAAAGGAAAGACTTGGGAAGCTGGAACGATGTGATATGTTACACTGATTTTCTTTTACTACTTGGGTAGTAGATTCAAATCGTTGGTTTTATGACTAATTCTCTGAAACCCTTTGAAGTGAGATTTTATTTTTTTTATTTTTAAGAAAAGTTTGGAAGTCCGAATCCTGCTCGCATTTCAGATCCAATTGCCTATTTTATTTTATTTTTTTTAAGCAGGTCCTACACTTCAACTAAATTACAAGATTAGCATTAAATAATCATTTTTTCTAACGCCAATATATATATTATAATAAACTGTATTGACAACTCAAATTTTTATCTGCATACATAAAATAATGATATAAATAAAGATGAGAGTATAAAAATTTTACATGAAAGATTTTAAGTTGTAAAAGAGGATTACCCGAGTAAAAGATTCGCGACAGTGACTTAAGTTTGTAATCTGCCATATACGGATATACCGTTACAGCAATTAGTCGTTTGTTGCGTCGATATGCATGCAACCCAAGTGTGGTAGCGGGTAGCCATTTATAAATGTTAGGCAGGCGATTAGAAATTTCTCAAGTTCAAAATCTAAATAAAGGGAATAAATTTTGATTGGATATTAAAAAAAAAAAAAAAAACTTTGAGATTCGTAAACGTTGGAAATTTGAAAATTCCCTCCATTCTATGTAATGTTTTATCAACTTATTACAATTGCGCAAGTTCCCAAAAGCGTGGAGTCTTGGACCGTCAAAATCACTTGTTGCATTTTTTTTTTTTTATAATTAACACAAAGACAATGAATATTGGCCATTAACTCGATCAAACGGTGGTAAAGAAACTGTAATTCTACAATCCGTACTTCAATGACACGACTAGAGCATAAACACATCGAATCTAATTTCTGAGATTTTGCAAAATGTACGGTTACTTCAGAAAATAAGATTCACTTTTTAGTTTTTACCTAAATTAATTTTATTTATATGATGAATTTAATTAGAATTACCGAATGAAGGAGAATGAGATAGAGACCAATTCATTATTGTGTGTTTATTAGTAGACGCGTACTTTTTCCAATTTAATTCGAAATTCGAAATTGAAAAAATAAAAATCACTTCAAAAATGCAATGTCTGGTAAAGCATTAACTCAACTATTAACGCACCTCCTGTCTTAAAGACATACACATTTATGCGTGATGCTTTTGTTTGGTAATAAACCAATTGTACATGATCATTGTTTAAATGTTACCTGTCTCATTTTAGCAAGAATCGGACATGAATATTTGCCATTATAGTGCTTAAAGAGCAGTGAAGAAGAAGATGAAAGATTAAATAACAGGCAATAATTTCTAAACCAAACTCAATTCTTTTGTCTCAGCAACAGCAGCGAGATTGGTCAGTCTTTGACCCATCATAATTGACCATGTGGACACACATTATCTAAATCTTTTTCACTGCAAGTGCAATGCGAGAGCTTCGTGACTCAAAAGGACAAAAGCCGTCAGTTTTTACAGTATCAGTCACTCACTCTCCAGTCCTTCTCACGCGTGACTCGAGTTGGAGTGACGACGCAGCAAGCAAAGCAAATGCTATTTCTTGTGTTGTGTGTATTATTGTGTTCACACTCCACAACACACAAACAAATTAACTGCTGTTGTATCAACGTGACATATTTTGCCCGCAGAATTTCGGCCGTTTGATTCAATTCAATCACTCCCTCGTGATCCTTGTTTTCAACCCCTGCGTATGATAAGACCGACGTGATTGTCCCATTGGGCCCTCCATCATCTTGTCTTTCGAACCCCTGATTCTTCTCTTTCTTAGGTTCAGTTTTTTTCAAATGTTGGGTTAAAAGGTGCCCCTTATCATATGACCAAAATACCTTATAATTAATAAAATATAAATCCGATAATCTCCTAACTTATGTTTAGCATGGTTAGATTGTAACTTTCTAAAATAAAGGACTAATTTGACTCTCACTGACAAATTTTGTCTGTTATAAAATTTGTTGTTGTAACTTGTATATTAAAAATTTCTAAAAATTCAACCCGTTAAAAGATTTGCTTTCTCCCATCACGAAAACATTTTTTTCTGTTTTTTTTTTTTGTGCATGAATAATAATAATAATAATAATAACATAAACTTATTAATTAGAATTTTTTATTTCCATAATTACAAGCAGAATGATTGTTTATTCATAATAAGTAATAAGAGGTGGAACAAATGTTAACACCACCATCCAACACTACATATATGATATATCTATCTCTATCTATCATATTCAAAATTCAATCATACATCATATATATATATATATATATATATATATGTATCTGTCACTTTGACACCAAAACTCACACTGAGCTCCTTACCAGTTGTGTTTTAAGTTTGGCAATCTCTGCAACAACAAAGCTAGGGTAAAAATGAAACCTGTTATTGTGATGCTAGTATTAGTTGCCTTTCTTTTATCTCCACTCCCTTCACTTTCTCTCAACCAAGAAGGGCTCTACCTTGAGCACGTCAAACAGAGCCTCTCAGACCCAGATTCAGCACTCTCCTCTTGGGGCAGCAACCCGCGGGACGACAGCCCGTGTTCATGGCGCGGCATCAAGTGCGACCCACGCTCTCACTCTGTCACCTCTATCGACCTCTCAAACGCCGACATTGCCGGCCCTTTCCCTTCCCTCCTCTGCCGCCTTCAAAACCTCACCTCCCTCACCCTCTACAACAACTCCATCAACTCCGTCCTCCCCGACGACATCTCTACCTGTCAGAATCTCCAACACCTCGACCTCGCCCAGAACTTACTCACCGGCACACTCCCCCCGGCCTTAGCTGACCTCCCCAACTTGAAGTTTCTCGATTTAACGGGAAACAATTTCTCTGGGGATATTCCGGAGAGTTTCGGCCGGTTTGAAAAGCTTGAAGTCATCTCTCTGGTCTACAATCTTCTCGACGGGACAATCCCTTCATTTCTGGGAAACATTACCACGCTCAAGATGTTGAACTTGTCTTACAACCCGTTCCTGCCGGGTCGGATCCCGCCGGAGCTTGGCAATTTGACGAACCTCGAGATACTCTGGCTCACTGAGTGTAACTTGGTCGGTGAGATTCCTGACTCGCTCGGCCGACTCGGTAACCTCGTTGATTTGGACCTGGCGCTCAACAACTTAGGTGGTGCTATCCCGAGTTCACTCACCGAGTTGACTAGCGTCGTTCAGATTGAGCTGTATAACAACTCCCTGACTGGGAACTTGCCGACTGGGTGGTCTAATTTGACTAACCTGAGACTCCTCGACGCCTCAATGAACGATTTGACTGGGCCGATTCCCCACGACTTGACTCGGTTGCCACTCGAAAGTCTTAATCTTTACGAAAACCGTTTGGAAGGGAGCTTGCCTGCTACCATTGCTGACTCTCCGGGTTTGTACGAACTCAGGCTTTTTAGAAACAGGCTCAACGGCACCTTACCCGAAGATCTCGGCAAAAACTCGCCGTTAAGATGGGTCGACGTGTCGAACAACCAGTTTACCGGAGAAATACCGGCGAGTTTATGCGAAAAGGGGGAGCTGGAAGAGTTGTTAATGATATACAACTCCTTCACGGGTCAACTACCGGATGGCCTTGGTCATTGCCAGAGCTTGACACGTGTACGTTTGGGATACAATCGGTTAACCGGCAAGGTGCCACCACTTTTATGGGGTCTTCCTCACGTATACTTGCTTGATCTTACTGACAACTTTTTGTCCGGAGAAATTTCGAAGAATATCGCGGGAGCAGCAAATTTATCGCTTTTGATTATTTCCAAGAATAACTTAAGTGGATCATTGCCCGAAGAGATTGGTTTCTTGAAAAATCTTGTTGTGCTCTCTGGTAGTGAAAATAAGTTCACTGGGTCACTGCCAGAAAGTTTAACTAATCTTGCTGAGCTGGGAAGTCTTGATCTTCATGATAATGATTTATCTGGTGAGTTGCCGAGTAGTGTTAGTTCTTGGAAAAAGTTAAACGAGCTTAATTTAGCAGATAATTTGTTTTATGGGAATATTCCTGAGGATATTGGGAATTTGTCCGTGTTGAATTACCTAGACTTGTCCAATAATCAGCTCTCTGGGAGGATCCCTATTGGGTTACAGAATTTGAAGCTAAATCAGCTGAATGTTTCGAATAATAGGCTTAGTGGGGAGTTACCACCTTTGTTTGCAAAGGAAATGTATAGGAGTAGCTTTCTTGGTAATCCTGGCTTGTGTGGAGATTTGGAAGGCTTGTGTGATGGTCGTGGTGAAGAGAAAAACAGAGGTTATGTGTGGGTTCTTAGGTCTATTTTTATACTTGCTGGGCTAGTGTTTGTTTTTGGTTTGGTCTGGTTTTACTTGAAGTACAGGAAATTCAAGAATGGAAGAGCTATTGATAAGTCGAAATGGACATTGATGTCGTTCCATAAACTAGGATTTAGTGAGTATGAGATCTTGGATGGTCTTGATGAAGACAATGTGATTGGAAGTGGATCTTCTGGGAAAGTTTATAAAGTTGTGCTTAGCAATGGAGAGGCTGTTGCTGTGAAGAAGCTATGGGGAGGAGTGAGCAAAGAGTGTGAAAGCGGTTGTGGTGATGTTGAGAAAGGTCAGGTCCAAGATCAAGTTCACGATGATGGGTTTCAAGCTGAGGTTGAGACTTTGGGAAAGATTAGGCACAAGAATATTGTTAAGCTATGGTGTTGCTGTACAACTAGGGATTGCAAGCTTTTGGTCTATGAGTACATGCCAAATGGTAGCCTCGGTGATTTGTTGCATAGTTGTAAAGGAGGCTTGTTAGATTGGCCAACGAGGTACAAGATAATCGTTGATGCAGCTGAGGGACTGTCGTATTTGCACCATGATTGTGTTCCTCCAATTGTGCATCGAGATGTTAAATCTAACAACATATTGTTGGATGGTAATTTTGGTGCACGAGTGGCCGATTTTGGTGTAGCCAAGGTGGTTGATGCCTCTGGAAAGCCTAAATCGATGTCTGTCATTGCTGGTTCTTGTGGTTATATCGCCCCAGGTTAGTGGCCGATTCCCCCGTCTTGATTGAATTTGCGATGTTTGAATAAATCTATGTTGTTTGCTCATTGTTAATTTTGTGTTGATAAATATACCTGCTACCTTGAGATCCTATTAGAAAATTTTCTATAAACATGCCACGTTTTCTTTATCAACCTCATGTTAATTGAGTTGAATTGTATACTAATTCCTTGTACGCTATAAACTGTTACAGAATATGCCTACACACTTCGTGTGAATGAGAAGAGCGACATATACAGTTTCGGAGTAGTCATTCTTGAGTTAGTAACTGGAAGACTGCCAGTTGATCCGGAGTTTGGGGAGAAGGATTTGGTCAAATGGGTCTGCTCTACTTTGGATCAGAAAGGAGTGGACCATGTTCTTGATCCCAAACTCGATTCCTGTTTTAAGGAAGAAATATGCAAGGTCTTCAACATCGGCCTCCTTTGCACTAGCCCTCTCCCAATCAACCGCCCTGCAATGAGAAGGGTGGTGAAGTTGTTGCAAGAAGTGGGTGCGGAGAACCGGTCCAAGACCGGTAAAAAAGATGGGAAGTTATCACCTTATTACTATGAAGATGCTTCTAATCAGGGAAGTGTAGCTTAAGAACTTTTGCTCAAAGGTTTTGTTTGAAAAGCAGGATGGTTTGTTTAAGGAAGTACCAAAAGCTCCTAGCTTTTTTTGTTCTTAAGCTAAACTTCCCCAATTATTACACCCACTTAGTGCTTGCTTTACAGGGTGGGTGGGAATCGGATAAAAGAAGGAAAAATTTTCCAGATTGAGAGGCCAGGAAGATAAAAGAAAAGAAGAATGGGAGTTATTAAGTAGTTTATATGTAATTAATTGAATATCTTGAAGGGTTTTTATTATAAAACAAAGCTAGTAGCTATTTCAAACTTCAAAGTGATGTACACAGTGTTTGGTGATGGTGATTTTTCCCTGGCAATTGGCATCGCTCAGGTGTTTGTTGAAAATGGAAATCTTGTGGCTTTTATTAGCAACAACAGCTATAGTAAGAATACTTCTACTTTCGTAAAATCCGAAAGGAAATCTCTCAAGAATTAGACGGGGCTGTGCTGTAATGTTCGGAGTTGAATGCTCTGACTACACTCTGTTGTGCTGGCTGCAATGTCAGCGAGCCAAGCGATTAAAGACTAAAGAGTGATAAGAAATAAGTTTGATATAAATTACGTGAGTTGTATAACTTGTAACATAAGCTGCCGCCGCCCAAGTATCATATTCATATCGATCTCATCTAGGCTAATAGCTATTAACTCCGTTATTGAATTAGTTCGGTAGGGTTGGCTCTCGACGGGCCCTTGCCCATTTATGTGAAAATAGCTAGCTTCCTGGTTTTAAATAAAAACTAATTGCTGTACTCTATGGTCCCAACGATGCATTCATCTTTTCTGAGAATGACTAGGACATTAGCATCGTAACGCGAGAGGGCCCTCGGCCTAGCCGTTGGAATTTTCATTTTTCCTTCGTTAACTGTCTGTTGTTAACTAATAATGTTGGGGGCTTTAATATTTGAATTGATGTGATTTTTATTTATTTGATTGTATAATAATATTTTAATTAGTTATGATATTTTTATTTAATAGATAAGTGGCACATTTATTTGTAATATGAATTGAGATCCAAATGTTATGATATTGATTATTAATTTATAATATTCTAAAAAGTAGAAGAAATTTGTTATAAACTAAACATAGAAGCATTTTCTCTCCTTGGTAATACTAATATTGGGCTATGATTGAGATTTGAGAGCTATGAATAAGTAAGTATATAATTGGACCAACTCAAAATCATGGAATTGACAATTCTTATTTACACATGAGTTTAGTTGGGATTATACTAAAAAAAATAAAAAATAAAAATATTTTATTCATTTATAACATCTTCTTTATTTATTGAGTAGTGCTCTACATTTTAAATTTTTATTGTAAAAATTTATTTTAAATAATGTAGTATTCATCAATTGGTTTGTGAGATAATATAATTAATTCACTCAAATTTTATAAAGAATTACTAACCACTCAATAAATGATGCATCATTTGGAATAACTATCATTACTATTATTTATTTATATATTAATTGTTGTTTTTTTTTTGTTATTCATGATTTACTTAAATTTTAAGTATTTATTTATTAATTTATCCAATCACGACATCTTCTTTCATTTATTAATTTGTATTAGTATTTAATGTTAGAATAAGTAGTTAATAGTAAAAAAAAAAATTACAGTATACGTTCTTTATTGTGCACTGAAAATTAAGCCGAAGAATTTCAAAGGAGGTTTTAATTCTCTCGGATATCACGTGATTTTATTAAGAAGATATAAATAAGCATTAAATACTAGATAGAATGAGAATCCATTGATCATCATCATCATCGTATTCATGCATATTGGTGGTTGCACAGCTGGCAGTCTGGTACAGTCACAGAGATGAATAAGAAGGCAAGACGAAAAAACAAAAACAAACTAGTGTTTTTACAACTGGCGGCCATATGCATACTTTACTCGAGCTTACTGCTTAGTTTCGAGTTGTTGAGTCGTGCAGCTCATGCACTGTCTCGAGTCCCCAGCCTTATAAATGTCATTTCTCATGTCCGAGTCCGAGTCCAAGTGTCGTCTTCTAACCCTTTGGCATTTATTGCATGACTTACACGAGTGTTTCCGTTAATGCAACCATGAGTCTACGGGCAATATAATAGATTTTAGGAGCGCAAGGTCTCAAACCCTTACGCCTATTTAGTTCATCCAGGCCCAACTAATCTTGGGTTCGGATTAGGTAGCCTTGTAAGTTTTTATTTTTTATTTTTTTACCCTTTTTTAACATTTGTCTTGTCATGACTGAAAGCAGGTCAATTCAACTTCCAACTTACTGAAAGCTGAAAAGAAAATCCCCCCTCAAAGTCAAAGCCACACCTGCAGTAACAGAAGTGATTTTTCTTACTAATATGCTGTTTTTTTTTTTTAAAATTATTATTATTCCACAATTCTTGGGAACTCATCCTCTACTTTTTACAATAAGAATTGTCGGTGGATTTATCCATCAATATAGTTTTGTACCTGTTATTTTCACAAAGGTGGATGGTCCCAACCCATTGCAACAAACATCTAAACGCTTCACCAATAAGACCTAAATTTTCTTTTTGCTCTTTCTTATACAACTGAACAAATAAACAGTCGTCGTTTCCCAGAATTTTTGCACGGGACCTCCAAAACTATCACCAAACTTCAAACTATCTTTTCTTAGTTGCACTTGTAGGTGCGAATAACTCGATAAGATTTGAATTTGGCTGCTATAACTAAATCATTTTTATTATATATTGATTTGACATATTGTTTTAAGTATTTAATTATCAATTCTATGTGCCCTTTTCTTTCTTATTTAGGCTGCTCTATTATATTAACGTGAAGATTAATATTCCTTGTTTGTGCTTAAAAAGACCAGTATAGCACGGATGCCCTGAATGTAAGGGTGACTTAACACTTAACAATCACCCATATATCTTAATCAACTTTCCATGTTTTTTTTTCTCCTCCCTTTAAATAAGTAATATTATTTATCAGAATACCAATTAATTTGAATTAAACGTAGCAGTCTAACTACAATTCAAGGTGAAATTATAGTTAGACATCATTGTCTAATTACTATAATATAATGTTAAAATATAATAAAAGAATGCATGCTGTCTACCTCAAATATCATTTTAAAACTTGTGGACGCGTCCAGATTCTTTACCCATAGACACATTTATAATATTTATTTGTAAGATTTGAAGAAAGGGCCTTTGATAAGCATGATCTGAAAATTAAACAAGATTTGATGACAAAATTAAATCCAGTAGTATACATACCCGTTTGGCATCTTTCGATTTGGGTTCCTAGATTTCTTTCTAACAGAAAGTTGTCACATTACCGAAATTCCAAATTGGAAAAGTACAACTGGAGGCGGCCAACCAATACATAACTAAAGAAAAGAGATTCAATTCCAACTTTCTTACCAAATAATATGCCCTATTTTTCAAAGCTTACACATTCACATACTCTCTCTCTTTCTCTTTCAATCTTCATTAACCAGCATAAAGTCTTTATATCTATCAGTATCGTATACAAGCATACAAACATATATATAAATATAATTACCAATTCTATACTCAACCTTATGGACTGAAAAAAACTCTTCTTCCTTAAAATCTCCTCTAGCTGCACAAGAATTCAAATTCGCAAACATGAGCCATTTTGAGCATATTTCTTATGATTTTTTATTAGCAATTGTTTCACTATGTCTCATAATTCTTGCAATTGTCCTCATCATCATGTGCAAAAAGAAACCAGTAGAATCTGAAGAAACTCTTCCGATCAAGCTTTGTGCTTGCACGTATCCGTTAACGGACATTGATGCAGCCACTGATGGCTTCAGCCATCGAAGAATCATCGGTCAAGGTCGCTTAGGAACTGTCTATGCAGCTTTATTACCAACAGGAAAGCTAGTTGCTGTCAAAAGAATTCATCCACGGTTAGTTTTAAGCAACGCAGGATTTCGGTTCGCATCGGTAATCAAAACACTCTCTTTAGCACAGCACCCTAATATAGTACCCATTCTAGGGTTCTCACAAGCACCCGGTGAGAGAATTATTGTATCCGAATTTATTAATATGGTTAGTTTGGATTCCTATTTGCATGAAAATAATGATGGGGCATCTTTATTGGATTGGAGCCGGCGTTTGAGGATCGCCGCCGCAGCAGCAAAAGGGCTTGAGTATTTGCATGAAGGGATGGCACCAAGTATAATACATGGTTGCATAAAGGCTTCAAATATATTACTTAATGAAAAGTTTTGTGCTAGGGTTTGTGATTATGGGCTATCGTTTTTGGCACCGGAAGAGAAGAGAGGACTTGTGGGTTATGTTGATGACGACCATTGGCATGACAGAGGAGGCGGCAACGCCACCAGAGAAAGCGACGTCTATGGGTTTGGTGTGGTTTTGTTAGAGATATTGAGTGGGAGGAGATGTGAAGAAGGGTTACTTGTGACATGGGCATTGCCTTTGATTAAAGAAATGAGGTTTAGTGAACTTTTGGACCCCAGACTTGCAATTCCTTGTGAGATTAAACCTCTTGTTAGATTGGCTAAAGTGGCTCTAGCCTGTGTTGGTAATTCTAGGAAGAATAGGCCATCTATTGTTCAAGTGGCAACGATTTTGAACAATTTGGTGTGTGATCCTTGATTCTAATTTTTAAATCAAGCTGCCATTAACTTAATCTGGTCTGAAAATTTTTGCTAGTTGATGATGAAGACTGTTTCTTGAGACGCAGATGAAAATTTGGAAAGTGTCAAAATTTTGATTTTTGACCATGAAATTGTTTCTATTTTTTGGGGTTGAGTTGTATGATATTTAGAGTTGGCCAAAAGGAAAACGTTGAAATGGAATGGTGGGACGGTGGGTTTTTATTAGGTGGGTGAATTTAATCTTTGTTTCCGTGTGGAATTGGGGATCTTTTTGGTGGCGACAGCGACCCAATTTCTTAATTTTTATTTTCTTTTCCCTTCTTTCTTGATTGTCATTTCTTTATCATGTGTCCGAAACCGCTTGTGTAAATTAGAGTGCGTTTTGAGTGATGTGAGGCAGTTGGGCTTTGGTGTTTGGTTAGATTGGACTTTGGCAGCTCAGCAGCTTAAAGCGCTACAATACCTCACCCTCAAACACACCCTCAGCACTGTACTGTATATATAGTTATGGCTACAAAGAAAGAATTTGGGTTATTGATATGTAATATGCAATCATGTAAAGTTCTTATTATAAGCCCCACAATCATTCATTTTGATTAGATGGTGGACAGAGTTTTGTATGGGCGTAAGATGGGGAAAAAAGTCCAGGCTGGGCCTTGGGCTTTAGGTCCGGCCTGTATCACGAGGCCATGGATTTGTGTGCAAAATTTTAAAGCCCCCTGTGAATGGTCCTAGTTAACGGCTTATGAAAAAAGCTCGAGTCAAGCCCGAGCTTTGTAATTTATGAATTTAAAAAATAAAATCAAATTTAAAAAAAAAAAGGAAATATTGAATTAATTTGTTTTTTATATTAGTATTTGTGGTTTATTATGTTGTGTTGCCAGTATTTTATATATTTGACTATTAATATATTATGTATTAAATAATTATCTTTAATTTAAGTTTTTTTTAATTAAAAATTTATTCAACAAATTAATGGAAGCCCAAGGCCCGCCTGTCTGAGTTTGGATAAACTTTTTAAAGGGTCTGGGACTCTTACAAATAACATGGGCTTGCGTTTGGACTTGAAAAAATCTGGCCCAAACCCGCAATTTGCCATTCCCAACGGGGTGGGCACTCTAACTCAACACCTACGGAGAACTTGTTATTTGGCATATAGGATAGGTCCTGGTAGTGGGATCCACAAATCATTTAAAATAAAATAAAAAAATCTGAGGTTGACTATAAAACCTATTAGACCTGTCAATTTGTAAATTTCAATGGGATGGCGCATTATGTAAGATGAAGAATCTGCCCAACACAAATTTTTCTCCAGACGGTGATTCCCCTCATTTTCATAATAATTTGACATGATTATTATGGTCGTTAGATTCTTGGGTTTTGTCGCAGACGGTCATGACGGGTTGAAATTTCTTTGATGATGATTTTTCGATGAAGCTAGTTTATATGGTTTTTTAAACTGCAAAACATTCTCTTAGTGGAGGTTCTTTTTCCTTCTTTTATGATTTTCAAATTTCAACTCAGTTTTAGATTCTGTATTATTGATTACTCTTAACAAGAAGACCAAAATAGAAAACACGGCATTTCTTTTAACAAGAGAGACTTTGACACAATCGTTCGATCTAGAAAGGACTTTCTATATATACTATATAGAGTTTCCTTTGAAGTCCAAGTACTTTCTAATTTCTATATATAGAGTTGGGCCAGTAGGAACTTTATTTGAGCCCAATCAATTTTTAGGCCACCCGTCAAATATTAAAAAATATATAGGGGACCGAATTTCAGTTTCAAACATATATTATAAAGACATTTGAGTCTTTGAGTTTTGTTTTTCATTTTTTCTGCTCGCTAGTTTACAGATTTTAAATGGTTAATTAATTCTTAAATTTCTCATTAGATACCCCATTTGGCCATGAATTTTTTTTTTCGTTTGCTTTTCTAGCTAATGGAATGAGTAATTAAAAACTCTCTCCATTTGATCATTTAATGGGTGAATGCTGACGGAGATAGTAATTGGAAAGTGTAGCAGTACTAAATTAATTGTGTTTTTAATTATTTAAAATCGGTTTCGAATTTTCCACCTTCGATAATATCAGCAACGCTGAAATGCGCTCTGACTTGTTTTTTGATCCATTAAAGCTCTGACACCGATAGATAAACCAAGTTAAGTTGTAACAGAAACTCATAAATTAAGAAAAGGGTCCGGTTATGTTAGAACTGCTCTACGGTGGAGCACTTTTTCATGAACACACGATTAAAATTATAAAGTATTTTTTAGTATTCATCATTTTGCGTGTGTTGTTATAATTCGTGCTTTGCTCCACTGCAGCCATGACTAGGGGTGTACGCGGATTGGATTTTATGGATTGGATATCAATTCATATTCGATCCACGATTTTACAGATTATAAATTTTCAATCAAATCCAATTCATAGATTAATTAAATTCAATCCAAATCCAATCCATACGTTTGCGGATCAGATGCAGATTTGACCCAATCCATATCCAATCCATCATTTTGCGGATCGATTTGTGGATTAAAAATTTTTAATCCTGTTAAATCCACGAACTAATGAAATAAAAAAAATCTAATATAAAATAAATTTACTATCAATCAAATTCAAAATTGAATAAGATTTAAATAAAGTTCAAAGTTTCAAAATACAATGATGATGATTAGTGAGATCGTTCGGCCGAAAGGCAATGTTTTTGAAGTGTTTTGACAATGGGACTCGGCGAAGAAGATGGCGAAGAAGTAACGCATCAAGGCCTTTATCAAGTTCGTCAACTACCAGCAACTGACACCCACGCGCTACACTTCCAATGCCGATTTGAAGGACGTCGTGGCGGCCGATTACCGCAAGAGTAAAAATCACTGAAGGAAAGGTTTAAGACTGGTAAGAATTTTTGGTTCTTTGCTAAGCTAATGGCTCTGTGGATGCGGTGGGCATGACCTAGGGATTTTTGTTTCCTAATCGTTGGTGACTTGGCGTTATGTGATAAGTTTGGCTTAAAATTTTTTATTTTATTTTAGAATTTTAAAAGTTATATTTTTATATTTAATTATTTTTTTATGCTATTATTGGATAATGGATAAGATATATTATGGTCTATTGTAACTATGTAAGTATGTAATTATATGTTAACTTATTTATTAGTAAGTAGTAATCCTACATATATAATATTTTTTAATTAAATAATTTTTTTTTGTGGATTCACAGATTGTTACAGATTTACAGAAATAAATTCATATCTAATCCATAAATTAAATTTTTACAGATGAGACGAATTGAGTAGATCGAATTGGATTGAATTCTATACACCCGTAGCCATGACGTTAAGAAAAATATGATTACAATGAGCGGGAGTATTTCCACAAGTCGTCGATTCCCATGCAAAAGTGTAATAAGTATTTTTAATTTAAAAGTTGGTTAACTTTGTTAAAAAGGTTTTCTTCGTTACATTTATTAGTGGCTGACGTTGATATTCAATAACCCTTCTTCATCCAAGCTACGTGTGATGTGATTTCTTTGCGTGGGCAACCAGCCATCAATGCTTAAAATGTGATTATCGCCAAAATTTGGCCATTTTAAATTAATACCTCAACATTCGCCCATAGAAAATTTAAACTATTGCCTCAACATTAATTCGCTATCATCATTTACGGCCATTCCCTTCTTATTCTCTTTTTTTTTTTTAAAAAAAAAAAGGAAAATAAAATATATTGTGTAGTTAAAAAAAAAAAAAAAAGGGTGCGATCTTGTGAACAAATTATATAACATGCTAAGAGAGACGAGTAAGGCCAAAATGATGATGAATTGAAAAGAAAGAACGTGTGGGGGAGAAAGAAACAGCCTTATCTATAAATGGGAAACAACTTGACAAAGTCTCAAAACCCTAATCCATACGTTAAAGTTAATTCTAAAGCCAAAGCTTCTCGCATAAGCCTTTCGTTGCGTGGCCTCTTTGAGAAGCCGAAGACACGACCAAAGCTTATTTTATTTATTTATTTATCTATCTAATCCCCACAACAAATTATAAATACCATGTCGGCTGCTGATACTCTACAACCATGTCTTCGTGGTTGTTTTCCAATATCTTCGCTGTCATTACAATATGAAGCCACATCACACATCCTTGCGGGCTAAGGAAAAATTAAAGAGAGACCCGACTAAGAAAGTATTGTATTTTATATAGCAATTTCGGTTAAGTTGCTGAATAGTCGAATCGTGCGTCAAAAGCAATAGAAAGAAACATGCATTCCTCTACCACCAAAGACAAATATAATGAAAAGAGAGCGAACTGTTCCGTTCCGTTCACATCACACATTCTGTTATTTTAATTATATAGTAGATTTGTCGCAAGTAAAAATATAATTAATTAAATTAATTAGTAATATGCATGTACGTACGTTAATATATATGTTGAAAATGAATAATATATACTCTGACCACACAAGAAAAGGATCAGTTGATTAGCTTAATGGCATGACATGAGAATTGCCTAGCTATGTGAAGAAACAAAATAACAGCAAGCTGGCTAGCTTTAGTTTATACATACAAAAAAATAATTAATATTTAAGGGTAGGTGTAAAAATCCACCAAGTTATTTTCATATTTGGTTGAGATCGTATACATAGTATGTTGTTGTTGTTGTTGTTGGTTTACATATCTTTAAGGACACTCTAGGTTGACACTGCAGCTAAATAAATATATATATATATATATATGCCTAAACATTTAATTTATTACTCTCTAAGCCTAAGGTGAAATGTCTTAGAATAGAATCAGGTCGCCCCATCTCCACTCTAGCTACTATCCTTTTTTTTGTTTAAAATAAATAAATAAATATATACATATATACTTTTTTTAAAAAATAAATAAATAAATAATGTTATCTTTGTTGTCTGTTGATTGTCTATATATATATATATATCGTTAAGTTTGTAAAATAAGGGGAAGTCTGAGACAGCTAAAAGGTAACGCAAGAGAGGACTGCATTTATTCTTTTATACATGCGTATATACATTAGCATAACCAAACTTGACGTCCAAGTAACCCTTTTTATTATATTTCTAGCAACTCTTTTTTTTTTTTTTTCCTTATAAAATTAAAAAAGTATTAATTTATTACTCTCAATTCTCATTCTCATGCTCAGATTTCTTCTTCCCTTTCGTTTATAGCTCTAATTTTCTAGATCGATCTTTCCCTCTCTCTGTTTCTCATTGTCACTCTTTAGAAAAGTTCGGAAGAAGGATTGAATTCCCTTTTCAAATTAAACGCCAACAAGAAGAATAATCTGGGTAAACCAAAAACGTGCTTTTAAAGAGACAAGATCTGCTAGCTAGCAAACTTAATTTTGTACTCGTTTTCTTTAATAGTCAATTTTATTTTATTTATGAAGTTATTTTTGTGTTTGTTAATTAGATCATAAAGAAAGTGGAGGAGAGAAGAGGGGAAATAGCAAATTGGGATGGGAATAAGAAGAAATCAAGAGAGATGAGATGGTGCAATAACAAAAATATTGATGGCTCTGAGGGTGATGAAGGAGCTGCTGCTGCTGCTAATAATGCTATTGGTCAATTAACTACTAGTAGCGCTACGAATTCTACTTCTGCTGTCAAAAGTACTGATGACGAGATTCGGACAATAACTTGCCCTTCTTGTGGTCATATTATTCAGTTTCAGTTCCAGGATCAGGTTTTTGTTACCTACCTACTGCTACTAGATATATATATATATATATATATTTTTTTTTTTTTTTTTGTTTTTTTTAAACTTGATTATCTGGAAATTATAAATATGTGAAAATAAGTAATTATATATAGGCGGGAATTAATGATCTGCCGGGACTACCAGCGGGAGTGAAGTTTGATCCAACAGATAATGAAATTCTGGAACACTTAGAGGCCAAAGTGATGTCCGATTCCCGTAAACTCCATCCTCTCATTGATGAATTTATTCCTACACTTGAGGGCCATAATGGAATTTGCTATACTCATCCTGAGAAGCTACCAGGTTGATTTTCCTCTTTTATTTATTTATTTTCTAATTCGTTAATCTAGTTTTAATTTAGAAAATGGTCGCTACCTGAAAATTTTATTATTAATTTGTTGGGTTAATTTTAATTCGTTTGGTTTTTTTTCAGAACTAGTAGTTCTTCTTGTTTTAAGGGACAAGTATATTGGGAATATGATTTTTACTTTTTCAGACGACCACTCTTAAAAGAGTGATGATACAACCACAAACTCTAGAGTTAATGTCAAATCAGTTTGTACAAACTAAGTTTATACAAAAGTTTGTAGTTATATTATTACTTCTCTTAAAAACTGGCACTTGGACGTGCTCATCAGCTCCAAACCAAAATCATTTTATTACTCAATTACCAAACGTCTTAATTCCTCATTCGCAATGAGGGTCGTTTAGTAACTAGGAGTTGCTTTCTCATTTGAATCATTTTTTTAACATTTACCAATTCCCGAACGTTAGCTCTCTTCTAATTAGAGATTTTCTTTGTATCATTAAATTTAGACCACCTAATAAAAGAACATAATTAAGGAAAATTTTAAATGCAAATTATTGATAATGCTGACTAAAAGAATTAATCTCTTATCCTAAAGGGTGACATACACATTCACAAACCTTGTATATATAGTTCTTTTTTTAATGAAGACATTCTTATTTTGTTAGAGTGAGGATGCCACTAAAATATAAAAAATATAGATTTAAATATATTAAAAATTGTGATTTTCGATTTATTAGTAGCATCCTTACTTTATTAAAATGAGAATATTTTCTCATTAGAGAAAAATTATATATGTGTGTGCGCGCACGTGCACATGTGTGGCAAACTTATACTATGAAATAAAGTTATTGTAATTGTTTTTAACTTGAATTTGATTGCTTAATTAATGCCCTCTTCTGGAAGCCTTGGACTGACTGTACGCATCTGAGATTTCTTCTCTATAATGTAATCGCATTCTTCCTTCCATAAATCATGGCTGACATGTAGGAGTTTAAAATATTTCATTCTCCAAATTTTTTAATTAGTTTACAGGAACACACCAAATTTGACCTTTTCTTTTGATTACTGTTAAATTTTGCATATGTACTCATATTATTAATTAGTTTCTTTTAATTACTGTTAAATTGCTGATAGAGATACCTTTCTTCTGAAATATTTCATTGTGCTGATGATCTCTGAAATTTTAAAAAGAAAATTAAATAATTTCAACCTTTTGTTGGATAAAGGTTGAATCTATCAGCTTTTTAATTATTAGTCTAGAGGAACATTGTCCTCATAGGAAATCGAAGTTGAAAAGGAAAAATTGTGCATGCTCATATCATTAGTTTCTTGTAGTTAGTTAAATTGTTGGTGGACAAACTTTTCTTTTGAAACCCGCCCCCCCCCCCCCCACCTTTTTTTTTTTCTAAAATGCAATACATCTCACTTTTCATAAATGTAAATTATCTTCTTCTTGATGAAGGTGTAAGCAAAGATGGCCAAATCCGCCACTTCTTTCATCGACCTTCAAAGGCATACACCACAGGCACCAGGAAAAGAAGAAAGGTACACACTGATGAAGATGGAAGCGAGACAAGATGGCACAAAACGGGCAAGACTAGGGCAGTTTTTGTTGATAGCACAGTGAAAGGGTTCAAAAAGATCTTAGTTCTTTACTCCAACTATGGCAGGCAACGGAAGCCTGAGAAAACAAATTGGGTGATGCATCAATACCATCTAGGCAACAATGAAGAAGAAAAAGATGGAGAATTAGTTGTTTCAAAAGTTTTTTACCAAACACAGCCTAGACAATGTGGTTCTTCAAGCATTAACAAGGACCATTCACTTGAGATAAGTGGGCATAGTAATATTCACGTACCACCTAAGAGTTCCCCATCAAATTTTATTGAGTACTATAATCAACCTTATATGTCTTATGATCATGGGAGCATGCATACTAGAGAGAGCTCACCTCAGCTAATTCCCAATCTGGTTGTTCAAGGTGATGGATCTTCGTTTATTCGATTAGCCACGGATACAAGCAGTAAGAAAGCTTGAGATCAGGAAATGGACATTAAGCTTGTGGTAGGTAGGTATAGTAAATAGTAATGACGGTGACATTTTAGCTGTTTTTGTTGTTGTTGTGGTGTAACATTCAATTGCAGATTGTTAGATTGAAGAATTTTATGAGGAGAACCCGAATGGGGAATAAGCTGAATGACAGCTTGCTGTGTTAATTATTATAGATAAAAACTTATGCTGTTTGGAAGATTTGGCTCCCTTGGAAATTTTTCTTGCGTACAAATATGATTTTCATAGACTTAATCTGCTAGAAGGCTTACAGGTTCCCAGGTTCATGATTGTATTACAAATGCTTACAGGTTCCCAGGTTCATGATTGTATTACAAATGTTCATCCATACTTACGTACACTTATACTTGGCTCTTTGAGAAAATTATGATTGTATGAAAATATACAAGGCACTCCCATTTGCTATTAGGGATCATGCAATCAAAGGAAAGTAGTGCATGGAAGATTATGACTCTGAAAATTGTGCTTAGTGCCAACATGATCTCAATTTTCATCTCTATTCTCATTAATTATCTGTTGTTCCTTCTCTTCCGAGGGGCACGCTTCAGACGAGTCATGCTTCTCAACTTATTTCCGCAAGTGCATGCCATGCGACATGCGTTGAGGGCATTCTGTGCCTTTCCTTAAGACTCGATTAAATTATTTAATTTGCGTTGACAAGCCCATTGCTCATTATTTATATAGTTCAGTGCATGGTTGATTAATTTAACTAGTTTTCAATCTTAATAAGTACCGAAGTCTCAGTCATGCATCGAAATGTGGCTGCTGGACATGAACAAAGATATATGTGTGATATCGTGAAATTTCCAGTAGGGTACGTAATTAGAAAAATTTAGTATCCAGTTGCCAGCTTCCTGTGGCTGCAATTCGATGAGAAACCGTGGAAGGCATGCAGTCGATGGGAGATATATATAATTATATATGATGCCAAGTCAACCAAAAAAAAATATTTAATTAGATGGCCACAGGATACACAGTGCTATCTTTCTTGGATTAATATATTTCTTAAAATCTATCTTTGCTTTTGAATTTGAAATTCCCGGATTGTTTAAGGCCACTTGTCAACGGCAAATCTTTCATTTTTTTTTTTTTTCCAATTTCACGATGATGGTAGGTGTGCCGTTAAAACGCAGGATGTAAGAACATGAGAGAAGTCTAAAAGGGAGAAGATCAAAAGAACATGCGTAAATATGATGCTGCAAAACATAGTTCTGGTAAACTGCCTACTCGAACACAACTTTTCCAGCAGAATTCTCCTAAATCGAAAACCAAGTACCGCATAAAACTGATAATAGTAATCAAATCTTTAGGTATGTTGCAGAGAGAGAAGGATACAACCTCAAAATACTTGCAAGAAATTTAGATGAGGAGGTCCTCAATTGACAAAAAAGAACATAAGCATCAACAATTGCACCCCAATGTTGTCATGGCAAAAACCAAGCACCACGATGAAATGTGGCAACTAACCAAAAAAAAGTCTAAACCCAACGATGGTACAGTCAAATATATAATCCCTCTATCAGATGAGACATAAATATTCTCACAATAGACAAATACAAGAGAAGACATGCAGCACACCTACGTCAGATAAAGAAGACCTTGGTTAAACCCAGAATAATTTTCAGAATTCCTAAGCTCACTAACTCAATCTGTCAACTACACTTTCCGGTAAATTACATTCAACCAAACTATACAAGTCCATCAGAATGTTGTCAAGACTTCTGGAGAATGCATTTCTCATACAGGGCAAGGATCTCTTTCTTATTAGGATTCCTCAACTGAAGCAGCTCAGCACCAAAATTATGTTTGGTGAGTTCTTGCTTAAGTTTCTGAACTGTATATTTCGTATAATCTTCCTGATTGGATTGCTGACTCAGATTATCGTCGTCACCCCTAAACACTGAACCTCCATCTTCAGACTGTGTGTACTTCAGTGGACTGGTTGTGCTCCTTGACCTCTTGTTTGCTCTTAAAACTTTATCATTTGTGTCCATATCTTGAACAGATCCAACTCCTGCTTCGTAGTCATCTGCTCTCGCGCGTTTACCATGTGAAGCGGCTCTGAGCTTACTGTCCAATGCTGTTTCATTCAGACGAGATTTAGTCAACTCCTGCTGCATTTCATCAAGTTTTGCCTGGGCAGATTGTACCTCAAGGGAGAGTCTTTCTGCCATGGCATTGGCCGCAGCTCGGGATCGACGTTCAGACTCCAAAAGATCTTCAAGCTTTTTAACAGTACTGGCCCTCTGCTCATTATTTGATTCCAACAGTGACTCAATTTCTTTCTCCCTTTCTTCAACTCTTGCCTCTAGTAGTGCTACTTTTGAGAGAGCTTCCAACTCTGAAGCTCGTATTCTATTTACTTCATTTGTCAAGTCAGTTTTCTGTCTCTCCAAACTTTCTATCTGCCTCTGCACCCTCTCTATAACAGCCAATCTTTCCATTGCTAAGTTTTCAAACTCGCTTTTTCCCTTTCGAGCTGCAGCTGCTTCAGCTCGTTCCCTATCAGCCAATTCAGTTGCCTTCTTTGCTTCCTTTTCAGCAACTTTACACCTTTCCTGGACTTCCTCAAATCTCTCAAACTCAGATTTATACTTTTGCTCCAGATATATCTTATCCTGTTCCATTATCCTTGCTTCTCTTTCAAAGGATTGGGCCTTCGCATTTACGGCTTCTAACTTCTCACTCAGCTCTTTGATTTCAAGCTTCTGTGACGAAATTTCCACTTCATAACTCCTCATTTTTGACTCTGCAGCCTGCAAAGAAATTATCATGGTCAAACTACACATGCAGTCGTCCAAACATGAGAAATTCCTCCAGATAAAGGCATGAACGTGGATGTGGGTGTATGCACACACAGCACATGCATGTCAAAGAAAATGGCTGTTGAAACCACCTCGAGGTTTTATTTGAATCTGGCACGAATAGCAGTAGTTTCATATTTTTGTCAAATTACCACAGCCTACTACATTTACAGTACATGATGTAACTGGAGGATTAAGATTTTCTTCCAATGGGCCTTACAAGTACAAGAATGCAGATCCTATAGGCGTTGGTGAACACGTGGATGTGTAAGAGACGCATTATAAATAAAGCTTATTTGAATAAACGTTAAAGAAACTTACTTTCAACTCTAATCTTAAAGTTGTCAAACACTGCTCAGCGTGCTCAATCTTGGCTGCTTTTTCCTTCATTTCCTCTTCCTGCATGTACAAAAGTGAGAAGCTCACAATTATTTTCATTTGTGTTTAATCCTCAAGCATCATATTAATTGTGCAGAGGTTTGTGTGTGAGAGAGAGAGCGAGAGAGAGATAAGAGAGTACCTTTTCAGCCAAAGTACTAGAAAATTCTTCCCTGAGGACATCTTCCCTCTGTTGCATTTCCTTACTTGTGCGTTCCTGCACAATTGCAGCCTTCTCTAATGCAGCTTTTGCTTCTCTAACAGCAACACCGTACTTCCTTTTCCACTCTTCCACCTCTTCTTGAGCAGACAAAGCCTGTTCCCGGGCAGCAGCCAGCCTTGCTTCAGCAGCAGTGCTCCTAGACTTGAGAACTTCAAGTTCCGAAGATACCTGATCTTCCTTAGCTTTCTGCTTTGTTAATACTTGATCATATTTTCTTTTCCAGTCTGAGATTTCATTCTTGAGAGAATCCACTGTCTTTGATAAGCTAGAAGACTTCTCTCTCAATGAAATGCTTTCACCTTGCAGATTATTTATTCGGCTTGTATAGTCATCAGCCAGCTTCTTCTTGTCATTGATAGCATCATCATAACGCTTCAGATATTCTGACTTATACCTCTCACTATCTTCCAGTTGCTTGGTAAGTAACTTCATCTTATCTTCAATTGAGCGGCACTTCAACATGAGAGAACTTCTCTCTGATCCAATCTGATCTATAAGCCTCTTGACAAGGTCGAGAATTGGACCTTCCAAACTGGAGAGTTTTATGGTTTAGAAAACACGAAAAAAATAACAAAAAGGAAAGAAGAAGAAAATGCTGGTGCAAACCTTTGTTGTAAGAACATGGCTAATTTCTGCCACTTCCCTGGGCCATGACATGAAGTTTCATACTCGGATACAAGAGCATCAAGAACCTGCATGACACCCTCAATGAGATCCAATGAAATGTATTCTAATAAAACCACAAACTATGTACTCAAGTACCATTTGTAATGTTCAGGTATGAGATTTCTAAAACACTATTGCACCACAGGAGAAAACAACATATTACCAAGAGCAATTACCCCAGATCACAGACCAAATAAGCCTAATGGACGAACAGTTAGTCCAATATAAGCCTGTGCATTCTCACCATCACGACACAAAAACAGTGCATTCTCACAATCAGGGCACAAAAAACAAAGGTAGTCTCCATGATTCACAAAATGGTGCATAATGTTGACGAGACAAAATGTATAGCAGTAAGGAAACTGAAAACCATAATTACTATGCAATTTATTGAGTGTTATGTGTTGACATAGTGCTGTAATGAAGTGAATTACAATGAGAACTAGACAATGCTTACTTTCACAACATTATCTATACTTGCATCCGAAGAATGGCAAGCTGCTCTCAGCTTCCTTTCCATGCTCTGTATAGCTCTTGAACAACGAATATCTGCCTCCAAATATACATTCTTTTTGTGTTCCTGGATCAGAGACCAAGCCAAACTAATATCATCACATACACAAGAAATGCCCGATAATTCAATGACTGGCAACAGTATACACAAGTTCCAATAAATTTTATCTCACCAGTGAAGAACACGTTGAATACAATTAAGAGAGAACTCATAAATGTCCAATATTCTGTATTTGAGTTATGAGAGGCAAATGATTCTCTCTAAGATCAGTAAATATAGTACTGCAAACAAGTGTTACCTCAAACGCCTTTTTCAAGAATTTCTGGAGAAGGCCCTCATATTTCTTCCTTGCTGAACCAACCCCTACAGCACCAGCATTATAGACAGCCAGTGCTTTTTGAACTGCAGCTTCATGTGCTTCCCCCAATGCAACCTAAGAGCACTGTAATTAGAAGATGACAAAGATCAAGAATAATTTGGGCAAAGCATCACTTACTTCTTCAGGGGGTTTTGAACGGTCAAAATTAGACATATAAGTCTCGGTAGCAGAATCATATGCCCTTCGGCACTCAGCTTCTTCAACACTCTGCATAAATTATTCCATATAAGAACAAAAGAAGAGGAAAAAAGTAAAAATGGAGTAAGTAATTGAGATTTATTATTAAGGTAGAAAAATATAAACTGGAAACAATGAAGTCTAAAAATAATTCTTACCTGCCATGAGGAGGATATTGTAGGCACCGCACCATTATTGAGAGCATCTAGATAAGATTCGGTGATGCCAATAAGAACTGGACCAGTCATTACTGTAGCCCCAACTTGCTTTGGCCTCGTTCGTTCAAAAACAAACTTTGTCAGTGCATCTAAGCCAGCTCTAAATTCGGGCCGTAGTCTGTCCAACTGCAAACAAACACCAAATCTTTCAGAACATAACTAACATAACAGAAAAAGAAATTAAATTCGTGATAACAAAATAGAGATAGAAAAAGACAAAAAGGTTGGGGTTAGGCAGTAGGTACTAACCGATATCTGATCTAGGCGTTGGAGCTCATTTTCATTGTTCAAAGGCCTCACAAGGGTAAAGCATTCTCTATCAGGAAACAGCGCTCGAATAGAGTCACGGATCTATGAATCATTATTTGTATGCAATTAGCATCTAAGAGATAAACTAAAAAGAAAAACAGAAAACAGAAATGCTCTAGGTGACCGACAACAGTAAATGCCAATATCTCTTTCATTTGCTTTCCTGGCAATTACCTCAAATAAGTAAAATTAGTCCACATATTACCTCATTTTTTGCAGCTATATCCCTTCCACTGCCTTGAACTGCCCTTAAAGCAAGCTCTAAGTAGTCACGGGGCGTTATTTTCCTATTATCCTCCACTAAGTCCAAATAGAAGTCCTGAAAATAGAAAGACATAAAGGAGCATAATCATCACTGAACCACTCAAAAAGTGTATTTCCAAGTAAGCAGCAAGTTATAAAGACATAAACACATGTTCTTAAACATTAAGTTGTAAGAATAATATTTTCAGAAGAAATTACCCTTAGAAGCCAAACAAAGATCGGGGAGAACTGCCCAAGTTCAGAAGCTGTAGTCTTTCCTCCAGATGCTCTTACGCGAATATGTTTTGTCATTTGAGTGACAAGAGAAAGACGATCAAGTGCAGCTTCATCTATACCACCCATCTATGTAAAACAAAGAACGTAAGCAGGCTGATGCAGCACAGATCCAGAAACAATAACATCCCACCAAAGGGGAAAAATAGAACATACTGAAACTACATAACTAGTCAAAACTTGCATCAAAACACAGAGATCAAGCTATTAGCAAACATTGTCCCAACCTGGTTGTATATGAACATGCTGGATAAAAGGACAGCTAAGGAAAATATCTGAGTGCTGTAAGTTCCCTGTCAATGAGGAAAAAACAATATTAAGATACCATAATCACATAAGTAAAAACGAGATAATCATATGATATAATAGATAAAAAATTCAATCGAGCAGCAATACAATGGCGATAGACCAAATTATTCAGAGTCCAACAATACATTACAATCATCAGTACCAGAAAATGGAAACTCTATTATCAACTAATTAAAATAGGTCATAATTAATTCATCATTATGAAAATGAAAGAAACCTAACCGTTTGGTCATAGGCATCAATTCCTTCACTATCCAATAGTAAAAGGTTGTACTCAGTTCCATCAAGAGCAGTTCTCTTCAAAGGTGCACTCCACAACCATAGGCCTTTTGTACAGGGGCGGTGAGTTGATGCTACTTGAAATCCACTGCTCCTCCCAAGAAGCTGTAAAACATTAATGGTAAGCTAAGCTCTTCTTTACAAATCTGCACTTATTATATATGCATTTTTATGCTCAATAGATATAAGGGAAAATAGAAAAATAAACATAAGTCACAACCAAAATACTTGCAAATTCATTTCTAATAATCAAAAGCACAAAAACCAAAAAAAAAATTAATTCAAAGGTCTTGCCCTAGCAAAAGTTGAAGGAACAGCCACCACATTTTAATGGAAAATGCTTCGCGGCTAGAACGGCGCGACAATGGCGAGAGAAATGGCATTCTCTCCTGTCGTTTCACTGGCTTTTTCCTCTCTCTCCTCTCTCGCGCGTGAGAAACAAGAAACAAGAAAAAGAAAAGGACTCATTTGAGAAAAAACAACAGAAGATCAGACAATGCCTGCATCCTTGCCTCTTCTTCTCAAGAAAGTTTCAGAGGCTGGTCGTGGTTTAGCAGTGACGACAACGACAATGAGAAAGAAGATGAGAGCGAGACTCTTTTCTCTTCCAAAACTCTCTCGTCCGACTCATCGGACTCCTCTCTCCGCCGGTGGCACCGTTCTCACCTGACAAAGGATGGAACTCACAGCCGGAGAGCTGCCGCAAGCAAGTGCAGTTCTTATGTTCTGCCGTTGTCGGGTGGGAAAGTGAAAGATAGCTTCGCTGTGGTAAAGTTAAGAGACGAAGAGCACTAGAGAGTGGAGAGGCTTTCCATAGTGCAGAAGCAGAAGCGGCAGACAGTGAAGAGAGGGAGAGACGGAGAGAAAGGAGGCTTTTGTTGTGCTGGGCAGCTGAGAGCAGTTGTGTTTTTTTATTTTTTTAATATATATCGTTGCCCTTTTTTTTTTATTGCTTAAAAAGTGCTGAGAGAATGCATTAGTGAAACGGCAGGAGAGCACTTTCGTGCCATCTAACACAACTCCATTTTAATTTCCAATTTCCTAAAAGAACAAAGATGCAAACTTGGCATACAAAACAACAAAAATAAATAAATAAAATAAAAAAAGGGTTCCCTCAACACATTTCTCCTTTCCAGCAGCAGCAAAAGCACATCAAAACTGCACAACTCTATCTAAAATCACAAACCCTAGACTCCACAATTTCACCTAGGTCAAGATTTTAACATGTTTCAATTCACACTGACCAAAAGCAACAGAACTTTTACAACTGTGAAAAAGCCATCACCTTGACAGAATTTTAGCAAGAATCACTATATTTTAGCTCGCTAGAAGCAGCAAAATCACTTCCAAAACTCTAATTACAACAATCCAAATCCCCAAAATCACAAAACCCTAGACTTATCAGCTTCGCAGTAAAACCACCAAGGGGAAAAAGAAAACAAAAAGCAGAAGTTTGCCAATTTCAGAAAGAAACAAAAATTTACCTGATTCAAGATAAAGCTTTTGCCTTGGCGAGCTCGACCGCATACAGAAACGACGCCGATAGGCTCCTTGACGAGCTGGAGCGCGGCGACAGCTTCTGGATCCATCCGGAACTTTCCTTTCTCATCGCAGTACACCAGCCGAATCGGCCTCGCCGGACCCGTGACAGGAGTCGAATTTAACGGCGACCGTGATGATGACGGTGAAGTACTAGGTTGTAATGAGTTGTCAGGGGAAGAGTCTTTTCCCTTTCCGAAAAATTTCATCATCATGTGATCTGTATTTTTTTTTTCTTTATTTAATTTTCTTTTATGATTTTGCTTTCGTTTCTCTAAATGAATAGAGAAACTAGAGAGAAGTTTAAAATTGGAGAGGGAAAGTATGGCCGTGGGGTTTCAGGGGCTTTTCATAAAATAGAGGAGGGAGTGGAAGCTGATATTACGATTATAACAGTAACGTTGCAAGGCACTACTCCACGAAGTAGGGGTTATTTTGGTCATTGGAAAGGAATGGAGTGTGCTGCTTAGTCGGAACGACGGCGTCGTAAGAAAGCTACTGCTTGCACTTGGCTTTCATTTTCTTTTTAACCTTAAATAATTAAATTTGTAGGTTCTAAACAAAATATAAAATAAAATAAAACAAAACTGTGCAAGACTGCAAGATGATAGTTCTGAGATTTTTGGCTATTCAATCATCTCATTTTCGACTTATATTTTTATAAGGGACAAGATTTGAGTTTGATTATGTAAATGTATAAAATAGAAAAGTGAAAAATATCTTGAAGTTTAGAAAATTTAAATATAATATAATAATTTTTTTAATTTTTAAATAGAAAAATTATGACTGCACCACCTTTCTTTTGTCATATATATATATATATATATATATATATCTAATCAATACAAAATTTTGACATGTTCTTTAGACTATCTTTGCTTCTAAACTTATATCAATCAACCACTTTGACACTAAAAATAATCATTTTACATTTAAATGAATTAAAAGACTATTTTATTCTACAAAATTTTGAAAAATAAAAATTTATAATTATAAGAATACCGCTAAATTTAATAAAATAAATCATAAAATATAAGATGTTAATTTTTTATAATTATAATTTATTTAAAAATTATAATGTTAATCTTTAAATTTTTTTTGTAATTATAATTTCATTTAATTCTTGTAATTAAATAAATATATGGAAATTTATAAAAATTAACATGAAGAGAAAAGCTTCCTATAATTATTATAAACTTTTGTATAATTAAAATTAAGAAACTTCCCTGTACAAATTAAATGAAATCATAATTACAAAAAATTAAAGTGATAATTTTTAAATGAATTATAAAAAATTAACATCTTTGGATTTTGAGATTTATTTGTTTTATTAAATTTAGGGGTATTTTAGTAATTATAATTTTTTTAAAATTTTGTTTAATAAAATAGTCTTATAATTTATTTAGAGCTAAAATAGTCATTTTATAGTGTGAAAATAGTTGATTGATATAAGTTTAAAAATAAAGGTTGTCCAAATAATATATCAAAATTTTTTTGTAGTTATATATACATATGATAAAAAAAAGGTAATGCAATGATAATTACCCTTTTAAATAAAATTATACGATTTATTGATATATATATATTAATTTCAGTAGCATATCACTGGAGAACATTACTGTTACGGACTTATGGTGTGACTATACAAACGTTATTAGAATATGTCTGCACAAGAATAGGACTAAGATTGGTGACCTTTCCTTATTTGATTAAAAAAAATGAGATATTATCATTTTATTACTTAAATTTTCTTGACATATCACTTTCACCTCATAAGTTCTTTGACAATTATTTTAACCTACCTAACATTTATTTATTTTTTTATAATTTTACTACCAAATCAGTTTAAGTTAACAAAGTTTTAATGGAATTTATTGTAAAAAAAATATTTTACTCATAAATTGTGTTAGTGTAAATTAATCATCTAGATTAAAATATATAAAATTAATTATATAAAAAATATAATATTTTTATCAATTTATTATTTTATGTATCAATCCATAATAATCAATTGATGAAATTGTAAATATTATAATACTTTTGGCTAAACAAATTGAAATCCCTAAAATACTGCTGTGACATCAACAATTTCTTATCAGAGTTAACGGTTTGTTGGTAAAATAATATGTTAGAAAAAGTTAGGTGATAAAATAACAATATTCCGAAAATATGTATTTACATACATGGAGAATTTAATGGGTTTCAAAGATTATTTCGTAAAATAATTTTCAAACTTTCTGTATACTGTGTTCTCATCATTTTATACAGATGCAAGAACATATTACACAAGGTTTTATTTGCCCAGCTTGTCCCATATACAAATTTTTTTTGTTTTATTTGACAGACATTAAGCACAAATTAAAAGTTGACCAGAGGCAGAAAATAATTCATCTTGAAATAAGTTTTATTATCTATTAAAATACAAAATTACTCCTGTGTGTTTACTATACCTACAAGCAAGAAGCAAAGCCCTTACTTCTCAGTTCTCACGGCATATATATTGGTAAACTTTTAGCCTATGATCAAAGGGCAGCGGCAGAGTGATTATTAATGCAATGAGGAAAGAGTTTTTTAGACCATGTTGTAGAGGGAAACTGGAAAGGGTTTGAATTTTTTAAACGAGATCTCGTGTTACTCAACTTTTTTTTTTTAATTGAAATTGTATTACTCGAATTTCATCCTATTTAACTTTTTATTTTCAGTTTTTTGGAATTATACTCTTCTTTATCTCTGTAAATGCTGGATATATTTGAACCTATAAAGAGACTCATTGAAATGAGTAATTAATAATATTAATGCAACGAGGAAAAAGTTGTTTAGTCCATGTTGTAGAGGGAAATTGGAAACGGTTCGAATTTTTTAAACGGGATCTTGTGTTACTCGAATTTCATCCTATTTAACTTTTTATTTTTTAGTTTTTTGGAAATATGCTCTTCTTTATCTTTGTAAATGGTGGGTATATTTGAACGTATAAATTTTTATTTCTAAAATATCCCTATAATATTTTACCAATAAGTACAGATTTACTAATTTATCAATTAGATATATTAATATAGTTGTTTTAGGTATATTTTGAGTGGTGTATGAAAGTGACAGCCAAAACTTCATTAATAACAATAGATTTTTTTTTTGGGCTAAGAGATACTTTATTAAATTATGGAGTGTGGGCTGTTTTTGGGCTTTTTAAAGAAAGAGGATGGATGGGGGATGGGAGATGGATGATAAAGTTGAAAGGTTTGAGTTTAGAGGGGAAGAGCCTTGGAGAGGCGTCTTAAACCTGTAAAACAAGGAAAATGAGGTTAGTGGTGGAGCCGGTGGTAGTCTGCGACCACACTCCGACACTCAAGTCAACTACTTAAATTTTTTTGTGGAGTGAAAAGCTTGCAAGCTCTCTAAAAATGGAGGTTTAAAAATGGACCACTGTCCTTGGCGTGCTATCTTTAGCTTTTTGGCAAGTATGACATATGTTTGTCTCCTCTTTCTTAACAATATATTCCCTATTTGATTTTGTCAAATCAGATATTATCTTTTGACGGTAAAAACAGCTCATGTGGCAGATATTTTTAGAGATTCTTTGACCAACTCGATTTTTTATACGGAGCGCATTGCGTATATTTTCAACTTATTTGGTGAATCTAGAGTACTCCGGATATTCCTTGTACCTTTAAAAACCGTACTTACGTGAGGTGGGTTGGTACCTTGGGTACCTCCTGGTAGTCACTTAACCACAAAACTCCACACTTCACACGTAACGCCTCATTATTACTTTTCTATTTCTTCCCCGAACAATATTTATTATCTCTTTGCACCCATCATTCACCTTTATCCTCTTCTTATAAACAATATCACTGTCATCTATTTTGATTTTGCTTTTCATACTTCCCTTATGGGATCGCTACATAATCAATTATAAAAATCCTTAACCCTTTAAATCTTAAAAATATAATGCTTGTTTGAATACATCTTGTATTTTTTCTCAATGCTTTGTTAGATTGTTGGCCATTTTCAACAACCCAAATATATGAAAAAACAAATAAACCAAACTTCTCAAACAAATAAACGGGAATAAAGATTTTCATAGACTATAATTTGGTGGTTGGGATTTTAAAAAACAATAATGGAGAAGAGGACAAAGAAGAATAAGAACGTTGAAAAAAAAAAACATGAAGACTAGCTGGCTAGGTTTCAATTTCCATGAGAAAAAATAAAAGAGAATAATAAAGATATAATTAGAGTTAGGTATCGTTTTTTTTTTTAATTTGAAATCTGAATGGGTCTGAATGTTACTAAAGTCTTAATGGGTATGAATGTATATGTCTGAATAATATGTTTATTTTTCATTTTTTTACGTCTGAATATAAGTGGTAAGTTATTTGTTTTTATAAGCTCAAAACATCTTAATTATAATATTTTTATACTTATGACCTTGAAAGTATTACATATACTTGAAGTTTAAATAAGTGTATATTTACAATATTTTCTGATACAATAGTTTTTATGTGTTATAAATGCTTATAAGGTAAGCATTTTATATATAATTTATGAAAAATAATTTTGATAACATTATTTTTTTACAATTTAACATAATATTTATACATAAAAAAAGTTATTATTTAATAATAAAAGAAATTGTTTAAAATTCAAATTGAATGTATGCGAAGTATTTAATACTAAGGTAGCGTTTATTTTTTTGTCTGAAATCTGAATGGATCCGAATTTTTCTGAAGTCTAAATACGAAAATCTGAATAACATGTTTGTTTTTATTTTTTCAATATTTGAATATAAGTGGCATTTTGTTTGTTTTTATAATAAAAAAACACCTTAAACTTGGTTATTTGACATTTATGTCCTTGCATATTAAAACCAAAATAAGTTATTTTATAAAGATATTTTTTTAATATCATATTTACTTGTCATTCAGATTTTTTTCCATTCAGATAAAAGTCACAAAAATTTACTTTTTTTATCCAGATGCAAATGTCTGAAAATCAGTCATAAGTTACAAAAAACAAACAAGTATATTTTTAAAAATTTCTGAAAGTAATAAAATTTCAGACTTCAGATATTTAACAAACAATCTCTAAGTAAAATTTAAAATCAAGGAAAATTCTAATATGACATCTAATAGATACGTATGAAATAAATACGTTTAATAAGGTTATTTGCGAGGAAAAAAATTAATTTTTCATTCAGACATTTTATCATTCAGAAAAAAGTCTGGAAATTTTACTTTTTCCATTCAGATGAAAATGTCTTACAATAAGACTTCAGATATAAAAACAAACAAGCCAAAATATCAAAACATTTTAAATTAAGCCAAATTAAGACTTTAGACATAAAAACAAACAACCCCTTAATTTTAAGATAATTTTATTTTGAAAGCCTAATAATTTATAAGAGTTTAGAGTTGTGGAGATAAAAATTATAAAATAAAAATAAAATAATTTAAGATTTTATGAATTTTATAAATAAAAACATAAAATAAATAAATTTTTTAGGGTAACGTTTATAGCAAGATGTTAATTTTAATTTATAAATTTATATTTAATCAGTTAAACTGGGCTATTTTAGAAAATAAAATTCTAAGGAGGTATTATAAGTATTTTAAAGGGGTGTTAAGAGCTTCACTCATGGTCAAATTTGGAGGTGGATCGCGAACAATAGGTCGACAAAGTTATGAGCTAACCGCACCACTTCTAACTTCTGACATCACCCAATAGAAAATTGGTGCTTAGCTGAGGCCTTAGTCCAATTCTAAAACTCAAAGGCTAGTTGAAACCCATCTACAAGATTTTTTTTTTTCCCTTTAAACTAGTTGAAAATTGAAAATTGAAATGGGTACTAGTCAGCCATCAATTCAAAGATTAAATTTGGCCCACTTCGTTTTTTAGTATGTCTCTGATTACATTTCAACTAAATAAATAAAAAATAAAAAGTACAAGCACATCAATATTTTTTAAAAAAATTTTATTTTAAAATATAAAACAAATGGTCTAAGTCAAATTTTTTGGTAATGCTGTAACTTTTAAAATAATTGCTATTAGCTGTGAATATAATCTGTTAAACGTTTAGTAAAATTTATTTTGAAAAGCATTGTGAATTTTAAAAATAGTTGAGTGTGTTTGGTAAATCAAACTATTAAACTGCTGTAGGAATATAAATGACTGAATTACACATAATGCTGAATAAAATTTATTTGTGCTTTTATAAATATGTATATAAAATATTTTTAATTGTATATATATAATAATTAATAATGAAAATTAAATTTTTATATTATTAATTTTATTTTTTATTTTGTTATCTCAATATAATTGGTAATAATAATAGTTTATTTAAAGTTAATGATTTTACTTCTTAATTAATAAGGATAGTTTTGGATTTTTTAATTTGTACAAGGATATATATAGAATTAGATTGAGTATAAAAGTGATTCTCAAAATCAGATTTTGAAAAGCTACTCCTTGCATATTTTTCAAAATCTGCTGTAGAATGAGATAATTTTGTCAAAAATAATTTATAAAAAAAATTATCAAACACCAAAATTAACTTTTAACTTTTCAAAATTACTTTTGAATCTTCCAACAAGCAATCATAAATGGGCTCTTAGTCTCTTAATAAGAACATCAACATTTCGTATAATTGAGAGACTTTCTTGTCCATTTTTATTAACGAAAGAGAGATACACAAGCAAGATACTTGCAATTGATTGTGCGATTATCTGTCCATTTTTAGCAATGAGACCAAAATCAAATCGTAAATGCAACAAAAGGTGTAGCTAGGCAGTAGGCGGGCAGCATTAATTATCCATTACCGACCAAAAAGAAAAGAAGCACCGCACCAATCATCCACCATTCGAGATTGTGAATAAATCTCTAGTCCACATGCAGCATCAGCAATCACAATTTCACACGCATTGCTTCAAAAAGAAATTATTTAGAATTGGACCATACATTACAACAAATAAATAAATATACAGTATATCCACAAACTTGAATTGAGTCAATCCTGTCAATATCTTTAAGGATGCTAATGGGGTTGGGTTGGTAATGGCTAATTAGTTTTCATATACAATAAAATAAAAATAACCCATTAAAATGGCTGAGAATTTTTTACGTAATCAAACATTGAATGGTCAATGATTAGTGGAAATGATCTAAAACTACCTCGTCATCATCTTGTAACGACAGTTAACCGTTGACTTATTGTCATGGACACAACCACCATTGTTGATTTAATTTGTTGGCTTCCGCAGGCCGCTTGGCTTAAGTTTGATATTTTGTTTATTTTTAGTTAGATAGTGCTTATTAAGAAATTGGGAGGATTAGGTGTGTATTCAGCATCAATCAGATAATTCTATTAAAACAAAAAATAAGTGTATATACTCGCATTGTTCGAAGAATTTAATTTTGGTCAAAAACGTTGGGTTGGTGATTGCAAGTGCAAGATAGATGTATGCGTGTGTGTGTAATATAATATAATATCCATAAAGAGAAACGTAGACACGTGGAATGGTTTTAATTAATGGGTCAAAAGCATGAGGTGGTGATTACTGATTAATTTTCTCTCTCAATAATTCACTATCTGTCGTTACCATCTCTAATTAATTCATAAATAGCGATTTTCTTAACGTAATATCATAGTGCAAGAAAGATTTTTGCTATGATAATCTATGAAAGGATGAAAATTTTGTTTAATTTCATACGCAGATACAATTAAAATTATGTGAATTTCTAAAATGTTATTGTTATTTAGCTATACAAGAACAAGCCAAAGTGAAGCCCCTCAAAATTATTTAATTGCTAGTTATAAATTAATAACATCGACATTAATTAATAATCATCAGAGTAGATTCTGATTATACACGTTTAGGAATTAAAGAAAATAAAAGTAAAATGGGATTTGTCTGAAATTTGATCTTTTGGTTGACCTGCACAGCAATTTTCGATTATATTATTATAAGAATTTTCAACAATAATATTATAAATCTCACGCATTAACTCTTCCAACACTAATGGCCAGCAAATAATTTTACAGAAACCATTTGTCCCACCAATAGATAGAGATATATGATTACCACCTATACGCACAATTAAGTGACAATAACACAAACTAATGCGGGTAATGATACTATATATATATGAATAAAGCATTTTTTTTTTTCATAAAGTTTTTAACAATTATCTAAAATCTCCTAATTGATATGTAGATATATTTATTTCAATGTACACGTTAATATTTTTCCTCTTTGAGATTGTACTGAGATCATGCAACGCTAGCAAGGGAAATTTCTCGAACCTTTTAGGATGCGTTTGGGATTGAGGTTGGGCAACAGCACTAAAGTGTTTGGTAAACATTAACTGCTGTAGCTTTGAAGTTATATTGATATGATTTTTTGCTTGTACGATGAAAAATTTATCATATCTTTAATAGTTTTGTCAAAATTATTATTTAAAAGTTGTATTTACTACATACTATGAACTTTTGTTTTATAATTACAGCTTTTTTTTCACAGCAGCTATAATTTAAAAGCTACAATACCTTAATCCCAAACAGACCCTTAGTATTGTTATACTCTACTTTTACCTAACCCAACATGTCAGCAAAGGCGAAATTCGATTCCGAGTCCGAGGAGAAGTTATCCTTCTTCTCAGGATAATAATAGTGAAATTTGGCCACTCGGCCCTTGGCCAAGTGGTTGGGCTCTTAGCAGTTCAAGCCCCCACAAAAACATTGTGGGGACCAATAGCTCTTCCTCAATTATTACACATAATTGAGTGGAGGCAATCTGCTCCGTTACCAATGTAATTGAAGTAAACGTCTCTCGAATATTATAAAAGGGTTAAAATCTGGGCTCTACTTAATAAGAATTAATGTAACTAGTCTAAATTATTACAGTCTGATTATAATATATCAGTGAGAGTCTCATGTAAAAATGAGTTACAGGCTGATTGTAATATATCAGCAAGAGTCTCATGTCCCTCGAATATTAGAGATCTGGGCAGTGCTTAATAAAAATTAATGTAACTAGTCCTAATTATTACAGTCTGATTGTAATATATCAGTAAGAGACTCATGTAAATATGAGTTATAGTCTGATTGTATAATCAGCATAAAAAAAAAAAACAGTGAAAGTTGACTTAAAGGAGAAGTTAATAAGCCTACTTGGGTATGGAGCATGCATCTGTAAGAACCGAATTCCTTGCAATTGATAGTTGCAACTTCGTAAAACGGAATTCGGTAATTTTACATATAGAATTATCCCGACATGCGTAAAATATAGATTTTATAAATCTATATTTATTTTTTTATCTATTTCTTTTTTTATATGTATCCTTTTAGTTTGGTTGATTCTTGCTCGAGCCGGATGATGAAAAATTATCATGTCCAGTTCTTTGGGGGGATGAATCTATAAGAATTCGCCTATCCCAATAACAAAAAAACCTGACTTGAATGATCCTGTATTAACAACACCAACACCCTCCACTGTTTTCTTATCTTATAGATCAAAGTATTCCAAATTCCAATCTCTTGAGCAACCGTACCGAAGAGTTATGAGCATGTTCCCAAAATATTATCGGACCAAGCCAAATTTCGGAGTATCAACAAGCCTCACCATGTTGTTTGGATTTTAGTTGAAGTTGTTGGATTTGTAATATATATAGATATATAGGCCATGGCTACATTGGATCAGCTCTAAGGTAGAGCACGAATTATAGTAAAAAATACTTTATAACTTTAATTGTGTGGTTACGAAGGAGTGCTCCACAATTGTGGAGATCCAACATAGCAGGACCCATACATATATATATATATATATATATATATATATAGATAGCTGCAGGTTCAAGAGATATAAATACAGCCACGACTTTTTACAACAATTTTGAATCATTAGATTCAACTAAAATGAATGGTGAGGATTTTATCTATATATATATATATATATATATATAGGCCATCGGAACTTGACGAAGAGGTGAAGGCAAATTGATCAGCGCTAGTTTTTGGTGACGGGGAATTACTCAAATCCACTGTCTTCAATCATCTTTGCATACGCATCAATCAAATCTTAACCAAATTAATCTGGCATCAAATTAAAAGGCATTATATAAGTTGAAAGGAAATTAATTGTGGCCACAAGGTGACCGACGGGGGGAAGAGGACTGGATAACACGTGAATAGCATATATAACATAAACCTAACAACAACTAAAATTCATCTAATTAATTAATACACCAAATTTATTACTGATCCATAGAAGAATTACATGATCTACATTCATCAGAGACAAAAAGGAGATCGAGATAAAATTAATCGAGGAAGGGGCAGAGGATAGATCATAGCCACAGAGCCCCGGCATCTTTCAAAATAGGCACCAAATCGCCGGAAATATGTGTAGCCATTACCTGATCCAATCCACCAAACAACTTCCCTCCGACAAAAACAGCCGGAAATTGTATACTCCCACCACTGTTTTCGACATCAATTCTCGACAATTCATCAAGAACAGCGGCTTCATCGCCGTCAGCCACCTCGAACACCGCAGGGTTAACACCGTGCCCTAGCAGCAACGTTTTCACGACATGGCACATGCAGCACCCTCGTCTCCCAAATACCATCACTGCATTCTCAACCACCATCTTTTCCACACTTTTTGAATCACCGGATGCCGATGACGTGCTGCCGGCGGCTACAGCCGGGCCTTGAATATATGTTCTATAGGGAATTGCTTCTTGCATGGAATTATTTTATTTGTGTACAAAGATTGATTTTTTCTGAAAGATGTGGGAATGGGTGCTTAAGGCCTACCTTATATTATTGCATATATATATATATATATAATATATACGTGATTTACATAAATAAATAAATGGATTGGGGATGGAGAAGACTATAACGTCAACGGCAGTTACGCATTCTTGTACGTCACAGGAGCTGTGGGTGACGTGGTTTTACGTCACTGGTTGGTAGACTATTTGCTGCGTCACAATGAACACCCAACTCATGACCTTTGCTCTCTTTTTTTTTGTCTGCCCTTTTCTCTGTAAATGTAGCCCAAATTTTAGAAAATGAAAAGGTAAATGGTTTAGAATCCGTCCAAATTAAGCGTCCTAGATAGAGCCATCTTTATCAAGTGGATCAGAATTCCACATAATGTGAACTTTCTTTTACTAAAAATTTACCTGAGTGATTGATAAATAATAAATAAAATAATAACTATTTTTTTTCATTCATACACTAACATAAAAAGGCACGTAACACAAAATATTTAATATCTCAAGAGGAATCCTAATTCCATCCAAAAGAGGACGGCAAAAAGAAAAACCAACCCCTAGTGGATTGCCTATACAAATAACAAATTATGGCATTTTAACTCATTGGTGGGGGTTTCGCATATTATACATGAAAAATCATTTTAAAAAAATGTTCAACCAATCAAATATACAATATAATTCAATATTATTAACTCCTAATAAATCGAAATAATAGTAAATGCACTAAGTTAAAGATTGACTATGCCTAATAAATAGCAAGTATTTCTTGTACATTTCTAAATCATCAGATACTTACTTGAATTGCACAATGTCGTCCTTAGATGCGCTCTAAAATTAACAGCTAGCATAGTATGGGAACAAAGCCGTTCCAGGCCGGTGATAAGCATACACGTCATCAGCAAAACAACAACACTCATGACGTCATTCTCCACCACTCATCGATCAGGCTTCCGTACCACCTCGCTTCATCCGCTCGTCACGTGGCGTGGATAACATAGTCAAATCCCCGGTGGCTTTTTCATATTATTCTATACCTTTCAGTTTCAGCCACGTGTGCAGCATGTCTTCTCTCTCTTCCCGTGGTTCCAGTGAAGTGGAGCCCATTTTCATACTGTCATGGGTTTTTTTTTTTTTTTTATCGTGCGTTTATTCGTTGAATTCAAATGCTAAAATTTAAAATGAGAATGATTAACCGTGTTTATTCGATAAAATAAAAGTAGAAATGAAAATGATAAAATACGTCAGCGTTTCGCGTTCGACACTGCTAAGATAAGATATAGGGATATTGGAAGGTGACGTCTTATCTGATCACGTGGGACCGCGGAACATGACGTTACTATTCGCATGAGTGTTGTCGCCGGCCATCTGTAATGTAATGTTTCCTTTGAAGCCCCACCGGCACTAATTCCGAATAATTAATTATTCCCTGTAGTGTATAGCGGGATGCATGTGCTAACAAAAAGAATCTTATTTGTATTTATAAAAAATTTCAACACATTGTTTATTTTTTATGAGAATATTTACTGTGCATTGTTCTAAATAAGGAAAAAGAAGTTTAGAATCTCAAAATTTGATCCTATGGATAGCTAAGCCTCATGGTTTTATACATGCAAAATCACTGCCTCGCGTTAAATAATTATATCTTCTTTTAAGTGCTTTTATTTAGTTTTGGATATAATGTGAGATGAGTTTGATAAGAAAATTGTAATTTTATACCTATTTTTATGTGTTTTATTAAATCAATGAAGGCAAATCACAAATTTTGTTGGGAGACAAATGTAAAATTTGGATGAAATTAAAAATGAATTTTTGAATAAAAGCAAACTCAAGAGGGCGGCTGGCACAGTGTGGCTTCGCTAATCGCTACTGCATATCTCTTTTGTTTCAAAATTTTGTCTAATTGATTGGAGATAGTTGATGAGAGATTATAAGCCCACCAATATTAATATACCGTAATATCTACCTTAATTAATATAATATCATTGAAAATAAATAGATCTCACAAAATCAATCTGGTCGTTTGGATATATGTATCTCTTCCCAAAACAGTGAACTCATAGCTTTTAATTTTAAAAATTATGGAGCGTAGTTGTTTGCTAGAGCAAAACTTACGAATTTGAATGCATGAGAGAAATGTGAGATATGGTTATAAGAAAACGGAGTTAATCGGGAGGAATCACAATCTTAGGTTATTCATTGCAAATTGGATTCTAGATTTTCTTGGTTATTCGAGAAGAATGACTAAAAGTTGACCGCAGTTTACTTTGAAATTTAGGCAAAAAGACTTCTAATTAATTTACTAAATCAATTGTGACAAGATGTTGATTTACAAGAGAATCTAACTTTGGGTGGTGTACTATGACTTTTGAGTGTGAGTGGCCGGCCGGTGCTCCATTTAAGTTTTAACATGAAGGTGGAGCCGAGTAAGGAATTAGTCATCATTGACATCTAATAGACTAATATTATATAAACATAAAAAAGAAGCTTCTTTCACTATTTATTTACAAATCAAATTTCCAAGTCAAAAAAAAAAAAAGAGTTAATTTTGAATTATCTACCCATAAAATGAAATGATAATCTTTAAAATACTCTCAAACTATTATAATTTGTAAACCTTAACTTACCCCTCATTTTCGTTAAGAATATAAAACTTTTTTTCATAAATCCACTCTTATTTTTCCTCATATTTTAAACAAAAATAAAAATAAGTTAAGGTTTACAGTAATACGAGAAATTTCACTACAATAATATTGTTACATATAGCTTCATGTTCCTCATATTTTATTATTGTTAACCTTACAATAATAAAAAGCTTCTTTGAGTGTTTGTGCTTAACGTGAAGCTAGAGCAGCCATGAATGAATTACAATCTTTATGTCTTGGCAGGCATATCATGATTCATGAATATCAGTCCACGATCTTTGAGGCCCCCCCATGCCTTTATCAAAGGATTAATCTTCTACCATCAACACGAGCTTAAGATGTGATTCAACTCCAGCAGACATAATGATAAAACTGATTGGAATTTCTTCTTCCACATGAAGCACACTGGTCAAAAGGGTCCTAAGTTAGATGAATTTCCAAGTCAAAAATACAGTTGTAAAAGCTTTATTCTCTGGAGATCAATAGAAGTTTTGGCTTTCCATATAGAGATTACACTCCTATTGCGAGCATCTTACTTAATTTGCACTACATATTTTTCGGGGGTAATCAAAATTCATGTTCATGGTGGTGACGGGTTGACATTTACCGTATTAAAAGGGGTTTTAGTCCTCAGTGTCAATTCTTTGGCGTCAGAACTACTGAAACGACGCCGTTTGGAGTTTTATCTCTGTCTTTACCAGCTGGGCCCAATTATATTTATACGTTTGGAATTGGAGAGGAGAGATTGGGTTTGCTGCTTCGCAGGGTAGGCAACAACGGCCGCCTAAGCCATCAACATCATTCCTTCAATAAGATGAATTTAGTAGGTGTAAGTACAAACAAACACATAAATGAATCACCAAAACTGAGGCCTAGTTAAATTTCTACCTTCACGTGTTACGTTAATATTGTACTGCTCACATCAAACCCATCAAAGGAATTCATTCTTTGATGCCGTTTGCTAGCTTGTTCGTCATCAATTTCAACAGCAACAAATTCAGTGTCCTCTAAATCGAATGGAGGATCAGGTTCATGGTCAATAGAATCTAAAGGACGAAGGGAAAAAGGAGGCGTGGCATCAAGAGAAAGGGAAGTGTCTTCCAGGGAAACCGAGGCATCAGCAACTAATGAGGGTCTTGCTGAGTAATAATCATTAGTCCTGACGTTTTTTCTAGCCCTGCGTCGCCATCTTTTGAGTCCATCAGCCACACTTTCTGGGAATACCGCATTCTTCATTGATGCTCCCATCTGGATTCATATTGCAATAATTGGATTAAAACATCAAAACCAAGAATCAATGCATTAAAATAAATTTGGTTAATTACCTGTGTCACCAAAGCATAGAGAGGCAGCGTTACATAGCCACAAAGCATCTGTGCTACCACTCCCAACGCTATCTTTATGATAATGTCTTCTGTTTTTTTGTGGAAACAAGATCTCAATCCAAATTTGTACTGCAATTTAATTTGTGCACGGTCTTAATTTTAACTTAAGACAGATCAATTCGACAATTTCAATGTAAACAAGACATTTTAAGGCGGTGCTTCATTACCCAAGTCCATGCGAAGAATGCCACTTGAAAAGAATTCTGCAAGTAATACAATAACTTGAAACATTAGTACCCAATCATTGGTTGCTCAAAAAATGATCCACAACACATCTAGAAAAACCGTTCGCTGCTGATTAATTACTTCTAAATTACAAGACTAAGGTGTCAAGTAATTAATTAATTACCTGAAACAACACCAAGTGTATGACCTGTAGAAGCAATTTAGGCCGGTTAAACCAGAAATAATGGTCACTAGGCCTAACAAGCAAAGGTCCTATAACGACGTGAGATTTGCCATGGCTATCTAAGCACATCTGAGTTATAATACCTTGCAGCTTAGTTCCCACCACCAATAGCATCTGCACACACACACATATATAATGTTCTTATTATAATGCTTTAACTTTGCAATTGTCTTGACTTAGTAATTAACTTCGCTAACAATATTGATTTTTCCCCCCTTTTTCTCTCTTACCACTAACGGTATGAAGGGAAGCCATAAATAATTGTAAAATGCTGCAAAAATTCAATAGATAAATTGAGTTAGAACTGCCAAGCTGGCTTAATAAAAAGTGACCCCATTCCATTATTTGTTCATATCAAGTTGGCTCTGTTTCAGTGTTACCTTGTGCATTGAAGAATATGAAAAGTAATAAGATTATCCAAATCCACCAGCTGCCAAAAGAAATTGTTTATAGCTGTAATATTATTAATGTGCAAATTTAGCAGTATATAATCAGAAGCTATTTATAATTACCTCATTCCCGCTGCCGCTCCAAAATCTCTTTCTAAGGCTCTATTTATGTATCTTTGGAAGTTAAAGTTGCTGCTCTCTGCAAAATGCGCCTAAAAAGAACAGTACAAACATCAAATATATAGCAAATAATAATAATAATAATAATATATAATTAATCCTACTTAAAGATTTTGATTTTGATTTTTTTTCTATTAACTTAAACCAGTAGTGGGGTAATACCATGATGAATCCATGCCTTAGGGTTAAAAAATCTGATCTGGACACAGATGCATAAAACTGTCGCAGAAAGCATGCCTGCAAAATTAAAATGTGACATTGGTAAAATTAACCAAGTTTGTCTGCAAAAGATTATACTTGGGTAATGGGTACTCTCCAAATTGTCAATTGACACGTGTTATAATTAATTATTAATGGATAATGCTAGGTAGCACTTACCGGCCAACGAAGTAATCTGCTGTGTTCGCTCCAAAATCTCAGGTGTCGCTTCCCAAATGACGTTTGATGGGTGAATTGGAACCTCCGTGGATCTTCAATGTTGTTATATTATATATACAGTCCAGTCCAGTCCAGTCCAGTCAGTGATCAGAACTCAGAAACAAGATAATTAATAATCGAGGCACGATAAAGTTCAAAAGCTTGAACCCTTTTGGAATATGCACACACCGTAAAACTCAATGTTGCTTGTAATTTTTAATAATATCTAAACTGAAATGCATACACCTGCGTCATTTTAAAGCAGCCAGACACTGTTTTGTTTTTGGTTTTTCCCTCTTCACATTATTATATCAATGCTCAAAAGGAATGGATCAAGAAATCCCAACTATCACCATCACAAAGAAATTTATTTAAGTTAATAATTTATGCCATCTGTCTTCAATAATATTCAACAAACGAAGTGGGCTGAATCATAATTGGGTGGAGAATTTGAGCCGAACAATGAAAGTACTTTTCATCATCATGCAATTAACATAGACGTATGAGTCCTTATTAATATTCATCAAATTCGATTGATCAAAATTTGTTTAGCTGGTAATGAGGTCCCACAAAAGACTTGAATATATATACACACACACACCGACACATGTATGGATAAGAAATGAAATATCTCCAAGTGGGACTGGGGTGGTCCAACCAAATTAAACTTACCATTTGTAAATTGATACTCTAATGTTCTCGTTTCGGCTTCCCAAGATTCCCAACTTCTCATCTGCAAAGAGTTCACGGCAAAAGTAAACAATTGCCGGCAACAATACAAGTACTCCAACTTACCCAATCACATTAATTAAAGGAAAGATATTTAAGTTATTAACATATAATTAATTAACAAGTTGTCTTTCTCTGAGAAATTATACAATTTGAGGAGTTAATAATTACCTTGGCCATGCCAAGACTGAATGTGAGAACGCAGGACAAAGAGTGGATAAACGCCAGAAAAAATATCAAGTACTGAAGTTGATTCACACCTTTCCGTGACAACAAAGAGACCTTTCCCTGTTCAAGAAATTAATTAATAATTGCGACGTACGTACATGATCTCAAATTAAAACAACATTAAAATTGGTTTTATTTTGAAGCCAAACTGATATCAACCCATCCATCCAGTCAAAGTGCTGCACGCATGCTATTTTACCTGCTCCAGGCATTTGTGTTCTTCCTCGCTATAATCATCCGAATCCATGGTGCCGCAAGGTAAAAAGGTTTCGGCCATGCTCTTTGGTATGCATATATTTGAAATCAGCTTTTCACTCACAGTCAGGATCAATGACATGAACCCCAACATCATCAAGTCTAAACAAAGAAACACACTTTTACATGCATACATAATTTAATTATTAACATAGAGAAATTGAGCTCTATACACACACACACACAGTGCATGTGATCTTGCTTGTTATTTTTGTTACCTGATTTGATCTTGTCGAGAGTCTGAATGAGGGAACTCTTCCTCTTCTTAATGAAATACTAAACACAAACCAAAAAAAAAAAAAATTCAGAGACTGACGTATCATTATCAATTATGCATGGATGATGAGTTTCACGGCAGTGGAATTGTAGATATATATACATGGCTATAGCTGTATATACATAACAAATGAAACTGGTTAATTAATTTAATTTATGTGCGTACCTTAGCTAAAAGATGAAGTAAATGCTCAATAAGAATAGAAACGGATATCAAGATGAAGCAAACTGTTGCCACAGCCCATGTTGGCGTTACTTCAATGGTTCTTTCTTCAACTGTTGTCTCGCCAGCCATGTTTCTTTCACTTGCGTGCTGTATATATGTCTTCTCTGGCTTCTGCTCGTGATATCTATAACAATTAAGAAACAAGACAAGGGACACCCTTGATATATCTCAGAGTCAGAGCACATATATATGGGGTCAAAAGTTCCAAGTTTCGAACGAAATCAATGACGTGTGCACTATAAAGCGACAAAGGAAAAGATGTGAGGGATCACATCAGACATACAACAAATAAATAATAATATGACAAGTATGTATTTATTTTAAAAAATTATTTTATAAATAGTGATTATATTAAATTTAATTACACATGTCATACATGCATAGATTGATTTATTACATGTGTTGATTGATTTATTACCTTTGATATATTCTAAAATTCCTCCTTATGATATATTATTTTCTTTAATTAGCAGCATCTTCGATCAAGTTTGAAAAACCAATGTCGCAGCCCCAACTACGACATTGGTTTAATAAAATACTCTAAGATTACATGGTTATAAATAAATACTCTAAGATGGAACAACTCTAACATAATCGTACCTTTGTAATTATCATATGGTATGCTTGGTTTTTTTATTTTAATTTTGATCGTTTACTCGTGCAGTCAAAGACAAATTTAACTTTGCATTTTTGTTCAATTTTTATGAATACATAAATATAACCAAAATAATAATAATAAAATTCCTCAGGTGTCCTCTTGATTGGAGGAAGAAAAGTGCGCACGATACAGTGTTGTGATGAAACAGTATCAGGACCCACAAGGTCAACGAAATTGAATTTTCCGATTTATGGTAGCTCTTAAGTCTTACGTTACGCAGCCAATGGGCCCTTGGCCTAGTGGTTGGGCTTACGATGGCAGAAGTTCAGTTATTTTTAATTATTATAATAATTAAGTAGAGGTAGTCTGTTTTGTTATTAAAATAATAGAATAGACGTCTCTGAAATATTAAAGAGGGTTAAAATCTGGACAGTACTTAATATTATTTATGTAATTAGTCTCAGTTATTACAATTTGATTATAATATATCAGTAAGAGTCTCATGTAAATATGAGTTACAGTCTGATTGTATAATCAGTGTAAAAAAAAAAAGTCTTACATTATGCGGGAGCAGTACGTTCGAGGAGGTTTGCATAGCAATGTGGTTTGTTTTAATAAAGGGGAAAGGACTGTTTGGTCTCAATGTTTGAATAAAAGGATATAAAATTTTTTAATATTTTTAAAAAATATATAAGTCATTTTTTTATTAATAATTTCATTTATTTTTACTGAAAAAAGAGTAATATTGTACATTTTACAACAAAATATATAAAAATAACTGTTAACTCCCAAATATTTAGTGAAAGAGACATAAAATCCCCTAATATTTAAAAAGAAAAAGACATATGACCTCATTTTCATTAATAAATTTCGTTTATTTTAATTGAGAAAAGAGTAGTAGTTGTAGTAATAATAATAATAATTTAATAAATTTTTATGATAATAATAACAATCATAATATCAATAATAATGACATTAATAGTCATAATAACAATAAAAATAATTAAAATATTAAAATTAAATAATAATATTATTAATATAATAATAATGACATTAATAAATAACAATAATGATGATGATGATGATATAATAATATTACTATTTTTTAATTAAAATAAATAAAATTTATTAATGGACGGGGGTTATATGTCTTTTTCTTAAAAAAAATTAAGGAGTTTTGTGTTCCTTTTCCTCAAATATTTTTTTTTTTTTTGCCCCGGGGGATGGGGTTAACCGTCATTTCGTGTATTTTGTTATAAATATATAATATTATCCTTTTTTTTCCGGTTAAAATAAAAGAAATTATTAACAAAAAATGGACTTACTTGCATATTTTTTTTCAAAATATTAGAGATTTTTACGTTTTTTTTCTTTCAAACACCGGGGACCTTACCTAGCAGTCTTTTTCCATGATGCGTGTCATCATTATTGATTATTGAATTGTAAAAGGGCAGCTTTTTGGGTTTTACGGTGACATCTGTTATATGGGAATGAATAATTACCCAAATTTCTTCACATTTTGACGAAAGACACGGTTTTTGTTGAATGATATTTTGATGCTTCCACATTTCTAGAGGAGACCCCGCAGTCACGCACACTTCACTGGACACGCCCCCACCGCCTTATCAATCTTCCAGTTTAAGCTTTTGAATTTGCTGCCCGACCTCTCAAATCCTAAGGACCATTGAATCGGCAGCTTTCAAGTTTTTAAATCTCAAAACACTTTTCACACGAGAGAGAGAGAGACTTTTAAACCCACAAAAAAAGTTGCCTTCTGTTTTTCTTGATATGGATATTCAAATTGCATTAATTAAGTGAAAGCAAAAGATAAAACGATAAATAATATTCAAAGATAAAGGCGAGTTTTTTTTTTTTTTCAATTGTTTAATAAATTTCGACGATGAATAAGATGTTTACTTTTTGAAATCGAAATCAGAATAAATTATTTACTTAAACTGACTGTATTTTTATTGATATATTTACTTTATTGTGTAATCAGAAATAGATTATTGTAATGTAACTAAAATATCCTTAGTCACAATTATGTATTTGTTTACTAACAAAATAAGTAATGTATATTTTTACTATAATATTATTGCCATTATTATTATTACAATTACTATTATAATACTATAAAAAAATAATGACAATTTTTATTATAATATTAATCATTACTATTATTATAATAATTATTAGTATAATTATAATGAATACTATTAACAATAATAATAATTTAATATTTAAATGGGGTAAAAAAAATTTTTTTAATTTTTTCTATGAGTGAAAATGTCAATTCATTCCCTATTTCCTGTTTTCATTTCCATCTCCCTCGTATGATCGGAGACCCCATTCCTCATTTCAAATTTATGAGTCCTACTTAAAATTCATTTTTATTCCTTTATATTTTTAACAAATAACCTCTATCAATGAAATCATTCCTATTTTTTAATTCAAGAAGTATACAGTCAAAAAGTGTTATAGAAATTTCTTCGTGATGTAGAAACATAATTAGGATTCTGTTCAGACGGATGTAATTAGCTTTAAAACTGGCCAAGACAAATTGGCTTGGGGACCATTTGCATAGGCTAAAAGGTCAAGCGACTGTTGAAACATGAAGCATGGATAAAGCATTTAAATTAAAAGCTGATGTGATGATATAATATGACAAATACAGGCTAGAAGAAGAATAAGGTCGGTCCTTGCAGACCTTGGATTATTTTCTTTATAGCTTCTGTTGTCCATTGCTTGGCTTGTTAAAGATTTCTAAAAGCTCTGATTTAAAAAGCCAGCAATTCTCTTATCTTGAACCATTAGGAATTATTATAATGGAGATACGGTGCAAGAATGTTGAGCTGTTCATTTCAAACAAGCCCAGTAAAATCATTTGGCTTAGCAACAAATTATAATTATGCAGAGTCTTTAAAGATTGGATAGACAACATTCACTGGAAACTTAAAAGATTAATACAATACATATGTTGTTTGCTTTCCATAGTGGAAGGAGTTAAGCATCATCATGACATCAAGTTACTTTGAAAAAAAATACTTACACTTGGTCTTCTCACAAGCTAAATTAAATTGTATCAGTTACCAGAGCACACGTATAATTAGAGCAATTACAAGCATTTTCTTCTGCAAGCTCGGGTGCTACTTCTGCACCTTGGTTAGTATATATCATAAGTTCCAAGACAATGTTGCATGATTCCCTGAAAAACAATGCCAACAACTTTCATGAGATCACAACTAGATGGGTCTGAAACTCTGAAAATGCATTCTCAATAAAATCAGAAGCTAACAATCTGGAAACATCTGATTGATTATAATCATAATGATGTTAGCTGATTTGAGTGACAACCGACGGGCACTGTGGTTATCAGAAGCTAAAAATCTGGAAACATCTGATTGATTATAATCATAATGATGTTAGCTACTCCGACGGGCCCTGTACCACAGTGCCATCCAAGAATATTAATAACATTTTTTAGTAGTGGAAAAAATGACCACCCGCTCTTGGTGCCACACTGCCCCTTCACCTTCCGCCAAGAATGTGCCATCCTTGTAAACAACTTCCATCCTTACTCTACAAAAATAAAGGCCCGACTAACCACTTACATCATTACACTCATCATGCTTACAGACATCGAGGGCACTGTCTACAACACTCCTCTTCTTGCAAACCTGCAATATCTATCTTACAATTGAACAACACTACAATGCAATATCAAAAAGCATATCTCTAACAGCACAGTGGTTGCTTACATTGGTACAGTTGCTTCCAGCTGCCTTAGCCATTGCTGAAGGCTTTGGATGGAACCGCTCTCCAACATGAGGCAGAAAAGAAGATCTAGGATTCAAAGGAGGAGCAACTGAAGCTGTGTTGTCCTCTATGTTGGCAACATGTCTTTCCTCAGTCAATGAAAAACCAAAGAGTCTGCAGCTACTTTTACACGAGGAAACTAAATCTTGGCTGCCCCTAACTGCTGGCTGACCAACAAGAGCTGGTGAAATATGCTCATTTGACTGACCTATAGAATCCATGCCCTCTTGATCATCTCCCCTGAAACTATAATCATGAAGTGAAGATGATGCATGCTTTGCTCCATATATTTCAGAATTATGAAAAAAGCTATGACGGTTGATATGTTGCTCTTTCTCCTGATCATTCAAGCTATAAGGAGGATTATAGTTAGAAACTGGATTGCTTGCCAGCTGAAACATTAACACTGAAGAAGGTGATGACACTTGTACAGGCGGTGCAGATGGGCTCATATGAGTGTTATAGCCGGGCACCACAGCAGACCATCTATTTCTTGATCCTGGTACCCGAACGCCATCAGAGATTCCAAGGCTGCCAATATCATGAGCCTCATTAGAAGGGGCTCTTCCATATGGAGACTTCGGAAATATTTCTTGACCTTGCAAGACCTTATGGAATCGGAATGATTCACCAAAGCCTATGCCTATGCCTTTGTAGGAAATGTCAGATTTCACCTGCAGGTTTCTGCTACCATCTCCTGTAGCAGCAATCCCAGAACCATTTGAACCAGGAAGGCCCCTCCTTACTTCAGATGGATGCAAATTCTGACAATCAGCACCATCATAAAGAGTGTTAAAACCCAATATTTCTTGACCTTGCAAGACCTTCTGGAACCTCAAAGATTCCCCAAAGTCTGTCACTCCAATCCCATCTGTTCAATTCCGCAATGATTAGTCAAAACATTTTGTATGCAGAAGGAAAAAATTATTGCTCACAGGAAAATATTTTCTCATCAGACATACCAGGAACTGGAAATTCTGGTTTCCCAGAAGGCAATCCAATCCTGGTCCTCTTCAAACCAGATGTGATCAGGCTATTGGAACCAGAAACAGAACCAGAGGGCTCAATTTCCCATGGAGAAACCCTGGTGTGCCTGTTGGACTCAACATCATCCCATCTCACCTGCCAAAAGAGCCACAGACAATCGATATTAGTAAATCTAGTAATATTTGTATGCATCACATATTAAAAGTTAGAATCTTAAACATGCAAAGCATAGGAACTGAGGTGCAGAGTAACCAAAAGGATGCAAAAAAAATATTAGAAACTCCTTTGATAGACGAAAACTACGAAGGATTAGATAACGTATACTCAAATCAGGTAATCCAAACTTTGCAATGACAATAATTAATTTCATTGAAATTTGAAGGTGAGCACCAAAACTGATCTTGATAAGTACCACCAAGCAGGACACTGGACACAATACCTAGGAAAAGAATTTGCAAACTATATCTCTGACCATTTAAGTTATTAACTAGGTATTGAAAAATGTAACAGACATTCTTCCACTAGAGAAAGGCTGGGAATTATACACTCCATCCTCTCAAGAAAAGACAATTTGATTTATCGATTACAAACAATAGAGCTGAGGTTTTTATATCATATCAGAGAACATTTTGCGAGCTGAGGTTTTTATATCATATCAGAGAACATTTTGCATGCCATGTGTGACTTAACTATATGAAAACTACAAGATAATGAACTGACACATAGGAAAACAGCAGAAGATAAGGCAGAAAACGGACACCGAATCAACCACAAGACTCATCATGGGATGTTTGAGGTTTGACATTCTCTTATTAAATACAAAAGCGCAATCATATGAAAGATAACAAGCTCTGCAACAAATTCATACCAAGAGGCATCTCCATTTTGAACCAGGCCATCTCACAGGATCCATGTCACTGACTCCCATAATCAGTCCAGTGTATCTGTCATTAAGACTTGAGTAAGATTCAATGTCGTGTTTTGAATTAAGTGCCACAAGTTCAAAAATATTAAACCTTCGCTCTGCTGCATCTTCTGTTTCAAAACGCATTTTGAACCTCATTCCAACAGCAAAAGAATGATCAAGGCTCTTCAAAAATTTATTGACAGGTATTATGAACTCTGAGGCGCTGGCCCTACACAATGCACTAATATAATAATTAAGATATTGAATGGAAATAATTGAAAAACAAGTCTGTACAAAAGATAACAAATAAATTAGCAAAATATAGTTACAAGCAGAATATGTCTATCACAGAAATGTACACCAAGCAGAAAGGACATAAGGTATAGAGAAGGATCAATCATTAAGCTGGTTGGAGTTTGAAATAGTGTGAACAAGTTCTACGTTCAGAATATCATAAAGTTGTATGCATACTTCCAGAATTGTCCAGTTAACAAAATAAACAGCCAGGTGACACCATCCATTGTAACTGTTAAAATGTTGAACTTTTTGTTGTATAATATATATTTTTAGTGGAACACCATAACATGCTTTAATCAAAGAGTGCAATGCCATATAAACCAAAGTAATTACTACGGACTGGAGATAGGGAGGCATCTATATGCAAGCACAGTCTCGAATATGACAGATTCACATATTAACATCCACATAGTGACGCTGTTATTCTGTAGAAAAAAATACTAAATGAAGGAAGCAGCAATACACCTTGGATTGTAGGAAATGCCGAAAGCACGCTTTCTAGCTATGGCATCAACCACCTCTGTGACAGAGCTGGGACTCGACTGTTGGCTGCAGAAAGAAGGGAAAGTAGCACCACTTTTAACTTGAGGTGCTCTTCGGATTCCAAGTCTCAATTCACCATCTTCACCCCTGTGACGTTGATCAGATTAGAATAACGAGGAAGGGTTAGTATTCATAACAGCATAAGGTCTTTAATACCTAAGGAAAAGCACGGCATCTCCAGAAACAAGCTTCTTCTTATTAACAAATGCACTCCATCCAGTAGTCAGCAAATGCCTCCGTGGTTGCCCTGCTCAAACCAAGAAGAAAATATTACTCAAACTATCAGCATCGGAACAAACATATCATCATACACATATCTAATCGTGAAGATCCTTTGCTACTTTTGGCATACCCCTGTAAATGTGTCGGAACCTCCATTCCAGGCCATGGAGATCCTTTGCCACAAGCTCCTGTGAAGGCCTCTGTTGACTATAGTCCTACAGTATTTGAGCAATGTATTAATTACACATGGTTAATTTCGAACCGTTCTAAAGTAGCTGAATGTTTTGAGGAGCAAATGCACAATAGTTACCAGGGGAGGGAAGCAGTCTTCTGCAGCTCGACGAGGTACAGAGAAGCCTCCATGAGTGCTAGTATCAGAAGCCGTGAGGGTCTTGCAGAACATGTGGGGTGTTGAAGACTTAGCAGCCACCTCAACACTCTCCTCATCACCATCCTCCTCAATTTTCCCTTCTCGCACCTTCTGCTCTATTAGCTATAGAGAACAAACATTCAGGGAAAAAAGAAAAAAGGAAAACAACTAATTTAGTCGGCAAATCAAATAAAATACAAAATGGGAATACAGCTCACCTCATCAGGAACCAGTGAGACCTGCGCATAAACCTCGTCACTTGCCGCCTCTGCCTGCAAAATGTATACAAAAACAAGAGAACAAAGCATTAGATGACGAGTAAATACCGAACGGAAAAGTAAAGAGGAAAAATATTGAAACTAACCAGCACTTGCCATCACTTGCTAATGGAACTTAAAAAGTTTAGACATTTTAATAACAAAATTAGCTCCAATTGTCTTCTAATTTATAAACTAGATTACAGAAACATATTACTTTAAAAATCATTTCCCCCCAATTATCTTACGAAGCAAACAAGACCAAAATCAAGACACCTAAAGAGAACAAAATATAGTTTTTTCTTTTCTTTTTCTTTTTGTAGCAATAATGAAAAGCCCTCAGGGGAAAAAGAAAAATTCAAACTTCAAATGCCCTGAAGCTGTCACCAAAAGTTACAAAAACCAAACAACACTCAGTAGTCTGTCTTAAAAACTCCAGAACCATGACTTAAAAATTGATACATGTAGTGGTTTATGTTAGAAATAGGGTAGTTAGTTCGTTATATAATAATAAAAAGTTAAAAACTTACATGGAGCTTGACATCAGCAACCCGACAAAACAGATGAGGAGGAAGATCATAAACAGCTGAAGCAGCGGCGGAAAAGTCGGAGACATGCTCCAAATGTCCCTGGGGAAAATAAACGACCACACTCCCTCTCTTGGGCAGAGATATCAGTGGCCCTGCACATGCGTGCCATAGCTCCAAAGACACCCCAGAAGCAGAAGCAGAAGCTATAGCGAACCCAGAAGCACTCAAGGCAGAAGCAGAAGAAGAGGACGGAGATAAAGACCCCGATGACGGATTCTCATCGTCTTCTGTTGTGTTGAGATCAATCAAACCCACCATTTTAGAGAGAGCTTAGGACAATACAATGGTGTCGTAGTGGAAGCTAAGAAGAAGAAGTTGTGAAAAACAAGTGCTTTTGAGAGTGAGGAGGAGAGAGAGTTTCATGACTGCATTTTAGAGGCAAGTGTTTTAACTGCTGCTGCAACGTTGTCAATGTCAAAAGGATGTGATGAGTAAAGACACTTCAAAAAAAAAAATAACAATAATAATAATTTTCCTTTTAATAATAATGATTTATGAAATTGGGGGTGGTAGAAATCAAATCAAGCTTGAGTGGGGTTTAAATTGGAAATAAAAAAGAAGGATTTTAAAAAGAAGAGATGGGTATGTGGTCATGTGTATGTGTATAGAAGTAGTATGTGTATTCATATGCTTTTTCTCATCTGCAGTGCTGAGAAGCAGAGCAGTGCTGCAACTGCTGCTGCTGCTTCTGCAATGCTGAGACTGCTGGCGCTAGGTGTGATGTGTGCCAGAAAGACAGAATGAGAGAGAGAGCCAGTTGAGGCCTTTTTTTTTTTTTTTTTTTCTTATGAGGGGACTTATTGGTTATTCAATTTGTTTTATAATAATGATATAATATAATTGATTCTTTAAATATCATATCTCAACACCCAAGAAAAGATAGAAGAGGAGTTTCTTTCTGTACGGCTCCCCTGTATTTCCGGGCGGATGTCTATTCTGTCCCCTTCTACTTCCTCTATTCTCATTCATGTCCCCTCTCTTAATTAATCAAATTTAACTTATTTTCATATATTATGCATAAAACATGCTTATATGTCTTCCTTTATTCCACCTCGTATGGGTTATTTAACTTCTATACTAACGATATGCTCTAATTGTATTTCTGAGAATTAGTATGTTATAATGTTATTAAATATAGATTAGATGCTTATTAAATATTAATTAAACATTAGTGTTAATAAATATAGTACTCTCATTTTATTAAGTAAAAAGAGAAGATAAATTTTATTTTCATTTTCATTCCCATCCGTGAATTTAAGTAGAGGTGAGCAAACTATTTCACTGACGACGACCTCAGAATGATGAAAGATTAGTTTATTCATCTTAGATTTTATTTTTATTTTTATATTTATGAATTCAAATCTTTTGTGGAGGCATTTGGCTGGTGAATGAAATTTCTCCAAAATAGTCAAGCCTTGAGAGATCACAAACTAAATAAACTTCCGAAATTGGGTCGAACTTTCTTTAACACAAATCTAACCTATATTCTTTTTTGTGTAGCCTAAGCACATTCGTGTTTGGTAGAAAATAGAACTAAATTTCCAAAATAAACATTATTACGGTCCAAGTTGTATCAACTATCAACAGGTTAAAAGAAAGTTTACACATTCATCAACAGCTCTTTTTTCCCTTGCCCAAAAGTTTTGACTTTCCCAAATGGTCTTGTATGCCATTATGAGTTGTTTTCTTAGGGAAAAAGCAATGACAATTACCTGTCATTTGTGCCTAACCAATGGGGGAACATGTAATTCAATTAAAGCAATAACATTCAATAACAGGTAGTTAGGTCAATTAATTAATTACCGTAACTAAAGATAATTTATCTTAATTAAGAGGCTCTTCGCATTTAATTCGATTTTGCAATCTATCTAGTTTTTTAATCATTAATTTAGCCAAAACAAGAAAAAAAGAAAAAGAAAAATATGCACCACTTGCTTTGTTAATGATTAACATTTGCCATGCCTATCACAATTGAGGTCAAATTAGGTCGACAGGCTAACATTTATCTTTACATAGGATCATAATTTTAACGATACCGTTAACCCCATCATTTTATCTTCTCAACATTTCTTATTTCCCACTCCTTACAAAAGAAGTTCTTTTCAAAATTTTGTTTCAGAATTAAATAAGCGGAGATAGTTTTACACGACACCAGAAGTACTCTTTAAGTTGTCTAACATACATCAATGAAAAAGTAAATCATTAATCGGATGATTCTCATTTTTGTTAAGAGTGTCTCAATTTTTGTAAAGAGTATCAAACTCAAAAGATGCCTATTAGTTAGAAAAACATAACCTGCTTATAAATCCAAATAATTCTTCTTTATTAGTCATTATAGAATATAATTCAATAATTTTTATTTTCACACGTGTGGGAGTAGAGGTTCGGATTTCGCCGCATCCTATGTGCAAAAGACTTTCTTTCAATTATCTATAGCTAAATATGAACAATATTGGACATTTGAATTGCTCCATGACTGTATCATCTATCGAGAGGGAAGATGTAGAAAAGTTTACAATTTTAAATATCATAAAATTGTAATATAACCTATAAAAACAGTAAAAAAAGTATAAATTTAATTCATCGTTTACATTAAATAATTTACGGCACATATCAAAGGAATCCCTGCAAAACTTGATAGTAATAACTGAAACCCTAATCAAGGATAATTCTTCATTAATGCTTGGTGTTGAAACTATAAATTGGAGAAATCACAAACAAAGCACACAATGAATGATAAATGAAAACCAATTGGCTCTTGTCCTGTGAGAGCATGGGTTCGAGTCTCCCATATTATAAATATAGAGACTAAATCTATTTTCTCAATTAATTAATAATTGAGTGGAGTAGACGTTTTTCGAATATTAGAGGCAGTCCACTCTCTTTTCAAATATCAGTAGAGTAGACGTCATTCGAATATTAGAGGCAGTCTATTTTATTTTAAAATGTGAGTGGAGTAGACGTTCTTCGCATATTAGAGAAGATAAAAATTTAGACAATTCTTTATAAGATTAATTTATAAATATTAATTATAATTTTATATTATATGAGTTGTAGTCGTGAACAATAATGGTACGTAATAAAAAAAAATGAATGAAAAATGAAAATTGATTAAATGCTTTGTGTAAATGTAATTGAAGTTTACAAAGGCGTGCCGGCCGGCGGCCGTGCGTATGAACAGAAACAAATATAATACTGGACTTAAAAGGATGGAGGGTAGTAGTGTAAATTGAAGATAGGTAAAGATTAAAAAAAAAAAAAAAAAAAAGAAAAGGAAAGGTGTGTGAAATGACAATAATGAAAAGTAGCCGGTCTTTATCACCATCAGAGACATCAATAGCAAAGAACCCAACACAGCACAGGGCTAGGGGGCCTAAGGGCTGCCGGTAGGCTGATGCACAATTCACAATTTCACAGTGACAGTAGGGGTAGCGGCAGAGCAGGGCTAGCCATATAACCCGGACAAAACGGGTTACTTACTCAATGCCCAATTGGCAATCACTCCCTTTATCCGTTTATCTTTTCTTGGAAACCATCTTTTCCACGCGCACTCTTATAGCGTAGTTATTTTATCACTGTAATTTTTTTTTTAACAATTATTTAATGACCACCACTTATTAACGAAAAAATAAGTGGGAGATGTTTCTTTAAAAAGTAGATAATTTATAAATATAATCTTAAAATTTAGTAGTTTATAGAAGTTTCATTAATAAATGATGACCACCAATAATTACTCTTTTTTTATTGTCAATTTTGTGAAAACTGAGAAGATAACCTGGTTGTTAAAAAAAAAATTACAATTAATTTCAAAAATAAAAATGTACTAAAGCACCTATTTGTTAATTTGGTGTTTTGTTGTATGTAATATTAATATTTATTCATGATTTTATTATTAAAGCTAGATATTAAAACAATTACATGAATAAAATTATCAAGATTATATGACAATAATATTTTACTTACAATAAACATTATGAGTAAAGTCATTTTTAGATTATTGATCAACTCACTTCTAAGTAAGAGCATCCAATATCTTATAAGTAAAAATTTTAATTAATTTTAATTTTTTATTATAATGAGAGTATTTCTCAACTTTATTGGTGAAGCACAAGCCATAATAGTTTAAACTTTAGTAAAATTTATATTAGTTTTAGTAAATTTGACGAAGGATGAATAATTAATTGTTTTAAGAAAACACCCGCTACCCCTTTGCTTGAGGGTGATGAACGCGCTGCATTGAGAATGTGATACGACATCTCCATTTCTTTCCCTTTTGCGTCACTTTACCCTTTTGCGTCAGTCCCACCCACCGCACTGAGATTGCTTCATTATTAGCCGGCCACTGATTGGAGCGCTCCCTGCTTTTTGATAATTGGAGCGGCTCTTATTTAGTTAACAAATAAAAAAATAAAATAAAAAAAAACAGCTTCCAGCGTTCGTTCGTGTTTAAGATGGACATTGTATTATCCTCATCATAAAAACCGGAGTGCTCCGATAACTTTTCTTCATTCAACATTTTCCAAATTTGAAGGTCAAATTCGCCGCTGATTGGCTACCTTGTTGGGAAACCATCAACATAAAATTGTACTATTTTCGCCATGCCTGCAACCACGACTAGGCCTTGTTTGGACATTACCATTTTTTTGTCACATCTAATTTTTTCGAGGGAATTTCAGTTTTGTGCAGGAATCAGTCAATTAATTTGACTGAAAAGATGTTTGTTTTTTTTTTTTTTTGTCAATCTGAATAGAAGATAGATAATGTCATATTCCACTCCGTCAATTAAAATATTATTAACGAAATAAAAGAGGAAATTAAAAAAGATTAAAGCAAAAGCATTTAATTATGGCAGCCATAAGAGACGAAATGGAATGATGGTACAAGACTCACGTGCACCCATTGGGTAAAAAGTTCATTAGACATGGATGAAATTGATATTGCTTGCGTTATGATATTGTTTGGCTATAACATGATTAACCATAATTCTAATCCTTATCTTAACCGATCTTATCATAATGTCGTTTGACCAATTTTTATTTCTTTTTTTTTTTGCATCGAACGACAATTGGTTGGTTTGTCCCATACGCCATATGGTTGGTTCGGCTATAATAATTTTGAAACATGATTATTTGATGCACAAAGTTGGCCTAATTAATATATAATTGCTCTCTGTAAACGACAGCGGAAGTACCTTAAAGTTAATTTTAGATTCTGATAAAAAGATTGAACAAACCAAAAGAAGAAGGGCAGTAGAATGGGGCCCTATGATGATAGACAGAGAAGAAAGAGAACATTATTTTATCTTCTTGTGATTTCCCCTCTGTCTCTCTTTAACTTTATTTATTATTTATCCAAAAAAAAAAAACTTTATTTATTATTATTATTATTGTTTTTTTTTAACTTTGAAATTTTCTGTCCCTAGCGTCAGGTGTGGTGATCAGCAAAGTACTTTCTTGCAAATCAATTATGCATATCAAGTGGGAAAGGTTGAGAGTTACCAAAAATTAAGGAGAGAAAAAGTAAAAGTTAATGTTTATGGCTTTTCTTTTTTCTTCCAATAATTAATTATTGGTAACCTAAACATTTGCTAAACTTAAAGAGTAGTTCATTCATGTCTACGTCTAATTGCAGATCCGAATCATGCAAGTTGACGGCAAAATTCTGTTTGTTAACAGAGATAATTTATTATTAGTTTTTTTTTTTTAAAGAGAAAATTACTTGTTAGTTTTTACCGGGGGAGGGATGAGGATTGAGGAGTATAGGACGGTGGCTAATAAGCTAAATCTAATTGGGCAAAGTTGAATTTAAAAAGGCATGGGGCTAGCTAGGTTACGGTCAGACAAAATGTAACATGCTTTTTGATTAGTAGATTTTGATGTCTTGATTAATTGCATACGCAATCTTTCACACGTTACCATATTAAAAATTGCTCAAGTGGGAAACCTTTAATTCTATTGTTTTTCAATCTCCATCCTCGATTATACATTTACATATTTTAAGGAGGAGGAGCAAGGAGCTTGCTTTTCCTTGCTGTATGCCAACAGCCGCATGATAGTAAAGCTCAAAAAGAAAAGCTTTTTCACCTGACCGTTTTCATTTGGTATTTTAAATGCACATTAAAACCATAATTTACCAATATTTCAAAAAGATAAAATTTAAATAAAAGAAGGAAAGTAATGCCAAATGCTTGATATGATAAAAGTTGCCCTTTGGTAGTATCTACGTAATGTTTCCTGAGTTAAGCTCTTTCGCGTCTTTCACGGATCCGGCTGTGCCGCAGTGGTTATACCGTACCTCCACTGTTCTTCTATGCCTCAACAAATATTAAATTTTATTGAGCATCTTATACTCATTTTTATTTAGATTTGTCATTTAAAAATGAAATATTTTTCTGTCTAAATCCTTTGTTAAACTTCATTTAGCACTTGTTCTTTTCGATTGTTATTTTTCTTTTCTTCTTCCTCTTCTCCAACCGTCAACATTGGCATATTCATCTGCTCCAAAAGAAATTCTTGAGCAAGAGCTTGTTTTATTTAAGCTTCTTTGTCAAAAGAAATTAAACAGAGACAATTTTCTATTTTGAGGATATTCCTCCACTAGATCTACTCCACTCTCTCCCTCTCCAACAAATCATCTGAAAGCTAATTCAACCAACAATTGATTTTCAGTAGCAAATTAATAATCTGAAAGCCTGTCATAAAAATTGTCATTCTTCTTGACGAGAGCCATGCATTTTCCGTAATTTGGCCTGTATTAATATGTCCATAATTCACTTGTTGTAGTTCAGTCGATTATATTACATTAGGGATAAATTTATAATTTTACATTGCTAACGTTGGAGATGTAATCTTTAACTTCCAATCTTCAATTTCTTCACTATTTCTTCAAGCTTAGTATTAAAAAAATAATAATAATAATAATTAAATATATAGTATAAATAGCATTAAAACTAATATTGCTTTTTTTTTAGTTATATATGAATTGAATTGAACCAAATCATATTATGACAGTTCGGTTCAGATGGTAAAAACCAAATGGTTCGAAAATCTTTGAATCAATTGGTTTATGTATGATTGAGTTCAAAAATTAAAAGTAAAAAAAAAAAAATATGATATTTAGGAAATTAAAAATTATAATGCTAGTGAAAACTCGAGCACAGAGCACATCATAACTGTCAAAACTCATTCTAAATTATTCAAATATGTTTCGTATTAGACTTTATTATGTTGCTTGATTTGTATTAAACTTTATTATGTTATTTATTATTTGTGTATTTTTTGTATTCATGATTGTTGTTATAGTAATAATATGTGATTGCCATGTTGTTTTTAACTATTGCACACATCTTGTAAAATTGCTCAAACCAAATAAAATCAAATTAAATAATTAAACCAAACCATAGAACCAAATCGAACCGAATTAATTTTGTTTGGTTCTTATTCAGTTCATAAATTTACAAACCAATCAGTTTTGGGCTTTTGATACAGAACCAATGCAAACCAGATCATACCCAACCGTATATATTGATGGTAATGGATTTAAACAAAAAATACTTTAATACTTAAAAAAGAGTGTAAGGTAACGTTTGTTTCTTTGTCTGAAATCTGAATGGGTCTAAATATGAAAATCTAAATAACATGTTTATTTTTATTTTTCTAATATCTGAATATAAGTGGCATCTTGTTTGTTTTTATAATAAAAAACATCTTAAACTTGGTTATTTGACATTTATGTCCTTGTATATTAAAACAAAAAAAAAGAGATTAGATTCATAGTTTAGGAAATAAGTTATTTTATAAAGATATTTTTTTAATATAATATTTACTTGTCCTTTAAATCTTTTTTTTTATTAAGATAAAAAACACAAAAATTTAATTTTTTTATTCATATGTTAATGTCTAAAAAATCAGTCATAAGTTATAAAAAAAAAAAAAATATTTTTTTAAAAAATATTAAAATAATAAAAATATTAACTTCATACATTTAATAAATAGTCTGTAAATTAATTACTAATTTGAATGTTACCCGTGTATGTAAATAGAAGATATCACAGTACTTATTAATACGACCCTTATAATGAATGGACGAATGGCTGAGTTGGACAGTGCCCAAAATCAAGCTCGTAATCGCGTGATTAATAAATAAATAAAAATTGAAGTGGATGAGTATACATATATAGTGTTCGTCACAAAAAATCACATCAGTCTTCCATGTCTACAGTCTATGCTGATCACTGAGTACCGACGACTGAGAAAGCACCAGTACCAGGCCACCAGCAATACTCTCCTCAAAGAGCGTGAAGCGCACCCCGACCAACAAGTGCCATGGTTGGGGAGAGTGCGCGTGGGATTAGCGGGTGTCACGCAAACAGAGGGAAAGGGTCAAGATCAGAAAAGCAGACTCAATGACTAAAGTGTTAGGCTTTTTGCAGAGAGAACCCCTCGACTTTTACGCGGGTGCTCTCTCTGCTCCTTTCAGCCTTTCATCGTACTTTAGTCACGTCAATCATCCTTTTTCCTTGCTACACGCGCCCCAACGCCTTGCTTACCTGCAACTTTTGTTTGTTGTGGCTGCCCTTTGATGGTCTTGATTCAAGGGTAGTGAAGGTCATTTCGGGTATATCCATGTGTCTGAAGATTAGGCTTTTAATTTATTACAGCTGTGGCGTTGTCCGTCACTGAAAGTATCGAAAACTCTCTCTTTCTACTTCTGTATATAGGACACGTGGCAGGTCTCTGTGGTGGGTAGGACCCACTCAGACTTGCCAAAAGGAACTAGACAGGTCGTTGTCTGCGTCAGAGGCTGTTGGCCTAATTATAAGGTTACATCGGTTGATCGTACGGCCAGGAACGGCCAAATCTGCATTTAAAGCATCAGACTCAGAGGCTAGGCTCCACCCAATGGCACCGTGATGTTATCAATATTATTATTTTTATTAATTCTTAAAAAATTATCACCCGCTCATATTAAGTGTATCATATATTTAAAAACATTATAAAAGTTTTATGTTATTTAATTAATCACACTGAATTTACATTCTGTATCACCCATTCACCAACCATTTCAGTAAACTGTAATTAATAATTTGACAGAATTATAATAAATTGACCGTTTTACCGTTGAAGCCTAAAAAAGGAAATTAAAAAAAAAAAAAAAAAACAATCTAGATCTAATGGTCCCCCTGACAAGTGCGCGTTGCCACTCCTTTCCAAAATAACCCATCCGTTAACTGCAACAAATAAAAACGTATAAGTTTTTTTTTTTTTTTTTTTGTTATTTCATTAATTTTTCTTTTGCCACGTCACCTTATATATGAGTTCTGACTACCCTTTTTCCTTTCCTTTTCCTATCTTTCTTTTTTCGTTTTTTTTTTTTTGGTTGTTGTCTTGTAGGGTGAAATGAGGATATTGGTTCTTGGAGAAAAAGGTTTTCAGCTGAAGGACGGATATACATAAAATAAATATAATAGAATGGAAAAATAAAGCGGATGTTAATTAACAGCTCTCCTTGATCAAGAGAGTAATAATAAAATATATATTATTTCATCCACTGAGTCCTTCGTGTCCCGCCCCTTATCATGAATCATAAACTATTTTATATTGCAGCATTTATTTCTTAATATATTTCCTGATAATTAATACATTTTTCTCATGAGTACCTATTTTATTTCGCAGCTTTTATTTCTTAATATATTTCTTTATTATTAATATATCTTTCTCATGAGTGTCCTATTTTTTTTTTTTTAAGTACTGAGCAACTTAATGCATGGTGTACCAAGCTTAGATTTTTTTTTCAAGGACAAAATGATTAATTTATTGTAATTCAGTTAAATTATTAACGGTAGTTACTAAAATGGTGGATGGGTGATGCAAAATATAAACTAACGGTTGAAAATTGAACAAAATAAATTTTTTGTAATATTTTTTTAACATAGAATAAACTTAGGATGAACGGTTGATAATTTCCCACAATTCTTTAAAATTAATCTCGAGCTCTCATCTACTCAAATTTTCGTCTTGATTTGTATTTCTTTTGATCACTATATATATAGTCTTTCTTTAGTGAACACATCCTACTTTAACACACTAAAATATAAAAAAATATAAATTTTAATATATTAGATAATTTGTTAAAATGAAAATGTCCTCATCATTAGAGATTTATCTCATATACATATATATATATATATATATATATATATATATGCGGACAAAAAAGAAAAAAAGAAACATAATCTTCAATTTATTAAAATTTATATTTTTTTTATATTTTAATATGCATCCTCTCACTCAAGTTAACAGCCTGGGGAAGAAGAAAAAGCAGCTACTAGGTAACTAGTGATTCATGCATGCATGCTAATAGCGTTACAAGAGCTAACTTGGCATCGTGCTTCTCAAGCTCATTTATCGGCAAAATACTTCTGGTCCAGTTGTTATTCATTCAGTATGTTGCCTGAAATTGAATTTTCTTCCAAGGAGTTTTGTGTGATACTTCATGTACTCGTTGCAGTTGCAAGTTGATGTTCATCAAGCAGCATCTCACTACATATTATTTCGAGACATATACTTAATTTATATTTTAGATAACATTTTATTTTGTAATAATAATAATAATAATAATAATAATAATTTAATAATTAGGAATTTATGACCATATTAAAATTAAAGATAAGTTAAAAGATAGAAAAATGCATATTTTAATACAAAATATTTTATCCTACAGTATATTGAAATATCTTTTTTTAAAGCTTATTCCTAATTTTAATATGATATGAACCCTAACCATGTATATATAGACACACACACATTATCAAACTGTCTTTTTAATTTGACATGGTGTAAATAAAATATATAATTCATGAAAAACAGAGCAATTATTAATTTATATGAGTAAATACCAATTATATATGTCACAATTACTTTCTTGTAGTGGCGGACGCAGACTATAAAATTAGGGGGGCTTAATTCAAAAAATTTTAATTTGATTTGGAGTACCTATTATTTTTTTAATTGTTCATTTCAATATATTTAACGTCTCAAAAACTCAAATTATAAAAAATAATAGTAATAAATTATTTATTTTAAATGTTAGACCTTATTGTGATCACATTTATGAAAGTATTATTTTTCTAAGTAATCGTGATCAAATATATAAAAGAACACATTTGTGAAAGTATACTTTATCTAAGTAATCTTCACTAAATATCTAAAAAAATAAAATTATATGGCTATTGGGATTTGAACAAAGTTTCCAAAACTACTAAATAACACTTTTAGCGCTAAACAATAAGTGTTTTATCACATAATTAATGTGCTCAAATTCTTTTTACTTAATTATTTCAGAAAGGGCATATGGCACATTTAGAAGAAAAAATAATGGCTCAGAAAGGGCTGAAGCCCCTTTTGGGCCTTAACTAGGTCCGTCCATGCTCTCCTGCATGGTGTAAATAAGATATATAATTTATGAAAAACAGAGTAATTATTAATTTACGTGAGTAAATACCAATTATATATGTCACAATTACTTTCCTGCATGGCTCATGCACAATTTCACTTCGGCCGTGAATCAATAATATCCAAGTATACAACGGAGTTTATCAACATTTAAGCCAAAACCCAATTTTCACCTTTCTTTGTCAAATCAGAATGATCTTGATTATATCAATTGAGATCGGAAGATTTGATGAGAAAACTCAATTATATTCACCTATAATCTCATTCTCAAATGTCTTGTAATGATGAAGATATAAGTATCTTGTATGACATTTTTCCACAACAAAATTGAGTTTTATTATCTACTCCCAGGGTGCTCTTAAGCAATCATATCGTCCCAACATTGATCAAAATTTCAAATCGAATCTGTCAAAAAGAAAATAACTAGGGTCAATCGGGTATCAATGAGTCCAGTTTGGGCCTACAATGAACTGGGTTGATAAAACTTTTCAATAGATGCCGCATGTGTGTGTGTAAACTTGCCCTACATTGGCCTTCATAATAATAATTAATAATTTGCTGATAAGGTTTGAGTTCAAGAGCCACCATTAGGCAACTGCAAGAATTTTTGATATATCGTCAGAATTCAGAATGTATATATGTAGTTAATTAGAAGATAAAATCCAACTAAAACGTACAGTATATGAAAAATAATTCTATTTTTTAATTAATTCACGGTACAATTAGACTTTATAAAAAACTTGAGTGGTAATGTCACAAGTCAATCATGCATGGCTAATCCTAGAACATTGTCACAACAACAACCAACAACTGCATTTGTAGCCAAGAATTAGGGGTGTGTGTGAGTGTTTTTTTTTTTTTTTAATTTTTTTTTTTGGGGACCTCTTACATTGAAGTGGAAAAGAAATCTACTTCCTAGAGAATATATGTATATATTATTTTTTGTGGGGTGTTTTGGACAGGAAGTGATTAATAATAATAATAATTATTATTATTACCTTAACCCACACCCACGATTGTTATTATGATCGATAAATGTAGCCTTCCCGTAAATTCTGTCACCGACCTTTTGATCCGTAAAGCTCTCGGAAGAAGAGTAGCGATGTAAGGGAGTTGTATTGGTGTCAAGATAATGGAGGAGAATGACGAGAATAATGGAGGAAAGAAACATAGGTATAGGACCAAAAAACCAAAGGAGCAAATTAAGAGCAAAATATAAAGCTCTAAGTCCTAGTGACCAAAAATCACCACCTTTAATAATGGCCATCTCGGCGGATTTAATAGGTATGTTGTTTTCTGGCATGCTTATGAGATAAGTAGCATGGACAAAATGCCTGGTGGATTGAACAAAACAAGAAAAAGCTAGTAGAAAACACGAGAGAAGGCTTATGTACTTGATTGACATGGTGGATGCCCTAGTGTCTCCCAGTATTAATTTACTCTCAAATATGTTATTTGTTGAGCTGCCAAGCCAGGCCCCAATCAAAGAGCTCAGAGTTAAGGAGACTGTAGATAAAAATGTTGCTGCTGATATGTTTGACGTTATCACCGTTATAGCTACACTAATATCCTTCTTCTCAACCTGCATGCAGTCAACTAATTAATTAAATTGGATGAATATATAAATTATAATAAATAATAATGAAATTGGAGCTAGCTAGGTACGTGCCTGCATAAATCTTTCAACCCAAGCTCTTTTATCGTTGTTTTCGAAGCCGATGGCTGTGGTGTGGGGGTGATGAAGGTATCTGTAAAGAAGGAATAGATGGTATGTAAACATGATCAGCAGCCCCAAGGGGACCAAAACCAGATCAAGGTACTCCTTTTGGAAAGTCATTCTTTAACTTTCTTTGTGCCAAAAAGAGCGATGTAAACCTGCTTAATTCTCACTCTGCTTATAAAGTTTGTGCTGCTAGTACTTCCTGCAATTTCGGATTTGTTTAAGTCTACTCTGACCTTTTCCACTAATGTTTTTTTTTTGTTTGTGCTAACTCGCTGCAATCTTTTCTTCCGATTCACAAGGCATCTATTTGACATGTTAAAAATTAAATTTTACCAATTTCATAATTAGGACAACTGTATGTTTTATAAAATTATGGATTTATGATCGATCAAACTTCCAAGCTATCGTGTGGGGATATCCTTGTTTTTAGCTGGCAACTTAATTATCCGATTGTTTTGAAGACGACACAGCATGTTGCCTTTTACCCCAAGATTTAAGCCCCGCTGATACTATGCTGTAATATTAATTTCCCACTGAATGACACATTAAATACTACAATCAAATTAGTTATCTACCCTAGCTAGCCATTTGAAGTTTCAATTCTAAAATCCAGATTAAATATAGAGTCTGAAGTATCAAGTAATGAGGCAAACTAATACCAATCATTGCGTAGTCTATCAAATAGAATGGACTTTAATTAGGTTAGGTCATCAATTTAAAACAAACTTGAGTGTGTTTGGACTTTAGGCAATCCACTGTCATTAAGCAGGGCATCTTCATTTCTGGATTTTCTCTTGGTTTCGTTGACTTTTATTTCTATTTATTATCATTATTTTTTTTTGGAAGAGGTTTCGTGTCGTGTACTTTCATCGGCGCATCTGTTTGAGAATATCCAGAAATGAAGATGCTCTGCTTGACAATCCACTACTCATGCATATTGATTTTCTCTAAGATATGTATTACTTGGCATATTAGCATCTGGGCTCTCAACCTCATTGCTACATTTTGCAAATTAAATCGGCTGAAAGTGTTTTATTGCCAGCATCAAAGCTATGTAGACTGGCACAATCTTTCTGTTACGTTTATGATTGTTGTAAAAGTGTGTGTGTGTGTGTGTATAGACACGTGAGAGTCCATTGACTCCAATACTATATATGTCGCGATACAATCTTTATTAATGAAAAGTATTTGTTTGGCTTCAAATCAAGAATTAAAGCTCAGGAAAGTAAAAAGAGAAACTAATTTGATGAGAAAACTGATGCTACTGTAAAAAAGCATGTAATTCGGGCCTGACAAAATCCCTAAACCCGAACTCGAAAATTTTTTGGGTGGCCTCATCCTCAAAATGGACCATAATTTATTTTAAAGATTTTTCGGAGGGTCACACCCCTCCCGAATTAATTGAGGGCCTGTAGGTATTACTACCATCGATCTTTAGTATTTTTTTACACCCAAAATCCCAAGAACATCCGATCTATCAATAAACTTACATTTTCTCTCACATTATAAACTGTTTACTTACAGAGAAACTGATTGTTATGTTATAAAAATAAGCGAACGTCTCAACCTCCTTATAATTATTTCTTGTATGAGAAGTATTCATTTCCTTATACAAATTGTATTCCTTGAATAAGTTAAGTTCCAAAGGAATAATTACTCATTTCTTAAATAGAAATCCTTATAAGAAAGAAAACTACTAAACAAAAAAAAACCTAGGAAATATCCTAATTTAAGAATTATAAATCCTCGTTAAAAAAACGAAACAAATTTCCTAACAAAGAGTACTACAATATGCAATATCAAGCTCACAATCACATTAACACACAAATATTGATCATTATCTTTCTATGGATATACTTCAATAAAAGACCTCAAACCAAGTATATGCGTTATTTTGTAGCGAGTGAAACCAGCATCCAAGAATGGCTTTTGTTTAGTAGTTTTTCAAAATAAATACACACATGTCATAACATTATTTGTTTGTTGTATGGTTGACATGATATCTCTGAGGTATTTTAGGTTCATCTTTCTTTCATTGACCATGATATCTACGGTTATTACTTTTTCTCTCGCACCACTGCTACCCATAGCTTCTCTGCAGTTCTTCAAGTGTAACTTTAAGCAACCTCATCATCACAATCATGAAAAATCAACTGCCAAATCACACATAATTTTCATCATATATTAGAAGATTGGACCATATATAATATATATTATATGGGGGTTTGATCTGCGGATTGCCCTACGTGTTTAGCTCTCATTGTCGAGAGTTGTGGGTCCCACTACATAGCTCTCCCATTGAGAGCTGGACACATGGCTAGGTGCCCCACCAGATCACTTCTCATATTATATACATACTTAAAAATAAAATTACATGAACAATTACAAATGGATCAACACGTTCATTTCTGGGGTTTTTAATTAAATACCCCAAAATAGTTCTATATTTATTTAAATACCCCAATCCTTTTTTATTTTCATGGATACCCTAAAATATGTGTGTAAAGACTGAAATATCTTAATGAAACCAGCAAATTCACTCTTCTTCACTCTCTCATGCACTCTACCGAAAATCTCAAGCTCTCAAACTTAGCAAATTCACTCTTCCTCACAATGAAGACTGTATGCCTCTTTTTTAGGGACATAGTCTAGATTTAGCCTTTATTTATTATGTCTAATTGCAATTGCATTCTTCATACTTTCCACTGTGGCCTCGAACCAGACACGACCCCAAGGATATTTATTGAAATCTTCAAAGTTGTCAATGTGGAGAATGTGATCCCTAATGATAGTTGATCTGTACTCTTTTCCAAGTAATACAACCTCCAAAAACAATAACATGACAAATTTAACCATTTTCATATCATCATTGGACTTAGTTGCTTCGAATGTCACTTAGAGTTGTATTAGTGAACTTTGTGCAACCACCCAACAAAACATCACATACACGACTACCGTCACAACAATTTCCAAGTTGGGTTTATAAATTTCTTCACAATTCAATCCATGACGTTCGTGTAGGTCGTGTAATACATGAGAGTCCTGTAAGTTGTGTAATACATAAGGGTCGTGTGCGTGTGTAATCATGGAGATTGTATATGTCGTGTAAGACATTGAGGTCGTATAATACATGGAAGTCGTGTAGGTCGTGTAATACATTGAGGTCATGTAGGTCGTGTAATACATGATTGAAGGTTGTATAATATTACACGACCTTCAATCCTCTATTACATGACCTTACACGACCTTGCACAACCTATCAATTTTCCACCACTTCCTTGAAGCAAAACAGCTAGATAGTTTTTTTTTCAAAATGTAATGAAAGGCCCACAAATAATATAATCTATTTTTCCAATATCAAAAACCTAAATTCTTTATTTTTTTCACAAATATCAAATTTAAACTAATTATAAGGAATTGCGTACCGAAAGAAGGGAAGTAACCGATGATTTTGCAGCAAAGGATCAGCTATCACCAGCGATAGTGCAGTAACGATCTTCTCCTTCTCAGTTGCGACCGATGCCCCTTCTCCAGTGTCGGTTTAGATGTGCTTCGATTTAGCATGTATGAGTTGTTTTGTTTTAAGTTGAGGACAACTTCATAATTTCATATTAGTTTTTACAGGGTATTCATGAAAATTTTGCCAAATTCTGTTTTTAGGGTACTGAGATAATTTTGAAACTATCGCGGTGTATTTGCTGCAATTGCCTGTTCATTTCCTCTAAGCCATCTACTCAAATAATGGACTGGAGTTATAAACGCGGCATCAGTCAATGATAAAACAAAACAGACAATAGGACTTTATCTCTAAGTAGTAGCTTAGAAGCGGATGTTAGAATATATGCTTCTTTTTCTTCCTCTCTGGCACTTTTGTTACAGAAAAGAAGCTTAAGTGAACTAAGATCAGCATAATCCGGCTCAAACAATTTGTTTGGTTAGGCTGAAACTCAAGTGCTGAAATTAACACAGGGAAAGTGATTGGTCGTCCGTGGTTGTGAATTATTTTAGGAATGCTTAGCTCAACTGCACACTTGAGACATATGCCTAGCTCGATATGTGCTTACACAAATGAGCTTGAGCTTGAAAAAACTCATTTGCGTCCCCAACTTCAACCGAATTCATACTTCTAAAATTGCCATTCCCTGTTTGGTTTCTATCTATGATAATGTGATTCTCAGTTTGATCTTACAAGTTAATTTAATGACTTTCAGTGAACCCTTATAAACAGGACACTGCTGACAAATTTAACAGAAATAAGATAAGATTCTTTTAATAAAAACAATTTAGTTGGAGGCCACATATTTATTTTTTCTGTTTTCTCCTCCTTTTGTTTTTGTCTCTCTCCTTTTCTTTTTTTTTAAATTTCTCTCTTATGTTTTTTATTTACCGTATTAATTTAGGCTTGTTTTTACTATACAAGAAACTTGACTTTTTAAGATGATTTTTTTTACAACATTTGTAGATTTTGTCATAAAATAGTACTTATTGTGACGATTTTTTAAAAACGTAGCCAATAATCTCGTCTTGGCTCATGTTATATTTTGTAACTAATAATATTTGTTTTAGGACCCATTAATTGGTCACCTAATCAAATGTTTTGAGACAAACATAAAATTAGTCGCAAAAGGACATTTTTTTTTTAGCTTAAAAATTCCCTCTGAAATAGATAATTTTCTAACAAAATATCATCTTTTGTGACAAAAAATATGGTAGTGAAATATAATTATAGGTGACATAATTATTTAATGATGTAAAATTGATCAAACCATTTGTGACAAAATATTAGTCTCCAAAGCTAATATGGTTTTGATTAATTTTAAGACCTTGTTTTTTTTTTGGTCACAAATAATTACCTACTGTAATAAAACTAAAAAATAGTAGTCTAAAATTTTGTCTTAAGTAATATTATATTTGATGACCATTTTTTTTAGAGACACAATATTTAGTATTGAGTGCTGCTATTGAGCACGAATTTGTTGAGAGAACGGCGAGAGAAACAGCAGCGTTTCGCTCTCGCCTCTCTATCAGCATAATATAATAATAAAAAATAATATAAAAAAGAGCAAATTAAACACACACACACACACATTCTCTCTCGCCATTCTCTCTTGCCATTCTCTCTGCCATACAGACTCTCTCTCTCGCCATTCTCTCTTCTTCTCTGCCTCTCTCCCTCCCTCGCCATTCTCTCAGCCTCTTTGCCTCTCTCGGCAAACAAACCCACTACCACCGTCCACCACCGTAGCCCCATCTTAAAGTTTGGATCTTTGTTTTGAGAGTGAATTGGGTTGTTTGGTTTTGTAAGTTTGGATATTTGTTTTGAAAGTGAATTGGGTTGTTTGGTTTGATTTGGATTCTGGGTGTGTTGGATTTAGAGTTTTGTTTGTTGAATTGGGTGGTTTTTGGGTAGATTTAGACTTCGCCATTCTCTCTGCCTCTCTCGGCAAACAAACCTAACACCACCACCATAGCCCCATATTAAAGTTTGAATCTTTGTTTTGAGAGTGAATTGGGTTGTTTGGTTTTGTTGCATGTGGTTTGATTTGGATTCTGGGTGTGTTGGATTTAGAGTTTTGTTTGTTGAATTGGGTGGTTTTTGGTAGAATTGCTGTGAATTTGCACTTTGTATTTTCAGATCTGGATTGGGCTCTTATATGAGGAACTAAGAGAGCAAAATGCAACTCTGAATTTGTGTACAATTTCTTACGAATTTGTGATGATGAGGAACTGAGGAAGACTGAGAGAGTTGTTTGTGTGAGTAAATGAGGAAGTAAAGGAGAATGCATTCACGTGAGTAAGCAAAGAGTTGTTTGTGTGAGTATATGACTTAGCAAAATGCATTCACCTGATGATAAAATAAAAAAAATAAATAAATGAAGCAAAGCTGTTAGATTCACGTGATTTGGCTAAGATGAAATGGCTGAGATGAAATGACACTGGCGAGAGTCGTTTCTCTCGCCATTCTCTCAACAAATTTGTGTGTTGTAGCATTTTCCTTTAGTATTTGATTCATTTTTTTTTTTGTATGGATAGTTTTCTTATTTATACTATATTTTGTGACTAACAAATAATTGTTAATTACGTTGGATTTATAAAAAAAATATCGTATTGGATAAATATTTTTTAAAATGGAAAAACTAAACTTAAAAAAAACCTAATTCTTCCCACTTAAATCATTAAACATAGTAATCCCCTCCAGTCTCTGAATGAAATTATGAAATCATGAAACACAAACTCCTTCTCTGGTCACTTTTGTAGTAATCCAAACAAAACAAAGTAATCCCCTCCCACTGAGGCCAGTGCGACAGTGCTAGCCACTGTCCACCGTCTGAAGACTGAAACATTGAACCTTAAAATCCCAAACCGATTAATTTTCATCTCCGACGATGCAATCTCTGAAAAATTCCATGCCGACCCCTCCCGTCCTCACCGAAAATGATGGAAATGGTGACTAGAGAAAAGCCGCCGTCGCAAAAACTGTAGGGTTTGTGGTGTTATCTGGAATTGCAATGAGCATCCTCAAAGCTTTAAACCCACTCAACAAAAACAAAAATGAAACAACTCTGCCTCAAACGATCACGGAGTTGACAGCCTACCCCACCTTTTCCTCAACAACCCACCGTTGCGGTATATTTTTACACTAACTCACTAATTTTTTCTTTTGAAAAAAAATTCTTCGTAATTTGAAGATTTTTTTATGGGTAATAATAGAAGCCTAACATATGTACACTTTGGGGACTCTCTAGAAAATATGAGGTATGTAAACCGCTTTTTCTTTTTTAAGAATTTTGATCAAATTATGTTGCTTTTTGTTATAATGGGCTGTTTGAAATGTGCTTTGAATTGGTTTTGGGAATTTATTTTGTGGTTTTGGGTCTTTTGGCATAGCATTATTAGATTATTTAATGTTCCTTTCTGATGCTGTATATTTGAACCAGGCAAATCATCGAATCACGACAAGAATGCAAACACGCATCTATAGTCATGCAACTGGTGGTGAAATACATCCTTTGAATAAGGACAAAGCCGTTCAGGCTGCTGTAGACCTTACTGGGGAAATCTTTATTTAATTGACTGAAACCCCTATTCTGTTAATTCCCCTTAATGGTTAACTTAACAGTCAAAACTAGTGGTCAACAACCTAAGACTAAGAGACAAAGTATTTATTTAATTTGGTAGGAATCAAGTGAAATATATATTTCTAAAATTTGAGATTTATGAGTTTCTTCTTCTCAATTCTTCTTAATTACATAAACTTGAGGAAGATACTTAATTTATTAGCAGAGTGAAAATAGCAAAGAAAGACTGCTAGCAAAAGTAGATACTCGCAGCAATAACAGAGTACAAACCCTTTATTCTTAAATTTGTTTTGACCACTGAAGGAGCATGTAGGAAATTATTTGAAGAACGAACATTTGGGCGATTGATCAATTCTTTATGGATAGACTTCAATGAGGGACTTGATACCAAATATAGGAGCTACTTTGTAGTGAGTGAAACCAGCATTCACAAAAAGACTTTCCCATTCTTGCTCAGTTCTCTCTTTTCTACCAACATTAAACTTCATTAAAGTGTCAAACAAGAGCTTTGATTCTATTAATTCATGGTCATCTTCCTTTTCATTGATTACAATATCTACGATTAATACCTTTCCTCTCTCGCCATTGCTTGCAATAGCTTCTCTGCATTTCTCTAATAGCTTCAAGCAATCCTCGTCATCAAATAAATGAAAAACTGTCTGCATACAAAGCACTCATTTGATAATTAATATCCATCATTAATTAAAATTATTTCACACATACGAATACACCATCTTCCAATGTATATATATAATGAATATAATACGGAAAAGCTAAGAGATAAAAACAAAAAAACAAACTCTAATGCAGTGTATGCTATCATATCGTGTATTTTAATATATATATTTTTATCTTTTAACTCATTCTTGACTTTAATATGGTCAGGGATCCCTAATTAAAAACCTAATACATATATTTTTCAATGAGATTTCTGTACTTCACTAAAGTACAGGAACAACTTTTACAATATTAAAAAGTCATTCCCACATTTTATAAAGCAAAAGAACCCTCGTCGTAAGGCACTTGTGTGTGTATATATATATGTTTATTTTACCTTGAAGAGAAATGCGTCTGCTGGAGGAATAAATTGAAACATGTCACCCTCTACGTATCTCAAGTTGTCAGTCTGAGGCATGTCAGTGACAGCATGTGGGGGGTCAAGAACTGTGCATTTGATGCCGGGGAATGCTTTAGATATGATTTTGGCAAATGCACCCGTTCCACCTCCTACATCAACCATGGAACGCAACCCTTGAAAGATTGGCTTGCAGTCTTTGACAATCAAGCTTGCCATTTCAGAATCACTTTCCATTGCTTGGTTGAACCGTTGGCTTAATCCAGTGTTCTGGTTTAGATAGTCCCAAAACTTCAACCCGTGGAAAGTTTCCCATAATGTGGGATCGTTCCCTTTGAACCACCTACTTAAATACTGGAGTGCAGAGATATAATCTTGGTCAAGCAATCCAGTAACAAGTGGTGACCAGTAGGACTTATCTTTGATGAGCAGGGTAGAAGTCGGTGTGAGGCCATATGCTTCTTCTTGTTCGTTGTGATTGTCAACTCTGGTTTTTGAAAACAAGCCCTTGTGAACTAACAGACGCATGAAATGGAATAGACTACTAGTTTTTGTAGGTTGAATGTTAAGAGCTGAGACTAACTCAGAAAGAGTGATAGGCCGTCCGTGTCTGTGAATCACATCCGTTATGCCCAGCTCAACCGCACATTTGAGTGTCATGGAACTTAAATTTTTAACGAGACCCTTATACAGATGAACTTGACCTTCTAACAACTCTCTTACAGTTACCCCTTCATTTTCAACGTGATTCATGGCTTCAATTGTTTTCGTTTACCCACAACTTCTCTCAAAACTAAGCCGCCTAGCTTACTTATGGTCTACCATATATGTATGTATATATACTCACTTAAAAATTTTGATTCCTACCGCCAATTCACAATGCGGTTTTGAAAAGTCAAATCTGTTATATGTATAATAATTAATGACGGTATATTGTATGTTAGATTATTAGTAATGCAAGTTTGGATGTCAACATAGTAATATATATAACAACAATATGTATTTGTAATGAAAGTTATTGGAAGTTGTACAATGCAAGTCAAATGATCTATGGTTGTTGTTAAAAAAAAATATTATAACTATAAATAAAAATAAATAATGTATAATAAATATGATTATTAAATAATAATTTTAATAAATTAATAAAGATATTATAAATTTTTTATTATATAAGTGGTAAGTCAAATCAATTTAACTTTCAAACTACATAAATTAATATTTATTAAATACTTTAATACCGTAACTTAAAAGCTAAAGCTAATATCAAGCAAAGCCCAAATAAAAAATGTTGTATCACACACTGGGAAAGTGAGATAAATAAGGAAAGTACCATACCACACACTAGGAAAGCAATATGAAACAAATGAGAAAAATACCACTTAATAAAGTCAAAATTGTACATTCACCCTTTGACAAGACAATTTATTTTGTTCACCAAAACACGATAATTTTTTTATTTTATTATATGAGATTATTATTCATATTTACAACTCATATTATATAGTCTAAATTTTAATTCTCATTAATATTTATTTCGTGAAAGAAAAAACGACCTTCACTCAATTATAATTAAAAAAATAATTATCTCCATAATATATTTATAGGAGCTCGAACTCCTGCCCTCACATTTGTGACCACTCGGCTTGAAATACGACAATTTACGTAAACTTGCTTATAGTTATTCTTATAGTGTTAGTTACTTATACACAATCTTCTTTTTAAATTCTTGAATGATAAGACTATTTGGATTCTAAAATGTACTCTAACACCATTTTTTAATATAATTTTATATTATAAAATAATTTTACTGTAAATAATTATTATTTAAGAGAATTTAATTTTTTAAATAAAGATTGTATACTTTTAACAAGTATGGGATGTACTGTTTCTTCTTTAACATCTTTTTCTTAGTCACTTTGACAATCGAACATAAAATAATATATTACATATTCACAATGACTGATTTAATTAGAATATTTACGGATAAACCAAGAAGAGAAAAGTAAAAGGAAGAAGTACAAATCTAAAAATAAAAAGAACAGATAATTGCATGGAATAGAAGAAAATTAATGAAAACGTTTGTTTAAGTTTTATTTTATTTTTAAAGGGATTACACCATGCCACCCATCGGAATAACAAAACATAAAAAGCATTGCTCTTTGAATAGTAATAGAATAGTAGGATGATAAAAATTAAAAATATGCTACAGTAATACTATAGCATACAAAATAATAACATTGTTCATGTTACAGTATTGTTGTTTCAATCTTTATGTTGTCTTGATACTTGTTCAAATAGCATTTTCCAAACCAAAAAAAAAAAAATGAATGATGTTTGGGGAAGAAATATAAAAAGCAGTGATAGAGCGCCACGTGTCTATTTAGAATATTTTCACTTAAAATTAGAATATGGAGAGTTTGGATAGCCTAGAGTACCCTACTTATTCCAAGTGATTCTGATTGTCAAAGGTACCTGGGATACCCTAAGGACCCCTTAAGGTACTTCAATCTATCTCGTGTTACTTTTGCCATTAAGGGTACTTGGGGTATCTCGTGTTACTTGTTCTAAATAATTTCAAGTGTATCTGGGATACCCCATAGGAGTTAAGAAGTATGCCATACGTAAATGGGACGGTCAAATGATCTTAAAAATATCATCCATGTGAGTTGTTCTTATCGCCAAAAGATAATATTTGATTTGACAAAATCAAATAGATAATATCTTATGAATAAAGAGGGGACAAACAGCTGTCCTTTGCTGCCACCCTTACAGCTGTCCAGACAACCTCTGTAGAAATATTCAGCACTGCCCAATCAGCGTACCCTACGTGTACTAAATGACAAAAACTGTCAATAACGGCTGTACTGTTCCCTATGCTCATTTCTAACGGCTCAAAAAGGTGAAAATGTGTCAAAAGGACAAAGAATATTATGAAATTGACAGCAAAATCACCATTGAAAAATGTGCCACGTGGCGGGGTACTCCATCAACATTATAAGAGGACAGCCAAGTTTATTATTTGAAATGATGATTTCACCATTACACACACATATCACAAAAGGCTGATGTTCTTCTTCTTCTACCTTTTTCTCCATTTTCAGAGAGCTTGCTAGCTCTCAACTCCTTAAAAGCTTGAGTTGCTGACTTGAGCGTCGGAGTGTAGTTGTCGGCCACCTCCGGCTCCACCTCTAACCTCATTTTCTCGGTTTTGCAGGTATAGGACACCTCTCCAAGCCTTCCCCTTAAAAACTCAACCTTCCTCCATTAACAGCCATCTTTAATCACTTACCTCCATTAAAAAGTCTAAAACAGCCGAAACTTTACAACTTAATGAGGTACCCCTTAACCCGAAAATAAATTTCATTGTTTTTAATAGGTTTTACACATTCATTTGGTTCACCCAAAATCCATTAAAAACAAATGACTTTGAGTAGGTTTTTGAAGGAATAACATCAGGAAACTGCATCACATGCCTTACTGAAGGTAATATATAATGTCTATTGTAAGACTCTGAAAAGGGAGATTGCCAAAACTTACATGCTCACTTAAGAAAGCACATGGCATGAATTTGCAAGATCGATTTGACGAAGACAGACAAATGAGATTAGAATTCGAATTAATTGTAGCACAAAAACTACGAATTGAAGAAGAAGATTTTGAATGAATTAAGGACTGTTTTGGCATTGGCGAAAGTGTGTTTAAAAACTTGTTAAAAACGGGTGAGCTAATAAAAGCTAGATTGTTCAGAATATATTTTAAGATGCAAATAATTCCACAATGCTTAAAATATATGTTTGAGGCAATTCAGGCTGCTGATCTTGATATTTGAAAAGCCGTGAAAGGGTTAAAAACTTAGAAAGAGTCGGTAGCTCGCCTAGCATTAAACCCCAGATGAAGACAAAATTGGAATTAATTAATTGGCACATGAACAAGGCGGCCGAGTTGGTTGCGACGCCGAACGATAACAAACTTCAAGAAAGTACAAACATTTAATTCTCATTTTATCAGAATCAATACGTGGTTTCAAGAACGATTTATTAAGCTGTCTGTCGTATTGGTATTGTTCAATCTATGGATAGACTTCAATAAAGGAACACAAACCAAAGAAGGGTGTTATCTTGTAGTGATGAAAATCAGCATCAAAGAAAAGACTTTCCCACTCTTGCTCAGTTCTCTCGCTTCCGGTAACAACAGCCGTCGTCAACATGTCGAAGAAGAGCTTTGCTTCAGTTAATTCATGTTCTGATGTTCATCTTTCTTTTCATTGATCACGATATCTATTATTCTGACTTTTCCTCCATCTGTACTGGTTTCTCTGCACCTCTTTTGTATCTTAACGCAATCTTTATCAACATGTCGAAAAAGAGCTTTGTTTCGGTTAATCCCTTTTCATCTTTCTTTTCATTGATCACGATATCTACTATGATGAGATTTCCCCCATTAGCTTTGCTTCTAATTGCTTCTCTGCAATCTTCAGTATCTTCACGCTTTCCTCATCCCCAAATGCATGAATAATCATCCGCATGCCAATCACTCGTTTCATGACTAATTCAATAAGTTAGATGAAGAGCTCAAAACTATTGAACAATTTAATTCATGGGAATATGTGCGGTGGTCCTGGCCCAACAACCAAACGAATGAAAAATGCTATCACAATTTTGATGTGAAGCATGCATGCCTTTAATAAAAGGGCGTCCGCTGGAGGAATAGACTGAAAGAAATCACCTGCTACGAATTTCAAGTTGTCGGTGTCTGGCAAATTTTGATTCAACGGATCATAACATAGAAACATTAAACTTGTGGTATGAGGGGACTAATCTTGAATTAAACCTTTGATATTTTGTGGAATTATGACAATATTTTAGTAATATTTCTGTATATGTGTCACATAAATAATCCAATCCTCATTTTATAGTCATAGCATGGATGATGGTACATATCTTCCAAATAAGCTTACACTCGGAAACGGATCAAAATTCTTTCAAATTTGTCTGCAATAAAACTTAGGTTGAAGATTGATGATTAATAAATAAAAAATAAAAATAATTAAATTAATATTAATTAATAATTATTGGGATTCTAACATTTGAATTTCAATTTAAGTCTTAATTTTATGTATCACTCATTTATTGAACGATGAATCTTATAGCTTATAAATTTATTTCAACATCCTCCAATAAAGGAACACACATCAATTGGGACTACTTTAATATCGAGATACGTATGTTACTTTCTCTCTTTTGGATAACTCTATTTTTTCTTTTTTCTTTTCCTTTTTTTTAATGAGAAAAGGATAACTCTTTCTCTAATTCGGTTAATGCAAGCAAACTTTTGTTTGAAAGTCAACCATAAACCCTCCAATAAGACGAGGGTCAACTTACGCCCCCAATTGCTATTATACATTTCAGTTCCACGTCATCCAGACGCCAACTGACGAAACCCTGCCTGCACCTTCTTCGTTGTCCACCAAAAACAGAACAAAAAGAAGCAAGTAAAGAATTGAAAATTCAGCCACGAACCATCTTCTTGTTCATCAAGAAATTAATCCAAATCAGCAAAAATTTCAGTCATAAAGTTTGATTTACTTTTTGTTGGTTCACAGAGACAAAAGATCGAACACTTGGCGATCATTATACAAATTTAAGAGTAACTAGTAATGGTTTTGCCAGTATTGAAGCTCGGAACGCTCGCATTAAAAACGCTGAGCAAACCTGTCGCCGCTAAGCTCAAGCAACAAGCTGCTATTCACCCTCGATTTCGTCAGTTCATCATCAGCATCGCCCAGGTAACTCTGCATTTTTGAATTTCCTAAAAATTTGAAACTTTAATTGTATCTTATTAATGAGCGATGTTAAGCAGCAAAGTAGAATTTATTTTTCATGATAATGTGCAATTTAAATCTTCCCTAAAGCAGGAGTTTGCTCATTTAAGATTTGAATCTGCAGTGAAATGTGCCTTCGATAGCTACTCTTTTGATAGTAGGAGCAAGAGAGTTTTTTTTTTTTTTTGGGTATAGGCAAACAAATTAGTAGTAGCATACTTACTTGGTCATTGATTAGTGCCTGTGTTTGATTTTTCCAACAAATTTGGAGCTGGGTGTGAAGTTGTTTATTGCCCTTATTGCGTGAGAATATTTGGTTTCTACTTTCTATAGCAGGGCTATTGTAGTTGAATTCCCACATATTCTTTTTTCATGTTCCAATTCTTGCCTTTTGCGTTTCGTTTCCCTTGTGTGAAGTCTCAGTTTTCTTTCGTTTCCCTTATTGCGTTTCGTTTCCAATTCTTATATTTGGTTCAAATCATGTTGTAAGTCTCAGTTTTCTTATATTAGGTAACTAATCTTTTGAATGCATACATACCATATAAATTCAGATATCTTGGTTTGTAGTTTTGGCATGGAGTTATTAGATTATTTAATGTTCTTTTCTTAATGCTGTATATTTGAACCAGGCAAATCATCGAATCACGACAAGAATGCAAAGACGCATCTATAGTCATGCAACTGGTGGTGAAATACGTCCTTTGAATGAGGAGAAAGCCGTTCAGGCTGCTGTAGACCTTATTGGGGAAATCTTTATTTTCACGGTATTTATCTTCCAGTTATTCTTCAAGCTTCGTATAAGCAGATGGATAGAGAGGTATCTAATAATTGGGTAAAAATTTGGATCACCCTTTGGCCCCGTACATTTCTCAGGTCCTTTGAAGGAACATAGGGATGCTACACAAAACACAAATTGGACACCCACTTTTTCTTGTCTTTCAGTTCATGTTAGATGAATAATTTAATCTTTCTTCTCAGAAAAATAATATCTCAAATCTGAGTGTACCATGCACTGTAATTGGGCAGCATACTGGTTGGCAGAATGGAATTTAGCTGTTTGCTATAATATACAGAGTCTCTGCCCTTCTTTAGAGGGTTCCATGGAACAATAGAGCTTAAAACTACTTCATCCCTATATAACATGATGGGTTGTTGCTACGGAAACTAATTGAGTGTGGATTGATTCCTAAAAATAACTTAGATGCCCAATCTTGTGTGTATAGGTTGCGGGTGCAGCTGTGATCTTTGAGGTACAAAGAAGTGCCAGATCAGAGGCCAGAAAGGAAGAGATTCGCAAACAAGAGCTGGAGGTAACGTATAAGCATAACATTCTCTATTAATTGTTGAGCTCTTTTCATTTCTTGTAAAAACTTTGACATTTCTGTAAATAATTTTTGACAAAATTCTTAAATGTTGTGTCACTATATGGTTCTAGTGTAATAACTATTGATAGATATGAAGGCCACAGTCTCTCTTCTCTTGGGTGATTTATTTTCTTTTGTCATAAAAGCTAACTCTAATAACTAGAAATTGTTATGAAATTATTCTACACTATCAGCAAGCTGTTGGTGAATATGTAAACCCGAAAACTGTTTATGTACTATAGTACTAGATTTTCCTTCACTAAATTTTGTTCCTTTGTAAATTAGCAGTCTTAGTTATTATAAACACAGCTGCTTCTACTTTGACATTTCCCAAAATGAGATTGAGTGACTGAACTTGTGTCCCAGAATAGTTTTTGGTTCGAATGTGCTGTTCTTGCCATAATTGTCCAAGAAAATCTCTGTTTAGAATTGAGCTACTCATTCTATTGCTTCTCTTATTATGGCCAAATTCAATGGACACCTCCATATATTGATATTGTTTACTAATTGTGTCACCCTGAGAATTCTAATAAGCTCTTTGTGAAGAAAGTGGAGCGGAGGTTGAGATTGTTTGACAGAAATTGAACTTTTTGATTGAAGAAATGAGGGTGTTTTAGTCATCATAAAGAGGATCTTGTATATGCTTAGACAAAAAGATAAGATTCTTCAGATAAAGCTTATTAATTTCCTGCTGTTTTGAAACAGAATATATTCTTTTGTTCCCCACTTCTTTGATTTCTATCTCTTTCATCTGCTGCTGGGAAATACTACTTTCTTGATTCCATTTTTGCTGCACGAAGGAAGTGCACTGTTCTGAAATAAGGTCCTCATTCTTAAGGTGCATTTAGGGGAATGCTTTTTATCTGTTTGAGAAATTTTGTGTTTTCTTGAAATGAACAAACTAAAATCATTTTAACATCTTCTCTAGTGAACATTTATATTCAACTTTAAGTCTCTCTGGTTGTGACCATCTTGGGTTTCAATGAAAAGACACATTAATATGTAATTGTTAAAAAGAGGTTTGGTGGTGGTATTAATTTTGTAAGTTTTGCATGTTATTTCTCTCAGTAAAATATTTATCTATTTGTTAGTCTTGCCAATTCACCATACCAATTATTCGCTCTTTTCTAGGCATTGAGGCAAAGAGATGAAGACTTAGCAAGAGAATTAGAAGAACTTAGACAAAAAATTGAAGAATTGGAGCAGCTTGCCAAGGCACGAGGTCTCAGCGGTATTTTCAGCTTCAAACATGCTACTGCAGAGGAGGCAAAGTTAGCAAAACCAGCTTGATTGAAGCAAAAGATTTGACAAATAATTTGGCTAATCAGTTTCAAATATAACAATGAGTTCCATTAAGTAAGGGATCTTTCTATTCTTTTGACCATTTTTGGTCACCATTTTGGATTGTTTTCTGGCTTCACCTGCTCCATTTGTGAAAAATTGCTACATCAAAGTTTTGGGTACGCTGTTAATACTCGCTGAGCATCATAGCAAATACATGAGAACTTTATATCTGCATAGCTGCCGGTTACATTCTATTCTGAAAGTACATGTATCCCACCGTCCCAGTGTCTGTTACTGTTTGAGCAGTAACGATGGTATGGGGGGCTAGGGCTATTTGATTCATATCAAAATCTACCGCCCACTACACTTGTTCGGGCACTTCCAAATCCAAAGGTGAGTTTGGCTAAGACTTTTGATGAGGATAAGTATTGAGTACAGTACAGCCGTGAAGTTCTTGGTTTTTATGGCACTGGTCGTTTTCTCTGTTTTTGTTTGAGAGTTGGGAAAAGGTGCTAGGATTTTAGGAATATTATATCCTAACTTTTTTTTTTCTTCGTGTAAATGGAGATAAATCTTAGCATTTAAGTAATTGCAGATTTTTCAGGTCAACACTTAATAGTTACTACTTACCAATGTTTGATAATGTTCATGATTAAAAGAAAATCTGATTAGGCCATAAATTGCTAAAATATTGGGATTTGAAAGGACTTCCTAGAATTTATATTTATATGACAAAAGATATAAAGTTAGATTTGTGTAATTTGATCATATGATGATTCCTCATTCCATGCAAACATAAAAAAATCTAGGGTATTTCATATTGGTGGTCCCGGAACTGAATGGAAATTATCATCAAATATCCCACTTGATCTCTGATTAAATCGTGATAATGCACATACTAAATTGTAAAAATAGTTAGTATAACAAATGATTTTGAGGCATTTGACTGCCGAAATTTTAGACAAAAAAGATGCCTGTTAACCTTGAATAGTGATCATACTTGGCACAAGAACACTCCTCAAATAAAATGCTCTTTAATGACAAATGAAAAGGGCATCGAGATAGGAATCTTATGGATGTTAGTGGAAGTGCCCTTTATACCTTTCTTCCTCAGCTCAGTCATCTTTTCACTTTCTCGCCACACACACACACACACACAAACACAAAAAAAAAAAAAGAAGGATTGTCATTTTATTTTTCCTTATGTAATTGAGGTTTGGCTTCTATCCAATTATGCTTCCTTTAGTGGTCAAGTGACCAGTAATGACTCGTTAAGACAACATCAAATTCCAAAACTTAAAGCTTTTCATTAATAACAATAATAATAGTTATAGTATTTTTTTAATATATAATAATAATAATAATAAGATTGAAAGTCTGAAAACCAAATTCGAATCCAATTCTTCAGTTTTATGCCTTTTTTTTTTTTAATTACTTACATATACAATCACATGAGATATTTAAAAATCCATAATAGTAAATGCAAAATAGGAAGAAAGGAACATTATAATTTCTGAAATTAAAACTAATTATTGATCCACAAAATAAATCACATCAAGACAAAATCAGTAGGATTATTTTCACGTTTTAACTTTTAACTAAAAAGCTCATTAAAAGGCCAATCAGTAGGTAACTTTTTTTTTTTTAATTATTTGTAATTATTCTCTTTTTTTTAAAAAAAAAATTTGATTGTAAATAACAAAAACTTTGAACACGAATTTTGTGAATATTAGTAAGTGATTTAAGGGACTACACACTACACGAGTCACCAATTACTTTTTGCCGCGTACCGCGTACGTGTATGTATATAATTATATGTCTACACAGGCACAAGATAGATAAAGATTGTATTTACTGGCATGCACAGTGACAGAGAAAGCAAGCAAGCAAGCAAGCGCAAACTGAGAGAAAAAGGAAGAAAAAGTTTGTTTCTTTCCCTTCCTGTGGCCTGTGTTGTGTCCACTCTTTAGTCTTTATAGTCTCCTTGAGTCTTTTCTCTCATCCACATCCACTCTTCAAGAAACAAAGTGGGTATGTTATGTACAATTCATTATACAAAGCATCTCTTTGTTTGATTTGTCGAATATTTTTACTTTATTTATGTCTTTCTTTCTCTCGCAATTTCTTAGGAATTTCGCTCTCTTTTGCTTTCTATAATAAACTATCAAGAGAAAATTTCCGTAACTTGTGATTGCCTCTCTTAATTATTTGGATTTTTGTATATCTTGTGCGTGTAATCTGATATTTTGATCCTGGTTAATCAGTTTCGTCTTGTAAGGTCATTTGGCAATTTTTCCTTTTCCTTTTTTTTGTATTTCTAATATGTTAATAGTTGCAGCTTCAAGTGGATGTTGCTGTAGTTTGATTTTGTTTGGTTATATTGTAAACTGTTCGGGGCTTTGATTTTTTATTATCGTGATTCAACTATTATTAGTATTTTCGATTGCTTTGAATTTTATCTGGGGCAGTTATGGTTTTCACTCCTTTTACACTTGTATTGTTTTCTTTTTCTTTTTATTGTGTAATACTGCAATTTGAACTAAATTAGCTTGAAAATATTGGTTAATTTGGATTGATCTCAAGTTGGCTCCTTTTGGTTCTGAATTGTAGGTGTATTGCTAAAGACTGGCAAAAGGGGAGCGTGTCATGGTTGGCAAGGGTGCAAAGACTAACTGCAAGTCAGCTTCTCACAAGCTTTTCAAGGACAAAGCAAAAAACCGAGTTGATGATCTGCAAGGCAAGTTCTTGGATCTACAATTTGCCAGGAAGGAGAGCCGCACGGTTGATGTCGCTCTCCTTGAAGAACAAGTACATCAGATGCTCCGTGAATGGAAGGCGGAGCTGCATGAGCCCTCTCCTGCGTCTTCTTTGCAACAAGTACACTTATTTATCTAATTTTAATGTACCTCCCGTAGAAAGTGTATGTATGCATCTTCCCACATTTAAAATGAACATGTATGTATTATTGTTAGTGTCTTTTTAGTACTTGAATGTAAATTTGTATAGAGATATCCATGTTTATGGTTATAGAGTGGTGAGCTCTGATGATTTTCTGTTTGCTGCCTATTCTTCCCTTGTTGAGTACTTGCCTTCAACTAAATTAAATATTAAATAAATCATGAACTCATGAGTTGTGCTTTTTACAGGTGGTATACTATATATCATTAGTTGTGATTATGAGTTTTTGAATTATTAATGGTTGATGGCAGGATGGCAGTCTTGGATTTTCATCGGACATTTACCGGCTGTTGCAGCTCTGTGAGGAGGAAGATGATGCCACTAGCACTTTAGCTGCACCGAAGCCTGAGCCTAATGATCAAGTCCTTCCAGTTGCAGATACTGCAGTCTATCATGAGGTTGTATAACCATTTTGTCAATTTTATGCAAGGTTTCTGAATTAAACTTGAATTATTTTGAAAGCATTGCTCTCATATGTGGAAAATTGTATACAGATTATAGAATTGGATGGTTATATGTTCATATTTATTTGCTTATTTAGTCACAAAGTGTTGAAATTTTTTTATGCATTGCTTGGTGATGGTGTCTATATATATGTGGACTGGTCCTTACTTTGTTGACTGGAGTGGGTGAATTTTGGAACATTTGAGTGGAAAATAAGCCTTTAGCTAGTTTAGTTTAGGGAGGCCTTCAAGATTATTTGAGTTGAAATATGAGCATGGTTGAGACGAGTGAGGCAGGCTGATCGGGACTTCTCAATGTTTTGTGGAGGCAGAAAGAGGTAAGTTCTGATTGCCAATATATGAACTATATGAGCATGGTTGAGACGAGTGAGGCAGGCTGATCGGGACTTCTCAATGTTTTGTGGGGGCAGAAAGAGGTAAGTTCTGATTGCCAATATATGAACTCAAATATTGGAGTTGAAACTTTGTGCTTGTTATGTCATTTGGCACATCGAGATTCTATGCATGATATTGAGGGGTTGGCTCCTGGATAAACCTTCTCTTTGATTGCTGATATATGTGAGACCTCTTCTGAAGACTAACTACTTTAGTGATTCTGAGGAGACAAGGTTATGCCTTTTTCAACATATGTCTCATTTGGTGTTGCCTTTTTAAACAATCATATTGATGTGCCTCATCACTGAGAGTGTTCTATTAGTGGACAGCACCTAGATCTTTATATATACAATATGAGCTTCGTGTTTTGGACATGTTTCTTTCTCCTGGCTAACACCATCAGCTCTTTTCTCTTCTTCAGAATTTCCTCTCTCTCCTCCCAAACTACCATTATTTTGATCTTGCGTAGCTTGATCCTTAGTACCCTTGAACTCCTTAATTTTATAGTGAAAGAACCCCAATTATCTTAGATGGTTGTTTTTGGAGATTCAAGCCATGGAAATTTATAAGCTCCAGTAAAAAAGTGACTCTAATGAACCTTATTTATGTATTATCATTAGACAAAAGAAGTGGAGATTATTGGAATGGTGTGGTATAGAAAATTTTGATTTGAAAAAACAAATAAGAAGAAATTTGAGGGGGGGAAAAAGAGAGAGAGAGAGAGCTTAACGGAAAACCTTTCTGATCACTGCATGCGAGCAGTTGTTTTGTGGCCTGAGTTAAATCAAGGACTGCAATGTAAAATGTTTTATTGCTTTGAAGTTAATAATGCCAATCTAAATATTGACTGGCTTGCCAATAATTAGTGGCTGCTAGAGAAGAACCATGGAAAGGTGTGTTCACTCAATGTTGTTCGTGAGATGTTCTTACCTGGGGATCAAGTAGTGGAACTTGCTGCATGTCATGCTGTCTAGAGGGCCTCTAGCGACAAAAGGACATCCTGAACAGAGCCAGGACTTGTACTTTTGTTGATGTCTTTTTCATCTAGTGCCTGATGGTGCAAACTTTAGATTAAGGGTGCTATTTTTTGTTATTAAGTCCTTTAATTTATATATTAATATTAATCAAGAACAGAGATTCTTGGAGAGTCTGGAGTTCCTTTAACTTGAGCATAATGTCCTTAAACTTTGATTAATAGCTAAATTTCCCTTTTCATAGTTCTATGTGTACTGTTTTCTTTCTCTGTGTTTGTCCTTCAGTGTTCTTAAAAGTGCACCTAAGCAGTGAACCTTGTAATTGATTTTTCAGGGATATGGTGTGAATCAGGGAGAGCAGCAACATACCTTCCCATTAGTTGACCAATGCAAAAACTCCTCTTCAGGAGTCCACAGCACAGCAATTAACAGCCTGGAAGGATCTACTCTGTTTGACTATCATCATTTTGATTTGCATCAAGACTTTGAACAGAACTTCTATGCTGGTTATAATGTTTCAAACTTCTGTGGGGAGGATGCCATGCAACAGATTTCTGGTTATCTGCCAGGTATATGTCCTCCACCTTCTGCTTTCTTGGGCCCAAAATGTGCACTTTGGGATTGTCCAAGGCCTGCTCAAGGAGTGGACTGGTATCAGGACTATTGCAGTGGTTTTCACGCTGCTCTGGCATTTAGTGAAGGTCCACCTGGAATTGGTCCAGTTCTACGACCTGGGGGCATAGGCCTGAAAGACGGTCTGCTTTTTGCAGCTCTCGGTGCCAAGGCACAAGGAAAAGATGTTGGTATCCCAGAATGTGAAGGAGCTGCAACTGCAAAGTCTCCATGGAATGCTCCTGGTAAGTGCATTTTCGCTGCTTTACATATTTGATTTATGGTGCCAATTTGAGTTGGAAGAAAATATTTTGTTAATCTCGTATTTTGATTGTGGTGTCTATGATTGCAGAGCTCTTTGATCTTTCAGTTCTCGAGGGTGAAACAATTAGGGAGTGGCTCTTTTTTGATAAGCCTCGACGAGCATTTGAGAGTGGAAACAGAAAGCAGAGGTCATTACCAGATTACAGTGGACGTGGTTGGCATGAGTCAAGGAAGCAAGTGATGAATGAGTTTGGAGGCTTGAAGAGATCATACTACATGGATCCACAACCATTGAACCATTTCGAGTGGCACCTTTATGAGTATGAGATCAATAAGTGTGATGCTTGTGCGTTGTATAGATTAGAACTGAAGCTTGTTGATGGGAAAAAGAGCGCCAAGGGGAAATTAACAAATGATTCAGTTGCTGATCTACAGAAGCAGATGGGAAGGCTCACTGCTGAGTTTCCCTCAGATAACAAGCGCTCGGTTAAAGGAAGAGCCAAAGTTAATGCGAAGGCCGGTGTTGGTGGAAATATTTACCCTGCTTCAAATGTTGTCGCATCGACTAATGAGAAGTTCGATTATGGACCAACTGGGCAGTTTGATTTTTTGATTGAAAATTTAAGTGAGTATTACCTGACGTAATCAAAGAAGCTTCAATAATAAGCTGCAATTTGTTAGTACTAAGATCCGCTGAAGCATATTACCATAGTAGTGGTGGGGTTTATGTGTTTTCACTTGTTTTGTCTGCAGTTTCTGGTAGTCAATAACATGAGGTCAAGCTCTCCCTTTGGCCGCAAGGTTGTCAGTAGTTTTCATTCACAGATAGTGCTGTGCTGCATTAGGCTGTCCTGGATGCTGGAGTATATACTAACTTACGGTTCTCAAGTATGGAAAATGACTGTTTTTTCTCAGCCCATTTTCGTAACTGATAAGAATTCGAGATACGTGGTGAACACTCCAAACCAATCAGTGTCACCAGAATTGGATAGGGTGGATGCACACTGTTGCTATATTTTACTGACATTTATATGGTTTCATAATACTTTATGCTAATTATCTCGGCAACATGTAGCTAATGGGAAATACATTCTCAAAATTTATACCTTTTTGTTGATGGGGGTATGATATCATCTGTTTAAGTTGTCAAGATATTGTTTAAGTTGTAAATGAATGTCCCTTTTAATTTTACAGGTCCTGTTGATCGTTTTCCAATTTTCTGTCAGTTGCATTTTCACAAATCTGTTATCATTGTTCACTTTCCTAAGCGTGACTTGTTCAAAATAAGAGAAATGAATATTCTTCGTACAACACCACAACAGCCTACTTGTGATGGTGTCATAGCTGAGTTCTTATAAGTGCATCATCATAGTTCTTATAAATGCATCGTCATAGTCGGTGGATATGCAAGAATTTTACCTGCAAATAGCAACTAGCAATTCTACTCAAATCGTGATGATCCAATCCATTCAAGACTAATAGGTGAGCTGTTTAAGTGGCCAATTGTCATGAAAGGGTGTGTATGGACAGATTAGCTTAGCAATTTGCTCTACATCAATCTTACTCTTACTCTTCTAGATAACAAGAATCAAGAAAATTTGTGGTTCATTTGGAGCCGCAATTAAATTCAGACAGTTTCCGTAGATATAAAAGAAATTATGTTGTACGAATAAACAGCCTCCCTCAACACTAATTTAACAGCACACCACCATCATAATTGCATCAAAATAAGTCATTTAACTGATGCATCATTCACGAAAAAGGTATTCAACATTAAAGAACAGGCTGCATTACTTACAATACCCATGATTATTGCAACTGCATTGCTAGTATCCAATTACACAACATCAGTTAGCAACATAGCCTGAGATAGTCTACATGTGTAAATGGGCACTACTCTGTGAACAGATATAATTACATGCTTCAGAAAGCAATAGAGATTCAAACACTGAAATTGGTACAGGAGACATCAAGCTTTCTCATAAGCACCGTCATCTTCAAGGTTGTTAACCCGTTCACATTCATCAATCCATTCACTGTATCTGCAGACACAACTTCCCAGATAAGTAAAACAAACAGAGGCAAACACAGAGAATATAGAATGAGAGAATGAAAATAGTAATAGAATGTTGAAAGATTGGGTGTAACTTACATGTCTATCGGTTCGGTTAAAGCTGTAAACAGAGAGGAAAAAAACATACATCAATTATCAACACAACTAATTTCAATGTAATAAAAAAAGTACGAACCAGACCAAAAAGTTAGGATCAGGTTCTATTAATATGATCAGTTCAGCTGAGCCAGTCTACACTTATTACCAGCCAGCAGTTTGGATAAGTGACAGTGTCAAAAGCATGGACCTATTCTATCTAGACCAATGGCACTCCAATAATTGAACTCAAGCGAGTAGCGTTCTTTTCTTCTCAATCCACCATGGGTACACAAATTCACAATTCACATAAGTTCAACTTTTAAAATACCTCTATTTTACTATTTATTTCCACCGTGGCAAAGCCCCTTTATAAAAATAATTAAAAATTAGCACATTTATATTGTTCCAAAATTTCAAGACAATACCAAATGACCAACTACCCTACAACATCTCCTAAATGTAAATAGAGTTCATAAACACTGCAAAATACCTGTGATGGTAGTGCTAAAGCTCTCTTGGCATATATTGCATATAGCTTCACCAATTAAGTTCTTCATATCACTGAAACCACATAAACATCAAATGTCAGTGACTGCTAACATTAAAAGCTCAAAGATAGAGATCTTGCACCCATATCAGTTATACTCTGTTTAGTTGAACTACATCATAAAATGGTGAAACTAGGAGCTCAAGATTTTCAAGCAGGTTATAAAAGCCTAGTCATAAAGAAGAAAAAAGGTTTAAAAATGTCTTACATGCGGCACTCAACACTGGTGCCATGGTTACAGAAGGGACAACTAAAGACAGTGTCAAGCTTGTCCGTTCGCTTCTTGGGTGGAGGCTTTGCCCTTGACTTCCTCTTTCCCATAGCTCAAGTCCTTCAATACCAAGATATGGATTCACAAAAAGTTCAAATATACACACCAAGATTGAGAAAAATAATCTTCTATTTCATTTATGAAATCACACAGCGCCTGTTTAACCCAAATAAAAAGAAAAACAAAATTAAGCCGATCACGTTCACAGTTATCAACTAAATCAAGATTATAATTGCGGGTTTATTAACTAACTTCCTGATTTAAGTTAAAATTCTCGTCTTTCGTCAAATAAAGACGCAAAGATCATACTGTTTCAAACAAAATTCTCAGCAACCAAACAGAGTATACATGCTAATCTAAGAAAAACCAAAAATTGAGCATAAAATAAAAACAAAACAAAAAAGGATGTTTCGTAACTCAATTAGACAATTTTTCGATCTGCGCCAATTACCAAAACAATGAAAATGAAATAAACGATCAGAAAAGAGACGGATTTATCAAATAGAAGAATCCAACAAAAAGAAAAAGCAACGACCTGCAATAGATAACTGCTTGATCGCAGGCCGAAACCCTAGCTTTATGCCTTTATCGATGATAATGAGAGGGACCAATAACTAAAAAGAATTAAAAAAGAATGACACACAAAGGGCGTACAAAATACGTACTATATTGGTCAATTTCTTGCAATTTCTGGACCATTTCCCAAACGCTGTCGCTACGCTAGGCAATAAAACTCGGGCCGGCCCGGCCAGTTGGCGAGTTTTGGTCCGGTCCTCTACGTGAGTGCCTGGATACTGGTCTAAAGAAAAAAACTCCGAGCCAATCTAAATCCGCTTATTTTTTAAAAAAATTAATTTATAAATTAGAATAATAAATTAAAATTTAAAAAAATAATAAAAAAATAAAAAATTTAAATTTAAATCGTAATTCATACATCAATAATGATTCAAAAAATCTAAAATTATAATACTAAACTATTTCTTAAGTGTTAATTAATTAAGAGGGTGCTTGAATTAAAAAATTCAGTATTAAAATATTAAATTTTTAAGTTTTTATTTGCTTCATTTTCTTTATTTATTATTTTATTTTAAAATTTTTATGTTCTTTTATTTATTGTTGATTATAACAGCTTATTGATTATTAATTTATTTTAATTTTACAACAATAAAAAATTAAAAAATTAAAAAATAAATAATAAAGCCTAAGCCCGGCCCAGGTCCTTAAACTTTTTTGCCAATGGGCTTGGGCCTGGGCTTGATAAAGCCCAGCCCATGCCAGTACTTTACCAATCCTATTTGTCGTTTCCCGAATATAGGAGTAGATTTACCGTCAGTTTTTTATTTTATGCTTCTATTGGTTAATATTTTTCACCACCCCTTGTCTGCGGCCCATAAACATTAACCTGCAATTTAGCGGCCCATTTTCGTAAATTTTATTGTTGAGCTGTTTTAGTTTACTATTTTCTTAACTATTAGGCTTGCCAAAAAAGTTAGACTCGTGGTTTTTTGCCCAGCCCGTATGATTATTTTAAGGGTATAGGCTCAAAATTTTAAAGCCCATACATTGTGGGCCTGATTATGAGCTTGATGTAAAAAGCCTGGGCTATTTATATATATAAAAAAAATTTTAAAAATGAAAATAATGAATCAAATTACTCTATTCCATGTTCTACGGTAGTGTTTACTTATAAGATTTGAGAATTAAAATCTGGAATCGGAATGATTGAGTGTGTTTATTTTATAAAATGAAAAGCGAATAGAAATGAAAATCGTGGGCTCCACCACTATTTAGGAATGGGGAATGGGAGATTGATTCCCAAGCTTCCCCATAGGAATCAATCTCCCATTCTCTAGACTTCCAATTCTATCCTCATTAAATTTTTGTAATCCCCAAAACGCCCTCAATCAAGTTTTATCAATTTTGCATTTTAGTCCCTACAGAATTATGAAAATACCCGAAAATTTTGTATTATTTATAAATAGGTCCTTTGATAATAATAATTATAATAATAATAAAAAACTATAATAATAAAAATTTATTAATTTTAATAAAATAAAAATAATGGCATTATTATTATTGTCATTATTATTATTTTAATATTATTTTATTAAAATTAATAAATTTTTATTATTTATTGTTATTATTAAAATATATTAAATTTATTATTTTAATTATTATTTTTATTATTATTATTATCATTATTAACCTTTATTATTATTAATTTTAATATTTTATTTATTATTATTATTATTATTAACTTTTATTTTATTTTATTTTTTTAATTAATATCATTTTTATAATAATAATAATCACTAATAATATTAAAATAATAATAATGTCATTATTATTATTTTAATATTATTTTATTAAAATCTACTAATTATTATTATTGTCATTATTATTATTATTAATTTTAATATTTTATTTATTATTATTATTAAATATTATTTTTATTTTTTAATTAATATCATTTTTATAATAATAATCACTAATAATATTAAAATAATAATAATGTCATTATTATTACTTTAATATTATTTTGTTAAAATCTATTAATTATTATTATTATTATTATGTTATTAAAATTAATAAATTTTTATTATTTTATTTATTATTTATTGTTATTATTAAATTTATTATTTTATTTATTGTTATTATTATTTTTATTAATATTATTATTAATTTTAATATATTATTTATTATTATTTTATAATAATAATAATCACAAATAATATTAAAATAATAATGATGACATTATTGTTATTTTAATATTATTTTATCAAAATCTATTAATTTTTTATTATTTTTTATTATTATTATTATTATTATAAACTAAGGGCATTTTAGTAACTTGAAACAATTCTGCTTATTTCGATTCCAATTCCGATTCCGATTCCAATATAAAGTAAACACATCAATGTAATTCCATCACATTCCCATTCCGATTCCGATTCTGATTCTTACAGCTCAAGTAAACAACTTATTCTGATTTCCATTTTCCATTCCCATTCCATCTCATTCCTATTCCAGCCTATTTCGATTCTAGCCCATTCCGATTACTGACAAGTAAACGCAGCATAAATCTAACTGAGTAACCCTGAATAAAAAAGTAAGTAAAACAAAAATACAAAATCTGAAAATCAAAAGCATTGCAAACTGAAACAACCAAACACCGCGCCCACGCCCATCATCGATTCATCAGTCAGCATCGTAGCCAAGCATCAGTAGCATCGCACGATCGCGACAGCGACGAGCGGCATTGCAATGGCATGGATAGCATCGCGACCAAGCACCAAGAAACATCTCATAGTCTGACGACTTGGATCGCGACGAGCAGTGTGCAACACGCGTCGAAATAAGCACCAGCAGCATGGCAGCAGCGCGACGCCCACCAACAACTAACCCTTTGTTCCTCTCTGAGAAGTACAGTTTTGATTTTTGAGGTACAGAGAAAGAAGTGCAGTTTCGAACCCCTATGACCATTTCTTGTAAAAAAAAAACAAATTTAATTTCGTATGAAAATATTCTTTACAAAATTAATTATTAATTGTTTTTGCTTTACTATTTATTTATTTATTTTTTTTGTTAGGTGGAGTTCCTGAAGAAGAAATTTTTACCAGAGAAGAATTGAACAATGAGGAAGAAGTTGGCCCGCAAATAATAGATTAATTTTTTTTTATATTAGTATTTAATTATTTGTGATTTATTATGTTGTATTTTTATTATTATTGTGCGTTGGATAATCATATATAATTTAAGTACTTTTAGTTTATAGCTTTATTAAAAATATATATAAGCTCAAGTCCAGCTCAGGCCCGCTCATGATTGGATGGGCTTCCAGTGGGCTTGGGATAGCTTCTGAATTCATGGACTTGGGCATGAGCCTGCAAAAGTTCGGTCCATCCATGCAAATTGCCCACCCCATTAACTATCCTTCAAATGTTATTTTGAAAATACATATGAAATGGTTAAAAATACTTATTTAATCTTACGAGATATTTTAAAATACAGTGCTAATGTTTGCTTGAGTCAAACCCTGAAACTTTCCAAAAACAACACCATTTCGTGATTTTTTTTTGTTTTAATTTTTCGTAAAACGACGACGTTTTGCTTAAGCTTCTCATCTTTCTCTTCGTTTCACCATATAAACCGAATTGCAGAACCATTATGGTAACTTCTCGGGCCTTCGTGTTCTTTTGATGTCAGGTCATATTCCTCACTGACTTAGATAAAGCAAAAGCAAAACGTTGAACAAAGATGAGTTGCGGCATTGTCCATGAAAGATGAGTTTCGTCATATATAGTGGCTACGAAAAATTTGTTAATAGAATAAAATTTGTTAACATAATATTTGAGTTTCAGCATTTACCCCCGAAAGTTAGTTTCAATTCTATGTGGCTTTGCCATAAGGTAAGGTACTGTCTTCTTTGATAGTAGATTCTTTTCAAAGCTTGAATTTTGTTGTTTCATTCTGTAAAGCGATATTGCCGTTGTTGTTAAATTAAGTTAATATAATGGGTAATAAGCTGAACATTTGTTTCTATATTTCATTTTGAACGTTGATTAACACCTAAATCGTCCCCATTTTGCCATAACCTAAATCAGTCAAAGATCGAAGCATTACCTCAGGCTGTGATAATTGTGCCGCTTTGTGAATGGTTGTGGCTATCGTGTGGAGACTGTTGGTGGTGGCAGTGACAGTGACTGGGTATGTGTGATGGTGGTTGTAAGTTGTGGATTGCGAATGGCAATTTGGTGGTTGTAAGTTGTGAATTGTGAATGGCTGTGGCTGGAGAGAAATCGATGAAGGAAAGGGAAAATATTTGGCAAGCTGGAGAGAAATCGATGAAGGAAAGGAGAAATATTTGGCAAACAAAACGTTGCGGTTTTGGCTTTAGTGAATCAGCTTGTTTTGAATTTCAGGGTTTAACTCGGTGAAAATATTATTTTCGTTTAAAATAAACTATTATTACTATTTTCTTAACTACCCTTATTTATGGATTATTACAAAAAGTAATAATAGGTATCCCAACATTTAAGTCTCTTTTGAGTCCCAATTGATGTGTCATTCATCAATTGGAGGATGCTTAAGTAATTTTATAAACTACAAAATTCATCATCTAATAAATGAATGATACATAATATTGAAACTTAAGTTGAGACTCAAATATTGGGACTCTTGTTACAAAATTATGTAAGAATTTGTCAAAATTAAAGATCCAGAATTCCAGAATACTATTACTATCTCGAACTTTAAATTCAAATAGAGTGAATTCTGGCCCAGTGATAGTCTTTTCTTTTGGACGTTCAAAAACCTCCAAAAGCCCTAACCCCTCCTCCTCCATCACCACCAGAATCAGATGGCACTCATTCACATCCACACACACTCTTCTCACAACTTTTACATCCCCAGATCACCCCTCACAAGTTCAAGAAATCACTTCGCTGCCCTTTCCTGCACTTCTCCTAAAACGACAGCGTCTCTGTCCTCAGAACAGGAGGTTTTGCAAGCCGTGGTGGAGTCCGATGGAAAGACGCTTCCATGTGTCAGAACCTACGAGAACGACTTGGCTCGGCTCAGCCTCTTCGGAGCCGTCGGCTTCGACCAGGCTCTGACTGCCGCTGCAGCGGATGGAGGTCAAGCCGCTAACGAACATGTTGCTTCTGGCATTCCCGCGATGGTCGTTGAAACCGTTTTCCCGGGTCCCTCAGGAGACCGAACCACTATCTCCACCCGATTGGTCAGTTTTTTTTTCTTTTAATTATTATTTTGAAGGTATTAACAAGAATTTTGTGTTTTCAAATGCATGAATAATTGTGCTTCTGAAAATGATAGGATTGAGAGTTCTAAATTGGACTGTTGTTTGTAGTTTTTGCCTGCTAGCAAAGTTAAAGAGAAAGCGCTTAAGCTCAGAAAATCTCTCAGTAAAGATATTCTGAATGGCTCTTCATCTAGGAACATACTTGCCATGACATTCAGACAAGTAGTTATGCATCAACTTTGGAGCTTTGAACTGGTTTTGTTCAGGCCTGGAACAGAGAGAAATATGGAGGATCTTGAAAATCGAAGAGAGGTTAGAACCCCTTCTTTTTCGCCCCTTGGTATATTGCATCTGCATCATTATTCTGTGGTCAAATAATATATCTGCCCTGCAGGTGCCACATGATACTGATAGCTTCAGTTCTCTTATTCATTTGGTATCAGCAGGTTCCAGCTTCTTTCACCCTCACCTCTTCTGATGAACGTGTTATCTCAGTGCTTGCTGAAGTTGTTTGCCTGTCTGCTCTTCAAAGTACCGAAAGTCATTTTCTGGATAATTCCTTGAGGAAGACTTCAAGTTATTTCTTCCGTTGGTTTCATAAGCCCAAAAGGATTATATCAAAAGATTCCTCTGTTGTTTTATATAAATTATTCGAAGATGAGATAGTTCAAAATGCCAAAACTTTGCTAGAAACTTTTAATTCGACGAAAGAAAGTATTAAACCTGAAAAAATGAGGCCAAAGCACCTTTGGTGGACACCATCAGCTCACTCTAAGTTGGAAAAGATTGGTGGCCATGAGTTTAGTATTTGGACAAGTGAGAATGTTCCTGCTTACAGGCTTGAAATTGATGTTAGTCGACAAAATGATGTAAGGCTTGAAGGTTGGAGAAAATCTGCTGAGAATAGGTGGGAAATTCTTCTGACCCACTCCCAAATGGTATCTTACTCTCCCTTTTGTCTTCTGGCATTTAGTGGTACCATGTTTCATTGGGATTATAATTACAATGGTAATCTATGTGATGGCAAATCTCCCATGCCTCCTTCCTCTGCATGTCAACTAAAAAGTAGGGACATAGAAAAACTAGTCTTTTGCCATAGTTGGTGAGTGTGATAAAGCCTTGTTTGTTGATTTGCACTGATGAAGAGTGATTATCATGTATATTTATTTTATGTGCCATTGAGTTTAAGAAAATATATTTTCTATCCTGATTTTGGTTTTCTAAATTTTTAGGTTGGTTTGGCTGACATATTAGACATGTATTATGAAGATATTTTTTCACTGCCGAATAAACAGCTGTCGTGTGGTGTAGTCACAAATTACTCCAATTTGCCCAATAAAAAGGTACTAAAATCTAGACCAATTGTCTATTTTATTTTATCTGTTGGTTTAATGTTAAGCCTCTATTTCATGTAACTTGTACAACATTCTTGGCCCTGTGCATATATTTAGACATAATCTTGAAACATGAAGATAATTGGTTTACAAATGATATACACTCAAGTTATGAGCTTTTCATTGTGGGAAGGTGAGGCTAATATGATTATGATAACTTGTAGAAAATTTTGAATTTTTGAGATTAAATTTGAGTGGGAGGGACTAATGGAGGTGGTGCCATTTTAATATTATTTTTAAGAGTAACGTACTTTTTGATTTACTCATGAAAATTTTATTATTTAATTATTTTCACTGCTTGATTCAAAAGGTTCTTACAAATGCCTTTGGCGGTTGGTCACAATTTCATTTTAATTTAATTTAAATCAAGTTGGTAAGGATTAAAATATCCCTTCATTTTGATTTTTTCGATTTATATTTCTATGATCTATCATCATAGAGGCGGCCCCTTTACCATTCTGTACAAATTTTATTATTTAATTATTTTCATGTTATGCTTTCCTGTATTATTTACAATATGGGGAGGTTGTGACCTTGTGGTTTGTCAAGGATCTCATTGGGAAGAACTTGTTATAGCCTTTTACTGTGGAGTTTGTATTATGATAATGATTCTGTTTACTTGAGTTGCTTCATTCCAGACTTATTGCTTATGTTATGTTCACAGAGGAACTCTTCCTTTTTGAAAATTCTATCTGTCACTCTTGCAAGTGGAATTTTTCTTGTCGCTATCAGTGCTCTCGGTCAACGCTCTTCGCCTCATTTACACAAGGGGGAAAAGTTTTCTGGAGAACTTAGGTCTCTGCCTTCATTTGAGGTTGAGAACGCATTTCGTCAGCCTGTAGATGCTGTAAAGGTGTGCATGAACTGGAAGCATTTTTAACTATCCAGTCCTTTAGTATTCTAATTTTTTTAAATAAATTGGCATCCTGTGATACATATCATTGGTTCGTTTGCTCATATCCATGCAACATTGAGGCTTATGCTTGTCGCAAATAGTTCTTATTAGTTCACTTGTTTGTTTCATGCTTTACTCTACTTTTTGGTTTCTTCATTTTTGAAAGAAAAATTAAACTTTAAATTATTTTGGATAGTTGGAAGAAATGTGTGTCTCAATCGTCAAAAGGATTAAGGACACTTTTGATTGGCCTGGTGACATAATGACTGAAATGAGTATTGGTGCTTGGATTGGGGAAATTCCCAATTACTTGAAATTATCTCATGGAGATGATTCCAGTAGTGAGGGAAACTTGACTGGTGTTTTGGAGAAAATTGATGCTGACATCAAATCATCTGTGCAGGATATTGCTAGTTATCAGGTAACAAGTTTAGGCAACTTATATTTACTTTATTTCTCTATGTTTCTATCAGGTATAAACACATATAAAAGCAATCTACTGCTTTAACTTAAACAAGGCCCTGATCCTCCTTGAACTAATGTTATCTATCTGCTGCTTAGATAATATTACATTTTAAGCTCCCATGATGTGCACCAGTGACATTCTCTAAATCCATAGTTGGCAGTTCTTGGGAGTGATCAAATGAAGTGTGGAAATGTGGTAGTTTTTGGTTTGTTCAAGCTCCAATGGCATCAAGAACCCTATTGCAATCATATGTTTTTGTCGTCATGTATAACTGTCTTATGTTTTGCCTGTTTGCCATTTGGTTGGTACTAGGTGGTTCTGTCAACTGAGGGAAAAATAGTTGGGTTCCAGCCAACAAGTCGAGTTGGTGTTAATCATTGGGCTGCAAATCCCTTAGCAAAGGAGATGTATGGTGGGAGAAAGCTTTCCCCTGGTAAGATTAGTATTGGTTGTATTTCCTTTTGGTGCTTCTAGGTTACTATTTGCTGCAATTGATCAGTGAACATTCTTGGCTTGTTGCAAGCAGGTTTAATTGAACCTAGCCTCAAGATCCACCTTCCAAATGAGGTAGTTTTGATTGAGGTGTTGATGTCAGTAAACCCTGATTCATGTTTTGCATTGGCTAGGCCAATTCAATGATAGTTACAACGGCTGTGTGGAAGACAAGGTTTGTGGGTCTTGATAGCAGAGTTCTGGTGCAAATAAATATGGGTGCCTGTTTTACATTAGCTGTGCGGGTTCAATGTTCCTTCAAGAGACCCGTCAAACAAGGCAAGAGGATGTCATCCTTTATGGGCAGTTTGACACTTACAATTATAAATTTAGATTACTAAACTAGGAAATCTTACTGAAAATACTAATGGTGAATTTTCATGGCCGGTTAGTTTTTTCGTCTGCTTGCCCTGTTGCTGGATTCTCTAGAACCATCAGGATTGGATGTGTTGAGTAATGGTAGCATTCCTTTGTTACAAATCTATCAAATTGTTTGTCAAATTTTTCCCTGAACCACAGAGTTGACTATTTATATGTTGTTAAGAGAGTTTTGTTTTGGATTGGTGGGGAGGTTGATTTTGGATTGGAACTCAGTTATATTTGTTAATTGATTAGCTAGAGGTTGCAGATTACCATTAAATGCAGTAAGATTTTTTTTTTTCAACCGTAAATTCGGCTGACAGATGGAAAGATTATAAAAGTTGTCGTCCGCCCTAGGTAGATTTTGCTGTAGTCATACATAGGCAAGCAGTTTCCTTAGGAAATCGATCTGTTACAACGGAAAATTTGCAATTTTGAAGTGCAATTAACCTGTATGTTTCTTAAAATATCTAAAACGGAATAGCACAAGACTAACAATTACTGAATTTTACAACGTGAAGTCTGGTTCAACTTTCAAGGATATGAAAATACAAGAATATGGTTTACAAACGACAGTAGTTAAAACACTTGATCAACATGCATTTTCTGAGCCTAGAGAGTTGGCAAATCAAGAATTCACAAAACGAATCGATGCAACAACTGATCTAACTTTTCTTGATAAACACACGAATTGATTATAAAACGAGAATCATAATATCTTCATTGAACTGTAAAGATCATCTTGCAAAACATTTTCTTTTTCGGATTAGAATGGGTGGTGAAACCTTTCACATAGCTATGTATCCATGGTTTGCGACGGGACATCTTACCCCGTTTCTTCATGTTGCCAACAAGTTTGCAGAGAGAGGTCACAGAATCTCGTTTTTATTACCAGCAAAAGCAATAACGAAATTTGAGCCTTCAAATCTTCACAGGGATCTCATTACGTTCATTCCAGTGTCTGTTCCTCGTGTTGATGGCCTTCCTCCTGGGGCTGAAACAACAAATGACGTTCCTTTCCCTTTGCATCCTCTTCTAATGACAGCCATGGATTTAACTGAGCCTGCCATCGAATCAATTCTTCGTCGCCTCAAACCCGATTTTGTCTTCTTTGATTTCACTCACTGGTTGCCTCCGTTGGCACGCAAGTTCGGCATCAAGTCTGTACTTTATTGCATTATTAGTCCTGCGACAATAGGCTATTTGTTAAGCCCGGAAAGGAAACTGAGAGAGAAAACTTTGACTGAAAATGATTTGTTGCGACCTCCACAAGGTTTCCCTACTTCAAAGATTAAGTTACGTGCCCATGAAGCTAGAGGATTAGCTGCTGCAACTGTGAAAGAGTTTGGTTGTGGCCTTTCATTCGCAGAACGAAACTTACTCTCTTTGAACGAGTGTGATGCAATTGGTTTCAAAACATGCAGAGAGATTGAAGGGTCTTATTGTGATTACATTGGGAGCCAGTTTGGAAAGCCAGTGATTTTGTCAGGGCCAGCATTGCCAGAGTCTCCTCGTTTGGCTTTAGAAGAAAGATGGGAAACGTTGTTGGGTAGCTTTAAATCAAAGAGTTTGATATTCTGTGCATTGGGAAGTGAATGCGTCCTTAACAAGGAACAGTTTCAAGAACTGGTTCTGGGTTTTGAGCTTTCAGGTTTGCCATTTTTGGCTGCCTTGAAACCACCAGTGGGACATGATACCATAGAGTCAGCATTGCCCGAAGGGTTTGAAGAAAGAGTGAAAGGAAGAGGATTTATTCATGGAGGTTGGGTTCAGCAACAGTTGATCTTGAAACATCCTTCTGTTGGGTGTTTTGTGACCCACTGTGGATCAGGATCATTATCAGAGGCTATGGTCAATGAGTGCCAATTAGTGCTGCTCCCAAATGTGGGCGACCAAATTATAAATTCAAGATTGATGGGTGAAGAGCTCAAAGTTGGAGTGGAAGTTGAGAAAGGAGATGAAGACGGATTATTTACAAGAGATGGTGTATGCAAAGCTGTCAAGGCTGTGATTGATGACGACCACAGTGAATTGGGCAAAGAGATTAGGGAAAACCATGCTAAATGGAGGGAGTTCTTGAAAAGTGAAGGGCTTGAAAATTCTTACCTTGATGGTTTTGTTCAGCAGTTGCATGGCCTTTTGAACTGAAGTCATCATTTCCATCATTATATAAAAAACATTCTTAGTTGCTTTGGTGCCTCTCTCAACTCTCATCACCAGCGCCGTAGAGTTCCCCCTCATATACGTTTATACCACGATTAAAGAACGAAGATTCTTTCATATGTTGGCCTACTCACTTTCAAGAGTTAATCTTTTTTTTTTTTTTTAAATACTATTATATTCTAATCAGAATTTTATTGATATATCTACAATAAGATTTTTAATTATTAGGACTAATTTAAATGAATTCTCTGTAAAAAACTAATTTTTTTAATAGGGAGTGATATTATTATTAATCAGTAGAGAATAACATCGTATATATACAAAAATTCACACGACTCCATTAATTGAACACGATTTCATATGTATATTTGCTCTAGGTTTTCATAATCAATCCCCTTTTACCGGGCGGAAAGGAAAATTTTGAATCTACTAATTTTCCCTTTCATTCATTTAAGAGTGGCATTTAATTTAGTTTAGAGAAAAATGATTTAGCTCATTTATCATTGCTCTTTCTTTATTTTGTGGCATGGTAAAATAGTAAACTAACGGAGGTTAAGTCACAAACTATGAGTTACGAAGCTAATAAAATTTATATGATGCAAACATGAGACAAAAGCTTAAGAAAATCGACCAGGGTCTTTTTGTTTTGGTTTATTTTTTGGGCCTACGTGCCTACGAATGCATGACCGGTGCTCAGTGAAGTCTTCACGAAGGTGATGATCAAGAGAATTATATTAAGACATAGCTTCATTTCGGTGGTTAAAGTTCAGGTAGGTCCGTGGCGGCCGTATGAAGATGGGATTCAATGTCTGCAATCGTATTAAACCCGTTAGCAGAAAGGGCGGAGCAGACCTGATGGAAATCAGTAAGTAATGTGATCTTATTTTGTGAAGGAAATACTAATAAGAAAGAAAATTTTAATTACCAATCACATTATTATTGAGACCATCCTACTCAAAACTTTCTTTTCAGTTAGCGATTAAATCACACCTTTTGATGTCTAATAAACATCACAAATAAATTTAATAATAATGTCAGGCTTAGAAGTTGTATAAATACAATACGAACTGTGTGATCCGAACATTACTCTTGAGGAAGACATTAGTTAAATTTATAAATAATTAATTAATTTCAATTGAGGTTAAGTTGAACACACATATACAGTATATATATATATATAGATTTTAAACCTGAATTATAATTACAATTCACAAGAGCGATGCTATAATGGAAGATAATAAATTTCACATAGCCATGTATCCATGGTTCGCTATGGGCCATCTGACCTCATATCTCCATATCTCCAACAAACTGGCAGAAAGAGGCCACAAGATCTCATTTATCTTACCAGCAAACACAGCCGAATTTGGAGCCCTTCAATATTAATCTTCACAAACATCTCATTACTTTCATTCCAATCACCGTCCCTTGTGTTGATGGTCTTCCTTCCGGAACCGCAATAACAACAGATGTTCCTTTCGCATTGCATCCGCTCCTCATGACTGCCATGGATCTAACTGAGCCCGCCATTGAAGCTATTGCTCGTGACATTAAACCCAACATTGTCTTCTTTGATTTCACTTACTGGCTTCCTCCATTGGCTCGTAAGCTGGGCATTAAGTCTATGGCTTTTGTCACCATTAGTACTGCCACCGTCGGCCATCTGTTGAGCCCGGAAAGAAAGCTTCGTGATAAAGTCTTGACAGAAGCTGACTTGTTGCAGCCTCCGCAAGGTTTCCCTCCTTCAAAGATCAAGTTACGTGCCCATGAAGCTAGAGGACTAGCTGCTGCAACTGTTAAAGACTTTTGTGGCCTTTCGTTCATGGAGCGGTTATTACTCTGTTTAACCGAGTGTGATACGATTGGTTTCAAAACGTGCAGGGAGATTGAAGGTGCCTATTGTGATTACATTGAGAGCCAGTTTGAAAAGCGAGTGATTTTGGCAGGGCCAGTGTTGCCAGAGCCTCCTACTTCTGTTTTAGAAGAGGAGTTCGAAATGTTGTTCAGCAGCTTTGAAGCGAAAAGCTTAATATTCTGTGCACCTCGGAGTGAACGTTGTTGTATCAAAATTGGAGTAAGCCCAAAGAGTCTACACGAGTATGGGCCCAATAAAAACGACCTAGGTCCATTCTAAATAAAATACTCAAAAGGCAAGTTTTTAACAAAATTTTAAAGGTGTGTTTCTACAAAAAGTGACCTAGATCCATTCTTTATGGAGAATAAACTAGGTCTATTTTCTACAAAGAGTGATAAAGAAGGATCTAGGTCCATTTTAAGAAAAATGCGGTTAGTTTCCGATAGAACGCTAAAGACGTATTTCTACAAAAGAGTGACCTAGGTCAATTTCTACAAAGAATGACCTAAGTCTATTCTAAGCAAAACAATTAAAGGGCGAGTTTTCAATAGAATGCTAAAGGCGTATTTCTAAAAAAGAGTGACCTAGGTCCATTCTAAGCAAAACGCTTAAAGGGCGAGTTTCCGATAGAATGCCAAAGGCGTGTTTCTACAAAAGAGTGACCTAGGTCCATTTTCTATAAAGAAAGATTTAGGTCGATTCTAAGCAAAACTCCCAAATGGTGAGTATTCGACAAAACACCAAAGGCGTGTTTCTACAAAGAGTAATCTAGGTCCATAAAGAATGATCTAGGTCTATAAAGAATGATCTATATATTCAACAAACACTCAAACTACTTGAAAGTAATATTCTCCGAAGTTGCATACACGCGAAACGCTGCAAAACCGAGCCACTTTATGAGGAACCAACATAAGAGCCAAAATGCTTAAACCCAATAAAGCTCAAGAACCCGAAATCAGGACAGGTGTTCAAAGAAGATTTGTCATGAACAAATTTTGACATATAATGACAGGTGTCTTTATGCATGGGTTATGTTGACATTTGTCACCAAAACAATGCCACGTGTCATGATGGCACCTCCACCTTATAGATCAAATTGCTTATATAAAGGTTAGAATTTTTCATACGTGAGGGTAATGAAAAAATGGGTAAAGAAATGATGTTCTTCTCTCTCTAAATTCTCTTTCTAAAAATTAAATACAAAAGACTGACTTGAGCGTCGGAGGGTTATCGCCGACAACCCCGACACCCTTTGACAATTTCTTTTCTTTTGCAGAACTCTTAACTATAAAAACCCACATCACAAAAAGAAATAGTCCGTAAGGCTTAATGTCGAAGGATATTTGAAATTGAAAGTCAGTTATTACGTGTCGAGCAAAAATTTGCAACAACAAATGTGTTCTAAAAAAGGACCAGTTCCAAGAACTGGTCTTAGGTTTTGAGCTTACAGGTCTCCCCTTCTTCGCTGCCCTGAAACCACCAACGGGACATGATACAATAGAGTCAGCACTCCCTGAAGAAGAAAGAGTTAAAGGAAGAGGATTTATTCATGGAGGTTGGGTTCGGCAACAGTTGATCTTGAAACATCCTTCTGTTAGGTGTTTCGTGACCCACTGTGGATCAGGATCACTGTCAGAGGCCATGGTCAATGAGTGCCAATTAATGCTGCTCCCAAATGTTGGCGACCAAATTATAAATTCAAGACTGATGGGTGAAGGTCTCAAAGTTGGAGTGGAAGTTGAGAGAGGTGATGAAGATGGGTTATTAACAAGAGATGGTGTATGCAAGGCTGTGAAGACTGTGATGGATAATGATAGTGAAGTGGGCAAAGATGCAAGGCAAAATCATGCTAAACTGAGAGAGTTCTTAATCAGCCCAGGGCCTGAGAATTCTAATGTTGATGGTTTTGTTCAGGAATTGCATAGCCTGGTTGATCTCGTGTGACTTCAGTTTTAAGAAATTTTTTAACAAGTTGGTGCCTCCCCCTAGTCTACAGTGCAGTCGTCTTAGTTAAATGACCAGCTAATTCATATCAGACTAATAAAATTTTGTTAACAGTATCATGTTCCAAATAATTTCTTCTTGTGTTTAATGTTCTTATGTTTAACATTACCTTACTGTTCTTGCTTTCTATATATATATAATATCAATATTATCGTATATCCTCGATAACAAAACATCACAATATATATCGAGGGCAAAAGCCTATAGGGGCTTTTTAACCTTTCCCATAAAATGTGGAACAGACGTAGATTTGTTCTTAAATATTGTTAGTTGAAGTAATTTTTTGAGCTATGCTTGATAGATCTTTGTATTGTACCATAAGACTATGTTTGGAAGACATAGATGGATTAAATTAACTTTTAAAATTAAAATGGACCAACTTGTCTTTTGGTAACATAATATTTGTTAAGACCATGTTAAATTTAATCTACTGTAACTAAAATAAATATTTAATAGTAATGAGTATTTTAAGCAGTTTTATTTGGCTCGCCACTTGAGTTTGAACCCTCAAGGAGGCAGGGATTAAAATTTTAATTTGGCTTTATCCACTCCTCTACCTTTTAAAATTAACAAAAAAAAAATGGTCATTCTATGATGCCATGATTAAAATCACATCATTAATACTATAATTAAACATGAATTGTGTGAATGAAAAATAAAATATGTAAATTTAACATAAAACTTATAAATCAATATTAAGTATAATATAAAACATAAATTATGTAAATAAAACATAAGACTTGTAAATGGAAGGCAAAACAAGTAAATTAATACAGGAGTAGTTAGTGTATTATTGGTAAACAAAACAAGAACTTACAAATATAACATAAAACTTATAAATTAACATTAAGTGTAAAATAAAACATAAATTAAGTAAATGAAACACAAGCTTGTAAATTAAAAAAAAACTAGTAAATTATCATGGAAATGGTAAATTGGTGGATTATTGGTAAATAAAATAAAAACTTATAAATGTAACATAAAACTTGTAAATTAATATTAAATGTAAAATAAAACACAAATGATGTAAATAGAATATAGTACTTGTAAATGGAAGGTAAAACAAATAAATTAACACAAAAGTAGTAAATTAATGTATCAATAGTAAACTAAACAAAATAAAAACTTACAAATATAACATAAAACTTGTAAATCAACAACAAGTGTGAAATAAAACATAAATCAAGTAATGAAACATAAGATTTGTAAATTAAAAAAAAAAGTAAATTATCAAGGGAATGGTAAATTGGTGTATTATTGATAAACAAAAATAAAAATTACAAATGTAACATAAAACTTATAAATCAACTATAAGTGTAAAATAAAGTATAAGTTATGTAAATAAAAAATAAAATTTGTAAATGGAAGGTAAAATAAGTAAATTAACATAGTAGTGGTAAACTAGTATATTATTAGCCAAAAAATAAAAACTTACAAATCTAATAAAAACTTGTAAATCAACATTAAATGTAAAATAAAACATAAATTATATAAATGAAACTTATGACTTGTAAATAGAAGGTAAAATAAGTAAATTAATATAGGAGTGGTAAATTGATGTATCATTGATAAATAAAACAAAAACATACAAATATAACTTAAAACTTGTAAATGAATATTAAGTATGAAATAAAACATTAAACTGGTAAATAGAAGTAAAATAAGTAAATTAACATAAGAGTGGTAAATTGATATATTATTGATAAACAAAACAAAAACTTACACGTGTAATATAAAACTTATAAATCAACATTAAGTATAAAATAAAACAAAAATTATATAAATAAAACATAAGACTTGCAAATGGAAAGTAAAATAAGTAAGTTAGTATAAAAGTTATTGAAAAAAAAAGACTTACAAATGTAGAATAAAAACTCATTATAATAATGATTGCCTTATATATTTGCTGATTTTATTTTTAAATTGAATAATAATGATAGTTTTGGGTTTATGTAATATGTGTGGTGATATATGTGAAATTTTATTAAGAATAAAATTTATTCTCAAAATCAGATCTTGAAAAACTATTTTTTTTGTGTTTTCAAAGCTATTAATAAGATAAAGTGATTTTGCATCTTCCACAACAACCCTAAATGATATTTAAGTATAAGTAAGAAGTAAAGTTTAAACCATGAAGTATGCATACAGCTGAAATTTAGATTCAATTTTATTGATATATCCTATATGTATAATAATATAAGAATATCTTTTTGTTTTGTTTTGGCTTGATCCACATGAAAAAAGTAATTTTGCTTAATTAACATGTATAATAAACAAATACTATGATGGAAAAAAAAAATTATGCTTAAACTAGGATGAATATATAATTTATGTTTAAACCAATTCAATAAATCTGATTCCAATTTTTTCAATACATTTTTTTTAATTTTCAATTGATGAGTGATTTTTTCTTTGCTTAATTAAATTAAATGAATAAACTACTTTTTGTTTAATTAAAGTTTAATATTGGTTTACACGTTTTATGTTATTTTTACAAATGTTTATTTTATTTACAATTTTAAAACACTAACTTACCACTCTTATATTAATTCACATATTTTACCTTTTATTTACTAGTTTTAAATATAATTTACAAATTTTGTATTTGTTATATCATAAAATCACGGCATCATATAATTTTTTCAAAAATAAAAAAAATATCTCAATAGTATAATAACTTTTACATTATATTACTAATTGTTAGAATTCAATATTTAATGTTTAAATATTTTTATTAACAGGTAATTGAATAATTTTTTGCTTTTACGATTTAGTAATACTTTAACAAATTATGAAATTATTTTTTGTATTTTATTTATTTATAAAAAATATTAATTTAATAAAAATTAATATTTAGACTAATCTACTACTTCACAACCAAATATAATCTTGGGATTGACAATTTTTTGTTCTTAGAATTAGTCTGATCCTACTTTTTGTAGCAATAAATACATATTTTTTTTTTCAAAGAATGTAAGTGTTGGGACCTTTATATATATATATATATATATATATATATATTATTGTCCATTTAAGAACCAGTTGATCTATTGTGGGACACGTGTAGGTTCAAGATCACAATTATGTGCTCCCCTTACATACAAGTGCTAACACAGAAGAAATCCCTCAAACCGCGGACAATAGGGTTTTACTTTTACTTATGCTAATTGGATTCTGCTTGGATTCGAATCGATTGGTGGTTCTGTTATAAGAGCCACTGTTGACTCTCGCGCTTTCAAAAAGGCGAAACAAATATTAAAATTCATCAAAATTCATTTTCTGTAAATTATTTTTTCAATTTGTTGGCGTTAATATTACGATGGGGAGAGGCAAATTCAAGGGTAAGCCCACCGGTCAACGTCAATTCTCCACCCCTGAAGATATTCGTAAGCTCCCCTGCTTCTAAATTTCCTTTTAATCGAACTCATTTTTCAAGTTTTGTTATTTTGATTCTCTGTGAAAATAGGAACTTTTAAAAATATGAAATAGCTGCTGATTATGTGAAATTGCTTTATATATGCCTCTATTGCGCTGATGAAATTACGGATTTTAATTGTGTCTGCTTAATGTGTGTGTAGATTTCTAGTTTTTTTTTTTAATTTTTATTTTGTTTGAGTTTATGATTTTTAGCTTAATGGCTGATTTGACGCATTATCTAACTTCAGAATTGTTATTTTATTTTATCTTTGTACATTGGTTGCAGTTGCTGGAACGTCTAGACGACCTCGCACTTTTAAACGGGTGGGTCTCTGTCCTGATTGCTGATTAAATGAACTGCTAATTGAGATTTTTTAAAGAATTTTTTTAAATTTAATTTAATTTAAATGGTATTAGGAAGAAGCTGAACACGAAGAGGAAGTGTCTGAAGATGAAGCAGCTGGAGAGGAATCTGGAGAGGAGTCCAGAGAAGAATCGGCAGTTAGTGGACTCATTTTTTTCCAATATTATTTTGGTTGTTTTATACTAATGAGTCTTATAATTGAACTTACTTTTTTCTACTATGATGTTAGCAGAGGCGGAAAGGAACTCAAGGTTTGATTGAGATCAATAATCCTAATTTGGTCAAGGCGAAGGATTTGAAAGCTAAGGATGTCGATGTAAGATTCATAGGTTCTACTTGCGGAGTTGTATTTATTAAAATTGTACTTTTTTCATTCATCTAAGCTGTTTTTTTTATCTTTTGCAGTTTGGGAAAACAACTGAACTTTCAAGGCGTGAAAGGTCTGTAAATTCACCTTTTATTTCATCCTTAAGGGGACCTTTCTTATCTAGTGTTACACAATCATTTCAGAAACAAGATAGTATCCTCTCTAGGATAGAGAAGATAGTAGAAGAATGCACCCAAGTTGAAATTAATGTCTTTTACTAGAATCTTTCATGTAAAGCAGTCTTTAGTTTTCTTCAATTTTTTATTTATGTGTCTACAGAGAGGAACTAGAGAAGCAGAGAGCTCATGAGCGTTACATGAAGCTGCAAGAACAAGGGAAAACCGAAAAGGCAAGGCAAGATTTAGGTGAGTGATTGGTTTTAGTACCTCTATTGTTTTATTGAGTTTTACAATGTGCAATAGTTGGATGAACTAGGAAACGGGATAACGATTGATGCTGACTTTACATACATGCAAAGATTTTATAACTTGCTTGAGGTTTTGGACTTGTACCAGCTTTGCTGTTTTGCCAGTGCCGTCTAGTTAACTTGAATCATTCCCAAAGAGATAATGACCAAGTGTAAGGCTTGTACATCTTGTCATGACAAAACAAAGTTCTTTGTTCACAACTGGATGGATTTGTATCTCTCCCCGTCTTTGACGAACGCTCCTCTTGCCAGCCAAACTCCCTCTCCTCCCTCACACTATCCTCTTCACTAGGATTTAATGCTCACACATGAATAACAACCACTATGAGACTAGCCCTATGATTACTACCAATTGTTACTATGAGACTAGTGACAAGACCCCTGCTATTTGTCCTCCTTTTGCTTCACATGGAATGGTTTCAGTTTATTGATCTTGTATGGTGTTTTGATTGTGCCACACTTTATCTAATATTTTGACATATTGTGACTTATTTGTTGGATGGTGCAGAACGTTTAGCCCTTATACGTCAACAAAGGGCTGAAGCTGCTAAAAAGCGAGAAGAAGAAAAGGCTGGTAATGTTCTGTGATCATCATTCACTGGTTTTCATGTGTTTCAAGATATGCATGTTTTTCCAACTGATAAATATATATTCACTTGTTTCAGCCAAAGAGCAGAAGAAAGCTGAAGCGCGCAAATGATTTACCCGCAAAAAGTCAAATGAAGAAAGTTTATGCTGCTTATAGATTTTTTTTTTTTTTTTTTTTTTTTTTTGCGGTTGGTTTATAAACAGCACATGATCGATGAAGCTATTGTTCTTCTTTAAAGAATATTTCTATTGTTTTAGCGAAGCTTTTAATTTGTGGTTTTATTTATTCCTCTCTGCTGTCACTGTGTATTGATAGTATTTTGAGGTGAAATTTGTCCCAAGTACAGGCCAAACTCCGTCTATCATTTTGGAAAGAAGTAAACCAAAATATTCTATATGTAGATACAATGTTGCCTTCTAAAATGCCGCACGAATATTGAAAATTTGACCTTTTTTTTTTCCCTCCCTCTCTTTTTAACATTTGACTCCCCTCTTGTTCGTGACAGAGTGATTAATCAAAATCTATTAATAAATCGAATGAGTGAAAGGACGGTTAAAAAAAGAAAAAAAAAAAAAACACACACACACACACAGACACAACAAGTGTTGAGAGACAGACGTCGTTTATTTGACAGATGGCAAACTTTGAAAAAGATATAAATCAGAAGTAGTTAGATTCGTAAAGTAGAGCTTCACACGCAATGGCTGACCACCAAAAGCCCAAAACCTCGGAGAACCGTCCGTCATCTTCGTCTAATTCTAAGTTAAACCCAGAATCCAGCCATACAAACACCAAATTCTCTAGCCACAAGGTCCGGTACCCGAACCCACCGGACGCATCAAACCCGGACCCTGCAACACTCAGAGAGCAATGGAGGTTCGCAATCAAGCAGTATAGTAGATGGTATTCTCACGCGTGGGGAACCGCCATTCTCGCGGGTCTGTCGTTTTTTGCACTTGGGTGGATTGTCAAGGGGTCTAATCCTTTGCCCTCTTTTAAGGGTGATTCAAATGATGCCGCTTCTCATGATAGTGATGGACATGATGCAAAATGAAGCTTGCTCTTTTCATTATGGTTACGGGGTAAGTTTACTTTCGTGTTTCTGATTTACCATTCCAATTATTTAATTACTGATTTTGTTTGGTTTCCAAATTATTATTTAGGTTCTGGTCTTTGCTGTTAACCTTTGATTTTGTTTATTGTTTGATTTCTGGTTGCTCTTGTTTGATTCTGTTATATTTGCGCTATCACAGATCACAGGACAGGAGTTGAATCTTGTGAAATATTTCGTTGGCAATCTGCCCTTTAGACTCTTTGATAGAAATAGAAGTGGTATGTGTCAAGTCCAAGTCCAATTGACTTCTTCTCACCTCTTTCTCCTTATATGTCTAATTTGCTTGGTTAGGTTAAGCTCGTTTTGAACAGCCAAGTGTCAATGAAAAGGTTTTTCCTTTTTGTGGACATGACGTTAACATGATGCCCTTTAGATATGGTTTACTCCATGTGTGTTCCTTGCCTGAAGCCCGAAGATTTTGAGTCTAATTTGGAATTACCATTGCACAACTTTTATAGCAGGTTGGATTTCCAGTGTTGTTCTATGCCCCTTCGACGTCTACCACACAACTCCAAGTACATCAAAGGTTCAGTGATGCTTGGTTGGCTTAAGGAAATGCCTTTAAGAACTTCAAGGCCTGTTTGGGGCTGCTGCGCTGCCTATTCAAGCTCTATAGAATAAATCTTTAATAGGCGTTTGGGCTGGCAGCGCAGCAGTCCCAAGCGGTGCTTTAGAGTAGTTTTTCTCTCAATCGCCGTCTATTATGGCCAACCAACTTTTGGTGATGGACCTCTGAACTTCATGTAATTGAGATCTAATCTATCCCGTCAGATATAATTTTGTTTGTGAAGTTTGTGGCTAGCTATTAGTGGGCAGTTGGATAGTTCAGATGATCCCTGAGATTTATTCTTTTCATCTGCTGCTTCTATTGTTGGCCCCAAAGATGGGGTATTCAGTCAAAGCTGCAAGTGATATAGCCTGAAAAGGTTATCACTTCACCTCTCAGCTGATGTTGATTACTATTTTTCCCAGCATTAAATGAAAATCGTTTTGGAACCACCTTGATATAGTGGAGTTGTTATTGATATAGATCCAGAACATCGAGCCAAAAAGGGCAAAAAGGGACTTGGAGGGTTGTAATTATGTCTTACTTGGGGTGATTGTTGTTTGGTTCATTTTGCTTTCCACTTGTAAATTGACAGCCTTTGATGCTTCACTTCATTTCTGCCAGTGTCTGAAATTTTGTTTAAATGATATATATTTGAGCAAATGGCTTTTGCTTCCATTTTGATGCCTATCCTCGTGTTTGCTTCTTATTGGATTATGGTTTTCAGATGGAATAATGTTTTGAGCCCCCAAGGATTGAGCATGGTGACTACTGCATATAGAGTCAGACGACCAACACTTCAACAGGCTTTGGTGTACAGTGTATATCATAGTTTACCATTAAGTGATAAAGTTTTGTGAGTGAACAACACTGGAAATATCATAGATGGAGTCAGAAGTCGGTTCTTAGCCTTTGAGCAATTGTACCACCGATGTAATAAGAATTTTCTGTGTTATTTCTTTGTTTATCAAAGTTTGTAATTATGCAGTTACTTCACTTTCTTTATATATAAAATTAGGGAGGGTAATTCATCCATGACAGATTCAAACTTGAAAAGTCTAACTCATAAATCACAAAAGCAATTTCGCCTTTAATGCAGAGAGAATTAGAGAACGGCAATGCTTTAGTGTTGGACATGTATGTATAAATCAATGGCAGCATAGGTGCAATAAAATGATAGCAATTATGGTCATGAGCATCAGGATTTTTTCCCTCCCGGATGCTAAGGCACTCTTCTACTAGAAAGTTAAATAGATGTAACTGACAGGAAAAATAGTATACAGTATACATAGTAGTGGAAAGTTGTCTTTCCTCGTACCATTACTTTACAACCCATGACAACAATGTTGAGCTAAATCTACAGCAGTTGGGTGATTGGATGTAAATGCACAAGAGTGAAGAGAGATGGCATCTAGTTCAAACAGCGTCAAAGAAAATAAAATAAACCAGCTAAATATGTTGCAGATCCTAAATCCTGGGCTGAAAACAGATGTCTTCTCTTCACTACATAAAGTCACGAGATTTTGTTAATACTTAGTCATGTACCAGCAAAACTCTATGGGATATGAACAGGGTGTGTAGAATGCTCAAGATAATATTCTTCCGGCCTTGCTATTTAGTTTGAACAACATCCGACTTTCTTTACTGCTGATACGTCATCTTTAGTTCCAACATTGATTGTCTGTCCTTTGGGCAATGCTGCTGGGTCATCTCCAATTTCGAGAGCCTTCCTGCTTACAACATGATGGATCTGGGTCAGCACCTCTGTGAACGCATTCTCCACATTCATGGACTCGAGGGCAGATGTTTCCATAAAAAAGATGTTTTCTCGTTCTGCAAAAGCTGTGGCATCTTCAGTGGAAACTGCTCTCAGGTGACGCAGATCTGCTTTGTTACCAACAAGCATGATCACAATGTTAGAATCTGTGTGATCTCGGAGCTCCTTCAGCCATCGCTCTACATTTTCAAATGTAACATGGCGTGTGACATCATAGACTAGCAAAGCACCAACAGCCCCTCGATAATATGCACTTGTGATTGCACGATACCTATTGCCCAAAAATATAAATAACCAAAAAAGAAAAAAAGAGAGAGAGAATATTTTCAGAGCATCGTGATCCAAGAGGCAATTTCTAGCAATACATCAAGATATTTCGAAAAGGCTGAAACATAAAAGAAACCACTGTTCTCAAACTAGGAAACTTTATTTTAAAATTAAAATTTATAATAATCACATCATCCTAACCAATACAGTAAAGTTGTACCAAGGAAAGAAAGAAACAGAACTTAAAAGAGGTTAACAAAGAAAATAACCGCTGTATGAAGAGGCCTCCAACACCTATTTACTTGAGACATCAAGGAAAAGAAGAAAAAAAAAATAAAAGGAAAATGGGGCTAATTAGCATCATGTAAAAGGGGAGCATGCAGAATCTATTAACTTTCTTTGAAGTAACTGAATCATTAGCATACTCAGTTACAAATATAACATTCATGTCCTCTTTCGGTATTAAGGTTAGTTAGACATTGCATAAAAATTACAATACTAAAATATTTGGTAAACACTAGCTACTGCAGTTTAGAAGCTAATGAATATAACATTAATGTCCTTCAGTGGCATGCACAGAGCACCACCCCCCACCCCCTCTCTTTCCTTTTTTTTATCTATTCTTTTAATTTCTGTTTCTGTTACAATGTCATAATGTGAAACAGAGCTGATTGCATAAAAGAATGGGTTATACAATAAATTATGAGCATAAAGATAAAGGGGAATTATGAGGAGCAAATGCTGTACTTATAAAAAAATTGGAACCATGAACTCCTTTTTACATGGAGAATTAAACTCTTTGTACATAAGAAATACCAAAAGAAAACAAATTTCATTGCGCAATTTCCTAGGAAATGAGTGAAAAAAAAATTTGCCTTTCAGCAAACTTTTGCGCACCACACAAAGTTGTTGGTGCAAATTTTGACAAAAATAAGTCCATAAATGAATCCAATAAGAACGCATTATAAAAATCAAGAAACAGAAAATCCCAGATCGGAAACGAACGAAGAACAAATTAAAAAAAAAAACCTTTCTTGGCCGGCGGTATCCCAAATCTGAGCCTTGACGATCTTATCATCACAACGAATACTCCGAGTGGCAAACTCGACGCCAATGGTGGACTTTGACTCGAGACTAAACTCGTTGCGTGTGAACCTGGACAAAAGGTTCGATTTTCCGACGCCGGAGTCGCCGATCAAAACCACCTTGAACAAATAATCGTAGTCATCGTCCGCTCTGTACGCACCCATTCTTCTTCTTTTGTATATATGTTTCTTATTAATTTTTTTCGGATTAGCAGATCATCTAATGCGAAAGAGATTTTAATGCTTCGACAAAAACGGAAAACAACTCGGGTTTTGGGATTTATTTATTAGTTTTTAGTGTCAAACGAGCACGTTTTTTTGTTTCGTTTGTTTTCTTTGTTTCTACTATGTAAATTGAAATGGGGGGTTGGTTTTTCGGCTTAACGAATAACCCTAACTATTACCTTTGTTTGTCATCACATTGGTTATTTGTTCAAGCTCAATATCGGCTGGTTAACTTTCTTTTCGTTATTTTTGTAAAGCTCAATTTGTTGTAATTTCTTTTCTTTATTTTGACAAAATAAAATAAAATAAAATAAATTTGTGTTTGGTGGCTGGATCCGTGGACCTAACTGTGTAAATTTTTCTAAGGAAATTAGATTTTGTGGGGCATCTCATTGGTCGGGTCCAATGTAACGAAGAATATATAAATGCAGTATAATAGAAAAATTACAACATTGGTCGGGGCATCTCATACGATATTCTCACTCACAACTCTTTGATTGAGTTGATCAGCTCCTTTTCTTCTTAATTTTAAGATGGAGGATTTTAGCTTTTTTTTATATTGCTGTAAGAATTATCAGCCTTCACATGTTATTGTGGGAGAACTTTTAATATAATTTTTTGTTTATAGGCTTCTACGATAAATTTTCATTGTAAATATCTGTTGAGTTAATAAATAAATTCACATGAATGTGTTGTGAGGAAAAGTTTAGCTTGGAAGCTTGACTAAGAGCATGAAAAAGAGCAGATGAGGAAATGTTTAGCTTGAAAGTTTGACCAAAACTTGGAAGCTTGACCGAGGAAGCATGTAAAGAAAAAGACAAAAGGAAAGCAAAGCTTGACATGGAGAAATAAAGAGCACGTGAGGAAAATAAGGAACCAAAGGAAGCTTGACCAACTTGACCGAAGCATGCATCGATTACATGAAATAAAGAGCACGTGAGGAAAATAAGGAACCAAAGGAAGCTTGCCTAAGAAGCATGGCCTAGGGAATAATAGAGCGTGGAGAGCAAGTAAAGCACAGTTGGAAATCTAGGAAAAATAGTTCAGAAACTTCTAAAAATCCACTTGGAGAAGGAAACTAATACAGACTTCAAGTATAATTCCACTTAAGTAGAGAAAGACAACTCCAATAAGGAATGGTCAACCGACTTTTGATACCCAAAAAGAATTGTATTATAAATTGAGAGCTTTAGAGATACAAAAGGGACAATAAAATACAGAGGTAAATAGTTACAAAAAAAATCTCTCCATTGTAATTCTTTATTGAATAGTAAAAAAGTTGTTTCTTTTTACTTCCGTAGACGTAGGCCAAGCACCGAACCACGTAAATTCTCTATGTTCCATTTATTATATTGTTCCCTATTTTTAATTCTCTAAGTTGACCAAAAAATTAGCGTCAACAACATGACATTTTCAATTTTCAACCAACCAAATATCAAGTCACATAGAATGATGAGGATGTAACATGTTAAGTTATTAAATATTAATCTGTTGCTAATAAAATTTTTTAAAAATTACCTTATAAAATTTTTTATTTGATCCTTTTTTTAACTTGTGAAAAATTATAAATTCACCATCGAGAAAATACAAATGGGCCAAATTAACGTCGATTAGCAGGCCAGTCCATCTAAATTTTAACAAGCCTAACATAAAATGGGCCAGCTGCTTACCTAATCCAAATATTGTTTTAACTAAACATGCAAGAACTTGGATTTTAAGGTTTGTATTTGTAGAACTCATAAGGTTTCTTTTAAAAAAAGGGGAAAAAAATCTCCAAGCTAGAAAGAAAAAGTTTTAGGGTTATATATTCGTTGTTTTTATTTCATCCTATGAAATCAGAAATACTAGATATTATTTATTATGGTCAAGCTTGATCTCACCCGTATGTTTTGGTAACTATATAAAGGAGGTATTCATCCAACATACTCATGCACGTCTAGAGAAAGTCTTCTAGTTTTGGTAACTATACGTAGCCTTTTATAAATGTCGCAAGTTAAAATTTTAGTAAATAAGAAATATCAAGAGCCAAATCTTTTTCTTTGAAGATGAACATACACAAATTTTTAAAATTAGAAACTATATATTTCACATTTTCACTGTTTACTAAATAAATACCATGTTGTTTGAGGTAAAATTCTTTGGGGTAACTTTTGAGACATTGAGAAAATTAGGTAAATTCTTTAGGGTGACTTTTGAGACATTGAAAAATTTTACATCTAATAAATGTTTACAATAAAAAGTCATTGAACGCCAATTTTTTTTTAATTTATTGATATATTACAATCAGAAGAAGTACACTGATATTTAAAATCAGAGATCAATCAGGACTCATCTAAATAATTTTATTATGGTACAGTCTGAAAATCAACACTCACTTATAATACTAAATGAAAATCTATTTCTATTAAAAAAAAAAGATACTGAATAAAAATCTACTCCTACCGAGAAGGAAAGATAACTGGGTTGCTAATGGCCATTGAACGCGACTCAATGTTTGAGACTTTTGAGTCTTTAAGTGTTTCCAAGCACAGTGATATTCAAAGTTTCAAATAACAGTAGAAAAATCTCCTATTTTCGCTTTATTTTGAATTAATGGATGAAGGGATCAGTGATGAAGCCCAGATGAAGAGGGAGTAAAACAATCACATCACATTCACTGTTAAATTATCAAACCCCATCAAAGATATGAAAGTGGACCAGTATGCCCATGCCACGCAAACTCAGAATTCTATATCCAAAAGCAACTAGTTTAATTTATCAATATATATATATATATATAACCCACTCGGCCGAGTGGCAGAGCTGTTACTCTCACAGTATTTGAGTCCACGAAAATAATTGTAGAAGCTTCAATCCTCCTTTAATTATAAATTATAATTGAATAAAAATAATTTTTTTTTAAAATATGGGTGTAATAGACATTATTCGAATATTTGAGAAGATAAAAAATTATGAGTAATGTAAAATTAGTTATAGTAATTATTTAATTATAAATATATTAATATTAAACTCATATAATATGAGTTGTAGTCTGAATATTAATCTTATGTAATTAAATATATATATATTCTTAATTCAGTGTTTAAATTTATAAAAGTCTGTAAAATATATACACACACATACTATGATTTTCCCATTTATTCAACATCGACTCTTCTCAACGCATTTATTCTACAATTGCCATGATTAGCATACGTGATGGTTCATGCAAAACACAGTGCTTTTTTAAGAGTGATTGATGTACGTAGAGAGGGGAATTTTTGCAGGCATGTATCATCTTTCTGAATCGCTTTGTCAAATCCCAGTGTACAGTTTTAACACTGTTCTCATTATTTTGCACGTCAAAAATCTGCATCACTGAACCAAATTAAATCCTCTTTTTACTTTTAAAGTGATTTTTTTATGTGCCCCCATCATTAATTCAAAGGTCAAAATCGATTCTTTTTTTAAAAATTTTTTTCGAAAAGTAGATCAAAATCAATTTTAACGATAGCTTTTTGTTTGTGAAAAACATTATTAACACTCCACGTCTGGTCCGATTTCGGATTCGTAACACGTGTAACGAATGGGTTTTTAAACTTTTAGGAACCCTAAGTTACATTTGCAGATGAACAAAAATTAATAAAACCTTGTAGCATTGTGGATGTACGCTAAAGGAAACCCTAGTTTTGGGTTCACTTTTACATGTGTTACTTTGATTTATCATATTGGAATAGCTAATCAATTTGCACATTCGAGAGATTTCAAAATGATCAATTTTACCCTTAGCCAGAGGGAAAGTGTAGCCCCTTAAGTTCTTTAGGGCAAAAGGTGGCTGCTTCAAGTGAAAGTTGGGAAGAAAATTAACGCTTAAAATCAACTAGTTTCTTCAAATACAAGCAAGCAATATTCACACATTAACAGGCCGGAAACGGTAATGACTAATTACTGATTACTTCAATCATACACATGTATTCATGTGGCATGCAATTAAACCCCTTGTAACATTACTGCGAATTATCAATTATCGAACCTCTATTGTTATCGCACATATAGCAAAGCAAAGAGTACAATGAATAGCAAAGCAAAGAGTAAAATGAAGCATATGCAATATATATGGCTTTAACAAGAAAGAAAGTACATTCGTCCACGAGTTTTCAAAAGAACCCGTAACATAGAGTAGTGCTGATCATAAACTGAAAGTCTCTAAAGTCTAATGCAAACCCTAAGAGAGAGAAAGATAGAGGATGAAAGCAAGAAAAGCACAAGACCCATAGTTTTCTCAGCTTTCAAACTTTCAAAGCTTCCATGCAACTAAATCTGCAACCCAAGAAAAAGTTAACATTAAAAATCTACTAAATGAGTTACCAAAACCTTTACAGTTCATACACAACAAGCAATTAAGAGCATTATTAGTGTGTACATTCAAAGTCAACAATTGGCAACAAAACTACGATTTCGATGACAACATCTTAATGAATCCATGTTAACCAGTAAATCGAAACTCTCAACCACATATATTTTTCAATATTAAATATGTATATATAATAAATAAAGATTAATCAATAAGTTGGAGGGTTTAAAGTGATACATTTACGAATGAAGAAGGGCTTAACGTGCGCACCAGATAGTAAAATGCGCCATGATTGAGAGACTGAAGGGTGACACCCCACTCATTGGTAAGAACAGGCTGACCAGAGGAGTTAATCAACACAGCATCTTCACCAAAAGCCTCACGAACATTGAAGGGTCCGGCAGCTACCTCAAAGGCTACGTCATTGATAAACACAGTTGATCTTGCCGCAACACCGTGGCCCACCACTGGGTCTGAGTCCCCAACACCTGCCGCTACAAAATAATTTAACTTCATCTTATGTGTGTGTGATGCAATTAAGCAAAGATCAGACCCAAACGCACGCGCTAGTCTATCAGAAGACCAGCCATGCATACGTCCATCTAGACAGAGATCGCAATTTGTGGGTCTACAAAAGATAAGACTCACCTTCATAATTTCCCATATGTAAATGTGACAGACAAAAAATTTGATACATCAACATCAATATATAATATACACAAATATATAATATACCCTTGCCCTAACCTAGTAGTTATTTGAATAAATACTACATATGTTATAACTTAAAAGGGTTAGGTTATGTGAAGTAATAGATTTAAAATTCATACCTTGAATTGGATTGATAGTAGATGGAACAGTAACAGTAGTTGTGGGAAGTGGAGGAGGAGGAATACTGAGAATACTAGGAACAGTATTGGCAGTGTTATTACTAAGCTGCTGTATCTTCAATATCGTGCCTTCTTGTTCTTTCTTTGTAGCTCCATGATTCATTATTTCACTGAGTAAAAGACTGGTGCAAGGCCCAATTAGTTGCTGTTGATTAACCTGAACAACATTGGAGAGCTCAGAGAAGCCAAACCCTTGTCCTCCTCCTCCTGTCTGTTGAATCGGGAAGAAAAAGTCGGTCAAGAACTCGTTATGAGCCTGAAAGCAGGTTTGGTTCACCGAACCTGTAAGAGAATTGGACACATCGATAACATTTGGAGAACTCAAAAAGAGTCTCTTGTTTGATCCTGTACTGGGTGAAGATTTCTCGGATGAGGAAGAAGAAGATGAAGGAGCGGTTATGGTAGTGGCAACGGAAGTGATCATTTGATTGGTTTGTTGGGATTGTTGTTGCTTTGAGTTTTGGATGTGGCGGAGCTTGTGTTTGCTTCTTGATTTTCTGTTTTGGAACCAGTAAAAGACGTTGGCGTCACCAACTTGACCATACTCTTGCAATTGAGCCCTGATTCTTCTTATCTCGTCCCTTGGAGGATTCACCATGCCAGAGTTGAAGATTGATTCCAGTATGCGAATTTGCTCAGGTTTTGGGTTCCACCTCGGCTTTGGCTCTGGGCTGCGCTCTTCACATCCGGGAACTGTTGCAAAATTAGGGCCGCCGGATCATTGTGAGGGAAAAAAAATGACATGAACAAGATTATGTGTGTGTGTGTGTGTGTGTCTATACATTTATATTTATAAGGATAGTAATTAATTACAAAATGAAAAATTTGAAGAGCGTGATTAATTGTTAGTCTGTTCTGAGACTGCTAATGTACATATGATTACCTGTGGTATAAGAGGGTCTGTGGCAACCATTGGACATGAGAGATGATGAGTTGACGTCATGCTGCTGCCATTGGTGGTGGTGAGTGTTGTAAGGCTTGGATTTGAACATGCTAGGCCAGTTTCTGTTTGATGAAGCCATGATGATGATGATGATGATGATGATACAAGCCAAAAATCTACGCTGGATATTCAAGTGACCAATAATTAACCAAAGAGAAAACAACAACAAAGTAACCCTTTTGCTTTGCTCTAGTTTTTGGTATTCTGTAATCCCCTATGCTGACATAACATCTCTTCTTATAGCCTCCTCACCTACCCCTGTGTTCAAATTTTTTTTTAAATAAATAAATTTAGAAATCAATTAAAAAAATTTTTTACAAACTAAATATAAAATACAGAAAAAAGAAAACTACAACTGGAATCCCCTGTGGAAAGATAAACAAGAAAGGAAAGCAAAATAAATAAATAAATAAAAATGGGAAGATGGAAAGTACAGTCCCATCCCTATGCTTACAATTTGGCATTAAAACTGAAATACTTCAATTCTACTCAAAAGTACAAGCTCTGGCTAATTCCCCCGGACGAGAAGCAAAGAAAACATTGAAAAGAATACATGCTTGTGCTTAAATAGAATCTTCATCAGAGTTGACAGAGAAGAGCTCTTAATGCAAAAGATAAAAGACTATTTTTTGTAACTCCAAAGTGGTATTAGGGGAGAGGAGAGAGGGTGGGGTTCTGTAAGCTTTATAGAAATGGGTTTTTCTGATCAATTTGTCTCTTTCTCTCTATATATATTTTTTCCTTTTAGTTCCAGTTTTCTATGGAGAGGATTCTTGTCTTGTTCGGTTTGGTTTTGCCTTGCAGTGTATTAATGGCGAGCGAGGATGAATGAGGTTGATATAATTGTGGGATTATTCTAATGGAAGAGGTTGTTGCAGAAATAAATATGGGATGAGTCGTGAGTGAGTGAATGGTGTTTGAAAGTCAAGAAATACATGTCGCTAGGGTTTGATTGAAAAGCGGTGGTGGGGATAGTAATTGCAACTTCTGGATTATTTTGGGCAAAGTAATGAGTTGTGTTTTGTAGTGTCAAACAAAAAAAAAAATGAAAAATTTGAGTGTTTGAATTGACTCGAGGGCCTCTATTTATGACATCCATTTATTAATATTATTATTTTGCGAATATTATCATAGAAGCATATATCTGGCTTCTTTCAAGTAGTTACATAATTTTGTCCAGTAACGTTTTTCTCTACAATTAATTGAATCTTGCACAATAAGTAATCATTAAAATACGTTTTATCAAGGACAGGATGCTTGTTCAAAAAAAAATGCTTCCACGAAAAGAATAATACTAGTAAAGTATTAACGGCGTTACATATTGTGTTACTGTTGCCACAACGATGGTGAATGTGGATCTTAGCTATTTCTATATATTGTTAGATATTTTAAAACTTCTTATAATTTGTAGAATTTTCTTACTATTTATATGTGTATATATAGATCCGAACTATATATTTGTGTCAATTGCCTATTTAACGTTTTGAGATACTTGAGAAAACCCTATTCTTGTTACAATCTACTCCCTAAGATTTGAGCCAATTATAAAATTATTTTTATTATATATTTTTCCATTAAAATCTACTTAATTATTTTCTACTTAATTTTTATATGTTACATGTGGTATTCGTTTGAATTTTAAATTTTATTAGGCCAAAAAAATAATATTTACCCTTGAAAAATTAGATTCATTAACTATGAAAGTAGCAATATAAACGTTTTAAGTAATTTTATAAAATACATAGATTAAGTAGGTGATTGAATCAAATCTTAAAGATTAAAGGATAAATTACCCCTCATAATTTTAGGGGATTGTTGATGTAGTTCACTATCAACTTTACAAATTTTGAGAGTAAACTACAAGTTTTTCCTTAAAATGGCTGTAGTCGTTTGTAAAAACATTATCAAGCACATTCCCATTAATTAATTTCAGTTTTATTTTAAAACTACTTTCAACAAATATTACCGAAAAACACACACACACACACACACACAAACGCACACATATTAAAAGTTTACCAAGTGCACCCCTTACTAATTAAGTTATGGTCAACTTTGGTTATCAAATTGGAAGTAATGCGCATTCAGCAAACATTTACGTTGGTCAAGACACAAGAGTATAAAAACAAATTGCAAACACAATAGGAAATTAAGCAAACAAACCTGTAAACGACAGGTCCAAATAAGGCAGAAGCATGATGCAATTGCGTTACTTATACTTGGGCAGCTATATCTCATGATTTTTATGTTGGGATTATGTGCTCTTTAAAGCATATTAATTTATTTATTTATAATAAATACATTTTCTAATTAAAAAAATATTTGAGATATTTCTTCAAATATCTTAATTGCATAAATATTTTTAAAAAGGTCCATTTAATCATATTATATGTATTTATGTAATAATTACATAGATTCACAGAAGACATAAATACAAGCTATCTTATGATTAAATAAATTGAGTTCGTAGTTGATAAATAGAGTTGGGCGCTCTATTTATGTTTAGACTATAGTAAATTCATTGAATGATTTATCTTAATCATGTATGAGTTTACTGATGTAGTTTGACTACATTGAACTGGATCACATGTGAGATTTAATTAACCTTGAAATGATTGTCAGACTTATTAAATCTTATAGGCATTGATTTTATTGCAATCTCAATCTTGAGTTAATTATAGTTTCATGTTTATTATTGTTATTCTATTTGAATTACCAATGAACGCGACATACATTTGTAGTTAAGATTACCCAGTATCTTGGTGGAAGCAATTATGAGCAGTGAGATTATAAATTAACAATATATAATTTGTACAACACATCTCTTGATAGGTTTTCGGTACTTGATCATAGAATTCTCTGGCCAAAGCATGTTAAAATAATTAATATGTTGAAAATGATTAGATTGATTAGACAATTTAGATATCTATTTAATTAACGATGTGGTACAAAGGATTATTCAGTTAAAAAATCAATGTGACATGTGTTAAATTATTATTCGAGAACACTATCCTAGATGGTATACAATTTTAGAGGTCAGTTCCAATCTTTTAGTGGAGTAGATTTGGAATTAAATAATCGGGCTAGTTTAATTATAGACCTAATTATTGTAGCCATTATTGTATGTACCCATATGATTCTCGAGTTAGCTCATTTAATTGACTGGACCACTACTTGATTAATAAGCAAGATAACTAGTTATTTGTCTTAAAAGCCTAAATATATTATTTGGTGGGAGGCTCTATTTAATATACTTATATGTAAGGGGTCTTGTGTTATTTTATAAAATGGGCCATATAACAAAGAACAAGTAACACCACTTTGCTTTTAATTTAAATCAAATATTTTTTATTTAATAAAATTAAAAAAGGGAGAAAAATAATGAGCCTAGGGTTTCCACCAATAGAATATAAAAAAAATTATTCTTTCATAAAAGAATAGAGTAGCAACAATATACAATATACAGAACAGAGAAAATAAATTTTTCTCTTTAACTTTGAGAGGAAAATTTTGTCTTGTTAGTTGCTTTTCAGTGGAGAAAAAGGAGCTCGCACATCAAGTACAGATCAAATTTGAGTCATAACTTAAAAGATTATTGGTGACGGATCGTGATATAACAGGATAGGTGGTGACAGATCGTAACTTGGGAGCCTGAATTACATTTACAAAAAATCATAGGTACGATTTCTAAATTATGGTAATTCTATATATTATATGAGAAACACAATCCTAATATTTTCGCTGCAAAACGTTTTTTAACCGACATTTTATTCACTCATCACTTGGACTAATTAATTCAATTATCCTGGTTGCATAGATTCCTTGATCGAGCCAGCCTACCTCACTGCATTGCTAAACAGCTTTATCGATTATCAGTACAGTACCTATAAATCAAACTAGGAGTCACTCTTGTATTAGCATTTAAAAAATTCACCCATGTGATAAATCGTACAAATTACATTAATGTACTACGAAAGTTAGGCGTGTGAAAATGATAGGATAGCTTATCCACTAAAAACATGGGTTCCATCATTAAAAGTCAAGCTAATAGCAGATCATAGGTTGTGGGGTTGTGGTATGGAGGTTGATACTTTTTAGTTAGCCCTCCTAAATTCAAATCCTTCCGTGACGTTCGTTTTTCTAAAATAGCTCCCATATTTTTCTTTTTCAATTGATATGCTACATAGTTATTGTATTTTTTAACTTATATTTTAAAATACACAAATAATTATTAGAGAGAGTAACACTTCAGTCTCTCTTAGAACTTATTTTAACCACTTTAGTCCCTTACAGATTTTAATTACTCCATTTCATCCTGCGTTAAAATAATCACAAAAAGAAACACACCGTTGAAGGACAAAATTACATTTAAACTAATAAAGTAGCTGGTTTTGATTTGCAAAGTTTTCAGAGTGTCAATTTATATGTGAAAAGTTCACTTTTACCTTCTGTGTGTTTTTTCTATTGTATTTGAAAGTGCACCCTTACTTGACTTGTTGCCCTAGGGGCATAATCTATCTTTAAGGACTGTGTATGTGTGCAGTCTTGAATTCTTACTATTTTAATTAATCAATTGTAAGAAATTACTTCATAAGAGAAGTTGTTATGAATCAATCCCTTAATATTTGTTTATAGTACATAAAGCGTGTGTTATAGCATAGTTACCTTATGTTTGCTGTTTATCACGATTACCTCCAATTTGAGATCCAGAGCCAGGGAAATTACAGAAGGCCTGTTTGTTTGGTTTTTAGTTTTGACTTTTGACAGAGAGACCGCTGGGCTGGGGGAAATTAAAATGACATAAGCAAAGCAACAAAGACCAAGGCAATAAAATAAAACAAACAAGTCTTTATCTCTCTCGATCTTCCCCATGCAAATAGAAAAGGATAGAGAGAAATTAAAGAGTTAAAGAAAGAAAAGGAGTAAATGTTTGGTCTACGTGGTGTCGGTTCCATTCCGACATGCAAACTTCTTACTAAACTTGAGTGCGTGACATCTCATCTATCCCTCCATTTTTCAAATCCAGAACCAGAACTTTATGATCTTCAATGCAGATGGTTTCAGAATGTTGATAATGGTGAATATTTATTTAAGCTACAATATCATTAAATTAACATTCATTTTAACATTTGATCTGACACTTTTTTCTTACTTAAATCTTGTACAGCTTTCAAATCTAATTTGTACTGTGAATCATGTATGATTTTTCGAAAAGAAATTCACTAAAAATGGTTTTTTTTTTTTTTTTTTGGCGAAGTACGGATGTTAGATGTTTAATTAATTGATAAAATCTCTTGAGGTTAATTTGTGTAATAAATTTAGAATATGAAATTATGAATTCTGCTGGCACCAAATTTAGTTATCTTTAATAATAATGTTGGGATTCTTATTTATTAGTTTAAACTTTTGGGTGTATCTACTACATATTTGATATCTTTAGTTATCTTTAATAATAATGTTGGGATTCTTGTTTATTAGTTTAAACTTTTGGGTGTATCTACTACATATTTGATACTGTTACATGAAACTCAATCTTCAATTTTTATTTAATTTACTTGACTCATCTCTTAAATCACGTTTCACGCAAAGAGTCCCTATTTGATGTTTGTCTTTAATACTAATAAATTTTTACAAATTTTGTTGTAACGATTATGTTAAATTGCTCAAATTTAAGAAAAATTATTACATGCTGAATATATTCCAAAATTAATTAATTTCAAATTCCGTATTTGACTTCTCTAAGTTCATGACAACAATACAGCTAGTCATACAGATTACAGATGCTTACCATAGCCAAAAAAAGCCTCACTGTTGCAGCCAAGTCTGACACAAGAAACATGGGACCATAGCCTCTTTATAAGCAAAGCCATTAAAAAAAAGCTCGCTTTCGCTTTCTCTTTCTCTGGGGGAGACAGACAGGAAGTGTGCAGGAAGTGCGGAAAACGATCTCATCACAAAGTGAAAGTCTTGTGAGAACTAAAGCGGACTTGTGTTGTCTACTTGTGTGTGTTTACTGTGTAGTTTTGGCTTTCTGCTGCAAACGTGTGTATTGTACGCTTGTTAATTTATGGTGACCTCAGTGAAACCATACCCTCGCCTCAGCCTCAGCCTCAGCCCCAGCTTCATCATCATCCACTTAAACAACATCTCTGCAAACTGCAATACTGATGGATCTTCTGTTACTCTGTTGCTTTACGTAAATATTTATTCACTTTTTACTATTTTTATGCCATTTTTCCTATCTTAACCATCTTTTCTTTTCTGTTCCTACCAATTTGTCTAGAACAAAATTGATTCATATATTTACTCTAGTCACTGTCACATTTCATTTTCCTTCATAAATATTTATTACAACATACCAAAAATTTTTGGTCCATCACTTGGATCATCAGAATTACGTTACTTGGATATATCAAAAATCATTATCTTTAACTAACATTAATTCCCACCATCTTCAGCTTCAATAATTTCACAAAACATATAAATTATGTAGATATAAATTTCTATGCCTCTCACATCTATCGTGAAGGAAACTTAGTGGCCGACAATCGAGCAAATACGTAGTTAAACTATTATAATTTATAGGCTGATATTCATAAATTGATCATGCTCAACAAAATCCAGAATCCAAACTATCATTTTCATTAATTTCAATTATTTATTTAAATTTTCTTTATTTCTCAACTTTTTATATAGCTATCTCATGACTATTTGACATCAGGATCATTCCCTGAAAGAGAAAATGTTGATATATATAGTCGTTTTATGTTTTATGTGAATAGATTAAGAGAATGGCATCCATTATTGGAGACATATGGCTTCTCCACTCTTTGCTAGAAAGCCAAAAGCCTTCCGAAAGTTCATTTTTTCTTTTAAGTAGTGGGAATTGCACATGATTTTAATAAATGTTGGTAGTTAACAAAGGAAACTTGAAATGGGTATGCGTGTGTGGCATAGCTTGAAATACGCTAAACAGCAGTCACTAAATGCAAACGTGCTTGTCGTAAATACACAACATGCTAAGATTAAATGCTCTAATTTAGGCTCACATGCAACTATAATATTATATTGCAATATTATTGAAATTTTGAAGACCAAAACGTACTTCCATTTTATATCTTTAATTTGGCACAGAAAATCGAGAGAAAAAGATAGTGAGAGTGACAGGGCTTTAGCATTTGAATGGTGTTTGGTTTTTTATTTTATGCCATCCATTGGCTGACATGCATTCAAGATTTTCAAAACCCTATCAAATTGATTTCAAGAACTGATCATATGATTGAGTATTGTTGGGAAACATATAGTTCCCATTGTTCTTTTCATAATCACAACCATCGTCATGGCCCAAATAATTAAAAAATATATATATTAGTAGGAGATATTTTCACAAATTATATAAGAAAATTCATAATTAAACCATGGATACATCCTCATAGGAAATTGTGGAGTACAATAAGTTGAAAAAGTGTTAAAACTTCCTTTAATATCAGTTGTGCATTGACCGACTAATTAACTATATGTTAATTGATTTTATGAAATATTTTAAAAGAAAACAAAATCATAGCTCGAAAGACTACATAAATATGGTATCGGAAGTAGAAAGATGGGAATGTCAAATATGCTTACTACTTACTATATATAAAGAGAGCTTAGGATCTATAGATTAATTGGGAATGTCAACCTATTAAAAAAACGTTTGGACCTTAAATATTATTATTATTAGGTTAACACAATGACTTGACAAATAAAGAGATGACACGTGTACAATAAAGAGGTTTGGTTAAAAAGTTCTTGATAAGCCTAAGAAGGGAGTTCAAAGGTTAGGGGCATTATTAAAAAAATAAGGTGAGAGGGTGTGAACCACCTTAATATCTCAAAAAGTTAAAATGGTATCTCTTATTTAGTGCCTAAGCATGAACAAATGTCATATGGGGACCATAACACAGTGACAGGGCTTCCACTAATATTTGGTCACAAAATGACAATTAACGTTAGAAAGTCATCAAGTATTCAACTTATTAGTTGCAATATTTCATGTGCCATACTGCCACTGGGAATAATTCGTTATGGTAAAAAATCGTTTACCAAATAACTTTAATGAAGTGTCATCATAATTATTAGACGTTCTGTATATTAGATGTTTCCGGATCCACTGCTGTTATGGGTGTTATTGATATGATATAAAATTTTATTACTTCTCTAAAACTGCTCGAGGAATTATCTATCACCCGTGTGCATGCTTGACTTTAAAAGCAAGCAGCGCCTTGAAGAAAGAAAACCAAAAAAAATTAAAGATAAATAGTCAGTTTTAACGGCCTCAATTAAGAACCATGACTTCCTTTAATTTAGTTTTGATGACTGAGAAATGCTGCATTGGTTAAATAAAAAAAAAAATAGAGAAACCCCATGCATTTGACTGCTCAGCCGAAACAGTTAACTTGCAAGGGTCAAAACTCAAATATTTGTGAACTTTGGAAACAATGGAATTTTAAATTAATTATTAGTTATGTAGAAAATTAAAGCGACCATGGAATTTCTCGTTTCTATGCTAATTGGTAAAAGGGTAGCGGGCAGCCAGCGTATGAAACAAGTTGGGCCGGTTTAGCAATTGATCCAGCCCCTTAAGTCCCCTTTTGTCTGCTCTGCAATGTGGCTAAAAAGAATTGGTATGCTTTGTTACAGATCCTCTTTACGAGCTTTGTTGCACACAGGAATACAACCAAAATTTACTGCAAATACTAAAACTCATATCGCAGCATACCAACCAAATCGAGAGACATCGATCTCAATTAGAATTTATGACTTATGAATATAATAACAATTACAAAATTCAAGGCAAATGAAATCGTTAATACTAGTAAGTTAATTTTTAGAGGAAGGAACACGTTCTTTGCTTGCGTTGCTTTTTCTTAGGTTTCGGTGGACGCAAGGCGACCTTTATTGCAGCATCAAACACAGTCTTCACATTCTGAAAAATAATAATAAAGCAAAAATAAAAATCAGCCTAAGCACTTGAAGGAGTTAAGAGATCAATGCAAATGCCCTGAATGAATGCATTTTGGTACCTCTTGAGTTTTTGAGCTGCATTCTAAGTAAGTGGCAGCACCAATCATTTTCTTCAATTCTTCTCCCTGCTCAACATTCTCGTATTTAACACAGACAATAGTATATTAATTAGAATTGTAATTTGTTACCCATACCTGAGATGTTGTTATTGGCGTTGCGCCAGGATGATCACTCAAGAACTGCTTGTCCTCTCTTAAATCTACACTTCAACATGAATCATGGTATATATGGTGATGGTCAAATTAGAGAAGGCTAAAACTCAAGCTTGTAATGCTTAATTTAATGATTTATCGGCTTACCTAGTTTGGTGCCCACAAGCACGATTGGCACGTTGGGAGCGTAATGCCTTAGCTCAGGGATCCACTGTTACCCAGTAAATTATGTTCAAGTTTATATAGCAACTAGATCATAATAATTTTTGGAAGAAAATATGTGCCGCAACGCAACGCAAGAACTAATTATTTACATTGAAACAAAGAATGAGCGAGAGAGATGAAAAACCTTTTTGTAGATGTTCTCATAACTGGCCTTGCTGATTAGAGAAAAGGCCAACAAAAATACATCAGCTCCTCTGTAACTTAGAGGCCTGAGCCTGTTGTAATCTTCTTGCCCTGTATGGAATTCACGACCGGATTATGCTAATCAACTATCTTAAATCACCTTATATTAATGAAATTATAAAAGCTTTGAGCTTACCTGCAGTGTCCCATAGTCCAAGATTCACTGTACTACCATCCACCACAACATTGGCACTGAAGTTGTCAAAAACTGTTGGAACATAGTCCTGCCCAAAAAGCAAAATCAATTTCATAATTTTGAAAACTGATCATAACTATGATAACTTCAATAAAGTCAATTTTATAAGAAGCATACCGTTGGAAAGGTATTGCTCGTGTAGGAAATGAGCATGCATGTCTTCCCTACAGCCCCGTCCCCCACGGTCACGCACTTGATAAATCTTGCTGTGCTCATATTTCAAGTCCCTAATTTCTCAGAATATTAAGACGAGAATGGAGAAGAAAGTTGAGGATTTGAAAGTATGAAGGAGTTATTTAACAACTTGATACAAAAACATATCACCCACTTGAGCTAGCTAGCTATGACTCTTATCAAATTTGGAATGATTGCTCTCCGTCTTTTCTTTTCTTTTCTTTAAGTGCAAGGACAGAGCAAGAAATGGGAAAACAAAAGTAGGTTTGGTGCTGGCGTTAGTTGGCTTGTTTTAGTGTTGGAGAAGGGAGTGAAAGATTGATGATTATAAAATATAAAGAAAAGATTTCTTGATTAACAAATACACCAGTATGATGAATAAATTATGAACAAACTAAAGTAAGTATCAAAACAAAGTCATAAGGTTGAAAACTATAATAGTATCATATGGGTGTCAAGCATTATTGATGTTGGTTGGTTGGTATTGTGCTTATCTGGGCTGATCTCATGTTATAATTATATCTTTAATTTGTAAGTTGTAACAATTCAAAATGTCAAATTGATAAGTGACGGGGGCCAAATTCCAAAAACGTTTATTCTTAAGGGCTAAATTATTTAACAAATATTTATACAAACCCCTTTGTGCCACTGTGAATACAAAAATTGAAAAGATATGAACTTGAATGGAATATCTTTAAAACATTATTTTACGTATTTATCCATGTAATTTGATTGGCAAGAAAGATAAGGTTTTAATAAAGTAAAAAATTCAAGGTTTTTTCTTTTAAACATAAATAAATTTTATATGGCTTCAGAAAAAGCTAAATTTTCTAATTTAGGTAGTGTTTATTTTTTTTTGTTTAAAATTTGCACGGGTCTAAGGGTCAGTTTGGTAATGTTGTAGCATTTAAAATAATTACTTTTAGCTGTGCTGTAAAAATAATCAGCTGTGAAGAGTATCAGTTAGACGTTTGGTAAATTTATTTTCAAAAGTATTGTGAATTTTAAAAGCAATTGTAGGTGTTTGATAAATTTTACTGTTAAACTGCTGTTAGAATATAAATGACTGAATTGGACATACTGTTGAATAAAATTTATTTACACATCTATAAACATGTATATAAATTTTTTTATTATATATATATATATATATATAATAATAATAATTTGATAACTAAAATAAACATTTTATATTATTAACTCTTTTTTTATTTTGTTATCTCAATATAATTGGTAATAATAATTTTTATTTTCTGATTAATAAGGTAATAATTTTTATTTCCTGATTAATAAGGATCATTTTCTAAATTTATAATATATATGAGGATATATGGAACTCTATTAAATATAAAATTGATTCTCAAAATCAAAATTTGAAAAGCTACTCTTTCCTTACTGTTCAAAATTTATTGTACGATAGGATGATTTTGTCAAAAGTGATTTCTAAAAAAATTTACCAAATATTAAAATTAGCTTTTAGGTTTTCAAAATCGTTTTTGAGCCTCCCAAATCCTAATTGGGCCCTAAACTTTTTGAAGTCTAAATGGGTTAGAATGATATCTTTTTTTTTCATATCTGAATATAAGTTCATCTTATTTGTTTTTATAAATAAAAATATTTTAAACATAGTTATTTTACATTTATGTTCTTGTCAAATGAAACCAAAAAAAGATTAAGTTTTATAATTTAGGAAATAAATATATTAAATAGAGGTATTTTTGGGATAAAATATTTTCTTCAATCAAGATATATTTTCTTATTCAGATAAAAGTTACAAAAGTTCACTTTTTCTATTCATATATAAATGTCAGAAAATAAAGTTATAAAAAACAAACAAGTAAATTTTAAAAATGGTTAAAATTGATAAAATTTCATACTTCAGACGTTTAACAAGTTCTATTTTCAATGTTAGGTTAAAAAACATCATCTCTCTCTCAAAAAATAAAAATAAAAAAAATAACTAAAACTGAATCATATGTATTCCGTGTTCGATAAAAAATAAATAAACAAATAGACTGGCTCTTCACATAAACTAATTCCATTGAAACTCGATTAGTTTTCATTGGCCATGAAGCAAGGTGTGCAAGGATAGGGTATTTTAAAATTTAATTTTGGATCATGGAAATTATAATTATATGAGACTCAAATTCTCGAATCCAACGGCTACAATTTGTTTATACACGTAAAAGCGAATGTGGGCACAAGTTAAGCCCACGTAAGTCAAGGACATAAAGGACATTTACACATCTCTCTTATTTGGATTTCATTGGAATTACAATAGATAAACCTCTTTAAAACCCTAAAATTGAGACTAACAAATTATCGGGAATCCTAGGAATTCTTCTTCGTTTGAGATAACAAATAAGTTAATAAAAAATCCAATTTAATAATTTCAGCCGAGCTGATCGGTGTTTTGTTTCTGTGAGAGTGACATATAATGTTCTAATCTTACGAGCTTATTATGGTGTTGCAGTTATAAATATAATTCATTCTCTTTTGGGCGCGTCATATATTATAGAACTAAGAATCGGAATCTATATCTTTTTGGATCAATCGGTCCGTTAACGGTAGAGATTTCCTTCTGTCTCCTTCAATCTTTTGTTAAAATACTCTCTTATTTTGCTTCACTTGTTAGCACCGGGTGTTGTTAAGATTCTAGGGATTTCTTTAAAGTCTTATTTTTTTCCTTTATTTCTTTCTTTTTTTAATCTTCTTCTTGAATTGAAAGAAGTAACAACAATGGCAAACAATGGAGAGCTGGGCAACCGCCATGCATGTGCTGCATGCAAGCATCAAAGAAGAAAGTGCACGCAAGATTGTGTGTTTCCCCCGTACTTTCCGGGGAACCAGCCAGAAGAGTTCCAATTAGTTCAAAAGATTTTTGGTGTAAGCAACATGTCCAAGATAATCAAGAATCTTGAAGTCCCACAAGATCAGCAAGAAGCCGTTGAGTCCATGAAATGGGAAGCAGCAATGTGGGAGCAGGACCCGGTACATGGGCCACTGGGAGCTTATCGAAAGCTAGAGCGTGAGTTTGAGGCGTTGATGAAGATGAAGAATCAGCAAACTACTCAACAAATTATTAACTATGGGCAGGGCCCGGTTATGGCGACTTCAGGATTGATAAGCTATCCGACGTCCCAACAAAAACAGGCTCTTATTATTCATAGCAATGCGGCTCCGTATCCTTTTATGGATCAAAAGTTTAATACTTTTGGGCAGCCATCAGTTGCAGATCATCAGAGCGGACAGACAATGGTTGGTCATAATTATAATTCTCCTATTAATAACAATAATAATAATAATAATAATAATAATATTGTTCAAATAATGGAACAACATGGACTTAGAGCAAGACATGGAAGAGGCATTGCAACTTCAGATGACATGGCTATTAATGGTGATCAGCTTCCGAGAGTAGGAGGAGAATGTTATGATGGTGTTGCATCATATTACGCTCCTCCTCGCCCTTCTTCATCACATAGCCGAATGAGTGGACCTTACCCGCAGCTGCCTTATCTACATAATAATAATAATAATGATTTTGTGCCGAGACGTGAGATATATATAGGCCAGAATAACGTCCATGGCACTGCTGTTCAGAACATACGTCATACAAGGTAAATACTTTTGAGTGGGATGAATGTAAATCTTTTATATGCATTTGTCTCTAGAAACATTTACTTTGCTTTAAATAAGATTTCGTCTTTTTTTTTGTTTGGTATTGAAATTCTCGCGACATCTGCTTCAGATTGGGTTAAGGTACTGCCAATACTAAAATTCTTAATTAGGGAAATATATGTATAGAGTTTTTCCCGATAACATACGTGTATACATACACATATATACACACAAATTCTCTGTGATTTTAGGGTTCCGTGCGGTATTATAAATGAAATAATTTAGTTAACTTTTTTGTTAAACATTTTAAGCTTGAAATTTTATTAAATTTCATATTTTTATAAAATTTACTTGTTTGTGTCTTGCAAGTTGCAACTTATATATGATTTTCAGACATTTATATCCGAATAGAAAAAGTAAACTTTTATGACTTTTTATGAATGGAAAAAAGCCTAAATGAAAAGTAAATAATAATCCAAAGAATATCTTTATTAAATATGCTTATTTTATTGACAATAAAATCTAATCCCTTTATTCGTTTTGATTTATAGGGACATAAATGTCAAATAACTATGTTTAAATTTTTTTAAATAAAAACAAATAAGATAGTACTTATATTCCTATTTAGATTCCAGGCAAAAAAAAAAAAAAACACTATCTTAGCCTTTGAAATGAATTTTTTTTTGTTATAGTAATGATAGAATTACAAATTCTTGTATAAATATATTTTATATAAACTGATGTGGCATAAATAGATTAATTTATATAAATAGATTGGTTGAATGAAAATAAAAAAATGATAAAAATAAATCATGTGGGCCAAATGCTATTAATTTCATCCAACCAATGTATTTATCCAACATCAATTTGTACAAAAGAAAATTTGTATAAGTGTTTGTAACTTCCTTAATTATAAATTATTCAATAATGATAGAGCTGCAACCTGTTTTGTACAAACAAGTATGTACAAACTGATGTGGCATGAACAGATTGGTTGAAAAGTGATCACAATTAATTTTTTAAATTATGTAGACCCATGATAATTTATATAAATAATCTCCTCATGCCACATCAGTTTGTACATACTTATTTGTACAAAGTAGTTGTGATTCTATCATTACTCTAAATTATTAAACCTTATATGTATCTAGAAAAATTAAATCTCTTGTGTATTAGAAACAAGAGGTTCAAATTATGGTTACATGACAATATGTAAGCATAAGTGAGCCATAATTTGTTTGTATAAACTATTCTATATAAACTTATACATAGAGATACGTAAAAACTCAAACCCATATGTTGACCAAACTTTAACGGCCAGTGATAACTCTATGAAATGAGAGTTATCATGGCACTTTTAGACTCAGATTAATATTACTTAGAGTGTTAATGATGAGTTTTATTTAATTTTTAGTTGCATTTTGCATGAGTATCTAATGATGTCTAGTTATAATAATTTATTAAATTTTACATCATTATGTGCTCTTATTATGTGCTTTATTGTAGGTGATCCAAATAGGTCAGATTTTATTTATGGATGCCGTAACAACAGAGCCTCAGAGAATGACAAAGAGCTGATGTGCAGAAAAGATAAAGCAAGTCTGGAGCAGAAATAATGCTACAGCAAGGCAGAAGTTGCTACAGCAATGACTGCTACAGCAGATCCTGTAGCATGCAAAAACTGGACAGATGTGATTTTATGCCGGTTAAGCAACTAATTTCTCTACGACCGATTACTAGTTGATGGATAAAATAGGGCAGATGTGGCATGTATTAATCTAAAGGAAAAGATCTTCCTTGATCAGGGAAATATAATGATTTATACTCTTAGAATCCTAATAAGAGTGGAAGTTCCTTTCCTAGAGTCCTAAGGATACATGGAGATTTCCTTGCATTTTTGGAATTATTTGAAGATATAAAAGGGAGCACGTTTTGACAGAAGAAGGAGGGCCGTCACACATACAACTGGTCATAATAAAGAAAAGCAAAAAGGAAGAAGAATTGAAGGGGCTACAGCAGTGGAGTTTAGAGCAAAAAGGGCTGATTGCAACCTAATCAAGAGCAACTCCTTGGGATTCAACTTTTGCCCTTATATTCTTCTATATCTTTTTTTATTTTTCTGGATGTTTAATTCAATGGCTGAACCGTTTATGATTTTTATTTCTTTATTGAGTATGAACTAATTTTAATGTAGTTGGGTTCTAAACGATCTTAATGATGATTTGACTTACATTATTGTTGCTTCAGCGCTTGCTGCAGCATTTTGTTTTGATTGTGTTTATTTAATTCTCTATTTCAGCTGACTACCCATTTAGGGATACAAGCTAGGTTTGATCCTCAACAGGGACGGCATGATTGTAGATTGAATTTTTTCCTTAATTAATTTATCATCAATTTGGTGGAGCCATGTTTAATCTAAAATTTGTGAAGAATTAGACATAAGGATTCACCTTGTACGGTACGTAGATCCAAGAGCGTATAATGCTATATTTAGATGTTGGCTTAACAACTAGTCACTGTTAGGTTGCATATAGATATAAGAATCAAACAGGCGAAAGATGAGGATACATTAGGAATCTGTCTAGTGCTGTAAACGATGTTGTAGCAGCTGGACGTAAATTGTTTAAACAAGTCAATAGTCATTAAGTGAGTTTAGATCCCCAACTACTCAATAGCCATTGATTATTTCTTTGTGTTTGACGTCCATTTTATTTTATTATCTCCTGGATCATTGTTTAATTAGTTTTATTTAATTTTCAAATCATTTATTTTAAATTTTATTAAAGTCTTAATTATTGCACTGAATAGATTGCTGTAGCAAGAGTGATAACATCAATCCCTGTGGAGACGATCCCTATACTTACTACTTTATTACTTGTTGTGTGTACACTTGCGCATTGACATCATATTGCATAAAATGGACAACAGCCAGCCATGGTCCCACCTTTACCACCACCGACTTCTCCCCAGCCGACAGCCTCAAAAATCGATGAAACAGCTATCAAAAAACAAATTTGAATCGCGTCATAAACCCCTTAACAGTCCTACCATTGCCGTGGCTTCTTTGGCCGCCGTTGGTATTGATTTCTCACCACTGACGTCAATCCCATCCCACTCCGTCATAGCCGAACCGAATTCGACCTCTCAGCCACCGCAAACACTTCGTCCAAACCCTTGTTTGGGTGTTCATTTGCCAACAGCCGTCGCCACTGTCTCGGCAACCGTGACCAATGCTTCTCAGCCGCTAGTCCCTTCTTGTATCATCACTGGTTCACAACACTGCTTCCCATAACCCCAAGCCGTGACAGATCAAACACATTCGAGAAACCCTAGCCCCTTTAGCCACTACCCTCAAATTTCTCAAATTATGTCCTTTTCATCCTTTTTAGCCGCTGCTTATGGTATTTCCTGTCTGCCAACCACCAACAAGCAATCCCTTTTGCCACCAACGACTGCAAACTGAGGCAACACAGCTGCTGTCAACCCTTCCAACCAGCCGCCATCTCTTACCAATACCAACACACACATCTCTAACCTAAGCTCACAAAACCCTAACCCATTACCAATCCTTACAGCCAAACCCAACCAATTCCACCAACTCGCAACTCTAATTCCCTCCCTAAGCCCTCTTATGCCTCGGTTATAAATCCCGCTAGCATCCCTAACCTTGAGGCTGCTTTTAGGCCTAAAAAATCTTTTCTTGATGCTGTTACCATCTCTGCTACCCCGTCTATCTCGGTTAAGCCTGTGGTATTACATTAGGGTGAACATGCAATTCTCTTTTCTGCTGAAGAAGTTCATATTATGGTTGAGCCTTTCAAGTTAGCTCTTGTCGGTAAGTTCTCTTTTGGCCGGCCCTCTATAGATGTTATTCGAAATTTTTTTTTTCTCTATGGTTGAAAGGAAATTCTCAAGTCTCTTTACTTGATAATAGACATGTTTTAATTAAACTTTCTATGGAGGAAGATTATTCCCGGTTTTGGGTAAGACAAGCTTGGTATATTAATGGCCGGTGTATGCGCGTTTTTAAATAGAGTATGGATTTTCGCTGTTCTGTCAAGTCACCTATTGTTCATGTTTGGGTAACTTACCTTATTTGCCCATTCATTTTATTCATTGTAAGTCGGCTTTATTCTCTATTGCTGCGGCTATTGGTACACCTCTGCGTGTAGATCATGCCACAGCCTTAGTGAGTCGGCCATCTGTTGCTCGAGCTTTGGTTGAGTACGATGTTTCGTGGCCTTTGTTGCCGCGTATTTAGATTGGTGAGGGGGATTCCGAATTCTAGTAGGATGCTATTTTTGAGAAGGTTCCTGCCTACTGTGCTTCATGTAAGCATCTCGGGCACTCTGCCGATGCTTGTTACGTCACTCATCCTAGGATTCGTAAGGCCTAGCAAACCACGGGTCCAGCTCAGCTCTTAGTTGTCGACAAGGGCAAACACTCTATGTCTTCTATGGAGATGCAGTCTAGCTAGGCTGGTTCCTGATGCGCAGTACGTTGTGGTTTCTGACAATCGACCCTCGAAGCCTGTTTTTTTCTAGTGTAGCTCTTTAACCTTTTGTGGGTGAGGATGTTCCCCACCTGAGGCCTGAGAGTAGTGAGGATACTTGTTTGGATGTTCGGCCTCAGGTTCCTGTTGTTAGGGTTGATATAGATGCAGCAAATGGTGATGCATATGATGAAGTTGTTGCCCAGGATGATGCAGATGATGGTTCTAATTCAGTTTCGGATTTGAGAGTTCAGGATGCTCTAGGTTTACGGGATCCCGTTGCTCTGAGAGATGTTGGAGGTTTTTCTGATCCTAAGCAGGGTGTTCAGAGGACTTCCATTGGTTCTAATTTTTTCAGCGCTACTGTGGATGATATCCGCATCATGACTGTTGGGTTTAATTCTCATTCTACAGGTATTCCTTTCTAATCTGATAAGGAGTTTAGCTCAGAGGAAAATTTAGTGGCTAATGATTATTTTGCATCTGAGCCTTAGGGTACTAGGGGGCTTGATTTGGATCTTGATTTTAGTGTTGCTGGACCACAATCTTCTGGTTCAAAGAAAGGTTTCAAGTTAGTTACTAGTCAAAAATATCGTAGCGATTTTCTAGATGCTTGCATTAGCGTTTTTTTCTTTGGTTTCTTATTGCATTTTAATGGTTGTAACTGTTTACATGCTTTGAGGTTTTGGTCTATGTCCCGCTTTATATGTATTTTATATTTTCTTTTACTAATCTACAGGTAAGGGAGTCCCGCCTAACCCCTCTACCTTTGGGTAGTTTTTAATAAAAAAAAATTATGGTTACATGGTTGGGGAAGATATTGGGTTGCCATTAGATTAAATAATACATATATATATATATATATATATATATATATATATATATATATATATATATATAATTTTGAAAATGTTAAAGTGACTTTATGAGTTTCATTTATGCCAAACACAATGATTTTTTCAAGATAAAAATTGAATGAAAAATCCAAATCCAAAGTCTGATGTATTTTCTCTAAAACAGAGTGACACTTGAACTTAAAAACCCAATTAAATGTTCTATTTTTTAGAATAAAAACATTTGTAGATTATCTTAGTTAATTTTATTTATTATTTTTTTAAAAAATAAAGAAGTGGGTAATTCGAATGAACAATTAAATTTAAAAATCATGCCAATGGGACCATAACTTAAATTAAAGGAATCGCATGTCAATGTCAATTCCTTCGTGGTTTTCCAAATCACGTGTAGTTTTGTCGTCAATTATGACCCGATTTGGGAACTTTCCTTCTTTTTCTTCTTTCAGATTTGCTGGGTTTCTTGTAGCTTTATTTTGTCGACAGGTAGTCTGATTCGTCGAAAGCAAGATGTTGATTAGTTCGGATAGCTGACGACTGTGATGAGCTCAAAATGTGTGCTCAGTTGCACTAGATTCCGAACTCTTACGTCACCGATCACGAAAGATCCTCTTCTCGGTCATCGGCGCGACGTCACCTAATACTTTAAACCCGCTAGAAGGTTGACCTTTCACTTTCTACCCCTCTGAAACATAAAAACTTCAGTATTGCCACCATGTTAATATTCTTGATATATATATATATATATTTTTGGGCAAATTAACTTTTCAGATCTTGTACAACGAAAATATTGGACTTCGCCATAATACAATTGGAATACCGATTTTTTTTTAAACATGTATGCTTTAATAAATAATCACTTGGGATCAGGGCTTATCACTGTATTATTTTCTATTATTAACTACTAATAAATATTAAAAAAAAACTACTAGTGACTAATCACATTTTTTTTTATTTTAATTTAAATTAAGATACAATTTTTCATTCATTTATCTATCTATCTTATTTTGCGTAGTGTAGAAACTTATTAAGTTTTATATTACCATTACAAGGTATTAAAATTCAACTTTTTTATTTCATTCATGTTTGGCAACTGGGAAGAAATTTGAAATTTCTAAGCATTGTGTAAGGTTGATGGTTGATGGTCTCGTAACAAGCATGCTTTTGTTTGAAAGGATAAAAAGATTTTTCCATTCAAAGCCCCATCAACTGCATCTAATGTTCTACTGGACTCATAGTCTGGACGAAAATTATTATGATTATTATTTTCCAAAAGAAAATTATTGGTTTCAATTTTAATGTGTTTACTTTATCAGTCAATCATGTTATACTACATTAATTTATGTAAAATTATTTGTACAAATATTTGTGATTCTAAAATTATTTTGCCTCTAATCATTTGAAAATAAATACATCATTGACAAGAATCCAATTGATAGAAAGTACACATGGAGATTTATGAATGATTTGCATATGTCTAATATAGACTGAGTTTAATTTAGATCCAGGATCCCATACTTTATAAAATTCCAAATCCCTGTTTACAACATTATAAATTGATTTTTTCATGCATTTACAAAAAAAAAAAAAAAACAATTTTAATAGCGTTGTTGACACGGGATCGTGGACTGAAAAGTTTTTCATGAAATATATATTGAAAGTAAAATCATAATTTTTCGCTAAAAGTTATTCTATACCACCCACCCACCAGTCCACCAACCTAAAGCTAAAAAGTTAGAAAGAAAACAAAAGTATCCATTCATCAGCCTAATTCCTTTCACCTTCATGGCTTCATGTTTGTCTAATAAGAAAATTCCGAATACCCCACTTGTGCTAATATTCCAAAGTTAAACTCAACTCTAGAGCCATTTAACTCAAACTTCAGCCACCCAAATCCTATAGAATCAGATCGACGCGACACCCATAAAACCAAAAGAGAAACATAGCAAAAGAAATAGTAGATCAAAGAAGCCATGTTTCCGGCATCCCAAATTGAGCTACCGTTTAATGAAAATGATTCACAAGACATGGTCATATACCAAGTCATAAATGAATCGAGGGCCCAAAATATTTCATTCATGCCTCAAACAAGCGAAGTTAACACATCAAACATGCTTGAACCTAAACGGACCATAAGCAAGAAGCACTACAGAGGCGTGAGGCGTCGGCCATGGGGCAAATTCGCGGCAGAGATTCGCGACTCAGCTAGACATGGCCAACGGATATGGCTAGGCACGTTTGAAACAGCAGAAGCGGCCGCCTTGGCTTATGATAGAGCTGCTTTTCGGATGCGTGGTGCTAAGGCTTTGCTTAATTTTCCGGCCGAAGTGGTTGCTGCTTCGTGTCCATCATCTTCGCCATCGCTTGAAAAATCAAAAGTAAATTTGAGCTCAATATCGGCGAACAATCCAGAGGTGAGTGGCAGTAGCTCTAGCATAGTTTCAACTGGGACTCAGAGATCGGAATCGGAGTAATTAAGGGGTCAAAGTACTAGTACTACTGGAGCAAGATTAATTACTTTGACAAGCTGTTGAAATAATTTTTAGACTAGTGGTATAGGTATGAAATATGAATCATCTAGTTAAATATCAATTAAGGTTAATTAAGCAGAGGGGCATGAAATATTCCCAATTTAATTATTCAAGGATTTAGATGCGTGAAACTTTTTTAATACTGTGCCTTTATAATCTAGTTAAATACTAATGGGTGTAGAGAGTAAATTATATTTAGTCATTCATACATTTCATACTATATTATCACTCAGTACCGATTTGTAAGTTAATATGCTGAATTTATTTTCATTTTTTCAATAATACGAGTGCCAGAAAGGCATCAAAATTAATAAAATGTAATCAACGCGAATCATTTACATATATCATTGATTTTTTTTTTAAATCTTAAATCATTGATTTGTTTTGGAAATCTTGAATCATCGATCCTTTTAGTAGAACTATTGGTTCATCCGTCGTTTACGTGCGAGTTCGGTTAATAGTATGAATGGACAAGGGAAAATCATGGTCATGAAAAAGTAAAACATAAAGATTAGGTCCAACTCAACAAGAATTAGTGTAATTTTTTGTTCTATATGACAGTTGCCTTCCACGAAATGGTCCAAGAAAATTATATGGTTGGTGAATCAATGTAAACCATGTATTTGGCTAACATTGCTGCAAATCAAATTTGACCAAAATTGTTTGCGATGATGAAATCAAACTTGAAGTCATCTATTCAGATCTTATCTGTCTGTTTGCCAGTCTTCAACCTGGTCCCGTGTTCACATGCACACAATCAAATTTAATAGTAGATGCACATTTTACGACGACCAACCAGAAGAGCCAAAAAGAAAGTTGGTGCTATCTGTCATTAAAATACTGTCAATGGGCGATGGGCATTGGCCACGAGGCCCATTGATAACCCAAGTGCTCAAAAAATATTGAGTGTTTAGAAATTTTTTTTTTTAATTAAGTATAATTGAATAAAATAAAATTATAAATAATATTTTTTATTTGCGAAATGTGAGTGGAGCTAATATATTTTTTATTATAAAGATTATTTGTCTGGACAACTGTTCATAGAATTTAATATAATATTATAGTCCCAACATACTTGTCTGCTGAAATCATAATTATAAATATCTTATGTACGGTCAGTACCCTCATGTATAATCAATATTAAAAAAAAAATACTCCGTCCTGAGATATCTATTGGGATAGAATTGATAAACTTGATTTTCTAGGGAATCTGTTAGGAAAGAGGCCAAAAGTATTAATGTTGATTACTAAAATAATAAAAATTTTAACTATTTTTTAGTAGTAAATTAAATTCTTATAAATCAAATTCTAATTAAAAATATTTTTAATGAAACAAATGAATTTTTTTAAATTGATTAAAAAACAATCGGAAAACTTTGTCATTGCCGGCCACCGCACCGCCATCGTCACAGGTGAATGAAGTAACCTTCCAACATCACCACCAACACTATGATATCGTAAATTTCTCGATCTACGTATTGGTGGTGTTATCGATGGAAGAAAACACACGACGGAGGTTCACGTACCACTAAAAGAGTGGCGGCCACCACAGCACTACCACTTGCTTTAGGTACATGTCGCTCCTCCATATTGTTTCATCCGATGAAAACACTGTCATTGTATAGATTGAGAAATTTTCGATATGATAGTATATATGATGTGTCGTATGGTTACTATCACCAGCGACGACGATGTCAATGCGGTGGGCAACGAGAATTTCAATTCACCGGCGGTTGTTTTTATTTTTGTTTGATTTTTAAAATTAATATATTATTTATTTATCTAATTTTGTTAGAATGATATTTTTGTAAATAATTAATTTCTTCAAGGACAATCTTGGTATTTACCTGACCAAAACATATTATCCAATAAGGATGAGATTATTTGAACTTACCAAATTATTCTATAAACCCATATTTTCATAAAAATATTTATTACCATAATGTCCATTAATGAATATACTTTTAAGGATAAAATTATATAATTAAATGAAATAATTTACTCTTTACACCCATTTCAAAACTCTTTTTGCTTTTTTATCCATTTTCATCCCTTAAACCCTAGAATTCACCGAACTTCTCCAATATTTTTTTATGAATGTTTTGATTTTTCAATTGAATGAGAGTATTAAATTTTAAGAGTAAGGGAATTCATATTGTATGGCTAATTGGAAAACCTACCGGATGGCTTCAAGCCTCCAGCATACAACAATGGATTTTGATTACAATTATATTTTAATGATCAATGAAATATATTTGTGGTCAACAATGGATTTATAGGTTGAACCCACGGTCATCGATTGTTGCAATTTTATAATCAAATCCATTGTTGTCTACAAGCCGAGATTTGATTATAAAATATATTTGTGATCTTTAAAATATATTTTACATCATGGGTTCAACCTATATATTTTAAACATCGATTATTTGCAACCCACGGGATGGCTTCAACCTAGATTTTATAAATATATTTTAATTGCAAATAATCTAATTAAGTTATAGTTGAAAACGATGACTTCAATTCTGATTTTGATTTTGTTATTTGGGTAGAGATAGCTGTTGTGGTTTTTTTTAATGATTGATTATGAGAATAATGTTAGTGTGCAAGTGGACACAACAAGTAATATAGTAATGAGTATTCAGATCTTTTCTACAGGGATTGATGTATTGCAAATTGCTACAGTAATCTTACAGTGCAAATTTTAGTTAAGTAATTAAACACGAATAAATTTTAAGATTAAAGACCTAATGAAATTAAAAAGTGCAATAAACTAAATGCAATAAAAGAAAGCTACGTCACACAAAAAGGTATACTCAATAACAAACGGGTGGTTGGATTCTAAATTCACTTAATGGTATTTGACTCTTTTTCACTTAAGGTTCTGTTGCTACAATATCTACTACAGCACTAGGTAGAATCACTCATGCATCCTCAACTGTCGCCTGTTGGATATCTTATATCTGAAAGTAACCTAACAGTGACCAGTTGTTAAGCCAATATTTAAATATAGTATTACACGTTCTAGGTTCCATTAACCCTACAAGATGAATCTCTATGTGTAGTTCTTCACTAATTTTAGATTAAGTATGGCATTATTCAAATCCAGTTAAACTCAATTTGAGAAACACAATCTAAAACCATGTATTATTTTGGTTAGATCCACTAGGTCAGGCCTTTTTTAAGCTCTTTCATAACTTGTATCTACTAAATGGATGGTCAGCCGAAATAGAGATTTGCAACAAATACAACCAAGGTAAAATGCTATAATAAATACTAAGCAACACAAATATGTATAAGTCAAATAACCATCAAGTTCATTTAAAATCTAGCTACTTCAAAGTTTAGCTCATAATGAACTTTAAAGCAATAAAAGCATAAGTGTTTGTCATTAAATACATCATCAAAGAGAGATTTAAAACAAATAAATACAAAGATAAAGTTGAGATGCAACAAGGATGGAAGCGTCACACTTTAATCTTGGAGTATCCCTTATTCTTCTTCGAGTGCTCCTCTGTTGTAGCTTTGAAAATCTCCTTTAAGCCTTGATTTTTGTGAGTGACGGCAGTGATTGATGATGGATGATGGTAGATGATGATGCTTCCTTAAAATGAGCCATTTTATATCTTAGAAGGTAACCCTAAAAGGAAATGAGAACACTTGTCACCATTTGATAACCTATGAACATATGATATTTTGTGTGCTGCCTACTGCTGGTTTGTCTGCTGCTGAATGACAGTACAATAATGACTGCCGCAGGCTTTGTCTGCTGATGCGTGACAGGCTGGACAGTTTTTATCTGTCTATTTTGCTCCCAAATTGCTGCATCAATTCTTCCAGCATTCTCCCTGATTCATGCTTGATTTTTGTTCACGTGCAGACTAATCTTTTGTCGTTTTCTGCAAGTATGTTGCTGCAGCATGCGATCTTTCTTCTGTAGCATTCCTCATCTAACCATAAGCTTTTGGGGTCACTTATAATTATGCACAAAATTAGGGTATGAAATGGTCTTTCACACATCATTTTATTACAACTAAAATTAAATACATGCACGTGCAAAATGTAATAAAAATATAATAAAACTTCACCATTTACTCTATAAGCAATGCAAGTTTAGGTCTAGATATATTATGATAACTCTCATATAGTTATCAATAGCTCTGGAAATGGGGGCTAGAGAGAGAAACATAGAGAGAGAAAGCTATTTCTTCAAAAAATTTATTTGATTTGTTTAGATTTTCTATTATAGGTATATTTGTTTGTATAATTAATTGATTAAATTCAATCCCAACTGCTTGATTTCACTATTTATATTCATTTGACCTAAAAGCTATACAACTTAATTTTTTTTGAGAAAGTTGTAGAATAAAATTACATAGATATTCATATCACAACTACAAAGGAAAAACAAAAAAAAAAAAAGAATATGATGGAAATATTTATATGTTCTGCACTTCTATTTATTTTTCAGAAATGAGTTATGATTCAACAAGGCTCGTCTCCATAAATTTTACAAATTCCTTAAAGTATATCCTTCCATCTAAACCAGCTATGTTAATGATTTTTAATGGGTATATTTAGTAATTACATTAAGAAATATTTTGTTTTGTTAAGGGTATATTTGGTATTTAGGTGGGTATGTAGAGTAAAATTCTAATTTTTAAATTTTAACGATGGGTTTAAAAAATAAATGGGTTTAGAGAGTATTTTAATGGGTTCAAATAGCCCCACCCATCAAATAATTAGATTTTAAAAAGCTACTATTTGCTACTTTTAAGAATCAATACAAAAATAATTATTTAAGAAACATATTGCTTAATAAATCACTCTTAAAATTAGTTTACCAAATATATTTTCAATGTTAGGTTGTTAAATAAGTGATTATTTGACCATTTATGGTAATCCCAAATAGGGATGGGCAAATAACTCGATTGGATCATACTCGAACTGAACTAAATTGAAAAATTCAGGTTCGGATTGAATTCGAATGAATGTCCAATTCAATCGGATTGCGATTGAAAATCCGATTGGGTTACACCACAATTAAAAAATTATTAAAACTACAAAAAAACTAAAACCTAAATACCTAATCGATTAAGCTTACACCACATACACAAAGCTCTCACCACACTACGCACATAGCTCAGACCACATGGCGGCAGCTCTAACGCAACCCAAGCAGTCACCGACGTAACCACACGCACACACATACCCAATCACTGATGCAAGCTGCCGTTGCAACGTGAAGCCAGGCCATCGCAACATGCCAACGCGACCTGCTACAGTATGCTCTATCTAGGGATGGCAAAATCAGGGTCCAGGTCCGGGTTCGGCCTTCTCGATTTCATACCAGGACATAAACCTGATTTTTTTGCATCCAGGTTAAGTCCGTTTTCACCTCAGAAAATTTTGGGTTTTAAACCAAGATCAATGAATCAAGTTTAAAAATTAAAAAAAAAAACAAAATACAAGCACTTATACAGGATTCCACGTTCTAAAACATTCATTAACAAATACATTCTAAATTTCAATGTTTCTAAGCAATAATACATCTACAAATATAAATCCATAAATTTCAATATTTGTAATAAACAACTAACCCGTTAAGGAAAAAAAAAAAAACTAACCCAGCTAGGTAGCAACTTCTTCCATTTTATTTTTGCAGATTACAATTTCCAATATTTTAACAGCAACAATTATAAATATTTCAAAGCATAAATCACATAACAAAGCACAAATCACAAACCATAACATAGAACAACAAAGCTAAAACTCACGACAGGACTCACAGCCATGATCAAATTTACCATATCAATGCTGTTTTCTCCATGAGCCGCTGCCTGCTGATGATGATGAATAAAGCCGCCGAAGTGCTGTTTTCTCCACAAGCTCGATGATGATGATGATGATGATGATGAATAGAGCCGCAGCTGATAATAATGATGATGAATAAAGTCCCAGAAGCGGAGAAGCACTGTCATTTGATTTGAATTTGATCAGGAGACAAGTTGAAGAGAAGGAAATGTTTGGCTTGGTTTTTGGCTGCGGTTGCTGCAACCTACAATATGTGAGGCAGTAAGAGTGAATTACGGTTTGGGCACTTGTCTTAATGTTTCTTTTTATATTAAAAATTTATTATTAAAATAATATATCCGGGTCCGGGTTTTGGATTGCGGGTTTGCCCAAAACGGCACCCGGACTCGGATACGTCTAGGTCAACAAAAATTAATCCGAATACAAGATTTTTTAAGACTCCGGTACGGGTTGAACCCAGCCTGGATTATCTGGGTTCGTCCGGGTCCGGGTTAATTTGCCATCCCTAGTTCCATCGCGACCGTTGCTGCAACTTGCTCCATCGACCACCATCTTCGTAGATCCAAATCCAGTGACTTTTTTTCATGGTATATTTATATTATATTAAATAACTAATTATGAATTTTCATTGTATTATTAGTATTATATGATTTGTGCAATGTGTGACTGTGATGTGATGTAATTGTATGATACATGTTATTTTCAATTTGAAAAGCATTATAATTCATACATAAGCATTATAATTCAGATAACTTTTTATCGGATTAGATTGAATTATAGGTTCAGATTGAGTTCGGATTGCTTTTTTCCCAATCTAATTAATCCAAAACTTAATTGGGTGGATCTAAAACAGAATTTGCCCACCCCTAACCCCAACCTACTTTGAGAGAGATCAAAGAGATATTATATATATAATCAACTAACATATCTGTATTGCATGTTTCTCTGCTTCTAGATGAACAAATATTACACAATGTAATTAAATGTAATGTTATGCTAACTAATCCTCTTCTTACCTGACAAATAATGCCCGACTACAAAATAAATCAACAATATTCAATACCATGAAGTTGCTATATAAATTTACAGTAGTGTGCGTGCGCGTGCACGTGTGTGTGTGTGATCGAGAAGTAAATTTTTATCAACTCTGGAAACCTTTCATGCTGCTACATCTCCTTCTAAATTTTTTTCATAAAGAAGATAGCAAACTGTCCAAAGATTCACTGCCCAAGTCCTGAAACTCAAGTACATCAAATTCATGGCCAAATGCACTATCCATGCTGGCCATTCTCTTTATTGGAGTTGCAGGCTCATCATTCATCGTATAATTCATAGCACCAATATTTTGGTATTCCCACTCTCTCGATCCTCTCTTTCGATTTCGAGAGCTAGAAATTTTATCATTCTCTTGAGAAACGGTCATCAGACTCAAATCATTGAATCCGGTTCCTGAAAATTCAATTCCCATTGCCTTATTAGCCGCTTCCTCAAGTGGGAAATTAAGGTGTGCCTTGGGACCTCTAATTCTTAAAGCAGCCCGGTCATAAGCCAAAGCAGCTTCCTCGGCTGTGTCAAAAGTTCCAAGCCAAACTCGAGCACCTTTCCTCGATGAATCCCTTATCTCTGCCGCATACTTACCCCATGGACGCCTTCTCACTCCTCGATAGTGTCGTGTAGGTGTAGCCACCTTCTCCACTCTCATAGCATTCATTTTATTAGTCCCTGGTTCAGCACTGCTGGCAGTGTTACTATTAATATGGCAGATCTTGGAATCATCACCAGTAGTATTACATTTATAGGATTCATTGGTTGTCGGCATAATTCCATCTAGTAGTTCCTCCCAAGCCTCAGCTCCCATCGAAATCCATCTCCCAAGACTTGGTAGTCTTTCTAGAATCTCTACTGAGCCATCAAGACTTGGCATGTCTTCCCATGATGATGATTTTGAAAATTCCGATGCGTCGCTTCTTCTTGATCTTTGGATTCTTCCATCTTCACTACTACCAATGAAGTTCGCCCACACATTCTCCAATATTGCTTCGGGTGCTGCATCATGATCATTTTGTTGTATAGCCATGTTACCATCAATACCATGACACATCTCTCTCTCGATATCCCTAATAATTAATTTCTTTTATTTTAGTTTAGAGGGATGTTTTCAGTTGGGAAATATGTACATATATAAAGCTTATTTAGACGCGTAATTTTAACAATTCAGCTATGGTTTTTATTATACACAATGAATGGATACCCAGTTGGAAACTTGTGCTTCAATTCACTAACCAGCTAAATTAATGGAGGATAGTTTGATTTTGAACATTGAGAATGAGGTGGTTAGTTGACTTGTGTAACCATTATAATAATTTGTACTGCTAAATTGTATATAGATGCCATGTATATTGTATATAATATCGCAAACCCTTCCTTTATTTCATAATCAATTGAATAAAATACAAAAGAACTAAGGAAATGTATAGCTGGCTAGCTAGAATATGCATGATTAGTCAGAGAGTTCATTGTTGTGTCTTGCATACTGATTGACTTTGTATTTGGACATTTGTATTTCAATTTATCTCCATTAAGTGAATTATCCAAAAGATAATAATTCCTATGTCTTCCATTTGGAAAAAAAAAAAAAAAGAAGAGGGAAATATATTTTGATATGACTTATTGTTCTAAGGGTTAATTTCATTACCTCTTCATAAATTGACTGTATTCAAATCACTCTATTACTTTTAAAAATCTTAATTTATCCTTTTTTTGTTAAGAAAATTGAATCAACCCACTCCTATTTTTTTCTTATCTTTTAAACAGAAATAAAAATAACTTGAAAATTTTAAAAATAAAAGGTGATTTAAAAATAATCAATTCATAAGGGGATAATCTAAAATTTACCTTCGTTACAAATTGGTATGAATTAGTAAAAATTTAGGCTCAGGCGTCAAGTTGAAGGACTAAAGATAATTAGGTGTTAGCAGCAATAACAGAGTACTTAAGAGCCATTACACAAACCACCTTTGACCCATTATTCAAGTTACTTCATCTTCAAGGATAAAGTTTGTGTGCTATTAATAAAAGAGTGGGGTACCCTTTGAAGACACAGTTCAGTGTTTCAAATCCTTGTTCGCCCGGATGATCAAAATAACATAAAAAAGTATACAATTGCATATTAACCTATGATCATCTTGATTTTAACATTGTTTCAATGAATTGTCAATTAAATTTTTAGAATTGATCATGCGCTCGCAATGAATGTTCAGAGGTCCCGTAAAGGAAATAACGTTGGTTTTGTATCTTCCCCCAAAAAAAAAAACTAACAAAATTCATTCTTAAATAGGTTAATTTCTGTGGTGAATGCACAATAGAAAGACTGCTAAAACAATCCTGTAATCTTTATTATTTGATATTTCTATTAATTTATGTTTTTAGTAAATAGTGTGAAAATCCACGAGGCAATGCCCGTGGGCGCTGAGCTGGTCGTTGATTTCTTGTCACCCAAGAATTGCCACCTTGCAGATAGGAATAAATGGATTAAAAATTGTGGGATAATATTGAAATAAAAGGGTCACACGCTTCTTCATAAACAATAAAATCCACCGTGACTACAGGGGAGAATTACACGTTTTAAAATCAAAGCAAGCTGGAGTGTTATTCATATAACTTGATCTGTATTCAATGCATTAACACGCTTGATTTATCTATACTCAAGAATGTCTTCATGGCTAGAACTTTTGACTTTAATTTTAATCACTTTTGCTTCTATTCAGAGTAAAACGAGCTCATTTTACCGGCAAAACCTCACAAGTTTATTCTATAAGTATGACTATGCATATGGAAGCGCTCATATATTGTTACGCAAAATATTTACAAGTTAATACAAGTGTGTTGAAATTAAAAGATCATGCTCCTCATAAAGCAAAAGTCATGCTCCCTAGAGAGCATGACCCCAATAAAAGTGTGCTTAAAAGTCATGCTCCCTAGAGAGCATGACATCAACAAAGGTATGCTAAAAAAGGTCATGTTCGCTAGAAAGCATGACATCAACAAGAGAGCATGACATCAACAGAGATATGATCAAGAAATTATGTTCCCAATAGTAGAGAGAAGAAGTCATGTATGGCTCCTAGGGAGCACGAACAAAGTATGGTCCCTATGGAGCACGAACAAAATAACAGCATCCATGCCCCTAGGGAGCAGAGTTCATGCATCAATAAGAGAAGCAAAATAGAAATCGTGCTCCAGTGGCATCATAATAAATCATGGACCATGAGTCACGAGGACCATTAACCCCGTTTCAAATAATGGACCAAGCCCAACCAAAAGTCCGTAATGGGAGATATTACTTAGTGCAGAAGTATAGTAAATGTAGTTTGACACTGATGGAATCACTGAAAATATAAAGAAAATATCTTGTAATCTAAATCCTATGGGATAGAGGAAAATTAGGATGAATTTCAATTAGAGAGGGATTTTATCTGTAAAGGCTATAAAAACAAGGCTCTCTCTTAGTTTGAGGGCGAGCACAAAAAAGAGAAGTACAAGAGAAAGGAGCGAGAGCTTGATTATAATTGCGATCTTAATAAAAAAAATCTATTTTCTCTGTCCGTGGACGTAGGCTAAAGGCTGAGTTACGTAAATTTTTTATGCTTTTTATTTATATTGTCCTCACCTAAAGTAATTCTCTAATTGACCAAAAATCCGCGTCAACATATATATTATGTGTATGTATATTAAGATGCCCTTTTGGAAGTAGTATTAAGTTTTTCTAGTTAAGGAGTAAGAATAATTATTATGCCTATATAATTATATGACTCTTTTAACATTATTGAATCATTTAAATCGTTATTAGTTGACAAATGCATTAATTGTTTTGTGGGCTATTAAGGATTTGATGTTGCTATGTAATTTTCCAGTCACGGCTGCTAGTAACCTAAGATGGTGAGAATAGGTCATTGGATGCTTGGTCTTCTAAACATAATTGTCACGTTCGGTTTCAAATAATGTTACAAGCTTGACCCAGTAACGTAAAATTAATTATGACATTGAAAGCAAATATTAATTCGACAAATCAGAATCAACTGCCAACATCTCTGTTCTAGCTATAAGCATTCAATGAAATATAATTGTAGGTTTTGCTTATCTGAAACATTTATTGCTTGCATGCACATCGTCATTGAAGCAGAAACATATCGTCTTCAATGAAATTAATTGCTGTAAGATACAACAACATTCACGAAAAACGTTGAAGTGATAAAAGTATAACGCTGATGAAAACAGTACATATATTTTTAATTGAGTGAATAAATTGACAGTAATCTGTCGAAAAAAAATGGTCTAAATTAATATAATTACTCATAGAATAATAATTGCACATTTATAAGCATTTATTTCTAGGCGGCAATGATTTGCTTTGCTGCTTTTGGAAAAGAATGGCCAATAATTTGTACACTCTGTCTCTCAAAGAAGCGCACATTTCTTGAAGAATAAATTTAATTAGTTGTTCCATAGCTGTCGCTCTCCTTTCTGCTGATAATTACATTGTTTAATTTGCAAATTATCAATCCCTTGGCAATTTAATTAATTGATGCAGCTTCCTAAAATAAATAAATTAAATAAAAATTGATGCAACTCTTCCAGTTGCTTTTTCCTCTCTCCAGATTTCAAATCCTGATACCTTCTGTAATTTGCTTTTGCTATACATGCACGCATGGCCCAGCAAAATATATAATTTCAGCTGGGGGCCAATTCAAATGATCAATTCTTTTCTTAATTGCTACCATGCTTGCCCTTGTAGTTCTCATCTTTAATTTCATGTTAAGGGCCTCCAATACCAATACTGAAATGTAATGGACTATCAAATGACGCTGCTACTAAATTTCCTAAACTAAGCATTCATGGACCAGTAGACCACTGCGTGGCAGTTGCATGATTGTGTAATTTGCTCAAGTAATCATTCCAATCTGAATACACGATTGCATCAATAGGGAAAAGTTTAATGAGATGAGATGTATTAGCTATTGTTTCGGGCGAGAATTTGACCAAGCCATTTCTCACAAGGATAGACTTTTTTTTTTAATTTTAATAAAGTTGGGTTTGATTTGAAATTTAAGCTTTCTGGTCTGCGATCCGCCTAATTCTGTTGTGTAAACTATTCAGGCGTTGATATGGCCTAAATAAGCTCCTGTTGCAAGTTTGATTATAGTTGTTGTTTTGTTAAATAGTAGATTTGGGCTTAAATAATAATGACACCAGCTGTGAATATTGTAGAAAAAATAGCTTATGATTATGCTATTTTGAGGGCACATTTTGAGTGAGACCCACTTAACGAAAGTGAAAATTTTTTATATGTTCGGATTCTACTCCATAAATACTTTGATATGGTATATTGATATACTCAAAATGATGTTTTGGTGAATGAGAAATTGACTCTCAAAGTGCACTATTGATGTTGAAAATTTGAAAAGAAATAGGGCTGATCTCACATGAGAAAAATAAGCCAAAGGATTTGTGTTTATATATAGATACTCATCTATACATGAGTAAGAAAATTATGAATAGAGGCTCTTTCCACGAGCGCTGCGTAGGGGGTGTAAATTCTAGCTTGATTTGGTTGAACTTGTGTCCGCCCACTCGTCTTCCGTACACGAATGTCGGCTCAAAAATCACTCGGGCTTTTGAGTGAATGGAGTAGAATATCTGATCGGGTGATTTTTTGCCAACCTGATCGGGTCAAACCCGATCCGATTAACCGATCGGGTTGGCTGAAAAAAAAAAAAAAAGAAATCAACTATGAACTGTAAAGCACTAATTCACTAAAGCGCACACACCACACAAAAAAAAAGGGGAAATTAATTGTAAAGCACGCACACCACACACACATTGCATCTATCTCACCCTCTCTTCTCGTCTCCATTCTCCACTCTCTAGCCTTTTCTTCAATTTCTTCTCTTCGCAATTCTGTAATCTCGTCTCTTCTTCAGTTTCTTCTTTTCACAATGCAAAAGCAATTAATCAAAGCAGCACTGCAGCAGCCAACGCCCAGCAGCACCCACGATCGGAGACCGCACGCCAGACGACACGACCAGTCACCGACGCACCGCCCAGTCACTGCCGTTAACAGATCTGCTGCTCTTTAACAGATGTGGTTCTCTAAGCTAGAACCGAAAGTTTTGATGGTATATTAATTGTTAATAATATGTTTTGTTGATGATAAAATCAGAATATTTTGAGAATTGAAAATTATCCTATATGAATTGAACTTCGATTTATTATATTTTGTGATTTTTGTATTTTAAAGACTAATAAGTTTGGATTTTGTGTTTGTTATGGTAGTATACTCGTAGTTTTTATTTTTTTCCTTTTTTTTTTTTGGGGGTGATAGAGTTCAGTGGAAGCGGACTGGACTAAAATGAAATAATTTTATAAAATTAATCTTGTAGTAACTAAATAATTGTAAAACAGCCCCAAAATTGACAAAACAACTCAAAATGGTCCTTGACCCAATTTGATCCGAACCCAAATTTAACCTAATTTTGATCTGATCTGTACTTAATCCGAATCCAAACCAAACCGAATTCAGCCCGAAGTTTAAATTCAATCCGATCCGATTTAAAATTTGGATGAATTTTCTTCCCATCCGATCAATCCAATCCAAAATTCGATTGGATTGGTCCGGATTCAATTTTGTCCATCCCTACTTACAGTGATTGCCTCAACACAATGACTTGAATCTACTATAAAATACGGACCTTCTGGGCTTGATGGGATCTTTGAGCCTATCATCAATTTTTAGATACTACCAACTATAAAGTAAATAAATATCTAAAAATCGATTCCACCCACTTACCAAGTTGTGGTTGCTACTTCTCTGCTAATGACCAAGCGCCTTTATATTTCCAAAAATAATAAAGTTCTTTGTCTAGTTTACAAGTTTCAAGCTTCGTCAACATACAAAATGTAATTTGTATATAAAAAAGAAAATTGTAATGTGCTGGGACCATCTAAATAAAAAAGCCCAATAATGTGTTGGGAGTTGGGACCAAAAGCCTTGCTGGAAGAAACACTTCTATTTATGCAGTGGCCACCTCATTATCACAATTGTTTTTCATAAACTAATCAAATTAATATATATGTATCAAAAAACTCCTTTTTAACTCTTAATTCTTCAAGTGATATTTAAGGGTAATTTGTTACACTTATTTTTTTTTAAACTAAGTTCTGAATTTCTCGGTATCACAAGTTAATTACATTTGTCTAGGGACATGCAACATTCTTACTTGAAAATATTCTATCCACGAAAGCCATATAGATATTTTACTATTGAAAGTGCATAAAACTTTCAATTATCCAGGAATTAAACTAATTAAGGTCAAACAAATAGAAGGATTACACCTGTTCGCCTCGAAAGTTATTGACTAACAGTCTTTGATCTTTTGAGAATTCTATGAATTAAATTTGAGCATATATCTGAAAAAGATATTCTCATACTCTAACTCTAACGCTCAAGTTAGTTTTTGAATCTAAAAGAATCTGAAATTTTATAGTGATTATTAGTGAAATTAGCTAAAAGATACTTTCTTGATTCTTTTAGTCTATATTTATAAACTTAAAGATGCGGAGTTCGGGGGAATTCTACTTTGGATTTAAATCTCTGTCACTCGTCTCCTTCGTTTAAATTTATAACATTAGATTTGATAACTATTTTTATTTACATCTGACTTTCTCATACGTAATTTTGTTAGTAATCATGTGCTGTTTTATTATTAGTATTTTCGGGTCTGTTTATCGTTAACTTTCTCAAATCCTTTCATATAAATCATTATGTGGTCATTGATTTCTAATCATGTAAACCATATCCGTAATAATTTCTAGTCAAGAATTAATATAATTAGAGATTAATGCAAGTTATATCCGATATTCAAATTAACAATTTTACTGAACATGTGGTCCAGCGTAAGTGGTTATATTTGCTGGCACTTAAAACTGTAAAAATTTCTATTAAAAATTTAGGTATGGTTAATGATTTCTTAATATATGTTGTGAACTAATGACTTGCATCATTTGATTGAAACAATCACCGAATGACTACGACACATAATGACATCCAAATTCCTATATTAAATTATATTTCCTTTCATGAGACCACGCGTAACTAAGGTACATTTTGGCAAAAAGCAGTTGAGACCATAAGACTAATAAGGAAAGGTTTGCTGGTTTGGTTTCCAAACTACATCAACCAAATGAATTAGAAATAGTGACGAAATAATCACGATAAAAAATAAAAGCTAGAGAGGGTACTTTTGTCATTTAGAAATTCAACATAAAAAAATAAAAAAATAAAGAAATGCAAAAGAAAAAGCAGGCAAGTGTGGAAGTGGAACCTATAAAATGAGAGTTATGTCACTGATGATGATGATGATGATCCATCATCAGTTCCTATTAAATAAAAGCAGATATGGAACTGTATCATAAATATTATAAGCTGCACCTTCTTCTTCTTCTTCTTCATCTCTTTCTCTACATGCCATTCTTCAGTCCAGGAGCACAAGCTCTAAGGAAGCAAAGGGCTTGGAATAATTCCGTTTCAGCTATTTTTGTGTTTGGAGACTCAACTGTGGACCCTGGAAATAATAATTTCATTAGCACAGCTTTTAGAAGCAATTTTCATCCTTACGGACAAGATTTTGAGAACCAAACACCAACCGGAAGGTTCACTAATGGCCGGCTCACAACTGATTTTGTAGGTAAATTTCATACAATATTGGAAAGCTAGTTAATTAATTATATCATTAATTTGCAGTTCAGAAGCAGAAATGTGACTGAATTTTGGTTTATTGCAGCTTCATATGTAGGCGTCAAAGAGTATTTGCCTCCTTATTTGGACCCAAATCTTAGCATTCAGGACCTTATGACTGGAGTTAGTTTTGCCTCTGCTGGCACTGGATTTGACCCACTCACGCCAAGAATATCTGTCTCTCCCTGCACCTCTCTCTTTATATATATATATATATATAATTAGTCTGCGTGATGTTATATATTAATATCATATATTGCTGCTGATAAGCAATGTTATTACATGTGTTTTTCCATTAATTTCAGAGTGTCATTGACATGCCAAAGCAACTAGAGTATTTTAAGGAGTACAAAAGGAGAGTGGAGTCAGCCATTGGAAAGAAAAAAATGGAGCAACATATGAAGAGAGCCTTTTTCCTCATTAGTGCTGGCACAAATGACTTCATTGTCAACTATTTTGCTCTACCAATTCGAAGAAAGACCTACACACTCTCAGCTTACCAGCAGTTTCTCTTACAACAAGCTAAACAGTTTTTGCAGGTAATTTGGCTACCTCCTAATTTCCTAAATCATTAATGTATTAATTTAGTTGAAAGAAAACACAAAGTTTATGCAATTAATAAAAATGAAGTATACGGGCCGCTTCTTGATGTTTTCTTTCCACAATTACCTTCATGCCTGCCAATCAACAAATTGGGTTGATCTTTTGGATATTGCCAAATTCTGTCCCATCTTTCTATGCACAATAATTTATATCTATTGAATTTGAGCATTACTCTATTGTAATATACAAGTGTTATAATAAGGTACTTTCTTGGCAACGAAAAATTTCATTTATCAAGCAAGGCTTCATCAGTTAGGGATATTAATTGAACATTAATGATTTGTGTTTCCCGGCCATTTGAGATTCAGAGGATAGAATTTGACCACATCCACATGCATGCAGTATATAGTAAGCGATATTATGTATACTGTAGAGACGTCTGCAGTTCTTACTTGTTAGTCGTAACATAGCATAAAGATCAGTCGGTGGTGGTTGAGTTGAATACTACGTACTGTCGTCATAAGCTGCTAATAATGATGTTGGTAGTAATGCTTGTGAGAGTATCCATTCCAATTGGGCTTGGGCACTTTAGTAGAAATTAACAAACAGTTTATAGGTTTCGGTTCGAAGGTTATACCTAAAACTAATCCCAAAAAGAAATTGTCAAAATTAAAATCTACGTCATCAACAACAATAAAACTCAATAATTAATTATTCATAAAATTTAACAAAATTCAACAACTAACTACATCGTATGTGTATAGGTAGTGATAGATTGATGGTGATGGTGATGACTGATGATGGACATATTGGTGATGAAGATAGGTGATGAGTGAAGATGATGCTAGAGAGAGAAGGAACAAGAGGGTAATAATGAGATAACTTTGAAAATAAATGAGATTAATTGAAAAGTTGGGGCAGATGAAATAAAATGAGGAGTCAAATTAATTACTCTCGAATTAATTCGTGGACAATGTGTTCACTGGGCCAGAATGCCCTCGGCTCACTGCTTATAGTTATGGCTCTTTAGGCTAATCCCAAAAGAGTAATTCACACTGCAGTAAATTTTAAAGGGTAGCAGTGGCCATAAGTGTCGCATTCGGAAGAAGCTCATCGTCGCAATCTTTTTCTTTCATATATATATATATATATATATTTTTTTTTTAAATTTTGATAGCTTGATAATCTATTGAGTAATTAGCTATTGTTTGTGTGTTTAATAATATATTTATATTACAGAGTTTATGGGAAGAAGGAGCCAGAAGAATCACAGTGACAGGGCTCCCTCCAATGGGTTGCTTGCCTGCTGTTATCACCCTTAATTCCTACAACACCCTTCTTCAACGTGGCTGTATAGAAAAGTACTCCTTTGTCGCCCGACAATACAATTTAATGCTCCAAAATGAAGTGAATTCCATGCATTTTGGCACAGCCCACCTGGGTGCTAAAATCTACTTTATTGACATATATACGCCACTGGCTTACATGATCCAAGGCAATGGAAGGCTTGGTAAGTATTTTCTTTAATTTGACCAAAATTCTGTGATTATTTGCAAATTTATTTATTATTTAAAAAAAAAAAAAAAAAAACCTCTTTGAGTGGATTTTTTTTTTTTCCGTTTTGTAGGATTTGATGATGTAGATACTGGCTGTTGTGGAAGTGGATATTTGGAAGCAGGGTTTTTATGTAACCCAAATTCAATCATATGTGCTGACCCATCAAAATATGTGTTCTGGGATTCAATACACCCAACTGAGAAGACTTACGAGAATCTCTTCAAGGCCTCTCGTTTTGTCATAGATGATATAATTGGGGACTAATTGTAGTTTAATTATTAAAGGAAAGTCGTTGTGTTTAAGGCCAGTTATATAATGTGGTGAGCTTTTAAAATAATAGTAGTTTAATAATTATTTGGTATATTTTATTTTTAAAATTTAGTTGAATGTTTTAATAATTTTTATTGTTAAACTGCTGTATGAATAAAAATGAATAAAATGGACAAAATATTTGATGGAATTCAATTATACATATATGCACATATAAATATAAAGTAATGTTTCAACGAGTGATCCGATATTTTATTAAAATAAAGAATCTCCTAAAAGGCAACAAAAACAAACATTTTAATATGCTACAATATGAAATACTCTCCCCTGTATACTGACTTTTATTGTTTATCTTTTACTTGGTGGACTGCTCTCTAAAACAGTTTTAAAATATTTGTCTCATGATACTAATAGATTTCCTTGCTACCATTTTAGTGCATATGCTTTTTTAAGGGGTTTGGCACATTTAATTTGCATTTATCTATTATTTATTTAACAGAAGTTCTCCCTCATTTTAGCGAGGAAACAGATACTGGGTTACTGGAAGGCCAGCCCAGCAAAGAGCGATCGGACTAGATGTTATTCCTGAAATATGGAAGGGGACAACACATTATATGTTAAACAGATAGCCGAATTTTTAGGATGTCCTTCTTTTTCCTGAAAGCGAAGAGATTGAGGAAGCCGCGGAAAAAATTGCAAAGCTATGAAGTTTCGATAATATTAAAAATTTGGAACTAAACTAGAATGATAAACGTTAAGGTACCTGGTCAATGGGGAGACTGGAAAAATTAATTTACTCCTGCAATGGCGGAATGCTTGGAGAAATTATTGGAAGAAAAGTTTGGTGGCTCTGGTCTCTGGGCTCGCCTTTGTAACCTTATAGAAGGTTTCAAGTTAATTGATTTCAAGTGTTTGCTTTTGTTTCATTAATCAATAAGTACTTGCAGCTCTTGGAGGATAAGGTGAAATTGGTGCATGTTAGTTTATATTTAGAATCTGAATGTATCATAGTGTTACATACGCTTGATATGCTGTTTCAGTATGGATCAATGTCCTTAATTAGATCAACACATTCACGTCGAGTGATTCCAGACCCTGTCGGGCAATAATTTGATACATTTTTTGTGTTGGGTGAACAGCATCCCAGAATATATATTTCCCAGCATCAGCACAAGTAGTCAAACCTCTACATGTATCCCCAAATTCCACCGTTCCTGTCCCACAACACCCTTTTGCAGTCTCAGTAAAGCCTGCCATTTTTTTTTTAAACACGAACATCAGTCAATTAAAACTTGTTTCAAAACCAAGATAACTTGCAATTCAAAATACTGACCATATTTTCCGGGTTTGTTAATAGCGTCTAGGATGATATCGTAACAATCAAGATAAGCAGCTTTAATCCCTATTGTTGATCTGAGAATGGCCAATTTCTCTTGAATCTTGGTGTTCAACGAAGCTGCCACCTTGTTATAACTTTCCACGCACGCTGTTTGGTCACGTAGAGTCCTGACAATTGGCATGCAGCCCAAGGGAGGTACCCCAACAACCACCAATCTTGTGGCTCCAAGACTTTTCATCGCCTGCAATCAGACAATGACACGAGTTACACCAGAAAGAAGATAGGACCCAAAAGTGAAAGTTATCACTTTTCAGAGAGTGTAAATAAATACAAAGTTAATGCGGTTGGTAACCGATAACCGGTGGTTTTTAACATTTTTTTTTAATAGTAGTTACACATTAGTTATTGATCATATATCAGATATTTATAATTATTATTTTAATAGATAAATATACTGAGACTATAATATTATATTAAATTCTATGAACACTTGTCTAGACAAATAACTCTCATAATAAAAAATGTATTAGCTTCACTCGCATTTCACAAGGAAGAATGACTATTTACAGATTTATTTCACTCAATCATACTTAATTGAAAAAATTTTTAAGTTCTATCCATAACTGGGACTCAAACTCAAATCTTAAAAAAATCTTGATCACTTGGGTTACCAATGGGCTGTAGCCCATTGGCACTGGTGGTTTTTAATATAGGTACATGTTATTGCACACTTGTGAACCTGACTTCTTAAAGAAATCTTCACTTCTAATTAATTTTTTTCTTTCTTTCTTCATGTTTTTTTGCTTATAATACGATTTATAATATATTTTTAATCTAATGCGAGTGTGTGACGTTATTTCAGGACACAATTGAATATAGACAAATAATAAGTATCAAAATTCTAGAAAAGAGAGAGAGAGAGAGAGAGAGAGAGAGAGAGCACCTTAATGTCCTCAAACATTGAAGAGGCCAAGTAATTTTCATACTGTTCCACAGTATATTGCTTGGAGCGAGTGGGTTCCGCGAAATAATTTTGGAGCAAGTCATTTGTGCCCATGCTTAGTAAAAATATAGAATTGCCAACGATTTCTTCTGCCTTCCTCACACCCACCAAATTTTGCAGGTGAATCTTGTAATGCTTAAAGTACTCCAATTGTCTTGACACGGATAACACACTCTGTTTCACCGAAAGCAAAATTGACTCAAGCATTGCTTCTATTTCACGTCAAAGTGAAAGCCAAGCAATTAAGCAAATTTGAATAAGAAGATTTAGAGGACTTACAGAGAGATTGGCAGTGAGGTCATCATAACCGGAACCGGCAGAAGCAAAGCTAACTCCATGTAACAAATCTATCTTCTTGATAGTGGGATCAAGAAAGGCCGGAATGGCATTTGTAAAGCCAAATGATTCAGCTGTAAAAGGAATAAACAGAAAAATAAAATTAAAAAGCGCAGTAAATTAATAATGATGTATATAAATAGTGCAGATGAACAGGTTTTTTGCTGTAAAATTAAGGTAGCAAACAATTGACAAGAAACACACTATCAAAAATATTTTAAGCAGACAGCGTGAGAATGTATGATGCTGTAAGATATACTTGTTTAGGAATATGTTTTTTGTTTAGGAATATGCTATTTTTTCCCACAAATATTGAGCATGTATGCTAAACCTGCTAGCAGTGTAGGGTCATTATTGAGCAACTTTAGTAATAAAATAAGGAGAGAGTGATGGCATTTAATTTGATAGCGGAAACCTGAATCGAAATAATAAAAGCGGAATAGGCATAAAGATTAGGTGAAAAATGACCTACCAATGAAGTCAGTGGCAAGCCTTCCATCAGTGAACCTTCCAGTGGGACGGCCATTAAAGAAATTCTTCCCATAAGGAAGAAAATTGCCCTTCGTGGTGGTTGTAAGACGGTTGTTGTTGCCAGGATCAACACTGGAATCCCCAAAAACCAACATAAAAGTCACATTGTTTTTAGCTGCTATTCTTCTCAATTGAACAATGTTCAAAGCCTGTGAGAGTTGCATCAAGGCTGCCACCAAAACCATCACCACTAAGACCCTCATAGAGTTCTGAGCCATTGCTATTGTGAAGGACAAGTTTTTACACCTTGTTTTGTTTGACATGATCAAACTCCAAACTGATACATCTCTTAAATAGGCCCGATCGAGGATAGCTGATTGTGTTTTTTTTTTTTTTTTAAATGAGATAGCTGGATGTGTTAGTTGGACACTTTAACTCGTACATGTCCCCAAATTAATGCGAGCCTGATGGATTTCCTGTACCGGGCAATCAGAATTGGTTGCATTTGGACATTGGAGTAAAAGATTAATTCTAATGTAAGTGGGAGCAGTATAATTGTCTTCAATGTTTACAGCAGTTTATGGCCCCATGTCCAACGCCAACTCAAAAAAATAGACTCTGATCAATAGCTATTTGTTAAACAATAATGCGTCTAAAGCTAGTCAAATAGCTAGCTAGATTAATTATGCCCATTATTTATTTAGCAATTACGGACGTAACCAATAAAATTCGTTAACTAGGTTTAATCTGAGGAGGAGAGAATGATATTTACATTACACGAGTCTACTACTAAAGCCACTTTACAATTATCAATTATGCGTCTATGCATGAGTACCGTTATATATTTTTATGAGTATGACAGAGCTAGACAAAGTCATGAAGAGTGAATCAAACTCTCGTTGTCGTTGCAATGCGCCTCAAATTAAATTGGGTATCAAACATATATTAAAACAGTTTAGATTTTATTTCTTGCCACAAAAAAAAAAAAAAATCATCTATGAATGTCCAGTACTGCGATGAAAATTGCTGTGACTAAGATCTTCATAATCATATATATACATATTAACTACGTCGAGTTCTTCACAGTTCGCACAGCTCTGTCCTGTCATCCTCAACGTGGGTCCAGCTCTCAGGCAAGCTCAGCTAACTTGACAACTTGTTAGTGATTGAGCGAAAGCCAACGTGCTGCACATGCATCCTTCAACATATATTAAAATATGCAAGTGAAATGAAAGACGAAAGCAGTGAGTTTATCGAACACCAGGTAATTTCTGTCTGGCACATTAATTGGACCAGCAGCTGTGGTGCTATGGAGTCGACATGTTTGATCAGTATATCTATTCTCATTAATATTTGAAAGATGATATATCTACCATACGCATATTTATGCGCAAAATATTTTCTTACAAATAGAATCTCAGAACCAATATTTGTTGAATTATTGATGGTAAGGCTCCAAACTGACCTGCAAAGTTGACGTGGCATGTTGAAGCTAGAGATGGCCAACGGCCGAGCGGCATGTGGCACGATATGAACACGTTTCAGTGGGGCATGTGGCATGACATGGCATGCACGCGGACTAGGTTGGGCTTAGAAATTTAAGTACGTGGCTTTAAAAGCACAGCATGATTAGAGATGAGCTAAAGCACGACACGTAAAAAAGTTCGAAATAAACACGTTTTACTTTTTAATGAAAGTAAATTTAAAATTTTATGACTTTATAAATATTTTGAAATTGAATCTTTTAATATATTTTTATTAGTGTAAGTTTTTTAAATTCATTTAATCCTTAGTTTAAAAAAATACTCTAATTGTTATATGTTTATAATTTATTAAATAAACAAATGATATCATGATTTTGATAAATAAAATTATAAATGATTTTATAAAATATATATATTAATATTATTATGGACTATGATCTATGACTCTATGTAAGTTTAAGTAAACAATTAAGTTAATCATTAAGAAAAATTTATTATTGTTGTTGTTGTTAAGTATTAAAAAAGAATTATAATATCATAGGGTCTGACTTAATAGTTAAAATCACATTCTATTACTATTATTAGTTTATTATTATTGAATATAGACTTGAGTTTTGAACTTTTGATTTTATTGAATTTGACTAAAGACACATGGACTAAAAAAAGGTATAAAGGATTAAAAAAAATACGCTAATAACATGGCATACCCTCTTAAAAAATTTAAAAAAAAGAAAAAAATTTGTCGTGCTTTTTTTCTTAGGCACGACACAACATGACCCATGACACGGCACGCATGGGCACGGCACGCGTGGGCACGACACGTGTGCCGAGCCGAGCCTAGGCAAAAAAAATTAGGGACGACACGACACGAAGTACATAGTAAGCACAGCACGGCACGAGTATGAGCATGCATGGGCCTTCCTTTAATGCCGGCTCTGCCCGTTGGCCATCTCTAGTTGTAGCTCAGCATAGGCAGACTAGGATTAGAAAATTCACTTATACCCCTTAAATTTTTATAATTTTTATAAAATGATAGAATTTTTATTTTCTTTTCAAGTATGTCCCCAATTCAATTTATTTATTTTTTAATTAGAGTTAGAGACTTATTTGATAAAATAATTCAATTATATATTTAACTTGCTGGAAAAAAAATGTTATGGTTTAGTCTAATTAAAAAAATGTCGATATATTATAACATTATAACTATTAATAATTCTACAATAAAGATTCTGCTCGATATTCGATTTTTCAGATGCACTGGCATCTGGATCCGGATCCTTGCAGATTCTAACTTTAAACACCTGGATCCATACTTTTTAATCTGTGGATTCGGTTTTTTTGGGATTCAAAACTTTGTGGATGCAGACCGGATTCGGATATAATTGCCACGCACACTTATGTGAATCATTTTGTCGACATTCAATCAAACTTATTTACATATTATATATCCTAATATGTAAATATTTTTTAATACATCCTAATATGTGAATTGATTAAAAAATAAACAGAAGTGTTTGCAACAACCTTCGCGGCTCAGCCGCGGTCGATCATCGTCCATTGATGGTTACTAACTTACTATTCAAGTGGATCCAGCAGAGTTAAAATGGGACTGCTGATGGTCGTTGGTGGCATTAAATTTCATTGTGGGTCGATCCATTTTATTATCTTTAGTCTGTAGCCCAAACAGATATTGTGCTGTTGTTGACTTTTGTTTTGGCTCGTTATATTTGCAAATTTTAGTTTATAGTAATCATAACGCGACTGAAAAAAGACAAAAAAAAAAAAAAAAAATCACGCCAGTTCTGCATATCATCACCTTGTATTCTAGGGAATAAATTCTGAATTTGCGGAACTTTGGTTGGATGTACCACTTGGTTCTTTTATACAAATTGCCTCCAATTTGAGAAAGTCTTACACGTGCATTATCCGCGTACACGTCCAATAATTTACTTTTTTTTTAAAAAAAAAAAATTTACATATGCTTAGAGTTAATTTGATCAATTAAAAATATGTGATTGATAATCATTATATGTAATTAAATCTTGACCACGTAAATATACATATATAACTATGAAGGGACTACAAAATATCTAAATCTTTGAAATTAAAAAGTAAGTAAAAATACATCTTAAAACAAATTTCAACAACCAACAGGACTAGTTGTATAATATTAATGATGATCTAAATATAAAATTTTGTACAAATTTTTTTTATTCGGCACACACTGATTCAATATAATTAATAAAGTGGCCCGTATAAAAATCATCCAATCGAACTGATGTATTAAAATATAAGTTTTAGTATTATTGCTATATTATATATATATATCGAGTGCGTAAGTTTAAATTCTAGTAACAGTTGAGACTCAATTCTCCTTTAAATAATATTAGATAAGAGTAGAATTATTTCAAATAATATATGAAGATAGAAATTTAGATTGTATTATAAATTTTTTATTGTAAATATCAGTAGACTTTTAATTGTAATATATTAATATATAAAAATAAAAAATAAAATAATTAAGAGCAGTTATTTATTTATTTATTTATTTTAAATTTTTAGTTGACAGATTCTTATTTACACAGATATTAATCGGACGCGATATATATAATTATATACGTTATAATAAATCAATTGGTTAAGGCTCTTGCCGTATTCGATTCCCAGTAGCGGAATTTTTGTAGGCGCGCAATTTCATTTTTATAGAGAGGAGTACAGAGGACAGTCCAGTAGGAGTTGGGGGCTTCATCAATATTGTGGGAAAAAAGGAAGAATATGGAGAGAATGATCAGCAACTGTAGAAGGAGCAACAGAACAGGCATCGAAGAGAACACATTAGCCATCCTCGAATCCACCGAAGCCAAAGACACTCGAGACGCCGACGATGACAGTACTCCTCACTTTCCATCCCTTTCTTTCTGTTTGTTTCCCCCGAAATCCCGAGAAAATCAAAGAAATTCTTTTACGTTTCGATTTGACATACCTGTGACGCTATAAATGTGAAGTTTTACGTGTTATTTTATTCGTATTTCCTTCAAAATTAATAGCAACTATTTAATCACGCTTTTCAAATTAGGGATTTCTTTTCTTGAGGCTGTTCGCGCTTCTTCCTTTGCACCTGAAGTTGCGGCTCCTCCAACTAAGTAACTTTTTTTCCTTTCCTCCTTTCCAAATAATTGGAAATGTTATTTATGTAGTTATTAAACTTATGCTTTCAAAAATGATTGTTTAATTAAGGAATTTGTTATGTGTAGCAAAATGTACGAGGCTGTGTTACAAATTTTAAGGATTGGGAAATCCCTTGAATTGATAATGTCAAGTTATCAGCTTCTTATTGACTTAGACAAGGTACTTTTTGTGGGAAAACAAATCTGATTCAATTTACTTTTACAGTTGCAACTGCATTAACATTGTATTATGAGTACTTATTTTATTTGTTGACATTATCTGTTTTTGGTATAGCATTTTCCACAGGTGTTTGTTTCCAAATCACTGTCTACCAAGTCACACAAGCTGGTTGTTGTTGATGAGGTATTATTCCTTCTACATTGTTTTTAATGGTACTTATGGACAATAAATTTTATTTTAGGATATTGAGATTTCCTACTCTATCTCGCGTGTATTGCACATATATATGGGCCTCCGTGGTTCTTATACAGGTTCGACAGCATGAACGGTTCAAATCAATATTTCAGGGAATGTGGAATCATCTATTGTAGATTTTAAGTCCCTTTTTGTTTAGTTAGAATATATTCATTTAGTTGCTTGCAGGCTTGGTCACCATTTGCCTTCAGCTCGGATGTTGCTTCTAATGAAAGCCAAGCAGCTGGAGAAGACTCTAGCGGCCTGCTTGATTTTTCAGTGAGTTGAAATTGTTTTGCTTGTCTTCAATATTAGTTTTTCTATAACAAATTTTTCATTCAACTGATTTTTTTCAAAAACAGTTTGCAGCTCTCTTTCAGTGGTTTGTACTGCGATCTAACTTTCATGATTATCTTTTGCAAATTGCAGGGTTTCACTCTGTTGATAGAAGAGCTTGCTGAAATAGCTACTGTAGAAAACATTCGAGCAATAGACACAAAGGTTACTTTACTATTTATACATTGTACATCACAGTAATATATATGTTAAAGAACACCAGATATGTTAAGAAATAAATGGAAATGCTTTTGCTGGGGATCATCTAAGGGCATGATGTAGAGAGGCTCAGAATGCTTGTTTAGCCTCCTATAGGGTTGAAGTGTGGATAAAAATCTTGGTTCAGGATGCATACTTGATCAGGCCTTGGTTTTGAAGTAGAAATTGATAGTAAGAAAAGAGTGCTTATCTGTAAGTGCACACATAGATAGTTATATACTTTTCGCTGATTAGATCGTATAATATGCCAATTATCAACAGTCAATTCATTGGCTTGCTCATATTGTACACATGGCATGTTTATATTATAATGAAGTTTCATGAAAACAATTTTTGTTTAGTTTTTCATTTCCAATGTGTTTACTTGGTTCTTATAGTAACAATGTTTTTGGTATTGTCTTGATTCTTACATGCCATCTTGCAGAATCTCAGGAATATGTTATTGTTTCAATATCTTGTCAGCTTTCTTGAAGGAGATTTTCTGCCTCGTAACACTATGTACACAGGCAAGTCAATATCCATCGGTACATAAAAAAAAAGGTCAATATCTATCATCTTTGTGCTTATTAAGATTTCTAAAAGTTTTAATATTGCATTCTCATATTGCAGAAACAATGAACTGGACCATTTTGCGTGAGTGCTTTCTCAACATGCTTCTGGTACACCTTCGCTATTGAATCCTTGAACTTTAATAGAAATCATAGCACTTCCATTATTGATACACCCTGATTAAGTGATAGTTGCATCATGAGTGTCTCTTGTCCTCTCTTCGAATTGAAGTTCTTGTTGTCCCATATCTCAGAAACACACTATTCTTATGAATTTGTTGAAAGATGTGAGATTACCCAAAGTAAATTTATTTTGCAGGGGTCAAGAAGAATAAATTACAAAATTTTGATGAAGGATTGCTTGTCCATTTTATGTGGATTATCTCAATTTTATACTGGAACGAGTGATAATCGTGGAAGCCCTAAGAATTCTAATACCAAGCCATCTGAAGATTGCAATACTGCTTTGGCATTTGCTTTGCTGCAAGTAGGAAAGAGTACTTGCATTGCTATGCAGAAATTTCTAATAGTAGTGAGTTACTAATCACTCCAATTTTATGATTTGGAGGTTACTTTTGATTTAATTTCTGATCTTGCAAAACATTTTAGACTATGGAGCTTGATAATTCAAAGAAGAACGCAGACATGCAAGGTCAAACAACCAGAGCCGATGGTGTGAGGTATTTATTTTCTGCTTATGTGATGAGGCTTTTGTGCACATTCAATCTCTTTTGATTATTGAAGTGGCGTACATCTTTGGATTTGGTGCAGAACCCCAGTGGTGGAGATAGTTTTGGATGAGCTGACTTACAATGTAGATATGCTTTCGCCATTTCTTCAGGTAGACAGATCAATTAATTGTTTTATGCTCTTTCTTAGTGGAAAATTAAATTATTCAGATAATGATCGATTAAGCAGAATCTTTCTCTTCATATTTCTTTACTCACTTGTGTGCAACACAACTGCATTTGCTTTTGTTCCCAGATTCTAAAAGCTTTTGTTGTTTTTGGTTATTCAAATTTTCTGCTGTAATTTAATGAATGGGTGATATGGAAAATTTTCAATTTTTTGGCTTATGAAAAATGTTATGCAGGTCTTTAATCAACCTAAGTGGAAACTGGAAATTGTTGTGCAGTATTTCTTGAAATACACTACTAAGGCAAGTCAGTTGCACTGACACATTTAATTATATTGTCTAAGGGCTTTTTATTAGACAAGTAGGCGGTATGTACGATTGATTGTGCTTCATCCACAGCCTTCCGTTCGCACAAGGAGGTCAAACAGTCCTGTTGATGATGCTACTTTCACTGGAATTTTGAATTGGTTTTCAAGTAGCACCACAACCAAGAACATTGTAAAAAAGATTAGTGTAGAAGTAATTCAGTTGCTATTGGCACATGGTTTTCAGGTGATTATTTTTAAGTTCGTGAAGTATCCACCAATTTGTAATTTTGTTTCTATCTATATACTTGTTGATGATACTAGTTTCTTCATTTCCACAAATTTTCTAACATTTATAGAACACTCAGGCGCATTTGTTGCTGTCATCCCAAAATATTGAAGGCATCATGGATTCCAAGGAAGAAACTAGAGAAAGCTCTCTTGTGGAAATATGCAAGAGTATGATCTGTGCTTTTCAGAGTTTGAGAAGAACAGACAAGTAAGTTTTCCCTTAGGTTCTCTGCGCAAGAAGTTTTAATTTTCTTGATATATAATCTATCCAATGACCCTATCAAGGAGTATAACGAAATTAATGAATTTTCAGTTTGGCAATGGTATGGTAAAGAATAGTTAGAATCAGTAGCATTAAGTTTTATTTGAATATGTTCTCAAGTAATTATTATGCTTACTGCACCTCTTTTCTCAAGGTAAAATATTGTATCATGTTGCAGGGAAATGGAGATTTTGCTAATTTCAAAAGAAGCTATATTTACAGCAGCAACAATCCTCTCAACAAACTAATTAAGAGTTCAGAATATCATCTTATTTATTTTACAGGACATCTTATCACAGGTAACCTGATTAACTACTAATGTTTACATATGTTAATGAGGGGCCCTACTTGAAATTCTCTCTATATTTGATCTGCTGTCAGGTGGATAGCAATTGTGCTGTGCTTGCATAAGGAGCATAGATGTCTAAAGACCGATTTGTGAAACTGTTGAAGTTACTAATGTGTTTGAATGCTTACGTATACAGTGTCTCATTCTTGTCTTGTTCATCCATGCAACTCTTTGTACATTTGTACTTCCAATAGAAAAAACAAATACTTCAATTATATATAATATCCTGTGATGCACTGATTGTCTATGTTATATACCAATACTTTTATGAAATAATTTCTTTAATTGAATTGCATTTGCCCCTTTTTTCTTAATTTGCAGGTTAGGATGCAACTCACTAGTATGAGTGTCTGTCATGGAATCAACCAGGTCTCACTTTTGACATGCAGTTGACTTTTTAGTTTTGGAATGTATAAAGTTTAAGTTTATTGATGGTTTTCAGAAAATTACTGAAGTTACATATTGGTGCAGGCCTTGGAAGCTATTTTTTTAAGCGTATATATAGAAATGATTTTCTTGTTTTGCATAGTGTGACCAATTTTTATTTCACACCATATGCTGATCTCCCTGTAACATGCACATTCTCATATGACCACAAAAGGACAATTGATTCCGGGAATATCCAAATATGAGGTTGTCTTGAAGCATGGCCACTTGAAGTTATATGACCACAAAAGACAATAGAAATCATGTTTACTACAAAATATTACCTTAAGCAAATATGGCAAAGGTAAACTTTAATCACACTTTTGATCCAAAATCGTAAAAAGTTTCACTTTAATAAATAGAAATTGTGTTTTACGTTCCTTAAAAGAATAATCACGAGTTACAATTCACTAGGCCGCCTAATAAGTTCATGTGGATGAGAATAAATGCACCTTGAGATGTCAATACATCCAAGATGATCAACCAAGACTATGATTCTCCTACTGCCTCATTTGTATTCCTGAAATAGTTGAGCCTTGATTAGTTATGAAAACTACGATAACTATTAACAACAATCATGAATCTAACTGATTACATGCTCTTGTTGAGTTCATTAGAGCTTCTGGTACTCACTTGGAAGATTGAGATGAATCAAGCTGCATTGTAACTGGCCCATCATTAACTAGATTAACCTTCATAAATCAAAAAGATACTAAGTTAGAGAAGTGTTCTTTAGCAAATATATGAAAGAAAAGAATCTTGGTTGGAAAACTAACCTTCATCATTGCTCCAAACATGCCATCTACACAAATCAATTGGAAAACCAAAGAACCAATACATCAAACACAAAACTTTCAGGCACATTCATTGACACAAGTGTAGGACAAAATTTTAAGTCCATAGAAACTATCTTATGCAAACCATGTCAAGCATGAGTTCAGCTCTGATAATGAATTAGTCTGAACCAATAACTTTTCCCATTGTTCATGTGAAGTCATTTGATCAAATTTATTTATTTTTTCAAGTATTATGTATGTGAAAAAATACAATCCACCAAAATTTAAAAAGACCTAGCAAGCATAGCAGAAAACAGGTTTCCATCTTGCTTATAACAACAGATGATAATTTGCGGTACAATTATCCACCAAGTTAAGTAAAATATACAAAGATCTCCCTAGTCAAGGTTTATTCATGGAAAAATATTCTGCTTATAATGAAAAAGTGAGATTTGTACAAGAAACTAAAAGAAAGCAAAACAAGATGCAACTGGAAAGCACATTTACCTTTTATTGCATCCGGGTTGTAAGATTTTCGAAATTTATCAACTAAAGAATCATAAAACGGTTTTGCTTTCTGGGGAGGCATTGCCACATGAAAATCCGGCTTGTTACCCTTCAATATCCCATACAATGTAAACTGACTCACTGCATCACCATTCACCAAGCCAACATTATAACCACGCAATGCCACCACAATAGACACACTGATTAGCATTAACCCAAATAAATAAAATTGAATAAAATCAGAAAGTCCTAATAACCAATTAACCATTATCTTGTCACTAAAAAAGCCACTTGGGTATCAACTTCTCATCCAATCAATAGCAAAATATATGCAAACTCTACCTAGTAAAACTCCATACTTTTTCTGCATAACCTGCAAATTTACATCACCATTCTCATAATTAAAACTAGAACATACAAATAACTTAATTTTATAACAAATTAAAAATTAATATTTAATTTTATAACAAAAATTAAAAATTAATATTCACACGTACACAAGTACATAAAAAGAGAGATGAAGAAAAATTACATTAAGGTCCCATCCTTTGCCTGTATTTTCATTTGGGAACAATCTCATGTTCAGAACTTTACGGCAGCTGCATAATTACATTCATTCACTAATTTTATCAGTCATTTAGTTGCTACTAGGATTACCATTCACAAAAAATTCGTTAATTTATAATTAAATAGAAGAAAAGAGAGTGAGAAATGAAAAAGGTTATACACGTAATCAGCGTCGGCGTCGGTGTCGGACTCGTGGAGCCCGACGAGGACGAGGAGACCCGGCCCGATTTCCGACACAAGGCGCCCCTCAACCTGAAAAGGAGAAACAAAATTAAAAGGGGAGTATTAGTCAAAAGAAGCCGAACGTTGTGCCATCTTGAATTTTATGGAGTGGCTAAAAGTTAAGATTAGACCTCGACGCTGGCAGAGGCGACTCGTTGGACTACCGCACGCATGGCGTTTATTTGACGCTTTCGATTGTGAAGTTGGGTTCTTTTGTTGGGCTTCCGGCTGCTGCTTCGCGCTAAATTGATGGCAAATGAAGGTAGCCATGAAATGGAGTACATGGCTTTTATTTATTTCTATAGCTAAGTAGCTATAGAGTTCAGACCAAGTGGAAACATTTGTCTCTTGAAAAATTAGAATTTTTTTTTTTTGATTAAACTAGTAAGTAACGTACATCTTATTTATTCCGGGTGGGATTAAAAAAATCAAAATGAAAAAGTTGAGGGCTATATGTGTCATTGCACACACTTGGAACAGTCATTAAAAATAAAAATTACCTTCGCTCCAAGCATCTATGACCAGAATAACAAGCCTCACATTCATATATTGTGCAAAAAATGTGAAACAGCAACAACCTTTTTACATGTGCATGCTACAATCTTTTCTTTTCTCTCCATGTTTTCTTCCTCTTTTAACACCTATTGAGCCCATTTTCTCCATAGCTACAGCGAAAGCTCGGAAGAATTTCTGCTTATCCTTGCCCAATTCCTGAACCAAAGACTTGGTTCTTGGGTCCAAAAACAAAGCTTGGTCTGAGGCTAACAAGCCCAATTTCCCCGCCAAGTTAGCATAATAGGCATGGTCAAACAAAAATGGTGTGGTAACATCAAATGGGGCAACAATGTCAGTATTGCCACCAAAATGTGGACATGACATTCTCAGAGCCTTTAGTAGCCTTGGATCAATGGCAGGGTCAGGTTGCTTGGTGCCATGATAATCATAGAGTCTGTTCACAAAGTGCTCACAATGAGCAAATCCAATTGTGTGCGCTCCAGATAGAACCACCAAGTCCTCAATTGTTAGCCCTTTTGAGCCGAAGCTTTTGATTATTTGATCAATGGTGGAATTTGCACGAGGCAAATTGAAGGGTACCCTTGATGCCATTGATATTTTCCCATCCCATCTCCCTTTCTTAACTTGGTAATAAGGACCCCCAGCCTGTAACAATATTTTGAATATTTCTCTAAGGTTATATATGAAGATAGGATATACATCAATTTCAAACAATAATAACAAAAATAAAAATGATCTTGGCGTTTACGATGAAATGATTTAATTATGTTTGGATAACTAAGATTAAATAAATATATTGATACTCAGGATCAGCCTACGACAAAATATATCATTACCAGATAAATTGGGCACATGGAAATATGTATTTATCTGTTTTTGTCCTTTTGAAAAACGGCGTGTAAAGTTTGGCTGTTTAGTGGAAAATGAGACAACAATTTTTCTCTTGAATCTTTCTACTTTGGAAGCATCGTCAATATCAGAAAATAGGACTAAGCTAGTTCAGAAAAATGAGAGAATAGCTAGTGAGAAGTTGAATGTCTGTATCATTTACCAAGAATCAGAAGAACTTAATTCAAAAAAAAAAGAATCAGAGGAACTATTACTGGTGTCTGCTTTGCTTTTATGAGCAGCTTTAGAGAGTCATTTTTTTTAACCTTTTAAACAAAATATTGAAAGAAAAGCAAGCATTCAAAGTATCTTTATCTAATAACTCGGATTATATGGTTGTAATAAATCAAATTAGCCTTAATAAATCCCATTTGAAATTTGTCTGCTACTTGAATTTGTTTTTCACTCAAGAGGCAACTAATTAAGCATGTGAATATGATTGGAACAAATCTGAAAGAATCAACTAGAAGCAAAAAGGAGAATGTACTAACCAAATGGACATAATCTCTGGCTGCAATTGCAAGAATGTCTGCACAAGATACAACACCAGGGCACTTGCTTTCCACCAAGGCCTTTGCTTTCCTTATGCTTTCAAATCCCTCTACTCGTAAGTCCTTGTTATCCGATGCATCCTTCTCTGCTAACACTTTGCTGCCTGGCTTGGTCGCTATTAAAATAGACCCATCACAGCCCTTAAATAAAAAAAGAAAAAAAAAATCAATAATGCACCAGGTTGATGGTGGTTCCGGTAGAGTTATTACATAGTACTACTAGCTAAATGTGCATGCATGGAAACTGAAACAAAAAATGCTTTACTTCTACAAAGCAATCATGGAAAAAGAGGCGAACGGTGGCTGGAGCAGAAGCGGGTGCTTCTTTGAACTCTTGGCTGGTTACTGAACCTACAAGTTGCTCAAGTTGAGGGCAAGATCTTGCATAGTAATCAACTGAGAGTTGGCGTCTGCTGCTGCGAGTATTGTTGTTACTTTTGGCTGCTAAAATACTTTGTGTGTTGAGAATAAGCAAAAAAATGAGCAAGCAAGCGAAAGCAAAAGGAAATGAAGAAAAAGAAGGAGGAGGAGGAGAAGATGGGACAGACATAGTTGTATTGGAGACACAAGGCAGCTTTACGTACGACAAAAGACTCATACACTAATGAGGAGAATAAAAAAGTGAAGAACCCAGGTGTGAAAGTTTGTTGTGGGACAGATTGCCTTGTTGAAAAATAGACAGAATCAACACCCGTGAATTCCCAAAACCATAATAAGCCAAAAGACAGGCAGATAAAGAGGAGAAATGATGTAAATTGAACCAAAAAAAAAAAAAATAGAATGCCCTTTCGGAGCCAACTTAGCTTAACTAATTGCTATTTTTTTTAATGGATTACAGAATATAGATGTTTACAATCTAAAAATTACCGGAGTTTAAAATTATACACTTCGGTGAGGGCTTCAAATTTCTCAGTCGGCCAGAGGCATGAAGGATTATTAATTGCTAACTGATTTTGCTGTATTGAATACAAATGTCGGTTTCTTTTGTTCTGTTTGTTAATTATCTTGTCTCAAAGTGATATTACAAAATAATCATTAGCATGGAGAATCCATTCACGGGTCGTTCACGGTTAGTTGCTAGTTGCAATGATTAAAATCATTAATCATTAGTGATTAATGACCAAGTTTTGTCAACTAGTGATTGACACATTAGCTACTAGCTAGCCAAGCCATCACCGATAAACTTTCTCTGTCTCTCTCTGTCATTCTTCGGTTAGATGCTAAACGACTTGCTGGTACCCTTAAATCTTGATTGATGTGACAAAATGGAAAGATTAGTCTAGTGAAAAAAGAACATAAAGAAAATGGAGGATCTTAAATCTTAATATTGGAGCTTATCTTCATGCCAACGGCATTAAGGTCGTTGTACCAAGAGAATGAAGCAAAACAATGAGGCTGAGTAAAGCTTAGCTGATGGTGAATAAAGTGAGCCCCACTGAGCAACCAAACATGAATGCTTAAATGCAGAGCATGTGCAAGAATGAGGGACCTCACCATAAATCATTAATATATATACCTTCTGACACATATGAATGAATCCAAGCCATTGATTGCATTCTCCACTGGCTATATTTTTATTATTTGGACAACAATGGCTAATAGAATTACATAAATTAGATAAACTACTTGCCACTTTTTGGCCCTTTCAGTATAGCATTAAGTGGAGATAAGCTTTTTACTGTGAATGCAGTAAAAGCTGTGAGGGCCATCACACATGCACTCACTCCTAGCTTGCTTTAATTGTACTTTTGGATTTATAAACCTGAACAATAAAGTAAAAAAAACCAGAAATCTCACCACCACAGCGACAAAAGTTGGTAATTAGCTAGCACTAGGAACCCACTAATAATTTTTTTTTTTTAAATCAAAAGAACTGATTTATTTTATGACATACAGAGTTCTGCATCTCGGTACAGAAGGTGACCCCACTCAGATTTTGCCAAAACAGATATTTTGGTCCCAACTCCCACCAGTCACTGTAATGTGGTACTTCGACTTCAGCTTTCTGCAGATTTATGGGGGCTGAATTTTAAATCTCCTGGCAAGCAAATGCTTATATCCTGGCTTTGAATCATGTAAAAGGTCTAACTAGTTTGAACATTATAAAGGCAAGAACACGTGGTTGTATTTATTTTTTTTTCCTTGGTACATCGAATATCAAACACTGAACTAAAATAAAAAAAAGAGTAAAAATAAAATGCACTACCAAGAAACTATGATCCAGTCATTAAAAATATTGTTGATTCTCATTAGTGAGCTTCAAAGTCCCTATCCAAAAAAAAGAAAAAAAAAAGGCTGTTAAGTCAACTTACTTGTGAACCTCGCAGAGAGGAACAAGGAGTGTGGCAGAGATTGTCACAAATTTTTTCAGCTTCATTTAGAATTTTAGATATATTTTCAAGAAACGCTGTGGACTGATTGAAGAAGACAGTGGACAACTTACTCAAAACAGCTTTTCTCTGTGTTTATATATATATATATATTATTAACTTTTGAGGATGTGCTTTCTACGAATCTCTGTAGAACTATCGTGACACTACTACTTGGAGTGCGTAAAATTTGATATAGCCGTTTACTCTACAAGGATACCACATGAATAAGGGCATGCTTGCCACAGGGCAGCTGCCTCAAGCGCACCTTAAATAACTTTTGATATTGAAAATTGATATGATTATTAAATAAATTTGATTTAAATCAATAAGATTTTTTTTGGCATCGAGTTAGAATTCAGTTTCTTAACTCTTTTATTCTGTCAATGATGCGATTATTAAATAGTTAACTAAAACTAATTCATATTTGCATTAAAATATACTTATGTTTTCAATTACAAATTAATTTATAGAATATTGTCCTTAAAACTAAAATATTGAATATATATACATGTGTGTGTGTGATGTAATATTATTTAGATATAGAGGAGTGTAATTTGTGTCAAATGGGTATGTTATGTTTGATGTAAACGTCGTAAACCGTATTAACTTTTCATATATAAAAATAGAAACAGATAGACTAGAAACGACATCTCTTATGTCTATTTTTATGTCAATGACACCAAAAAGATATTAAATAAATGGAATTAGGATATGGATGGAATATAATGAAATAGAGTTACTTTGAGGTTCCTTATAAAACAAGGCATGGAACGGAGCCACTACAAAGAAGTTCTATGAGTTATGAAGGAAACTTCGAATTCATATTGGTCATGGGTTGAAAATTGTATTATGTTGGATAACACGATTACCTAACTATTATAGGAGTGTGTAGGATCACTCATTTATTTTTTGTATTGCGTTCGAGTTATAATATTTTAACACAATTATTAAATGAGTCGTATTTAAATCAGCTTAAATTTAACACGATACGAACATATTCGGATGACCCGGCTCTAAACTGGACTGCTATGTTGTTCACACCTGTACCAAAACTTTTATTTTTTTATTTTCTTCCAATAAATTACTAACAATAATTTTAGGAGCCATTCAACTTCTCTATTTTTTTTTTCAATCTTTTGGAGAATATGAATAGTTCATTAGTTTAATAGCAATTGGGCTCTTTGGATTTGGCAATTGGGCTAAATTCAACCCACTTTAATGGCCGAACGATTTGTTTTGCGGCTTTTGCCGTAAGCAAACAACTGATTTGACAAGGCTTTTTCGTAACAAGCAAAAACGTTCGAGTTTGAATTGAGGAATATCTGTTTGATAAAATTCCTGACTCAAGTCTGTTAACTTCAAGTTTGTAATTTTGTTTTCTCACATAAATTTGTGCAATGCTACGTTTGTCATCAAGATTCTTAAGAACCAAAGTCTCCTCAGTGAAAGATCTCTTCACTAAAACATCTTCTTCATACAGTTTCACTGCCTTCAGTGCAAACCCAACTATCCAAAAACAGCCACAGAAAGCGATTCCATGCGACTTCTTGAAATGGTCTTCGCTTGGTTTGTGTAGAACCTCAAGGTTTGCAACTGGGTTCACGCCATTGCAGCCAAAACCTTTGGATTCGATTATTGATATCGAGCGAGCCAAGGACAAATCTCCCGAGGACCTTGCTGCGATTTGGGACGATGTATGTACCATTTCGGATACTTTTGAATATTTTTTTTTTCGATCAAATTTTTTTGGGTTCATATAATTAATGGGTTGTGTTATTTCAGTATCACTTGGGAAGGGGTCACATTGGCGCGTCCTTGAAAGCCCAGCTTTATCATTTATTGGAGCACAGAGCTGCTGATTGGTAATCTGTTAATCACTTTGTTATGTATCTGTCTCCATTCTCTATGTTCTGCATTCTTATTTTTCTATTGCTCTTTACAGCCGCTATTTTGTAATTCCTCTGTGGAAAGGAAGTGGCTATGCATCAATGTTTGTTCAAGGTTTGGTCTCTGATGAATCTCTTATGTCTTACATGCTGCTATTTAGTGAGATTTGGTCATTTTTATATTAAAAAAAAAAATCTTGTTTTGGTACATAGATTGGCTCTTTTGGTGTACCAACTCACCATTGCTTGAGGTACTTATGTTGAATAAGTGAATAGAAGAGATAACACTTGCATCTCTGTAAAGAGGATGTAACAAATGTTTTAACAACTAGATTTAGTTTATGGTAATAGATGCAATTTTTATTCTCTTCATTACTGCAGTTGGGCAATTACCCGAAGCTAGCTGATTGAACTCTGAAGTGAAGAATTACTTTTGCATCCCTTTTTAATAAATGGACATTATTTGCACCCACGCTGTAGCCGTTTTAGAGTTTTCCTGTTTTAATAAAGATAAGGATTGAAAAGAGACTATTGACTAGGTTATGAGAACCATCTTCTTAGTTCATAAATTGCGCTTATTTGAAAATGAGTTGATAATGTAATTTTTAACTGAAGAGAAATGTCATTATTTTTAACTTGGTCTCTACTTGCCATGTCGAAGTTAGCTTCTATAGGTAATTTCTCATTTTAGGGAAACCTTAGATGGGGTTATGCTTCCTTATTTAACTAGAATTTATTTGTTGAAAACTTGAAGCTTTTATTATAACTGTCCGAACTGTGTCCGTTTGATTGCCTGGCTCCTTCCTGCCTGTCTCTATGTTCCATGGACAATTGATATGACCACCTAGCCTTTGTTTTTTTCTCTTTTTTTTAAATGAAAGGGATCACCTGCTTTAAAATTGCTGTTTTTAGCTTTATGGTTAAAAAATTGGCATTGTTGAAAGTATTCATGTGCGAATATTGGGGTGGTTATAGCAAGTTTAGTAATGTCATAAGTCACCTTCACTTATTTTCTTAGCTAGGGCCAGTCAGGAAGGATGTTCAGTATAGCCTCAAGTAATACAATTCACTGAAACTTGTTCTCAAGAAATCTGTGAAAGGAGTTTTGTGTTTGAAGTGAAGCTGTTAGTAAGATAAATCTGTTTCTCTTGCAGTACAACTGCCTCACATTCTTGTAACTGGACTTGAGGATTACAAGGCAAGAGGAACTCAAGCAGCTCCCTACTTCACTGCATCATTTTACACGGACTTTGCAGAGAGCAAGGACTTGGTGCTAATCCGTGGAGATATTGTGTTCACAAGTAAGCTCACTGACTCAGAAGCAGAATGGCTTTTGGAGACCATTCAATCTTTCTATTTGAATGATGTGAGATTTAAGCTTGTGGAACGGTTCAACAAAGAAGCACGAAACTTTGAATTCAAGGATGTCTTGCGAGCCTTGAGCATGCCCGTCCTATGATTTCTTGAAGGAAAGCAAGCTTTCCAAAGTAACTGTACGACTGAAAAAAGAAGAGTTCAAGCAGTAGCAATAAGATTGCCGCAGAATATTATCCCCGCAAGAGGGAAGATGACACCATGAATTTTGAATTTGAAAGTATGTTTTGTATACTTTTTTTCATACTTCTCTCGTGGCTCTAGACCTTATTTTTCCTTTCAATGGAAACATTGATTTTGCAACTGGTGTTCTTATATTCTTCACATTATGTGTATTTTTTAATGCTTAGTAGAATAGATGAAAGCATCATGAAATTGTTTATGATTTTTTTTTTTTTTTGGCAAAAGACATCTACACCTTTAAAGTTTGGAGAAATAGTCACGAAATCCTCCTGGTTTTAAAAAAGAGACACCAAATTCAGGATTTTCTTTTGACCATAATATCTTTTGGCTCTATTAACTTAAAAAAAAATAACTTTAATGTCTTATAATAAATAGAAATATTATATTAAAATAAATGTATTAAAATATAAATTATTTTGAATATTATGTAAAATAATAATTTAAGATTATTATTACGTAAGTTTTTTTTTTAATTGTAAAAAATATTTAACCCAAATATTTATTAAAATCTGTAAAATAAATACAAATATATTATTTAAATAAATATAATAATTTACATATTTAAATTTACTTAAATGTTAAAATATTTTAATATTGTTAATCTATTATATAGATTACATTATTTATATTTATTAAAAAATTTAAACTTAATTTTTTAGTTACTATATTTAAAGGGTATTATGGTCAAAAGGAAGTCTTAGCGTGTCTTTTTAAAAACTTAGGCTATATTTGGGAGCAAGGATTAAGTGTAAGATTAGATTAATTTTGGGATTAATTATTTATTTTATGTTTGGCAAGTTTCACTTTGGATTAAATTAGGGGACTAAATTTGAATTTACTCCTAAAATCATGGCATTAGCAATCCCAATTTACACATGCGTTTAGCTAGGATTAATTTTAAAAACAATTGTTTATTTAATTAATCCATTACTTGTATATTTAATTTAATAATCACTATATTAAAATTAATATATCAGTAATTGGTTGCTTTTATATATATTATTTGCTAAATTTTTGATAAAATAAAATATATTTAAAATATTTAATAAAAATTAAATTAAATATTTAAATAGTTTTTAATTTAATTAAATCTAATTTATATTTTGTGTATTATAATTATGATTACTTAATAACTAATTTTTTAATATATTTAATTTTTAATTAATTGTCTTTTAAATTAATTTTAATAATTATTTTATTATTAAATATTCATGAATTGTTCATATTTTTATTTAAAATGTCAACTTAAATGCTATTTAATTCCATTTAAATATAATTTAATATAGTTCAATCGAATACTATACGAAATATAAGACAGTATTATATAATTCAATTAAATCTAATCCAGTATAATCTAATAATTTAATTCTCCGTACCAAACCCTAGCTTTTGAGTCCACGTGACAATTTTTCCAAACTTTGGGATGTAGTCTTTTTTTTAATGCAAGGGCTTGGATGTAATTACCCAAAGGGAATTTTTTTTTCCGTTTTTAGAAAAAGAAAATCAAAAAATAAAAAGTAAGAAAAATAAAAAAAAAATTTTATTTCGCTTATACCTCCCAAACAAAAACGGTGCGTTTCAGCATGACTCTGTTGAAACGACGTCGTTTCTGAAAAGAAGGCTATTTCGAATCTCCACAAAAAGTCCGTTGTACCCTCGTCGTTTAAGTCATGGGTCTTCTTATCAAAGAAACCCTTGTGAGTTAATTTTTCTATTTGCTCGCACTCTACACTCTTCTATTCATAAATCACGTAATTCATCGCTCCTCAAGTGAAATTCTGTACGGTGTCTTACGATTACTATTACTTGATGCTTTTTATTTGAAATTCAGTTTTATATAATACTTCATAAATCATAATCATGATGATTATATTATCTACTCATTTCAGTTTTTGTTATTGTTCGATTTCACACTCAGCTCTCTACCAAAACGCAAAAAAATCAAAAAATTTCCCCAATGACTGACCCCTCAGACGAGGCCAAGCAAATCGAGAAGCTCTACGAGTTCGGCGAACGACTCAACGAGGCCAAGGACAAGTCTCAGGTAAGCTCTAGGGTTTCATTTCGCCTTTTTTTATTTTCCTTTCTTATGTTTGCTTTTATGCTAATTATATTTATATTCAATTACCTAAAAAATTATATTTATATTGTTTTTTTTTTGTTTTGCAGAATGTGAAGGACTATGAGGGGATAATTGAAGCTGCGAAAACGAGTATTAAAGCTAAGCAATTGGCTGCTCAGTTGATTCCTAGGTTTTTCAAGTTCTTTCCTGACCTATCCAGCCGCGCTGTTGATGCGCATCTCGATTTGATCGAGGAAGAAGAGCTCGGAGTCAGTATTTATTTATTGAATTTGTAGTTTGTAATTATATCTGAAATTTCCGTCCAATATTTTATGTTACATTTTTTTAATTTACGTGATTTGCTCATCATTTTCTTCGTCAATTTCACTTGATTTGTGAACTAGTTAATCTAACATAACTAATGAGTGTCATGTCGTGAGTATGAAGTGAATTAACTAAATGAAATATGAAACTGGTTTTGCAGGTTCGAGTGCAAGCAATTAGGGGACTCCCTCTGTTCTGCAAGGATACGCCAGAGTATCTTTCTAAAATTGTTGACATTCTAGTGCAACTCCTTGCAGCTGGTATATTACTATTTTTCATTATTTTCTTTTCAGTATTTATTGCTCCTCTATTGTTTAATTCGTCTGATATTGGAGTTTGCTAATGCAATTTAGAGGAAATTGTGGAGCGTGATGCTGTGCACAAAGCACTTATGTCCCTTCTGAGGCAAGATGTGAAAGGTAATTTGCATGTCAAAACTGCACATGGTCATATCATTTCTTTTGTTTTCTACTTTTCTTATTCTTGGTTTGTGCCTGGGTTAACTTAGTTGTTTTGTTAATGCAGCTTCTTTGACTGCCTTATTTAAGCACATTGGGAGTGTTGATGAACCAAGTACAGATGAGTTTATACGTGAGAAGGTTCTAAGCTTTATAAGAGATAAGGTTGGAGGATTAAAAATATATTGCCTGATGCTATTATTATTCTCCTCTTTTTAATATTAGTAAATTGCTAAGTAACCACTTTTACAGGTTTTCCCTCTTAAAGCTGAACTCTTGAAGCCTCGGGAGGAAATGGAAAGGCATATAACTGATTTAATAAAAAAAGTATGTTCATGATTTTTGTTAAATTTTTGCTTGTACATTTGTTCTTTTCCTTTGAAAAATTAATGCATCTTAAAATTTATACACTCTTGCTAAACGTGTGTGGCTACTTGCATGAGGTCTTACAGAGTTTGGAAGATGTAACTGGAGCAGAATTTAGAATGTTTATGGATTTCCTGAAAAGTTTGAGTATATTTGGAGAGAAAGCTCCTACTGAACGCATGAAAGAGCTTATCGGAATCATTGAAGGGCAGGCTGATCTAGATGCGCAATTCAATGTGAGTTTGTTTTATTCTAGTTAGTTTACTAAATATCTATTTGAGAGTTATTCTAACGACCTTTCTGATGCATTGCTGATATTTTGAAGCATTTTTCCATTGGCGATACTTGACATGCTTTGAGCATTAGATTTTTGGACTATTATCATCTGCTCTCTTTAATACCTTTCTTGATGCATGCTAATTTGGTGTTTGTATAGTTTTCAAATTGCATACAGTTGAGTGGATTATGTTATCATATATATGACTTGATACCTATAACAACAATAGATGCAAAATTGGTTTGTTCATGGAATGCTGTATATGTCCATTAAATTGCAACTTACGTCCGTGAAACAGGGTTGTTATGTATATATAAATTAATGAGAAACTTTTGTCAACTGAAGTTTCTGGAACTTTTCTAAAAATGGTATAATTAATGAAGGAAGACATGAACTGCATTAGAGGGGAAAGGAAGTTTGAGATGCATACTTTGATTCAATTTCTAGTATTTTGCCAGTTTTTATGCTAGAGAATGTAACAAGCATGCTTTATTACGATGACATCCGAGGAACTTAATCTTCTTGTGACTTCTTAGTCATCATCTGGAAAACTATGTTATTTTGACTGTATTTTATTACTTCTGTTATCCTTCTTCATACGATTTTCCTAGTCCCAATAATTGATACAAGTTTTTGATCATCTTGTTACTTTGCAATTTATTACTAACTTAATGTTCTGTAAATGGCTTGTCATGTAGGTTTCAGATGCAGACCATATTGACAGGTTGATATCATGCCTGTACATGGCTCTTCCCTTCTTTCTGGTATTGATTTTACCTGATAATGTTAAATGTATTTATGTGGTCCATTTGACATTATTCTTAACTGAACCTCCTTTACCCTCCTAAATTTCACTAGAGAGGGGCATCCGGCAGCAAATTTCTCAACTATTTGAACAAACACATTATCCCAGTTTTTGACAAGGTAAGGCCTTTCTTTGTACCTGATTGTGATGCATGAGTTTTCATTGATGTGTATTGTATGGTGTGGGTGTTGCATTCTTTTGACATTCAATATGTTATGAATAGATGCTACTCCGGCTTTTCACATCCTTTCTATGTTGAAGGGAAAAGAAAAAAGATAATCTTCATGGATATGTATATGTTTCTGGCAGTTATTTCTTCTTTTTTGTTATTGATATAGTCATTGTATTGTTCACATTTTAATGTTAGCAATGTAAAGATTTTGTATTAATGTCGGGATCAATTTTAAAGGTTGTCGGAGGTGTATCTCTGACCTGCGCATTACTCTACACAGCTAGAGTGCTATCCTCTTTTCTTCCCTTTGAACAAAAGGATCTTGAAATGTTGTAAACATATATGTTTTAGTAGATGTACCACCAAATAAGTAATTGGTTGCCTCCTTATTCATAGATTTAAGATATGTTTGACGCTTGCTTATTGGTTTTGAAAAATAGGAATAAGAGATTGTATGGAAAATTGAAATGACAAAGAATATATGGATGTGGTAGTTTGCAAACTTTCTGGTGACTACTGAAAAAGCTGGAAGGAGTCGTAATGGAGTGATTGTGAACTGATATTAGGGGTCAACTTCCATATATCAGAAGATTATTCTGACGTCGGATCCTGCTGTTTCTCTTGTTTGTTGCGTGTAAATACCTGTAACAATTCCTCAAAAGTAGAAGTTAGTTTCACATTAAATTTGATGTTCTCTTTAGTTTAAGAGATGAGCTCTCATCCTTAAAGAGACATTTGTTTGACTATGAATTGTTCTAGTTAAGAAATTTCTGAATATAATCTAACAAATATAATCCTCATCAGCTTCCTGAGGAACGAAAGCTCGATTTGCTTAAAGCCCTTGCAGAAATATCGCCTTACACAACACCACAGGATTCACGCCAGATTCTTCCTTCTGTTGCTGTGCTGTTAAAGGTACATGTGTTATTTATGATTATTTATTAAGAGTGTTATTGTGGTAACATGGAATGTGATACATTTCAACACTACTTTCCCCATTTGAGCGCATTTTGTGCTCTTTGTGAGAAATTTGGTCGTGCTGCCTATGGCCAAGTTTTGTTAATATAACTTTATTATTGTATGTATAAATTATTTGTCTTCGCATCTCTCATTCTTTCTGATATGATTTTATTGGTCGTGTAGATTATTTTTGTTAACATATTTATTCTTTCTTCCAGAAGTACATGCCTTTGAGGAAGACCGGAGGAGAAGAGATGAACTTTACTTATGTTGAATGCTTGTTGTATACTTTTCATCATTTAGCTCACAAGGTTGTTAATTCTTGCTGTTTTGGTTTTTATTCCTACTCTTGTTAGTTTATTACTCTGAATGTTTATTTGGTATTTTCTTACATAGGCTCCCAATGCCACAAATAGTCTGTGTGGTTACAAGATAGTGACAGGCCAACCTTCAGATAGGCTTGGTGAGGACTTCTCAGATTGTTACAAGGACTTCACTGAGAGGTTAACTACTGTTGAAGACCTAACTAGGGCAACAATGAAGAAATTAACTCAGGGAATGGCTGATCACAACAAAGAAATGGCAGCTGCTAAAACGGATGAAGCAAAGGAAAAAATTGTGAGTTTGTTCTTAGAGATTCTATGGTCTTTGTGGAATGTTTTTTTGAGCATATCTCTTGTAACTAACTTCTTTGTTTTATGTGCAGAAAACTCAGAAACAGAATACTACAACTGGGCTGCGGACCTGCAATAACATTTTGGCTATGTCAAAGGTAAGAGGAACCGAAATCTTATTCTTATGATTTGATTATGTGGATAGCTAAACTATCAGAACTGATCTTCATATTTCTTAAAAATTCAGCCATTACATTCAAAAACACCTTCATTTATTGGAGATAAGAGTGTCAACCTATCATGGAAAGAAGCAGCAAAACCTTCCGTGCCCTCTACCACGACAGCTTCTGGGTATGGGATCTCTCTGATACTGAAAATTCTTTTATTGTTAATTGCTTTGCTGTATTTTTGCCATACTGTATTATGTATGCTTTTTGGCCTAGCATTCATAGCTGTTCATGTCTCTGTCAAATGATTTCCATGACTTACATTTGGAGAAGAAAATTAAAGATGTATGATGAGAGTTTGGACTTGTGATGATGAAAACATAATCTCACACTTAAGAGGACAAATTGAATCACAAATAAAGGTGATAATCACTCCTGACATGATGAAAAATATATATGACACATGCTTGCACACACATCCCTCTTGCAAAATTTGACTGTTAACTGAAACTGCCCTTTCTAGACAAGATTATTCTTATATTTTATTAATTGTGCAGTGGGAAGCGACCTGCTGCCACAAATGGATCTGGCAATACTGTAAAAAAGGGCCGTGGGTCTGGAGGTTTGCAAAACCAGCTTGTTAATAGAGCTTTGGAAGGTATATCACGTGGTGGAAGGGGAGGTATAAGAGGCAGGGGCAGGGGTTGGGGTGGACGTGGGAGGGGAAGAGGCTATCGGTAGCTTTGATGCATGATCATGTGTACCTGAAGAATACAAATAGATGTTGGATGCATGATCATGTGTACCTGAAGAATACGGATAGATGTCATTGGATGTATTGTAATTCATTTCTGTTGCAACAAGTTTCGATTGATAGATGAAGATAATGAGACTCTGGATTAGTCATGCACAAACGTCAGCAGCTGTATCCTTCCTGTGCTTGGTTAACTATATTGGTCGAAGATCAGGGCTTTGAGTTTCCAACCTTCTCAGATTTCGGTGAGCAAAGCCACTGCTGCGGGACAGTTTCGGGAACTTTTCAATTTGCATCCTTGTTAGTGTGCGTATGCACATTAATTTGCTGTGCAGACATTTTCACTTGTCTGACCATTTGTAGGATTTTTCCTATTTAATTTGATTTGTGTTAACCCTGTGAAAGTTTTTACGACTGACTTAGGGCTGTTATTCAAGTAAAATATTCGGATGTACTTTTACTCTGGCAATGAACTAATTGTTGCAGTGTACTAACTTGTGGCATGGCTAGGCTTTACGAGATGTGAGAATTACTGAGAGAACGTGTTACGGGGATATGAGAGAACGTTGTGGAGATACCTAGTCTCAAATAGGAATACACTGAAACCAGGTAACAGCAGCATCCACGGTAGAGGAAATCGGGTGGTTTCATCCAAGATGTAATTATCAGTTACTGATTGCCTGCGGCGGATGGTTGCTGATGAATTTAAGGGTAGAATTTTTTTTATCCTCTTAAGAATCAATTAATTGTTGTAATAATTAGGACATTGTGCTGAGTAATTTGGAGACAGTAAAACAGACCTCTTGTGAAACTGATGATAGCTCTAGACTGTAACTATCGGCTCTAGATAATCTGGTAAATACCGCATTTCCGTGTTGTCCTCTGAGGATTGATGAAGATTATCCGAAGTATTGGAAGAATCCACATAGTCCCATCTCAAAGAGCTCCACCCGTCTGCATCAGGAGTTCGAGCAAATGGTAAAGCTCTCCTGGGGGTCCTATTTCCTTCTCTATTAAAAATGGATTTTCCGAGTCTAACTGCTTTGCTCCAAATGCCCCTTCCGTTTGGACTTTGGAGTTGTGTTTTCTTGGCTTGTATTTTGATGAAGTCTATAATTCTTTAGTAATTAAAAGAGAAATATGAGAGAACGAATGGTAGAGGTGGCACCTGCTATCAGGTAGAGACCCCAGAAGCTGTGGAGGGTCAATTTCTCAGTTTTATTGTTGGTTGCATTGACTGAGCAATCAGGTGGGGAAGCAAACCATTATCTTCCAATGACTTGAGCTTCTCATTCTTTGAGAGTTTCAGAATGGCTTCAGAAAAGTCAGCTGCTATTTGAAAGCCTTTTTGAAATGCCTGCATGGACGGCAAAATTTAATTACTATTGATATTTGATAAGATGTTTTATATTCAATAAAATGGGAAATCCCTGTAAAAGTTTAAATAACTACTCAATACTCACAAAGCTAATCCTCCAAATCCGTAGGTGGGTGTTGTGGCAGTGTATTTGCTGCAGCATTGTGATACAAAAACTTTCTCATATGGGAGTTCTAGAAAGGCAGCAGCGATGTGGTTGCTTTCAGTTTCTCCTTGATATTTGTAGTCACTATCAACTTTCAAAATGTTATCTGCTTTGAATTCAAGCACATTCTGCTAGTAATTCCTCACAAATGAATCACCATCACAACCAACTTTCAGATTGGTCCTTTTTAGCCACTCAATGTCTGTCACATTTGGTTTCATTGTTGCACAGTAAGCATTGAAGAAAGACTAGCTGTGTAGCTTGAGGTTAAGATTAACACAACAAAAACCACACTACAACCACCAGTCGATTAAGATTGTTGTCAATTCTCCCCCCTGAAAAATGAGTGTTTGTACGGGAATTTCACCAAGCCACGTGTCATAAGAATGAGTTCATTCTCGTCGAAATAGAATTGAGTTTGTATGGAAATTCAGACTAAGTGATCTGCAGTCCTTCTGATTCTGTTTTGTGGTTCGGAGAGTGAGGTCCAAAAGAGTATTTAAGCGTTGATGTGGCCCAAATAAGCTCTTGTTGCAACTTTGACTTTGGCTTGAACAGTTGCCAATGTATGAAAATGAACACCAGGAAAGTTTCCAAGAAAGAATGGAGGGGTCACAATGGTTCCACTTAAAATCCAGACTCCTTAGGCTCTTATCGTCTTGGTGATAGAACTTTCTTAGACATGTACAAAATCATACAATTACTCCACTCTCACCTTCAAGCACTTTGCTGTAAATAGTAGCGTGAATCGTGCCGTAGATGTGAATAGTCATGTATACGTTAATAGTATCGTATACGTGAATAGTACTCTACTCCAAGTAACCACGATCAATGGCTCGATATCACCGTTAGCAAATTGATGAATGAAGTAGATACACCACTAAAACACACAAATGTAGAAATAAATACCACACAGGAAATACAAAAAAATTGCGTGGTTCGGCTTTTAGCCTACGTCCACGACAGAAGATGAGAAGAAATATTTAACTAATTATATGGAGGTACAAATATTATAGTATTTTATCTCACAACCCAAAACTTCAATACACCCAAATTCTTAAATTACTAAGAATTTTAAAACTCTCTTAATTCTTGAGAATTTTAAAACTCTCAAAACTCTTTTAATTCTTGATTTCTTTACTCTCGAGTGGTTTTTCTCACACTTTCCTTGATGATTTCTCCATGCCCTCAACTTATCTATTTACAGCCAAGCCAAGCCAAGCCTAAAATATAAAAAATGGTGGGTATTAAAATAATAATTTATTTGATTTAAAATAAATTATTTTGATTTTTCAAAATTGACGGGCTTTAAAATAATAATTTATTTCTTGAAATTGATTTATTTTAATAAAATAATTGATTTAGTAATAATTTATTTGATTTATCAAAATTAGTGGGCTTTAAAATATTAAAATTGATTTATTTTAGTAAAATAATTGGTTTTGTAAAAAGAATCACTTGATAATATTTTATTGCTACTATTTTACTATATTTAGTCTGTAAAAATAAATACTATTGTTAAATATCTCAAATAGCTTGCTAAACTCTCCATTTCACTTGCATGTTTTGATCAGATAATGCCTTGCACGAACTTTCAAGATCATATAACACATCTTGTGCCTAAGCCATGTGAGTTGAATTGGGTCATTGGACATGATATTGATTTTTAGTTGGTAACAATGAGTTTCCAATTTACCATGATTATTAATTGCTGTTTTAACTTACAAATAAAGAAATATTTACATGGGGGACATATCCCTTACGGTGTGCAAAGAAAAAAGAAGAGAAAGTGAACCAAAGAGCTGTGCCAATCTGATCTTTCCAAGGGCCATTGAATTCTTGATTTCTTTGGTGCTCCAAGAACCGAACTACAAACATTGTCTAGACCAAGATGGCACCAGTCACCACCCACATTTCCCAGGTGAAAGGCTTCATGAATATCCATGCTGACTCTTCAGTCTTGGCTGGAACTATCATTGACAATCCTGACTCAACATATGGTTGAGTAGATTCCACAATTTTTGCGCTATCAGCTAGTGTGGTGACATCTCCCACAACAGAATCGTAATTCTGCAAGAAATTTTCTTCATGTCTTCACGCATCATTAATTGTGAAAAACAGAATAAAATTGAAATGCTTTTACATGCCAGTTGACTGTTTAATTTTTAAATTGATTTATGCACCTTAATTACACTTGATACATACAAACTGGAGCTACTGGCTTAACGGGATCAACGTGACTCAACGAGAAGATGCATTTGAAATAATTGCTTATATTTATGAACTGTATAGATATGAACAAAAAGACTTTTCGTATAGAAGTAAGAGACAAATATCTTTACCTTCTCATAAACATGATAAACGAGATCATCATAGGAGCCATTATAGGGAACAAATTCGAAAGGTAGTGCATAGTCCAATTCTTCTAGCACCTCATAGAAAAGCTCAATGCAAAAACCATCATATTCATTTTCATTGGGATTGTCCCTGAATTTCACCTTCACAAATTTCTCAAAAGAGGTGCCAATCTGAATATTCCATGGACCATTCAATTCTGCATTCCGTCTTTGCTCCAAGAACCAAACTATGGACATTGTGTAGATCAAAAAGGCACCAGTTACTATGCACATTCCCAAGTGAAAGGCTTAATGAACATCCCCAAGCTGTCTTTTCAGCTTTAGTTGGAATTACCATAGACAATCCTGAATCGGTATACGGCTGAGTAAAGTCCACCAAATCCTGCTCTACTCAACTAACTACCTGCAGAAACAGCTTGGAGGTGGTCTTTTCCAGGATCCCAGAAATGAAGGGATAGCTTGTAATTTTGAGATGTACTGTTAAAATTTTGAGCTGCTATTTCTATGGCCACTTTTTATTCTTTCCCACCACGGGAATTAACATCAATGATTGTGCCAACGTTTACAAGCTTGTAATCATCAGCAGCTTCAGCTGCACGGAAGAGGATGACAAAGGAGACACAGGAAAACGAACCAAATTCTAAAAAATTTATAAAAAGCAATCATAGCGCAAGACATCTTAGGTTTTTCAGTGATTGTGGCAGCGTGTAAGTAATGCTTTTATCATTCTGTTATTGTCCTATATATAATTTGCGGAAATATGATTAATTGACAGTCATTCTGTTATCAAACTTGTAATATATCAAAATATGATATGCACATTGCTTGTGAAAGTGGGATACTGCAATTGTTAGGATCACGTCAAAGCATTTGGTTATCCAAAATTTAGAATCTTCCGGTTACAGAACTTGGAACCTAAGCAAACTTTGATAGATAAGTTGACCCAAGGAAAAATAAAAAAATAATATCAAAAGAAAAATGAAAAAAAGACTTAACTTGTGATTGGAATCGATGTTTGATCCTTCATTCAAAACCTAATTATCTTATTAGAAGAAAACCTTGTAAGACTAATGCGTTAATCAAGGTGGACAAGTTCCTAGCAATTACAAGCAAACAGAAGAATTGGTCGCTTGCTATATTCAATTAGTGATTATTGCTGATTAAGGAAGAACAAGTACAATCTGGGATATACTGTATGTAATTCAATATGCAATGGATCCCTAAAGATTATCTGGAGTGTCAGAAGGACTTCCAGATTCCATTTTTGAAGAGCTTCGTTCATCTACATCAGGATTTTGATCAAGTACTGAAGCTCTTGCTGGAATTTTCCTCTCTCTTCTGGCATAAAGGTATTTTGCAAATCCAACCATCTTGCTCCAAATGCTCCCCACACTGGAAGTTATATTGCCTTTGCTTGCATCTTGACGACTTGTATAATTCCTAACCAGAAATAGAAGGGCACAAATAGTAGAAGTGGTGCCAGATATCAGGTAGAGACCCCAGAAATCTTGGAGGCTCAAGCTTTCAGTTTTGTTGTTATTTACTTCCGCTGAGCCTGAGCACTCCGGTGATGGAGCAAACCACTTTTCTTCCAGTGACTTGAGCTCTCCATTCTCTGATAGCTTTAGAATGGCATCAGAAAAGTCGGCTGCCAATGGAGAGCCCTTTTGGAGTACCTGAATATGAATTTCACAAGTAATTAGTATTGTATTGGTTCCTTAAAAAGTAGAAAGTATTCACATAACAACTCACGAAGCCAAATCCTCCAAATCTGTATGTGGGTATGGTGGCAGTGTAATCCTTGCAGTGCTGAGATAAAAAAGCTCTTTCATATGGGAGTTCAAGAAAGGCAGCAGCTATGCGGTTGCTTTCGAAATCCATTATATATTTGTATTCACTGTCAACTTTCAAGATTTTCTCTGGTTTGAATCCAAGCACATTCTCTAGGTAGTTCCTCACAAATGGATCACCATCAAACCCAACATTCAAATTGGATTTTTTTAGCCACCCAATATCTGTTACATTTGGTTTCAGCCTTTGTACTGTGAGCATTGATGAAAGACTAGCAGTGTAGCTTGAGTTTAAGATTAACACGACAAAAAGCCACACCACAACCACCAATCGAGTGAGATTGCTGTAAATTCTCTCCCCTGAAAATTTTGAAATGACACATTAATTTTAATTAGATGAACTCGTTAACATGTTTGGCCTGATCAATTTCCATAATAAATCAATTTCTATAATAAAGCTTGCATCATCAACACTAGCAGTAAGCCTAGCGAAAGGTAGAAAAAGAGAAAGACACTTACTATGAGCGAAGAAAAGTGAAGAAAAAGTGAACCAAAGAGCGGTGCTAATCTGAATATTCCATGGACCATTGAATTCTGGATTCCGTCTGTGCTCCAAGAACCAAACTATGGACATTGTGTAGATCAAAATGGCACCAGTTGCAATCCACATTCCCCAGGTGAAAGGCTTAATGAATATCCAAGCTGATTTTTCAGGTTTAGCTGGAACTACCATAGACAATCCTGAATCGGTATATGGCTGAGTAAACTCCACAAATCTTGTTCTATTCACTAGTATAGTGATATCGCCAATAGCGGCATCATAATCCTGTAAAGAGTATACCAAATATCTATTGTAATATAATCAAAGTATGTTTCATTGGTGGATATCTAAATGACATTTTCGATTTGATATGCCTTTACTAGATTTGGAACATAGCTTTTGAGTCCAAATTATAAACCCCTAGGGAATACTACACGCATACATGATTTTGGTTAGTTTCAGTTTCTGCGTTCTATCCAATAATCATGAATTCCATAAGTCCCAGTCTATATACGAAACAAACTTTTAAAAAGAAAAAATTAATAGGAATCCTCAACCTCAAGCAAGTCATTTGTTTTAGTCTTCCAAGTAATCTGTTTTTGTCTCACAAAGACTCACAGGAGGACACAGTCCAAGTCAAAGAAGAGAAACTTGGTTTAAGATGAGAAATTTCTGGGACCCAACACATAAGTCAGAGCTCAGAGGTCAAATCAAACAAATCTCATGGCAAGCAAGGGAAAATGGAATAATAATTTACATCGGCAGTGAAGGGCTGGTTAGGTGAGTATTTATTTCCTGTGAACACTTTCACATTTCATTGAAATTCAGACTAGTGGACTCTTTTGCACATACTTGTTGAAAGACAAAAGATCAAACAGCTCTCTTAATAAATAGTTCTCTATACAGGTAATTGAGGATATAAGTAAATAATATAAAGCAATTATTAGAGTTTGCGCCCTGCATAATCATATGAAACAAGAGAGAAACAGAGTATTGTTTACCTTGTCATAGACACGATAAACCAGATCATCATAGGTGCCATTATGGACAACGAATTTATAAGGTAGATCATATTTCAAAACTTGTTGCACCTTGTAGAAAAGTTCAATGCAATAACCATCAAATTTAGTCTTATGTGGATTATCACTTGATATAACCTTCACAAACTTCTCAAATGTGGTTCTTGCTGGAACTCCAATAATCAATGGCTTAGCATCAGTAGGCATTGCTCGACCTTTTGGATCTCGTTTCAAGTCCCCAGGCCAAATGACTGCACCAACCAATCCGGTTCTGATATTACCAACTTTGCTGCTATTTTTTTTGTCTTCTATTTTAAGGGTCTTGGAGAATCCAAACTCAGGCAACCAAAAGTCAATCTCTCTGTATTTCTTTCCAACCATGTTTATGATCCTTAATATAGGATGGTTCAACAGCTTGCCTCCTTTGAAAATTATTTGTCCACTTAAGCCAGTGAAATTACTTGACAATACATAGCCTAGCGAGATTTTTGAACTGCTATTGTCACTAGTCATCCTATCTAAGCTTCGTGCGACAACTGTAATGCTATCGTATGCCCTCAAGGCATAAATTCCTGGCTCAGCTACGTCATCTTCTGGATACTCAGATCGAAAAAAACTTCTGAACTGAGCTTCAAAAATCTTGTAAGAACTGCTATCTTGAGAAAAGTGGGTCTTGATTCCTAGAGCACCTTCCATGGAGGAGATTACAGAAGTATTGACTGAGTCAATGAAACTTGTGATGGTGTCTGCGGCAATTACCCAAACTGAGTCCTGCCCCAGAAGTCCCATCTCTTTTGCTTTCCTAAACAGATGAATCGCCATAGCTAATGATGACTGAAGAATAATAAAAACCCGAGATTCTGTTCTAAGTAGCTTCACCAGTTTTTCTTGGAGAAACTGATTTGGATTAGTCAAATAAAAAATTGGTGGAAGAACCAATTTGTACTCAATCTCCGAATTAGTGATTCGAAGAGCCTCTGACAGTAGAGCCAAGTTCCCTGTATCTGCATTATTTGCATCATCTTCGTAAATGATTATAACCTTTCTCCAATTATAAGAACCAACCAGAGCTGCCGTGCATGTTATTTGTTCAGCAATATTGTTAGCCATTCTTATCAAAAAAGGCCAACGAGTTGATGTCAATGGTGGTGTTATAGCAGGTTCTGCAAATGAAAGGACAGGAACTTGAGCTCTGCTCCCAATATCAGCAACCATAGTTGCTGCTCCCCATGTCTCCATGCCAATAATCACTTTCACTTCCTTCTCCTTAATCATTGCTTCAGCTGCACACAACCGTAATTCATAAAGCTCTATTAGTACATTTTTTTATCGTAGTAGCTAATTGAGAAATTAAATATAGTAGGATTTACTTATTTACCGGTGGAACCAACTTGAAGGGGATCTTTTTCAGGGTACTGGAAATGAAGGGATAGCTTGTAATTCTGCACAGTGTTGTTAAAATTTTCAGCTGCTATTTCCATTGCCACTTTTTGTTCTTTCCCAATTCTGGAATTAACATCAACGATTGCGCCAATGTTTATTAGCTTGTATCCGTCAGCAGCTTCGGCACCACAGTTGAGGATGGAAAAGCTGGAGCTGATTACCATGACCAGGAGCCAAGGTCTTGAGACCAACTTGACAGAAGTGATTGAACAGAACATTGTGCAATTGATTTGAGAGCCGATAATGCCTTGCTCATTGGGTTATGGAACTTGAAAATATATGCGAAGATAATGTTAATATTTGACGAGTAAGGGCTTTTACATTTCCAGCCAATCCGTTGTGATATCACCAACAGCACTGAAAAGGGCTTTCACCTCGATGTAAAGGAGAGAGTTAAGAATTTTACATTTATGAACAAGGGTGTGTCTGCACAGTGGCGGTGCCAGAAATTCTATCACTTGGCTAAGTTCAAGCAATAATTTAATTTTAAAAAATTACGAATAATATATATTAATATAAAATTTATTAAAATATTTAATTTAATTTATTTATAATTATTTTCAATGTAATTTTATATATAAAAAAATTAAAGAATAATTTTATTATCAAAACTATATAAAATATATTTTTTTTATATATACATCAGTACTATCATTTAATTATTAATCATCCATTAATTTTTGCTAATAATTTTTCATAAATTTATAATTTAAAATATCATTTTTACTTAGTTGTAGCAACTGATAAATTTTTTGGCAAAATGATTGAAGACAGATTAAGGATTTGACTAATACGAATTTTTTTTTTTTTTAAGGATTTCAAAATACTGTATAAAAATAAATAATGATACTTTAGTTATTTGTAAAAATTAGCAAGGGTTTTATGGTAAATCAATTAAAATTGTCAAATGAATTTAGAAATTTTTTGAAGCAAGCAGGGGCAGCTTCTAAGTGGCACTGCCACCGTGTCTGCATTTATAAAACATTTGATTTTGATAAGAGAAATATGGATAATGTTTAGCTTTATATGCATCAAAATGTACGGATTCTTAAACTTTTATTACAGATATTTCAGCGTAAGCAGCTATAATATAAGCGAAGAAAACCTACCATGAAAAAGTGATATATATATATATATATATATATATATATATATATATATATATATATATATATATATATATATAAATTAATAAATAAAAAAATAAAATAAAAATTTTAATATAATATTTTTTATTTTATAATATTAAAATTTATATTTTTAAATTTTTTAATTAATTCTTAATTTTAATATGATCAAAATTTTGATTGAAATACAATATATATATATATATATATATATATATATATATATATATATATATATATATATATATATATATAAAGGCATGTTTCTTTCTTAAACTTGACATTCGCACTTGATTTTTTAAATGGGTTTAACTCTTGGTTCTCCAAAGAGTATCGTGTTATCTCAGCTTCCGAGACTAGAGACGAGACTGGTGGTGGTAGTTATGACACTTGGGAAAATTATTTATTTTTTTTAAAAAAACCCTCGTATCTTGGCAGATCTGCCGTTTCACTCGGCTATTTTTTTTAAAAAATAAAAAATTAAAAAACTATCAATATCCCCACCCATTACATTGTAAATTGCAAATGTCAACATTCTGGAGGGCAATTGTGTCTAGCATGGATTAGTTTGGATTTCAAAATTAAGCCTGAAAAAAAGATTTGGATTGATTGCTTAGATGAACTTTGTGTTGAGCTTTTGTAATATTGTGATTAGAAGTTTTTTAGATAAGAAATTATATGTAATTAAATTTTACTGTTATTAGGGGTGTTTAGAATTCGATCCAATCCGTTCAATCCGTTTGATCCATAAAAATTCGATCCGTAAAAATCCAATCCGTGGATTGGTAGATTGGATTGGTAGATTGAAAATTTAAAAATCCGCAGTCGATGGACTGGATATGGATTTAGTTCTGTAAATTCGTAAAAATCAGTAAATTCGTAAAAACATAAAAATATTTATTTATTTAAAAAATAAAACTTGTAAATATGGCATTACCACTTACTAATAAATCAATAAGTTAAAATATAGTTACATTAACACTATATTATATCTTATCCTATAATAATATAAAATAAAATAATTAAATAAACAAATATAGCTTCCAAAATAATAAAATTCTAAAGCAAAACAAAAAACTTAAGCCAAACATTTAGTATTAGTGGTCGCGTTCTTGATTCACGTCAGTGCTCATTATCTACAAGGATGGTGGTGGCACTAATTTCAACACAAAGTTGATTATGTTCAAATTCGATAATCTTTGATGAAATAATAAATGGGATTGAATATGTTGAAACAAGTAAATGTAACAACTAAATTTTAATTGTATTTATCGATTATTATTTAATTTTATGCTGTTATTCTATTTTTTAAATATTGAATTTTTTTTATCTTACACGTACAAAGATTTTGGGAGCTGACAAGAAATATTTGATGAAGCTTGATACCATTCGATAGAATAGTAAGGATAAATATTTATTAATTATGTTTATTAAATAGAATATTTTTATTTATTATTTATTTCAATTATGTTTATTTTGTTCAGGTTAAAATACAAAATATAAATTGGAGGTGGACATTTTGATAGATTATCCAAACTCTCAAGTTTCAACTTTTGTATAGATTTAAATTCATAATTTTAGTTAATTTTCATATATTGATCTAAACAAATGAGATTTTTTCTTTTTTGTGTGTTATATTTTGAAACTTTGAATGTATTATTCTAGCTTTATTTAAACTATTAATTTATTTAAATCTTATTTAATTTTGAATTTGATCGGTAGTAAAATTATTTTTATATTAGATTTATTTATTTATTTAATTCATGGATCGAACAGAATCAAAAATTTTTAATTCGCAAAATGGCGGATTGTATATGGATTGAGTCAAATCCGCATCTAATCCGCATCTAATCCGCAGACGTATGGATTAGATTTGGATTGAAATCACCAATCCGTGGATTGGATTGGATTAAAAATTTATAATCCACAAAATCGTGGATTGATGTCTAATTCGTAAAATCCGATCTACATACACCCTTAACTATTATAAATGCATTATTGATAGAAGATTGTAAAAGAATAGCGATTTGACCTATGCTCACCTGTAACCTTTTAGAGATGTGGCATTCTTTTATTGAGTGGTTAAATTTGTTTTTAATAGTCAGAACTTTGTATGAATTAAATGATTAAACTTTTGTGATGTATTGCCTAATGTTTACAATGAATTGTACGTGCGGGGAAATTTTGTACTACAAAGAAATCTCTCGTAAGGAAAGACAGAATTGAAATGACAAAAGAAATTAACTGCAACAATGTGATGTCTACAGTGATTGCATCTAAGATGCAAATTAGCTATACAAAGTTTCACCTACAAACTAATTAATGTGATATATGATTAAATTTAACATGTTAGAGTTCATTAATGCATTTGGAGTTCAACCTGAAGATTCTCTGCAGGGTGAGTAGGACTCAATTTATATTCCCAGCTGGATGAGCTGGATTCACGCGCAGGGGGTGCTAGATCTAAAGCGGCAACTCTTGCTGGATTATTAATGGTTCCTTTCCTGTTATAAACGTACCTTGCAAGTCTAGCGGCAATGTTCCAGGCAGCTATGTTGCCTTGATGTGTTTCTTGTTGACTCCAACTATTGTTCAGTAAGCGAATAACAAACAGTAGAAAACAAATGATAGAAGTGGCACCATATACAATGTAGAGTCCCCAGAAGCTGTGCAGAGTCAAGTTTTCTGGTCTCGTATTATATCTTTCATCCGCGGAACACTCGCTTGATGATTTAAACCATTTCTCCTCCAGTGTTTTCAGCCTTCCGTCTTCTGATAAGTCTAGAATGGCCCTGGAAATGTCAAGGGCTATAGGAGACCCTCTTTGAAATGCCTGCAGCATATACATACACACATGAATAATTTGTAATCGATGCATGCGGATGCGCTTCAGCTTAAAATATTTGGAAACTAATGAGTAATTAAAAGTGTCTGTATGTAGATTATATTACTCACAAAGCCGAAGCCTCCGAATCTGTAGGTGTTGATTGTAGTGTATTTCTTGCAGTACTTATCGAGAAAAACTTTCTCGTATGGACATTCAAGAAATAGGGAATCTATGCTATTATTTTCAAATTGTTGTATATAATTGGCTTCATTGTTGCCAAAAGGGACAATATTCCCTGACTTGAAGCCAAGCACTTCCTCCAGGAATTTTTTTACAAATGAATCGTCGACACAACCAACTTTCAAATTGTAAGACTTGAGAGACTGAATATCGGTAACATTGGGCTGCAGTCTTCGGACTGTGAGCAGTGAAGACAGACTGGCTGTGTAGCTTGATGTCAAGATAAACACAACAAACAGCCACAAAACCACCACCACTCGAGTAAGGTTGCTGTGAAATTTCGCTCCTGCAAAATGGAACCATTATATTGTATTGGTTTGTTGGTATATTTATATATTAACTTAATTGCAATTAATTAATAGAAGAAATTACGTTAATTTTGTGGTTCTGAGGGTGCCAATTAATTAAGGTATATGCGCACATATGAGTAATGTTGTGACCAATGAGCACCTTGGCTCCACATAGAGAGAAAAATATAGCAGAAACTAGCTAGGGCCTAGCGTCAAAGTGCAGTGGGGCGAAGACATCACTGGTACATGGCTAAATTCAATTTTGATAGGACCATTGGCCCACGTCATTGGGTACTATATGATATAAAACAAATTAAGAGTCCTCAGTTTAATGAATACTCACTGTGAGAAAAGAAGACTGTAGAAAAGGTGAACCAAAGTATATTGCTAATCTGATCCTTCAATGTGCCTCTGAATTCCGGATTGGATTGGTGCTCCAAGAACCAAACTATGAACATTGTATAGATGAAGGTGGTAGCAGTCACCATCCACATTTCCCAAGTGAAAGGCTTCGTGAACATCCATGTTGACTCCTCTTGCTTGGCTGGAACTATCATTGACAACCCCGACTCAGCATATGGCTGTGTGAATTCCACATATTCTGTTCTATTGCCTAGAATTGTCAAGTCGCCCACCGCCGCATCATAAGTCTTCCCATTGATTTTTAATCACAAGCCGAGCAAGTAATGTCTTATCAGAAATGGGCGACTTATTATTTATTAAAGTATAACAAAATTCTAAAGGCGCGAGCCTCCCAAAAGGACCGAGTCAAATTTATAGTATATATAAAAATATCAGAGAAAATGCACATTAATTAATTCATAAAAAATTAAAAGGCCCCGAACATTATATGTCATGCATCATTCGATAACTAGGAAGAACATTTATTTAAAACCAAAAGTTGATAATGATAATTAAAGTCATTTACCTTGTTATGGACACCATAAATTAGATCTTCGTAAACGCCATGATGCGGCACAAATTCATAAGGTAGATCATAATTCAAATGGTCTACCACCAGACGGAAAAGTTCGATGCTGAAACCATCATATGGCAGATTTTTATCACTTGAGTTTCCGTTAAAGGAATCATCCTTGATCACTACAAACTTCTCAAAAAAAGTTTTAGTCGGAACTCCAATTCTCATCGGCTCTTTATTACTAGGCATTGCCCATCCTTTTGGGTTTCGGCTGATCAGGTTACCGGGCCAAATCACTGGACTAGTGAAACCTTCTGCTGCAATATTACAGCTGATATTACCAACATTATGTTTGCTACTCGTCTTCGAGAACCCAAAACTGGGCAACCAAAAGTCTAGCTCTTTGTACTTCTTTCCAACCACATTCACAATCCTCAATGTGTCAGCATTCAATAATTCGCCATCTTTAAAGCGAATTTCCCCACTCAAACCTGAGAAATCACTTGATAACATTTGCCGCAACAACATTTCCGGGCTACTAATGTTATAATTCAATCTCCCTATGGCTTGTGTAACGATTTTAATACTATCGTGTGCTCTTAAAGCATGAATACTTGGCTGAAGGTGATCTTCTTCGGGGTATTCGTTTGTGAAATTTCGTCCAAACAGGGCAGAAAACTCTTTATAAGTACTACCGTTATCAGAATAATAGCTCTTGATTCCTAGGGTGCCTTCCATAGAGGAGATGACAGTTGTGTTTAGTGAGTCTAAGGCATTTGCAACAGAGTTTGTGACTATCCACACTGAGTCTTTTCCCACAAGCCCCATCCTATTTGCTTCTGTAAACAAATGTATGGTCATGTCTAATGATGCTTGAAGTACAATGAAAACCCTAGACTGTTTGTCTTGTACCTTTCGTAGCTCTCCTTGAACAGCATCTTTTGGATCAGATATAGAAGAAATTGGTGGAAGAACCAAACGAGACTCAATCTCAGAGCTGCTAACGTTCTGAAGAGCCTCGGATAAAAGAGCTAACTTCCCAGAATCACCACCATATGCATTATCTTCATATATGGCTATAACCCTTCTCCAATTGTATTTCTGAGCAAGATCCGCAATGCATTTCATTTGTTCGGAATCATTGCTAGCCATTCTTATCAGGTAAGGCCAGCGACGTGACATTGATGGCGGTGTTACTGCAGGAGCAGCAAATGAAAGAATAGGAACTTGAGCTCGGCTGGCAATCTCAGCAACTACGGCTGTTTCCTCCCATGTCTCCATGCCAGCAATCACTTTCACCTTCTCTTTGTTAATCAGCTCCTGCGCTGCAAAAACCATAGTTATTCAAGAAAGCGTCCATTATTTAGTTAGTATTAATTTTATACTATCAAATTAAAGGGTATGTAAATAATTAATTAATCAATCAAATCACAAGCACGCATGAGAAAGTATACGTAGCACCATCTCTTCACACTACGCGCAAAGAAGGAAAAGAAAGGAAAGGACAGGGAAGGAGAATCAATTAAACCTGCCACAGCAGCTTGGAAGGGGTCTCTTTGATGGTCTCGGATTTGAAGAGAGAGCTTGTGGTTTCTTGAGTCACTGTTGAAGTTTTGCACTGCAATTTTCATGGCTGTTATCTCTTCTTTCCCCATTTGAGAATTAACATCGACGATTGCACCGATCTTCGTAACTTCATCGGTATTAATATTGTTGCTTGCCGATTCAACTCCGTGGGAGACAAAGACAAGCACAAGCTCGGAAGCAATAATGAGTACAAGAAAAAAGAAGCAGTTCATTATGTTAGCCATGCATAATTAACTAGGCTTTTGATATCTCAATACGTAGGTACATGTCAAAGAAAGACTTGTAGCTTATGAATATAAATGATGCACGTAACACGTTACTTATAAAGGAAGAGAGGAGTCAGTGTATGCAATTGCTAGAAATGTTGGCGTCGATCCGTTGTCGAAAAAACTTTTTGACTAGGTTCAACTGCCAGGAACTCAAAACTTTTAAATATACATAATAAAAACACGACAATTTACTGGTCAATATATACACATATTTATTTTCAATAAATTTTATCATACCATACGTAGGGGATTAACTTTAATCTTAGAAAAATAAATTAGAAATCTAAAAAGTTGGTTTTCAAAAAATTCTATTAAATATTAAGGCGTGTTAATTAGAGAAGGTTCTTGCAATTTAACAGTAAGTTCAAAGACGAGTAATTAGAGACATAATCAAGGGCCGGAATCTTAGACTTCTAAAAAATCTCTTTGGAGAATCAGATGTCAAAGTCAAGAAAAAGAATCGTTCTAATTAACTAAAAACTAAATTTATATATAAGCTTTTGTTCTGAAACTCGGCATATAACAGTTAAATTATTAATTTTAATATTGTTGTTGCAAATTTTTGATTGACACGTAATAACTGACTTTCAATTTCAAATAACCTTTGATATTAAGCCTTACGACTATTTTTTCTTGTGACGTGGGTTTTTATAGTCAAGAGTTCTGTAAAAGAAAATAAATTGTCAAAGGGTGCTAGGATTGTCGGCGATAATCCTCCGACGCTCAAGTTAGCCTTTTGTATTTAATTTTTAGAAAGAGAATTTAGAGAGAGAATGACAGCATGTCTTTACCCATTTTTTCATTACCCCTACGTATGAGAAATTCTAACCTTTACATAGACAATTTGATCCATGAGGTGGAAGTGTCATCCTGACACGTGGCATTGTTTTGGTGACAAATGTTAATATAACCCATGCATAAAAACACATGTCATTATGTGTCAAAATTTTTTCATAACAAATCTTCTTTGAGCACCTGTCCTGATTTCGAGCTCTTGAGCTTCATTGGGCTTGAGCATTTTGGCTCTTATGTTATTTCCTCACAAAGAGATTCGGTTTTGCAACATTTCGTGTGTATGCAACTTCGTAGAATATTACTTTCAAGTAGTTTGAGTGTTTGTTAAATATCTAGATCATTTTTTATCGACCTTGATCATTCTTTATGGACCTAGATTACTCTTTGTAAAAACAATGCCTTTGACATTTTGTCGAATACTCACTCTTTGGGCATTTTGCTTAGAATGGACCTAGGTCCTTCTTTGTAAAAAATGGACCTAGATCATTCTTTTGTAGAAACATGCCTTTAGCATTCTATCAGAAACTCGCCCTTTAGGCGTTTTACTTAGAATGGATCTAGGTCTTTCTTTATAGAGAATGTACCTAGGTCATTCTTTATAAAGAATGGACCTAGGTCACTCTTTTGTAGAAATACATCTTTGGCGTTTTGTCTAAAATTTTTTGCTTAGAATGGACCTTGGGCCTTTTTATTGGGCCCATGCTCAAGTAGGCTTTTTGGGCTTACCCCAATTTTGATATAACAAATATAATAATGTTACATATCTCAAATTTTTTATCCCAAATAATTTAGTATTCATTAATTGGTTATAATTAATTCACTTGAATTTTGTAAAGAATTATCAACCATTTAATGAATGTCAAATTATTTATGATAGTTATTTAGAATAAAAATTTAGGATGTGTAGCATTACCCATTTTAATAACGAATATTTAATGGAATTCGATAGTACGGACATGTATGTATGCAAAACAAATGGTCTCTATAACATAATTGTGATTGCACCAAAAATGAGGGACCTAAACGTGTTATTACTAAACCAAAAATAATCCGACCCACTTACCCATCCATGATCCATCTAAAATCAGACCAGGACCAGCCAAGCAACCGGTCCCGGTACATTGAGTTCTTTACAAACAGTTTGAACGTTGTTCTCTCCACTAAACTCAAAAGAGATTATATATATATATATATATATATTCTCACACGAAACAGGCAGCAGTGATGTCTCAGTTCTGGAAACCAGGCACCGAGAAGCCTCGCCTCCTCGACGATGAAGAAGGCGGCGTCGTTTTCTTGTCAGCCTCTCTCTCCTCCGCTTCGTCCTCCAGGTATGAATCTCACACTCAGTTATGTACTCAAAAGCTTATGTATTTATATGTATTTTCTTTTTTTATACGCATATGTATCTGTTATTTTAGGTACGGTTATGCGAGTATTGAGAAACAGAGGCAGAGGTTGCCCGTGTACAAGTACCGTACAGCTATCCTTTATTTGGTGGAGACTCATGCTACTACTATTATAGTTGGCGAGACTGGTAGCGGCAAAACCACTCAGATTCCTCAGGTCCTTTTTTTTTTCTTAATTTCTTATTTAAGTTGTTTATTTATATATTTTTTTTCTCTTTTTGATGGAGGTGGCTGGGAACATTTAAACGAATTGCTTGTCTGCTTTGAGTGTCTGGAAATTGTGTTGTTTATATTTGGTTTCTGAACAAATTAGGGGAAATGAAAAGAAAGTGAACATTCCAGCTTCATTGACAACCAAACAGTACTTCGTGTGCACTTTGTTGTGCCTCAGAGATAGGTTAATCCTGCTTTTTACTAATGATCCATGACATTGCTGTTGTTCAATTTTATATGAAGCAGAATTGACGGTTATCTAATAACTGGCCAAGTTGGCTGTATTCTGTTTTCGAGCTTCTTGCTTTGGAGGTGTCTGCATTATTGTTTTTGGAAGTGTTTGTTATTGTGGATGTTGGTCATGACTTCTTGAGATTGATCAAACTGAATGGTAAATGTTGTCTGCTAAAATTACAGTACCTTAAAGAAGCAGGTTGGGCAGATGGTGGGCGGGTTATTGCATGCACCCAGCCAAGACGACTGGCTGTCCAGGTGATAAATTAATTTATTTGGCCTTGTCTTCCCTTTTCTTTTTCCCATACTGTCTGTATGTTTTAGTTCATGCCTTTAAATAGCCTAGCATGAAGGCTTTATAAAACCTATATACAGAGAGGAAAAGACAAACTAAAATTTGGTTTTATTTACATACCAGTGATATTCCTTTGGTTCTGCTGATTTTTTTGTAAATTCCAAATGCTTTAGTTTGGTTTTCATATCTAATACTGCCTGTTCTTGCATAATGGTTAGGTTATTTTAATATATCCAATACTAATATTAGTTGTTACTAATGCGCAGGCAGTTGCTTCAAGGGTGGCTGAAGAGATGGGAGTCAAGGTTGGAGAGGAAGTTGGCTACACAATTCGATTTGAAGATTTTACAAATAAAGTGAGACATCTTAGTTCTTATTTGAGGTCTTTACTTTTATTTTGTTTACCTTTGATTGCAACTGGTACGTCGTAGTTGTAGCGTAGCCCCATGTGTTGGATTGAAGATTTCTGGTCTTCAAATATATTATTTCTATTCAGCATATTTGGTGTGATTATTTCTGTCAGTGCAGGATCTAACCGCAATAAAATTTCTTACGGATGGGGTGTTACTCAGAGAAATGATGGATGATCCTCTCTTGACTAAATACAGGTGCTTGTTATGGTTCTAGAGGTTCTTTTAGTGCCTTCAATTATATTGAATCGTATCCTTTCTTTCCTTCAAAAGTGAAGCTGTCCGAAACTCAAGTATTAAAGAATAACTTGCCTGGTATATCATTAATGAATGATATGCAACAGGCATTGGTCGCTGCACATGCAAAACCATGTTATTGGAATTGAAAAGCCAGAACACTCTTTTATTGACATTTAGTGCATCTGCTGGTCCATTGATTACCATATTCTTAACTTTTGCAGTGTCGTAATGGTGGATGAGGCTCATGAAAGGTCTATTTCAACGGACATTTTGCTGGGCCTCCTGAAAAAGGTATCAATTTTAGCTGCTGGGTGATATAAGTGTTATTATGAGGAAAAAAAAGGTTTTTAATTTCTTGTTGCTGGGGTCTGTGTACGTCTTTTTCTTTTTTTCCTTTCTTTCTTTCTTTATGTTAAATGATTACTGTGATTTCAGATCCAACGACGTCGGTCTGATCTGCGTCTTATTATCTCATCTGCTACAATAGAAGCAAAATCAATATCTGCATTCTTTCATGCCAGGTTATCTTCTAGGCTTCTGAATGTTGATTGTTTCTTATCCTGATTTTGGTTGCTGTTAACATGCAGTACTTATATTTAATGGCATTTGGGAGCTAAACTCAAAAAATCTTTTATATTTTTTCTGTAGGAACTGTCATTAGTGTTTGATGTTATATGGCATAATCTTAAAAGCATATTCAAATCTTCCATTTGCTGTATACCAGAAAAGGCCGTCGAGGATTGGAAGGAGTAGAGTTTGTACCAAGGCTAGAGCCTGCAATCCTCTCAGTAGAGGTATGATGTTCTAGCGTTATTATGTTTTTTCTCTCGCTTTCTCTGTCTGCTTTAAGTGCTTTGTTCTTGTATGTGTCCTATTTTTCCAGTCTTGTAATTTAGATCTCGACTTCTGTATCTTTCAATAGCAGTTATCCTTATCTGGCTTTATGATGGCTTTATGATCTGAAATGGGAATGACAAAACTGTGGTGTCATTGTATCTGCTTGTATTTCAGGGTAGAGGATTTAACGTGCAAATTCACTATATTGAGGAGCCTGTCTCAGATTATGTTCAGGCAGCTGTTTCAACGGTTTTGTTAATTCATGATAAGGTTCATTGAATTTTATTATTTGGCATTTCTTTAATTTTTTTACCTTTATGAGCAGACTGTTTTCTGTCAGCCTTTCTAAGGAGATCAAACCTTGTATTGCAATATTTTGTATTCTTTTCCGAGAGATTGCATGGTTTGGGTCGGTGTGCTAGCTTTTGAATTTTTTTTGGGGTTATTTCATATTTGGGGGAAATGGGAGGGAAGGCTAATCTTAGAGATTGGTCCCATAGAATATGTGTTTAGTTAAACTGTAATAGAAGGGTTTTGAGGGAAGTAGACCTCTCTAAGGCATGCTAAAATGAAGGTCTTACAGATGTTTTATTCTTGGGCCTTTTAAATTTTTTCATTGTTTTCTTATTGAATAAACTGCAGATTAATCTGTTATGTAATTTATTCAATTTTCTTGAGAATTCATCCTTTTGCTTTAGATTGTGTTCATTTTGAAATGTAATTATTTTTGTTGTAGTGAAATTTGATTTAAGGCAGCTTTTGTACACCCTTTTCTTAATAGATTTTTGCCCTCCTGATATTTAAAGAAGTGGTTTCTTATGTTCCTTTGTAACAATTAGATTTTTCCATTTAGAGAGGGAATCTTTTGTTATAATAGTAGCAGAACTGGTGTGTAGTATTTCATTGACAGTTGTTTTCTATATTGTACTTGTTGCTTAGGAACCCCTGGGAGATATCCTGGTGTTTCTTACTGGTCAAGATGATATTGATGCCACCATTCAGTTGCTTACTGAGGAAGCTCGAGCCATTAAAAAGAACTCCTCAGGTATGAAGTAAAAGATAATGTGCTAATCTTGAAGCTTAGTTTTCAGTGCTAACGAATTTAATAAAACATATTATGATGTTATGTCGTCCATTTCAGGATTGATTATTTTGCCTCTATACTCGGGACTTTCTCGAGCAGAACAGGTTAGTGATGTATTGAGGTTTTGGGTTTGATAAACTGGTTTCCTTAAGAGTTTACGTCATCAAACTTCTGATTTACAGACATCACCTTTCTGCTTCATTGATAATAATAGGAGCAAGTGTTTTCTCCCAGTGCCAGAAGGAAGAGGAAAGTGGTGATATCAACAAATATTGCAGAGACATCATTGACCTTGGAGGTATCATCAGTGCTAAGTAGAGTTGTACCCCTTGGACGTAATATGTTATAATTGACAGGTGGTGCACTGATCCACTCTTGCTCCTGATCTTTGCAGGGAATTGTTTATGTTGTTGACAGTGGTTTCTCAAAACAGCGGTTCTACAATCCGGTATTTTCTTTGCCACTTTTTTTTATGTTTAAATTATGTAATCTTTTGATCAGTTTCAATTGCTGGTATATGAGTTGCATCTTATTGTCCTGTTATAGATCTCAGATATTGAAAATCTGGTAGTTGCTCCAATATCAAAGGCATCTGCTAGACAAAGAGCTGGTAGGGCTGGAAGAGTTCGACCGGGGAAATGTTACAGGTGGTTAATTAAAGGCATCTATATTATTGTTAATCATTTTCTTCTGTAGTTATGTAAATTGAATGTGTTGTCATCAATACTATTATCAAATTGATATGTTATTTGTTCCGTCTCTTGAACTTTAGGATCAATATTACTATGAAGTATAATTTTCTGTTACCCTTTTCCCACTTAAGACTAAACCTTGCCTTTCCCATTTTATGTACATCATGATAGTGTTTTCATAATGACATCATTGTCTGAATTAAGCACTGATGTCATTTATTGGTTCATTATTTCATATTCCTTTTATTTGATATTTTGTTGGAGTCACTTCTTCTACCTTGCCATGGGATAATCTGGCCTTTTCCCAAAAGTTTCTTATACTGTATATTTGTTTTACTATTTGGACAATGATTGAGAGCTGTTTGAAGTTATCATTGTATCATTGAAATATCTTTAAATGCATGTGTATTTACACACACCATCCATCTCCATCTTTTTACGGCAGAAGCTAATTTTATAATATTCACTTCTGGTGTCTGCAAGCAGGCTATACACAGAAGAGTATTTTGTGAAGGAGATGTCTGCAGAGGGGATCCCGGAGATCCAGAGATCAAACCTTGTTTCCTGTGTAATTCAGGTAATTTGTTGCTAGGATTGCTTGGTTTGATATTCTCACAATCGCATGCTAGATTGAATTGCTTCGGGCAGGTTTCTCATGCTGGTCAAGCTGATGCTGGCTGAAAGCAGAGTAATGTTGTGCTGCTTGTGATGATTTTATTGCTTTCTTGTTTTCTCTTCTAAGATTCTTCTTTATAGTTTCTAAATGCTAATTGTCCATCCTGCTGATTTCTCAGTTAAAAGCCTTGGGCATAGATAATATCTTAGGCTTTGATTGGCCAGCATCTCCACCACCTGAAGCAATGGTCCGAGCACTTGAAGTACTTTATTCACTTGGAGTCCTTGATGATGATGCAAAACTTACTTCACCTACTGGGTTTCAAGTTGCAGAGATTCCTTTGGTAAGTTATCAATTTATGTTACGGAGGCAATTAAAACTTTTTTGAAAAAGTATCTGTGCCTTAAGACTGGGTGCTTTGCTCTTTGTGTACTGTAATTGCTCCTCCCTTTTTTTTTTTTTTCTGACTTAATGCATTTGGTTTCAATATATTTTTCCAAACTGAAGCACTGCAACTCAGTCGTAATAAACTGACTCCATAGATGTTTTCTCTTTCTTGCAAGATCTTTTTATTTATTTATTTTTTTTTAATAATGTTCTGGTTGACCGTTGACTTCTCTTTTACAGAGTTCATTGTTGAAATCATTTTGCTAGATATGTTTTGACCTTCCCGTGATGTTTCATTATCTAAGCTGAAGTTTTTGATTGCTTATTTTGAATCTGATTACTTTGTAGGAACCAATGATCTCTAAAATGATCTTGTCTTCAAATGAACTTGGATGTTCAGAGGAGATTATAACCATTTCTGCAGTTCTCTCAATCCAAGTAAACTTACTTCTATTACTCCCTTGTGCAAGTCATTTAAACTTCATTGTCTTAACTTCAACAAAAAGAAAGCAGAATAGTAAATTTCGAATAGTAACTGGCCTGACAAAAAGCTGTTATCAAGTAACACGATAAAGATTAGCTATTGTGAGTTTACACAATTTTTCGACTAACCTAATTATATAAAGGAAACTATCCAGCTGAGTTCTAGTTTGTACTAAAATGCTGTTCTTTACAGTCTATTTGGGTTTCTGGGAGGGGAGCACAAAAGGAACTGGATGAAGCCAAGTTGAGGTTTGCTGCTGCGGAGGTACTTGACTCAAACTTAAATTAGTTCGAATATTTATGAATCTTAAACTAGATTTTTTTTACTTGAGTTTTATCTTTGACATGGCTGTACCAATCATTGATTAGCATAGATCTAGCACTGAAGTGTGTATGCTTGTTGGCCTTGTGAATTTTTTCCGTAGCTTATCAATTATTTTTTCATACCTGCAGGGCGACCACGTGACATTCCTAAATGTTTACAAAGGTTTTCTTCAATCTGGTAAATCTTCACAGTGGTGTCATAAGAACTTCATAAACTACCATGCCATGGTACGTAACTTAATTTGGATGCTTTAAAAATTTTAAGAATTGGTTGACTTTTCCTTTTATCTTTTCTTGGCTTCCACTACAAACTCTTGTTTTATAGCTTTATTCCTGTTGAGATACAATTATCTGTTGTATTCATGGATAATTTATTACTCATGTTTAAGTGAATTTCACTTGTTTTTTGTACTGCAGAAAAAAGTAATTGAAATCAGTGAACAACTCAGAAGAATTGCACAAAGACTGGGCATAGTGATGAAATCTTGTGAGAGTGACATGCAAGTAAGTCTTTTGACACTTTTACTGGTGCACTCAGAGAGAACTTCAACACATTATGATTGCCCAAAGTTAATGGGGACACGCATACCATCTGCTGGCTGCTCATTTGTACATCATGTAACCTGTTCCCCCATATTGTCAGTTTGTACTGGCAGATTCACTAATCAATGAAGAACAAATGTGTGCCTTACTGTCATGAAAAGTTAGAATTAGTTGAAATCTGCTACGGTATAATTAAGTCAGTAGTTTTATAGGCCAAGGCTAAGTTCTTAAAAGCAAGAGTGTTTGCTTTACCTCACTTATTGCTGAATTCAAGAAAAATTTGAAATGGTACTTGCCTACCTGCTTTGCTGTGTTCTACACATTATGACTTCTATTATTTATGTCTTGCAGGTTGTAAGAAAGGCAGTTACCGCTGGGTTTTTTGCTAACGCATGCTACTTAGAAGTGAGTAACTTAATTGCCACAATTTTTACAAGTGCACCTAGTGTATTTTATAGCCTTCCACCCTCTTCTTGTTGATAATTCATTAGTTAAATGAAAATGGCATCCAGGAATTTTTCTTACATTGATGTTTTAATTGAATCTGTGTTGTTTATCTTGTTTGAAGGCATATAGTCAGAGTGGGATGTACAAGACCGTGAGAGGTTCCCAAGAAGTTTATATTCATCCATCATCGGTGTTATTCAGGTCAGTGTAGAGACTGGATTGATATTTTAAAGTTAATCTGGATTTTATGGGAGTATGTTTCCAATCAAGGATCTTAAATTAAAATATAAATTCATATGGTCAACTTCAAGTGGCCTGTGCTCCTTGGGGATCAATTTTAACAAGATCAAATTTTGATACATTATGTTATAGTTGTTTCTTAGAATGTCATACATTATTTTATAATTGTTTCTTAGAATGTCGGTGACTTTTGCACACTTCTTATGGTTATGGACATTAATAAACTAAACAAATGCCAAATCTTTGATATTATCTTTTAATTTTGCATTTGCAGAGTTAATCCAAAGTGGGTTATATATCATTCCCTCGTTTCTACTGACCGACAGTACATGCGCAATGTCATCTCCATTGATCCTTCTTGGCTATTAGAGGTTGCTCCGCACTTTTACCAGCAGCAGCGACTCAATCCCATTCACTAATCAGGCTATATAAATTTCTTGGAATTCTATTAGCATAACTTTTTAAATGTCCTGTACATATCTATAATCAATTAATCATTTATTTGATCATACTAACCTTTATTTCACAGTTCAACTAAGCTGACTATTTTCACCAGTTTTGAGTGATCTAATTTCCGTTTACGTGCATTTATTTTTCATTCTTTCGCTTCAAAATTTTTTTTTTTTTTAATTCCAAGTAATTTACGCGATCTGCTTTTCTTCAAAGCTAAGATGAACTCAGAAGTTCAAAATGTAGCAACAGTTTGCATATGAAATGATTAAATACGATTGTACGGACAAGAAAAGGGGAAGAATGTGTGTGGGAAAGAGGTGTTAGCCTCCGCAACAAGTTGAGGTGAGAAATTCTTCCAATATTAATGTGTAATTAGTTACTTGTAATGGAAGAAGATACTGTATTATATTTATATATAGTCATAGGTAAGAGAGATTTATCCAAGTCAAACTGATCTACTTGGAAACAAGTCAAAGAAATATTTTCCGACCTAAATACTAAAACTATACTTACTATTGTACCACAAGTTGTCAAGTCGTATACATTACATCTTCACTTTCCGCTTAAATGGCCGGGGCAGCTGAAGCTGAAGGAGTCTTTCATGAACGTCAATTTTTTATTGCTGCAACAAGTATTTGAGATGGAAACATAATGCTCCCAAATTAATTATAAACTTGTGATAAATCATATGAGTGTTGAGCTGCAGAGTGTTAACAGTTACAGCTTTAGATTAAGATCAATAGTGTCCCTTCTTGGTCTCTCATTGTTTAAGCTAAGTGTTGTTTCTTCCTCTCTCAACTGCTCTTCTGGTATTAAGAAGCTGTAGAAGGGCTTCTTCGTTTGGTGTGAGTTTGAGTCCGAGCCCTCCATGCTGCTTTCCTTCATAAAACAAAACAACACCAACACAACGCAACGGATATTATAAAATAAATATGAACATCATATATTCCAAATTGCAAATAAAAAGAAGGATAATGAATAATTCTTGTAACATGTTTACCTGGGAAGGTAATGAGCGATATTTGGCCAAATCTTGTTGAGAATTTTGAGTCATGAATGAGGATGGAGTTGCCGGAGAACCAAATAAAAGAAAATTGCCATTCATTGCTCCATAGTCCCTCCTGATCAGAAATTAAAAAAATTAAATACATAAATAATTGAATGAATCAATTGCGTACGCAAACGCAATTACCTGGAAAGTGTCTCATCTTGTTGAAGGTTAAATACAGAACTAGTAGTGTGATTGGGAAAAGAGGGCGTTAGCGTGTGCATGGCAGTACTGAAAGGAGAAGAAGCTTGGCAGTGGAACATTGGAGCAGGAGCTGAGCCTGTGGAGAATGTCCTTGGCCGCTTTGTCCCAGCCATCTAAAATCAATTATATATATTTATATATTTATGATTAACAAGATGATGAATTCCATTTTTCATCCAAACAATAATTAATTAATTAAGTTATTAATTAGAGCAAGACAAATCAAAATTGCTGCTAACAAAATTCAAATCTTTATTTGGTTCAACAGAAAAATAAGGAAAAGTAATTGAAAGAAAGAATTTATGTGAAGGAAACGAATTTATGTGAAGGAAACTGAATATCTCTCTCTTTTAATTATTTTTCTTTTCCCAATCGATGAGCAAAAAAGAGCACTCAAAGAAGTAAAAACAAAATCTGAAAAAAAAAATGTGAAGGACTCTACTATTTGTAAGTATTAAAAAATAATTTGCAGAAAAAAAGAGAGAGAGAAGAATGCTTGAGAGAAACATAATTAAAAACATAAGTCTTTTAGACCTTTTCTTCCTCTGGCAACGTCATAGATGAGTAGTAGCAGTTGTGATGTGATGATGATCTTTGGTTTGAAGGGGGCTCTACGTGGACATAAAATCCTGCTGATAGGTTTTCCGATGATGACGATGATGATGATCCAGATTGTGGGAAAAGATTAATCTGCTTTCACAAATACATTATCAATTAGACAAACCATATATCTCATAAAAAGAACTAGAACATTATCATAAAACAAATTAAAAGCTGGAATTATACCGTGGGAGAAGGGTATTGATGATAATGAGAGTGTTTCTTTTGGAGCACATGCATTTGATCTGATCCATTTACAAAACTGCTTGTAGAAATTGGATACCCGGCTGGGATCCTAGGAGCTTCCTCACAAATGCTCGAATCACAAGAATTCCACACTGTGGGCAACAGGGCTTCTTCAGGCAAAATTATGCCTGATCCAGCAATTTGGACACCATTGCTGCCGCTGCCTGAGAATGTACTTTTATTACCATAAAGCATGGTCGTTTGTGGTGGTGGAGGAGGAGGACTAAAGTGATTAGTATTATTATGATGATCCGAGACAAATTGAACAGTACTATTTCCTGTTAAAAATACAAAAATAATGGAATAGATATAACAGATGAATAAAAGAAATGAGAAATCTTTAGGCATTAGGCTTTAGGGCTTGCCTTTGTCAGGATGAATAACTTTATTTTCTTGTTCTCTCAAGATCTTCTCAAGTTCTGCAACTCCTGGTCCTCTTTTAGGAACTCTTTGACGCTTTGGTTTCTTCAAAATATGAGTTGCATTATCATCACCACCGCCACTACCACTAACACCTGCACCACTAGCACTGCTTGTATTGCTACACATAATGGTTTTTCTTGTATTAATTTTGTTCTAGTTTCCCGTATTGTTGTTAATTACGTACGTGCCTTGTTGTGATGTAAGCTAATAACAAATCTAATTAACTTTATAATTTGAAGCAAATTAACCCAAAGTGATGATAGATGAGATGAGAGAATTCAGAAAAATAACAAGAATCCCAATTTTCAAGATCACAAAATCTAAAACAAGTAACAAGAATCAATTCAAAAAACCGAGATACAAGGAAAGGAAATCTGAAATGATGTGGAGTTGAAACCAGCCACCTATACGTAAGAAATATGAAATTGAATTCAAGGAAAGTCCTTCCTTATTTTCAGCTCATAAAGATATTAGAGAGAGAGAGACAGAAAGTATCTACTGCTTTCCGGGATTTTCTCAGAAATTTTTTTTTGTTTGTCTGAAAAGAAAACAAAAGAAAAGAAAATTATATGACAACCAAAGTTTCCAAGGGCCCTGAACCTGAAGAACAAACTCCTAGCAAGTAATATTGTTTCAAAATCCTCCTCAAGATGAGAAAATTTCACCACCACCATTACCAACGTCTAGTTATCTTTTAGACTATGCGAAGTTAGTACTGTAACGTATATGACCTATGTCTTGACATGCATTAATGTGTCTTAAAATCTCCGGAGATTTTTTGCCATTTTCATAGGGTTTGGATCCGGTGCTGATCTGATCTGGTCCTGAGCACTAGATCAACGGTCAGCAATTATCTGGGCCCCCCACATGAAGCAATTGCTGACCGTTGATATGGTGCTCAGGACCAGATTAGATCAGCACCGGATCTTTTCCCATTTTCATAAGTTAGTTCTTTGTTCTTTTTTTATACCATTAAGTCACTCTCTGCATGTAATTTATGGAGTCATGTAATTTATGGAGTCGGTTGTGTACCCCACCACTTGGGAAAAAAAAAAATATATATATATATATATATATATATATATATATATATATATATATATATATATATATATATATATATATATATATTTTTTTCAATCAAACAATGAGATCAGATATTTGGGTGTAAAAATACTTTTTAACCATTTGAAAATGGTTTTTAACAGTAATAAAAACATTCTTATATTAATGCATTATTTAGCAGGGTCTCAAATTTGATTAGGGGCCAGTTTGGTACTGTTGTACTTTTTAAAATAATTATTGTTAGTTGTACTGTAGAAATAATTAGTTGTGAAGAGACTCAGTTAAATGTTTAGTAAATTTTATTTTCAAAAGTATTGTGAATTTTAAAAGTAGTTGTGGATGTTTGGCAAATATTACTGTTAAACTACTGTAAAAAGCCAAATGATTAAAATGGATATAATATAGGATGGAATTTACTTACACATATAAATTTATGTACATACAATAATTTTAATTGTGTATTATAATAATTTAATTAAAAATAAAATTTATATTATACTGATTTTATTTCTTTTATTTTTTTATAACAACAATTTATTGAAATATTGATTTTGTTTCCAATTTGAATGATGATAGTTTTGGGTTTAGGTAATAATTGTAAGGATATTTATGAAATTGTATTAAATGATAAAATTGATTCTCAAAATCAGAATCTTAAAGCTATTCCTTTCATGCTTTTCAAAATCAACTGTAGGAGGGTTGATTTTGATAAAAGTAATTTTAAATTTTTTTACCAAACACTAAAATTGACTTTTAGATTCTTAAAATCACTTCTAACCTTCCAAAAGCAATTCCAAACGTGCCCTATATATATATATATGTGATTGATTGTATCGTTTCAGCTTTAGTCTCATACTCTCATTGGTGCAATCCTACAGACAAACAACACCTTATTATATATACTTGGCAGTGAATTGATGGGAAGATTTCTGTCAATGAGCAAAAATATATGCACAATTGTAAATTTATGGTAATTAATTAATGGATGAAAGGAAAGACTCACTTCATAAAGCAATCTCCAGGTTGGCAAAATCAATGTGAGCATATCTTTGAAGATATCCTCTAATATAGTTCCTTAAGGTAACCAATCTACATTGTTATTACTCTTAATTAGATTTGGGAAAGGGCTAAAAGATTTCATGTTTTAAATTTAAACTAAATCAAATCTTTTGTCAACATTTACCAGCTTTAATTTTTAATTATAAATTTTTTTAAAAATATTTTATCCGCATATTTTGTTATATGGGATGTATAATATTTGATTATAGTCACATGGGTTAGGAGACCATTATCTTTATCCCTTTATATATATATATCTATATATATGAAGGGGAACTTATTATAGCATAATTAATGTGCTGAAATATTGCTAAATATTAAACTTCACGAACTAAAGGCTATATTCGTTTGCAATTCCGGGCAACTGAGTCTGAAATTGATCAAAATTTGATAGCAGAAAGGCTTTGTTTCGTTTAAAACTAGGGATAGACTCTGCAAGGATGTGTGCATCAAGATAATGATAATCAGTTAGCCCATAACATGTGCCAAGAAGGAAACGCATGCCACATTTAGCTAATTCAAGATTCGTTCAAAATATTGCTTGGTAATTTTTCAAAGCCAGAGTCATGCCATGTGAACGCATGGGCTTGACAAACTAGTTGAATTCTTTTCTTTTTGTTTGAAAAATTACTTGATGCAGCTAACACTGACCATCAAATATTCTACATGTATAAGAGAATAAAAAGTATCATCATGATCACTGCCTCAAAGGTCGTACAAGCATACTTGCTGATTTGTGAAATAGGCATCATTTTCTGGTGCAATTTCATGGAAACATCCTGCTTTAGTTAATTCTTCATACTTTGAGCGAACATTACATGTAACGACTTCTTTGGGCAAAGAAAAAAAAATGGAACATTGGACTGTGTTTGTGTCGTGAGAGACATTTGCCTCAACATATGTCACAATATATATATATATATATATGGTTTTGAATCTAATTAATAATACGTCATTGGTTATGATTATCAAAATACTTGTAGAATTTCATTGGTTTTTAATATAATCATGTCAAAGTGTTTGACTGATTGATGTAAGATGGTTGCATAGGATGAGCAGGATACTTTTCAGGGATTATAAATTTACGCTACATATATTCGTTTTGAGCGTATTATATACTGTTTTGAAGCTTAAAACAACACAAAGTCCTGTGATCAAGCCAAAAATTCTATTTTTTTATTGGTCATTTTACAGTTTTAAGTTATTTTACTATTTTTCTTATTACTTTCAGAATTTTTAACTTTTTTTTTTCTAAATATCATATTTATATGCCATTTGTTTTGTTTTTCTTATTTATACTAGTAAAATTTTATTGTAAAATAATATTTCAGGTTTGCCTATTTTAATAAATTCGCAATACTTATGATTAATATAAAAGACCCAAAATTCTAGTTTTGATTATTTAGACCTATCAATAATATTTTCATTATTAAAAAATTTTATTTTTCTATAATTTATTAATCTTTTATGTTCCTGCATCATCATAAATTGTAACATATACAAAAGTCTTTGCTCACATTAATTAAGTATTACGTATAGTTTATCTAACAAATGCCACCACATGCTCATTATCATTGCACGCATTTTGTCGGATTTCAATTTTTCTTTTTTCTTCTTTTAATATTTTGGTGGTAGGTTTTTGGTTCCTAGATTATACAAATTACAATTGGTTTTGATACATAAAATGACCCTATACTTACAGTGAGTCTTGTAGTCTTAATCCGCAATTTCTTATGATCTTGGCATCATATAATCTTTGTAATTTGCCATTATATTAGTTAGGTAGTCAACTGCAATTAGTCATGATCATGACACTGCATGACTAATTGTGATTAAGGAATTAGTTTTGAATCGATTTTCGATTGCTTAGCTAAATTCAGAGAATTGGACGATAATGGAAGACTCATTACTTTCTCAATTTCTAAAGAGTTACTATAATTGGGACGTTCTCTCTCATCGTTATTAAGAAATAAGATCTTACGCTTGGGTGGGGAGTTGATGATCATGATATTACTTGCAACTTGATAATTGCGTACATATATGTATATAATGGAAGAAAAAGATTAATATCAACAAATAAAGTAGTTTCAATTTGAAATAAAATGAGAAAAAAGGTCCTTTATTATAAAAAAAAAACAATTCAAACGTTGATTATTAAGTGGGACTACAAGATTGTGGTATTTTTCACTATCTATGCATTGCATTTTGTGGTTGATTATTAAGTAGGTCATTGTGGTTGATTATTATAATGAAAACTTTTAAACTATTAATAACTAGGTGTTGAGAAGGATATAATTTTATATTATTTTGAAAAGGTTTAATCAAGTTTTTATATAATAACTTTTCATTAATTATAGTTCCATAAAAATTTGCACAAAAAATAGTACCCCACCACTCCAAATAAATTTTACTACAAGACAAGTTTATTTTTTGTTGATTATCTCTTATAATTTTTGTGCTAATTTTTATACTCCTTTTCAGTGCACACATCATTATTCATATTTTTTTCATGCAATTAATAATCTTTATTTATTTATTTATTTTGAAATTCGACTACTGATGATGACTGAATTGATGGAGGGCCAAGTTTGAGAGCTGAAAAGTCAAGTCAATAATTTATTTTAAGTTGGAGAAATTGGTATAAATGAAGGCAGTAATATTATGTCAAATAAAATAATGCAAAAAGTTTCGTTAACAGGTCCCGTAGCTCAGTTGGTTAGAGCGTTGGTCTTATGAGCCGAAGGTCGCGGGTTCGAGCCCCGCCGGGACCAAATTTTAACAAATTTCTGTTCTAACATTACAAATTTAGAACAATCAACATTCATCTTTTTAACGGGAGGTGTTATTTTTGAGGGGGAGTGCAGCTCCAATCATTTTCCATCTTTTGAATCCTCTGTATCAAATCATATCCAAACTAACCAACGGCCCACAAAATCATTAAAGCCGATTCTAAATTGCAAAAGTAAACGGCTTTTAGCCAATTGGTAATTAAGATAGTTCGAGTTTCTTAAGATTCAAAAAAAAATTTTAATTAAATATGATCGAGTAAAATTAATTTATAAATAATATTTTTTTTTGTATAAAATTTAATAATCTGCTAAAAGGGTTATTTGTATATATGATTAGTAATCTGACGTGTAGTCACTATTTAAAAAAAAAAAACTTGCAAAAGTAAACCATGAAGCACCCACACCATCCCCCAACTCCGAAATAATCAACCGAGAGAAATTGAACAATTGAAATCTCTTTTTGTTCCATTCTACACACACACACACGCTAATGATACTGGTACCACCACTGAGAAACTATTTTCCATTTGTCTTAAAAAAATAGAAAAAGAAAAAAAAAGGGGAGAAAAAGCACATGAGAGACATTATTACAATCACAGATAAGCAACCCATCTTAATCAAAACTAGTTTGTTGTGCTGTCAAAATAAGCCTCTTTTATTGAAATATTCAAAACATAAAGGAGACCAACACACACAGAAACACATAGCACAAACTTAATTGTTGTGATTGGTGTGAGAAAAATGAGATTTTGCGTTGCATCTTTAAAAAAAAAAAAAAAATTTTTTTTGAGGCTGGCAACTGGCAACTGGCAACTGGGCCATGTAACTGACTTATACAATTCTCAACAACCTATATGATTTTCTCTCCGTCTCAAAGTGTAATTAAAAAAGAAAAAAGGACAAGACTTTTGCTTCTTCTTTACTGCAAGTCTGCAACTCTTACAAGAAACTATCGCCTTCCACCCATATTTTTCTTTTTTCCTTTTTTTTTAAAATATTTTGGTCCAAAATATTTGAGTATCCCATCTTCTAACTTCTTAGAAGAGTGCGTGCCTTTTGCTGCCTTTTTCTTGGTATGAGATCCTTAACCTTTTGCTGTATAATAGATGTTCTGTTATCTGCTTTTGGTTGTTGTGTTATTTTTATTTAGATTTAAAAATTTGATCTTTATATGTCCATTTATTGCTTTGGGGATATTGAAGGGATCTCGATGCTAATATTAATTGAATAACTTTGACTCCATGTTAAGTTTTGTCTAGTCAGCTGCTGTCTGCTGAAATGTTTCATAAGCATACTGGGTGGTGGGATTTTGTTCCTTTAGTTTTCTAGTTATGCATGGTGGATGGTTCAATTTACTGATGAGTGATGACCATCCGTTTGGTTACTGAGAAAATGGCAGGGAAAAAAAAAGGAATATGATATGATTGACTTTTTGACTTAAGATACCCAAAGTCAATAATTTGTATGCTGGCTCAATTCTGATTCTGGTTCTTAAAATTAAAGTTGCTTACAGGGTTATGTTAAATTGAAGAATAAGAACATTGAACATTGAGAGAATGGGTGGAGATTGGTTTAAGACATTTGTTTGCCAAAAGAGGGTGAAGGTTGGCAGTTCAAAACAAGTGAAGGTATGTAACCCTCTGAATGCTTTCACCTTGCTTGAACAAGTTATAAACCGAGCTGTGAAATTTCCTTTATTAATATGGAGACTGTATAAGTTTATAAGCTAAGTTTTGGAACTTATCGTTGACCATTTCAAGATGTTCCTTTTGCAATATTACTGCTTGTCAAGCACCAACTGGATTTCCATTTATAAAATGTGCTCATGAGCCCATGTCTTTACTTTTTTGGTGATATTGTTGCGAGTTTAGGATTATAGTTAATAAGTCATTATTTAACAGGGATCTTCAGCTTCTGCAAAATCCAAAGGATTCAAGTGGAAAAAACGATTAGGCAAAGAGTCTAGTATTTTTACTATTGGTTGCTCTCTTGGCATGCCAGTTGAGGATGTAGCTGCAACACGCATACAAACTGCATTCCGTGCCTACAAGGTACCTTTTGTTATAAGTTATACATGCTAAAGACATCAAATTTATACTCCAAATTGTTGTTGTGTTATGATCCTTTGTATGTGATTTTTCCTATTTGTTTTGCAACATTTCATTGTTAGTCTTCATGAGATCATAAAGCAATAAGTAAGCAGCCAGTGACTCCATCCGGTTAATTTAAAGATGGAAAGCCTTTTGAGTTATCAGAGTTTTTTAAAGCAAGGATTTTTGTTTCTCATTAGTCTGAATTTTTGTTATAGAGTGTGAGGAATAGGCATATCTTAAAAATTGAGGGGATAGTATGAAAAAGTACACATTTTTAATTGTTTTTATCATTCTGAAGTTCATATGCTTATGATACTCCTGTGCCCAAAAAGATGGACCATGCTCATACGTGAAGCTGTTTGCACTGCACAAACTCCTTGGACACGTCTTTGTCATACAAGGGCAGAGAGATGTTTTGGGCTTCTTTGCTGCAACTTTAGTTGTTAGTTGCAATCAGGATATGAAGAATTTTCTTGATTACCCTTCACTTATTGAACCTTTTTTGATAATGTCAACTTAGTGTCGCCTAACAGCTTCACTCTGCTCCACAAAGCCTTAATCCCAACTAGTTAGGATCAGTAATTGGCCAGTTACTCCAGTATGCAGTGAGTTGGGAAGTAAGCCTCATGAATATTTTCAAAGCACAATCCATATGGCTTTCCTCAATTACTTCTTACAAATTTATGAGTAGTATTCTGTCTACGAGAAGAGCAATTCATAGTGGTATTGGAATTTATGGATGTCATGGTGTAGCATCTCTACTACTTACAGCTTCTGTGTTGCATTACAGATATAATTGGTGCTTTAGATTTCCTAATAGCTTTTCACACCTCTTAGTAATATAAATCATATGCTTTCTACAAATTTATTGATATACATAATTGATCTCTTTATTGTTCTTGCAGGCTAGAAAAACTTTTCGTCGTCTAAAAGGGACCATAAGACTACAGGAAGTAACCCAACGTTATTCTGTTCAAAAGCAAGCTATGACAACATTAAGCTATCTTCATACTTGGAGCAAACTACAGGCCGAGATTAGAGCTCGCAGACTGTGTATGGTAACAGAAGGCCGACTTAGACAGAAGAAATTAGAGAACCAATTAAAACTTGACGCAAAGCTTAATTCACTAGAGGTTAGAACCAATTAAAATTTTATTGGGCAATGTGTGAATTGTCAGGGTTAAAGTGCAGTCTATACCAGCAAAATGAAACTTTCTTGGGCAATGTGTGAAATCCTTCCAATTTAGGTTAAAATTCACTTTATCCTTTATATTTTGAAATCTTACAAATATTCCCTGAAGTTAAAAGTTTCCGAATTACAGAATATTTTGTTCCAAACATGCATTACAATTTCACTTTTGTCTGGTACCTATACCAACTGTCCGTCCTGCCAGGTCATCATAACAACCTCACCGTTAGGGTAAAGAAAGCTCCAAATTTTAAATTTGCATTTTTCTCTTCTCAATTAAAGCCAGAAGTTCAATTTCAAGTCTTTTCAATGACTAGCATCACATATTTTCACATGATCTGGAGTGTTTTTTTTTTTTTCCAGGAAAATTTGACTCTGATGTTGTTATGCTTTTACTCCCTCTTGTAATTCCTTGCACTCTTGACAGAGGTATAAGTGCTATTATGGTCCGTTTTCCTGTTACTGCATAAAATTGTGGATTTCACTTTGTTTATAATATTATCTGAAACCATAAGCTTGAAAACATCCTTTTTTATGTCTGTGGTTGTTAGTTGATGTCCATTGATTATTCATCTTAGATAAAAGGCCTATTTGTAACATGTCATTTCTTGTTCTCTCTGTCTCTCTCTCTCTCCTGAGTAACAGTTGAAAGGATTGCAGATTGAGTGGAGTGGAGGCCCTGAGACAATGGAGGAAATTCTCTTAAGGATAAATCAGAGAGAAAAAGCAGCAGTCAAGCGAGAGCGAGCTATGGCTTATGCCTTTTCGCATCAGGTATGTCAAGCTCTGACATATACCCTCTTTGCTGCATCAGTATGAACGAATCAAATTAACAATGACCAAACATGATTTGCAGTGGAGGGCCAACCCTAATTCCCTTGGTAAATATGAACTTGGCAAAGCTGATTGGGGTTGGAGTTGGAAGGAACGCTGGATTGCTGCTCGACCTTGGGAAATCCGTGTTCCTTCTCCGTCCATTAGCCCGAAGAAGGTGCAGTGCAAGCAAGCAGGCAAGGCTGGTAAAGACTCAAATTCACCAACACCAAAATCTTCAGTTTCAGTTAAACCCTCTATATCTAATGGGAAGGGAACTTCAAAGGCTCGAAGGTTGTCATTCCCAGATGCTGAAAAACCATCTTCCAGTAAAGGGAACACCAAAGCCGACGAAGAAAGCACTAAGAAAGAGCAACTGGTTTCTTAGTACCTGGCCACTTTTAAGACAACAACATATAGTTGTTTTCCACTCATTTGTGTTAGTGTTACAGAGGGCAAGTCTATTTTTCATTTCAAATTCATATGATCTTTTATTGATTGTGTATATGGAATGGTGTGAAATTGATTTGTTTCTGGCATGCAGAACAAACGGCAATGTAATCGAACAGCTCAGGAGTTGGGGATTGACCTGTTCATTTTTTCTTTTTTTTTCCTGTACTGTATATTATGACAGAAAAATTATTTATACATAATGTAGATATGGAATCTTTTTGTTGGGATGAGTCAGATGACTTTCTAGAACGTTAAATACAAGACCAAAACTCGTACGGTTTCTCTCTTCCAAATTTCTTACCACTTAGCAGTTTGCGCTGCTAATCAATGTCACGTAATGTTGATTATGTAGTCATGTCATGACTCATGATCTTATTCCACGCTAGGGCAATGGCAATCCAGAATCATCACTTGCTGTAAATATTGTACAAGGAACACTGCAGTAGAGTTGAAGGGGGCCTCGTAAATATAACTTTCATGGGTCGTTAAACAAATTTTTGGGCACGTTTGAGATCGAGTGCTATGGCTTTTAATCTGCAGCTACAACTACTATGAAATCATCAAACACGGGATTATATATAATTGATTTTGTCATGTTGGTCCAGAACTATTTCTAATGTTATCAAGTTTTAGCTTACCAAACACACTCTTCCTTCACCTGTCAATTTGCACACCAACCTAATCCCAAAAGCTTAAAGACGCATACTCATGGACAGCTCAGCTGCTAAAACATAACAGACAATATCCAAATCATATGTAACACGCTAATGTTCATAATTGTCAGCCAACTAAATCTATTATCTCTAATTGGTATCACTTGTGAGTTCATGATTCTTGTTGTGGTTGTTAACGGTCATGCTATCCCATTATGAACACTGCACAAGATTAGATGCACCGAAAATGCCACGCACAGATTGAAGAACTCTTTTTGGTTTGAACAATTACTCGTCAAATGACGATTATGGTAGATTTGAGCTCTCCATATTATGAATAAAGAAAGAAACGAGAAGCAACAACATCAAGGAGTTAATGTTCTGTACTAGCATTTTATTGGGAGAGTGAAAATCTCTTCTTATCTGGGCTAAATTAATAAAAAAAAACTAATGATATATATAAAGTTAGGTTGCAGAGGTTGAATTCTGAATGATCTATCATTTTAGGTATTATTCATTTATTGATATTGAAAAAATATCTCATTAATGATATCATAAAAAAGTCAGCTATTTCAAAATACATTATAGTCATTGATTAATGACACTCTTATGACTATTATTAATTAATGACATCTTATTTGACACATAAATTGAGGATAGATGTTCGTTTAATCCATATATTTATTATAGGTTAAGTGTCTATTTTAGTTCTTATATTTTAAAAAATGTTCCGAGACATCTTTGATACTAATATATAATACTCATGCGCTTATTTTTTCTTTGTTTTTACAATAAAACTCTTACTACAATTTTAGGGACATTAATTTATTTATCTATAAAAAAATTCATTAATAAATTAACTAAAAAATTTTTATTAGCAAATTAACCAATCATTGATAGCACGAAAGAATGGGTATTTTTTATACTCTTGCAACAATTGTTAATAACCATTTATATAAAAAATTAATTTACTAAATTAACCCTAAAAATAAAATAATAACAAAAAATTATATTTATTTTTATTTTACTTCAAGAATATTATTATAAGGCTATTATTGTAAAATTTAAGAAAAAAATTAAAAATATAAGTATAATATATTTGATAATAACAGTGAAAGTATTGTTTAAAATAAAAACTAAACGGATAATTAACAGACGAAAATTTCGGGGTTAAATGAGCTCTTGCCTACGAATGTTGTATCCCACTAACAATATTTTGTCACAATTGTGTTTAGTTAGTTAACGGCTCATCAAAAGGAAAGCGTCAAGCTCTTCATTTCTATACATTTGCAGTTGATAGTGCAAATGCAAATGCAAATGATCCGCTGATGATCTCAATTCTAAGAAAACTCCCGTTTTGCAAAATCATGGACTCTTCGTCAACAGTGGCCTCTTCCAAGACACAAAGACTGGTTGCCTTAGCCCAACAGTTGCGTCTCTACAAGCCACCACCTCCTTCCGATGAAATGGAGGAACAACAAATTCAAGAAACTGCAGGCAAGGTGGTTTCTCAAGTGGGGTTTGAAGAATCTGTTGCTCCAATTGTTAAGGACCCTGAAAGGTTTAGACCCAAGAAAGCTGCTGTTTTAATCTGTCTCTTTGAAGGAGATGCTGGTGATTTGAGGGTCATTCTCACTAAGAGGTCTTCTAGATTGTCTACTCACTCTGGTCTGTGTAATTTTTACACCCACACCCTTTTGTTTGCTTATAAAATTGTGATTATGAAATGGTGAAAACTTTGTTGATTGTTTTTCTGTTATGGCTTCTAATTATATGGTGAATGTATTAGCTTGATTGGGGAGTTGTTTGTTGACTGGAGGATTTTTGTTTGGTTCTTGAGAAAATTCTGGATTTGGAAGGAAGAGAAAGATAAGGTTTTGAATCAGTTGCTTTGATTGCTTCTACAGAATCAAGTTGACTTTTACTGAGATTTGAATTGTGAATATTTTCTGTTTGGTTTTTTCGAAAAACTGAGGGAATATATGCAAAAGAATGTAAAACTGAGACTTTTGAAGTTTTGATAAAAGTGTGATAGTTTTCGGTTGTGAAAAACTTGTTTAACTAGAGCATTAGTTATCAGATAATATTTGAAATTTTAATTTCTTTTCTTTTTTCCTTTACTTTCTGTTAAATAATTGGAGATTGAGTGCAGGATGACGATTTTGGAATGGAATTTTTGTTGATTGGCCACTGGACTGAATGGGTGTGTTTGGTCGCAGGAGAAATTTCATTGCCTGGTGGGAAGGCAGAAGAGGGTGATAAGAATGATGGGGATACTGCAACGAGGGAGGCTAAAGAGGAAATAGGGTTAGATCCTTCGCTTGTGGAAGTTGTAACTGTTCTTGAACCATTCTTGTCAAAGGTATGGGAGGATGTTTCTTCTATGCTCCGTCTATTTTGTTTTCATAATTTTGTGTTACAATTAAAAGTAGAAGGAAAATCTCAAGATATGCTGATGCTGTTAATTGATTTGAAATATGTGTCATTTGGGTGGGTGTGAATCTGGGCTGTGTGTGATACAATTGAAGGTGATGTGAATCATGTGATTTGTCAAAATTCTTAAGCTGCTCTTCTTATATAACCACATCACAGAGAAGCTGAATGTATACGGTTTTTAAGTAGACAATAAACTTTTGATAAATCCTCTGATAAGTTTATGCTTAAATAGACAATTTTTCAACTACCGAGGTTTGGTTGACCAGGGGGACTGGGGTATGATGGGTTACTGTATTCTGTTGCCTGGATTACAAGGAATAGGGTTGGTAATAAAGGAGTCATGTGAGAACTCATGTATGACTTGGAATGTTGGTGGGGTTTTGGGGCCATAAATTACAAGGATGAGGGGAGCAAAAAAAAAAATAAATAAATGAACAATTCTGGAAAGATGGGGGTGTTTGTTAAACTTTGTACTTTACCTAGAACTTTGAGAGTTGATTGTCGATGTTAATATGACTGACTTCATCTGACATTCCTACATATCAAATTGCAAAATTGTTTGCATTTCCTATTTGTGTTCTTTTATGCATGAAGCATTAGGTCTTTCATAGACATACACCTGTTCATATTTAATAACTTGTCCATCTCTTAATCTTGATTTACACATTTAATGTCTTATGAGGATCTGCTTGGTTCTGTTTAGCCATATTGATTCTAATGTACTTATGTTTTTGGGGTAGAATGAACTTGCATCCGCATTTATGTTGCAACTTCTGGGTTTTGACCAACTCACTCTTTTCGGGGACTTATTTGCACACATATGTTTATACATGCTTTAGTGTTTGGATTTCATTTCATCATAAAGGGATTAAAAAAAAGGAAAAAAAATCTCATTGACTAAAGATACAATTTAATAGTTTTGTCTTTCAGCTTTACTGTCTGGGTTTAGCAATCACTACTTTTTTGTGCAGCACCTCCTTAGAGTAGTTCCTGTTATAGGCATACTTAGCAATAAAAAGGCATTCACGCCTACTCCAAATCCTGCTGAAGTGGAAGAAGTATTTGATGCTCCCTTGGAAATGTTTATCAAGGTTTTTCCTCTGGCATTATCTAAATTTTTTATTCTGATAATTACTACAAGCACTAGCATTGTAAGTATTATTATAGTTATTTTAAGAAAAGTGTTCAAAATGTCTGGTCAGGATGAAAACCGAAGAGATGAGGATAGAGAATGGATGGGAGAGAAATTTCTGCTTCACTTCTTTGACTATGAATATGAAAACAAGAAGTATTTGATTTGGGGTTTAACTGCCGGCATTCTGATTAGAGCTGCGTCAGTGGTCTACCAGAAGCCACCTGCATTTATAGAGCAGAACCCAAAGTTCAAGTTTCCTACCGTTATAAACAAAGATACTATAGTCCCTTGAAAGAATTTGTAGATACATTGTTGGGTTGTACTCCAAATAATATCTGCAATAAATCCACCATGACCCACATTTATTGAATAGTAAAATGTGTTTGTGATATTTTGTTTTGTGTTAAAAGTAGTAACTGTGATGTGCATAAGTCATGCTTTGATGTCCCTAAACAGAAGAGGGCAAACATGACTAGATTCAAGAAGGCAATCGGCATCAAGTGTGGAGAAGTAAGCAGATAGGTAGAACAAAATAACAAACTTGTGGGAGCTGTTGCCTTTAGCTTTCCTCAGGTTTGTTGTTAAATAACTTGAAACTTTTAATTTTATGCAACTTTCATTTACCAAGATATTTGTGCAGGCTCTGAATCTCAGTGCAAAGTGAGGTTCCTCATCAAATACTGTAGATGAGTTTATCCATAATGTAAAGATGCACCTCGTCAGTCATCAAATTGAAGCTAACAGTCTAACACCACCAAGACAAACACATTTCGGTTGCTTCTGTGAGAGCTGAAACTTGTTCACATTTGATTCTCTTTTCCGGTTGGAAATGTTAGGGAGGAGCAAAGGGGTTTTGGCTAAGAGCTAGCAAACTGTGAGATGCTGGAGTTGCTTTCCTTTGCTATTAAAGTGATTATTTCTCTCTAATTATTGATAAATGTTCATCAATCTCTCTTGCTGTTATTCACATCCTTGTTTCGTCTTGTTTTAGTTTGATCTACATGTGTATGTTTTGTTAATCTCTAAGAAAATGATTTAAAGAGAAACTGTCTGCGACCAGAAAAAGACGCTACCTGGGAGATATTGAAACTAAAATCCATTTGTTTTGCCCAGCTTTCAGGATGGACAACTGATTTTATTGTACTAGAAACTTTTTAATAAGTAAATAAATAATTCTCTGTGCAGTGTCTTCAACAAAAGAAGCACCAATTCCAAGCAAAAAATTCGTCAATTGTTTCCCCTAATTAGATGGATAGAAGAAAATGGTATGAATCATCATGCCAAATTTAACGACTAGTTTGCAGTTCGCACCATGCCAGTGGTCCAGTGGTCCAGTACCGTGCATGTCAAGTGATCCTTCTTTAAAGGGCCCAAACCCAATTCCATCCAATATGAGAGAGAAATTATGCTAATTGCGTAAATTTCCCAAAGATATTATTTGTCCATTTTTCAGACCGACAGCGTCGGATTTTGACCAACAGGAATTGCTTATTGCTTGTGAGTGAGTGAGTTCCCAGAGCATTTAACCGCATTGAAAATTATTAACTGTAAAGACCAGAACTGTTGTCGACCATATGTTTGTATGTGCTTAATCAGTGTCCATTATTCATCAAAGTGAGACTTCTTCAAACTTCCAAGGGAATTTAGCAGAATCAAATTCAATGGGGTCGTCCTCCAAATCCAATATACAGAGACTGATTGTGATAGCCCAACATTTACGCGATTACAAGCGACCACCTTCTACTTATGATCAAATGGAGGAGCAAAAAATCCAGGAAACTTCAGGCAAGGTGATTTCCCAATTGGGGTTACAAGCATCTGCTCCTCCAAGTGTTAGGTACGCAAAAACGTTTAGACCCAAGAAAGCTGCCGTTTTGGTATGTCTCTTTGAAGGAGATAATGGTGATTTGAGGGTTATACTCACTAAGAGGGCTTCAAGGTTGTCTACTCACTCGGGTTAGTGTTGTTTTGGATAAAGAACAAGTTTAAATTGTTGTAAATTGGTATTTTGTTCTTGGTGATTATGAAATGAAAATGATGAAGCTTGTAGAAAGATCATACTCTGCTTATTCATTTCTTTATTTTTTGCAATGTGTGATTTTAATTGAGAATTATATTTGCTTTGTGGAAAATTTATGGAATGCAAAAGTAAAAGAAAGTTAAGTTTTTGACTTTTGAATCAATCAGTTACTTTGATTGCTTTTGTAGGAACAATTGAATTTTACATTGACCTGGAATTGTGGATATCATAATTATATTATCCTGGAGGTTTGCTTTAAATTTGGGAGTGGAAGAAAAAGTGAACTTAATTTTCAGTCTTTTTCTATGGATTTCTAGGGAGGTAGTGGCAAATTTGACTCACTTGAGCTGCTATATTGAGGTTCTGTTGTAAAGAAGAACATTTTTACTCTTTTGTATTATTTTGATGATAAAAGCATGATAGCTTCATTGCAGTTTGAGTTGGTGGTGCTAAAAGGCTTATTTGAGTGGATTTAAGTTTGCTTTTATTAACTGCATTAGTTATGGGGTAAATTTGAGACTTTAAATTCTTTTGCTTGTTCCCTTTTCTTTCCATGAACAAAACAGGAACTTAATAAATCATGATGTCGATTGTGGAATGGGACTATGGAAGCGTTGGTTATTTGCTGGTGGTTTAACTGAGTGGATTCTTGGTTGCAGGAGAAGTTTCATTGCCAGGTGGGAAGGCAGAGGAGGGTGATGAGGATGATGGGAAAACTGCGACGAGGGAGAGTAAAGAAGAAATTGGGTTGGATCCTTCACTTGTGGATGTTGTAACTGTTCTTGAACCATTCTTGTCTAAGGTATTGAAGGATTTTTCGTGTATGCTCTCTTATTTTGTTTCTTTTCCATCGGTTAACAAGAGGTATACGGCGAAATGGGTTCAGATGAGTTATGTGATTTCTGTAAAATTTGATCAGTAATCAGCAGTCATTAATTGTCTGTGCAGTACCTACTCAGAGTTGTACCTGTAATAGGCATACTTCGCAATAGGAAAGCATTCAAGCCTACCCCAAATCCTGGAGAAGTGGAAGAAGTATTTGATGCTCCCTTGGAAATGTTTCTTAAGGTTTTCTTCTCACATTATCTAGTCTTTGTTATTTTTGTTCATGTTATGATTGTTGTTTTAAGAATTATGTTTGAAATGTTTGGTTCAGGATGAAAATCGAAGAGTTGAGGAGAAAGATTGGATGGGAGAGAAGTATAAACTGCACTACTTCAATTATGAACAAAAGGACAAGAAGTATCTGATATGGGGTATTACTGCTGCCATTTTAGTTAGGACCGCATCAGTGGTGTACCAAAAGCCACCAGCTTTTGAGGAGGGGAATCCTAAGTTCAAGTTTCCTAAAGATGTAAACAAAGATACTTTTATGTCGTAGAAATTTTTCCAACTATTTTTCCCAGTAAACTTCTGCAATAAATTATAAATTCACCACAGAAAGCATGAAGCCTCCCATCTTAAGGAAAGGAAATTGCATAATCTGTGCAAACTGCAAAGATGTTCCTCAACAGAGCCAAATATGTACCCTATTTGCGATCTCTGTTAGTCTTTCTCTACTCTCGCTCAAAACTACATCTCTTCTACGCTGCCCCCGCCCCTGCCTATATTGCTTCCTATTAAACTCCTTCGGTTGCACAAGTTGTGTACTTATTTTATATACGCGCAGAATAATTTTTATTTTTTTATTTTTGGTGAAATGGTATAATTTCAATTAACTTAAACAACTGGAACCGGCAGTTTCCATATTCATTTTACTTCCATGCAGTCGATGAATGAAGGTTCTGTTGAAACAGAAGAAAATTTTGAATCTTTTGTTTTGTTTCTTGTCATGTATTTGAATCTTTTGCTTTGTTTCTTGTCATGTAAAAGAAGCAATAGTTTGGCCCTCATTGAGTTAAAGTATGAACAGTTGTTAAATGACTCATTTCACCGCAGGACTAGACATCTGCAATTACTTGCAGGTGTCATAAGATAGCATTAGACATCAATTTCATCTATTTCCTTGTGTCTTTTGGAAACCAATAGGAGATATATTAAATGATGAAGATCTTGGAATTGGGGCGTCAATGATTGGTTATAGGTGTAAACGCATGTCTCTGGCTGCAGTTCATTGCCAGGCGGGAAGGCAGAGGAGGGTGGAGACTGCAATGAGAGAGGCAAAGGAGGAGAGTGGGCAACTCTCATTTGTTCAGTTACTGATGCAGGATCTGAATATGGGTAATAATGAGCTTGTTTGGTCCTCATCTGACACCATTAAGGAATTCATCAAAGCTAAAGAGCTCTCTTGTTGAGTACAAACTAACACCGTAACACTGTAGCATTTAGGCTGGCTCCCCCCCCCTCCCCTCTCTCTCCTTCTTCTAGGCCAGAAAATGTAGATCTAATCTTCAGCTTAGAACTAGAAAAACTGACTTAACTTCAATAATAAGAATGGATCATTTCTCTCAAAAAGTTTATATATTGATCTGGGTTGAATTGATATTCAACTCTGTTTGGTATTAAGGTTTGGTAGTTGTAACTTATAAATTATAATATTAAAATATTTAGTAAATACTAGCTACTCTAACTTAAAAATTAAGTTAATTTGACATATATTTGTATGACAAAAAATGTATAATATATTAACTATTTTGTCAAATTTGTTATTTAAAAATCATATTGAATATATACTATCAACTTTTATTTTATATGTATATATTTTTTTTTACAGTAACTTTAGATTAAAAGTTATACCACCTCAATCATTTTATTTCATAATTAAAAAATAAGAACTAAGAAGTTGCCACTTGAGTGTGTACGACTTTGTATTTTTCTATTTTCTTCCATTTTTTTATATCACTAATCACCATCTTTATATTTTATATTTAAAAAAAATCAACGACACTATCCTCTTTGCCACTAGACTTATATAGGTGTGAGTCTGAAACCTCATATTGGCTCATCTATCTCCTGTTCAAAAAGTATGAATTAAGAATAGATTTCTTCATCAATATTTATAATGGTAGAACAAGAAGTATAATATATTTGTAAAATTTAGATTATAATATATCTAAAGATCGGAACAATTTGAAAAAAAAAAAGGATAAATATTTTCCTTCTATTCAATATAAACGAAATGCGGCCACCAAAGAGGATTTGCGCGTCGAGTTTGGCCACCAAAGAGCACTTACGCGTCGAGTTTGTTTGTAAAAAGGCCGGGGCCACAAAGAAATAAAATAATAAGAAAACAAAGCTCATGGTCATGGATTCCAACAACTCCGGAGATCGATCTGAAAGACTTGAAACACTAGCCCAGCAGCTTCGTCTCTACAATGAGAGACACCAGAACCCTGTAACTGAAAGAGAAGCTCTGGATTCTCAAGACTCATACTCTGTTGCAGTATCTTCAACCAAGAAAAGAGCAGCAGTTCTTGTCTGTCTTTTTGAAGGAAATAATGGGGATCTACGTGTATTCCTCACTAAGCGATCCTCAAATCTTTCTTCTCACTCGGGTAATTAATAAACAAACATTTACCTTATTACTTAATATAACAGATCAAACTTGGATATAAGTTTTAGCAAATGGGTTTTCAGGGGAAGTTGCATTGCCAGGTGGGAAAAGGGAGGAAAACGATGCTGATGATGCAGAGACTGCTTTGAGGGAGGCTAAGGAGGAGATTGGCTTGGACCCTTCTCTTGTTAATGTTGTTACCATTCTTGAACCTACTTTTACCAAGGTATGTTTGTACTCTTTCCCTAATTCTGATCGCTTCAGCTCCACATTTGTGTAGCTCATTGAATTGAACTTAAAGCCTCCCGGTAATAACTATTTCATGCTGTTATATGTGGACAATTGTTGATGAGGAATGTGAAAACTTTTTCAAGTTTCAAGATTTCATACCATTGGTTCTTACTTCCAAGTTAAATATGCTACAATAATTGGACAACTGTCTAAAAGTAGCTACTTTTAATTGTATCTCAATAACATAACGATCCTAATAAGATAGTAAAAGTATACATGATTATTTGTTTCATCCCACAATGTTATAAATGTGAGGGGATGATGATCACATCTGTTTTGAAGTATCTTTTCACACATGCACTTCTATTTATGTACAGTCAAAATTTATTTATTTATAAACTACCAATCATGTGAGGGTATTTACTCAGATAGAAGATAAGCATCACCAAATATGAGATCATTTTTTTCAAGCAGTCGAGTTTGTTGGGTGAAAAGTAATTTTGAAAATTTATGTCTCTTGCAGCTATATGTAAGTTTAGCTTTGATGGAGAGTGGTTTTTTCCTTTTTTTTATGTGTAGAATGGAATTGTAGTAGTTCCAGTGATTGGAATTCTTCCTGACAGAAACTCCTTCATTCCAGCTCCAAATGCAGCTGAAGTAGATGCAATATTTGATGCTCCCTTGGAAATGTTTCTCAAGGTTGTACAATTATACACTCCAGTTTCCATTTCTCGCTTGAGTCTTGATATTTTTTAACATAAATCATAATCGTTTTTTATGACTGTGGACATAGGATGAGAACAGGAGAGCAGAAGAGAGAGAATGGATGGGATACACGTATTTACTCCATTTCTTTGACTATGAAGCAGAAGGCAACAAATATGTCATATGGGCTTTAACTGCTGGAATTTTGATCAACGTTGCATCAGTTGTATACCAACGCCCTCCTGCTTTTCAAGAGAGGAGACCTAAATTCTGGAGTGGAGTCGCTCGCAAATCAAAATAACACGTAAAAGCTACAGTATTTTCTAAATGGGTTTTGCACCAGACTGTTCGTCTTTGTGTAATGAAATGATGAATGCATTATTCCTAATCATATTTTGCTGAAGATTAAAATTCATATCTCTTCAAACTTCTTAAGTATAGATGTTTCTCTGCTGAATCTAAATCCCGACGATGTAAAGCCCATTGCAGGGCGATATTTATAGATTGTTAGTGCTTAACAAGCAGCAAGTCGTTAATTTTGTCAAACATGTAATCTGGCAGGGAAAGACAAATTTGTCATTGGTCAAACCATGTTTGGTCTAATAAATAACAACTTAAACCCTTAAAGTGAATCTAGGAGGGATTTTACAGTATCAAATAGGCATTCGATAGTCAAACACCTTATTGGAGAAAACTCAATTTGAATTGACCGCAAAAACCGCCACAGCAGAAAGCTTGACTGGGACCTTTGAGGGATGAATGCACAAGGCGAGGAAATAGCACAACTATCTGTCAAAGAATTTTCAAAAATTTTAATGGACTGATGTTCATTATTTGACTCTGTAAATATCCACAATTCAACATGCATAAAAACCTTCCCGTCAATTTACTAACAACTCCCTGAGTATCAAAGACTGTAATTTCAGTTTACATCTACTTCATTTTACGTGAAAATTCCATCAGTACTTTTAAATCTCACATCATGATCAAACAAAGAAAATAGGAGAAAATAGACAAAAATATCATCAAGTAAGCAGTCTTGAGTGACAAAATTACGGAAGAAAAGGGACTTTCAATACCTCCCTCAGCTAAAAACCTCATAAAATTTCTCGATCACTAGTAAACCAGAGTCAATCGACTCCAATGGATCTTTCCGAAGACGGTGTCTCAAACAGTTAGGAATGACAGTAGCAATATCCTCAGCACTGACTTTATCTCGTCCCTTAAGAGCTGCAAGAGCTTTTGCAGCCCTGTTAGTCACTATGTCTCCTCTCAATCCATCAACATTCAGCTCCGAACAAACTTTGGAGATTTTCACCTTCAGTTCATGGTCAATCTGGACAGCAGAGAGGGAACTCCTGGCTGAGGCAATTTGCTGCTGGAGCTTCTCTTGCTCTGCCTTGTAAGAATCACGGAATTCCTTCGGATTTCTGTCAAATCGAGCTCTCTCCTCCACAATCTTTACTCTGAGTTCTGCATCCCTTACAGTCCCCACTTGAGCATGCATTCCAAACCGATCAAGCAGCTGAGGCCTTAGTTCTCCTTCTTCAGGATTGCCTGAACCAATCAGAATAAACCTTGCAGGATGTGAAATCGAAATGCCCTCTCTCTCAACTGTGTTCCATCCTGAGGCAGCAGAATCCAAAAGAACATCCACTAAATGGTCATCCAGAAGATTAACTTCATCAACATAAAGAATTCCTCTGTTAGCTTTAGCAAGAAGGCCAGGCTCAAATGCTTTGACACCCTCCGTCAGGGCTTTCTCAATGTCAATTGTCCCACAGACCCTATCTTCTGTAGCACCCAATGGCAAATCAACCATATTGATTTTACTCAATGTAATGGAAAGCTCCTCTCCTTTCGTGACACACTCTCTGACTTCAATACCCATGGCCTCTGGATCTTCTGGATCCGAGTTATATGGGTCACCGGCAACTACCTTGATTTCGGGAAGTAAATCTACCAATGACCTAACAGCGGTGGATTTGCCCGTTCCTCTATCACCCATAATCATAACACCACCAATTTTCGGATCAATCACATTTAACAAAAGGCACAATTTCATCTCTTCCTGTCCCACTATTGCAGTAAATGGATACACCGGTCTCTGGCTTTCCTTGGATCTCTTCTGGGCCTGAAAATATCATAAACTTCTCAAACCCTATAATAACAAATTCTCTCTTCCTGGTATAATTTACATGCTTCAGTTTCTATATTCTTTCATGTTTTAGTTTCGAAACACATTCATTACATTAAGCTTTCAAAGAACACAAAGATTGCCTTCAAAACTGCAAAATTCTTCACGACAGCATAAATTTTAGTAGCCAATTGAATCAACCATATGATCAGAGCAATAAAATTTTGATCTGAAGACAAAATGAGTGGACACACTAAGAGAAACCAAAACATACCTGCTCAACAGAGTTAACCTCAGTGGCAACATTGGTAACTGCAAACAGAGCCCGCCCCTTCTTTTCTTCAATCCCAATCCCCCCATAGAACCTCCTTCCATAATTCTGCCCTACAAACACAAGAAGACAGCAAACTTATATACATCTAGATAAGGAACAGAAAAAGGACCCAACACCAATAAATAATAACACCACACTAGGGTATGCAAGCAAGTGTTGAGCAGACACTTTAGTCATTGTACATCGACGAAATTTAGAAAATAAAAATAAAAAGGCACATCAATTGCCTTCATAAACTACAAAAAAATAAAGAATTTCGAAATCCGAGCAAAATAAGCAGCAAAGATGAAGTGGGTCAGCCAGAAATGTGGTAAAAGTAATGTAAAAAATGTACCTGGGTTTAAGGAGAGAGAGGAGATGGCAGACTTTAAGTTTGATGCTGGAGAAGAGAGAGGACGAGAAGCCAAGATTGCAGAGGAAGAACAAGTTCCTAATACGGACGCCATGCCCGTGCGCAAGTGTAAGTGTTACAGTTACTAGAGTGAGAGAGTTTGTGTTCACTGGTTTTGTTGACCATCACGGATTGACATGGTTTCTTCTTATTGGTGTGTTGGGTTGCGGATAAGAGGATAGATTTCACTCGTATCGTATCTCGTACATTACTTCTACCATAGTCCTTTGCTTTTGCCTTTTGTCCCATATTATTTTATTAATTAATTATATTTTATTTCAAATAAAATAAAATAAATTTGATTACACATCCAAATGAGCCAGACCTAGTACACCCCAGTTGAGTGAAACCCAGTATGTCATGTGTATAGAAAATGACCTTGATGCATCGTGCAAATTCCTCGGTGGTAGCAAGTACTAAACGATCTAGCCTCCTCAGATTCTTGAAATTTTATTTCATGTTATTTATTTCTTGCTATAACACGTACATTTGTTGTTTTCAATTTTTTTCTTATTAATCTACACAGTTTTTTTTTTTTGGATAGAATTTTCGCTAAGACCCGATTCAAACCATCAATTGGGGTGGTTCTCACCGGATCCAAGTCAAATCCGATCAAAACAAGTAAAATTTATTATTTGGAGGGGGGAGAACGGGCTAAGTTTGGATTGGGGGTTTAGATGTGTATTTTTACTGTTCGAGGTAGGAGATATAGCTTAAGTTATTTGGGAGGTAAACTTCTAGAGATGAGCTTAGGTGATTTAGGAGGTGGACTGAGGTGTTTTGAATATAGAATAATATGGAGAGCTCTGTGGAGTTAATTTAGATAGTTGATATGGGGAGCCCTTGAGGGAGCTCAGGGAATAGTTGTGGCGAATGTGAGGATAGCTCCCGAGAGCTTATCCGGGGCTCGTGGTACAACCAGAATAAACTCATAAAAGAAATGCAATCTGAACACAAAAACCATCATAGCAAGTAGGAAATAAGCATAAACAATAAATAACACACAAGATTTTACGTGGTTCGGCCCTTAGGCCTACATTCATCCACGAGAGTAAGTCATCTCCAAACCCCTATATAAATGAACTATTACATTATTTGCTTTACTATAACAACAAAACCTTCTTAAAGATTGTTTATGGTGAATAATTACACGAGGGAGATGTGGGTCTTTTGGATATTAGAGAGTTTTCTGAAAGAAGAAAAAGGGAAAAGCTTATTTGAGAGATGAGATGGCCAAGATATAACTTTCATGGAGGTACAAAAGTGGAGGAAGAAACCCTAGAAATGGAGGAAGAAGAAGAGTTTTCTGGATAATCAATTGGTTCTTGAATAATGAATTTGTTTTTTGAATAGTAAATTGGTTGCCCTTTTTGGAGGAACTCTTGAGCTTTATATTGGAGTACTCCCGAGGGTATTTTGAACATATGGTGAACTTCCATTGATTTGTCTTCCATAGGTGAGGATATTTGGGTAATTATGTTTGTGGTCCTAAAATGGTGACATTTATAGGCTAGGGAGGCAAGAAAACATCCAGACACTATTTTGCCTCCAATGCAGCCATGTGGCAACCTCTTTAGCAAATGGTCCTACTACTTTTTTGTGCTTTGCAGAGGTAGCTGACGTGGAGTTACTCTATTGCTCAACAGGAAATCTCCAACACTATTGGCTCATTGTGTTTAGCCAAAAGGGAGATTTTTGATTTCACACATGATAGCATGAACTGTTCACATGCTGTCTCTAACAATCAAAACTTCAATCCGATAATACCCTTTGATGTTGAGAATATTTACCAAAACTGTCATTTGCCACTGGGAGCTTAACTCTGTGAGCTATCCTGCCATTCAGTCAAACCAATTGATCTCTCTTGGCTGAATTCCTTGCCTCATGTCACTGAACTACTGGTCCATATTAACACACAGATTTTCCCCCAAACAAATAATATATATAATTTTTTTAGTTTATAATTTGAATTAAGTTCACAATTCACAATTTTGTAATTTTCTCTATTTTAATTTATTAATAAATTGTAGTCAATAGCTTTTTCATTTTCTTTTCTTTCTTTTTTTTTTTTATTTTGCCTCCTTTACTTTTTGAAATCATTTTATCTAAGCGTTTATTAATGAAAATTGTCTTCTTTAATTACATTACAATCTATTTATATTTAGGGTAATTATCTTGTGGCCACCACTTATTCTGTAAACTATCAATTTTTAAGATTGTATTTGTAAACCACCTACTTTTCAAAGAAATATCTCCCACCCACCTTTCCGTTAACTCCATTAACGGAACAAGACGTCAGTATGCCATCATAAGGGTAGTATTATCATTTAGTTAAAAAAATAAATATTTAATTAATTATATTCTATTTTAAAAAAATAAATATTTGATTATATAAACAACATTGTTTTTGTTTATAAATAAAAAAATCAAACAATACAAAATCTTATATTTAATTAATTATAAATAATTTTCGTAATTATTGTATTACATGGGTAAAATAATCTTTACGCAGAAAACCACTAACGGCAGTTAACTTTTTTAACGGAAAAGTAGTTAGGGGATATTTCTTTGAAAAGTAGTTGGCTTCTAGATACAATCTTAAAATTTGGTGGTTTAGAGAAATTTTATTTAATAAGTGGTAGCCACCAGATAATTACCCTTATATTTAAAATCCAAGTCTATAAAAAAATTTTAAATCAATTATATGAATTGTGATGGTACAATTTGAATATCTCTATATGGTAATGAATCAAATGAAGAGGTGCCCACAAACCATTGAATTGTTTGCTTTAGAAGTTGAGTTGATTGAGATTAGATTTTAATCGCCCAAGTAAAAAAGTTACAAGCACAAATTAGTTTGGAGTACAGAGGCAGGAAATGGAGGAAATTTGGAAAATTGAAACTAAAGAGGATTATTCTGCTATTGTGCTATTCTGCATCTGTGAAGAATTTACTTATAACTGGCGACACAACTTCCTAAGAGGATTATTAAAGGGATCCAAATTCTGGCTAGTAATAGTATTACAAGCTAGTGAAAACGGCTTATTGGTAAGGCAACGCAATACAAGAAGAAGGGGATTATGATTAAATAAGTTACAACCACCGTAACTGTCTATGCCGACACATGATAAACTTTGGTACTAAACTTGTCCATCTCTTCCCTGAAAGCAGGCAGGGCAGATGCCCGCAAATTCACTTGGAGCGTGAATCCATCTTTCTTTCGCGGCGGCAGGAAATAGCAGGGCTCCAAGCTCCCAACAAGATTCTTGGAAAGAGGGAACATGATCACAGGGCCTCCCCAACCAAAGTCGACGCTTGAGTGGCCTACGTGCCTCCAATCTGTGAATGCGCTCACTTCCCTTCCAGCTGTAATGCCGTCTTCGTAATAAAGCTCCTGAAAGTCAATAAACGAGCGCACGTACTCGTCATTGGCATTGCCCTTGCTCTTCTTAATCAGCTCGGCGGTTTTCCAAAGTGGTTGCTCCACGAGTTGTTTGGCACTCAGCTGGGCATACAGTGGTATGCATCCATTACCCCAATAGCCAAGTGGTAGCGCTGGCTTTACCGTTCTCCGTATATTGGATGGGTATGCAAACTTCACATTCTTATCGCCAGAAATTCCCGAGCATCTCACCCTATATATTAATGCATCAATGTATTATAACAAGCCTATTTCGCAATCTTCAAAGTACTTAAATAGGAGGAATAGCAGCAAGAGCAAAGATATATAAATGACTTACTTGGCTCGCCAAACGAACGCACCGAACGCCTCAAACGTGGTAAATTTCTTCCCACACTCATCAAACAACGCATCCTTCAGCCCATCCAAACACTCATCTGTAACATCAAAGCACTGCCTAACAACCCGTCCAACGTCGTGAGAGTAGGGTTTGAACCCTTTCTCAGTACCCAAAAACTCAAGAACCGGACCTTCAGCCCGGGGCGGATCTCTCGGACCCAGCAAAGTCGCCCGGTCCCAAACCGGCCGGACGGAAATGTTAGTCGCCCCGCGTGCCAGCTCGCCCGCAGCGCCAAAGACCAGCGTGGCACCCATTCCGTCGCACATAGAATGATGAACCGCAGTCCCCAAGGTGTAGCCACCACACTTGAAAACCGTGACTTGTAAAATGCAGGGATTAGCAAGTCCCTCCTCCAGGGTGGGTGCGGGCACTAACTGCTCCAGGGAATCCGAATCGTAATCCATAGAGTCAAGAGTGCAGTCAGCGGTGGCGTTGACTAGGGGGAGACTTTGGCCGGCCTGGCAAAACAGGGAGAGGCGCCGATTGCTGTTGCTGTTGCCGACGTGGCGAAGGGTGCCGGCGAGAGGGTAGTAATGGACGAGGGCCAAGGAGAGGGAATTGGCGATGACGTCAAAGGGGTGACGGTCGATGCCGGCGCTGGCGGTGTAAACGCGGATGTAGCGGAAGGTGAAGGAGCGGATGTTGGGGTCGTTGTCGAGGTGGGAGAGAGGGAGTTCGTGTTCCCCCTCATCTTTGAAGGGTGGTGTTGCGGGAAGTATTTGCTTTGTTTCTATGATTTTTACTTCCATTCTCTTCCTGTGCCGGCTTTCGCTTTCAATTCGATTTTTTGTGGATATTTCGGTTTGAGATTTTGTTGAGTTGAGAATCAATTTATGGAGGTGTGTGTATTGGTCCCTTGCTTTCGATTTTTATTATTATTTTTTAATTAACAAAATTTTATATTGAATTTTTTTTTAAATATTTATTACACATCATAGTACTGATCATATATTATATATTTATAATTATTATTTTAATAAAAAAATATATCGAAATTATAATATTACATTAGATTTTATGAACACTTATTCAGATAAATAACCCTTATAATAAAGAATCTATTAGCTCCATTTGTATTTATAAAAGAAAAATTTTATCTATAATTTTTATTTTCTTCAATCATATTTAATTAAAAAAAAATTTTAAACTCAAGTGCTCAAAATTTCTTAAACACTTAGAGTTATTAATGGACCATAAGTTTATTGGCAATTTTATATCGTATTATTATTACTATCACTGCAAAATTGAAGAGTCGTCTGACTGTAGACCAATGAGTAGTTGGTGGAGGAGTTAGTTGGCATTTGGCAAGAAGCATGCTGCTCGCGTGGAGGACAGAGATTATACATGGCGAGGACCACATATTTCTTATTTTCAAGGTGGGGTTAGTGTTACTCTAAAAAAGTAAAAAGTATAGTGATCATTCACTTACTTCCTACGCTTGTATGCCAATAGAATTTCGATTCGGTATTGCGCTAAATTTTTTATTACTTTTTTTAAAAATATATAATTCATAATTTTTTGATCAAAATATAAAATTAATTAAATTTTAATTATATACAATTATATCCATGCCAACAACCACTTTTTTGGGTTGGTTGCTACTTCTTTCCTTTATATCTAAAATAAATGGATTTAAGTCTCCTCAATAATTATTAGAGTACTTTCTTTAATTTCTCATACTAGATTTGAATTGTATTCTTTGAACTTTGATTATACATTTCTATTTCAGCTAATGATGGACTTTGATTGTAACTGAGTTTGAATTGTATTTTTTTTTGAGCTTGTACATCTTATTATAAATGTTATTATAATGAATTAGATTTAAGAGAAATAAGGAAATTTTTAAAGTTCAGTTCATTAGTTGTGCTGGATGCATATGTTGAAGAAATTAAATTTTTTCATGTATACTCATTTATATCTCAGGTAATATCTCACCTTCCCTCCTCCATATATATATATATATATATATATATATATATATATATATATATATATATATATATATATATATATATATGCCTATATTATTTATTAAACTCGAACTCATGAATCCACATCTAATAACTTGTTCTAATCTAAATATAATAAAACAATACAAGTCCTAATCCTCGTCAAACTCGAATCCTACAAGATAAGGAATAAGTTTTCCTAATTTAATTATACTTCTGCTATTTTCTCTTGTATAGAGAGGTCATCACTCAACAATACGATACGGTGAAATTTATGCACGAGAAATAGGCATATTTGAGAAGAGGGTATAATACCCTCAAAGTCTTTTCTCTTACCCTCTTTTCTCTTTATTATTGATTTGTTATCGTGCCACTCTCGATCTCTGACTTAAGCATCGAAGGGTCTACGCCGGTAACACCCCCGGCGACCCCTGATGAGTTATTGTTTTGTAAGATTCTGATCACCGAGCTTTTTGCTCTCAACAACAACAATTCCGAGGACATCAAGCTTTCTCATTGCTCGTTCCCTAAGAAAACGAACTCTTTCTCAACTCTTATTGTCGATCTAAAATTTGGTATCAACAATTGGCGCCGTCTGTGGGGAACGCGCAGAAAGCCCAAACAAAAACAACAATGAGAGGCACACGAATCCAAATTACATATTCCTCAAGTAGGAAAAGCAACAAAACAAAGAAAATAAACAAATATCACATATCAAGAGAGGAGAGAGAACACAGGTCAAAACAATGGAAACGGGTCGGGTGTAAACCCCAAACTAGAATAACACAACTGCCGTTCACGGCAGCCTTTACATCAAAGACATCGGTGGCCATCAAACAAACCCCCAAGCGCCAACAAGCAAATTGACACCATCTCCACTGCTGGAAAGCAGCCAAAAATAGCCATACGAAGCCGTGAATAGCCCGAAATCACGACCTCGAATCGGCGAGATTCACGAGATTTCTGACCCGCCACCACCTGGGTTTTTATCCTTACGGTAGCCCCTTCAATTCCTGACCGCCAACATCGCCCAGACATCTCCGTAGACAACAACCAAAGCACGCGCAATTGTGAATCGCAATCTGCCGCCGCCGCAGCTCACCGCCATCACCGTTACACTCCTCGCTGGCTGAAGCTTCGAACCCGACCGCTGTCGCTTGATTTCTGGCCACCAATGGTCGGCAAGGTAAAACCTTAAAATTTACATAATTATAATTTTTCCCCTTCATTATTTTAATTTATAGTTTTGTCATGATTGCCTTATCTTTATGCTTGGTTACGTGATTTTGCTCGACTCATCTTAATGAGCCTCGATCTCATTACACAAGCCTCGGCCTCATACTCTTAGGCCCGATCTCAATAATTTTGGCCCCATCTGCAGCTCGATCTCAATAAATTTTGGCCCCATCTGCGGTCATATCTCAATAAATTTTGGCCCCATCTGTAGCCCTGTGGTCCTATCTCAATAATTTTGGCCCCATCTATGACCCGATCTTATTATATTGGCCCTTATCTGCTCCGATCTTAGCTATTATGGCCCTTTGTCGTGACTCGAGCTCAAGTTATCCTAATGACATTTAAAGATTCACTCATGTCATTCAAGGTTTTCATCACAATAGTTGATATGTCTTCATTTCAAACAACAAAGGGTAATAAGAAAATCCTACAAACTGTAAACTGAGGGGCTCCTGTTATTCCTATATTTTTTATTAAACCTGAACTCGTGGACCCACATCCAATAACTTGTACTAATCTAAATAGGATAAAATAATACAAGTCTTAATCCTCGTCAAACTCGAATTCTAGAAGATAAGAGATAAGTTTTTCTAATTCAATTATACTTCTGACTATTTTCTCTTATATAAAGAGACCATCACTCAACAATACGATACGGTGAAAGGTATGCACAAGAAATAGACATATTGGAGGAGGGGGTACAATATCCTCTAAGTCTTTTCTCCTACTCTCTTTTCTCTCTCTTATTGATTTGTGATCGTGCTACTCCCGATCTCTGACTTAAACATCGGAGGGTCTACGCTGGTAATACCTTCGGCGACCCCTGATGAGTTATTGTTTTGTAAAATTTTGATCACCGAGCTCTTTGTTCTCAACAATAATAATTATGAGGACATCAAGCTCTATCATTGCTCGTTTCCTAAGAAAACGAACAATTTCTCAACTTTTATTGGCGATCTAAATTTATATATATATATATATATTTCACACTCGCACCGCACCCACCGTTCTGATTCTACAGCCGAACTTTAGTCTTCATTGCAATTATCGCCATCCAGTTACAGTCGTTTTCGAACCATATGAAAATTGTCTCCGTATCCATATGGTCCACATCCTACTGTGTTTGCATTTTAAATTCTTTTTACGGAACATACTTGCAAAGAAAACATCAATTACTTTATGTTATATTTTAAGCCTTTCCGTGTTTTTTTTTTTAAATTCCGTGCTTTGATTTTGGATGCAAATATAAATGACGTGTTTTTAAAAAAAACACATCAATTACTTTACGTTATATTTTAAGCCTTTCCGTGTTTTTTTTTTTAAAATTCCGTGCTTTGATTTTGGATGCAAATATAAATGACGTGTTTTTAAAAAAAAACATCAATTACTTTATCGTTGGTGGGGTTTGCTCTTTTGTTTTACTTGCTGAGATTAAAAAAAAAAAAAAAAGAAAGAAATTCAATTTGCTAGAAAAATGATAATTATTTCTATGTGGAATCAGTATGCCCAGAAAAATTAAAATTCTATGTCGAATTATCATGCTGTCTACTTCAATCTCAGAGTAGTTTAATGCGGCCTTATTTTGAATTCTTGAATATCGATTCTCGTACTCTCCCAGCTTTAATTTTCAATTATGAATACACGATTTTGTTAATTGTCGATTTAATTTTTTATTTTCACTACCAACTCTCATTTTCAATTAACGAATTCATTATGCTATTATTTTTATAACCACCAGTTTCCATTGAGGCAATCATTATTTTTAAAGACAGTCGACAATATTATTAGAAGTTTTTATTACAATCTCAAGGCGATAGCTATTTGTTTTGGTTTTATTGCAATTATCAACCTCCTCTCAAATTAATATGTCATAAAATCTCTCTCTACTTATAATATTGAGACAACTAATTTTATTATTACGAGAAAATTTTAACTTAATAGAGATGTGATTACAAAATTATTATTTAAAATTATCCTTAGTGTAAATAATATAGAGATAAAGTATGAGATACATCAATAATTAATGTCAAATTCAATGTATAGAAATTAATAAAAAAATAGACATAGTTTCAAAAAATTACTACATATATTTATGTAGTGTTTGAAATATGCAAGTCATCTTAAAAAAACTAAACATTTGTTTTTTATTTAATGTTTTTCTCTCAATATAAATTCTATAAATAATAATATATAATGATTTTGTAGCAACTCTAAATAATAAATCATTGTCTTCTAAAATATATCATACTTCACTCCCAAATAATTTTAGAAGAATATTTTACTCCATCTTAAACCTTTAATGTCATATATATAGATATAATTGTTATTATGAGGAGACAAATTTCTTGAGATAAGATTTATAAAAATTATAACTTATTATAATATGAAGTTTATCTTATTTATAACTAGCCTAAATTGAGACAATAATTTTTTATGACTTTGTTTAAATTATTTCTAAAGTATCATTATAAAGAAATTTTACTATATTAGAGTCCGTTTGGGATTGAGGTTGAATAGCTATAACTTAAAATCTACAGCACTAAAGTGTTCAAAAAACACTAACTACTGGAGCTTAGAAGCTATATTGATATAATTTTTCACTTATATGATGAAAAATCTATTATATCTTTAATAATTTTGCTAAAATTATTATTTAAAAAATTATATTTATTACATATTATTAATTTTTATTTTATAATTACAATTTTTTTACAACATCTATAGTTTAAGGGTGTGTTTGGGATTGAGGTTTGAGAGCTATAGATTTTAAGCTACAGCACTAAAGTGTTTGGTAAACACTAGCTGCTGTAGCTTGGAAGCTATATTGATATGATTTTTAATAATTTTTCACTTGTACGATGAAAAATCTATTATATCTTTAATAATTTTAACAAAATTATTATTTAAAAATTATATTTACTATATATTATTAACTTTTATTTCATACCTATAGCTTTTTTTTACAAAGAAATTGTGTGAAATTAAAAAGCTTCTGAAGACCTCAATCCCAAATGATATATCTCAATCTAACCCCGAGAGAATAACTTCTTATTCGTGCATGGAGCCGTGGATTGTGATGAGACAGTGTGAGATGCAATTTGAACTTATATCCATTTTACTCACTCCGTCAAAATAGTACAGCGTTGCAAGGATGAAAAGGTTATTTTATCCTTATGATTCCGTTGGTTGAAGATTGAATTTAAATCACGACTTCTGAAGTCCTATATTAAACGAAAAACTTATATTATATAAATGAAGTATTGAATAGTCAAGGATAGATTACTTTATAAAATAAAACGAATATTATCTTAAGTTTAATCACATCATTAGATTAATTCCTATCTTTAAAAAAAAAGTGTAATTCATTGAAGAAATAAAGATAATCACAAAGAAATTGACAAATATTGTTGGAACATCCTCAGATTTATGTCAAATTGTCCCATCACTTGAGCATGTTGAAGTAGTGCGGAAATGGTGAAACAGCTCACTAAAGCTCAATCATGTGGCAGAGCAATATTTTTTTTATATATAAATCTAAAAATATATTAAACTGAAAAAGAAAATTTACAAAAGTATCATGGTTAAGTTATAAAACGATACTTGGGATAGCCCCAAGCATCCTCAAATAGCTTTCTCCGAATAGTCATTAGTGGACAATTCCACTAAGTATATATGGAACAAGATAAATTCAAATTAGCTAAATAATCTGCTACATAATTTCCTTCTCGGAAGATATGGAAGCACCTAAAAAACATGTTTTTAATCAAACTACAACAGTTAATCCATCTGTTACGAATGCACCATGGAGGAGCAAAACTAGGATTATGGAGACAAGACAGAGCAGCGGTAGAGTCACTTTCTAACCAAACATATTGCCACCCTCTATTAGCTGCTTCTTCAATAGCCACAATAATACCAAAAATTTCCGCATAAAATGATGTATGATGACCTAAAGACATTGCAAAGCACCCTTTAAAGGCTCCATTAAATCCCCTAAAAACAGCACCACAAGCTGCCTCTCCAGGATTTCCTTTAGCAAGACCATCCGTATTAATTTTAACCCAAGGAGTATGTGGCAGAGCAATATATTTCAATGGAATCCATTTATTTTTTTGAATAAAATTGAGTGAATTCCAGTGTAGGCATATTGATGGTCCCATATTAGGACCCACTATTTTGCTGCCTGGCAATGCCCCAATAGACTAACTTACTGCCCCAGCATGGCAGAACTGTCTCACATAATTTTTTATTCCCTCTAAACACAATAATTAGTCAAAGATATAGCAACATTTATAGCATCATTTTGTTTTTTTTTTTAAGATTATTTAGCATCAATTTATGTATTAATAAATTAAAAGTTTTATTACCATTTGGGCTTGTAGCCAATCGAATTTATACCCTTAACATGAATTCGAGCTTAACAAGATTCATTCGAGCCTAATGTGAGATTCATTCCCTTTATATAAGAATATATACTTTTGTGTATATACGTGGGAGTAGATTTACGAGCTTCAAATTCGGTCTATATCAAGATTTTTTTTTTAAAAAAAAAAACTTTAAGAGAATGACTTGTGTGTGATTATCCCACCCTCTCAACATGCTAAGATGATAAGACAGTCCAACCATGCCGATATGACAGAACAATAAATCTTATAATAAGATCCATTAAATTCAATATTAAAAAATATTAGTAGAATCTACTATTTTGTCACATAACATAACACCATTAAACAATCCCACTAACTCAACAGTCATGCACAAAATTTTTCCTCCATTAAGATAAACAAGAAAACAATTCCAATGAGAGATACATTTATCACCAATAAATATTATTAAACTTTAAAAGAGTGCGTGGACAATGATGTGTCACCCACTTATGGGGGGATAAATTAAGCTTCAAAACTTATGAACATAAACCAATTAAACCACAAACAGACAAAAGTAAAAAAGTTCACTGGTTGAGGCATTTTCCGGGAATCGCTATTTAATCCTCGCTCCCGCCTTTTCGTTTCCCAAATAGCGATTCAAATTCAAAAAAAGACACAGAGTCGAGCAAAAACTGGTGCTACTTCTCCAGTAAGAAATCCCATCGCCATTTTCCTTCGAGCCAAACAGCAACTCTTCTCTCATCACTCACAGAAAACAGGTAACTCCTCTCTCTTTCTCCATCTCTCACAAACACGAGACTCAAGAATTTGAGCCGTTGATTCGACAATTTAGGGTTTCGGATCATCTAAGATCGTACAGTCCACAAATTCGGAGTTCTGGCGTGTAATATTTTCTGCTCTTATTCTAATCATCGATTATTTCGAGATTAAAACTTAATTTTTGAGTCGTCGAGTTTCAGATTCGCCTCTGAATATTTTGTTCTGTTTATTTGAAAATTTAGGTTACAAATCTTTTACGGTTATATTGATGTGAAAATTGTATTGTTCAAGCATTTTTTTTGTCAATTAATTGCTAATACTCATCAAATCTCATGCTTTGGATGTGAAAGGCGTTTAAATAGCATCCAGGTTAACAAATTTGGTGTAGGTTATTTTATTCGACAAATTTGATAGAAATTGAGCTTTACATTGAATTAAGGTTCAAATAGTTCTTCTATTTTGTGATCCTTTCAATTTCAAGGACATAAAAAATGGAAATTCGTATTAATTATATGGCCATTTCTATATTATTTAGCAGATACTTGTAGTGCTTTCCATAGCGTTCAGAAACTGTTTTGTTCCTTTATTTATTGTTTTGACACCATTGATTGAATTATCTAACTGCAACTATATATATGTGCATAAAGATTTTGAATGAAGTATAAGGGCCACCTGTTTTAGATTCCAATTATTCTTACAAAATTTAATCCGTATGCAGTGCTGAAGGATAAGATTTACTGGAAATGGCAGAATCAGGGGAAGGAACTTCTATCTCTGTCAACCCCAAAGAGAAAAAGTCACTTTTAGGTGCTCTCTTTGTCACTTTGAGTGTTCTTTTATCCCTCAACTTTTTTAGATAATTGTATTAAGAAAATCATATTTGTTCTGTCAGTTGCCAATTGAAGGCCTCACTAATTATATCACTATGCTGCAATTCATTATGAATTCTAGATATGAGAGAGGTTGCAATTCATAATGAATTGCAGCATAGTGATATAACTAGTGAGGCCTTCAATTGGCAACTGACAGAAACAAATAATTTCAGAAGATGAGAAAATTCTGAACAGCATAACATGAACTTGTTGCTAAGTTTTGCTGGGGGAAAAAGAGAATAAGGAACTAACTTGAAATGTAAACTTAATCTATACTCATTCTCCAGCTACATTAAGTTTGTGTTAGCATGACCAACCTCTTCCACTGACTATCTGTTAACTCTCGGTTTCCTGAAGCCTGAAGGTTGTTGGCTAACCTATATCTCTGCTGCTTGAAATTGTGAGATGTAAAAGAATTTTATAGTAAACCACTCAAGCATTGTTCTTTTTTCTAGATATATGTCATTCATTTGTCAAAATTCTATCTTCCCTTTAAAACAGATAAGGAGATTGGAAAGGACTTTCTCAGCTCCTGGAAATCAATGTCAGTGACCGAAGATGACGCCATGGATTTTAGCTTCGACACAGTTTCAAATGGAAAAAAAAAATTCAACTTTGACAAACTGTAAGTGCTGATTTTTAGTATTTAGTGCATTCAATTCTTGCATTTGATTTTCATTTTCTTTTCATTGATTTCCATTTACATTGTTGTGTTCTTGATTTAAGACATATTAATTCAGCTGATATATGATAACTCATGCTCAAGTCTCCAGTTTCTAGGTTATTCTAATGAACTCTCTTATTCCAGGGACATGGATTTTAATCTGGATGGTGAATTTGACAAGTTAACATCATTTAAAGTGGACATGCCAGAGTTTGATTTCTCATGCTCGTCAAAAAAGACTACAAAAGCAAAAGAAAGAGCTGAAGAGAACTCTTCCAGTGGAAATTGTGAAGGAAAACAAGACCTCTTTAGCTTCTCTTTTGATTTCAATGAGTAACTGGACTAAATCCCCTTTTTTTATTAAATCCCCTTTTTTTTATTTTTTTTTGAAGAACTGGATTGAATCCTTTTCACTTCATATGTTTAGCTGCAGTGTAATGAATTATATATCAAGTATGTGATCACGACCAACACTTTATTATGAATTTTAACAGTGAGGACTTCACAAATGATGCACAATTAGGGAGCAAACTGGTGGGTAATACGATGTCACATACCAAAGAATTAACAGATGCGGAACATTTTTTGTTCAGAAGTGAAAAGAATGTTAACAGCCCTAGGAATATCAGGTAAGGCATCTTTGCGTAGAGACCTTTTATAAGAGCTGTTACTTGTGCTTAATGACAGTTTATTATAAAATCTTCAATAGGGATGGCTTCAATTCCAATAATGAACAAAATGGCAGCAAACTGTTTGGTAAGTCAAGCCCTCAAGATAAACAAGTGACACAGGGGGAACCTGCTATGTTAGTAAAAAAGAATGCTGGGTGAGATATCTATATTTGGTTTTCTTTTATTTTTTTCTTTTTTTTCTTTTAATTACATTTTGGGTTTTACGTCTGCTTGGAGTTATAATTACTTTAGTCCAGAGATCACACGATAGATCATCGAAGTCTCATTACAGTAAAATAATTGTTGTCCACTCGGCTTGCAGCAGGGAGGACTTCTATGCTAACGATGCCCAACCTGCAAGCACATCAGTGGACAATTCAGAGTCACTTACCACAGAATTATCAGAGGGTGAACCTATTTTGCTGAGAAGTGAAAACAATGTCAAGAATCTCAGTGATTCCATGTAACACATCTATCCCGGGAACCATGTCATACTGAAACTTTCGATATTCTGACATGGTGATGATAATTTTTTTTCCCATGATTAGTGGTCAAATGACTGTTTATTGTACAATCTTTAACAGGGAGAGTATTGAGTCTGATGGTGAACAAAGTGAGAGCAAACTCACTGCTGAGGCAAAGCTACAACATAAACAAGTGGCACAAGGGGAACCTGTTATGCCAGGAAGTGAAAAGGACACTGGGTGAGGCATCTGCATTTTAGGTTTTATTTATTTATTTTAAGAACTTTTGAACGGGAAGACTGTTCCCCTGCCTCTCCTTTTTTTCTTTTTTACCACGGGGGAGGGTAGGCGTTACACTTTTCTTGTGTCTGAATTACTGATGAAATTTTCTAATTCATACATTGATTAGCTCATGAAAGTTTAAAACTCATAAAACTACTTGTTGATATACCTGGCTATCAATTGCAATTTGGGTTAGAGGTTGAACATTTTCCAAGTGAAACCTCAACATGTACTTGTGAGGTACCCAATCTGGTATTTCCTTCCATGCCAAATGTTTTCAAATTTTCCCCCTTTTTGTCTGTAGCTTTGGGTGCTCTTAGAATTATAAACCAAAATTTAAATGTTGGAGCAGAATAATTTAATTTGTTTACATTTCAGTCACTCCAGTAGTAAAATTGGTTCATTGTTCATGTATTTCTGATTCATTGATCTACAAACTGTCATTTAATATTTACATGGAGGACTTTAATTCTAATGAGGCAAAAATTAGTGACAAATTGGTTGGTATAAAGTCACTTTCCGAAGAACTGAGGACGAATGAGCCTATTTCTTTGGAAAGTGAAAAGGATGCCAAAAATCATGGTAATATCAGGTGAGATAACTAGGAAATTGTTTTTATCAAAAGCTTCTTTTTAGTGACACCACGTTGCAATTTGTCCCTTGAGAAATGGGCATGATCCTGTAAGTTTGGAAGACCTCCACAATCAGTATTCAAATGACACTCTTATGCAATTTGCAGTAGCGAGGGTATCGATGCTGATTTTGTACAAAATGGCAGCAAAGTTGTTAGTAATTCAAGGCCGCAGGAGAAAGCAGCAGCGACTGGAGAACTTGTTACAATAAGAAGAGAAAAAATCTCAGGGTAAGGCATCAATATCTGAGGTCATATATATTTCAAATTTTCCTTGTGCTTTAATTTTTTTATTCCAGAAATCGGTTATGTGCTGAATATTTATATTAAAAAGAAAGCTTAGGGATTCTTGGCTGTCAATTTAAAAGTTTTTCAATTTCTTTATATATCTTTATACAATGCCTTCTACCAAACTTTATTATTTAGCTTCATAATGCAGCTTGATTTGAAACTTTACACTCATATACAGAATTTCGTAATATTGTCTTCTTAGATTTTACAAGTGGTGACTGTCAGATAGAGTTTCCTTCTTGTACTGAACTCTTAGTAGATTTTGGGATATTAATTTTATTTTTCTCTTCTCTTTTGGGAAAATTTTCTTTACTTTTGTACATACATACTCATGACTTCATATAGTTTACTAGAAATTCTTGAAGATATTCTGTTATAATTATATCATGTGGCTCATTCCCCCAATTCATTTTACCACTCAATTTCCTATCTCTCTTTAATGTCTTAAAATTCATGAAGAAGTATCATTTTTCATTCCAGTTTTTCAATTTCATCTTATCTGTTGTTAAACATGAAAATCAAAATTATGTACATAGTATTGCCATGTGGAAAGTTTGTTTTGGCATTTAATCGGGTTTAAATGTTCATCTTTTTGGAAAGCATCATGTTGGGATAAGCTTTTGTGATCTTGTGGAAACATGTAGCAGTTTTCGAGTTAATATTTCTAGCCCAACTGAAAAGACAAATAAATCAACTGCTGATGCAAGTGGAGATCCTAAATTTGTGGTTTCGAGCATACAAGCTATCCGGGATGTAAAGAATGGTTCAGTTCAAGGGACTAAAACTTCCAAGAGACTACATGACCTTTCTACCACAATTGAAAAGATGAGTAATTCAACTGCTGATGCAAGTAAAAATCCTAAATTTGTGGTTTCCAGCATGCAAGCTATCCAGAATGTGAAAAATGGTTCAATTGAAGGGACTAAAACTGGCAAGCAGACACCTGATATTTCTGCCTCAACTGAAAAGATAAGTAAATCAAGTGCCGAGGCAAGTGGAAATCCTAAATTTGTGGTTTCAAACACGCAAGCTATCCGGAATGTGAAGAATGATTCAATTGAAGGGATAAAAACTGGCAAGGGAACACCTGATCTTTCTAGCTCTACTGAAGAGACAGGTACATCAAGTGCTGCTGCTGCAAGAGGAAATCCTAAACTTGTGGTTTCAAGCATGCAATCTATTCAGAAAGTGAAGGATATTTCAGCCGATGGGATTAAAACTGGCAAGATGACAGCTGGTCTTTCTAGCTTGAAAACTTTGAGGTTTGATGCCAGTATAGCACTTTGTGTCCTTCAATGTCTATCTTTGAATATTTTTGTTAAAAATATTTCTTAGGACCGCATCTCTCTCAACACAGGACTATGGGAAGAAACAAAGAAGTACCAAATCCTTCAGTTTTAAGGCAAAGTAATTCCTCCAGAAACTTGGAACAGAATTCAAAACTTTTATCAAATATGACATCCAATATTCCCCCTCCTGTTGGTGGTACTGAGAAACAAAAACTTCTAACCACTGTATCCTTGAAGCGGAAAAAGACAGAGGTACTTTTAAGTTCCTAAGTACTAATTGCTTTAATAATTAATAAAGATTTTATGAGCTATATCATTGGCTCGTTGCAATGGATGTTTTGAAGCCTCAAATTCTGTCCTGTTATATCCTGAAATTATTGTGACATTCCACTAATATTTATATTGAGCTATTTCACAGGAATCAAATGCAGAATTGATGTCCTTCAAATCCCCTAAACGTCTATCTGAGTCACCAAAGGAAAGCAGGTCACATAGTACTTTCTGACTTTACCATCATGTAACTGTAAGTTTTTGGTTGTGTGCTGGAATTATATGTTCTCTAAAACCTGCAGATATTTTAAAGAATCTTCAGGAAGAATTATTGAAGGAAAGGTATCTTACCCAAGAAAGCTCGTGGTTCAACACATCTATGGATATTACTGAAAGAATATGATTTTACTGACTTTGATGTTTTGACCAGCTCTACAATCATGAGAATCCAAATACCAAGAATGTTCTCAATGACAATTCAACCTCTGGACTAGACTCTCAGGGGATCAACTTGGGTGAATTAGAAATTTCTGTTGGAATGGAAAATGATAAAAATGTTGAAAGTGCGGAAGCATACACAAAAGAGCTTGGGAATGTAAGCGAGCACGAATGTTTTGATTGCTACTTCATATTTTTAATGTTTTCTCTGTTTATTTGATTAAAGCTTCTCAAACCACAGGTCTGTCCAAATCATATCAAATGTTAAGAACCTAAAATTAAGCAATCAAGAAGTATTATGACGACTGTGAGACCGACAATTACAATAAGGGGAATCTATTATTTCTCGGCGGCATCGTTGTCTTTAGTGCATTTTATGACTCAACTTAGTGTAGAAGCATGCAAACTCTTTGAATCTGCATGTGCATTTGGAGTGAATTTTAATTTGTTTTGTAGTAATGACTTGTATTTTACAAATTTCAAATGATTGGTTATGTCAATAGACATGGGTTTATTATAATCTAGAGCTATCATGATTCATGAGTTCATTCTACAGATCTGCAACATGCTAAAGAAGAAACACGAGGAAGCCAAAGAATTATTGGTGAGAGCAATTTTGAACAACAACAATCTACTGATGCTGAACCATCCAATGTTTGAAGAGAAGATATCCTTTAAAATCATTGCTAGCTCTATTCTGTGTCTTTGGCATTTATTCTTTATGTAAATAATGTTGGACATCCTTGACAACCGAAAACATTCGTATGGTTCAAAAGTTTGCCACACAGTTGACGCTCAAGGAAGTTCCAAACTGATCATCTGGAAGAACTGTTGTTGTGTGAACTTCTCTCAGATACTCATTTCAAATTGTGTGATAGCTTGTGCCATGCAATTTTCAGGGATAATATCTTCTCTTTGCTGCTGCAGTTTTTACCAGATATAGGATAGTGTCCTTCATGCCATTGAATCAAGCAAAAATTGTTTATAACTTGTAAATGTGATGTCATAGGTTGAATTTGCTTCAATGGTTCTGGTTTTATGCATTTACAGATTCTTCGACCATATTCCGCCCAGAGTCCATAAAACACGATGCGTGACTTGAGCAATTATGTAGATAGCCCAATCTATAGCCATCGTGATTTTTGCCTTACAAGGACAGCCCAATCGATATCATCTTCCGTGCATTTTAACATAACGGTAGGGATAAGTTTGGAGCATGAATAAATTGTGGGACTAAAAAATTAATTTACCTAATGTTATGTTTGACTGTGAGGACTAGTAATTTAGTCTGAAAAATTTACTCCAAAATTCTTGGGATTATTAGTCCTTAGTTCAAGTAGGACAAGATTGGTAAGATTACATGAAATATTTTGTTCTTTTTATCACTCCTTTCTTTTTGTCATTTAAATTAAATATTAAAATTAATTTCAAAAATTTTTTAACCTAGAATTTTGTATTATATTAAATATCAAAATTTTATTCAATAATTTATTTAAATTTAATTTAATTTAATTTAAAATTAAATATCTAAATTTAATTAAACTAGTATTGAATATAAAAAATAAAAAATTATTCAATTATTTGTTTACAATAAAATTATTTAAAAGTATATTATATCTATTAACAAAATTATTAATAAGAAACATGTCATTTATTATTTGATCATTATATAGAATATCAGTTAAAATGTAATTTAAATTTAATTTGATATAGTCCAATCTGAAGTTACCGAACATGGATAATACTATATATAATCCAGTTTAATCGAATCCAATACAATCTTATTATCTTAATAGTTGATCCAATTTAATTCTACGTGTCAAACATAGTCTAGGAATGGGTTATTTGCATTTAGTCTCAACTTGTGATATTTGTATCCCTTAATTTATCACATTGGCTTGAATTTTTTAATTAATCTTATTTATTTTCAGAAATATTCTTTAAAAAATAATTAAAAATAACTAATTTTTTACTTTGTTAAATTGATTTATAATTTTAATTAAATGTTAACTCTTAAAACAAAGTTCAGATTAAAATTGTCAAAATTTTAGATTATCACACAATTTTCGAGCTTGGATTTGGGGGTTGGAGTTAGATTTTTGAGAATCATTCTAAGATTTGGAATAAATTTTTTGTTTAAACTCATACACACCCACACAGGTGTGTGTGAGGATGGCAAAAATTCCCATGGAGATGGGGCTCCTAGGGGATTTTTCTCATTTGGGAAGGGTGTGAGAAAGATTTTATAAGATATTACTTATTTAGAAAAGGCATGTAGACGATTTTTTACCCAATTTCTTATTCGAAGAAGGGACGAGATGAGTAAAATATCTATCTCCTCCCTATTTTCTTATTTTAATTTTTAATTTTTAATTTATTTTTCTATAATTAGTAGTGAATAATAAAATTTAAATTGTAAAATGTTAAATATTGGTGTAAATAACAAATATAAAAATATTAATTTAAATAATAAATATTAGTTAATTTAAAAACTTTAATATAATTTAGATAAAACCACAATTCAAAGCCCGCAATCTTATAAGCCCACAATTCACAAACAGGAGGAGCATGAGGTAAATGCTTTTATTAAAAATATTAATTTAAATATATATATCCATTTGATTTATTTTATTATTAATATAAAAGTAATTTCTTTTTTTTATTATAAAATTATGAGGATTAACAGAAATAATTATTATAACATTTTGCATTTTATAATATGACTTTTAGAATAGATTAATGTTAATGAAATATATATTGTGAAATTTTACTTTTATTTAAAGTTTTATTTTAATATAATTAAATTAAGTTTAGAAACTAAAACGTGTATTAGTTACTCGGAGATTGAAGACTCTCAAGGACTCCTTATTATTATTTGGGAATCACCATCCCCTCCCCTCAAGGCCTCAAGCAATTTTGATAGAGACATAGAGGGGATGAGGATATATGCATAACATTAGGGATAGGTATGGAGATGTTGATCCTCTCTCATCCCTTTTGGCCCTCTCCACTACCATCCCTATGCACCCATATAAATATAAAAAAAGTTAAATTTTATATATATATATAATCTTTTTTTAACGAGAGAATCTCATTTTGTTAAAATAATTATGTAATTAAAATATAAAAAAATATATATTTTAATATATTAAAAATTATATTTTTTTCATGTTAAAGTGAGGAAGTATACACTAAAAAATTATTATAATATATATATATATTATTGTAGAATTGGGATCTTGACAGCCATGCTGTCGGGGCTCCAGCCAAGTACACACCCAAAAAAAACAAATTTGGAACCTCCCTCGTGTCCCAATAAACGGCGCACAAAAAAGCCCGCCTTCCGTATCCCTGCGCAAATTTCTATTTCTATTTCTATTTCTACTAGGGAGGAGGAAAATTCAAACTAAAAAAATTTAATAAAAAAAAGAATCCTCTGCCTCCCTCCCTCCCTCCATTGAAATCAAAACCAAAGAAACATCAGAAAAACAAATTGAAAATATCTCCTCTCTCATTTCCCTCTAAAATCCACCATTACAAATATGCCTCCCATCCCATTCCAGGACCTCACTCTTGTTCACAATGGCTGTTCTCTCTCTTTGCGAAAACGACAACAAAGAAAACATCCTTCCTTTCTTTTCATCGCATCCCACAATAGTTTTTGCGAAACCTTGTTTCTCCTCCACCACCACCAAAAGAAGAAGAACCAGATACCCTCATCCACTTGAGGATATTACCCACCTCTTTAACTTTAATCCATTACTGGATTCAAGTTCAATTTCAACCTCTCTTGTTTCTTCCCAAGCCAAACGCCGAAAGAGAAGAGCTGAGGCCGATCTTGATTCATTTTGCAAGAACAAGATGACCAATTTGCGGCATTCCAGTAGAAATTTCAGATAGTTCAATCCACAAATTATTTATGTGAATCATTTGATTTTGAGGGTTCTTCTTCCTAGTTCCTATTATTATTTTTAATTTTGTGGACATTTGCCCTCTACACTGGTGATAAGTCAACATATACTGTAATAAACTGATTTCATTCCACAAAAATGTCAGAAATAATTTACTTGATCAAGTAATCACTTAATTCTTCTTTCTCTGTTTGGGTTGATGCCAGTGAGATTTGGAAAATAATGTACATGTTTATTATTATTGTTATTATTTTTGGTAACAATTGCTAATTAGTACTACCAATTAAGTAACCCCATTGGATTCTTTTTACCTATGAAGCATCTGATGATAATCACACATGGCCACTGTGCCAGCCCATCGTTTCGAAGTGGATTCGTCATCACTATAATAAAAAGAAGAGTAAATTGCATTAACAGAAAGCAAGCCTGAATGAATGCTAGTGCAGAAAACTGTTGAAGTTATAAGTAGGTTAACTAGACACACGGTTGCTGAGAAGGAGCCTAAAAAGGGCGTGACTGACTCTTTCAAATCCCAATGAAAGAACCAGATGGCCAGACGCTTTTTTGATGAAGCTCCCTCCGCCCATTGGCCTTCTTTGACTCTGCCTGCACGCATTGCCAATATGGAGGGGAGCTTTTCATTTTTCAAGACCACAAAGTGGGTCTACGCGGCACTTCTTCTGGACCACACCAATGGGCTTTGGGCCTCGTATTTGGTGGACGAGTTTTACGGACTCCCAAGTCCCACCCCATTCGGCTTGCATTGCAACATGCATGCATTGAAAAGCGCAATTTTCCGGTTCAAAATTCAAATTCAAATTCAATTGGTGGGTGCTGGTCTTCCGCTTTTTGTGTGAAATGAAAGGCCGTGGCCTAACAAATTATTATATTCTTGGTTCAATTAAAAAGGTCTCTTTTACAAGAAGGTAAGATCAGAGACCTTGGCCATGGGCTCGTAAGAAAAACGATGATTGTGTAAGGGGTTCGCATATGTGAATTATACGTTTAAGCACCCAAAAAGAGAATTTAGGCTGCGTCTGTCACGTAGGATTGAATTAAACTAAATATTAAGATTAGAATAGATTAGATTAGATTGGATTATATAATATTATTTTATGTTTGGTATAATGTCAGATCGGACAATGTTGAATTATATTTAAATACAAAAAAAATATTTACGAATATTTAATAATAATAATTATAATTAATTTAAAGGTAATTAATAAGAAATTTACATAGTAAATTGGTTATTGGGTAGTCATAATTATAATAAATAAATATAAATTAATAATAAAACTAATTAATTATTTAATTTATTTTTTATCATATATTTTGTTTTATCAAAAAGTTAGCAAATAATATATAAAATCAATTAATTATTGGTATTATTAATTTTCATGATTATTTTTATTATTACATTAGTGATTATTTAATTTAATACAATCAATTATTGTAATAAATTATTAAATAGTTAGCTTTATTGAAGTAAAAGTACCAATTTAATTAGACTATAAAAACAAAATAAAATAATAAATATCAAGTAAATAAAAATAATTAATTAATTAATTAAATTTTGAGTACTAAATAAAAATATATGAAAGAAATATTACAAACTAATCTAATCACATCTAGACCCACTTATAAATTGGGATTTATAATGCCGTGATTTAAGGATTAAATTTAATTTAATCCCAAAGTTAATCTAATCCCACACGTAGTCCTAGCTCCCAAACATAGCCTTGAGTAACTAATAAACTAAACTTAGGAAGTGCCAGTGGTGCTAATTTTTTAAGGAGAGGCTATTGATCATTGAAATCCTATCACGGACCTGTATGTGCATGTACGTTATTTAAGTTTAATACTGGTGGTTAGTTATTTCGTAGTTAATTTAACTATTTTTCCCCTTTGGGTGTGATAATAGAAAGGAATATAGCATTTTACAAATTGGATGGTACACAGCTTGCTAAGATCATGAGAATCAATTAGAAAATAAAGCACTGCTTTTTTTTTTTTAGTGAAGAGAAGAAGGTTTGATTAGCTAAAAATATATGGCATTTGTAAGGTTAACGTACCTAATGTTGGTAGCTGATAATAACAGGTGTCACCATTTGAGTTAGTAGCTGGATGAGACAGCAAGAATTTTAAACAAATGATATGCTCCCTTTGATTTGATAGTAAAGGAGTTGTTCGATACTAGCAGAGGTGGCTTTTAAGCCAAGAAAAATGCTATCTGGCTCGGGTCAAACCCCAACTTTCAAAACGCACCATTTTACTTAAAGATAAAAAATGCACCGTTTGGCAAAGTTATTTTCCATTCCTTCATCGCCCAATTCTTCTGAAATCACCCAAAACTCAGTCATCACGCGTACCCAGCCCTTGCCACTACCGCCGCCACCACCGACAGTATCCAGTCATGAATAAGTGGCTCTGTAACAAGGCTAGCTAAGCTACTGCATATATAGAGGCAATTATTGTGTGGAATAAGTTAATGGCAATAGAGTCGTCAGAATCAGAAGAAGAAGGGGAGATCACTAGAGGAAATCGTCAATTATTAATTGATGATGATCTTAGAGAAATGGGCAAGAAAGCTGCTTGGAGTGTTAGCTCTTGCAAGCTTGGCAATGGCGTCTCTGCTCTTCGCGATGACAATCTCCATACTTATTGGCAATCGGACGGTGCTCAACCACATTTGGTTAATATTCAGTTCTAGAAAAAAGTTAACTAGCAATTAGTTGTGCTTTATGTGGATTTTAAGCTTGATGAGAGGTACACGCGTGATAAAATCTCTGTTCAAGCAGGTGATGGTTTTCACAACTTGAAAAAGATAAAAATTGTGGAACTTATCAAGCCAACTGAGTGGGTCTATATATCGTCATCTGGAAATAATCCTGGGGAAACTTTTGTTAGCACTTTTATGTTGCAAATTGTTGTGTTGTCAAACCACCTTAACGGAGTTAGAAGAGAAGAAGAAACTGGAAGGAGAAGACCAAGAAGAAAATAAAAAGAGAAATAGAAAAGAAAAGTTCAGTTTTAAATTAAAAAAATTAATTCTCAAAACGATACCGTTTTGGAACTTTCGGGTTTGACCCAGGGTAAATATCAGCACTCTTAAGCCAAAAGTGATTTTATTCAACAGCTGTTTGATTGAAAAAAAGGAAAAGAAAAATTTTAGTTTCTCTTTATTGAAATTAATATATATCATATATTTTCAAATTATTTTTATAATAACCTAACATTGTTGATAACATAATTTTATAGTATTACCCATATTTTTATGTACACTTTTATTTATTTTTACTATAAATTAAATAAATTATATAAATAAAAATTTAAATAAAAATTTAAATACTAAAAATAAGAAATATATATTTTAGTGTGAATAATGAATTAAAAATAAGATATTATTCTTATATCTTTTGTTATTTTTTTAAACATTTTTCTTGTAGTAAATATATATTTTATATTTCCAAGATAAATTATCAGACAACTGATCGATTTACTCTTCTTTTTCTTTAAATTTTTTGGTGCCAGGAGTTTTTGGATATTTTAAAAACGGTAGGAGGATAAGTGACATATATTGATTTTAGTAGGGAAATTTAAGATTATGCATTTATTAGTTTTTAAAAAAATATTATGTAAATAAGTTATATTTACCAATACAATTAATTTTTTTTTCCCATAGCAACAGTGACTTTGAAACCACAATGCCTTAATAACAAATGGACCTACATTAACGACATACAATGCCTTAATAACAAATGGACATTAAATTAAAGATACAAATCGTATATAGACGATTAAGAACTAGAAGTAATAGGCACCAAAAGTAGCAAACTCATTGTCACGCTCCGCTCGAAATTTTCCAGAAAAGGATTGATGTAACTTTTGTTGCATCGTCATGGTTAAACAATTTGTTGGCGGAAACCCTCCTTTTAGCACCAACTATTGATACATGTTTCTTCTCGCTTTTGCTTGAGATAGAAACAATAAATGCAGATTTTTTCTGCACACACAATAAATAAAAATAGTGAAATAGGGCAAAAAAAAAGTGATCTCCGGCGATCCCACTGCAATACTTAAGTCAGTTGAAGAATTTGAGTTATCAAAATAAATACGGACAAAAAGGGTAATTAAATACTACATACATATCACTTGGTGGGATATAGAGAGAATTATTTCAACAAAAGGTTCGAGGCTTGGTGATGGTGGGTGTTATTTTTTATCGTCTGTTCAGTTAAAAGAATCCATTACATGACAAATATATATGACCACAAAACATACAAAAATAATAAAAACCAGATTAATTTGTAATTAAATTTATTGGAGGTCCCCTTTTCACCCACTTTTTGATTAAAAAATAAGAGCAAGATTCACATACTGTGATCATCATTCTATATAAATGCCTCCCTCTTACTCTTAGTGTGTGACAAGCTAGCATTGCTTACGTTTTCTGAAATCCTGGTGAGAAAATGGCTACTGGTTTGAGATTTTGCATCTGTGTAATGTTGATATTGCTTTCATTTTCATTATCTGAAACTCGTCCTCTTAGTGATCAACACATGCACATACAGATACGGGGAAGAAACCTAAGCAGTTTAATTCGAGTACTGGGTGAAGATGCCCTTGAAGTATTAAATACTGGGCTGGTAAATGAAAAGAGAAACAAAGACCTCTACGGGTCCAAAAGGTCCAGTCCTGGAGGTCCAGATGCCCACCATCACTCTACTAATGAGTAGCTCCATCTGCCGAGTTTGAGTTAACTTGACCCTTGGGGTTGAGGCCCCTTAACTATTAATCATAAATATGGATAAGATTATTTTACTTGCAATGGCATCAGCATTCTTCTAGGTGTGTTTTCTTTTTCTTTTTTTAATTTAGTCCCCACAATTTTTGTTTCTTTTCATTTGTGCCCCAGCAACTTCCAAAGTCTTTCACTATGGTTCCTCTTACGGTCTTACCTTTGGCGAGAGGTAGAAGTAGTTGCTGATCTTCCCACATAGAGAGGCATCTTCCAGTGCTCATCAATAACTTTTCTCAGCATAATATGATTTAGTATCCGAAGATCATATTGGGTCCCAACTAATTTAGATTCGAACCAGATAGGACCACATATGACGACAAAATTCTCTCAACGAGTATTTAACGCAGCTGTATTCTCAAACCTCGAACCGAGGACTTTGTTTAAGATAGAATAACTCCATACCAACTGATCTACGCACTCGTTGGTGTCATTAGTAACCTTAATCGGCTGTACCTACAGTGCTATGTGTCGTTTTGGATCGAGTTTCTCATTTTTCTTAATTTCACAGCAAAATCAATTTTAGTAAATTTTCCTTTTCTTTTCTTTTTTTCTAATTTTTGTTTTGGTGGGGTTTTGAGAGAAAGTGGGGTCGAAGCACGTAACTAATAAATTTGGCTAGAAAATTTGTGTATGCATAGATTGAATTATATGAAAGCTTGTAGCCATTTTTATTCTTAAATTTGTGTGTGTGTGTGTGTGTGTGGGCATATATATATATATATGCGCGTGGGTTGCTTAGATGGATAAAAAAGAACCATAATGTGTAATATAATTAATCAATTTAAAATAAAATATGATTAATATAATCTCCGTTTGTGCATATATTTATAATGTTTTCATAACAAGCTTAGATAAGTGCACGAACGGAGATTTGATTAACTCATAACTTAACATATTTAATTACGAAATGAATAGTACCGCCCAACGAATAAGTAACTAATATCGGTAACCAAAAAATAACAGTAATTAAAGTGGTGATCAATTTGAAATGGTGGCTATATATGGATAATATAAAGAACTGTATATAATAAAAGATTAAGGTTATCTTCTTTGTTCTAAGAGGATTTCATTAATTTGTTAGTGCCACATAATACTTCATAAGGTGTTGAGACAATTGTAACGAAATTAAGGAAAATGATGACGGCATGTAAATAGTATGACCTTATATATATGCATTAATTTTCAAACTCGCGATAGTTGTGAAAATACCATAAGGTCAAGGCTATATGTATGTGTGTGTGTGTGTGTATATATATATATATATATATATGTAAGACTCTCATTAATTGAAGTTTTTAAGTTAAGGGCCAGTTTGGTAATGTTGTAGTTTTTAAAATAATTGTTGTTAGCTGTGCTGTAAAAATAATCAACTATGAAGAGAATCAGTTAAGTGTTTTTGTTTTTAGAAGTACTGTGATTTTTTAAAGTAGTTGCAAGTGTTTGTTAAATCTTACTGTTAAATTACTGTAAAAAAATAAATGACTAAAATGGACATAATATAAAATAAAATTTACTTGCACATATAAAAACATGTACATGCAATATTTTTATTTATGTATTATAATAATTTAATTAAAAATAAAATTTATACTATATTGATTTTATTTAATTTATAATAAAAATTTATTAAAATATTAATTTTGCTTCCAATTTGAATAAGGATAGTTTTGGGTTTAGGTAATAATTGTAAGGATATTTATGGAATTATATTAAAGGATAAAATTGATTCTTAAAATCAGAATCTAAAAGTTACTCCTTCCCTGCTTTTCAAAATCAGCTGTAGAAAAGGCTGATTTTGAAAAAAGTGATTTTGAATTTTTTTTACCAAATATAAAAATTAATTTTTAAATTCTCAAAATCACTTTTAAACCTCCCAAAAGCAAATACCAAACGGCCTCTAGGTCGTGTAACTTAAAATTATTAGAATTCATTTTAATAGGGAGGCCTTGTATTTATATTCGATTTTGTATCTCCATTTGGACTTTGATGGCTTAAGCTGTTGGTCAAGTCGTAACTTAACACAAATAGGAGCTATGCTAGCGTTTATTGCACACATTGGTCTTTGTTCCGCACACGAATGGGAGCGTTTTAATCTCCTTGGTTGATCATATATGGCTGGAAGGACAAGGCTGGGGCAGTGGATATAATATATGGCTGCAGCACTATCTAAGTTGCTTTCACAGTAGTATGAAAAAGCTAGGGATCATTCTTAATTTTATAATCAAGTCAAAATCTCTTTTGTGCTGTTTCGCTAAGTAAACGGATCAACCGAAATGTCTCCACTAATTGTCCTTACGGGGCTGCTAGTGGACTTTGAATGGATTTCATTTTTTTTTTTGTCTCCATTCAATCGAATATGTGTCCCTTGAATCATCATCGCAAGAAAAAAATTTTAGTGCTATTGAAGTATTGTTTTTTTTTTTTTTTTCATTTACTCTTTATTATATGTACACTTCAACCAATCATGATAATATACATATATATTTAACCAACAAAGAATTTTTGTAAGTTATGTTCGGAAGTAAATTGTGTGATTAATATTTTTGAAGCTATCTATAAATTATGATATCAAAGTCCTTTAATTTTTGTCTCCATCAATTATTTAGGACAAAAGATGACACTTGGCAGCTCTAATAATATGTTTGTGTCAATAGTTCAATTTAGACTACATCTTCAAGAAGGCGCTTAATTAAAGGCTTAAAATTAGGCACGATTTGTGGTCTTAATAACTCAACTAATGATTGTTGCCCATCATGTCATCAAATTTTTGTCGTGATGTTACGAACCAATTGATTCTCTTTTTATTTCTCCTTGCGCGCTCTTACCAGCATGACATCGCATTTTCGAATGATCGGCTTCCCACTAAAAACCAAGTCCTGATTCATGCGTTCTAAGTCGCTCTCAATTGTACGGATAAAGCCGCATCATCTAGTCGTCTCATATTTTACGGAGACTTTAAGCAGTCAAATTCAAAAGGTTTTGATTTGTTTTGTAGCTGCCTATTAAGAAAAATGACAGAGCGGATAGCGGAAGCAAAATTAACAGAATAGATAACATTAGATATCGGACCAAGTCAATATCGAAGCGTGATTAAATCTTATTTTAATCTAAATGATTTAATAAAATTTTTAATAACACGTTAAGCGAGATTAGCTTACCCTCTAATCGAAGTATCTCATTCTAATCTAAACGACTTAATGAGAAACTTTTAATTATGTTTTAATCCAAACGATTTTATAAGAAAGATTTTGATAAATAATCCCAAAGGAGATTTTAAAAGAGAGGTTTTATTGAATAATTAAAGTTGAAGTTATTAAAACAATAACAAGATCTCTCTATTTATATTAGAGTAAACCTACTTTCTTAAGTTAACTTAAATAGATAAAGGATAAGGCTATTTGCACTCTAAAAATTATTCTGAATACTCTTATTTTAATAAATTATTTTATTACAAAGATACCCATCATATAAATTACTAATAAGGACTCTCACTAGTAAACTAACAGAATATAATTATTTTTAACACTTATAAACACACTCACTATTCAATATATAATTCTCTTGCCATAAACCTTAAAAAAAATATTTTCAATCTCTTAAATAATATTTAGTTAAACAAGAAGTAAATCAATATTTTTAATATATTTTGAATATATTTTTGCTTTTTGATTTAAAAAAAAAGTATTTTTTTTTGTAATCTTCTCCTTCTTCTTTCTCTTCTTCTTCTTCCTTCTTTTAATCTTCTTCTCTTTCTTCGTCTGCGTCATCATCTTCTTCTTCTTTTTTTTGGGTGCCAAATAGATTTTTAATTTCAATTGTTAGGTTAAAAAAATTGGGTAAAAATCAATATTGAACATATTCTTTAATAGACAAAAAATAATAACTAAAACTTATTTGAAAGAATTTGTTTAGAACTTAATTTGATTCCATTGTTGTTTATACTCAATTGTTATTAATTCATTTTGGATGTGCTAAATAGTTTGATTGGTGTTTTGAGTAAATTAATTTAACTAGTTTAAGTAAGATCTTTTCTAGTATTTTAAAGAGTGCAAAAAGTAAAACTTAATTTTTTTAATTTAACACATGAGTGTATAGAATAATAGAGTGTTCAAAATAATTTTTAGAGTGCAAATAGCCCCACCCAAAATAAATTAAATCACAATTATGATAAAAATAAAAGAGTAAAACACATGTGACTCTAATTAAAATAAAAAAATCATGTTCGGGGAAAAAATATAAGCTTAATGATAGAATGATACGTGTCGATGTGAAGTTTTATAACTATAAATAATCACTTGGAAGTACCCTGCCTATACCAGACACACTTGATAATTGAGCTGGTACATGAGGTACCCCTTATCAAAAGTGAAGTGGGTAAAGAAATTATCTGGATTATTAGCTACATAAGATATTTCCATCGTGCAAAAGAGAACATTTGATTTGGTAGAATCAAATAAGGAATATTTTGCTGAAAAAGAAGAGATAGCTAGTTGTCACACCTGCAAAAAGTAAATGACAGCACATTAAGGACAGTGGTCCTCAGCAGTCATGCCAGACAACATCTGCTGAGGTATCTAGGACCACCATGCAGTATGCGCCATGTGTAAAAGAGAACAAACCTAGCAAATAACACCCTACGTGCTCTCCAAGCATGCTTCCAATGCTCTAAACGAATATACAAGCAAAGGAATGACATATACTTGAGGACTGACCAATAAAAATCCTCCAAGTGGCAGACGACCAAGGCACCCTAGGGGCACTTCATGTAAAGGTGTTTAAGTTCTATCTTTCTCATATATACATACTCTTCACAACTACCACTCACGTATTGTACACAAGGAGCTGAAGTCCTCTTCAACATACAGCCTCCATTTTAGAGAGCTTGCAAGTTCTCCGCTTCACAAAAGTTCAAGTAGCTGACTTGACTGTCGGAGTGTGGTCGCCGGTTACCGCCTGCTCCACCTCTAACCATTTTTTTTCCCTATCTTGCAGGTTAAATACAGCCATTAAGCCAATCATTCCTCTAGATCCAAGTCTCCCAAAGCTCCCTTACTTCCTCTCTACACTCTCAACCTTTATCCAAAGCCATCTCAAATAATACACCTCGGCTATGCGAGGCACCCGAGCTACCCTTAATACAAATGTTATTGTGTTTAACTAGATTTTTAGTTCCATTTTCCTTCATCCCAAAATCTAGTTAAAACAAATCCTAAAATAATGTTCTATACTAAAAAAAATCTTTTAGTACAAACAAATTCCAATTCTTATATGTTATTCTTGTATCAATCAAAAGGCAATAGCGTTGGAGCAAAAGAAATCGTTAATGAGTTCTGGGGGAAGAATCCAAACGATGAATGGACTTTGCATGCCCCCACATAATCAAGCTGATATGTTATCATACACAGGTTATAGCTAGGTATAATAATGGACACCTCACATTCAATTCTAACCATTTCGCAAAATCTGAACCTAGCTTGCAAGCCAGTGATCAAGAGGGATATTCCAATTAACAAATCATTAACTATGCTCGTGAGCATGGACGAATATTTCATTATAGAAGGGGAAATAACAAGGCCAGCATGAGCCCAGCTGTGAACCAAGAACTGAACTGCAAATTTAATTTTAGAACTAATTAGTGTAAATATATTCATATATCCCTGTTGTGACAGTTGTAGTACATGTGCTTATCTATAGCATTAACTAAGCAGTAAGCAAAAGGTGAACTGAAAAGAAATCACTTTAATTTTGCATAGAAAATGACTTTCTTTGTTTTTGACAGAGTACTTATCCTTCTGAATCTGAGGTCATTTGTCTTAAGTGGAATCCATGATAAAGTGATAAACACGGACATTCAAAACAAGAAAAGACTCGGTCTTACTTATTATTTATATATGCAGATCTGCAATTCCATGCTTAAATTCCCTTTTAATATAAAGCTCTTAAACATTTGTGTCATCATTAACTGTCTGTCGTTGTTGACTGTCCTAAAGGGATTGGCCGATTTAGGACTTTCTTTCACAGAATTAATGATATTCAGGATCAGATATGGATTAACGCAGGATTTAATTACCAATAATAACACTGTTCAGGAAAAAGCCAAAAGAGGTGTTGAATGAAAATTAGTAATTGGTCTCTTAATGGACAGCTCATGGATCAAAATAAGTGGCAAATGCAGCGTAGGACATATCAAGACTAGGCAGTTAATGTATAGCTAGGCCAACAAGAAAAACAGCTTTTCTGCGTAAGATGGCAACTTCAGTTGTTCTGATTGAACGATATCAATATTCCACTAACGTTAAGAGATAAAGTTGACACCAAGAGGATCTATAAATACGGTAATTACCAAGTTGTGATCAGCACAGAAACTAAAGTTCTTAATGAAACTGGCTAATTAATGATAATGACGATCAGTAGAAGTAGAATGTACAGCTTAAGATGCTTGATAATTGTTTGCCTTACTTTGGTCTTGCTACTATCAGCAAGAGCCCAAAGCCGCCCTCTTACTTCCTTCGCGGATAGGAGGAAGAGCTTAAGCTCATCAATTGAGACCACGAAAAGAGTTGCCAGAGATGCAATCAGAAGCCAGAATGTGCAGCCTGACAGACCTAGTCCTGGAGGGCCCGACCCGCATCATCACTCCCTAATTAACTAGAAACAATATATTGCAACTTCTCTTTTATGCAGAAATTTTATCTCCAACTTTGTTGGTAGATGTTTTCAATATTAATTCTCATGAAATAAGCATCTCTAGACTAGAGTTGAGTTGTATTCGTGCTTATGTATCCAGGTCCAGGCTTGCTGTGGGAATCATTGGATTAGCAGTTATATATAGATATTGCACTTAACGATTTTCGTATTTTGTATATGTACATTAATCGTTGATGTAATGAAGTTATGCATCTATTTCCTTCCGTACATAATCGAATATCGCGTATAATCACTACAGTGCTAGCACACTCAAGCTCAGAGCCTTATTATATAAATTCAAGTTAGAACTATTGGCACCTCTTTAAAAATTGGGTTATTATCATTTCAGTATTTTAAGAATTGTAAAATATCAAATGACTACAAGAATTATTGTTCCCTATCATTTTACTACTACATCTTTACAAAACTTTTTATTTTACTACTTTTCCGTTAGGTGACTAGTAAAATACTAATTTTATCCTTTGTGATAAATCTTTCATTTTACTACTTTTAAAGGATAAAATTAGTATTTTACTAGTCAACTAACGATCAACTAACGGAAAAATAGTAAAATGAAATTTTGTAAAGATATAGTAGTAAAATGATAGAGAACAATACTTCTTATAGTCATTTGATATTTTACAATTCTTGAAATATTGAAATGATAATATTCCTTAAAAATTTATTGAAACCCCTGTTAAGTATTTACATTTTTACCCACAACTGAAATTATCTAGAAAGACATATATATTTGATAAAATTTACTCATTATACTACTTGGAAAACAACACAACTTCACAACTTCGGACGTTTTCACATCCTGCAATAAGTTTTATGGTCAAGAAGATTTAATACAACCGAGGCTTTGAGTTCAAAATTCTTGTGCGGTTGCAGTCGATCTGACAAAGTCAATACTGTTAATAATTATATGAGTTCTATCCCAAACCAAAAAATTCTTTTATAAAGTAGGAACTAATTGCTTTACCAATCCTCCACAAATCAACAAGCAGAACGTCAACCTCTCAAAATAAACTCAACAGTGGTTTTAATAAAAACAAACCACTCTCGAATTTCTTTGCTGGCTTATTTGAGCAAACCATCAACCTCAACAATGTCCTTAAAATTTCGGCGAACCAGCAACCCCTGAAGTATACAAACCAAGAAACCCAGGCAGGTACCAATTCGAAAGAAAATACATTTAGCAATTACTTGGGTTCAACAACAACCTTTTTTTTTTTTACTATTTTGGGTTACTTTGGGAATAAGTGGGGTGTCATAAAATTGTCTAATTTTTTTTAATGTTTTAATGGGGTTGCTTAAGAAAAGGGAATTCAAAGCTTTTTAGAGGGGTGCTAATAGTTCCACTCTATAAATTCTGATGTCAAAGCTGATTATCTGTTAAATGCGTTTTTTCTTTTGCCCTCTTTTATGAATAATATTCTACCCATATTTCAGATTGAATCTTCCTTGTTACACACACTGTATTTCTTGTCATCTAGGTTTGAGAGTAATTGCACTCATTGCAATATCGTTTCCTTTGTTTACCATTTAGGTTTTTTTTTTTTGGAGTACTATACGTTCTATTTTGAGGATTATTATTCATTTTATATTTCTTTCATTATTTGTCATTTTTTAAAATTATATATTCTTTCCAGAGAGATAAGACTCATTATATTTTTTTTTATTTATTTCAATATTTTTTACACGGACCAATGTTGTTTTATATTTACCTAAAAAAACACAAAAATAGATGTGAAAATATTTAAACTTAGCTCCCAGCCAGATTCGACTTACTAATATTAGTGTGTTAAATTAAAGAAAAACACATTTAAATTTTAATCAGTTTCAAATTTATGTTAAGATTCATGGCTTAAATCTAACCGATTCAAAGCTATGTTAAATATGAAGGCCTCTGTAGACCCAAAAAAATATAATTTAAATAGATTGTAGTCCTAACTTTAACCCACAGAATATTCTAAAAGAAAAAAAATTAACCCATAAAATAGTTCTTCTTGTAGTTTATCTCGTATAACTTAAAGAGTGTAACTATTTAACGCCAAATTTACTTACGTTTTTGAAGTTTTTCCTGTAAGAAATTTACCTCTATGCATTTAGCCCCCTCAAATTTCTAATTCTGACTCCTTCTTTGAACCAATCTAATAACTAAAGAACCTATCTACTAACCATATTAAATTGAGAAAATGGATCGAAGAACACAAAGCTCATGTTATGCATAATAAAACTAGTGGCGTATGGTGGAATAATTAAGCCAAAAAATATTTAATTAAACTAATTAATTTAGCATCTACGAAAACCTTATAACGGGATGTCCATTCATAATCTGTTGTTCCAAATCATAAAGTACACATAAGGCCAAATTTAATTTGTGACTACTGACTAGACATTCACGCCCGCATGCAAAAATCAACGTGACCATGCAGATGCAAAGACTTTAACTCGATGTATTTCTATATTTACATTTTGTTGACCACCTTCTCTTTTTAAAGTTTATTTCCTTTATCCTAAATAAAAGAAAATTATTAGCTGTCGCCAGGCCACCTTAATTAATTTATCTAACTTTATATATGTATAATATTAGCACGACTTTCTTAATAGTGATTAATATATATTATATATATACGTATCCGCGTATTTATCCCTCTAAAAAGATGAAAGAGACCTGTTAAGATTTGGCCGGAGACGAATCTATACAAAACTAACGAAACAAACGAAACGACAATTTAGAAACCAAAGACAAGCACTTTGTTCTTTAATAAATTAAAATTATGCAGGCCAATTCTCTCCTAATACGTACAATAATCTAAAGTGGGAATTAGCATTTAATGTAATAATTTAAAACAAATGAAACAATAACACGTGAAATTTGGCACGTCTAATTAAGGCTCTGTTTGGTATAATTTTTTAATTAGAGATTATTGAAGTAGAATTTTTATAAGTAAAGTTTTTATTAAAAAAAAAAATTAATTATTTAATTATCAATGAGAGCTTTTATAAAAAATTATAAAATTACTATAATTGACAAGTTATTTAAAGTTATAATATGAAAAGAATGAAATAAGATTATGAAGTAAGTAAATGATATTTTATACATTTTAATATTTTAAAAAAAATTTTCAACCTTTACTCCCAAAGTCTAAATTTTGAGCTTTTACTAGCAGAGACAAAATAATTTATTTAATTTTACAACCAAACAATAACAAAAAATTTGAAAAGAACTTGTGGAATTAAATAAACACTAATGATCATTAGATAAATTATACCAAACAGACATTAAAGATTGTATCTCTCTCTTGTAATAAATATTATAATATGGGTAAAAAAAGGCAAATTAATTTTTTAGTCACCCATTTTCTTTACATTACTTTAAAATAAGCTATTTGAAAACTACTCGGCCTCGACCAACCCTGAACAGTAGCTGCTTAAAGCTTTTTCTTAATTAATATTCAACAATATCCGAACTTTACAGTGAAGGGCAGAGGATGACTAGACAAACAAATTTAACTGGTGATGAAAGGATATTTTGCTGCAAATTTGAAACCAACGCTGCTTCAGTGGGGACTCTGGAAGTGATTCGTGTAATTCAAGGTAATGGGTCGGTTTGTGTTAAAAATTAATTAATGAATTACAATAACATTAATATCAGAAAAAAAAAAGACAACAACCAAATTGAATTTGTCAGCATATAGACGCCAGTACCATTATCATTCTCAATGCTTTAAAATATTGGACGTTTCCCATCCATTTGGCCTATATATTAGAGCATATATGTTACTTCCCATGCTACTTCATTGTCAAGAGACATTTTACACTTGAATTTGCTGTCAAGATGGCTAATACAATTTCTGTGAGAATTTCATTAATGATCATACTGATCCTCTCAGTGTTTGTGATGAATTTGGAAGGAATTAGTTATCAAGGGCGTAAATTAATTATGCAGAAAAGAATTGATAGCCGTTCCCTTATAGGTGAATTAGGCTATGATTTGTCTAAATTGAAGCATATCAGGAAGGATACGACAGAGAGAATTCCACCAGGAGGGCCGGATCATCATCATAACTCTCAGTCAATGGCACCATTGCCCTAATGACTAAATAATGTTGCAGTGATGGCTCTACTGATCAGCCTGCTGCCTGCCTGCTTATTAATTCCAGCCATTTCAGCCTTAAGCACTACATAATTAAAGCTTTTATGCGCTGTGATTGTCTATTTTCAATTTAGTGCAACCAAGTATCATGTACCGAGGAATCGAGTGTGATCAATTTATTGTGAGAACACTCATGACTCTTGCGTAGTATTATTTGTGTTTTTATGCATTATTATTGTTACATAGTTTTGCATGTATTGGGGCAGGTCATATTATATGTATTTCTGTTGCTACATGTATTGTTCTTATCAATAACGCTTACATATCAATAACGCTTACACTCATAAGATAAATTATCTGCGGTTTATGTATCTATTGGGTCACTTTATTAGTTGATGATATATACATGAGAAGAGTTTTGAGTCCTGGACCCACATCCTTTTATGACCATAATTAACCGTTAATCTTATCTCTTATCTCTTCTTTTTAAACTAGTTTGACGTAGGCACATTGTTATAAGAATTAGAATCCTCTTCTATTATTTTTCTATCATAGTCTCTCCTAGTGTGAAATAAATGGTTAAGATTGAATAATCAAGCCACTTATTTACAATTAAATCATTTATTTCACTAAATTTAAAAAATTAAGAGAGACTGGAATAAAAAGATATTAGGAGAAGATCCTAATCTTTATTACAAGATTTGTTGTTTTATTATTTTCTTGTTATTCACAACCAATTTTAAGGTACGAAAGCTAATTCAGATGAGGATGATATTCCTAAATCAATGGCTCCTATTGTAAACTATCCTTAAATAAGTAACTCTACGTTAAACTTCCTCTATATCGCAGGGAAAGAGAAAAGAAAACTTCCTCATAGTTTGTTGCAAATCTTACCATGAAAAGAGAAATTGAAAACTGTTTACCAATTCTACAAGTTTTCGTAAACATTACGACAGATGTTTGAAACTTTCTAACCATCTTGTCACCAATATGATCTGTTTTGCTTCTGGCTCAAGGAAAGAAACAAACCAAGTTTTTCATCAAAATCAAAAGAACTGCATTTGGAGCCAGACCCAGGGCTATGATTTTCCTATGTATTAGTTATGCTGTTTATAACATACTTGTGTGATTATATCACAAGTAACCTTACAAGAGCTAGAAGACCCCGGGCTTACTCCTCAAAAGCCTTTAATGGATCATTAGGATCAATCTCAGATATCAGTGGGAGATCAACAGGCAAATTTTCCAGACTCAAGCCTTTCGTCTTTAGCTTCATTACCACTTCCTCGAAAACAACCCTATTCCCAGTTTCATTGAGGTGCAAACCATCACTGCAATTCCCATCATAGAAAATTATCACATAACTAAATCATTCAACTCTATTTTTTTATGAATTTGCTGAGTGGAACAATTTTACAATGTATCATAATTGATTATGATATTGATACATCCAAGGCATACTTTCTAAAGCATATAAATTTGCTGAATCAATATATGAACCAATCAGATAACTAATGTGCTAGATACACAATCTTAGAGCTTCTATTAGTTTTGATATAGGGTTCGCATAAAATCCATCAACGCAATTTCATGCTTGTACAAAACAATATATTTGATAAGCAGAATGATGAATTAATATACCTTAGATAAGCTGTTTCCCAGTCTGGTAACTTCTGCATTTTGGTCCAGAGATCCACCACAGGGAGCCCACATTCTCCAGCAACCTCAATGCATGCCTTGGCATAAGCACCAGCTGCCTCATTTGTCCTCTCAGGCAGGCCCGTTGGATTCTCCACATAAGGATGTCTGCCATCAGAGTTAGACAACTGATCACTTTCAATAAAACATCAATTGATAATAGGACATTAGAGAGGCGAGTACGGTGAAAACATACTTAAGGCGAGCCTCTTCATCAATTGGAGGAGGAGTGATGAGAAGAACGAGAGTATTTGGCCACCGATTCTAAGACACAGCCAAAAGAAAAATATATGCAAACACATTTGGAAAATCTAATTAAATCGAAAGCGGACATATCTTATAACATCTAAATTTAACATCCAATTAGCGTCTTTGAATTGAACATGGTTACTCTGACTTATCTAAAATGTGATTACTCAACAAATTAATTCAGTAATTAAATAAAGGACAGCAATTTCCTAGGTATTTCGTATGGGGCATGAGAAAAACAGTTTACAATCCCTAAGGATTTGAACCTAATCATTATGGGATGCATTTGGAAGGCTTCTTACCAATCAATTTAATCATCAAATCATCAACCTCCCAAGTTGCTATACCATGATGATTGTAATGGTTTCTCTAGCAATAGATTTTTTTTTTTGGTTTTCTTTGAATGCAGTTTATTTATTTATTTTTTAAATGTATTTGAATGCAGTTTTAGTATTCTTCTATGAAATTTCCACTTTGTTTGTTATAGCTTCAAGCATTTAGTGAAGGGCAGGCCTCATTACATCTCTGACAAGGTATAATCTTTTTATTTCTACATAAACTTTACTTACCAAAGCTTGCCAAAATACCAAATCGATCATCAACATGCTTTAGGAGCCAAATCAAAGTGATTACACCTTATATACAATTAACTAAGCAATCTGGCTATAACGATATAACCTATTTTCAAATTCAGTGATATTCAAGAGACAAGCAAAGCAGGATTCTTGATTACATTACATGTATAAAGAAAAACTAAGATTACAAAGAGAGCAGATTAACATAGGAATGAAGTAAGCTGTGATGCATGAAATCATAGAAATTAGGCATATTTAATTTTGTGCAATAATATTATTAGGACTAGTTACCGCATATTGAAGATCTCTTAGCTAGTCACACACACACACACACATTATTCTCACTTTGTTAAAATGAGGATGCCAGTAAAATACAAAGCGCACACACACACACACACACATTCTCACTTTGTTAAAATGAGGATGCCAGTAAAATATAAAAAACACATATTTTAATATAATAACAAACAAAAAAACAGTCTCTAATGTATTGAAATCTGTATTTTTTTTGTATTTTACTGACATATTTACTTTAACAAATTGAGGATATCCTCACTAGAGAATGACTCTTTTTTAATATATATATATTAGAAATATCCCAATCCAGGATCCTAGATTTTGTTAAAGTTTGAAAAAGCTTTTAAGCCGTGCGGTTTAATAGTGTAATGTCTGTGAAAGCTGTTAAGTGATACGGTTTAATAGTATAATAGCATAATGCTATTAAATCGCATAGCTTAATAGCATTCTCAGACTTTAATAAAATCCAGGATCCTAGACCAGATCGGAATTAATATACACACACACTATCAATGTAGCTTCATACCTAAGATAGCAAAATCTTCCACGGGTTTAGGGCTCCACAGGGTTCCATCATAAATGGAAAAAATGTTAATGAGTTTCTGGGGAATGGAATGAAGGAAAAATAATCACAAACTCTTAATAGGGTGAGGTTTAGTTTTGTGCTCCCCACCCTACCCCAATCCTCATATATATAAAAACGCATATACTTTTTAGTAAACTAATTCTCATTATATGATAATTCTCCGTTCGCACCCCCACTTAATTTATTGGGGAATAGGGATCAAATACTAAATAAGATGAGGAGTGGAGGAGGCCTCCCTACACCCACCCCGTCCCATTATCATCCCCATTCATACCGAATTTGCTTGAAAGCCAAGTATCCTACGGAAAAATATTTATGAGGATGAAATGCATCCATGAATTACGGAATTAGTGGTGTCGCATGGTGCAATGTGAAGTAGAGAATTTATTTTCCAAGTATGCTACCGAAAATAAGGCAGGCTATTACAGTCGAAAGACGGCGTGAGGCATGGTCACATGGCCAACCCCTACGGTCCTACCTCAGCTACGTGACTTATGTATGATATCAGGCACTACATATACATGTGAAACCATTGCAGACCCATCGATCAATGGCACGTTCAAACTTAAACTACATGGGTCCCACTACAACCCACAGATTAAAGAAACAAAATAACAAATCTTTTTTAATATGTATAATGTTGCTTATTTGCTTTAACTTCAAGACAATACATAATCTAATATAACACCTTGGGGCCACCAAGCACCAATTGAAATTAGATGTAGCCGAGAAGGGGAGCTATCAAAACGACAGCTATGATATAGTACTTAACGCTAACAATGAATTTTTCAACAACAGAAATAGGCCAAGTTTTAAAAACAAAAGAAATGATATGCTTACTACCCCGGTATCAAAATTTTATTATAAGAAAAAAAAATGTTTGTCCCTTGTAAATATTATATTAGTTATTGTACAAATATCATTAGTTTTTCTTTTTGATGAGCATATATCATTATTAAAACAACTGGGTCTCCTTCTATCACTCTCAGCTCACCAACCATGCGGTTCTTTTGGCACCAGCTAGACCCACTTGTCATAGCCATTTCTGACCATTCAAAGTCGCTTTCGTCCACCAAATCAACCAATTTATTCAAACTCACTAACGTTCCTGGTATTTTTTTTTAATTTGATTTTCTTATATGGCAAGCAATTAAGAGGGAAAAAAAAACTTTTAAGTTGCTAACTTAATGCTCTTCATTTTGGCACAGAGCAGACCAGAGTGCAGAGAGAAGGGGAGAGAGAGCGGACCTTGAGGAAGGAAACAATAGAGTGGAGATTGTGCTTGTATTCATGAAGAGGCACGTGTTGAAAGGCACAACATCTATCGGGAAGGCAAGCGTCATTAGCTCCAAAGAACACCGTCACAGCTATTGTTCTTTCTCTTTCACTCTCAATCTCATCTTTCGCCCCCGGCAAAACCCTCTCCATCACCTTCACCGCCCATCTCGTATTGTACCCACTGTACCCTCTCACCACTACATCAACCTGCAGGCAGTGTCATTAATTGTTGTAAATTAATCCATTCATAAATAACAAAAAGAATAACTAAAAACTATATTCATACATACATACATATATATATAATAAGATCTAGACTAGAAATTGATTCTATGAGTATACTTCTCACCGTGCGAGAGAAATGGTGAGCAAGAGAGGCACCCCAGCCACCGTATGCGAAGGATGATTCAGTTATCGAGTCACCAAAAAGATAAATCTTTGGTCTCATCTTTATTACTGAGAGTGAGACAGCCCAAGGTTCCTTGGTTCTATATATTAAAACGAATTATAACAATATACTTCTTCACATCACGCTCGCACATGCAACATCCTTACTATAGAACAATTAAAATATATTTTAAGAACGCTTGATGAAGAAACTGTTTTGCTTTTGCAGAGCTGGTTGTGGGTGATAAATAGAAGCCCAATTGTTACAATTTAATTTAGTAGTTATAGACGTCAGTTCTCAGTACTCGACTCGTCACCATGCTGCACTACAGCCGAGAGAAGGGCTAACATTAATTGAGTATCTCAATAGCCTCTATTATTGGGGAAAATCACAGGACTGCCACATCTTTGGTGACACCACCTGTGGATTAATTGATATTACTTGCATTCAATTCTATGTGATCTCAAAAAAAAAAAAATTCTCTGTGATCTGCTCTGCCGCAGAGATACGGATGACAATCGATGGGATTTGACTCAAGATCTACCCGATCTAAATTCAATTAGATCCGATTTGAGTTCATCTTAAATGAATTTGGACGTTGATGTACAGATCTAAAACGAATTTAGGGTAAATTTAGATCTATCATAATATTGAGATTCAAATTCATATTCACTTATCTTTTAATTTAATTTAATTTTAAAATTTTCTTAATAATTGTATAATTATAAATAATAATAAATTTTATTAATAATATATTACTAATATTTAGCATGTATTTTAGAAATTTTAATGATAATTAGACAAAAATAATTAAGTGTAAAAAAATTAAGGCATCTATGGTCTTTTAAAATAAAATTAGGGCATATGTGGTTTCTTTTTTTTTAATTAAGTATTTCACTCTTTAGTTTAGTCCCTTTCTTTCTCTTCAATCTATTCTCACTTCTCTACTTCATTTAAATACTTGGATCAATCCTTTAATTACCAGATAAATATCTAGACTTGAGTTTTTTTCTGTTTTTTTTTCTCATAACCTTATTTATATTATGTTATCACTAGTCAATGGTGGCTATCAACTATAAAATAACTATATTATTCATATATTTAATTAAATAAGTCATAATAAAATAATAAATCACTTAATATAAATTATATTTAACTTTTATGTCATTATTTAATGCAATAGAAATGATGATGGGTGTGCCGTGAATATCAGGATGATGAAGGAATTATTAGAATATTACATTGATCTTACTTCTGCAATTACTTTTAATAAATATTTTATTATTTTTCTTATTTATTTGTTTTAGTATAAAAGCATAAGCTATAATATTTATTAAATTTTTAAAACAAATTATATAATTTAGTTGTTATCAATACATTTTAATCTTTAATTTTTTTTAAAAATTATAACTCTTTTATTTTTGAGTTTTAAAATTCGTGCAGATCTAGAATATATTTAGATTTTAATTTTTTTATTCAGATTTCGAACAGATATATATCTTTATTTTCTTTTTAGATTTAAATATAAAATAAAAAATATAAATTTATGACGGACTTAAAATAGACATAAATCTTAATTTTTATTATTAATCTAAATTTAAAGTAAAGTAAATCCGATTTATATTTGCCCTATTGCTATCCCTTCGCATAGAGAACCCGGGAACGAACATCAATCGGGTCGCCGCCCAGCCCTTTTCCTAAGCTCCCGTCGCATCTAATAATTACATGGGAGGGAGGGTATCATAATTGTGGTGGGCCTAATGTGCTTCACTAAGAGGATGATTTTATCGTCCGGAAAAAGTTTTTGATATTTATGTTTTCACTTTTTTATTTTTCTCTTCATTTCCCATTATTCTTGCATTTGGTCATTGATTGTTGTTAACGTATGTGGTTCAGTGGTTGTGATGTCCTACTCATACCAACATTTTATATGGGTTACAGATTTTTTATGCAACTATTAAGACTGACAAATGTGGCATTTATTTATTTATTTTTTAATTCTAAAATTTAATTAGACTTGAATTAATCTATATTTTAAATAAAATTAAATGTCTAATTTAAATTATTAGCCTTGACCTGCATTTTGAATGATTAAACTTAAAATAATCTAAATGCTACCATTATTTTTAAGATAATTATCTGGTAGCCACCACTTATTAAGTAAAACTTCTGTAAACTATTAAATTTTAAGATTGTATCTGTAAACCACCTACTTTTCAAAAAAATATCTCCCAACTACTTTTTCATTAAAAAAGTTAACTGCCGTTAGTAATTTTCTGCGTAAAGACTATTTTACCTATGTAATACAATAATTATAAAAATTATTTATAGTTAATTAAATATAAGATTTTGTATTGTTTGATTTTTTTTATTTATAAACAAAAATGATGTTGCTTATATAATTAAATATTTATTTTTTAAAATAGAATATAATTAATTAAAAATTTATTTTTTAACTAAATGACAATATTACCCTTATGATGGCATGCTGACGTCATATTTCCGTTAACGGAAAGGTGGGTAGGAGATATTTCTTTGAAAAGTAGGTGTTTTACAGATACAATCTTAAAAATTAGTGGTTTACAGAAGTTTCACTTAATAAATAGTTGGTCACCAAATAATTACCCTTATTTTAAACTAGACCTAATTTCGCAAGGCCTCTATTCTTTTTAAACACCGGTACATAATAAATTAATGTAAGGGTCTACCTATAATGCAGCATTAATAGTACCACAATTTATAACCCAACTTCGGTTGAAAAACTACAAATCTTTTTATTATTATTATTATTTTTTTGTTCTTGATCTTACGAGTTTTTGTTCCTAAATTCTAATTTATTGTGTGCCAAGTTTTTCAAATAGTTCCAAGTTTATATGGAGTGTCGAATAACACAGAAAAATTTACAAAAACAACTCAAAAATTTTAGATATTTTAAAATTAACTTCTCTAGTTTTTTTATTTTTATAAATTTTCCATTTATTTACGCTGGTCTTGTGTGCTATATTATAATCCTTACAAAATCTAACGAGTGTTTAATTTTAAAGTAGTATCTTAAAGGCCACAACGGAGAAGCATTGGTGATTGGTGTAGTCTTGCCTTGGAAATTGCGCCCTTTATTGAGATTTTCTTTCCATTAAAAAATTTATTTTTTTACTTGTTTGAATAATATAAAATTTCTCTTTTACCATTGATTTCTTTACATTTTGGTACAAAGCCATGAACAAGAAAGAAAGCTTTTGATTGAAATCATGTTTAGTATTAAAATTAAGCAGCTATAGTGTAAGTCATAACGTATGTGTTTGTTAAACACTAATTATTGTGGTTTGAAAGTTAAATTGATTTGATTCATTATTTATATGATAAAATTTTTTTAATATTTTTATTACAACTATTATTTAAAAATTATATTTACTACACACTATTTATTTATATTTCATAATTATAATTTTTTTTCTATACTACCTCAATATTAAATTTAAAAATCATGAAAAATCATCCCTACAAGTAAATAAGAGACTTAAACCTATTCATGTATCATATCCCTCCAAGTGAATAAGAGACTTAAACCTATTCATGTATCATATCCCTCCAAGTGAATAAGAGATCTAAACCTATTCATCCATCGTATCCTTCGCTCTATTTTTGTCGGAAAAGATTATCGTTATCAATCTCATGTATTGCCTCCTAGCATTGATAGTGATCACCACCTTCTGCTGTCAATCAAAATGTGTATGATTGATTAACATATATGATTGTTGCATGCCGTTTCTCTTAACTATATTCCTCCTGTTTTTGTTTTTTGTTTTTTTTTTTGTTATTGTTGTTGTTGTTGTTGTTTGAAGTCAAATATCTCTTTGGCTTTGCACGCCAGCAAAGCAAACTTTAATAGACATCAATTAGTCGTCTCTCAATATACAATACCATAGGTCCAAGATAAATATCAAATCTTATATGGTAATGGAACTTTTAACTCTAAAATCAAGCATGTAATTGGTTAAGATGTTGAAGTTGAAACCTGACAAATTTCGCTCTAAATTAATTTGTACATGAACACGTGAAACGATCTACTGCAATTATATCACCAAAAAAGATAGCACGGAATTTGTAGGTAATGGCCGATAGGTAAAATTGAATAACTAATCCAAATCTTTTAAGTGATAACACAAGAATAAAATAATTCCCCCAATCTTCCAAGTCAATAATCCATTCTTTACGTTTCCATCATTCATTAATGCAATGATCACCTTTTTTTTTTCTTTCTTTTTTTCACTTATTTTGATTCAGCAGAGATCACTTTATGAAGAAGAAAAGTGAAAGGGACTTGTTAATCCACTGCGCCAGTCCACGAAGTTGTTTTCCAGTCCTCACTGCCGAAAAAGAAACTTTGATAGCAACAAGTGGGGAATCAATCTCGTTCCGCATGTGTCATTAAAGAACAAAAACAGCATTACTGATACCTGGGACTGTTCAAATATGCCCGGAGTCGGGTTTGTTTTTGTTTTTACGTGAAAAATGAAAGTAACTTTCACTAATTCAAACCATTGCCCTTTAACCAACACCAAAAGATGAGGTGGATCAAAGTTTGGGCCCAAAAATCTCAACCGATAGCATTCCAAGGATACTCCTCGGCTGCGGGCCGTTCTCAAAGCATTAGCCAACAGCCATTTGCAACCAATGAATTGCTCTTGCTGCTAAAAGCACATTAGCTGATAGCCTAATAATATAGTAGGCCTCTCTTAAGAGTTGTAACGATTGTAACAAATCCCGTTGGCCGTAACCTATGCAATTGCAAAGAAAATGAAACATGCCAAATCTACCCAGAATCAGACCGTCCGTTTTCACATCAACCCACAACCGTCATTACACCCTGGTCCCACCAAATCGGACTTTCCCTTCCAAACTACAAAACTATGACAGTCTCTCGAACCCATTGACTGCCACCTCACTTCCTTCAGCTCTTCAACACTATATCAATTCGGATAAACCATTTTATGGCCTAAAGATTCATGCTTATATAACTAAAACTGGGTTTAAGCCCAACACCAATATCTCCATCAAACTCTTGATATTGCACCTTAAGTGTGGCGCTTTAAAATATGCGGGCCAAATGTTTGACGAATTGCCTCGACGAACTCTATCGGCATATAATTACATGATAGCTGGGTATCTCAAAAATGGGCAGGTTGAAGAATCGCTCAGTTTGGTGGAGAAATTAATTTCTTCTGGCGAAAGGCCCGATGGGTATACGTTTTCAATGATTCTAAAGGCGTCTACTTGTTGCCGCAGTAATGTGCCGTTGCAGCGGATTTTAGGGAGAATGGTGCACGCCCAGATAGTGAAATGTGATGTCAAGGCTGATGACGTGCTCTATACTGCGCTTGTTGACTCGTATGTGAAGGGTGGGAAGACTAACTATGCGAGGATTTTGTTTGATATGATGTTGGAGAAAAATGTGATATGCTCTACATCCATGATTTCAGGGTATATGAGTCAGGGTTTTGTGGAAGATGCTGAAGAAATTTTTATTAAAACGGTTGAAAAAGATATCGTAGTCTACAATGCAATGATTGAAGGTTATAGTATCTCAATTGAGACTGCTAGGAAGGCTCTTGAGGTTTACATTGATTTGCAAAGGCTTAGTTTTCGGCCCAACATATCAACTTTTGCTAGTGTAATTGGAGCTTGCTCTGTGTTTACTGATTTTGAATTTGGTCAACAGGTTCATTGCCAACTTATTAAGAATGTGTTCTTCGAGGATGTAAAGCTGGGAAGTGCTCTTGTGGACATGTATGCAAAATGTGGAAAGATTGATGATGCACGGAGAGTTTTTGACCACATGCGACAAAAGAACGTGTTTACATGGACTTCCATGATTGGTGGTTATGGGAAGAATGGGAACCCCAATCAAGCACTAGAGCTCTTTTGTATGATGCAAGAATGTGGTGTCCAACCCAATTATGTTACATTCCTTGGTGCTCTCTCGGCTTGTGGACACGCTGGTTTAGTTGCTAAAGGTCGTGAAATATTTGAGAGCATGGAGAGAGATTGCTCGATGAAACCGAAGATGGAACATTATGCTTGTATGGTTGATTTATTGGGACGTGCTGGGAGTCTGGAACAAGCGTTAAAGTTTGTATTGGAAATGCCTGAGAAACCTAATTCCGATGTTTGGGCAGCTCTACTTAGTTCATGTAGGCTGCATGATGATGTTGAGATGGCAAATACAGCGGCTAATGAAATTTTTAAGTTAAATGCTAATGATCGGCCCGGGGCGTACATTGCATTATCCAATACTTTGGCGGCTGCTGGAAAATGGGATAGTGTGACTGAACTTAGGGAGAGGATGAAGTTAAGAGGGGTGCTCAAAGATACTGGCTGCAGTTGGGTTGGTACCGAGATTGCTTTATGAAGTTTCATGTTGGAGAATTCCTTGTAAATTAATGTTTAGGTAAAGATAAATCATGAGTTATGATTTCCCCATCACTCTTTGGGAGTTCCTCTGTTTCGGGTGAGCACTTGAATGCATCAGTCTCGCTGAGCCTCATGATAAAATTTGTTGGAATTATCAGGATCAGTGGGTTTTATTATTTTTAGTGGGCAAGATGCTCAATGCTCATTATGTTGTTGGTTAATTGGGGGAGCTTAAGCTGTTGTCAGCGATGAAAGCCACAGCAGGATCATTTGCAATCCTTGTTAATCCTATGCTCTGAGGAAAGTTATACTTTGATTTTCATTAATGCTTTTGCAGTGATTTCTTTATATTATGTATACAAATCGTTTTCAAAAAAAAGTCGGATTTATCCTTTAACATTAACTTATTATGTCTAGCATTAAAGAACCTTCCTTGTCGGCAGACACTATTCTCTACCAATAAGGATTTGAATTTTATTTGTTTGAATTATTGAATATAATTATTAACAGCTTATACATAGCCCATTCCCAATCAATCTCATGCCAACATGTTTTGCTTTGCATAGTTAAGTTGGGGCTTCTGCTAAAGAAAAATGGTCATGTGATGCAATTCATAAAAATAATGTTAAGTATTCTAATATTTTTAAGTCTCAATTTGAGTCACAACAAATGAACGATAATTAAATAATTTTATAAGATATAAAATCTAATATGTAATAAATGAATGATAGATAATATTGTGTCTCAAATATTAGAATTTTTAAGGTCATTGTTTATGGATTGCATCACATGCCCAGTTTTCTTTTGCGGAAGCTGAGAAGCCCAACTTAATCATGAAAAGCAAACATCTCTGGCAATGAGATTGGTCGGCAATGGACTATATAAGCTGTAAATAATTATATTCAACAATTCAAACAAATAAAATTGAAATCCTGGTTGCAAGAGGATTAGCGTATACGAGAAGGAAGATTCCTACTAAAGAAGTAGCGTGGGAAAAGAGTATTGGTTGGTCATATCTGTCGTTCGTTCCCTTCAAAGACTCGTGGCTTGGCTTTGTGTAGACGGCATTGCATTATTATTATTATTATTATTATTATTATTATATACATAAACTCCTACAATACAAGCACATCTGTTCGATCTGTTCTAGACTCCTACTAGTCCTCGTCTTATAAGTTGTTTAACCCTTTTTCTTGCACATTAATCACATATCGTAATTAACAAGAAGGTCAACACAAAGACAGAGAAAGAAGCAATGTGTTGTGACGATAATTGTCAATGCAGGCCTTTGGGGTTCCTCTTGGGGCTGCCCTTTGCCTTCCTCTCTCTCCTCCTCTCTATCGTCGGCGTCTTCATTTGGATAGTCGGGTTAGTCTCAGCCTTTTTCTTATAACAATCTCTCTCTTTTTCTGATACAAACTAATAAATATTTGGGATGCAGGATAGTGTTGAGTTGTATATGCCCGTGCTGTATTTGCGTAACAGTTATAGTTGAGTTTGCGCTGGCGTTGATCAAAGCTCCCTTTCTGGTCATGAAGTGGTTCACCGATCAGATTCCTTGTTAATCCTGGATTTCAGAGCTTCCATTTAATCATATTTCAATTCATCGGATTCCGATGTAGCAGTTGACTTTAGAACGTGGGCTATTCTTTTGATAATTGCCTATTCCTTGTTAATCTTGATTCCCGTTGTTTTTTCTTTTGTAAAATTTAATTATTTCTTTTACTCTTCTCTCTCTCTCTCTATATTTTAATCGTTTGAATCATGGTTGGAACAGTTTGTCTAGAACTTTTTTTTTTTAATTTTCGGCTTTTATTTTGTTTATTAATTTTGGATTAAAAGTAGCAGATAAAAGGGCAAAAATATTTAGTAGATAAAACGATTATTATGTGTGCATTATTAATTTCTTATGTCCAAAAATAAAAAAATTAAGCGAATTTTGTTAAAAAAAAAAGAAATAATAAAAATATGTGCACTATTTTTTTTATCATTAATAGATTTTTTTATCAGAAATAGAGCTTAAAAGTGTGAATAGATTCGATGATGGTTAATCACTATTTTTTTTTATCATTAATTATTACATTTGAGTCTAAATTGATGTTATATTTATCTATTAAATGGTAGAATTATAATCTTACAAATTATATCTAGTTTTATTACCTAATAGATGAAGTGACACAAAAGAGTTAGAATTTAAATTAAGAAAAAGAACACCCATACCTCAAAGGTTTGGGGAAATAGTTGTAGACCCCCCAAGTTTTATAAAGGATATTAAGACCCCCTTTTGACTAATATCTTTTGGCTTTATTAACTCGAAAAAAATTGACTCTAGCAGTTTATAATAAATGGAAATATAATATTAAAATAAATGTAAAAATATATACATTTTAAAATAATATCAATATTAAAAAAATATTTTAATACTTTACAATCTTATATTAATTAAATTAAATTTATGTATAATTTAAAATTATTTTATATATATATATATATATAATTTATATAAAAGTTTAAATTTATATATATATATATATATATATATATATATATATATATTGTTCATAAAAAAAGGTATTTTCAGAATTAAGTAGAGTATAATTAAAAAAAGATTTTAAGAGGATTTGAGAGATGTGCCAATAATACAACTCAATTATTAATTATCATTTACTTAAAGCATCTCTAAAAGATTATTCAAATTTTATTCTTCAAATGCCTATTTGCTTACGTATGTGGCAAATAAGAGATTGAAAAAATAAAATTTTCTCCAAAAGACTCATTATATAAGAATAAATTAATATTATTTTATTCAAAAAGTCATTGATAGCTGTTATTTTTTTAAAAAGAAGCATAAATAATAATTATTTGATAGAAGAGTGTGAAACTCACTCGGCAATATTGAAGTGTGAGAAACAAATCTTATTTAAAGAAATTAAATTAACGTGTCTTTTAGAGTGCTTTATATTAGCATAGTTCTTCAAATAAAAAGTAAAATATTATCTAAAAAGTCTTTTAAAGATACTCTTACCTAACTCAAACCAAATTAAATCGATTTAGACTATAAAAATATTGGGTTGAAACCCAAATTTTTTGTTTGTTTGGTTTAGGTTGAACTTAAACCGATCCATACCAACCCCCTACCGTATCTATTACAATGAAAATCACTTTTTAACTTTAGTCTAGGCTTAAGGCCTAATATTAAAATTTCTGAAGGATTGGTGATAAGGGGGGTTATATTTAACACCCTCAGAATATCTCAGTAGCCCCCAATAATTAATTTTATCTTAATTCCCATATTATCCATAGATAAAATTACTAAAATGGATATATATCTTTTTTTAATCTCTCCTACTTGTAAACTTCCAATCCCTCAGTCAGTAGATCTTTAGCAATTGGTAGCAATGGTGCAATCACATTTGTAAGGGTTAACGGGTCAGCCACTATTGCAACCATAAAAGAAGTGTCATTTTGGTTGCTTGAAATTAAAATAGGCAAATCTTCCACCAAGCTGACAAAGTATGACTATTAACAGGTCTTGCCATTGCCATGACTACCGCAAACCGTCGACATGAGGAAGGTCAACTTGATCAACTTTGAACCCAACCTTTGTTGATGAGGAACACCAAGTGCTTAAAGAAATACTAAATTTTGCTTGGATTAGATTAGGGTTAATGAGCAGAGTTTTGGAGTTAAACAGGTGAAGTGTGTGAAATATAATAACAAGGATAAATTGGGGATTATACGGGGTATATTGAGGAAAACATTGTGTTTTTTGAAAATTTGGATGGGGTTAATTAATAAATGGGGGTTGGTGAAATTATTTGAGGGGGTCAAATATCAACACTCTTAGCGATATTTGATCTCTTTATTTTATCTTACTATCCCCATTTCTCAGTTGACCTCGTTATAAATTTTGAAATCTCATTATACCCATTTAATCCCTACTTTACCTTTATTATAATTTTTATCATTTTTTCATACACCCCCACCATAATAAAACTTAAAAGATTTGATTAAAAGGGAAAAATAAACTATAATATATTGTAATCTCTATCTTCTTTACTAAGGTTTATCCATCAAAGATTTTGTCATTAAAACATTATAAAGATGATGATTTCCACCAAGATTTTGATGATCAATACGTGCTAATTTTATTTCGAATCTTCATTTCAATTGTTTTTGCTTTAAACACTTGCAGGATCTCCATCACCTTCTTCATAATCGTGTGGGGTGGTGTTTACAAAACTTAGAACTTATGGATTGGAGCATAATTGTTGACAATCTTCCAAGTGTTTGTTCTTGTTATTGAATGAATAAAATTCTTTGCTTTGAAATATTAACTAAATTGTTCAATTTAGTTAATATTGTAGTTTGCAATTGTGTATTGTTCTTCAATATTCAAATGGAATATTAAATTATTACTGACTTTATTCAACTTAAGTATTAAAAAATAATCTCGAATATAACTCCTATCAAAGTGTCTAGCATCATCACGACATCGTTTTTGTCCCACCCATCCATACCCACCATCACCATACGGTCCATAAACCATGATGTGAGAGAAAATGCTAACTGTTAAATGACTTCTTGGCTTTTAATGATTTTTTATCTCTTTAAACTAATTTAATTCATGATTACAAAAGTAAAATATACAATATTTGACACGAGATAAACGTTTAGGAAATTAAAAAAAAAATTAGGATTTCTAAAATTAGATTATAAAAATAAAATTAATATGTGGATGTATTTAAATATTTTTTATTCTTATAAGTAATTTCATATAAAAATGAAATGAATGTTAACATAAAAGTGATCGATAGAAGTTAGTAAAATAAAATGATGGATCATATATCACCGAAATTTCCGAAGAGTTTTTATCCTACCATGCCTGCAGCCCCACCCCCCACCCCAAAGCTTGCCCGCGCAAGCAGTAATAGAGCAGCAGCAATCCACGTGGCACATGTGGGCGCGAGAAAAGTCAAAAAAGTGTTAATCATCGTTGAATTTTTGAAGCTCTAATTCGCTGACCAGTCGGTTTATATAAACCGCAATTGTTGAATTTAAGATGCGTTTGAGATTGAGGTGTTCTAACTTTTAATTTATAGTTATTATAAAAAAAAATTATAAATATATAACAAAAGTTAATATTATATAGTAAATATAATTTTTTAAATAATAATTTTAATAAAATTATTAAAAATATAATATATTTTTCATCATACAAGTAAAAAATTATATCAATACAGCTTCTAAGCTATAACAGTTAGTGTTTACCAAACATTTTAATTGTCCAACCTCAATCCCAAACACACCCTTAATTATACGAAGGCGAAGCAGCATCTTCTGTGAAAACTCTACAAAAGCTAGTGTATATTTTTCTTTCATTATAATTTATAAAGGACTTCTCCTCATTTGAGTCGTCTACATTTATTTTTGTTCCAATTATACGTTACAAATTGAAGCTTCGAATAGTATTGGTAGACTAGTAGTGGGATCCTGAGATTTGGAATAAACATGTTAGGGTCTGTTTGGGATTGAGGTGCTGTAGCTTTTAAGCTATAGTTACTATAAAAAAAAACTATAACTATGCAACAAAAGTTAATAGTATATAGTAAATATAATTTTTGAATAATAATTTTGATAAAAATATTAAAAATATGATATATTTTTTATCGTACAAGTAAAAAATTATATTAATATAGCTTCCAAGCTACAACAGTTAGTGTTTATCAAATACTTTAGTACTGTAGCTTTTAAACTACAGCTACCCAACCTCAATCACAAACACACCCTTAATGCATTGCAGCCATTGTCACGAGACGAGATTGACCAATGACCATGCAGCGTTTGGGCTTGCGTTGTGAAGTATGAATAATTAATTAATTAAAGATTTGGGAATTCTAAAACTACTCCTAGTTTTTCCTTTTCAAATCCCACCAACGAAAGAATAAAAAAAAAAAGTCTAAATTTCCAAATCAAATTAGGGCAAAACCAGCATACCCTTTGTATTTTTGTACCGCTAAGGGCCCGTTTGTGATTATTTTTGGGAAACTTAAAAGTGATTTTGAGAATTTAAAAGTTAATTTTAGTGTTTGGTAAAAAAAAAAAATTTAAAACCACTTTTGTCAAAAATCAGCTCCTCCTACAGCTGATTTTGAAAAGTAGGGAATGAGTAGCTTTTAGATTCTGATTTTAAGAATCAATTTTATTCTTTAATACAATTCCATAAATATCCTTATAATTATTACCTAAATCCAAAACTATCCTTATTTAAATTAGAAACAAAATCAATATTTCAATAAATTTTTATTATAAAAAATAAAAGAAATAAAATCAATATAGTATAAATTTTATTTTTAATTAAATTATTATAATACACAATTAAAAATATTGTATGTACATATTTTTATATGTATAAGTAAAATTTATTTTATATTATATTTATTTTAGTCATCTTTTTTTTTTCAGCAGTTTAACTGTAAGATTTACCAAATACCCACAATTACTTTCAAAATTTTTAATAATTCTAAAAATAAAATTTATCAAATACTTAACTGATTTTTTTATAATTAATTATTTTTACAGTATAATTAATAATAATTATTTTAAAAATTACAATATTAAAACCACGTACAGTTTGTTTCATTTGGGAAAATAAGAAAACAACGGCGTTTGGGTTAGTTGTTTCCCTTTCACCGCTTTTTATAATTTATTATTTTGCTTTGGCGTTTGAATCGTCTGTTTTGTTATTCTATTCATCCGAAAAGAAACCAGCCCACAGTTCACAAAGACGCACAAAACCAATCACAAAACTCCTATAATAATAACCTTTGCCCATCGGAGCATCTCCTTCAGAAAACACAAGAAATTAAAAACCACTTTGTTATACACGCTTACACATGGATACTGCGAACGCAATTGGCTCAACTGGTCAACCCAGCTCAGCTCCAGCTGCAGTCCACGGCAGAGCCTCCCCCGGCACGTTAGGTCGGCACCTGGGACGGCGTTTGGTGGAGATTGGCGTGAAGGATGTCTTCTCGGTTCCAGGAGACTTCAACTTGACACTCTTGGATCATCTTATAGCGGAGCCAGAGTTGAACTTGGTCGGCTGCTGCAACGAGCTGAACGCCGGATACGCTGCTGATGGCTACGCGCGCTCCAGAGGCGTGGGGGCCTGTGTGGTGACGTTCACTGTCGGTGGCCTTAGCGTCTTGAATGCTATTGCTGGCGCTTACAGTGAGAATTTGCCTGTTATCTGCATTGTTGGCGGCCCTAATTCTAATGATTATGGGACTAACAGGATCTTGCATCACACCATTGGCTTGCCTGATTTCACCCAAGAACTTAGATGCTTTCAGACCATCACCTGTTCTCAGGTACTAATTAATTTAATGTTGGTCTTGGTCATTCTTTATGCAATTATTTGATTAATTTGAGATGTGGGACACTGACACGCAGGCTGTGGTGAATAATCTGGATGATGCACATGAGCTCCTTGACACAGCAATCTCTACTGCTTTGAAGGAAAGCAAACCGGTTTATATTAGTATAAGCTGTAATTTGCCTGGAATCCCTCATCCCACTTTCGCTAGGGACCCTGTCCCCTTCTTTATTGCTCCTAAGTATGAACCAACACTCTCTTCTTTGCATATCCTTTTGCTCTCTATTTCTTATTTACATATTTTAGTTAATTACCGTCTGTAGAAAATGAAAGTAATTTGACATTCTACTCTGTTCCATATTTTTGATTTTGTTTATCCGTCTTTCGGTGCAGGGCCAGTAGATTAAGTTCTCATTATTATATCCAATCTACACAACATGAAAATGAATCATAGAACACAAACTCTTCTGATAACATGTTTGTTGAATTGATTTTCAGTTAGCTCTTCTTAATCATATTTATGGGAGCATTTATCTGTGGTGTAGGATGTGTATACTTTTCAAGTAGAATTTCTTTTCTAAATAATACTCTTTTTTTTTTTTTTTTATACTGATGTGTAGAGATTTCATTCTTTACATCTGATGTAGGGTAAGCAATCACTTAGGATTAGAAGCAGCCGTGGAAGCGACTGCTGATTTTTTGAATAAAGCTGTGAAGCCTGTCCTTGTGGTGGGGCCAAATCTAAGGGTTGCTAAGGCACAGCGGGCCTTTATAGAGCTTGCAGATGCCACTGGATATCCGATAGCTGTTATGCCATCTGGTAAAGGGTTGGTGCCGGAGCACCATCCACATTTTATTGGGACGTATTGGGGTGCTGTCAGCACCAGCTTCTGTGGGGAGATAGTGGAGTCTGCAGATGCCTATGTTTTTGTTGGCCCCATCTTCAATGACTACAGCTCTGTGGGATACTCATTGCTGATTAAGAAGGAGAAAGCAATCATAGTGCAGCCTAATCGTGTAACTGTAGGCAATGGTCCTTCCCTTGGCTGGGTTTTCATGGCTGACTTCTTAAGTGCATTGGCTAAGAAGCTAAGGAAAAACACTACAGCACTGGAGAATTACCGTCGCATATATGTCCCTCCTGGTATTCCACTGAAGCGTGCGCAAAATGAGCCTCTTAGAGTCAATGTCCTCTTCAAACACATTCAGGTACTGCATCATTATCATGATATAAAAGATCAAACATGCAGGTACTGCACAGCATTAAGAACGATATTAACAAAGTCTGTCGATCTTGTTAAACAGGACATGCTGAGTGGAGACACTGCAGTAATTGCTGAAACTGGAGACTCTTGGTTTAACTGTCAGAAGCTCCGTCTCCCTGAGAATTGTGGGTAAGCCGGGATCTGTCTTTAGCAATGTACTCTTATAGCTTTTATTATGAGCAGCAGCAATGTTGATTATCGATTGCATTCAGATATGAATTTCAGATGCAGTATGGATCCATTGGCTGGTCAGTTGGTGCCACCCTAGGATATGCTCAGGCTGCTAAAGATAAGCGTGTGATTGCTTGCATTGGTGATGGGAGTTTCCAGGTGAGTGACATAATTTTGACGTAAACAATAGAAAAACTAGTTGTACAATGGAAACTCCTCTTCGTGTAAACTGATTGCAGTACAAAGAGACTGAAATAGGAATATAGTTCTTGTAAAAGAGTTACAATGGGCTAAGGTCTATTCCATTGCAACTGGAAATGGCTTAACAAAGGAACTTCTGTGATTATAAAATCTGCATGCTTATCCAGTCTAATGAGATCTGTGCTTGTGAGTAATGATGAACTGTAAAATTTTTGTAATTTTTCCTAGTTTTGTTCTGTCAGTAAATAATGTTACCTTCATTTACTTAGGTAACTGCTCAGGATATATCAACGATGATTCGATGTGGACAAAGGAGCATCATATTCCTTATCAACAATGGCGGGTATACAATTGAAGTAGAGATTCATGATGGCCCTTACAATGTGATTAAGAACTGGGATTATACTGGCCTAGTTAATGCCATCCACAATGGAGAAGGAAAATGCTGGACTGTCAAGGTTAGCATATATAAAATGTGTGTGTGTGTGTGTGTTACATTTTGATAGAGGAAATGGATATCAGAATTGTCAGATGATAAATTGGTTACAATTTCTACTCTCTCATGCACGCACTGCTTTATTCATCTCAACATAAATTTTCTGAGCATACGAGGAACTTCCAAAATTTTGCTCTCTTTGTATTGATAGATACCATATTTATTATATGATAGCATTTTGCTTACAATTTTCTAAAGGTTTACCTTATGAATGAGAACTGAGAAGATGCAGCTTACATATAAGCCGTGGTTTATAAAATACAGGTGCAGAGTGAAGATGAACTAACAGAAGCAGTTAAAACAGCTACTGGAGAACAAAAAGATTCTCTATGTTTTATCGAAGTATTTGTGCACAAGGATGACACTAGCAAAGAGCTGCTGGAGTGGGGATCCAGGGTTTCTGCAGCCAACAGCCGCCCTCCAAATCCTCAATAGCACTTTGAAGTGTCGAGAATTCCAAGTTTCTCTCATTTCAACTGCAGTTTTCTTAGCCTATATCCTAAAACATGTATCGGTGCTAGAAATAAGGGAGAGAGGATTGTTTGATTTAGATGGTTTCCCACCTATCTGTCAGCAGCATTCTGGTTTCTGTTGTGATGATGCAATTGTTGTATGCACATTGTACATTGTAAAAGCTTGTTGTCTATAAGTGAACATGAAGTTTATAAATAAAGTTATTGAATGGAGGTGACCTCCATCTTGCTGCAAATTGATACTAGTGCGGTTTTGGGAAAAAATTGTTCCAATTTGTATATGAAGAAGATTTAGAAAACACACAACATTCCTCAATTTGTTACCTATGCTTTGGCCTCTCTTTTACTTTTATGTACACACATGTTGTCTCCCGGGGACTCACTATCGAGCGTACATAAACCTGGGATCCTGTTCTGTGAAGCAACTGCATTCTCTTCTTCCAAACATCTACATTTATGGGTTCAATTTTTAATGGCCACCCTCCAAATTTCCAGTTTGAGCGCTAGAAATTAGAGAAACGACAGAACAGTTTATTTGGGAGCTACTGTTTATGCCAGTCCTTGGAGGGGGATACAGCTGCAATTCAAAAATGCGTAAATTGTCTTTCTACTTCGTAATTTAATGGAAGTTTCGACCTAATTTTGGCCGTTTGGTTCGATCTAACTTTCTAAAAGTCAGTTGTACCAAATGGGAATAAATTAAAAAGACCAAAAAAAAAAATACACTAAAAAATTATGCTATATAATACCCATAATAATAATACTAATACTAACAACTGACTAAGGAAGACATCTTCCTTTAAACAAAATAAAAATATTATTATTAAAATTTGTGTTTATTTATATTTTACAAAGCACGGATATTTTCATTAAAGAATGATGGTACGACTAAGTTACATTATATGTAACTTATATAAAATCTAAGAATTGTACTCAATAACTTTAGACATCCATCTAATCAAATAATACTTGAGTTATCAGGAGCAACTAATGTCCAACGGGTGGAATTTAACTTAGCAAATACTCCAATATATAATAATAATAATAATTTTTCAATGCATTAGAATTGAAACCATGTGTGTTTTTTTTAATTAAAAATTTTTAATTTAAGCTTAGAATCTATAATTAAAATATAGGATAGATAACATAACAGTGTGGTCAATTGAACTTTATATTTTATTTTCACGGCTGAAACTGGCGATACGTCATACATACATACGTGCACATTTGAAAGCGGAAGTAGAGGAGGCGGGACTCCTCGAAAAGGAGGAAACCACTGCTTTATTTATTTGTTTCTTCTTGGAAAGAATAAAATTAAAGGCATAGCATCCACTTTCCTCTTTCTTTTTTTATTATTCTCTCATCACGATCGATCGATCGATCAGAAACAGAGAGTCTCGTAGTCGTTTCTGGTGTAAACAAAAAGAAGGAAATGAAGACAGCAGCATTGTTGAGATCTGGCGGAGCGGCTTTGAGAAGAAGTGCAGCTCCATCACATTCACATCGGGTGGGCTCGTACTCGACAGCTTCTCAATCACATTCACATTCACAGCCAGAACGCAAGGTGGCCATCTTGGGTGCAGCTGGAGGCATCGGCCAGCCATTGGCCCTCCTCATGAAACTCAACCCTTTGGTCTCCTCTCTCTCGCTTTATGATATCGCCAACACTCCTGGTGTCGCCGCTGATGTCAGCCACATCAATTCCCCCGCCCAGGTTGTGTCATTTTTGCTGATTCAATTTTTTTTTTATATGGTGAGTTTAATGCTGTAATATGCCCATTTCTTAACCACTTGGGTTGGGTGTTTCGGAAATTTTTATTAGGTTGAGGGGTATGCAGGTGAAGAACAACTAGGTAAAGCATTGGAAGGTTCCGATGTTGTTGTTATTCCCGCTGGTGTTCCAAGAAAGCCGGGAATGACTCGCGATGATCTTTTCAATATCAATGCGGGTATAGTCAAATCTTTATGCACTGCCATTGCCAACTACTGTCCCCATGTGAGTTCCTCGCCTTGTTTCTTTTTTATTTTCATTGGCTTATTGGTGTTTGCTCTCTTGTTCATTGGATTGGACACATTGATGGTTTTCATTTGGGATGGTTTTAGGCACTGGTTAATATGATAAGTAATCCGGTGAACTCCACAGTGCCAATTGCTGCTGAGGTTTTCAAGAAGGCTGGAACCTATGATGAGAAGAAGCTTTTTGGTGTGACTACACTTGATGTTGTTAGAGCTAAAACATTTTACGCTGGGAAGGCTAATGTACCAGTTGCTGGTATGCTTAATTGTGTCTTGATATTACAGGTCGTTTGATTGTTTTGTTCATTTGTCTGCCTGCCATTTTAGTTGACAGAAAATTTGTAGAATTGGTGAAGACATTTGGTGCGGGAGAAGTTTTTTTGATATGATTCATGAAACCGTATGATTTTTGGCAAAACCTGCAGAATAGATAATATTCTCCATTTGCTGTTTTAATAAATTTAAGAAAACGAGTTACCTTGTCTTCCTGCTTTATGATGGTATAGTCAATTGATTTAATTTGTTTTCAACATCATACGGAATGCTGACTCCAGCTTTTGTTTTGGATGCCAATTCTTATTGATCTGCTGGTATAGATGCCACAGTCACTTTCATACTTTAAGGTCATCTGGCAATGGTGCTTCCCTAATGCTTTACTTTATCTTGCCTGCTGATAAACAAATGAAATCCCTAGATTTAAATTAATCTGCTTTAATTTCTTGGGGATTGTCAATAATCCTTGATCTAAGCTCTGATTTGCTATTTTGCCTGCCTCTACTTGCTGCAGAGGTTAATGTGCCAGTAATTGGAGGTCATGCCGGCATAACTATTCTTCCTCTCTTTTCTCAAGTACCTCTCTCCTCCCCCACCTTTCATCTTCCTTCTTAAATTTCATAAGATATATTTGGCACTTTTGTTAGCTGTGATGTTAAATTCTTTTGTTTCACTGGATAATAAATAGGCCACCCCCAAATCCAACAATCTATCAGATGAAGAAATCAAGGCTCTTACTAAGAGAACTCAGGACGGAGGGACAGAGGTTGTTGAAGCTAAGGCTGGAAAGGGATCTGCAACACTATCAATGGCGTAAGTCTGGATACTTCTCTGTTGTGTTCTTGTAAAACTACTAGATTTCTATTTTGATAATTTAAGTGGCCGTTATGTCTTGCCTCTTTGGTGACTTTTCTTGGAGTAAAAAGGGGAAAACGAATAGGTACAAATCTTAAAGAAAGGCGTTGTTTGATATAAAATTTCATTAGAAAACCAAATTTGCAGTAAACTTTGTGGCACACAAGCATTTGCAATCAACCATTATTATTAGCTCAGCTGCTTGTTTGAAATTCTTTGAGCAGAAAATGTAAAGTACTGTCCCAGCTCCATGCTTATAATCATAAACCAATGATGGATGGTCTAGAAATATTACCCATTTAATTATCAAAGGTTAGTACTGCTGCATGGCTTTTTTAGCGGAACAAACAAAGGATCTTCAATGAGGTTAATAAAGACTTGCATGATATCCCCATCCCCACCCCGACTATTAGGCACAGAAATAATATGCAAAGTTTTTTATTTGTCCCACTTTCGAGGTATTTAAACACACTCTTGTTCATCTCCAGTGATTCTGGACTGGTTTGTTTGTGCCTCTGAAAGTAGGTTTGTCTTGTCTTGTATGTTGCAGCTATGCCGGTGCCGTTTTTGCAGATGCCTGCTTGAAGGGGCTTAATGGGATTCCAGATATTGTTGAATGCACATTTGTGCAATCAAATGTCACTGAGTTACCTTTCTTTGCTTCCAAGGTGATTGAATTTGAGTTGTTGAATTTTTTCTTGCTTGTTGGTTTATTTTATTTGTTGCCTCAAATTGACGAGGATGGTTTGGGTCTTCGGTTTATTTTGACCATTGGGGCATGTGATGGTTGTGGTCAATTGATTGATCATGTCTGTGTCTGTGTGGGCGCAACTGTAGTACTCTGGGTCACCTAGACACCTGAGCTTCTTTTTTATTTTACTTTCTTTTCTGTCCATGTAAAATGAATTTGCAATATTGATGAGAAGTGCAACTGTGTCATGAATACTAGATTCTTCAGAAAATGATATTAGTGGCCATTATTAATTGGAGAAAGCCGGTCCTGAGTTAAGCTATTGGATTATGTTGCAGATGGCAGTGTTTTCTCATATTTGTCTCTCGTGTACGCTGCAGGTTAGGCTGGGAAAGAATGGTGTGGAGGAAGTCCTTGGGCTAGGTCCACTTTCTGACTATGAAAAGCAAGGTCTTGAAAGTCTCAAACCGGAGCTCAAAGCATCGATTGAGAAGGGAATTCAGTTCGCCAACCAAAGTTAGTTGGTAAAATTATGATAATATTAGGGGCAATAATTCTTTTTGCTATAGTTTCTCAATTTTGATATTCCATAGGAGTATCATGTGCTTGTATAATCCTTGCTGCTGGAGTTGCAAAACCAGCTTGAATGTGTTGCCAATTGAACTTTGAACTGAGAGAGCCCATTAATAATATTCTCAGGCTTCTAGTTTGTAGCCTTCTACTAATATGTTAAATGCATTCATTCAAATTTGTTTGTCAGTTGTCTTGCGATAATGGCCAATTCAATAACAGATGGCTGTGTTTACATGGAATTTCATCTGTTACAGTTAATGCGATCGAATTTGTTTTCTATTGTCTTTTATGATGTATCTTGTTCAATCAAAATGAGTTGAGCTCCAGACGATAATTTAAATGTGTCGATATGAAACTTTAAATTTGCGTGAGTGTTTAACTTCATACAAAGCCGATATCCTTATATGGACCCTATTTGATTCAAGCAACAAAGCAAAAACAATCAAATAGGTAGTCGGCTCGGCTATTTACACATTGGTTAAAAATTTCTTTTAGAAGTTTCAACTATTTAGTTCAACTTTTGCTATGGTTTTATAATATACTCAAATCCCCAAAGTTGGGCATATTAAAGGAATGTGATTAGTTGGCGTAGTTGCGAGGTTACTTCAATTTTTCAGCAAGCTCAGTGATATTTCCTGCTAAGTAGGACCACGTGCAAACATCACAACTTGATTAGGGGCCCAATACATACATACATATATATATATATATATATATATATATATATATATATATATATATATATATGAATTAATGCCTTATTTATTGTTATTTTTGGTTTCTAACTAATTACAGTTGAACACTTCAGCTACCAAAATTAATTAGTTATTTAGACTCTGGATTGAATCGCAAGAAATGAGAATGAAAACGAAAAGTGAAAGGGCATTTTGAGTTGGCTGAAGCTGTATGGGCACTTTACCCGTGGGAAAAAAAAGGCAATCGCCAATCATTAGAATTTCCTATTCATCTACATCTACATCTACCCAAAAGATTAATTTGCTCATGTCAATCTTGTGCTGTGGCAAGCCTTTTCGACATATAAAAGCGACTGGAATTACCAAGAAAACTGCGTCAACAATTTAATGCACAACCACGTATACTAATGTAATTATATGTGTGTGTATATTACAGTTAGATATATATATATATATGTATGTATATTATTTGATTACTAAGTATGGTTAAGCAATAATTTAATCATCACCCGCCAACTGCTACATATGCTCAGGTAATTACTTAATAATAAGAAAGAAAATTTCAAATACATATAGTTTGGATCTTGCATTTTGCCGGGGGCAAACCCTACACCAGCACGCACAAATTTTAATGGGGCGCAAATTCTGGTCGATTTTGGAGCACACAATTAAAGCTCAACTGTGCACTCTCTGTATATATGGACAAGCCACAAACTAAAACGGGTCCATAAGTTATCAATTACCGTCGAAAATAGAAATTATCTCTATATTTATCATATTAGCCATGAAATTTTTTCATCTCATCTTTGCTTTGTGTTTGTTGAGGAGAGTTTCAACAAGTCCTTTAAAATATCATGCAATATTCAACTTTGGAGATTCTTTGAGTGACACTGGCAATTTTCTTCTTTCCGGTGCCCTCGCATTCCCAGTTATCGGAAAACTCCCTTATGGCGAAACCTTCTTTCGACACGCAACCGGTCGGTGCTCGGACGGACGACTTGTCATTGATTTTATGGGTACACTTGCCTATCCCCCATCATCTCCTTTATAAACTAACTTATATATATGATGTTGAAATGAGTGTACTTAACTACAACATGATATTATTGTAGCTGAGGCATCTCGGTTGCCATATTTGCCACCATATCTAGCACTAAAAGAAGGTCTAAATTTTAAACAAGGGGTGAATTTTGCGGTTGCTGGGGCTACTGCACTTGAATCAGAGATTTTCTATGAGCGAAAAATTGGATCTCTTTTATGGACGAATGATTCATTGAGTGTTCAGATCGATTGGTTTAGGAAGCTCAAGTCCTCAATTTGCTCTACTAGAAAAGGTGACAATTGCTAAAACCTACATTTCACTTTCAATTTCCCTTTTTTTTTTTTTAATAATTTCTTTGTTATATTGTCACAGATTGTGATACCTACTTCAAAAAATCGCTATTTTTCGTGGGTGAGATTGGTGGAAATGACTATAATTATCCTGCGTTTGTTGGTGGAAGCATTAATCAACTTCGAGCATCCGTGCCTCTCGTTGTTGAAGCCATTACTAATGCCACCAGTGTATGTTACATGAATATTCAATCTCTTTCGAAACCTCCTCTAACCACACAGGAGATTCTGAAATAGATAAGGTCATTTTTGCTATAACCATGAGCCACTTGAATTATAGGATCTAAGAGGATAGATTAACTATAAATGTTTATTTTCCTTATCCACCAATTTCACTAATCATCCACTCCAGCTCTCCTCTGCTAGAGACACCTATGAGAATAAAATTCACAACGTTCATTGAATTCTTTAAAGTAAGATTAAACAAACTTGCTATGTGATAACAGCATTTAAATCCTCATATTGATTACATTTAGAATATTGATATAATTTATCTATTTATAGCGAATGAATCCCTAGAAAGTAGAATCAGTGACCACTGTTCAATAAATGAAATATATATATATATATATATATATATATATTTTGGGATCCATTTATGATGCGAGCTTTCCAGAGTTTTTAAATATCATTGTCATATATATGTTTATTATGAATTATCAAAATTTTATCTATTAACAATCGCTCATAAATTTTACTAGAAGAATGATTTTGATTACAAGAGAATCTTAGTCCTTTCAAATATACCTGCTCAAAATAATTACATATAAGGGTAATTAATTTTGGTTTCTCCTGTTGGAGTTGGGTTAGGGGCTTATATGATATAATAATGTTCCCCGATTACTCGGTCTTGCATAGTTTCGTATAGCAAATTGACCTGGTTAATTTATTATGTTGGTTAATTCTTAATTATCATTTTGGTGGGAATATTACGTGGTAGTTGTTGATAGAGGAAGGTGCAGTGGAGCTAGTGGTACCGGGGAATTTGCCAATCGGGTGCTCGGCTGTGTACTTGACCTTGTTCCAAAGCCCTAACGAAAGGGACTACGACAGAAATGGGTGTTTGAAGGCAGCAAATGCTTTTGCTAGCTATCATAATACCATGCTTAAGGCTGAGTTACACAAGTTGAGACAAAAATATCCGCATGCTAATATAATTTACGCCGACTACTATGCTGCTGCCATGCGTTTCTATCATGCACCTCGACATTACGGTCAGTTAATTCCCGCTCTCAATTCAACAAGTCAAGTTTAATAAAGAGTTTGTTTTCATTCTACGCATGCTGATCAGGCCTGAATTGATTTGTAATTCTCTGTGCACTTCTAAAACTTAATTATGGTTCTATCTTGCTTTTCATGTAAAGAAATTGTTTTTCGCCAATGCCCAGCATTTATTCGGTCCACTAATTCTTAAGAGTAACGAAGACCACTTGAAATGTAGGTGATATAAATAACTTTAACCAATTCAGTGCGAAGAAAGACTAAATGATGAGTTGGCGTATATTTTGGATCATAATATATATATAAAATTAAGGCTTGTGAATTAATTAACAATTATTATTGATGCAGGATTCTCCAGCGGGGCAGTGAAAGCTTGTTGCGGAGGGGGCGGACTATACAATTTCAATAATTCAGCGAGGTGTGGTCACACTGGATCAAGAGCCTGTGAGAATCCATCAACTCATGCAAATTGGGATGGAATCCACTTAACAGAGGCTGCTTACCGCCATATTGCCAATGGTTTAATTCATGGCCCTTTTGCTACTCCATCTCTGCTCTGACACCGAGATACATATTTTAATTCAATTGGTTTAATTCCTGGTGTTGAAAACAGTGATACGACAGTTAATAAGGGAGATTACTCAAAGCCAGCCATTGGTCAACCTTTTGAATCAAAGGCTCCTCAATGTTATATCATGACGTTAACTTTAATGATAATAAGAAAAAAAAAACCTTTTATTTGGGGTTCTTTTTTACAATAAAGAGTTTGATCGGTGTGGAGAGATTCTAGAATACCTTTATCGTATTACAACCATTTAATATATGTATGACATGTGTGTATAAATTAAATATAATTATTAATTACGTAATTTTTAAAAACAAATGCGCACATATATTAAGTGACTATAGTACTAATTCAAAAAAATAAAATAAAATAAGTGGGTGTAGTATAATAATGAATCTCTCTCAAGAATATACTAATAATTTCTCAAAAAAAAAAAGAATATACTAATAACTAACATCCTTGACATTATTAAGCATGACCCTTTATTTATTTTAATTTTACTTTAATTGCTTACTAATTTCATCAATTATTAAATAATACTAAACATTCCAATAAACGTTCCAGTATTTTTATTCAAGTTCAGAAAAATTTTATGTAACAGTAAAATGCCATCAATACAATACAATAACGGCCTTGCAATGTAGGTCATGATATTTATTTTTTCCTAATATTTTTATATAAATTTGCATTAAGAATTTAGATCCAATGATATATTTTTATATAATCTTCTACTTTAAATACATATAATTTTTTATCCAATAACTACCAATCAAAACATTATTAAAAGCTAAGCTTGGCTTATGGAAAAATCTTTGCATTAGTGGAGTCCCATTGTAAATTTGCACATATTAGTAGTGCATTTAGGTGGTTCAAAGATAATCAGATCCTTCAGGACCCATGAAGACATTTCAACCCTGTGTCTCTGTCTTGTTGAAAATATTAGAGGTTGTGGATTCTTGTAATTGAAAGCTTTTATCTTGTTCTTTGTGATTAAAATAGATTTGCTGCTATGCTCTTCAGTAAATGTAGCCCATCTCCAGGCCGAACCACTTAAATTTGTGTTTCTTGATTACTTGTTTCTCTGTGATCCATTGAAGTGTGTGGTTGATTTGCAGTTTCTTAATCATTAATAAGAGAGTTTAGTGAGATCTTGGTGATTCTTGATTGGTGTTTAGTTGATCAAGGAGCAACACTTGTGGATTGCTTGTGACAATTATGCTAATTTGAGATACATTGGGTCAACCAAGCAAAGCTGAGTCGTGAACGATCACCTAATCTTTGGGATGCCCCCTTACGATTTCCTTTATTTCTTTAACGAATTTCTGATGTAGTTGGTGGAGAACTTGCAAGGCTCTTGGATCTTGACTATGACGAAGGGGGTACATGAAAATTGCACTCCGACGCCCAAGTTAGTGTTTGTTCAAAGGTGAAGAATGAGAACTTTCTCTTTCTATAGTGAACAGTGAAATGTTTGCCAAGAGACCTCTTTCTCATAAATGGGTCTCTATTTATAGATGATGGGTGACATAAGTTTAGGATTTTGCTTTGGTCATTCTTCGTAGTGACACGTGTCACCCATCATTATTGTGTACCTGGATGTGAACTGGATAGTATGGAAACAAGTATATTTATTCCGTATTCCTGCGTTTCCTTACTCTTATGATTATGGGCGTGGTTTCTATAGATATATAGACTTCGGAAATAATTCCCTCTTTTGCCATGTTTAGGAGTTTCAGGGGAGTTTTTCAGTAGGTGTTGTTTTTCCAGAATAGCTTGGGTGTTATTTCCTTCGGAATACTACAAATGCTATTTACCCTAGAATATTTCATGTGCTGTTTCCTCTGGAATATTTTGGATGTTATATTCTCCGGAGCATTTCAAATGATATTTGCCCCGGAATATTTCATGTGCTATTTCTCCCGAAATATTTTGAATGCTATCTTCTCCGGAACATTTCAATTACTTTTTTCTTCGGAATATTTTGGACGCTATCTTCTCCGGAATAACTTGGGTGTCATTTTCCCAAGAATAACTTGAATGTTATTTTTCCTCATAATAATTCTTTTTATTTAGAAGAGTAAACATATGGCATAATGTGATGCCTTTGGAATATGGCACCTACAGCAACCCAAACCAAGCAAGCGCTAGCTCTACGCGGCTGCAATCCCTTGAATCAGCAAATATATCGACAATCTTGATTCTCGCTTGTGTGGAGCTTTCCGTTGCTCGTGTTCATTATTAGCGGATGGATTGATTTCCTTGCCGTCTTTCTCTTTTTTGGGTCCCTCTTTTATTCTCTCTAGAACGGCATCATCAGCATCTTCAACAGCATTGTAATTTTCAGGATCAAGATCGCAGAAGTGGCTACTGCTGATTCGGCTGATAGATTTTGTTATAGAAGATGGGAACACTTTGGAGCAGTTGCTCTCATTCCCAGAAGGCCGAAATTGGTTGCTGCTGCCGGGGGACGGTGATATAGTGATCACAAATGGATCTGTATGTGGTTTGATCTCAAAATGACACACCTCTACAGCTTGAAAACCTCGCCGGCCTTTGTATATTGTCTTTCTAGCACCAACAAATCAAGTTTCAGTTGAAGCAGACACTAAATAACTGATACTTTGTGTGTGCTCAGGGCCAAGCCAAAGGTGGCTTTCTATAGCCGAGTAATTATGTTTGTACTGAGAAGAGCACTGAAATTTTTTTCTGTTCTGTAGTAATAATGTGCTAATTTTTTTATTTATGGCTAGAAGGGCTAGCATGTCTAAAAATATTTTTGAGTACAAAAATATTAATGGGCTACCATGCTGTATCATCATTTGATTGATGATATAATTTAGCACATTAATAATAAAAATAAAACCAACCAATACCTAATAAATATTAAATAAACTTTGGTGGCATATTACTGAGATACAATCTATGTATTCCAATTATAAATATAGAGTATTATTGGAGTTTCTTTGAATTGTTAATATAATTATATCTATTAGAACAATACTATACATCTCAAATTATATGTCAAAATTTCATCTTAAATAAAGTAGCATGTGAGGTACATGCTACAGCATAGATCAGTTTTTTTAAAGAAAATTCATTTTCCGGACGGTTAAAAATGAAGCGACAAGTTATAAATAAACCAAAAAAATTGAAGCAATGTAATAAAAGTTGGAGCAAAATAGGAGAGCTCGGAATTATTGGTTGAATACAGAGTACAGAACATTTAAAATAAGATAATGTAACTCGATCTCAAATTCATTTCGATTTTTTGACTTTGAGAAATAATCACCATTTTTTTGGGCTTGACGAGTTTGACAATCACGATCTCGACCCTAACACTGTTCATCAAGACAAAACTTTGTTTTGGGCTTACTCATACCTTAAGCCCAGAATAGGTTTTTGGTTGGCCCACTGACTTATTGTGACGAAACCATTGAAGCCGTCGCAAAAATGACCTGCATTTTTCCTGGTACATATGATTATTTGTTTTTTAGAAGGTGTGAGATTGTCAAATTTTAAATTAATTTTTTAGCCTCCATTATTCGAATTCAGGCTGCTTATAGTTTTTTATATGATCAACATAATACATAAAAATTTCCTTTGAAAGATTACTTTAGTTGCAAAGTTATTTATTTTTTATTAAAGAGATTAGAGAAAGTATCAACACTCCTAAACCTAAGATACATTTAAAGCACAAAAGAGCTGTTTTTATTTTAATTAACAGACGAACAATATAAAATTAAATTGTCCGTTTTCATGAAAAATTTTCCAAACTAATAATGATGCACACAAGATCTTGTCAACGCAAGCAAGTGGTAGCAACGACAGTGTATAACTCATAAAATTCATGAATTAAGGATCAATGTCATCATCCTTCTCATGATCCATCAACTTCCAAGAACCATCAGCCTGCTGCACCATGCCCTTATTCTTTTGAATTCGCCAGGATACCGGCACAAGATACTGATCCTTCAAATTATCCATTGTTTTGTTTAAGAGTGAAATATCACGATCAACCTCCAAATGAAATCCTCCTTTGCTCCCTTGGGTTCCCGCTACTCCATGCAAATAAGCCTCCAAATTATGCCACCCTGAAAAATTTGCAGGATTATTCTTCAAGTACTTGGATTTTGTAGTATCAATTGTTAATTCTTCCCCAACATCTTCATAGCCTATGAGTGGATACTTGGGGACTACGTCTAATTCGTTACGAATTCTTAAGACTCGAAGATCTTGATATCCGGACAACACCTCCTTGAATCTTGAGTCGCCGACGCGAGGGCTGGCGAATATTATGGCTGTGACGGGACAGTCTTTGCTTGGCTGCCCTTCGGGTTTGTTGAATCCATTGGCAGCTATGTCAACTGCATTCAGCGTTGCTACTGCTGCTCCTAAGCTGTGCCCCGTCACTGTTATGCTAATTTCCTCGTTCTTGTATTTCTCCACCAATCTCCTAATCTCACGAATGACCTAAATAATGAAATATTATTGTTTATAATTATCAACATAATTCGAAATGATTAGAACTTCTAATCATTGTGGTTGGTGTAGAAGTCATGTTCTGTTTGTTTCCTTGTCATTCTTCTTTCAATAATTTTACTTAAAAGAGAAAAATTAAGTACTTATTGTGGTTGGTGTCCAAATTAATTACATATATAACCATGTGCTCCAAGTCCGTGAGAAAACTCTATTGATTGTTAAAAAATAGGTAATTATTAAGGTCCATCTAATTTTAACCGATTAAATAGAATTTTCAACCCAATTTCATTGTAAACCATGTCGGTTTATTTATATTGAAAATAACTGGAAAATTATGTTTGTTATGTACAAAATAATTAAAAGTATCCACCAGAGGAACTAATCCAAGTTTCCATGGCTACACGAATCCAGCAGAATTTTTGTTATAATGATCAAAACTAACAAAAACAGATAAGCCGATTCACATTAATTATACATTTTAGCTGCAAATCCTAACAGGATATTAATCTGCGATACCTAAGTTAGAACTAGAATTAATAATCTCCTTGTTGGTGGTATGTACGTTTTGAGTCAGTTCAGTCAAGTTTAATTTTGATTATTCTCTCACATTATTCTGAATCTAAATTGTTAAAAGTAATATTTTCTCCATAAATGCATTTACTACTACCAAAAAAAAAAAAAAAATACCTGGTCTCTTGCACTGCTCTTATTGAAAGGAGAGCGTTGATCAACAGAAGTGTAGATTGAGTACCAACCTTGATGCACCATGGGATCATTAGTTCCATCACCACCAAATATTTTTTCAGCAGAAACAAAATTGAACTCAAAATCATTAACCCACTCTAGGGTTTGCACCGATCCTCTCCAAGCTATCACAATATCCCTTCTCCCTAACACAGCCTTTCCTTCATCAGTGGCCACCGCGACGTAACCCATCCAATTTGATTCCTTGCTCCAAGCCTCCCTGGATAATGGCACTATGATAAATGCTTCTGGAACATGAATTTGAGACGTTGCATAAAAGAATTTGTTCACGTTGTATTTGTAAGGATTGCCTTTGTCTAATCCCACTTTGGAGAAGAAATCTCTCTTGGCGTATATGCTATCTCCTGCATATTTAGATGCCTTCTCTGTGTTGAAGGTGTCATATGCAGCTTGTCCCATTTCCCCGTAGTGAATGATGTACCGCCGAAGATCGATATCGAGAGGATCCAGGAGGCCTTCCCAGTTGTTTTGGCCGCTTAGATTCCTCCATTTTTTGGCTATGCTATCCGCCATTTCCTTTTTCTTCTTCTTTCCAAAGCAACTGACGAACAACTTTTTGTCCATGCTTTAGATAAATGATTGTTCTAGCACTGTTTGCTCTCAAATCTCAATTTATTTAAAACCAAAACTTGGGTTGACTTTACCCCATTCCTTTAATCAATTAAATCTATTTACGGAACATGAGGCTGCTGGACTTTGACAACAAATTTCATTGCCTCAAGTAAATGACTAGCATAAAAAAAAATGATCCTTTTCAGCAGACCGCTACAGCACTTCCAAAACATTCAGAAATTGTCATGTATATATGTATATATGCGTCTCAACTCCAGTACGTATGTTGTTTGATTAATTCAAATAAGTATCGCCTTTATTAACGTGTAATGCAACCAATATTAGACAAGGTTCTCTAAATTTTTTTTCTTGTGATTGGGACTCTTTAATTTTTTTTTTTTATTTCTAAATGGGGCCCTGTTATCAACGCCTAGAATTAATCTTCAATATTTTATTTTTACATGATTGCTCGTCAACCTCTCTTTTCATATTGAGCTTGTCAATTTCTTATACGGCTCATTTCTCAGTCCTTGTCATGAGTAAAATAAACAAGGGTTTGATTATCTTCACAAACATTATAATTTTATTAACATATTTTTCGCATTTCAAAAACTGCAAGGAACCAGCACGTGTGCTGGATTTTCCAAATTTAGTGGAAAGCTTATTTTAACTTCTTACAGATTGGAGATAAATGGTATGACTTATGTTCTTTAAATCTATATATGATCATATGCTTGACTTTGAAGGTACTCGGCCACTTTTTGCAAAAGCAAACATCAACTTATTTCCCAAAATTAGTAGGTGGGTCAAAATTTTCTTTTACAAACAAACATGAATTTCTCTCACTGCTAGAAATTAAAATTTTGGTTCAAATTAAAACGTGCCCATAAATTTTATTTTTATTTTTTAAAAAAAAGGACGTTGCCTACAAGTTTTCTTTTGGGTTTTTCACAAACACCTTACAAATAGAGTAATCTTTGCTTTGAAGTCATCCAAACATAAATATGTGCAAGTTCGAATATACATGCTTTGAAGTTGAAGAAGGCAAGTTTTGTGACTAATAAATCAGATTCTTTGCTGAGGCTTTAATTCTCAATTTCAGAAAGTCGTTTAGGGCATTTTTTTTTTATTGTTTTTGTGTTTCCAAAGCTTTTACTAATATGTAATATCTATATTATCACCATTTTTCAAATATTGCATTTTGTATGTAGCTTACACTTATAGTATACATGTCTAAGGGTCTGTTTAATATTAAAGTGTCATAATTTTGAACTACAAGGCTATAATAACTGTGGAAAAAATGTTATTGTTATTATTGAGGGTTTGGTAAATCACTAGTTATAAGATAAACATTGATGATATTTGTAACATTTTTAGTAAAATAATATTAAAGTTATTTAAAAAAAAAAACAGTTGGGCCAGCTTTCTAAACACAACTAAACCAAACGGGGGTTAAGGCCTATAATAGCACAACAAAATCAATAGAAATAATTAATGGTATTTGACTCTCTCAAATTATCTCTCGTGCCTCCACTTTTTCAATAGCAAAATTTATTTTCCGAATTATCATCATCATCAAAATTTTCCATTAACGCCAAAACTTTCACTCTCATTTTTGGATTCTAATTAGTAATTAAGTATTTTTTAGTGACAAGCCATTTGATTGTATATGATTAGATGGAAAAAATGGAAGGAGAGGAGAGGAAGAGAAATGAGAGAGGGGGAGAAAAAATAAGTGTAAAATAGAGTCAATCTCAATTTTATTGTTTAGCTCGACATGAAATAATCTTTTTTTCCTTTATTTCTTTTTCCTTTCTTCCTTTACTCTCCTCCTCTTTCCTATCATTTCTTCAGATCAAACATGTCAATTTCTGAAAGCCATCTGCTAGCATACATATTCTGGGTACCGGTGGGCGTTGGCTCTTCTAATGCATCAGAAAAAAAAAATGAACAGGGTGACAAATTACTTTCGCATGTAATTTTCATGTAACTCTTAAAATCTTTTGCTTTCAGAGACTCGAAAAGCAATCATGGGCCCTCAAACTAGCCCACTTGAAGTGAAACTCTAATCGAAGCAAAAGGCTATCCACTCATCCTGCCGTGTGGGGCTCTCTTTATGCCTGATTCAATTCTCAAATCTTTAGTAAATCATTAACTTTATTGCATGGTTAGAGTTGAGTTATTTCCGGCGGCTGGTTCAAATAAAAAGGATTACGGAACAATTGGAATTATTCACGGCCCCAGACAGATTCATATCTCTATCTACGTACCACATATAGAATTTGCTAAGATAATAATGTCAATTTTAGGCTAGTCTCTAACTCTCTATCTTCTCAAATAATGAGTTTATATGATTCCACAATATTGTTATTGTGGGTCACTTGGTTAATCTTTTAAGAATGTGAACATAGTGCTCATAATACAGTGTCCTCGATAAATGATTATAACATTAACAATGATAAACACAATTTTCAACCCAATTACGAGTTTTCTTTTTTTTTCAAATTAAACCAATTATGTGGTTTGTATAAGACTGTGTTCCCTTCTTTTACAATTATCAAGGATTAATGAAAGGTTGAGTTAGGCACACAACTCATGAAAAGAAAAAGGATACTTAAGGACAAAGCCTATCTGCTAAAAGATACCCTCGAACTTCTGTTTAGGTCTATTATGTGTCTATCCAGAAATGCGTTGCTGAACTCGAAGGACCAATGTCTTTACCGACCAACACCTCGCATAGACTATAGAGATGCAGAACCCTAGGCTTTTCATTGATACTTGTAAGATTGCATGTCCTTTGCTCCAGAGATTTCCCAGGGTCCAATATTCATTGGCTTTAGCTATAGGCACATCAATGTCGATGTGCCAGACAAACTTGCTAGATTCGAGAAACAGTAATTTTGCCCCTTTCTTTCACTGTCTCGTGGCAATTATTCAGGTTCTGTGGGCATGCAACTGTCTGGCTTCTTCCCTTAAACAAGTCTGCGTGTTCATAATGGGGAATTTTAAATTGAAGGTCCCCTGAGTTTGGTATTGTTAGCACCCCAAAAGGGCCAAAACGTGTATGACTATTAGGCAGCCGTTTGATATTGCGGGCAGGTATATAATTACAGCATAATTTTTAAATCTTCAAAAGCTAATGCATAGAAGTCATGGAATGTGCACGTGCCGCATTTTGATTAGCGACCTTATAGCATTGTCATACACTTGCACACACATAATTATCCAAAAATTACCCTTAAATTGAACCCCTTTAATCTTTATGGCAAGTTTCGCAAACGGGCCCTACTGGGTAATTCTGTGTACATTCAAACTTTTACATGAGAAGAACCAACTCGGATGATTAGTATAATGCCACCAAAGCTTTTGCCTGGCGATAGCTAGTGCACTCAATTAGTTCCCCATGTGGAGAGACTCACCAATTCTCCCCTTCAATCATTGTAAACAGGAATAGATGTCTTTTTAAATATGTGAATTAATGTCTCACCTTTAGTTGGTTTTAATTTTTGAATTATGTTCTCAGCAGACTTATAGACTGTACTGTAAATATATCAATTAAATTCTGAATTGTAGTAACTGCGAGAGTGTAAATGTGCCTTTCTTTTTGGCCATTCATGCTGAGAATGAAGATGATAGACGTAAATTTGTCTTATATTTTGTAAATATATATATATTAGAAATGTTTTAATTAGAGATATTTTGTTATATTAAAGTCAAGTATAAGTTAAAAAATGAAAAAATTACAGATTTTAATACTGTGTATTTTATCTTATAATACATTCAAATATATATTTTTTTAACTTTTAACTTATCCATGACTTCAATACAATCAGAAATTCCTAATTAAAAACAACTTTTATATATATACAAGAGAGAGACACGCACACTCACCATGAAATTAACACTCAATTAATATCCTGGTGCTAACATGTGACAACTTGGACACCTCAAATTCCCTCACCCCCTCAGCTACTAAAATAGCAAAACACCCAACTCTACTCCATAACACCATGCACGCTTATGATTTGTCTAAGCTAAACGATCGAAGGGAGCCCCATTGAGGGATTTGCATTAAATCGTGCTTCGTTGGCCTTTTTGCGTGGGCGCAGGCTTCTGCACGAGAACGCTATTAATCCGATGGTTTGAGGCATTGAGTTCAAAAGGACCACTAGCTCATTCATTTATTCTCTACTTTGTTATATTTCTTTCATGTCTGCGACACCGCTAGCTCTTGGTATTTATTCCTCTTACACTTGTTTCTTACCTCTCCTGCTTGAGAATTAAATAATATATAAAAGTTTATTAAATATATATTTGCACTGTTTGCACATGCCAGCCACAGCCAGGCTTGCGTCGTCTAAGATGAATTACGTAGGAATTAATCTTAACAAGAATCCTGTGTCATTCTGAAGGAATTCTTTTGTAGTGACGATATTACATAGCTGTTGCTGGAGATGGACAATTAATAAGATGTCACATGTGAAGAGAAGGTGAAGTGAGTATTATGTTGTGTAATGCTAAAGGGCGCAGAGAGAGAGAAGCAATTAGTGGGGTTGGTTCTTCTTGCACTAGATGACATTCACAGAGTAGCAGATCACGTAGCCTTGACAAATTGGATGAGAAAAGCCAAAAGCAAGGAGAGAGTTCAGATAGAATCACTTCTCCTGTCAATATCAGGGAAAGCTCTGTGACAGCACTCGCTAGCTCACTGGTCACTCACTCCTTAGCCTTTTTTAAAATCACCATTTACCGCCTTTTATTAACAAACTAAAAGGCAATGCAAAGAGTTGAAATGAAACCAAGAACAAACTACAAAAGGGTCTCTCAGAGAGTTGAGAGTTCTGTTAATGGTCACCATTAAGGCTAAACTATCTTCAGCGTTAATTTCACTGCGAAAGTGATGCGTCAACCATGTAATTCCAATGAAAATGCTATCATGAATCTCCTCTCTCGATTTTGTGCGGGAGGGGGACATATTTATACAACAGCTAACCCACTTATCCAGAAGCTAACGTTTATTTTTTGGATTGGAGTAGGAATCTTAAAGAGTGGGAATCCTATGATTGGGAGTGTGAGTAGATTGTTTACTTATATTAGAATAAGAGCATGGAATCGATATCAGAATTCAATTATGTTGTGTTTACTAACAAGGAATGGGAATCAGAATGAGGGAATGAGAATCAATAACATGTTTACTTGTGAAATTGTTGCTGGAAATGTGAATGATTTCTGCGGGTCCCACATCAAATTTGGATTGATTCCCGGAGTTTTGATTCCTGCAAGGGGGTTGAGAATCAGAATCTCATTTCCTTAAATGTCGAAATTGTCCTTGCTACATTTACAATATCCCAAAAATACCCTCTTTGAAATGCAAAATATATAAATGGAGAGAAAAGGAAAAAAAGGCAAAAAAAATAAAAAAGGTAAAACAAAGCTCAAGAATTCGCGATTTGCTACATGCCCTTCTTCCTGCTCGCCATCGTCCTGCTCGCCATTCGTCCTATTGCCGTCGCGATCTATTGCTGTCGTTCGTCACGATTTACTGCTGCGCTTCGTTGTGATGTGCTGCTATCGCAATCGATCTGTTGCCGCCGTGCTCGTGCTTGTTCTGTATCCGTTCATCTTCGCGATCTACTGCCACTAGTCAAGAGATGAGCACAATGTTATAGAAATTACAATTTTTTTTTAAACAAAGACGATGATGATTTTTTTGGGTAAAAATGATGATGATGATAATTGATTATTGTTGTTATTTTGATTATTTGGGATTTTGATTATTATTGTTATTTTGAGATTTTGATTATTATTGTTGTTTGGAATATTTGGGATTTTGCCGATTTTGATTATTTTGGACTTTGATTATTGTTGTTATTTTGATTATTTGAGATTTTAATTATTGCTACTGTTGTTGTTGTTATTATTATTATTAATGAATACACATTTCTCACTCCCGAATCCATACTTTTCACTCACACTCTAATAAGTAAACATAGCATAAAAGTAATCGTTGAAATCAGCCAAAAATATATGCATTCAGTTCTGCATTTTTACCTCTTTTTAGTTTTTAGAAGGCTACAGCTAGATCCCCTTCTATTTTATTCTCTTCAATCTCAAGAAGATTTAAAATTAAACTAAATAAGATTAATTATCAAGTATGGATTTTGACTGCGCTTCCTTATTTTACCACTACATCTATTTTTTTTTTCCGAAGCTTAATTAACTCGGTTGGTAGTTGAAATTAACTGTTAAAAATTAGATTAATGATAAAATTATAAAATTTTTATACAAACTTATTTTACATAAATTATTGTGACATTATTATATCACTCTACATATTAATTTAAAGTTAAAAGGCCTTTCGATTTCAATAGTATTATCTAATGGTTTTGGTTTGTTAAGTTAAGTTTGTCGTCTCCTCGTAGAGCCAATGTATGTAACCAATGTTGTTTTTATTTTTTTAATGTACGTATGGGTGTATGTATGCATGTATTTAACCAAGTTGCAAAACGAGGAGTCGCGAAAAACTCGTCACTCGTGATATATATATTTATACAACGATATGGAGATTTAACTAAAACTGACCGTTGGAGGGACCTTTCTAGCTTCAAAATTTTGCACCGTTTGTTATCAGTTCCATGACATTCCTCCAAAAGAAACCTCATCATTTAAGACTCCACGCGCCTACAAACTCACGCCCCTGTCACGAACTCTTGTATTTGTCATGCGGGGCCCATTCTTCAGCATATTTGATTTTTGTCATTGGAAAGTGGAAACAGTTGGGTCGGATTGAATTATTTGAACCGGAAATAGAAAATGTTACTATAACAATGAAAAATATATACATCTTTTAATTTAGTCAAACTTATTTATATCATGATACATTTGTATATTTTTTTAAAATTATAATTTGAATAGCACATACGATGTATTGATGTATGTAATTTCTCTAATTTTATGTTTTTCAAATGCACAATAGTTACTTTTTAAAGAATACAACAGTTAAAAACTTAAGTAAATTTTGACTTTTATTTAATAACTAATAATATCAAACAATTACACACGTGATGATTAGCTATCTATTTCTTGCAATTTGTATTTGATAGTTAATGATTTTGGCGGGATTAAAATTATAGCACCTCAATTTGAAACATATTCGGATAACCCAAATCCAAATAAAATTCTCACGGTGCGGATTGGAAAAATTGAAAAAAGTTGGCCGAACAAATGGCAAATAAATCCGGATTTAGCTTGCATCTGCAAAGATCCGAAAGATTCAAATCTAAAAAAATCGAGATCCACATAATTAAAAATGCATATTTGAATGTAGAAATTGAAGATCAGTACGAATTTGGATGCGAATCAAGATACACCTGCATTCTATCAAATATTTAGGTCCACATATTTTTTTAGAATAAATTAAATAAAAATATAATTTATATAAGAAAACACATTATAAATATTAAATACATCCAAGTATTCATAAACATTGTTTAGATTATTTTAGATTTGTTTTATTGTTTAGTATTGATGATTATTTTTTTAAATAATTAAAATATTATAAATTTGTAAATAAATATTTTAAATGTACAAATCCAAATACTCAAAATATTCGTCAAGAATTCGTACGGATATTGCCTATATTCGAATCCGTAATAAATAATACGGATGCACTACATCCGGATACGGATCCGAATTTGCCATCCCTACGCGAGTGCAAGGCTTTACCTACTCAAGAGGGTTGAAAAGCAAAATGTGACAAAAATGTATTATTCATATAATAATTTCAAAATTTTTTCAAACTGGATCCGAGAAGAGAAGACCGTTTCTCGTAAAGTGTGTGTACTCTCTTTAGTTTTAATGTTTTATAGTCAGTTCCCTCGTTAACGTTCTCGCTCTCTCTCTCTCCCTCCCATACTCCCAAGTTTCGGACCACACTCTCTCCGCCTCTGAAAGAAAAAATAAAATAACATAAAAAAGAAACGAAGACTGAAACGACGATATCTAAAATCTTCAGTTTTGAGAGCAGAAACAAGAGGACGGTAACGTAACTATTCTAACTAAAACCAAACTGAAGAAAAACCAACCTTATCAATGGTGGCTGGTAAGGTGAGAATGGCAATGGGTTTGCAAAAATCACCTGCAAACCCAAAGCACGGAACCCCACCGCCAGCAAAGCCACCCTCACCTTCACCGAGCTCGGCCAAGGTTTCTTCTCAAAAGACAGTCTTCTCGCGCTCCTTCGGCGTCTACTTCCCACGCTCCTCCGCCCAAGTCCAGCCTCGTCCGGTACCTGACGTTGCCGAGCTCCTCCGCTTAGTGGAAGAGCTTCGCGAAAGGGAATCCCTGTTAAAGACTGAACTCGTTGAGCACAAGCTGGTTAAAGCGTCAGCTGCGATTGTTCCAGTTCTTGAAAGCGAGATTGCTGCCAAAAACACTGAGCTGGAATTATCCTTCAAAAAGATTGAATCTTTGCAATGTGAAAACGAGAGATTGAAGGAAATGCTTGAACAGAATAAGAGAGAGAGTGAGAAGAAAATGAAAGAAATGGAGCAAGAGATTGAGGAGTTGAAGAAAACGGCGTCTGAGCGTAGCAAAGTAGCAGAATTATCGATCGAAAGTGACGAGCTTTCTTCTTCTCAGAGGTTTCAAGGACTAGTGGAAGTGTCAGTGAAGTCGAATCTGATCAAGAATTTAAAGAGAGTAAAGAGTTCAGACGGTGCCGTTTCTTCATTAAGTTGTGATACTCCTAACCATAATCACAAGCTTGAACGACAAGATTCTAAGAGAGAAGAACCAGAGGGGGAGAGACCGAGGCACTCGCGGTGTAACTCAGAAGAACTCTCCTTCTCCTACGACTCAACTCAGTCTAGTCTCAGATCACGTGTTCCTCGCGTGCCGAATCCACCGCCAAAACCATCATCATCCTCTTCACTTCCAGCAGATAGCAAACTTTCAGCGGGTAAACAGATTCCTCCCCCGCCTCCTCCTCCGCCTTCAGCGCCAAAGCCGTTACCTGCTCCGGCAAAGTCAGCGCCTCCACCGCCTCCGCCGCCTCCGAAGGGACTGAGAGCGGGGGCAGCGAAGGTCAGGAGAATTCCGGAGGTGGTGGAGTTTTACCATTCGTTAATGCGCAGAGATTCGCGCCGTGATTCCTGTGCCGGTCAGTCGGAAGTTTTGCCGGCGACTTCTAATGCCCGTGACATGATAGGCGAGATTGAGAACCGGTCGGCACATTTACTCGCTGTAAGTGTTCGGTTCCCGGTTTTGTTGGTGTTTTTACGGTTTTGCCACCGTGATAAGTGACCAGTCTTGAAGGCCTTTCTTGGTCCCCTACTAATTATTTTTGAATTTTATTGTTTTTAGCTAAGATAAGACAGAGTCTAGATTCGAAGTTGGCATAAAATTAAATACTTCATAAAGTCTTAAATCTATGGAATTTAATGGCAATTTCGACCATGTAATTATTTGTGATATGACTTTTTTTCCCCAAAACATTTTACAGATAAAAACAGATGTAGAAACACAGGGAGATTTCATAAGGTTTTTGATCAAAGAAGTTGAAAGTGCTGCATTTACTGATATTGAGGATGTTGTGCCATTTGTGAAATGGCTGGATGACGAGCTCTCTTACTTGGTACATTTCCATTTGCCCACTACATTTGGTTAGGCATTACAAAGTTGTGAACCTTGCTGTTTCATAAATTCTTACATTGAATCTTGTGTTCGTTTTAGGTGGATGAAAGAGCAGTGCTGAAGCACTTTGATTGGCCAGAGCAGAAGGCAGATGCTCTGCGAGAGGCAGCATTTGGATATTTTGACCTCAAGAAATTGGAATCTGAGGCTTCTTCATTTCATGATGATGCTCGCCAGCCATGCAGTCCGGCTTTCAAGAAAATGCAGGCCCTGCTAGAAAAGTAATTCATTTCATTATTCTTGTTTGTATGTGAATTTGTTAAAAGAATACATTACAGTTTATGATTTCTTTCTTTATGCTAATGGATGCTACAGGTTGGAGCATGGTGTTTATAATCTCTCACGGATGAGAGAATCTGCCTCGAAGAGATATAGGGGTTTTCAAATTCCCATGGATTGGATGCTTGAAACTGGAATTGTAAGCCAGGTAAATTACTTGTTCCCTTTACTTTGTTATACTAATTTTTTGGAGTTTGGTTAATACAAGAGGATCAAGTAAACAAATTTTACCACATGAAATGTATAGCTCGAAACTTGTAATGTGGATCTAAAACATATATCAAGAGAGGTTACAACTATGCTTTACTATTTAGGTTATTAGTTTTACTTTCTTTAGTTGCAGAATATCCTGGTAACATAGCAAACTCCATCAATTTGATTTCAAGAAAGCTTATAATATTTGTTCACTCATTTCTACCACTAGCTATATTGCAAAACTTTCCATCCACATGGAAATACTGGTGAAGAAAACTAAAGGTGCTGCAACACCTTTTAGGTGGCCCCCTTTAGGAATCACAGCCTGCAAATCTTTGGAAGAGCAAGAGATAGTTTGTTTTGACATTGACTTCTATTCCATGTATTATTATAATATTGAGTAGTTGTATGCAAAATGACAAAAGGAAGGTTAAATTTTGTGCCTCTTTTTCCTGCATGGGCACATGTGAACTCCTAGATTTTATATGTATCTGCTTGTCTGCTTCATCTTTTAATGCAGGATTATTAATATACCAAGAGGGGAATCAGATTCTCATAGTTGACAGTTAAAAACCTTTGTACATATTATTTTTATGCGAACTGGGATGCTAGTACAATCTTTAATTACTTCAGAAAATTCTAAGACCTTGCTGATTGTTAAAGAAATTGCTTAAAGAGTGAAATGAGTCTATTTGTGTGTATCTAATATATTGATCTTCCCTTCTCAAAAAAAAAAAAATATATATATATATATACATATATATACACTAATATTCCTATCATCAAAAACCCAGAGATTTGTTATAGTCTTCTTGATTTGACCAGACCTATGTGGACTTAAAATATTAAGAGTGGTGTGTTTCTGTGTGACTTGATGACTATGTTAATGTTACTGAAGAGCGGATCTGGTTTTACGACTTTATGTGGTATTAACTAGAGATTCTCCATTACAAGCTTTTGCTAGTCACTTTACTCTTCAGAGATGCATGATGACTCGCATTTTATTCGATCCTTTTTGTTAATTTAACTTCTTTTGTTCAAATAATAATGAGATTCATAATTGCAGATCAAGCTAGCATCAGTTAAATTAGCCATGAAGTACATGAAGAGGGTATCTGCAGAGCTTGAAACAGTTGGGGGTAGCCCTGAAGAAGAGGAGTTGATAGTCCAAGGTGTTAGATTTGCATTCCGTGTACATCAGGTAAAGTCTAAGGACTCGTATAAAGTCAATTCCAACAGTTAGTAGTTTCATACATTTACCGGTGAGATGGTAACACTTTTAATTATTGCCAGTTTGCTGGAGGATTTGATGTTGAAACAATGAGGGCATTTCAAGAGCTGAGGGATAAAGCAAGATCATGTCATATACAATGCCAAAACCAGCATCAGCAGAAACTTGTTTGCAGGTCTATGGCCTGCTAAATCTGCAGCAAACTCAGCTTCAGTATTGGCCCGCCCCCCAGTTTTTGATGTAAAGATAGAAAACCATGTTTGTGAAATACAATGCGATTATAGTCCCCTCGCATTCAGATTTATTTATCAGTTTTAAGTATTATTGAAGTGACCATATATACATAATATATATATCAGTAGACACTACATCCATCCATCCATAACTTAGTTCTACCGGAACCAAGCATTAAAGCTTATAACTGAATCCAACCGTTATTTTCTACGATGCTGCAAGTTCAAAACAAAGGGATTCGGTGATATTGTGCTATCAAAAAGAAATTAAAAAAAAATGAAAATTGAATCCAACATCCAGCTTGTTTTCAAACTATAGGCAGAAAATTTGCTATTCGGACTTGAAATGAGATTGGAATTGGATGCACGAGCATTTTAGCTGAAGGTCTTCTCTACCCGCAGAATATGAATAAATCAAGGCGAAATTCTGCACGTTCCTCCAATCCTACACAAGAAATTTTGTTGAGTCACGCTCACGCCCGATTGCATTGCACGAACAGTTTACCACAGAAACAAAATAATTTTCCCAAAAAAAAAAAAGGGAAAGAAAGTGAAAACAAAATAATAAAGGAAGTTTCCAAATAAACACAAAATGAATGGGAATTGGGAAGTATGTAGTTTCTCTTGGCCTTTGGACTTGACATGTGTTTGATAAAGAAGGGCATTTTGGTCAGTATGTACCAAATTTTGATGCGAAAGATATGTGGACTTTCTATTACTGACTGTCTTCGGAAATCGGTGGAAGGAAGGAAATGAGTGGGAGTTGGTTACTAAATTTGCCATCGACTGCTCTTAAATTCAATCATCCAAGTGTTAATATTCTTAAGAGCAACACGTTGTATTCACCAGATCGACTTGTTTCTCGATCGTATCTTCAACCTTCTCCTCGGTTTTGTCGCCAAATCAAAGCACCGGCAACTGCAGCAGCCATGGAATCTGAGCAAAGTGGAGGCACAGCCACCAATAGCATCTCAAACCCACCTATGAAACTCTTGTTTGTTGAAATGGGTGTTGGCTACGATCAACATGGGTCTGTATATTCTATACCAAATTTTCCCTTTCCCCATTTTTGATCGCTACCCTGTAACTTTTTGGGTTTAAACATAGATATGCTGATAGTTGTTTAATTGTAAAGAGACGAGAATTTGATAAGTTGGAATTGCATGCAACAGGCAAGATGTTACAGCTGCAGCGATGAGGGCTTGCAGGGATGCCATATCTTCCAATTCCATTCCAGCATTTAGGAGAGGTACGTCTTTGTTGAGATTTCTATTGATTTGGGCTCTTTTTTTTTTTTAATGTGTACAAATAAACGTACGCTTTGAGTTTCATTAGATATCTAATATGATAATGAAAGAACGTGGTATTTCTGTGCTTTGCTGGAATGGAGAAAGAAAGAATTTTGACACCCGCTTCAAGTAGTTGAGATAAGGGATTCGCAGCTGTTCTCACTTTGTTTGATTACTTTTCCTTTCTTTTGTTTGTAGACTTTCACGTCTAGTCTTTAGTTGTTTCCCTAGGAATGGTTCTTCTAGCAAGAGCAACAATATTGATCTCTTGCAAAGAAATTTGTGGACTTCTTATTAGCTGTATATTTCTGGAGTAGAGACTTCTTAATTCTGTGAGAGCAGGCATTATTTGGATTTTGGTACAACTTCATGTACCCCAAGGTCTCAGGTTGTTACTTGTTTCTTTTAATTTAAAAGCCTATATAAGATCTAAAGGGGTTGCATTTTTACCTTCACATGTATTTGTAACTTGTGGAAAACTTGCAATGCCCGTTGACCTTGACTCCGGCGAGGTGGGTACTTGAAAAAGGCACTCCGATGGCCAAGTTAGTGTTTGATTAAAGTTATAAGAAAGAAGAAAGATGAACAAGGTGGGTTTTCTCTCTCTAGAATGAACAGTGATATTGACCCTTTTTCTCATGGTACCTATTTATAGATGATGGGTGACATGGGTTTAGGGTTTTGCCTTGAGCCCTCCTCCTAATGACACGTCACCCATTATTATTGTGCAAGTGGATGTGAATTGGATCGTAGGAAAACAAACATATTTATTCCGTACCTATGCGTTTCCTTACTCTTATGACTTTGGACGTGGTTTCCTTGGACCAATGGATTGCAGAACTAATTCCCCTTCTTGCCATCTTTATGAGGGGATTTTTCCTTGGGTTCCGCAATCCATTGGTCTAAGGAAACCACACCCAAAGTCATAAGAGTAAGGAAACGCATAGGTACGGAATAAATATGTTTGTTTTCCTACGATCCAATTCACATCCACGTGCACAATAATGATGGGTGACACGTGTCATTAGGAAGAGAGCTCAAGGCAAAACCCTAAACCCATGTCACCCATCATCTATAAATAGGGACCACCTCTAGGAGAAAAGGGGTCTCTTGGCAAAAAATATCATTGTTCATTTGAGAGAGAGAGAGCCCACCTTCTTCATCTTTCTTTTTTCTTTGAACTTTAATCAAACACTAACTTGGGCGTCGAAGTGCCTTTTTCAGGTACCCTCCTTGCCCGAGTCAAGGTCAATGAGCGTTGCAAGTTCTCCACAAAGCACATGTACGTGTAAAGATAAAAATCCAACCCCTTCAAGATCCATCCTCAATCCCCAACAAAACATTCAAATGAAACTGGATAATTAACCAAACCTCATATAGTATCTTATTACCTGAGACTATTTCATTGTGTGAACCTTGCTACCATGATGTTAAATATCTAAATTTTATGATTCTTCATACCGTCCAAATTTTTGCGAGATTTCTACTTACATCGGTCTTTTTCAAAATTTTGTATTCTGTGCGATAGTAGTGTTGTTTATAGTATGCATTTAGTGCCTTAATTGTGTTTATTGTTTCATTAATAATAATAAGCTGATGAGATTGCAGGGTCAATACCTGGTGTCTCTTTTGAGCAAATGAAACTATTGATCAAGCTGGGAGTTCCCCACTCTCTTCAGCAGTTGTTGGACATTGAGCGGGTCAAGTCGGTGTTTCCATAGTGAGTATCTACACATCTAAGAGATGAATGCATAAGTAGTCCTTATTGTTTCATGATATCAAATTATCAATTATAAATTGTCTTTCTTAAACTAGCAGATAACTTTTCAATGGTTTAGAATTCTTAACTCTAAATGCCATAGCTGGTTGAGAATTCAAGTAGGATTTTTTCAACCCCCATCAAGATCGCAATTTCTCGACCCTAATTTTGCTGAAGAATTCTTGATTTGCAATGTTCAAGCTCAGTTAGAATATGATCAAACTGTTGTCTAACCTAAAAAGAAATCCTAAAGGTTTAGTAGTCAACACATTAAACATCAATATTTTTCTACTAAAACTGAAGTGAATTGAGTTTGAAGTGGATTGAGCTACAATCTGCGTGTAAAAGCTCGAAACAACATGCTATGCAAACTATTCATGGGTATCAATTAGACTCAGATCACAAATTTTTGAATCACTTTCATTTTGAGTAATTTAACCAAAATAACACCCTAAGAGTCTTTTCTGCTTTATTATGTTTATGCTACACCACTGCCTTTCCAAGCTATGTTCAGTCATTTGTTATGATTTTGAAAGACCCAATATTTTTTAGCATTTAGTTTTCATGTTCCTTGGCATGGTAAAACTTTCAAATTTGTTATCCATACCCATACAAGCTGTAGAAATCTTTCACCTCTGTTCTGCAAATGTTGTGGTTTTCACTCTTAGATATGGGCATTACATGTATGGAGTGATTTCACTGTTTGCAAACTTTATCTTTGTTTGTATACTTGCAGCGGCAAAATTTTGGATGTTGAAGTTGTTGATGGAGGCTTGATATGCTCTAGCGGTGTGCACGTGGAAGAAATGGGAGATAAAAATGATGACTGTTACATAGTAAATGCTGCAGTATATGTGGGCTACTAGTTTGTTGTTTCATCACATTGTCCTTGAGAATTTACTGTGGTTTACAACATGGATCGCCTTTCAAGATGAACATTATCTTCTATTGGAAAGGGAAAAGAAGTGGGCTGATGCTGATTTCTGATTTCACTTAGTTTCTCCTCAGCTCTCAGCGAACCAGAATGGTTTTGGAACCATCTAGCCCATGTTCTCAAACCAAAATAAATGAAACAGAAGTACTTCTCTATTGCATGAATGTAAGTTTAATGTCAATTACACTTGCAACTGTCAATCTCATTCTCATGTGAAAGCAATTATTGTAGTTTGAAAAATCAATCTCTATACAATTGATTTTAAGCCCCTTATTCTGTCCACAAATATACAAGCAATGGTATAGAGAAACCAAAGAATAGAAACTGTTATGTGGTATAGAACCTTCACATGGTGAGAGCAGCATACAGGAGCTGGTTCCAAGTATCAGGCAGACCTGGAAGACACCAATGGCTGCAGTCAGTACCGGAATGCTCACCGCTATATGTAGACGGGTGAGCATCTTTTCTCAGTTGTGAAAGCGTCGTTATATCCAGCAAATAAACCGGCTTCTTAATAGAACTCAACACTCTATTCACAACTGAAGCGGCTGGAGGTGCGCCTCCTGGATATGTAGATCCTGAGAGTGGTTCTAATTCTCCCAAGCAGTTCTTTTTTGGTGAATTCCATTCCTTGCCCCTGGTTTCAGTTGAAGAAATGAACCTTTTGAGTAAAATTTTACGTTTTGACCAAACATTGCAAGAGCTAGTGCACTTCACTTACTTATAATGGGTGGGAGAAATGCCCTGGAAAAATACTTTGGTTTTGGAAGGATCGACATTGAGATCAACCCATCCAGCCCATGTGCTCATTCCTTTATAAAATGCGTCTAAACGGTCCATATCTTTAAGCAGTGTTTGCCCATCTTGAATATAATCCCATCTGCATCTCCTCGCATCACACGAAATATAGTAAGCCAATGCAATAAGATGATGAATGATGATACCATGAGAGATGTGAAAAGATCTTACGGTTGTGATTTTCCAGTGTGGGTCCACCAATGCCATGAATTAAAGATCAGAACGTCCATGTCTTTCCAAAAATTGCCAGCTTGGATTGAGTTCAGCACCAGTACTCGCCCAACTTTTTGTCTAACTATATCAACCAAGTATGGCGTCCGATATAAAAGCAAAGTTACTCCGTACTCCTGCACAATGGGGATAAAATAACCAACATATGATTTTAATTTACATAATTTGGAATATTTGAAAAATGTAGACTCTTTAAATTGCTGGAGTCAGTGATCTGTTTACTGTACTCACTATTGAATAGTGTAATTAATTAACTACAAACATTCGGGAATCAAATAATTGTTATAGGGAGGGCCTCAAAAAAAGAAAAGAAAATACAGGTTGGCATGTTCTATGGTCACAGCTGTGAGCTGTGAGCTGTGACGGTGAGTAGTGATGAACTGTCATATGATCGATGGGGCTTCTTAAGATATATCAGCTGCCAACCAATACTATGCATCAAAGCAACCCCTTGTTTCTTTGCTTTCTTTGTGCGTCAGACTTGAGTTAAAAAAATAGCAATGATAAAGGCACAGATTTGTTTCTTTCTTTTTTTTTTATTACATGAAATTATTATTCATACTTACAATTTATATTACATGAAATTATAATTAATATTTACAAATCAGATTATAACCAGTACTAGTTTACATTTATTCTTATTAAGTACTGCTAAATCAAACTATGACTGGTATTAATTTACATTAATTCTTATTAAATACTGCTCAAATTTTAACCCTCACTAATATTCGAGGGATGTCTACTTCTCACATTTCGTGAGAGAAAAGATTATATTCACTAAATTATAATTAAAAAAAGAATTACCTCACAATATATTTTACTGGGACTCGAACTACTACCCTTATTGAAAAAAAAATTACCTTATAATACATTTTACAAGACTCGAACTGTCCTCACATTTGGAGGCCAGCAGCACACCTCTCGGCCTTTGCCGAGTGGCTGACAAAGATTTGTTAAAAGAGAGATAACAAGTGGCGTTTGGACAAATTTAGTAAAATTAAAAACTGCTATGGTCTAATCTTTCTGTTACATCAATCTTACATTTTTTTTTTTCCTTCTTCCCTGCACAAAAGCCTTTACTTTACGTTCAGCTAGCACTAAATAATATAAAATAGAATTTTATATGAGACCTTCTTTCAGGTAAGGTTGAAAAATGAAAACTTTCAGTCTACAGAAAAATAATAATAATAAAGAGCAAAAGTTACAAAATTATTTCTTGCAACAGATTTAACATACATAAATATACATTGAGCCAAAAGAAAATTGTATGGCTAAGAATTTTAATCTGGTGTTGCTATTTTGATATTCTTCAATGATTGAATTTGGAAACTAAAAGTAAGGCAAGACAACAGACAAGGACGCAGCTCATTTGTTATTTTTATGCCATTTTTTACTGCGTTCACTCCACTATCAGTCTATTACTATAAATTTAAATTAGAATTGGTATGCAACTGAGTTACGGGTCTACAGTTTGCCTCACATGCACTTAATATGCGGTTTAAAATAAAAAGAAAAAAGAATACGCAGACGAACATTCAGTCCTTGCAGGGACAGAGGTCAGAGGAGAGCCACGAGCATATGAAAATGAATATGAATATGAATATGAATGTAATTGAATTTCATCAAAAGGAAAAATAAAACTGACCTCAAAAGAAACAGAGGACAGTGTCTCCTTCCTTACAAAAGATGTCTTGGCATTCGGCACCGACGCGTGAATCATACACGATAACGATTCCCACATATTCAAACTCAGTGAGTCCCCCACAAACATTATCCTTTTTCCTCTATATCTCCTCAGAAAATCCCCACCATCAAACCTGCAGCATATATATATAAACAGCCAAACTATATATTTATAAAAAAAAAAAATCACTTTTTTCACCACAAAAATGAAAAAAAAATATTTGTTTTTGGTTGAAGGATAAGTTTGATTTAAAAAAAAGAAAAAAAGAAGTGACCTGGGTAGGACACAAGAGTCAGGTTGCCAAGAGTACTTGAGGTACTGCTTATCAGGCCTACCATATTTGAGGCAATCAAACTCAGCATCAATGAAAGGACAAGATGATGAATCATAGAGTGGATATGAAGGGTTTATCACCCATCTCCCTTGAAACAAATTGCACCCACTCACTTGCTTTCTCCCCCTCAATCTGGTCACATTATAAAAGTGCTGCTCAGCTTCTGCTTCTTTTTGCAACATTAATAACAGAAGCACGATTTGGAATAACAAAAAGAACAAAACTTGGGAACGGAAGCCCATCGTGGATTCTGGGTCCTGAAGAAAGTAATTGAGACACAATTAAGCAGCTAATTAAGCCTGTGAATAAACTAAAGTTGCCTGTGGTTTTCTTTGCTTATATAGCGCAAGAGAGAGAGAGAGAGAGAGAGAGAGAGGGTTTGGTGAATTGATGGGTTCACACGGAGTAAGCTAGCCAGAGGTAAAGAGGACACTGATTTTTATTTCTGACAATGAGTTGGGGAAATCTTGGACGGATTATTTCTTCTTCTTTCTTGTGCAATGTGTGATGTATCGTAATTCTGGCCTCGGGGAATTTGATAATTGCAGATAGTGTAATCTTGGCTTTATGTAATTTATTTATTTTGTCCTACGGGAAAATAAATCAAATCTTTGGGTGAGAATGGGATTCTTGTAAAAGTTCTTTTTACATTCTTCTATTGGTCTGCATGTCACGGGACGTGTTAGTAAATTAGTAATCATATACTATAAATTAAATTGCACATGCATAAAATTATAATTAATGCAAGATTAGAGAACCTATGTGTAATAATTATTTTGATAAAAGTAAACGTCACACATGCATTATGGAATGGCTCATCATTATCATATTAATATATATATACCATACATGCCTGGCAGGAAGCAATTAGACCATCTAAACAACTGTTATGTTGGAAAATTGGAAATTAATGGGAGGATAATTAATTCTCACCAGACAAAAAAAAAAGGGAGAAATAATTAACAAGGTTTAATCTTGTAATTAGGGAAGATAGTGAAGAGAAAAATGTGAAAATGATGAATATATAACGGACTATATTGCAAGATTCTTGAATATGCTGGATCAATTAATTAAATATCATTTATTTACAATGAAATGACAATTGATAATTCCATGTTTTAGCACAACGTTCTGTTACGTAGCAAGCAATTATAGGCCGGCCTTATGACTTGAGGCAAGTTGGACACGCGATCAGAATCCTTGTCTCCGGACGAAAAATTATTGACATATCCAAGTGTGAGTTTGCAAATCATATAATTCACAATTTAAAATGATCACAAGCTCCATAAGGACCACAATTAAATAAATAAAAAATATTAAAGAATCATAATCTCATAAACATGAGAGCTAGCCTTGAACATGTTATTCTTTGAAACACGTACGTGGTACAGCGTAGAAAAATGTGGAAACCCAACCCAAAGCAAATTCCAAATAATTTCGAATATTTCTTGTTCAGTAGTTGATCAATTAATTTTTCCACCAGCCCCAGCAGGCCCACCACCACCATTTCGGTTGAGTTCTGGCGCCAATATTCTGAAATGGACACTATTTCTTATTATTATTATTTTTTAAATGTGACTGTGGCGCACATGAAAGTGATCCTATTTGTGAATTCGATCGGTGGTTGATTGAAATCAATCCCCGCCAGCCACAAAAATTACCAAACGCGCGCAACAAATGAGATATTGCATTTTCATTACCTCCATTGGTTGTGTGTTTAATTATTTTTTAATTAGATAAGACTATTGCTCGTATTACAACTTATATTATATGAGACTACTAATATTTATAATCAGACAATTATTTGATTTTAGCCCTCTCTAATATTCGAGAGACGTCTATTCCACTCACATTTCATAAGGAAGAAGACTACCTCCACTTAACTATTTCATGATTGAAGAAGGAAATTAAATTCCCATAATTGCTTTTATAGGAGTTCGAACACTTGTTCTCACACGAGGCCAAAGACATATTGGTTGGTTGTGTGTTTATTTAGGACAAGAATCATCTCTTTCACTTTCTTTCTCACCTTGTCTCTTTTTGTTAATAAACAGTAAAAATTGAGTTTGATATTTAATTATTCTCAACTTATTTTTGATTAATCATCGAATCTTTCATTTGTGGGATTGATTAATTTCTTTCCTAAAATGAATGCATATCTTTACATCAACCTAAAACATTATTATATAACCCTTCAATAATGTGCTTTAAACTTGCTATTGACGGCATAAAACCTAACCTAATTAACGTATGCATCCTGATTATCAAGTATCCCCAAACGGATAATATTGTTTTTATCCCTAAATATGGAAAAAAGGATTATAATACTGAAGACCTACAAAGTGGGATTTTTACTTAAGCTGATTTTACGAAAATGACAAGGCTATTAACTCATAATTGGAAAATGTTAATGTAGGAAGCAAAACTTAAATTCGTTTAAATATATATTCCCCTTTAGTCTCTAGAGTTCAGTCATGGATTTTGAATTAATCCTTGTATTGTAGCAAGTAATATGTCATTTATCAAGTGGGTGAATGTCTGAATGAATTTACAAGTTGTAAGAAAATTTATTGCATTGTCTTAATGTCCACTTAATTTAATAATTAACTAACCTCATTTGCCACGTCATTTAAGATGAGATTTTGGTATAACATTATACTTTTTGGAAATTTATGGAGACCAATGCGAAATTGATGTCTAAACCCTAGGGAGTCAAAGGCAATTTACCATTTCTATAAATACGTATATATAATAATAATGATGCAGAGACGATTTTCTAATTCATAAAATTTTGAAACAAAAACTCTCTGCAAATTGAAATGCAAGGAATTGAAAAGATCACAGAAATGATGACGGCATTTTTGATACATATGATGTATTAATATTGCCAACACCATGTTCAATATTGAGTTGTCGGTAGCACCCTATAATTTCTAAAAATAAGAAAAGAAAAGCACTTTGGCTATGGTGGGTGGAAACTGCTGGGGAAGGTTTGGTGAGAGTCCTTTACATACAATAGGCAACGTGAAGGTGGGGTTTCCTCTCAATATCAAAAATCAAACAAAATGATTCGATCGGCTGTGGATTTTTCTGTACGTTCTTCATTTCCTTTGTAATCCTATACCGCAAAACAGCTCAGAGTTAAAAGACTTTTATTGTGACAATAATTGTTGTATAATGCCAACTTGTTTTGGTTTTATGAGTTCTTTACTCGAAGGCTAGCTAAGAGTTTTGAAAGTGATTCCGTTTACCATTCTAAAATGGCTGCTTTCATTTAATTTGGTATTAAACAATCTAATAAGATGCTGTAGACTAAGGAGTGTACCAAACTAATTAATTAGATGAACCTAAACCTAATCATCTATAACTTTCCGTCAAATTAATTATGTATTCAAAGGCATTTGCATGGCTCTGGTCTCGTATTACAGGGGGGCGGACCGGACCCAGCATGCAGTTTAAATTTATTATGTCCTCTCTTTTTCTCTTTAATCCTGTGACAATTGCGGTGATTCCAAAGCAGAATTTGTCACGGTTGACATGTTAACACATCAACATAACTTCACGGGATTTTTAGACCCGTGAAGAGACGAGAAGACAAGATATAATTAGAAAAAGAAAAATATGCACGAAAAAGACATACCTTTGGTCAAGTTTCAACTTTTCTTCTTTTGCTGTCCACCTTTTAGTTCAATTGATTTGTAAATCAAATCCGACAATGTGTTTTGAATTTACTGGTGATTGTATTATCAATCGTCCACTAGTAAAGAGAAATGTTTTCTATATTCTTCGGGCATTATGTGCATTGAATGTGTACATTAATTGTATCGTACAGTAATCAAATACTCGCGCATGTATAACCAACCATAAAGTTAAGGAGAGTAGCAAATTAATCTATCATCATCGGACTAATTCACTTTTGACTAAGTGGTAAAATTTATTCTCATAAAATAATTGAGAGCAGGAGTTCAAATCTCCCATAACTCCTCGAATCTCCTATATTGCGCAATACAGAGACTTAATTCTTTCCTTAGTTGCTGTATATGTCAACAACATTGGAAGAAGATGGTGGGCTACAGTTGGCAGAAGCTACAGTTGGCAGAAAGCAAATGGCAAATGGGCTGCTGCATCAAATCATAAAAAACGGTGGAGGTCCACGTAAATTTGCTTAAACAAGAAGAAGTTGCTTTTTGCAGAAGCCATTATATATTGTCACATCCCGTCACATCCTTTCTTTTGTATGTATGTCACATTAGTTAAGGCCTACACTCTAGACTTCGATTTTTCAGTTTGTCCTCTCGCTTTTACCATTAATCCCCTGATAACAACAACTTCCTGAATCTCCTTTTATCATCTACATGAATATGAGTCGGCATTCGGCAGTATTTTGCTTGACTTCGACTCTTCAACTTCTTAGTTAATTTCTTGAAATAAACTTGACGATGAGATTCTTCTCCGAAATACACATTGTCAATTTCCCATCGTTTTCCTTGACAAAACATTTCAACAAGAAGAAACCATTGTGTGTGCAAGTTTTATTTCAATAATATCTGACTGTATATATATTACAAATAAGAGGTTGTTTGAAATTGGGCTGATCTCACTTTTATTTACATTAATTGTTTATCAAGTAAAAGTGTTGTTTGCCATACGATTCAGTTGCTATGCTTTTGAGATTAATATGAAGAACAATTATTACAAATGGATCCCCAAATGAGGCTTAGCGAACTCAAGAACATTATTGACCTTTATCTGGTTTAAGTGTGAGTGTAGGGACTCATGATTTCCTCCATTATGAACATTTATGTGTATAAGGGAGGCTTCACTCATATAGGATGAGAATTTCTAAGCTAGCTTATATATGTTCAATAGATAGACCTCGACTATGTTACAATTGTATGAATTTAGACTCCCCGTAGTCCTTGATCGCGTGAACTAGAGCTAGACCAAGTTGATTCAAAATCCAAGCAAGCAATAATGTCCGTTGTTTAATTAAGCAAGACAACACTCAGCAGCATATGCACCAGTGACCAGACAGGTTTTGGATAAACCAAAATCTTATTATTCGCATGGAGACATGTCTATTTTTTGCTCTCCAAGCAATATTTTGACTGATCGAGATTTGAGTGCATAGTAATTAGGTAACGTTGTTCTGTAAAATAAGAGACCAGTCACAGTCAAATCGTTATCAATACTTTAATTATCATTGTATTATATGGTTAGTAAATAAATAATAAATAATGCCCCAACTATTCAGATGCAAAATTTATGTTCACACACTACTTAATTAAGAATATGTTTACGTACACTACGATCAGATTCATTTCATTTAGCACAATAGTTGATATAAATTTTGTATCAAAACGTTATATGTCTGGACTCTAGTATTGATACAAAATTTAATAATCAAATTCATACATTAAATTTTCAAGTAGTAACTTAGAACTTGAAGTCGATGGCTTTCATAAGAAACGTGGGAGTGAATGTTGGATTTGCTTGCACTGAAACCAACATACGCACATTGGGAATTTGGGTTTTGCCTTGAAGATGGGTCCTTTAATTTGAAGAAACAGAGACAGAGACTGAGGATGAAATGGTTAGGGGCTCCTTCGAAAAGGAAATCTCAGTTTTGGTCCAATACCGAGGTTTTACTAAATATATCCCAGTTTGTTTCTAAAAAGACCAGCCTATTTCTAATAGTCTGTAAATGGGCTTTTTCAATTGATAGTAAAGACACCCCCTTTTCCTTTAATAAAAATGTTCCGGGCGGGTTTTGATTTTGACCCGGACTTCCGTCCGACAAAGGCAGCCAAGCAGCCTTGAAACGTACAAGTTAACACTGACACACACACATTGTTCAGGGGATAACAAAACCGAAAAGCATAAAAAGAAGCTACCAAGAGAAACAAAGGTTTTTCAAGAAAGGGGGAAAAAAAAATGGCTTCATTGTCGATAACAGCATCAATCCCACCACCATGGCTTACTATCAGAAGCACACAACACTCACGAAGAATTCCTTCAGCTTCTTTCATTCTGCGGACGGGAAGAAGCTCTGTGTCGGTGAATGTTGCCAGCAACAACTCCTCATCATCTCGCTCTGGGCTTCTTCACTGCTCCTTTGTTTCCTCTTCTTTATGTTCTTCTGCTTTTCATTCTGCTTTTTCAGGTTAGCAGAAGCTTTTGACTTTTACTGCGATTTGTTGATTTTTGGTTCATGGGTATTTTTCTTCTTGGCAAAATGTGGACGTAGTAGGATTGCACCGGTGTTTTGAGAGGATTTTTGGAATTGAGTCAATTTTTTTTTGGGGATTGGACTGAATGATGCAACGCTGGTTATTATTATATGATTCGAGTTCACATTTGAAATGTTATGCTGGCTTTTAAGATATTTAATGGTTAAGATTGAATTTAATTTCTTTCTTATGAGAGTGAGAAATAATGCAGTTTTTATTCTGGAATTGATGAAGTTACCTATAGAATGCACTTTAAGACTGTTTTAGATGTTCTGGCTAAAATGGAGTGAACAAATTGGATAGCAAGGTGGTTTGCCAGCTTGTCAAGATTAATAATTTTGTTTCCAGTAGCAGTAAAATTAGCTTCAAAATGCTAATCAACCTGATCCATATCACCAAATTACCGTCTAGGAAAGCTATTTGGACACATTGTTATTTTGTAGTTGCAACCCCCTAAAACAGTTATATATGCATGGATTATCTCTTTACCCATTCTTTGAAAGAATGGGAGCTTTATGTTCATCTGGTTGTTGTGGAATGAAAAGAAAATTTAATTTCAAAATCTTGCATGAGCTGTTAAGGCTCAGTATGTAATAGCTTTCATTGTACTAGTTTATATCCATTTTTCTTCGGCAAATGAACACAGAAGTTTGTAGATTAGGTAATCACATTCTGATATCTTTTTGCACTATGTCTTTCTTGTTGCTGGTGTTGAAGCTTCTTCTTGTTCAAATGGGTGGATCAACTTTCGATTTTAGCACACCTTTCTTAGTTTCTTAGCAAAATCAGTTGTTTAGACAGATATAATTCTTTATGTAAACTGGTTTTTCACTTGTATTTTGCGCTTGCCATTATTGGCGATGTTTGAATTTGAGACAAATATTGAAGTAGAAAAAGCATAGAAGTAAATTTTGGAGCTTGCTCTCAACCGTATATATTATTTGCAGGTCTATCCTTGGGGCTAGATTTCAATTCTAATGTTGGGGTGCGAAAGGAGAAACGCCAGGGTCTGGTGGTGAGGGCTGGGAAGGCTGCTCTGTGTCAAACTAAGAGGAATAGGTCTCGAAAATCCCTAGCTCGCACTCATGGCTTCCGAAGACGGATGAGAACCACTAGTGGAAGAGCTATATTGAAGCGTCGAAGAGCCAAAGGACGGTGGGTACTTTGTCCCAAGTCCAACCCCAATAGTGGGAAGCGTGCCTAACTGCTCATTGTATTCAGTTTCAGTAGGTGAATTTTAATAGTCAATGTGGTTCGTGGATGATCTTGTGAACTTGATCAGAAGCTTTGTTTGTTGCTCCATTTGGGCATCTGTTGTATTCAGTAAAATGAAATTCACATTGTTATCATCACCTTCTGCTACTTAACGTTGTTTGCATTTGCGGTCAAGTGGTTTCTGACTTTCTGTTGGGAGTTTTCCACAGACCAAGACCAAGACCAAGTAGAGGAAGTAAGTACTTTTCAACCGAGAAACCACCTTTTAAATGGATGTAACATCGTTGTAATCAACTTTCTGAGAAATTGCCTTCTCAGATGTATTACAGGGCAGGAGACGTTTATGGTTGATCACCGACGCTTCCATATCTTTTTCAAGTAAACTAAAGTCCTGACACCTTGTTTTATATGAGCTTGTCAAGTGTCGAGCATTTCAAGTATGACAGTTGGATGGCGTTTCAGTGCTATGCTAAAGATTAAAAACAATTTACGTGCCACTTTTGCTCTCACATTCATGGGATGGGGAAGTACTCGTTTGTTTCATTTTTTTTATATAGAATTGATTCTATTAACCCTGCGTGTGCCGGGGGCGGCAATTTAAGTTGCAAACTTGGCCAGCATAACAAAAATGAAAATGACTAAGCGTAGTGGCACTGAACAGAACTCTGTTGTTTCGTCCTTAACAAAGAATTTAACATGCAAAAAAGGGATTCATTTACATACATCCAGTCACCGTACAATAGAATCAGCAGTTCAGCACTCGTTCCCCTTCGAATTTCTGATTGGTCTTCAAAGCTAAGCCTACATTATTATTCTCCTCCGATACTAATTAGCATAAACATACTAACATTTTTAAAAACAACGTACACGACTAGACTAGGAAACCAACCGAGAAAAAATGTACGGTACTTATTGGTGAAGTGGTAGCTGATTAAAATGTGCAGTTATCGGCTCTCGGAACTTTTTATGCAATGGGATACGAAGCTTTTCTGGCAATACCACAAAGACCTGCTCCACCAACATCTCTCCGCATCCTTATAAAACCTCCCTCACCCCAATTCTGTCCCCATGAATTCTTAACTAACCAATATGGGCCCTCATTACTGGATCCATATCCCACGATGGTAACAGCATGATTTAGGGTATTCCCACAAGGTCCAGCGAAAACACCGCCACTGTAATACCTGAAGCCCTGTGAGCTGGCATCAATGGCAACTGACACTGGTTGCCTTGATACAGCGTATCGCAATGCCAGCTCACTAGTTGGTACGTCTTGATAACTTCTGATTCGAGCAGCTTTCATGGCACCCCGCTGCCAAATGCAATATCCTTCTCTCCGCTGATATGGATATACATATTCATCAGTAAGACCCTGGCTACGTATGATATATGAGAAGGCATTATCCATCCAGCCACCATAACATCCTCGAGAGCTGGAGCAGTCCAGTACTTGTTGCTCTGAAAGTGAAATTAAATTACCGGTTGTGATCTTGGTGATTCCTTCCACGGCTGCCACTGCTGAAAATATCCAACAACATCCTATAAAAAGAAAAGATTCATGTTAATTAATTAGAAGAACAGATTAAAATTTCACATTCAAAAAACATATGCATGCGCGTGGTGTATTATCGATCAATTCACTTACCACATGAACCTTGGTTTTTAACAGGAGTGACGGCTCCCCTGGCCCTCCAATCAATGCTTCGTGGTAATCGACGCCTTGAGCCAGGATAAACAAACCAATTATTTGTGTGTGATAGTGATTGAGTTGAAATATTGTGACTGGGCATTTTGTATCCGGTGTGGGATGCAATAAACTCTTCGTCAGTTAAGTCTGCAAATTCATTGAGGCTTAACTTGTACGTCTTATTTCCTTCTCCGTTAAATTTCTCAATGAATTTAAAATTTTTCTTGAAAATCTTAAACCGCATTGCCTTTTCCGCCTGGTTCTTGTAAGTGCGAGCAGACTGAGCCATCCATAGCTCGTGTTTTGCACTGATGGAAGCTTCATGCAACGTGCGAGACGTGACAAGAGATGCCCAACTTACCATAATAATCAGCATGATAAAAGTTTTCTCAAAAGTTAAGTCCATGATTTTAATATCGAAGATGTTTTTAGCAGTTGCTTTTACTGACTACAACGATAAGCTATGAAGAAGTGAGGTGACAAGTAGAGTTAATTACACCACTTATATATATAGTGAATTGAGATGACATGATATCTTTTCATCCGTGATATTTTAGATTTCAGCAAAGCTAAAAGGTGGGATTCTTGGGAACAGATAAATATCTTTGAAGATTCACTGATTTGGTTTATTTCGGAAGACTAATGGGATTTCTAAAGGATCATGTGGAGACGGGAGAGAGATTTGATTGATAGGAAATCACACTGCGAAAAATTTCTTCACAGTTGGAGAAAATATTCGCCCAAACAAAATTTAGTAGTCCAATGTTTATCATTCTATTATATTTAGAAACTAAAAGAATTTAAAAAGATGCGGAGAGTAGACGTCGGACAAAGAATAGGAAGAAAAATATATATATACATGCGAAAAATATCTTTAAGTTTTGGGGAATAATAGAACAACTTAGTCGCTATTATCCAGATTCCAGTATATAATTTTCTCATCCGTAGAAATTAATCAGGCTTAACGCATTAGTTTATAAGAATGATTGATTTTATTTTTTAGGTGATATTACTTTTACAAACTTGTTTAAACGTATACTTTTTTATTTAAATTACGAGTAAATTCCATCAGATCAAATAACAATAATAACACTTAACCTTTTAACTAGACCTCTTATTGGTGAAAAGGAGAAATAATATTGGGGTAGCCGGTAGCCGTCTTGTAAAATTATCTTATCATTTTATTGGGTAAATGAAATTCTCATTGTTATTGCTATATTTGAAATATGTAGTAAATGAAAGAAAATAAAAACTAAGAACAGAACAAAGAATGATGCAACCTTTTACTACATTAATTTTCAGCACGAACTTTACAAGATAGCCTTTTTTGGCTTTAATTTATTCAAATTACCTTTTGCCTCATTTTTAAAGTAAATTCTGTTAAACTATACAACTGTGGTGAGTGGAAAAATGATGTGCACCAAGTTTTTCGAACAACTTTGTCATTAATTCAAACTTTAAGGATATCCATTAAAACATTTCAACTTCTATTTGCTATTCTATGAGGTTAAAGTGTGGTTAGAGTTGGCTATGTATCATTACTCATGGTGAGTGATCCCATGGCAATTACAGTTTAATGTAACTAATTAAGAGTGACAGTCCTTTGCAAGGAAAGTTCCTCATTTGTCTTGGATTATGTACTACATTCATCTTGCTGAATCAGGCGCTTGATCATTGGTTGTTCATCAGAGTTAGTGAGCATTGCTTTTTTTTTTTTTCAGACATTTCGTCGAACACTTGTTTGCTTGCATCAAACAGTTAACTAAACTCTACTTAACAATCATCTTCAGTTATTCTTCTTGTTTACATTTATAGACAGTAAAACGAAAATCAGGTACATGGAGAATTTATCAATTTGAAATATCATAAATTCAGAAATAATTTAATTAGGAAACGAAAATTTATTTAATACTAAATATCCACACGTGTACAGGATGCATAATATAGCAGCTGTAGAGAAATCAGCACTTAAGCATGCTGAAGACTTATCAGCGGATGAAGGTTGAGCTGATTCGTTAATAACAGGAAAGGAAGCACGCATGGCAATGCCACATTGACCCTGAGGTTGATTAATGTCCCTCTGTAGCCTAAAGTAGCCGTCTTCACCCCAATCCTGTCCCCAAGAGTTCTTGATTAACCAATACTTGATTCCTTCTTCACTTGTTCCATACCCAACGGCAGTAACCCCGTGGTTCAGAAAGGTCTCACAATAGCCGTTGAAAATGCCTTCGGAGTAGTGTTGTAATGCACTGGCATCAATTGCAACTGAGACTGGCTGGTTGGCCACAGCCTTCAATAAGCAAGTTTCATCATTAGGAGGCACATCTTCATAATTTGTAATCTGGGCAGCATGATCTTCTGCCTTAATGCTGTCACAAATTCCAGCAGTACTCATTCCTTCATATGAGTAAACTGCATCATTTGCAATTCCTTTGTTTTGAATAATGTATTTGAAAGCATCATCCATGAGACCACCATAGCAGCCTTTGTTATTGTCATTTGTTGCACAATCCACAAGTTGTTGCTCGGACAATGAGACTAGCTTATTAGTTTTGATTGCATTAATACCTTCTACAGCTGCCACAGCTGAAAATGCCCAGCAACAAGCTATATCCATATAAAACAAGACAAACGTTTAGTAAATAGTAATCAATAAATGAAATAAGAATTCCGCGATGGAGTACCGTCTTCAATTCCGAACTTTTAAATTTTTAGACAAAAATTCTTTCATGATTTGATCTTTTATTTAAGTAAATACAGTCATGACTCATGTGATTGGTGGTTGATAAATAAAAATACAATAAAGAAATAAATCTTAACCATAAAATGTCAGCCTCGGCGCATTAGCAGTTTTTTGCACCGAGTGTTGAATAAATTTTTTTATCTTAATTACAAAGAGTAACATGATATAAATTTTAACAAAATGCAGACAAATTGAGCGATTCACTTACCACATCGGCCTTGGTTTTTTACGGGGGTAACCGCTCCTTTTTCTTTCCAATCCAAGCTAGGTGGCACTTGTGAATTCTTGTACAGAAATGGAGAGCCGTTGGCTTTTAGTGAGCTTGAGTGATTGGACATCTTGAATCCGGTATGCGAAGCAATGAATTCTTGGGTAGTTAAGTCAGCAAACTTATTCAAGCGCAGCTTGTAACTCCGATTCCCTGTAGCTGCATTTTTGAATCTCTCAACAACTACCAGATTATCCTTGAATATCTCAAAACGCTTGTTGTTCTCTGCGCTGTCCTTATAGGTGCGCCCGTGTTGTGCTTTCCACTGCTCGAATTTTTCAGCAATTGAACCTTCATGGTCATGGAATGTGCGGGACATGGCTTGAGCTACCCAAGACCCCGAAATCATCAGCACAACTATGAGAAAGTATTTGGACATTATTTTTTAATCTATGGGTTGAACAAGGTCTACTAATTATGAGGCAATCGCTTCTAGCATGATGGGAGGAAGTATGTAAGGGCTGCATTCAGGTCGCTCTCTCTATATATACAGAAGTTAACTTTGTTCACATAAAGAAGATTCTCATTGCAATGAACGCGTGTATATATATATATATATTTCAAGCATTTTCATAGTAATGAACGCATATATATTTTGGGTGGAAAATTAACATTAAAGCAACCTGCAATTTCCAGGAGTGCCTGTCAGGTTGAAGGTAATTTTAATTGCGGACGTACGTGATGATTTGGCATTGCGGGATCGCTGGTGACTTTGGAGGTCTTCAATCTCTGTCTTTGTTGCCTGTTGTTTATTTCTATATTATATTCTAGTTTTTGGAACTCTTATCTCTGTCTTTCTTGCTCGGTTGTTTTTATCGCTGATAGTTTGTTAGAATGCTTTGAGAATTTCGGTGTTTGTAATGTAACGGAAGCACGATCAAAACAATGATAGTGAAGTTTCCGGGCGAATTCTTATAACTATACAACAGTAGTTTTTTCCGTCTACCCATTCGTGTTCGAGGAGAGGTATGGCACTTAGATTATATTCAGTACAAATTGAATTAGCTTAATTAGAAGTATATTAGTATATTATTTCAATAATTATTAGCTATTCAAAATTATAATAATAAATAAAATTTTTATGCTATGTCGTTTAAAAGATTATCACATAGATCATAGATGCAATGTCATAAATATTTAAAATATACAAATGCCATATTTTTTATAAGAAAATAATCTAGTGAGTACTTTGACATGTGGCAGAATTCTATGACCTTTCTGTGAACAGTGTTAAACTATGGATAATCCAACAGTGTCATGCTCACCTTACACTAGATAATGATTCATCTTTTATATAATTAGAAAAATAGATTGCATGGCGTAGTGATGTTACTTCAGAGTTCAAGTTGTATGATTTCTCCTTTATAATTTAATCATATAGATGACATCTCATATAAGGTACAGAAACTTGTATGCCATGTCATTTATAGATTCAGCACATAGATGACATGTTATAAAACTTAAACTCCAGGGTAAAAATTGTATCACATATCGTTTATATATTCACATAAATAACTTGCAGAAAATATTTGTTTACTTAGATGACCTGTTGTTGTATTACAAAACCAATTTCAAAGGTTTTGAAAGTTTTAATTATGTACCTTCATAGAGCATTTACACAGCATCAAGAACAAGCACAGAGCTGCAGGGCACAATTTGCACACCACACGTGATTTAGAACAGACGAATGACCAAATACATAAATAAACACGAGATAATTAATAATATATGCAGCTTCAATCACTATTGGTATATGTGTGTGCGTGTGTGATTGCAATCAGTTAAGCTGTTGGATAGGAAGCTTGCATGGCAATGCCACAGAGACCTTCTTTGGCATCAATATCTCTTTGCATCCTTATGTATCCATTTTCGCCCCAGGTGGTGCCCCATGAATTCTTAACAAGCCAATACTTAGTTCCATCATCAGCTGTCCCATACCCAACAGCTGTAACACCATGATCTAGTTCAGTTCCGCACTGTCCTGTAAACACACCGCTCGAGTAAAACTGGAAATCGGATCCGCTTGCTTCAATGGCAACCGACACTGGTTGGTTAGCCACAGCCTTCATAAGAGCTGCCTCGTTGTTTGAGGGCACGTCTTCGTAGCCACTGATCTTGGCCGCGGAAGGAGTTGCCTCCTTTTTGTTGCAACTTCCATCAGATGCCTTGTACGGGTATTTGGCTTCGGTTGCAACACCTTTGTTATTAATGATGAATTCAAATGCATCATCCATAAGACCACCCTCACAGCCTTGGTCTTCGCCGCTTGTGTCACAATCAACCAGTTCTTGCTCTGACAGGGATATCAATTGTCCAGTTGTGATCTGGTTAATACCTTCCGTAGCCGCAACAGCAGAAAATGCCCAGCAACATCCTATATCCCGACCATTCCCATATGGCCGAATAAATAAATAAATAAATAAATAAGAAAGTCACATGCCAATAACATAAACATGAATCGATCATAAAAAAATATGATATAATAATTAAATCGTTATTTGATTATAATTACCACATTGGCCTTGGTCCTTAACACCGGTAACAGCTCCTTTCTTTCTCCAATCCATGCTGGCTGGCACTGACACATTTTCATACCTAAACGATACGTCCGTTTTCTCTGACTCTGAGGATCTAACATTGGAGAGCCGCCTTTTGTATCCGTTGCGTGAAGCCCGGAATTCCTCACTTGTTTGGTCTGCAAACTCGTTTATGCTTAGCTTGTAAGGCTTGTTCCCCGCCTTTTTGTTACAGGATTCAATGTACTCGACATTCTCCTTGAATATCTTGAAACGCATCTCCTTCTCTGCGTTATCTCTGTACACACGTCCATATTGAGCCATCCACATTTCGTGTCTTTCAATCATTGTGGCATCATTGAGCGTGCGGGACCAGGATTGAGGAACACATACCCACAAAACTAGCACTGCCGCCAGCACTAGTTTGTTCTCTACTAGTATCAATGCCATTCTAGCTAGCCACTTGCAATATGAACTATGTTTGTATGATTTGACCCACTCAGTTATTATCGTTATTTATAGAGAACATGTTTTTGCTTGATCAAGAACTTTTCTCATACTGCATCCTCGTTAATTAATGATATGAGGTTATTGGTAAAAGAATCGATTGCCTGATGAATCCGGCACGTTGTGTGTGATAATTAGACAACGAGGGTCCGATTCCGTAGACGCTGCCTCATTCAACTCAATCAACGTTTATTTATTTTGTTTGTAATATATAGGTTGCATTTGCATGTAATTAAGAATCTGCTTTTACTACAGTTTTGGAATCTGTGCAACCAATTGTTAATTGGTCGGTTTTGCCACTTTGGATGTATTACGCGTAATTTATTTCTAAGGCTACCTTGGATTATTCTTCTGTATACATGGGAAATGTCATGTTAGCAGTTTAAATAATTGGCTCCAAATGCAAATGGACTTCAAAATTGTCATCACACATTCAAGAAAATCGCTATGTCAAATTCTTGGATTTTAGTTGTTCTATTTACTCCTAACATGAGATCGCCAAGCAGAAGCATAATCTTGTAGCATAAGCTGGAAACAACTTTCACGAGCGTCTCTCCTTGAGACAAAAACAGTAAATTCACCACTAATACGACAACACTTGTTATCTTGTAACTTTGGCTGAAAATAAATACAAAAATCCAATTAATGTTTCTTGCAATGCTTAATTTCAGGAAGTTCTAAGTCTGAATTTCAATTTATATAGTGCTATTTTGTTAAACACCTTAATTACATGACAAGCGCTTGAATGGCCCAAATGTTCTTTTGAGATAACCAAACATATTGGATCAATACATAAAACAATATCTTAAGTGATAATCCACGAAAGAATTTACTAATAGTCTAATACACAAAACAACGCATCAAACATTTACACGTGGAAGTCAATCATGCTACATTTGTGCCATTTCGTGGACATACACACACACACCCAATTTCTCAGGGTTTCCTGGTTTACAATTAGAACAGAAGGAATAAAACATCTACGCTAAAGTAGTATAACAATCTTCTATGTGACCCAAAGATATCTCGAGTATAACAATCTTCTCTGTGACCCAAAGATATCTCTTGCAATATCTTACGCAAATTTGAGAGCTGTCATAATAGATCTTCATTCTATATAACAAAGTTTCTGCAATATATTACTGAAGTTGAATTATGGTTTCAAAAAATGTTACAGAATCTTCCACATGTACCCTTGAATCATGGATCACTTACCTGCCAACATGAAGTCAGACCAATCTCCCTGTGAATCACAAAAATTTGAAACTTTAAGCACGTTGAACTGATGTGCAAAGAAGGATTAAATTGTAACAACTTTTACCTGAGAATGTAGTCGATGGACAGATGAAATTGACGGCTATGTGCAAAATACAAGACTTCTCCAGAATTTGGCTCTATTGTTGATTTGACAAAGGCTCTCTGACAGTTGTCTTGTGCCTACCTAGAAGATCGGCAATGGCTTGTATTAATGACTTCGGGTCAAATATTATGCCCACTTTTGGATCACATATAGAATGAACAGTGATCTGCGAAAGAAAACATTTGGTTATAAATAATGCACGGAAGGCATATGTTTTATCACACAGAGTGAAAAGAAATTACTAATCAGACTGATAACAACAATCATAAATACCACATCAAAAATTCCTTGGGAAGCCAAACATTGAATGTCTAAGGGAATTTCACCATCTTCAGGCACCAAAATTGTGTTGATATACTGACTTGGCTGCACAGAATTACTAACTGCAGTTAGTCGAATGTTTCCAGTTTAAGATATACTGACTATTAGAAATCGTATCACAATTTTTTTTTTAGTTATAGCCTAATGGCAACCTGACCTAAGTCATATCATAAAGACTAAAAGACTCCAGATGATACTAATTATGATTATGAGTAAAAATATCCCAACTTTTGCATTCCTCTCCAACCACCAGATGAATTATTTAAAAAAAAAGGGAAAATAGTGAAAACAAATGCCAAATTAATATCTGCAACATAAGCTGCATTGACTGACTTACAGAGTTCTTAAGAGACTTTTGAGGATCTCCATACGTTCGATTTAGAGCATCAGTAATGGCGGTCACAAAGCAAGAAGCTGAGAAGCCACTGGTTTCTCGATCTTCTGAACCATTCAACAGAAGTACCTGATAATAAAAGGAACCAAAATCGATGAAACAAAGGTAAGTTAAAAACAGCCATTAAATACCTAGAAGTAATAACATAGGATGTCTAGACACTTTCAAATTAAATATCCAACCTGAAAGAGGAGGCGGGGGGGTGTTGGGGGAAGTTGTGAAGTAGAAGAGTGAAAAATTAAAAAGGTACCTTCGGACAAGACCTTGAAGATATTATTTCTCCAATGCCACGTAAGACCTAGAAATGAAGCATAAACAGTAGAAAGATGGATAAGCAAATCATGTTTTCCTTCAGTGGTTGAGCCAGAAAATGTAGGAGAACAAATAAATTGAAGAAAACAACTGGAATGATGTTGAGTGACATTCCGTCAAATATTAAATTATAATAAGACATCTAGCAAGATTCTAAGAGCATAAAAAATGTGTATTTTAATAAATTGTATCAGCAAATCCCATAAATGCTTATGCTAACTATAAAAACAAGTGGTCAATATTGTCATAAAAAGACAGCAATATCCCCATTGCTTGAAAAGTCAATATAGACATAAACGTGGAAAAATGTATCTTGCTCCTAAATCGGTAAGGACTTACCAAAGATGGGCAGATGGAAGTAAATAGGGAGCCCATAGCATAAACAATGCAGTCCACAGTGTTCAACTGGTCCAGGACAGCTGAATTTGCAGTAGGGAAGACCTGGTCAGTCAGAAACCTTACTTTATCAGTAATGCAATATATCAGGATGATATAAACATATCATCAGCCAATGCTGCCAATTTATGAAGTGCCAAATCATGCCATTTGTTAAAAACATACAAGGTATAACAAAGATATCCTTGGGCAGATATTGAACGAATAATAACTTTCCATCAAACAGCCTTCAGTTTAGTACCTTTCTTGCCAGGTATAAGTTCTGACATTAAATACTACACCCTAACCAACAAAAAGGCTAGCACTATAAGAACGTCCTACAGAAAAAAAAGAAAAAAAAAGAGAACAACTGCTTCTACATTACCATCTGTAGTGTTAAATATGAAAACCAATAAAACAACACGACAGCAATCACCTCATGCAACAGATTGCTGCCCTCACTGGACATGTAGAACACCCGCTTTATTCTTGATGGAAGAGCAGGAACTGCAGACCTTTCCTAGCATCCAAATAAAATTAAAAATAAATCTCCTAAGACAACTCAGCTAGAGATAATATCAGAAAAATGTCAGAAAACAGATGTATCAAGTATTAAATCTTTTACACACTTGAAACACCTATTTCTCTTCATACCAGCAACCAGTCAAATAGATTTGAATTCCCAAAAATTTGAAGATCCAAAATAACCATTTAGAAGCCTAATGAAGGTTTTATTAAGATTATTGTCCACTTCACCCCACGACCATCATGCCCATTAATACCTGCACCAACTTAATGTCACACACCATAGGCGTAATATATCTCACACCATGACTGCAGGGTTAATCTTTATACCTATCTTTATTTCTATTTTAATCTTATAAGCCAAGCAATCAGAAGAGAGTCTGATGGAAAGAGAATGAACAATAGAAACTTCCCATCATTACTGTGATATTGACATACCTTTTTTACAGGCTCCACGGATCCATTGGTTGGATGAGAAATTTCATTCTGACCTCTTATAACAGTCCCATCCTAAAAGTGAATCAGACAAACAAATGTGGGAAAAAAGAAAACAGGTACCATTATAATGATTTGCCATCAGCATAACAGATGATTAGAACATTATCTTTAAGGGGAGGTTTTGGAGTTGGGGGGAGGGGGTGTTGTGCAAAGTTATTGAATTATTCTCATATCTATTAATTCAAATGGTAAATATCTTCCGTATCTACACATACGAAAATTTCAGATAGCACCACAACTCCAAAAGATAAGCTTTGCATGAAAAGAATATATGTGTCAAATAATTAATCGATAATCATACCCCGAGTTCACATCCTAATGTCAGTCTATCATTGGTGGATATCACTGGGAGGACTTGACTTTCAGAAGGAATATCTGAAACACGCGAAAACAAAAATATTGCAGCATCTAAAGACTGAAAAAAAATGCGTGCTCCTGCAAAGAAAAAATTTCCAATGCTGCAAAAATGATAGGCATCAGTTAAGTTAGGCTATTGTCGGGCAATAATAGATAAACTTGCATTGATGAATTGATTGATTTTATATCATTACAACCCTTGGTTATACCCCGAAAAACCCATCCAGTTGCCAGAACTCAGGCCTATATATCATTCACCCATTAACCCACTATGAGAAAGAACTTGAATGCAAATGTGTATTTATTAATGCGACAATTCAGAGTGAACGATAGGAATTAGGAAGCCTGATCACCATAGCAATTTAAAAAATGGGCATTGAAGATTCCAAAAGTAAGGCAAAATTTTGTGATACCACAAAACAGAAACCATCCTATGATAGGACTGAAACTAAAAAGAATACCTTCCATTACTGAAGCAGAATGATTCAGTTGGACGCCGGAGGATCTATAAATAGAAAATATATTGATTATCAAATTGAGAACTTGACAAGTTCCAAAAGGCAGTTGAATAATTAGTATTCCTGAATGTGGTGATGATAGAGAAAAACCAGAAACAGGCAATATGCATAATAGCAAATACTGGAACACAATGCAGTATGTGGGAAAGTGCAGCCAGGTAAGTAAAATATATTTTAAAAGAATGAGTATTATTCATCGTAATATCCGACATAAATTACCATCTAGCCATTACTACAATTTTCAAGAACAAACCATCCTGGCCAGCAACCATAACTACCGACTATCCAGTATGACTGCATACCTCATTCTGGAAATAAGTAAGAAAAGCTCGAATAGTTTCCCTATATGGTTTTGATACACCTTTCCATAGCGTATGCTCTCCTTCAACAATATTGTACCTGCCAAATTCTCAATTCATTGTATTACTCAACATCCCCACCATAGTAACACCTAGCAAGTAAATTACCAATATTAATAATACAAAAAATAACACAAAATAATGAACACGAATGAAAAGGCTGTGAAATTACTTATCCTTATAAATAAATCCTGAATTCCCGATCACGAATTACACAATGATAATGGATAAATTACCATTCTGATTTGGCTTGTTGTGGATCAAGAGGCAAACGATGACCAAGCAACCTACGAACAGCAAGTGCCTCTGCAGTGCTTTCATCTGACAACCTCAAACATCTGGAGCGTATATCTCCTACAGCCGGACCGCCTGATCACACAGAAGTTTAAAACTGCAAATAAGAACAATGAAGAAGAACATGTGGCAGCACATAGCAGAACGTCCATGTGTCTTTCGATTTGCAATCAATTGTTAAACAATATCAATCATTAAAAAAATATATATATTTTTGATTGTACTGTTTTCAACTTGAACACAATGTTTAGAATCTGAAAATTGATTATTATTAATATTAAATGTTAATTTCATCCCAAAAGAAAAGAAATTAAGCGGCCAACAAGAGGCATTTGTAATTACCGAGGACGCGAACAATTTCAGCGGTACTTCCACCGTCATCAGAAACGGGAAGCACGTGCGCGACACGTGTGGTTAAATTCTTAAGCTCTTCAACGACGCCGTTAAACGCCGTACCACCTAATAAGAAGTCAGGGGGGATCAGTAACTTTCAATTGATTAATGTTTTGTTCAACAAAAGGGAAGGAGAGCAAGTAATGACCTGAGAAGACGAGGAGAGACGGCTCTGTATGTGTAGGATTGGAGAAGCAATGGCAGCGAATGGCAGCAGACATTGATTTTGAGAGAGATTTTCTGGAACTACGAATTTTTATTCTCTCAACCAAAAGACGACGAGTGAATGTAAATGTAAATGTAAATGAAATTGAGGGCCCCAATAAAGTGTCCGCCATATTTATTATTTCCTTTCCCCCCGCAACAGCAACCGCGAAACTCACTCCTCTCTTCTTGACTCTTCAGTTGAGACTTGAGCGAGCCTCGCTTCTAGGCTTTAGCCTCTCTTAGCCTTCCTTTCTTTGCACGCTCGAATTTTTCTGCCTTTGGCTCCATGTCAGCACGGGTCCCACTTCTCTTGCACTAACAAAACGACCCGTCGGTATATTCTTATTAAAATTTTACGACCTGTCGGTTTTCTACCGCAGTCCGGATGTTCGGAGTAGCACCTCACGTGGCCACACTGTGTCTGACTCTGACTAATAAATAAACAGGTTGTTTCCATATCAATGTATAAATTCGGATATTTTCCATAACCTATTACCAAATTATTTTGCTTTCAAAGTTCAGTTAAAAAAGCTAACTGCAATTCAAAGTGGAAAATTGTAGGCCCTCTACCAACTAATTCAAGTTCACTCGAAAATTAAATGAAAATACCAAAATTCCGAATCATCCCTCGTCAGTCACTCGTCAAAATTGAAGCATAAAATCCTAAGCCTCATCATCTAGCTAGGGGCAAAACTATCATTTGAGTTACCCCAATTATTGCACAATATGTTGTTGTAATTTTAACTAAACAATCACCCAATCAGAATCACAAAATTCCTGTTCTTGGGTTGTAGTCATGGATGCTCTAAGATTTTCTTCCTCTTGTACAATTCCATGGAGATTCTGTGTTATTGTCTTCATCATTGAATAATGTGGCTGTTGCCGTCTTGATATCGGCAGACCAATTGCCGTAGCTTCCAGATAATCGTTAATATATTTCTGACAGAAACAAGAGACAAGAGAAAATATGTTCAGTGTATTGTATGTGAATTAACTTCTGAAAAAAAGCACATGATGCTTTTAAATATATATATATACATATATATATTAGAAATATTTTAATTAGGGATTCTATAAATTAAAAGATAAAAAAAATACATATTCTAACATACTGTATTTTATTCAATAATATATTAAAATATGTGTTTTATTTTTTAACTTATTTTAGTTTTAATAAAATCAGGATCCCTAGGGCCTTTGGTGCCCGATGGTTACCGCTACTGCCCTCCAAATATGAAGACAGCAGTTCGAACCCCCACAAATATATTATGGGAATAATTTCTTCCTTAATTAAAATTGAGCGGAGGCAGTCTATAGTATTTAACGAGAATTAATATAAATTAATTCCAGTCATAGTCTGATTTGTATAAAAAAACAATAAGTCTGGCAGAAAGAGAGAGAGAGTCTTACTTCAAACTGTGGATCCTTTTCCACCGAGCGGTCTTCATTATGCGAGATGTCTTCTGCAATAGTGTCATCTGAGAAACCAAGGCAAGGATAGTAGTGTTATGTTGTATGGGAATAGCTACTTTCCTCTATGACAATGACATTGATTGGCTAAATGCAAATTAACGTCATAACTTGTTTGGGATGGTGTTTCTGCATGCAAACTGTGCAAGTGATAAAAATTTATAAAGCTTGCTATTCCAGAGAATGTAAACAACATTACACAACTCGAGGAGAAACTCATTACTTTGGTCAACCCACAATCTGTAAATCACAATACATTCAGTACTCACGAAAATCTGAAGTGATGAAGATTTACCCCTAACAGAATTTACTTGAAAATACAAGGGCAAGAGAGACAGTAAACCTTATGTGAAAACAATTTGACTTACAGGAAGAATAACAAAAAGAAGACTTTTCACCAGTTTTGTAAAGACACGGAATAGGGCATGCAATTTCAATACACAGCTCAAACAGACCCTGAGAATGCTCGGTGAAATATGTGAACAAACATATGTTATGAAATTATTACCAGGTGATGCTGTGGAGGGATCGGCAGGAGTGACTTCAGCATCCAGAACCAGACTTTCACAGGATTCAGTAGAATGATCAGAATAAGAAGGCACGGCACTTGAGAAATAAGAAGATGCATCTTCAGTTTTATTGCTCTCTTCCTCGTTTAGAGAAACAACATCTGACATCTCATGCTGAAGTAGCTTATCCTCTTCAAGGTTATTGCCCTCTTCCTCTTTAGGGGAAACTACAACAAAATGCTTTTTCTCAACAATATTTTCATTGTTAATCACCTCTGACTTCTCATAAACCCTAGTAGAGGATGTGCAGCGCAAATGATATTCGTCACATGATTCCTTTTCACGATAGTCGTCATCAGTATGTATCTTTGAAGAATCAGAGTCCTTGACATCAATTTCAGAAGCTGGCTTTTTCTCTGTACTCTCCGAAGGCAGGGGGTGCTCTTCTTCCACCAGATCCAGGCAATATTGCATAACGGTCTGTAACTGGTTTGAAACAGCAGTCAGTTCCTGTCAAGAACGGAATCAATTTTGTGAGAGACTGTTATGATACTTACATTATCCCTCAATTTTGTGAGAAAGCAGTATATGGCAAGAACACAAAAAAGAAAATAATCTCATACCTGACGCACAGCAACATCAACTTCCGAAAACAGATCTTCAAACTTCTGGACAATGTTACCAAGCCAGGATGTACCTTCACTTCCGTCATCCATAATGAACAAATTCAACTACACTCTGCCAGAGGATACAAAACAAGATGATGAGTACTTCATCTCCTGTTTGGAGTTATACAAACAACTGCAACAGGTACAACCCCAGCGATAAGATTGGCAAGGGCTTTAGACTGTTTGAAAATCAATGAGCAACAATTCTCCACTGATTCCTGAATCAAGGAAATAATGGTGAGTCACCATTTCGTTTCTCGCTGTCCTATTATATTGTCATAAGGCAGAATTGATGTTGATTTAAATTGGAGAAACTAACACAAAAAGAAGCCAAATTATGAACAAATGGCAAAGCGGAAAACTCCAAACAAACAAACAGAGCCACATTATGAACAAACAATTAAGCATGCATAAACTTTAAAGTTCTGACAGCTAACATGTTGCAAGAACTGATAACCAGAAACTAAAAGAGAAGCTAGGAAAGAGTGACAGAATTAATAGAAGTAAAAGTGAAGGAGAGTTTTGAATATGTTTGGTGCCCATAACCTATTCAATTTCGAATAAGGCTTTTGTTCTGCCTTTTCCTTTGCTGAGTCGTGCAACACATAAGTTTGAGTTTTTGAGTAGTTTCACAAAAATACGGTATAATCTAAGTGAACCGGATACTATATTAACAACCGGTTTAGTTTCTGTCCACCTTTTTCTCTCTATTCGTTACTAATTGATACTGCCTCCTCGATTTATTAGGAGATATATTTGCCTGGTTAGATTCAAATAATTGGGTATAATGAAAAAGAGAAAAAAAATAAATTATTTAGTAAAATAAATTATTTATTTAAATAAATAAATTGCTGCATAATTAATAAAAAAAAGGTACCTAAATCGCCTTAATGGCTATTCGGCTATAGTTTTTCAGTTTTTAGTAACAACTTCTACCTGCGAAACATACTTAATTTTTTCTTCATCAGATCACTTATCCAATGATTTTTATTTGTGAAGCAGAAATTCAAAACAAAATGTGTGAAAAAAAAAAGTATCGGACAAGCCCAAATTTCTATGACAAATACTCAATTCACACAAATTGTTAATGAAAATGTGAAAAGGAAAATGTTTAATTAGTTTCACGTAATACTTGCAAAAATTGAAGGAATACGAGCTTTTCAGGGGAGAGATACTGACTGCTATTGAATCTAATTGCATGAGCAAGATTAACTTCATTATCCAAGGGGAAAATTAGTGCTTCCACCTCTCGTATAACTTTGGTATTTATTACTCAGGATATACAATTTTCGTCATCAGTTACTGCACAAGAAATGCAAATTTCTTCCTAAAATCTGCAATTATCAAATTTTCATTGCTATAGAATTGCATGCCAGATTGAAGCTTTTAGTAAGGCAAGCTCTTAGAACTTGTGCTAATTACCAAGGACTTGAGCTTGGAGGAATCAGCAGCAGCATTAGCTCTTCTTGTTATCATTTCCAAATTCTTATGAAGACTTTGCTGCACCAAACTCTTCATCATTTTCTTCCCCTCTTGGGCCTCTCTTGGATTAATGGGTGACCCAATTGAAACTCTTCTTGTTTGAGGCCCGGAATGAGGCCCCATCTTAGCTTGCCTTTCATCCTTAAACCATTGCAATAATTTCAAAGCCCTCTTTTGTGCTAAAGGGCTACCCAATAAGGCTACTTGCAGACTCACATGAACAATTCCTGACTTGGCCATTTTCTCTCTTTGTGCTGAGCTTTGATGAGCCAAGATCATCAAAATGTAAGCTGACAATTCTTGACACTTGGGTTTCTCTTCCCACGTCAAAATCTCAATCAAACTTTCAGGCACCAAGGGACTATCCTCCATGGCTTTCTTTCCCATTAATGTTACCACCAAGTTCCCTAATGTTGCCAGGGATTTTTCTGAAAGACTTTCCTTCATTGAACAAAGCTTTAGGAGTGTGTGAACCACCCCATTTGAGACCAAAGGTCTAGCGTTGTCCAAAACAGCGGAGAGATTGTACAATGCTCCAATGCATAACTCTTTAGTTTCAACTCTTGATCCTGATTCAAGAATACCGACTAGAAATGGCAGAATTTCGGACGATGAAAGAGGGATGTGTGTGTTTGCTAGAGAAGACAACGACAGCAGCAGTTCCCCAAATTCGTGTCTTGTTGATTCATCAACTGCATCAACATTCTTTGGTAGTTTTGTCAAGATTCCTGCCTCTACCATAAGCGCCTTGTTCCTGAACAAAGTATAAAAATAAATAAATAAAAGTTAGGAACAAAATTGTTGACTTATGATCAAAATAAAAGCAAAATTTAAGTCAATAAATATTGACTTTGAAATCCCAGTTGATTAATTGTAGTAATATGAAAATACAATAGTTTATAAGGTAGATGAACCAAAAAGTACAACATTATTGCTGGGTAATTAACAACCCAATAAAATAAAGAAGTTGGGGAATGAGAAATCAAGGATTTGGATCTGAGTTGAAGGGTGAAGGTTGGCAAATTATTTGTTTATTGTGTAAATGTAGATCATGCAGCTACACTACATATTTTTGTCGGGCTGTAATAATTTTCTAATTAGAGATCAAATATCATCAGGCCAAGTTGGCTAATATAATTGTCTGCCGACTCTTGTTGCCGCAATTGGTGCTTAGTGGACAATCAGCACGCCATGCGGTCAACTGATTCGTGCACATTTTGCTTTTATAATAATTTGTTTAGGAAAGCCTTTACCTCGACACTGGATTTTTCATTTGTGAAGGGTTTTGTAGACTTGGTTTGGAATGTTTGGTTATTCATTATTATTATTATTATTTTGACAAGATTCATTAATCATTATTGAAGATATATCAGTGAAGAAAGTAAAAATTTTGGTACGTTTGCATATTGCCAAAAGCATTGGTGCTTACGGTACTCAATATCCTTAATATATATTAAATCCAACAAGATAAATTCTGCATATTATTACCTAAGCTATCTGCCTAAAAAAGTCAAATATTGCTGCCGGCCTAAAGGGCTAGCTCCGCAGTCCCCCGCAAATATATTATGTATAAAAATTATTTCTATCATTATCAACTAGTCAAAGATCATTGACTAGATCACCATTCATATATAATAATTTTTCAATCAGAGATTTAATATTGTGTATTTTATTTTAACCATTTTAAAGTTAGGATAATTTAAAAAATATATATAAATTTTAGTGTAGTATATTTTGTTATATAACATATTAAAATTTCTTTTCGTTTTTGTCTTTTAAAATTTGTAAGAGTATGTGTTTTTTTAATTTTTTAGATTGTTCTGATTTTAGTATGATCGAGAATCTCTGATTGAAAAATTATTATATATGAATGGTGATTTGATCAATAATCTTTGATTTTTTAAAGTCTAAGACGAATTGACAACCGTGTGAACATATTTTTACAATGTTATAAATTATTTGATAATATTGTAAAAGTATATTTACACAGTTGTCAATTCGTCTTAGATTAGAAGTTTGGATATATATATATATATATATAATATATATATTCTCAAGTACAGACACTCTCATTTTTATTTTTCATGTAGACACGCTATAAAAGTTATATGACTTATAGTTAATTGAAGACTAACTTTATTAAATCATATGGCTTAATAATGTATTCAAATGAAAAAATAATAAGGGCGCCCACACATGTGAAAAAAAAAAATATATATATATATATATATATAATGCTATTCAACCAATTAAGATGTTTGTACCAAAAAATTCATAAAAAAAAATTATGTTCAACCGTATAGGTATTATTATTACTATTTTTAATTACCTAACAACTTCCCATGATAATGAATTTGATTTATTTTTATGGTCCCTTATCGTGTATATGACCTACAAAAGTACTAAACAGAAATCCATTATATTTTTAAGAGTAATAATATAGCTACAAACTTTTGTATAAATTTATTTTGTAACAACTGACGTGGCATGATTAAATTGGTTGGATTAAATATCTCTTGGTCCACATGATTTATTTTTATTAATTTGTATTTTTATTCAACAAATGAGTTAATACCAAGCCAATTTGTACAAAATAAATTTATACAAGAATTTATAGCTATATTATTACTCTATTTTCAAACACAGTAGAAACTTGGCAAAAGTCAAAATTCTAGTAGCCCCTTTGAAAAAGCGAAATTTTTGTTTTGTTAATTAGAACACCAATTGCTAAATAACAAAACAAAACAATATCTAAGAGTTGGCTTGTACCAGTCATGCCCACTATGGCCTATGCCCATAATTCACAAAGTGGAGTCCCATCCCTTCAAAAATCAAAGTGCATGTACATATCCTCCTTAATAAAATGAATTGAAATTAATTAATCACCATGCATTTTATATATGGAAATTTATATTAATTAATTAATCTCGGATTATAGATGCCATGAATTCAAATCTTGTTGTATAATAAAAATTTTACAAATTAAAAAACAAATATTAGTAGCATATGGATTAAGAACTTACGTGTATGTTCCATTAGCAAGCTGGATCAAAGCCTTGATGGCTGCCCGGCTGCGACCGATGGCCTCTGTGGACACCATGGAGACCAACATCTGAATAACACCAAGCTCAGCCATCAACTTTTTGATCTTGACATCTTCTTTAGCAAGCCTTTCAATTTCCTTGGCGGCCATCTCCTTTTCTTCCCAGCTTCCAAAGTGAAGCCTCTTCACTGATTTTTGCAGCAACACACAATCATTTTCTTCAATATCGCTTTGCTCATAATTCTTCTCCTCTATAATAACTTGCTCCTCGTCTTGGTTATTGATATTCTTTAGCGTTCTTGATTTTTCATGATTATGATCGAGTTCATTCTGTCGCTTGCGTCCCGATTTTGATTGTATAAACTGGCGGATACGAGAAAAGAATTGGAGTTTCATGTAAGAAGATGAAGGAATAGACATATTTTGCGTCTGAGAATGAGACGTGTATATATGTTGAAATTTTAGAGACTGTTTAAGGAGCTTGTGTTACTTTATGCTATGTATAATAGTAACATAATTTCTCTACTTTATACATATATAAAATAATAATAATATTCAAAATAAGAAAATGCGCTTGACTTTTAGAGAGAATATGCAATGATGGGTATAAAGACAAGAGAGAAGAAGACTTCGAGAGCAGAGCAAAAACAAAGAGGGAGCATGAAGCACATGCAAAGGAACGGAATTGTCTCGTTTAATCTCAGAGAAGGTGACAGATTTTTAATTTGTACACATAACACAAGATCTCTCCTTCCGTTTTAGCCAGCATGTCCATATTACCAACCTGTCAAGAATTTAATTACCCAGATCCCATTTATTTAAATTTGTAATAATATATTAAAAAGAAAAGATTAAAATTATTAGTGAAGTAGTGATCATATATATATATAAAACGCAAGATTAATTAGTGTGTGTGTGTTAATGCATGGGACCTATTTAGTACCAACTCTCTATTGGGTAGTTTCTTTGATAGAAGAATCAGACAGCTAAGAGCCTTAAGACATTTGTTGAATTAATGTTCCCATTTCCAATAAGCTTAAACTCCTTAGCTTTTTGGGCATGATAGCACTAACTGTGGATTAAGGGTTGAGTAAATTATATTAATAATTGTGGATTTTGATGTTAATCTTTGTTAGCCACATTAATGGCAACATGTGGTATTCAAGGAGCGTCAGCCTCCGTATTCTCTTAAAATTTACGTACCACGTGGCACTCATGCAGCGAAACAAGGGTTTAGGTCAATCCTTAACTAATTTATTTCTTGTCTCTGTGTTTGTTAGTGAGAAAATCTAATCCGTTTCAGTGCTTTGATATTCTCACATGCATGGTTGATCTTGTAATTTTTTGCAGCAAGAAGGGTGGATCAAGATTGATTCAATTAGAATATAAATGATCCAAACAAAAATTATGTATGTCAATTGATTTTTTTTTTTTCATATTTGCATTTATAAGTTAATTGATTTTTTTTTCTTTTAATTGATTTTATTTTTCTTAACTGCATGGTTACATATTAATATTATAATAAATGTGGGCGTCGACAAGAAAAAAACAGCATATGTGTTGCCATTTTCTTGTCTAAAAAGCAAATGTATCAACAATTTCCATAAGAAATCAGTGAAGGTTGAAATTCTTACCGAATTTTACAGAACAAAAATGACAAGAAGGATTAATTATCTTTATCATTTATTAATTGGCCAACAATTCATGTGTGATCGCATTATTTTTCACGTGGGACAATCCCTTGGCTCATAACTTCATATTAGTGACACGAAGAAAGGAGAAGCAAACTTTAGAACCTAGTATTCAATTGGGCAATTCATATTTTACGGCTTAGGTATAATTGTGAAAATGAAATTAGCTAGCCAATTACCATGGATTGGGCGCCGTCTTGGTCAAGAATATACTTGGCACAACGATCATTCTTAATGCGCTACCTCAGGCCACAAAAATTTAATTTTTTCTGAAAAGATGGGCGAAATTGCACTATGGCATTTCCAGTTCCAAGTCATATTCCACTGCGGGTTCAAATGTATCCGTATTCAAAACTGTAGATGTCAAAATTGCCCGTATGTGAAATAGGTAATCCGTAATTGGGTGGCTCATAGGCTTTTGATTGAAGTATATATAATATTTAATTAACAAGTCCGAAATTTAGAGAAGGCTAGAATAGTGAGTTAGGTGCTTGTATGAGCCATGAGGCGTACCACAATTCATCATCCTTCATCAATTTCTAGGCCTATCCTAGGAGGTGTCGTATAAAACTATAAATGTTTGGACAGTCAATTATATCGACTCTTATCTATATAGAAAATCTTTTATTTCTTTTTCTTATCAAGTCTTTCGGTATTTTAACTAATAAATATTATAAGTTACTCCGAAGTGAAATAACTTGTTTGATTGTTATTTTTTCCTTCTTTTTCCCTCTCTCAAATTATCATCCTCAATCTAGTGGTAGTCGATCACCGTTAAGATTCGTTCTTTAAATTAAATTATCTCATCCGTAAAGACAAAAATAAACTCACATAGAATAGGGATACCATGTCATTCATACTCTCATATAATAATATCTCAACAAACAGAAATATTTTTTTTTTCAAAGTTCTCCAATGATGACCAAGAGAGAAAAATTATGTGAAACACATTACATATATTTTATTAAATTATCCTAATTAATAAGACCGTTCCATGTAAATTTTTCTTGCAAAGGCAATGATACATTTATAAGATCATTTGCTTTCTTTAGGAACAAAACCCCATGGAAGTGCCACGTGAGGGTACGTAATGAAAAATGGAACTCAAAAATCCAAATGGAGATTCCACTAGGTGGAAGTAGTGAGGGATAAGGGTGGTTAATGTCCACAAACAACAATATCGCAATAGCAGACGATACCAAAATTCATTGGATGATTGTGGCAGCCACACAACAACATCAACATCGACTATGATGGTTTCGAGACTCGTTCAAACCCAAAAAAGTGACTTTTTTTTGCTAGACTTTGGGACAAACAATGGTAGACTTTTTTGTACAAATAATGTTGCTTTTCATGCCTCAAATTTTTTCAAGAGAAGCTTTACATGAATTTCTGGATTATGTGACTTGGTGAAGAATGTTTTTCAAGGCTTACGTTTGACTCGTTGTTGGAAATTGCGTTGTACAGAGGACTGTTTTTGTGAAGTTATCCAAGATTTATAGGGCTGCCTGCAGCCTGCCTAATGTTAGTTCAAAGTTGAAACTCCATCGCTCAGATTGTTTCAATTATATCATCATCACATGTTCGAAAGCAAAGGGAGGTAGAAAAGGACTCAAAAAACTTTTAAGTCTTTGCATAACTTTCATAAATCATGATAGATCCTGAGTTTGTAAAAAATAGAGTCTTGCTCAAATTCTTATGAATCATGGAAAATGTCAAGTTGTTTCCGGTCAAAAAGGGGGAGCCGAAATGTATTGGACATTTATATGTGCTTTACCCTTTATGCACCTGCCGGAAATCGAACCCGGGTCTGTACGGAGACGCAGCATTATTTTACAACTAGACCACTTTGTCAAGAAAAGGAAAATCGCCTCCACAATGATCCTTTTCGCTTTCAAACGGTGTTACTTAGGGCAAAAGGTCAAAAACAAAATTGCCTTGAGCAGCAGAGATTGCTATAGAAAATGGAATTTAAAGCAAGTAAATATATAAATTATAATTAGACACTTATTTGAATTAGTTTTGTACAATTGATATGGTACAGAATGGGATTTAAAGCAAGGAACTAGTCAGATTTCAACACAATCATCTTCATTGTCTGATTCATAATCCCAGTCAAGCTGAAAAGAGTTAGCTGATTTCTTCAACTCTGTTAGTCCTGTCAGATCCTCCAGATAGGTAGGATGATTGATTGCTTCCAGTATGAACTCAGTTCCTCTTTTCCGATATTCAGATACCACCTGAAAGTCCGTAAAGATCAGAATTAAAGCACCCCATTCAAAACTTGAATAAGAAAATAAAGCAAGATAGAATTATCTGATCTTACAGTGCTGGAACAAGCTGTGCAACTGTTTGAGGAGTGGCCAACAAGTGTCATCTGAGAAAACTGAGAAAGGGAACCTCGAATCTGGTGGGGTAAAATACCAAGAGGTTGTTCACTGCTTCCACTATCAGTGGAGTTAGCAAACCCAGCCCCAGCATATATCCTGTCCATGTGAAATTGGACACCAAATTCCATGTCAAATGCAAAAATAAAGGAAAGTGGAAGTTCTATTTAACTCTTAGTCACTGTGACATAATTACAGAAAATGTCACAGTTGGCGGATCCTTCACATGGTCCTTTTGAAATTACCCTTTAGGATGATGCAGGACCCCAACCAACAGTTCAACAGCAAGAGCAGAAGCAATAGGAGCAAGCCCCGGACGTGTAACAGTACATTGCTGGTCCAGAGTGCGGTTGGCAGTTGACTACAAGGATAGCATAAGAGTTATTATTGAGCTTGATAGATTCAAAACAAGTGTGACACGTCATTTTTTTTTTTTTTCTCAATTCAAGACATTACATCAGTTGGAGCAACCACATCATTGCAGAAGTAACAGCCCAATCTCTGCCCTCCATCTCTATTATTTAGGGCAAGGTTATCCATATCAGCAGATAAACCGTTTACAGCTTCAGTTTTAACATCATGGGTAACACGGATAGGACCAGGTCCATGGCGCATAACTAAGAAGCTATCAAACCCAAGAGCTGCAGTTATTGTAATCTGCAAACAGATGAATGTCATATCCAGAAGTTTAATATGAATAAAAAGTAGTGGAAACTGTCATAATAATCCTACCAAGCCAGGATATAAGATCAAGGATATAGACCTTGTTAGTATTGGCACAAAGAAGTGTGGGAAGCCATCGACTTTCCCTTGTATCAGTTAACAAGAAAATTGCATCATGAGAAAGAATCAAATCATTCAGGCGTCTACAGTCATCAAGAACACTATCTTCTTCTTGACAAGGCACTGGATGCCCAGGCATTGGTATAGCCATCACAACACCTTCTGCTGCCTGACATGAATAACAGAACAGATGCAGGGAATGAGCAAATGAATTTTAATTAGGTGGTTGAGCCTTGCATACTAAGGCTACAGGACAAAACCAATTACCACAGCTGGAAATATCCGCTCGAGGCTTTTCACTGCTGCCATTGCTTTAAAATCACCACCGTTGAGGCAGTCATCCAATGTATAAAGCGACTGCCTCAATGGATTAGACATTGCCACTCTACCATTGTCAAGTAATGTAATTTTCCGAACACCCCAAGCCTGAAATATGCAAAACCTTTAATTTCACATGAGATAGAATCTAAAATTATGAGTACATTCTATCAACACTCACCATAAGCATGCGAGCGACCTGGCATCCAAGAGTACCTGCTCCTAGGAGAAGACACTTGAGAGAAGTTAAGATGTCTAGGTTCAGAGATGGCAACTGGCGCCATCTCATTAATTTTAAATTCAAATCCGCAGCAGATATGGCCAACCTGTAAAAGCAAATGAAAAATGCTAAAAAAAAAAAAAAAAAGAAACCAGGATAGTAATACGGACTACAAAGGGACAATGCACAGAGCATACCTAGTTGGATCCATGGATTTAGCAAGGCTAATACACCTAGGTACTTTCCTCCCTTTGTTAAGTTCCCATCCCACCGCATCAGGTACACATTGATGATCTCCCCATCCTAAGCAAATATTTGCAGAATCAACCAACTGCCAAAATTCAAACAGTCTAAAGAGCTAATTTAACAATCAGAAATAGCAGTTCCCCAGTATTTTCTGCTTTACCTTGTGGTACTGTAATCAATGCTTCACCAACAAGGGACAAGCCCAGATCTGTGAAACCCCGGTTCTCTCTATAGCATAAGAAGAGAACTGACTTGAGATTCCATCTCGTTAAAATAAGTGCGAGGAAGTTGCGAAGAGGCCAACCGGGATGGTTTTGAAGATGACATGGATCATAAAAACCGAATAGCAACTGCAAAAATAATGTCTAGTTGCTTGAGAAAGAAGTATCAACTATACTCATTTTGATAAATTATTACAGTCATCATTCTAATAATTCACTAAAATAGCATTCCTAAAATCACAAACTAGTTTACTTCCACGAAAAAAAAAAAAAAAGCCTTGAAGAGAGTTACTGGACCGACCTTTTGACCATCACCTTCGCAGGCTTCCCAGTCCTTCAGATGCCTAATAGTAGCACGTGAATTTGAAGCAATATTGACCACAAAATATGGCACGTCTGCAGCACAATTACATGATTAAGGTTTCCCAAAAAAGACTTTTGAAAGGACAAAAAGAGAAACATACACAAATTGCAACTAATACCAGCTGTTAGGCTTGAGTTACGCCACTCACTACAAGCTGCTGACACAGATTCTGCCTACACATAGCAGAAAATATTATAACATTGAAACAGCAAACAGAAAAGGTAGATTACCCTGTTCCTGGTAAAAATCGCAATCTGATTAGTGATTACCTCTTGTGAACTAAACCATAGTGAAGCAGGCTTCAAATCAACAACGGTTGCTGGAGGGTCCAGCACCAGTGCAGGGAAAGCAAACCAGTAGTGAAAGCTCCATTTCTTCAAGTCTGCAAATGAGATAACCAGGAATCTTGATAATATGGCACTGTCCTCTACAGCTTTACCGGAGTGAATGTCCTCCCAAATCTAAGTTTCAACAAACAGCACACTCCTTATGAGACACACACACACACACACTCTTCCAAAATCAAGTGAATTGACTACTACTGAGTACATTCATTACTATTAGAAACACATATCTAATTGATGAAGAAACCCTGTGAATGGTTTACCTTCTTTGCTTCTTGTTTGAGCAAGCTTTGTTTGTCAATGGCATAAAAACTTTCCAGTGTGTTTGAGTTGTAGAGGGTGCCTGGGACAGTACATTTGTTGCGATTCCCACGGCTGATTGCTGCCGGTGATGACTGCTCATCGGAATCAGATGGTAAAGATTCGGTAAGAAGAGACAAATGATTTGACACTTGCGGGTGTGAGCAAGGCGCATAGAACCCTGCAACATTATCAGTTTCAACTTCAGTTAAAAAACTTCAAAACCGTGAATTACAATAATTTTTCACTAAATCTGGAAACAAAAGGTTCGCAAGATTCACATTCAGTTATGGTAGAAGTAGTCAAACAAGGACCACAAGAATATATTACTGTCATGAGCTGGACTGAATTGAGAATAAAACAAAAAACCAAAAAAAAAATCATAAATTTCTTATCTAATAAAACGGATTATGATCAATTAACGCAGTCAATAGTGATAACTATTGATGAAGAAAAAGTACCGGCGATGGGAAGGGGAGAGTCGTCGATGCCGAGCTTGTTGAGCTTAAGAGAAGACAATCTGTGCCAGAAACCCTCGTCGACAGAGCTCTGAAACGGTGCGAATTGGAGTATAGATCCGCATCCGCTCCCGCCTTCTTGTTTAGCCATTATCGTTGCTGATTTGTTTTCGTTTTCCAATTGATGTTTGTGAGCTTATTATGTTGTTTAATTAACGGAGTGGCAAGAAATTTTTTACGAATACCGTTGGGAAAAAAGATACCGTATCGTGTCGTGTCGTGTCGGGTTTGGCACGGTTCCTCCCGTACGATGAATCCTTTTCCGTTTTAGTTATTATTTTATGGGATATTATTGTTTCCACATTTCAAAAATTATAAAATATCAAATAATTATAAGAAATATTATTTCTTATCATTTTATTATTAAATTTTATAAAATATTTTATTTTACTATTTTTTTGTTAGGATCTTTAATTAATTAGTAAAATATTAATTTTATCCTATATGATAAACCTTTCATTTTACTATTTTTAAATTTATGTATATTTTATCATAAAGGGTAAAATTAATATTTTACTAGTCAACTAATTGGTTAACTAACGATTCTAACTAAAAAATAATAAAATAAAATATTTTGTAAAGATATAGTAGTAAAATAATAGGAAACAATACTTATTGTAGTCATTAATATTTTACAATTCTTAAAATAATGAAATGATAATAACCCTTATTTTATTTGACCAATGCTAACTTATAAATGCCAAGCCAACTCACAGACAAAAAATTACAATTTACCCAAAAAAGAAAAATATTTGGAGGAGAGAATAGTAAGAGAAATGAAGAAGAAATAGAAGAGAGAGAGTAGGTGAGTAGAGAGAAAGGGCACCCTTTTCTCACCATTCTCTCCCCTTAGCAGTGCAGCAAAAAAAATGAAAGATAAAATGTAAAATGTTAGGCAGATAACGTGGCAAGCTCTTAAAAAGTAGAAATAAAATCAATAATATTAGAGATTTTAATATTTGAAGTTCAATATTATGTGTTACTCATTTATTAAATAATAAATTTTATAATTAGTAAAATTACCTTTAATTAATCATTATCGAATGGACGAATATTAAAATCTCTAATTGTAGTCAAATTTCTCTAGTTTGAGAAATTGTCAAAATGGTCCAGAAATAAGTTTCAAATGTAGTTTTCTTTTCCTCTAAAAAAAATGTAGTTTTCTTTTTTTAAAAATTTCTCACTTCATTACACGTCAACTTTTAGTAGTAATATGGCAATTGATTTAAGGGCAACACAAAGTAGATAGAAAGTTTTCGATACTCTCTACGTATGTATACATTTTTTTCATTCATGGCTTAAGGATTCTGTTCACCTAAATTACGTAAAAAAACATACATGCACAAGGATCAGTAAATAAGAAAGTAAATAGTATAGTTAGAATCACCCAATTTTTATTTTTTTTTTGGGTAAAATGCTTTTAATGCTATGTTGCTTGCATTTGTGCCTCTTAACGATGCTTTTAAACATTTATATCCCAGAATTGGAAAGCAAAAGGGACTTGTATATCAACTGACTCCAACAATTTTATTGTCGAGTTTTCATACAATCTGTTACATAAAAATACATCCACACGATCACCATTGCAGAGTCTTTGTAGTACAAGCAGCTTCATCATCAGCTGTTTATGTAATAAAGTATGTATTTATATATTACAGGAACAGTAATTTGCTTTGTAGAGGTCCATGCCTGCACCGAAATCAGTATCACCATATAGACAGTGCACATTGTCACCATCAACACCAATCTAAAGCTCTCAAGAAGACGAGCTGGAGGAGTCCAAAAAGGAGATCCTCTGCCTCTTGTTAGGAAGTGTTGTTCTCGGCGAGTATTCTGGCGTGGGAGAAGCTTTTTCCAAGACAGAATTCAGGGCCTGCTGAACATCATTTGCAAGAATTTGGGATGCCTCAGCATTCCCTTCTTTGCAGCTGGTAAAAACAATAACATTCTTCAACCGGCCTCCCAATGTTGATATTTCTGCCTTAAGCATCTTCAGTGGCAAGGCATCAAGAGCTTGTCTTAGATCAGACATTAGCTCAGGCCGGCACTCGCAGCAGATAGATGCCTTGTATAAAAAGTCTGCATCTCCGGCTTCCTCATTATATGGTTCAACTTTCACTTCATCAGCATCCATTGGGATGAGAAAACCTTTGCTAGCTTCAATTGCATTCGTTTTCAGTTCTTTGACTTGGCTAATGACTTCAGAAAGCAAGGTGGCCTTGTCCATCTATGTACAACAACCAAAACTCAGTTAGAACAGATCACATAAATGATTTCAAGCTGTCACTATGATTATTTACATCATAGCTCGCCAAGTTGACTCCTAAGCTTATTTTATTAGAAAAGTAAATCATCATTTCAGTTTAAATATACGTAGATTTGCTGATCCCAGAAACTATTGATCAGTTGAGCAACAGACATCTAAGCCTTAAATAATATACACCAAGAAATAGACCTCATAAGCATCTACAACAGCTAGCTAACAGAAGAGCTGGCATGTAGACCCACAAAGGAGGTAATCAATATATATAATACCACCACTTGTCAACTCGAAATCATATATGGTCTCCTACCAATTAAGCTTTGACAGCAGCATAATAAATTTATGGTCATAATTCATCCAATAAGTTTATATATTGTTTAACTACCACATGATCATTAAATTAGTTAAGAATTAGGTTGACCTTGGCCAGCATGAAAGTTTTCAACCTTATTAACTACATAGGTGCCTTTCACTCTTATCAAATTTTTTTTTTTAAAAAAAAGGATTGCTTCTAAGCTTTCACCAATTGGGAGTTCTTTATACATGTAACATAAAGAAATGCTGAAGGCGGCATAGCTGAATACATTAGCTTCTACATCAACATACACCAGCTCCTTCAACAAATCCCCCCGACTACCACCCCTTTTCCCTTAACTTTGCAGTGACCCCCTTCACTTTATTTTTGCAAACTTCTAAAAATTTTCAATCCAAATATTTTCTGTAGACAAGCTTGAACGAGTGATTTTGAAACAGAGAACCAATTCACTCATTCAGAATCATGAACATCCAGCTGATAGAAAACCATTATCAGTAATTTGATTTAAACTAAATGAATTTAAAGAAGAAAACAGTTTCCAGAATCCTCAATCAAAACTCTTTTTTCTTTCTTTTGGGAATCAAAAGGGAAATTGTATTCCAATAATTCCAAGCTAAAGAAGCTGCAGGGAAAATGAGGCTTCTCAGGAATATCAGAGTGCGTGATTCCAGTTATTATTACTTTTTTTCCCCCTTAAAATCCCCCTAATTCGAATTCGGATGGCCGATCAAATAAAGCTAATTCAAAACCACTCAACTCGGACCCTAGGGCACAATTAACTAAGCAAGGTGAATAATAGCAGAAGTAGTTTCTTAAGGTCCCAAAATCTCGTTGTTAGCAACCTGTATAATGTGTCATGTTTTTCGCTCTCTGAAAAACAAAAAGAGGCCAAGTAATCCTCAAGCTTTGTGATGAGCTCTAAACAACGAAAATTCTGAGCTTGGTGCTATTTTCTCCCTTAACACTCTTGGCAACCAAACGTGATATTCCTCAACAAAAAAAATAAATCTGATAAAAAATTCATCAGCAAGCATTTCTACGGTTCAAAGAATGCTTACAAGCTAATTATAAGCATCCGCATCAACCCCCAATTTAACTAAATCCTTATAGAATCTCCTTATAAAACAAATTTTGTCAAAGGTTCAAAGATCAAATGAAAGGGCTAAAATAATTAATTAAGCAAATTACTGGCAAAAACTAACTAATATAAACCTAAATGGAAAAGAAATAACCTTTCCGTTGTAAGGCACGAGACCGCGGAGTGTATCTAGATGAGCATTGATCCTCTCTCTTCTCCTCCTCTCTGCTTCACTATGATTTTTCAAAGCAGCCATAGCCTTAGCCTCAGATACTTCCTTCTTTCCCACTTTAGCAGGACCCTTCACAAGCTCGCCTCTTTCGCTATCCAAAACCAAAGACTGAGGAATCGGTCCCCCATGCAGATCAGCTCCATTAAAACCACCTAAAAATGGATCATAAAGCTTACCAAAACCGCCAAAACCTTGCCCAAGTGAAGAATTCTGATCAAAAGAATATGCAGCCATTGTGAGTTTGCTTCTGACAAAAGTTACTACAGGATTGTTTTACGACCGAAAAATGAAAAAGAAGAGCAGACCAGGAGGGCGAATGGTTGGAGCAAACCAGAAAGAAAGTTTTTGGTCAGGGAAGTTTGGCTTGTTACAGACTTTGATGATGTTGGTAGTGATTCTTCTTCTTCTTGATCTTATGGTGATATATTCCATTACGAAAAAAGTACAAGCTTTCAAGGTGTTTAAAGCAGATGATCAATTGGAAAACATCCACATTTTCTTCTTGAAGCTCTTGAATTCAAGCATTTCTATTGTTTTTTCTTTGGAAAACGTGAGATTCTTGGAGAGTTTTTGTATTTAAACAAAGACAGATGCTTCTAAAACTTTGAATCGAATCAAGACTTTGTGGTTCCAATGAATAATTCAAGACAAAAGAGACAAGATTACTAGTCAAATTAAAAGAGTTCACGGAGAGTTTTTGATTTTGAAGAACAAGAAGAAGACTCTTTCGTTAGAGACAGCAAGGGGAGTCACAAAGTTGCATTATATATACAGATCCAAATTATATGAATGATTGAAATGATCAAATTCATTTACATAATTTTGAGTTTTTTTGGCAGTTTTCGAGTAAGTATCTGGTGGGGAAGTCCCACAAATAAGTGGTGACTGTTGAGGGATTATACAAACAAGATTTGAAGTCAAATGAATAAAATTGGTATTTAAGTAAAACTTTGATCATTAAACCATAAGTACTGTTTTGATGTGACAATGACCAATAATTGAATCTTAACTCTAAGAAAAATTAAGTATGAAAATAATAATGTTTTGACATTCAAGAGCTTCTTACTTCAATTGCTTATTATTAATTATGTGTTTGTGATATTGATATGTTTAGGTGTGGTAGTCATAGGGTTAATAACTATGCATACGCAATTCAGAAAGTGTATTTATCATATGTTCTTGCACGAATATACTAATCTTTCTAAACACTAGTTTTTTTTATGAGAACAAAGTTTATATGGGGATTACATGTGATTATATAAATTTAAATATATCTATACAAAGAGATTAATAAACTTAAGACTGAAGGATAGTAAAGATTGGTGTAAATATATAAAAAGATATTGAATAATGATTCAAATAAGCCATTGATTAAAAATTTGGTAAATTGTGTTGTTGCGGGTTGCTATGAGTTTAAAAAACATAGTGCATGCGTTTGGTAAATTTTATTAAGAAAGTATTATTTTATTATATAATTACTAAAATATAAATAAATTTCAATTAGCTTTTATTTATATATTAAATTTTATGAAAAATAAGATATATTTTTTTTTAGTTAAATATTATGGTTATAATAAAAACTTTAGAAATGTTACTTATTTAATAAGTTGTTGATAAATAGCTGTCTCGTACTTATTTTTTAACTCTGGTGTCAAAATAAAGAAACTTATAAAATATGCTGCTCTTAAAAATTTTACTAAATATTAATTTTTGTCAAAACTAATGAAAGAAGCCGCTTATAACGTTCCTTAAATCTCAAATGGGCCTATAAACTAGTTGGTAGCTTACAAAATATGAAGGATTGATTGGATAAAAATATCACATGACCCACATTTCTTAATTGCTTCTACTTTTTAATCAATTCAAATTTATGTCATGTAAGCTATTAGCTCAATTTATACCAGGTATTTATATAATTATTAATGATTGTATCATTATTAAAAGATATTTTAATAAAACTAAACTTCTAAATTTATAATTTATTTCTAATAGTCCATTTGGTTAGGCAGTATTTATCTAATGGATATTGATTCGGAACTCTCAACTTCTTTGTCATTTTTTGGGCACTAAACATGTGTTTTTATTTGATGTCTTCTTAATTATGGCCAAAAGACAAAATAATATTTGGATGTCAAGAAAAGCTGCCCCATCACTTTATGAACTCCAATCTTCTCTTATCGGGCACTAACAACTTCCATTGACATCAATAGTCCAACAATTGATTAAAAACGACATGAGCAAAATCAAAAACTTTGCTTCAACAGAAGCTCATATTATTTTATTGGGAAGACTTGCTTTTAATAGGTTATGCTGTTCTTGCATTGTCATCATCTACTCTTGATTCTTGAAGCGGTCATTAGTTACTTTCCAACAATAGCAACTTTCTCATTTTTAAATCAAAATAGGGTTTTGAATTGATGGGGTTCGTCTAGATTCAACTAATTGAAGATAAGACAACTATAAAATTAGATTATCGTGAGTATTTGTCTAAATGTTTGTTCATTTATCACCTACCTTTTTTTTTTAATTTTTATGTTGTTAATTTATGTTGAAATATAGCACAACGTGTTTTGTCCACAATTTATTGAATCCTAACTTGTTTGCATCAATAACCACAATTTATTGTAATGGTTAAAGATTTTTCATATGTCATACTCTACCGTGACTTCTAAGTCCTTACTTTTATTTCAAAATTTTTCTTGAGTTCCGCAAATTATTTATTAGGGCGTGTTTACTTACTAGAGTAGAAGTAGGAGTGTGGAGTTCTCGTATTTACATGATTATTTAAGAATATGAGTGGGAATTCACTTTTGGAGTGAGATTCCCACTTCCCATAGGGGAGGTGGGAGTGGAAATCTACTTCTGCCTCATCCTCTCTTATCATTTCGTTTAAATATAATTATATTATATTTATTAAAATAAAATAATATTACATTTATTTAAAAAATAATAATATCATATTTATTTAAATAATATAATAATAATAATAATAAAAAGTTTATTCTAAGAAAATAGTAATTATGTACTATATTATTAATAATAATGTTTCCATTGTGTTGCTCTTATCAATAATTTTTAATTTACATAATTAAAATTAAATTTAATAACAGATTTGTGATTTACATAACTAAGAATATTAATAATTATTAATAATTTATATAATTAAAATTAATAATAAAATAAATAGTTTATTTTAGAAATATATTTTTTATTCACTTTGTAATTAAAAATTATAATTCTTTAAATAATGGTAAAATTGTAATTTGAAATAATTCACTCTCAATCTAAGATAAAGTAAACACATAAATGTGATTCTAATTCCTACTCAACACTCTTAGTCTAGTGTAAGTAAACAAGCTACTCTCACTCCACACTCTCAATCCCAAGAGTCTCATGATTCTCAGATCATGATTCTCAATCCAAGCTGAAAAATAAATGCTACCATAATCATAATCAAAACAAATAGACGTTAGTAGCTCAAGTGTTGCGAGAAATAATATCTTAAAGAGACGTTATAACTATTAATTATTGGTACATTCTTAATTAAATATTCACATCTATATTAATTATTTATAGTAAACTATATTAATCTCGGATAAGAATTAAGAATATAGTTAGAAATAGAATCACTGCGCATATTGGAGAAGAAAAACTCTCCTATGTCCATTGAAAATCGCCTGATAGCTCGTGTTAACAAAGTTTACTATTTATTTGATTATTTGATGGCAAACTACTAACACTTTAACTAAATCTTATATATGAAATTTGAAGGGTAATTGAAAAGGCTATTTAGATTAAATCCATAAAACTTACGTTTTACTGTATAATAATTACGTTGAATGTTGAAACAAATTTTTTTTTCTATTCAAGTGGCTTTATCAGGTCACTCAAGCATTTTTTTTTTTAACAAGAAATTATTCAGTAGTGACCAATAATGGCTAACAATTTAATGCTAGGCAGGCGTAAATACATGCTCACATTAAGCTTAAGTTTAATATATGTGATAAAACCTATGACTCAAGCATGAGTTAAAACGGCTCCTAACTATTACAAACTGAAAAAAAAAAAAAGGATTTCACTTATTTGAATACTTAAAATTCGGAGGAATTTTACGGACTACTGCCAACCTCAACTAATGTAGATGAAGACTTCTTTTCTAATCGGAGAAGAAAAATAATAATACAAAACACATTACACCGTAACAAAATACTAAGTACTTTTTTTTTTGAAGGAAAGTAAGTCTTTCATTAATTCACATCAGTGAAAACATTTGATCTTTGCTGGTATAAGATCCAGCCATACAATAAGACAATTGTGTCTTAAAGTTAATTTAACTAAGGAGTGGGCATAAATATTACAGAATTTGTAGATGTGCAGACATTTTACATATTGAAAATTATTGTTGTAACTTGGGGTATCTGAACTTATCCACAAGATCTCTGATTTGCTACCGTATTTGTTGTTTACTAGGCTTGCAGTATTTTGGCAATCAGCTTCTGCGATTTCAAATTGGAAACTTGTATTTCTGGGCATTGTAGCTATGGTTTTGCCACATGAGTGCCTAACTACAACTCCCAAGCCCACCATATTCTTGTCACATCTAATGGTTGCATCTACATGAACCTTGACAAAATAAAGAGAGGGGGGGGGGGGGGGGGGGGCACTCCACTTCTGATGCGTCTTGGATAGCTTCTTCTCTCCAAAACTTTCTCCAGATCTCTTAAGTCCTTTAAAGGCATCTATCACTGCTTCTGCCTTTGAAACACTTTTCAAAGAATAGAAATGTTTCTTATAAAAAATCCATAGCATAATACACAAAACCAAGCAAAATAAAATTAACAACCTCAAATTTGTAAATTTGGGTAGAAAAACAACAACAAACCACCATAAATCTTCAGATCTGAGTGGAAGAACAAACCACCACAGATATAATGATCTGAGTGGAGAACATAAGCAAAAAGAACTAAAAGGAAATGAAAAAGAAAAGGTTTCGCCGGAAAGATGAGTTTGGAATGTTTCTGGACGTTCAGAGAGAAGAGAGAAAAATAAAAAATCTAACTAACAAAATCCTAAGTTACTAACTACAAGCACAATAAAAAAAAATCACAACATAACTTCCTCACATAGAGTATTCCCAACAAACCTCTTGATGAACCCTCAACTCATGTCATCGACAATTCATACTATGTCATCAGAATATTAATGCACCACTATTAGAGCCCTCATCAACTCCAAGTAGAGACTCTACTGTTCGGTCATTTCTCTCCTAAGTATATAATTAAGTGGAAATATCTATTGTAGAGTAACATTTTTTAATATTAGGGAGGATACAAATATAAGTTATATAAAAAAAGTGTTAAAAAAATAATTAAAAAAGTGACTTAGTATATAATATATTTCCTATTTGGTATTAGCCAAAATTTTTTTTAATTAATTAATTTTTATTATTTTCTTGAAAGAAGCCAAGTCACTTTTCGAAAATTCAAAAGATCGAGCCAGAGTTTGTCCAACTTGTCTTCTCCCAGAGGACCCAAACACATTATTCAATTTCGTTTTTGTTTCATCCAAAATATATGTCACGTCTTATCAAAAAAAAAAAAATATATATATATATATATATATGTCACGTGCTTGAGCCCAAATAACAATGCTTGGAAAGGAAAAAACTACTGGGCGGACGCTGAGTGTTTTCTTATGGCCAACAGGCAAAGTCATAGGTGATTTATTGATATTTTTAATATTAAATTAATGAATTCTATAATAACATTTACTGCTGGCCCTAGGATGGTATTCATTGTTCTACCGTATGATAGAGTATCATTTTGATTAGTTAGGATACAAGCCCTTCTCGCATTGAAATGGTGGGATATAACTTCAAGTAACTTTGAAGTGTATTATTTTTTAAAGAGTAATATGTCATATGTGCACGAAATATGATACATAATTACAACATGATAAAAGATTTAGTACAAGATAAAAACTACAGTAGAACTTTAATATATTAATAGTCTTAAAACCATGAAAAAATTATTAATTTAATGAATATTAGTATACCGATAAATTAATAATTTATAAAGATAATGATATAACGCTCATAATAGGAATTATGAAATATAGAAGTATTATAATTAAAAAATTTAGAGATTCTGTCAAGCCATATGATGTAATTTTAATTTGATCTTGATTGAGTGAATGAGTTACTTAATAAATCTTTGACTGGATTATATGGCTGGATAACGATTTTATGGTAGATGTTTTGGAGGCAATTTATTAAGCCGATTTCTCTCTTATTTCTCTTAACATAACGCAATGGCTTTTCATTATAAAGAAAGTGATAATGACCAATAAAATACGTAAAATATCATGCTAGTACAACAAAAGAAAATCATACATATCATATGTATTTTCAAATTAATGTCATATGTATTTTCAAATTAGTTAATTTTAACTTATGAATTAATTGCGTCATATAGAAAAATATTTTTTAAAAAAATTTATTATCTAATAAATTTATCGAATTATAAATTCACCATGTTAACCCTCAGTCGCGACTGACAAAAATTATTATTTAATTGAGTTCATCAATTTATTGAATATTGATTTACTGTGAAATATTTTACTTTTTCTAACAAAAAATTACTTTTGACTATAGTGTTGTTGTTGTTTGTGTGTGTCTGTGTGTGTGTGTTTTTTTTTTAACAAACATCATTATTAAAAATAAAAAATATGATAAAATTACAAAAAAAAACATAATTTTAAGTTTTTATTTTCCTTAAGCACGTCGGTTCTGATTCTCGGAGGTTCAGACTGACATTTATTTAATAACATAATGAATGAAAATCCCTCTCTTCATTCATTTCATACTGCGCTTCTACTCTTAACATACTCAGTTCAATTGGCCGTTGCAAATGGTTAGAGACGGCAAAACGAATTATCGAATCAAATCCGAATCAAATCTTAAATGAATTGGGTCAAAACTCTGCTGATTTGGATTTGATTAGTTTATTAAACGAATATTCAGTTTAGTTTGTTTAATTCGTTTAGTAGAATTAACAAAACAAACGAATCGAATCAAATTGAATTTGGATTCATTTACTATTCGTTTATTCTATAATAAACCAATCCATAACTAGTTTTTTCAATGAAAATGAGAAATTAAAGTTTCAACATTAAAACAAATATACAAAATATCTTAATCTAACACAAAATGTTTCTACTGTAGGCAAATCATCATCACTAAGAATGCATTGCCCCATCTTTTAATCAATATACAAGTATTATCAATAATATTAACAAAAAAAATTTGGATAACTGTCAGTAACAATTAATTAAACAAATAAAAACTCAAATTTAGTAAGAAATCATTTGGTTCAAGTCATTAAAGCAAAGCAAACAAAATTAATCAAATTAAAATAAGATATTAGTAATATTAAACTTGAAAATTATAAAATTTCTACTTATTAAAAGCTTATTGTATCTATTTTAAAATACATACATACATACATACAGACATATAAATATATATATATATAGATATATATATATATATGTATGTATGTATATATATATACACATATATACATACATATATAAACCTATATATATATATATATGTATGTATGTATGTATATGTATATATATATATATATATATATATATATATATACATATATGTATATGTATATATATATATATATATATATGTATGTATGTATATATATATATATATATATATATATACATACATATATATATATACATACATATATATATATACATACATATATATATATACATACATATATATATATACATACATATATATATATACATATATACATATATATATATAAAATGGAAGGAGCAGGGCATGTGGCTGCAGTGAGTGAGATTAGGTTTAGGAATTAGGAAGATTAGGTCACGAGTAATAACTTTAGTTCATATATATTTATGGTTAACTTTTTTTAATATAATTTGTATGGTTAAAATTCAAAACATAAATAATTTTAAAAAAATTGAATGTAGGTTACCTGAAACCCGCGTGGGTATCCACTAGATTTTTTTTCAATGTGAAACTCACCAACAACTCGTAATAGATTTGAATTTGAAATATCAAAACCACTTGCAACCTTAAAAAATATCCACAGTGGACGGGATTTTGCGAGTGGGCTGGGATAGGTTTGCGAGTTCACAGGTAATTTTACCATCTGTAATATGAGCCAAGCAACCATATGGTCTACGTTTATTCAAAAATTACTTTATTGATTGTGTTTGTACGTAATCTAGTTTTCCAACATTATCGATGGCTCAACTCTAGAGAGGCCTATACAAACTATATGGATGGTTAGGGATTAGATGCCAAAAGGTTTGTTTTTGCCTGAATTAGGAGTTTACTTTCTTCTATACTCTTATTATTTGAGGGTTCAACTCTGCTGACTTGTTTTTACTCTAGGGATGGCAAAAAAGTCTGACCCTAATTAGCCCGACCCGCATTTTTCTAGCTTTTGCCAGAATTTAAGGGTCAAAATTAGGGCTCGGGCTTAGAAATATTGGGCCCGATCAAATTAGGGTCAGGGCTCGAGCCTTATATGGCCCGACCCGACACGAACTTGAAAACAAATAAAAAAAAATACGCTCGACGGCACGAGACACACGCACACTCAGTTCACACAATCACACACTAGCACATTTCACAATTCACATTCTTTTCTAAAGCAAAAAAACCCCTAAGTCTTAAGTTTTAACAGTTAACACGAGTACACAACTGCT